>CM061536.1:14682822-16076033 GCA_030545055.2 Neoaliturus tenellus | reverse complement strand
ATTACTATATGTACAGTAAAAGTACAATCAAAAGTGAGGTTATGTTACGCAAGACCAACACGTCTGTACAGTACCACGTCTGGAAAGACACTGAAGCAATAGAACTGATAGCTCTGGTTTTATAGGGGTTCAGCAGGCCCCCTGTATACTGTATACTGTAATTTTTACTAATAAATTACTAAAGTGCAGTGTAAGGTTATGTTACGCAAGACCGGGACGTCTGTACAGTACCACGTCTGAGACTAAACCAATAGAGTTGATAGCTCTGGTTTTATAGAGACTCAGTAAGGACTCGCTCTGGTATTACTATATGTACAGTAAAAGTACAATAAAAAGTGAGGTTATGTTACACGCATGTCTGAACAGTATCACGTCTGAAACTAAACAAAAAAGCTGGTAATTATAGAGGCTCACTAAGGGCTCACTCAAGTTTTACTAATATATTTGATACAGTAAAAGTGAGGTTATGTAACGTGAGACCCACACGTCTGGACAGTACCACGTCTGGAAAGGCACTGAACCAATAAAGCTGGGGGTTCTGGTTTATAGAGCCTCACTAAAGGTTCACTCAAGTTTTACTAATATATTTGATACAGTAAAAGTGAGGTTATGTTACCCACACATCTGTACAGTATCACGTCTGAGACTGAAGCAATAGAGCTGATAACTATAACTTTATAGAAAATCACTAAGGGACTGGTATTACTATATATACAGCAAAAGTACAATCAAAAAGTGAGGTTATGTTACGCAGGACCAGCTGAGTTACATTATAAACTGCTATGTATTTCCCTTCAATAAAATTGTACTAGTATCTGCTAACCTATAAAGACTGCTCACCCTCTGTCTTAAAAATATAAGGATTTTTCTTTAAGATAATACCATAACACTATACTGTCTTCACCTCCTAAGTATTGATCTGCTATTGAGAAGGTAGAGCCCTGCACCAGCAGGTCTGTAGGCCTCTGTCTGTTATTTTAAGATGTTTTTTATTTTTTAATATGTCTGACCTTGACCACTACACTCTTCTTAGTCTTAACAAATACTTAGAGACTCAAAGGAACAGTCATACACCAGCAGGGGATAAAAAATTAATAGTTGTATGTTTTTTTATTTTTCACAGTTGTGACCTTGAATCTGGGAAGTGATGCTTAGCATTTTATTACATACTAACACTACACATATACACATACCAAGTTTAAAGAAAATCCGTAGTGCCATTCTCAAGATAAAAAATAAAACTTTTTTGCGCCTTCATTTTTTGGATACCTTGTGCCATGCATTTTTAAATACCAACTAAGTATACACACATACCAAGTATGAAGTTAATACATGAAGCCATTCCTAAGATATGATTTTTCAAAATTTTGCCCCTTCATTTTTTAGATGCAACCCGCAACATTTTGGTTAATTTTGTTATTTTAGGGTACCTACCCCCCAGGGGCACCTCTACTTCGTAGAAGGTGGTTTTTTGAGGTCCCCGGACCCCTAGGACACACCGTTTTCGAGATATTTGCGTTTTTTAGATTTTTAAGCCAAAATTTTCATGTTTTTCACTTTATATAGTATAATATGCACTTTATTTGGGTGTTGTACATCTTTTTACATATTCTAAACTTTATATAGTATTGTGTACACTTTATATAGTATGACCCCAGCGATCCATATGGTCTTGTTCCCCATGATGACAGAAAAACGGCTGACGATTGGCACGAAAATTAGGCAAAATTGGCGCAAACGCCGCCATCATGTCACAAAAAAGACGCCGCCATGACGTCACAGAAAAACAGCTGGCGTCAAATTGGCGGGAGCCGCCATCTTGATGACATCACAAAAAAAGAGCGCCGCCATGACGTGACAAAAAAAACAGCTGACGTCACAGAAAAAAGACGCCGCCATCTTGAAAAAAATTGGCGCGAACGCCGCCATCTTGGTGACGTCACCATGACGTCATAGAAAAAATTGGCGCATGCGCACGCCATTTTTTGTCCCCGTTTCCCGTTACGCCTACTTGAATTCATATTTTATATTCATATGAAGGATACTTCATATTTTATCAAAACAAAGACTAAGGAAATTCCATTAAAATATATGCACTACTAAAACACTTGACCCCGGCTGAATATCTTGGTCAAAATCATTATGAAGCCAGTGAAAATATCCTGAATAGGAAAGGAATGTCTTCCCCACATCAACGATTCTTCTTGGTTGAGTTATTAGAACATGTTAGTGAGTTTTCTGCCATATTTAACAAGAATACTACAGTAGGCTACTTTAATTTGCATACAACCTATTATTAGTTTGAAATAAACTATAAAAGAATATTGTATTATTTCAAAATACTATCATAGAGACGTCAGAATATTTTGTAATACTAAGAACATCTTTTTTTAATAATTATATCACATTATATTTACATTTATATCGTGGTATAATTGGCAAAATTGAAGTATTCTCCATTTCGTAAGAAACTCTTCTCTGTTATGTTTTTGTTTCCTTAAACCATGAATTTAGTTGTTTGGAGCCATTATAAAAACATATTTTTCAATTAAAATACAAAAAATATAAATTTAACGGTTATATTAAATTACCGTAATTATCTAATTAAAATGTATAAGGTTGAAGAGAAAAACAAAATTAAAACAATCGAAGGGTCGAAACCATGTGCAGAATGTAAAAGTGTAAACAATAAGCAACGTAATAAACATGTGGCAGATGTAAATTCATTTTAAATTACTATCAGCTGTTGGAAGTAGATCGTATTCATGGGCGCCCGTCAGTTTCAACGGCTGCCGCTAGAGGCTGTCATTATCGGGGGTCACTCGGACCAAAAATTCATCGTGCAGTGCTTCACCTTCTCCGAGAATTCAGCTTTATTTTAGGTCCAATAAAAGTGGGAATTATTTTAAATGAAAGATAAAGACTTGGGCTATTTGGCTAACTTTTTGATTTTTTCGAATTTGAATCCATATGAAACTAAAAGGGATTCGATAAACTTTGATCCATTATAACTTTATGTGGACTAAAAATATCAAAAAATCAAAAAGTTAGCCAAATAGCCCAATTCTTTATCTTTCATTTAAAACCAATCCCACTTTTATCGGACTTAAAATAAACTCGGAAACTTGGAGAAGGCGAAGCACTGCATGATGTTTTGAGAGGGGACATTTTGCTCGGTCTTAATTAAAAGGCCTACTTTACGCCGCCAAATCTCCTTCCTCACCATCATCTACCTAAACATTCGGCCTCACACATGCCGAATTGCAGCATCGTATCTTTATCCAAAGTGTTTTACACCAAATACTAGATATTGTTTCTCGCTCTCAGTACGCTTGTTAACGTATTCAGGTAGTTACAACAACGTCCGCCAGGACTGACCCTTTAGCCCCCTCTTAATTCAGCCTGTCTTATAAAACAAATACCGTAGTTGTTAACTATAGGCCTAATAATTTTCGTGGACGAGTTGTTTACAGTTACTTTTGTTTTACCTTAGAACTTAAGCACAGGAGTCAGGAGCAGTGTAACCTTTTGAACCTAGTGAAACATCAAATGCTATCATGAACAAGGGGTCAAACGACGGTGAAAAACATAACAGCGATTTGAGGTATTCATCAAATGCTGTCATGAACAAGGGGTCAAACGACGGTGGAAATCATAACAGCGATTTGAGGTATTCATCAAATGCTATCATGAACAAGGGGTCAAACGACGGTGGAAATCATAACAGCGATTTGAGGTATTCATCAAATGCTATCATGAACAAGGGGTCAAACGACGGTGGAAATCATAACAGCGATTTGAGGTATTCATCAAATGCTATCATGAACAAGGGGTCAAACGACGGTGGAAATCATAACAGCGATTTGAGGCATTACGTCATCAGTGGTGGGCTATCCAGTATCCACCCTCCCCACATTTATTAGTCTGTTAAGCCGGATAGTGCGCCGTTTATGAACCATGGATATGAATAATTCCAGCGTTATGCAAAACGGACAATAGCCCCGGCAGTGAGCGGGGACTCGCGGTTGATTTGTTTCGTACAGTTAACATTTTAATATTTCAAGTGTTCATTGTTTAATTTCGATAGAGTTCATTGTCTATTTTTGAGGTACATGTTTTGTGTTATTGCATGTAAGTTATGCGCCTTGCTAAAGCTTGAAATCTCCGTAATCTAGTTTTACAAGAAAAAATCTCTTTGATTTCTTGTCCACTTCAGAACTAAGGGGAACACTATATTGCCTAATCTTTACTGCTTAAATGTGCGTTTTGCCATGGAATGTAAAACTAGTTGTTCTATGTTGGCTGTATTTGTGGCATCTCAGTTGGAACAGAATGTCCTTGTACTCCTATGAAACTACGCAACCAAAATAAATAATACCTTTAATACCTTTAATACCTTTATTGAAATGGCGACCGAACTCAATAGGTAGTTTAAAGCCAAGTATGAATGAGGGATCTATCAACCATCCCGCTTATTAAATATTGTGTTTATTTCATTAGGAATTACTAAGCTAGTGCAGCGGATCCCTAACGCAACATCCAAATTACATTAGTTTTTCTATTAAAGTCCAAAGCCACCGTAAAAAAAGCTCTACCATGTAGGTAGGTGTTGTACGACTTACTAGCATACTTGGAGAATGAGCGAAGGGCACGGAGAATCAGTAAGGACTTGGCCTTTTGATGTGAAAGCATCGGCAAGCCGGTCGTCAAAGTAGGATCACTCCGTCTGGGGTGCATATCTTTGTGACATCTTGCGCTGTTTGTGTTTCACTTGTCCTGAGATGACTTGTTGGCCAGTGAGGGGGTTGCGGGGTGAGGGGAAAGCTGAAGCATGCCGTTGGCCAATACAATTTGCTTTTTGTTTTTGGTTTTTTTTATTCCACCATATGTTAAGCTATCAACAAAACAAAAAACATGAAAATTGTTTTCTTTTATTTTGCAGTTAGCTGTCTTTCTCTACATTGAATTAGGCTAGCTGGTTTGTCAACAAAGATGATTTTTTACTTTTTTTAGCAAAATATTTTCATGTAGAATAGTACAACCTAAGTTTGTTTTTTTTTCTTAGTTGATCAAATGACCGGCATTTTTCGGATGTAAATTTCCCCCCTCACCCTCCAACCCCCTCAGTGGCCAACAAGTCATCTCTCGACCATGACATTGCGATGATGTTTTTAGAAATTTGAGAAAGAATACAATATTATGGCAATTTCTCCAAGCAGTTTTCAAATTAAAATCGAACCCTACCACACTATAGATGTCGCGTCGTAATTAATTATTTATGCTCCAATTCTTTTAGGGGAATGAAGTAAATCTATTTATTCACTTGGTCGCTGTTTGTTCGGAGGATCGATCGGTCGTTCTGTCCCACTTGTTCCAGAAATTGCCCTGTCTGTGTCGGTGTCGGTGTCGGCGTCTTATCAATTGTCTATCACCATGCAGCATGGGGTATGTTTGTTCTTGTTTTCTTCAATGAGTAATGCATCGGTCAGTTTTGGCAACGTCAATCATAAAGTTAAATTTTAAATTAATGAAAATTTTATCGCGTAAAATGGATTTTTCCAGCTTTGTTATATTGTGCGCAAGTAGTGTCATCGTTGATTAATGAACATAGTCTTTTTGTTTTATTAACTGGAAAATCGTTAGCGATTTTTTAATGTATTAATAATATCTGGATATTAACGCATTTATAATTTGAAACAGATCACGCATTTTATACTTTTTTACTCAATCCGAACGACAATTCGTAGTTATTATGAGATCAAGTGCAACATTGTCAACTTACGTCCCGTAGACGTGGGCAGTGCGACAATATTTCCGTGATAGTCAATCAACTTTACTCCCTAACACACACCATTCCTGTCCCCTGCCATCAAATTTCATACAAAAAACTTTGATAACCACTCATCAATGCTATCACCTCGAAATGCGAAACGTCAATTAATTGTTGGCAGTTATCAGCTGATGCGTTGATTGTTGATCATTTTGTTGAGTTTACGCCATCTTCATAAGAAGTAAATTTTAACTACATAATTAGTTAGGTTTGGGAAAATCGCTTTTCCAAAGTACTTCTTTTCCTTTACCAGATATTTTGTACACAAACAAAGTGTCGTTAGGAAAAAAATTAGGGTTTTAAAATTAGGATGAAGTAAACAGTTGGGCCGGGATTTGAATACAAATGCAGGCTAGTTAGTTCTTTTTATACAGGGAGCTCCGCTAGAGCCGTGCCGCAGAGACCGTCAGTGCGGACCGATGCATTTCCGCCAAACCCCCCCCCCCCTTACCCTTTCATCACGGATTTATACAATTTTGCATGTTGCACTTTTTGTGGGAAAAATAATACTAGATAATCGGGCGCGTTCCGCTACGGTGCCCTCACGAATATTCTATATTTTCTGGAATATATTATCAGTTTTTAATAATATTATTTATATATATATTTTTTTTTGTTTATCTGTTTGGCTTTAATCCTATAGCTGAACTAATATTATTCATGAGTAAAGCAATTCCTAAAAAACTATGGCCAATAAAAAAGCTAAACTGCTGCTAAAAAGTTTGGCGAATTACTGAATTTTAACCATTTTAACAAATATCTGACGTATTACTAAATTTTAGTCTTCCCCACATGTATTGAAGTGGAATAAACTACTGTAACCATTTATGGAGTATGGTCAAATGTAAGGAAATTCTTCAAATCGTTGCGCGATGATCGGTTTAAATTGTTGAGATTTTAGCGTTGCAACCGCGCATTTATATGATTACAATACACGAATCATCAGTAGTGGAATTATTATTGTCCCTCATCCTTCCTAATACTTTGTTGGCCTAATTTACGTTTTATGGGTTTTGTTGCTGATGTTGTCAACAAAATTAATTATTACCATGCCATGATGGTTATTTTTTCTAATCCACATTTTTATATTTTATTTGATGATGCCTCGTTTAGTATAAGTTTATAGCAACGAAAGCAACCGCATACTACTCCATATTTAGGTATGGGCGTTGTTTGAATTATTTTATGATAATGACCCCAAAGTGGAAGTAGACTGGATTGTTGATATTTTCCATGGCGAGTATCGGCCACGATTTGTCCAACAGTGGCCGACAGAGGTTTGTGCAGTGGAGAGACGTGTTTGCCAATAAGAGTGTAAACAGTCCCTCCCAGCTGAGCCTTTGTGCTCGAGCCTCCTCCGTTTATTCTCAAACACAAAGTTTTCACAAACGACAACCCTATTAAGCGCAAATCACTCACAAAACTCATATTTTGTCAGCTATGTTTTTCCATACTTCTTCGTATTTTTTTGAGTGTGCAATTTTGTCTACTGTTTCAATAGTTTTGTTTTAAAAAGTCAATCAAATGTAGAGCAATGTTGTGAATTCAAATTTCTGTGAACACTGTAAAAATCAAAATCGATTTATTTCCACAATTTTTAAAAGACCATTACATAAAATCAACAAACCAATAAAAGAACAATAATCATCTGTGAAGCTTATAATAAGTATGAAATAACTACACAAACTATACTTCTTGTGCTTCTTTAAGTATTGAAAGAACAAATATTTATTGTATATGAGCCTACATGGACGGCAGTGGACTGTGCGTAAGCCCGATTTGATGAACATTTTTGTCCTATTAAAACATTAACATAAAAAATTTTCAGAGTCTTTTGCAAAACAGCGGAAGGTGCTGATCGTCCGGGAGTGTCCGTTCCGTGTCGTAACGCCCTATATTACGCGCACTCATGGGATTCAATGTAAAGATCTTTGAAAATTGCCATACCGCCCGGCCGTCCGTGCCGTGCCGCCGTAGTGAGCGCGTATCTAATTGGTTTTGACCATAGAACTCTATATTATGGTTTTGACCAATTATGATTAATACCGGGTGGGGGGGGGGTCGTTTGTCACAGCTTAGGAGTCAGTTCACTCCAGGACGCCTCTAATCTGCATGTACCCTTGTAAATGTACTGAACCCTACTGTGGGGCATTTTAGACGTCGCCAATCGCTATTCGTGATACGGTCCAGGCTTTCAATATTATAAAGAACTTCGATCATCAGTTGTGATTCCGCCGCTGGTGCTGTCGCTTTTCTGTAATTGGATTATCAATTTGAGGTCTTTCTTGCAATGATCGATCGGCATTTATTTAATGATGCATGTTTAATGTAGTTATTTTTTCTAGCGGCCGCTCTGAAGTCAGTTCATCATTGGTCAATGACATCAAAAGCTACCTTGTAATGTTGCTGCATAGACGTCTTGTCCGGTATTGTTTCTAGTCCGGTACCACTTTGGTCTGATATCTGTAGGATTAGCGAGATTCTACTAAAATATAAAATTTCTACCTTTACGCACCCTAATGTGATTTTACTTGATTATAGATGCAATTGTTGCACCAGTCATGAACACGTATGTTATGCAAGTGATCTTCGACCGATAGACTTCTCGCACACCAATTTAACTTTGATCACAACCATCCCAACCTGTAGCCCACGCCGGATTGTGGGACGAGGGCGCTAAGTTTAGCCGCTATCCGGTGCACCGCGGCGACACGTGTTTCCAGTTTGCCGTTTGCGCACCGCTTGCGTGTCTTGCGTGCCTCGCTGCTCGCTTGCGTCTCTCTGGCACCGTCGCAACATCTGGACCAGGTTTATTATATTCGAATGTTCGTGTTTTCAAATAAACATGAACCGGGTGGCGTCGCTCGACAAGGCTATTATAATTTTTATGACGTTGATTTCGTGTAAATTAGTTTTGTTTTTGAAGATGAGTCGTAATGTTGTTAGAGTGGAGTTTATCTCAATGAAGTAGTTAGAGTGATGAAATGTTGACGTTAAAATGTTTAGAGGTGTCTTATTTTAACATAACCCGACAAGCATTGTATACATTTTAAATTGCTTTGTATGCCCATTGTTTATTTTCCATTGTGGCCGATTCACGGTATCTTATCGGCTGTGTAAATTAGTGCTTGCTGCGCATAGGTATAATATGTTAGGTGCAAACTACCATTCATCTCTTTTACTGCAATTGCTCGAATGCTTTTCGCGGGAAGGGAAATCATTCAAACCGAAGTCCTGAAATTTATACCTGTACGGATATTTACTAAGTAACAATTACTTTCCATCTAGTCTGTTATGTATGCGCAATGTATGTTATGCATGGTTTGTTTATGTTAATCGTTGGAAGATGTAAACACGCTGAACATACTGAACACACTGAATAGCGCACTTATAAAGTTCACTTGTACACTTAGGATGAGGGTCCACCGCGTTTAATTTACTCTCCAATACGGTCGATTAATATGATAGCAAACGAAATCAATATCGTACAGCAGTGTGAGCTGGTCAGAAGGGCGCCCAATGTTCTTAGCGAGGTCTGAAAAGGTCACAAAAATCACCTCGTGTATCAACGAATCTATATTTATTTACTACGCTAAGGGGTTTTTATTTATGTAGAGAACTCATTCTACAAGTTTCAACCGTTTTTCAAGTTTTTGGCGTCGATTTTCCCATTAGATTAACATTGGGATTGGGTTGAGCATTTTAAACGTATGTTAATGTACAGCTGTAAATACATGAAGTTTTTTGTGAACTAAATCTAACTTTAGTACTGTATCAAAATATATTGCTTGATTTCTAGCAACAAGTAGACTAGTATGTTTAAATATCAACATGATGGGACATCAATCAGGGCAGCGATTGTTGTTGTACGGGCGTTGTTGTCAGTGGTGTTAAACTGACGGTGATAATTAAATATTCCGTCCGGCCTACTTTGTATGGCTGCAGTGTTGATGAATTGCCGGCGGTTTAAATAATGATCGCTTTGTGTCGCGATGTCACTGATGTTTTCATAATATCGCCATCAGGAGTCACTATTGACTGTATGAATAGAAAAATATTGTAACTCGTTTATTGTTTGAAACGACAATGTAATGTTATGGATTCGATTTTTTACTTAGGAGGCAAAGACATTACCCAAAAGACAGTATAAAAAAAGGAAGTGATGTAGGCCTATGTTTGTTGGGCTCAAAGCAGGTTAATACTGTATAAGTTGCCAGTTTGTGCAGTAGATCACGCTTAAAATGTAGAGTTCTTGAAAATTTTGAATTACAGTAGGATTCACTTGTATAATGTATGAGTACAAGTGCATTCATCATTGCCAAGTAGCAATTCTGGTTGCATTTACACCATTTTGTCTGTCTTTTGGCAGGAAGATTTTAGAGTAAAAGATATTTTACGTGTATATTTATGTTTATCTTTTTCCATTTGTTCGTTTTGTTTAAAATGTCTTTTTGATGAAAAAAAAAACATTGAGTAGCAAAATAATGTATTTAATAAACAAATATAGTTAACATTTGTTGAAATCTAGTGATTTCGTAAACTAAAAATTTAAATGGTGAATAACGAAGAAGTAAATTTAATTTGACCAGTTGCTCAGAATTATAACCCGCTGACATTTCTTAGCCTTGTAATATTTTTCTCTAAATGTAAACATTTTGTAATCAAGCAATGATTTACAATGGTTTGTATAAAGTTGCAAACGCAACTCAACTCATTCCATGCGGACTGAAATTAAATGAATGCCCACATAGAGGAAAACGAAAATTGTCGCTTCTCGTCCAACATAACATTTAACTTCTCATCTCCTAGTTAGTAATTGTTTTATTATTTCATATCCATCATAGTACTATCAACTTACAAACGTGATACATGTATTTATATTATAAAATGCCTTTAAAACTGTATTGACACAAAATGCGTTTACACATGGCTCCGCAAATATAGTATGAACGATGAATTGCTAATAAAATGTACTGATGTGACCAATTGGTGGAGTTCCGACGGGGTGGTGGCGGTGGGGGGTTTCATGGGATATGTCTGGGGCGGTGGTGGGGAGACTCCTGATAGACGTTGGGGCGGAACGTCCCTCGGGGAGTTGTAAACTGTCATATCGCACGCTCGCCTCTCCACACTCGGTCGACGAGAGTCAAGAGATACCGTCTCTCTGGCGGGGGAAATTGCAACTTTGGGAGACGTTCTACACCCGATGACCTAGATAAGGTTGTAATTTATTTTTCCAGCTTTTAGTCGCACGAACGAGATTGTCCGAAGGAATAAAACGCCGAAAATTTGTTGGAGATTTATTTAGCTTGAACACAAATAGTTTTGTATACGCGCATTGGACACATTTTACAGTAGATCCCGATCCTCCGTCAGTGGTTGTGATGCCGCTACTCCCAAGGGGACGGCTAACTGAGCAACTGGCCGAATGTGTGTAAATAATTTCGAGGGCTGCACACTGAACATACTGAACACACTGAACACGCCGGCCTCGCCGTGCACACTGTTTCCACCTCTCTCTAGTTCAGCTCCACCGTTTAACTACGGTCATGTATGTTTCGGCTTTACACAATGTATTTGCGCCTAAATAATTGGTTTATGGAATATCGCAAAATTATCTTCAACCAAATCGGTCAGAGGGTGAACGTAATGCGGATTCATAATTTCCGCAAGTTTCTTAACATTTTAATATTCACAAGCTTATTTTATGCCTTATATAATAGATATTTTTTTCGAATAGTACCTTAATTGTGATGAACACTTTGGACAAATTTGTTTATCCTATGTTATAAATGTATTTATGTTCCGCACTTGTAATTTTGTGTGCAGAGCAATGATGCGATGTATTACACCTTTTCTCGTAAGACATGTAACATTTTTTCCAAAGAATGGATTTATCTCTAAAAGTGTGCTAACACCAAACGCTGGTGGTTTATTTTATGGCAAGCTTTAATCAATTTAAAGTTTGTCAGTTTGTTCATTAAATGGCCCTCTACTTTGCTTTTTCAGACTCTATTTGTCGGTTTCAAACCCTCAGTAAAAACATGTTTTCGTTAAAGTTATTCGAAATATTTTTTCCATTCTAGTCTTTAAAATACAAACTTGAAATAATTCGAACAGAATGAAATGCGATCATAGAATTCCATAAAAAGTGCAAAGAATTATATTCTCAGATTGTTGAGTAACTAATACAAAAATTCTAAAAAAATAACCCCCACTTTCCATTCCTTTAAATGCAGAAAATAGTATAATCATGGGAAAATGTATTTGTTAGTTTGGTTTAGTTTTAATATTAAGATAAAACATGATCGACCTAGGACAGCGTTTTTAACACGTTTTCAACGTGTTAACCCAATGTCAATCGCCATAATGGAATTTTCGGGCCGAGCCAGAGCGCCAACAGAGTGTGAATTCCAAGAACTATGATGTTGTGTGTTGTTTTGCCAGGTACGAGTGTCCGTGGCCCGGGGGCGGCGATGCAGCGGCGCCGGTGCATTTTGAGTATATCGTCCGAGACCGGCGCTGGCAGCCACGCCCCGGGCTCTACTATCTGCCCTCTGCTGAACCTTGATCGTGAAATGGACCAACTTGCATCATCGCACATTATAGGATGGCTATAAATGTTGGGAATGTCTGTGATAAATGCATTTTGGTTGTTAATTTTAGCTAGCGTAAGTAATTAAAATTTTATTAAGTTTCTGCTTTAATGGCAGAAAAGCAAGTAGGTTTTTCGAAATTTTGTTTAGTGAAGTCCTTTACAACTTTAATAAGTTGATAAATATCCTAATAATTAGACCAATTCGTAATTGCGTGGTTCAAATCCCTTGTTAAACAGTAGGTCCCTGTTGTAATTCCTGTTGGGCTATTAATTAACAGTCCTGTCTAAGGAGAATATGTCAGCCTTATTTATAGTCATAGTAAAGGTCGCCATTTCAATAGCATTTTGTATATTTATCTTAACGCAGGGTGTCTACTGGTCACTGAAGTCACCAAAAGTCACCGAAAGTCACTGATTTTAGTTAATGGTCACCGAAGTCACCAAAAAGTCACTGATTTTTCTTTAAAAAGCAAGAAAAGTCACACATTTTTTGTATGAATTGCGAAAATAATGTGATTGCGAGCAAAAGTTTTGTGACTTTTACAATTTTCCCCCAACATTTTCTATCTTAGAGACGGAAAAGTCACTGATTTTTAACAATTTTCACCCCCAAAAGTCACTCAAAAGTCACTGATTTTTATATCTCTTTGGCAGTAGACACCCTGTAACGGGATAGTCGTTTTGACGTAGCATGTAAGTATTAAAATTGTGATGATAATACATAAACAATCTTCAAATAAACCAAAGTGACAGTTACACTAAGTCAGGGCAAAGTAGCATGTGGCAAAAATGTATTAAAACTTGTTCTACCTAAATGATTTTGACAAATAGGGCCGGTGAGAGGGTGGGGCAGGGGGGGGGCAGAGCCCTTGGGGCCCGGGCCTGGTACGAGACCGAGTTTAAAATTCTTTCTGTACATGTAATCTACTGAACCCAAAAAGTTAAGGATGGTTTACTATTATTTTAATTTTTGCCTTGAATAAAGTCACAATAGTTTTTTTTTCCATAGTACTGTAATCTAGTTATTTAAGCTATCCAAGCATTTTAGTAAAAAATTGTTTGTGTGACAAATACATGTTTCCATTATGAATTCACCCCCCCCCCCCCAAATAATATTATTTTTTAATGTTCAATGTGTATTTGGTCCATAAAAACGTAGCTGAATTTGTTAGTAACTAACTCATAAATAAAATCACGGAAACATTTCAACGAAGCTATGCAATGAAATTCATCGATGAATCACATTTTTATTCTGTTGCAAACAGAACGCAGAAATAAAGATATTTTGGTAGCCTACTCCATTTTTCCTTCGAGTTTATTATTTATTTTCCCATAACAACCATTGAAAGACTGCATTATATAATAAATTAGAAACGAAACCACATTCGTGATATAGGCCTAATATACAGACCCGTCAGCCGTCGAGCCTGGGGAGTCGGAAACAATGAAAGTTCTGTCAGTCGTGATTGACGTTACTGATGTAACGGATAAAATAATTATTCTGACAATCCGGCCACCGATATCCCGGTAATCGGAATATCGGACTCCGCCTCAGCTTGACGGCTTATGACATCGCGAAAATGGGGTGGACTTGGAGCGTTGCCTACAATGCATTTGTAACTATAGTAGGATTCACGAAAATAGTCCGATGAGAGTCGATACATTGTTGCCAAATTTATTCTAAAACACATTTTTACACCGTGTTACACATGGTAAACATAACCACAAATGACAACATTGCAGGGCGAGAGGGGGTGAGGGGGGAAACAGCTGTTAAAATTTCCATCGGACTATTTTCGTGCATCTTACTATAGTCTATAGAATTATCGTTGGCGTAGCAGCAATGCATTGATAAACGCATTCAAACATTTTATGTTAATTATTATTTTTTTTGTAAATTTTCCTGTTGGGAATACGCTGTTACGGTAGTAGTCACGGTAAGACCTAAGCAAGGGACCATTATACATTTTGTTTTGAGGTCCCTAGAAGCCAAAACCACATTTGTTCAAATTTTATTTATGTATATAAATATATATGTGTCCGTTAACACGATAACTCTCAAACAGAACCTCCGATTTTGTAAAATTTGGTACAGAGGTGTAGGGCAGCGTTCATCAAGTTGAGTTCAAAAACCAGCATGGTCGGACCATGTGAACTGGGTTTTATTGGGTTCCAAAAGAATCAAGAATGTATTTTGGTATTTTTTGGCCTAAATTTTGAAAATTCAACAATTTGAACCATTAAAAGAGCTAAAAAACAAATAAGTATTTTGAATTTTTAATTTAGCTTAATAAGTAACGGAGAAAATCCAAAAATACGTTTTCCATGTTATTTTTTATAGGAAATCAACGAATCCCTCTCTCACTTATTTATTGACAGAACTTGATAAAATTTAGAGTGTACATCCACTAGGTAGAGTGTAACTTGTATTTGCTTATATTTGCACCACAACATCCATGTGGTGGCAAATAACCTACATACTCACCCCCGTGGGTTTTATGGGGGAAATAATAAACAGCAAAATTGTTAAACAATTTAGCATATGCTTGCACTGGGAAGGAATTATCGTCTTTTTGCTTTCAACACCCTCATGGCAGCAAACCTTTATCCTCATTGTTTGTCAAGGTGTATATGGGAGAAAAAAATATCAAATTTTATTGGTTATTCACTGAGTACGCAGGTCTGCTGCGACGTTTTTTAGCGAATTTCCCATAGGGAATAAGCTATTACCGTAGGTCTCATGGTAAGACCTAAGCCCGGGACCATTTTACTTTTTCGTTTTTAGGTGCCCAGAGACCAAAAATAATAGTCATTAAAAATTTTATATATATATGTATATATTTATATATGTATATATATATATATATATATATATATATATATATATATATATATATATATATATGTAGAAACGTTCACAGGAAAGGGCTACTTTAGTATATATTATAATTAGAAATAAAAACCATAAGTACCCTGAATTTAACATTTTTATTCACACTATAAATTTAAGTGTGAATAAAAATGTTAAATTCAGGGTACTTATGGTTTTTATTTCTAATTATAATATATATATATATATATATATATATATATATATATATATATATATATATATATATATATATATGTGTGTATGTGTCCCTAGGCACGATAACTCTCGTAAAAACGGTCCGATCAACACCAAATTTGGTAGAGATGTGTAATCCTACGTTTATTCGGATGAGTTCGTAAACCAGACATATCGACCTACCGGAAGGGGTAGTTTTGGGGGGTTTTGTAGCTCAAAATTGGGTTTTTTTCATTTTTCATATGTAAATTTAAAAAATTTTAAATTTTTATTTTGACCATTGGATTTAGCTCAAAAAAAACACACAAATTAGTATTTTGAAGCTTTGCTCTATCTCCATTGGTTACCGAGATATTACAAAGTCTAAGGACAGTACATTGCATTTTAGGGCTCCAATGTTAATCTTATGGAGAATAGGGATGTGTTAATATTTCACTTATTAACCAATATTTTTCGATGGAACTTGGTATTCAGCTTCATTTGGTTGAGATTCATCCATTTATGGTAAAAAATCTTGGTTTTTGTGCTCATCATGGCAGCAAACCTGCATACTCCTTTCCCATGTTAATTATATGGAGAATAGGAAAACTCCTTTAGCAATGGACAGATATTGATAAAACTTAGTACATGGCTTCATATGGTCGAAATAATTTTTTTTTATGATAAAAACCTACTTTTAGTGTTCCCCATGGCAGCATACCTGCATACTCTCCCTATATTTATCATAAGGAGAATAGCCATTTATTTCCCTATTTATGAGCATGTGATTTTATTTGGTTTACAGTTTTATGTGGTCAAAATTAATATTACTAATTTGGAAATTCGCTGAGTACGCAGGTCTGCTGCGTCGGGGAGTATTTAGAGTTATAGTGATACACCCTGCAAAATAATGTGTTCGATTCATGAAAAGGAATGAGATCTTTTTTCATACCCGATATAGAATTGCAGTGGCGCTAGGTGACATCAAAGGCATTGCAGTGATTACGAAACGAAATGTGAAGGCGTCGAAGTAGATGCGAACTAAAGAAACGCTTTGTTCCTCATGAGTATGGACTCATTCTGGTCCTTTGTTCATGTTTTGTCTTCATTGTACTTTGAGTTCCTTTAGCGCATTGAGTTATAACGTATTTAATTTGTTCTAGAAATGAATATTTTTATGCTTCACTACAATGGTTTTAATAACAGGCAAAAATAGTCGTAGCTATCAAAGGGAGATTATTTCGAGGAACTATATCGTGTAACAAATTATGAAAAAGCTAGCTATTTGACCTCTCACTACCTTTCTTTACATATTTTTGGTAGGCCGTCGACGTTTCTTGTTTTGTGGTCTTGCCTATTGTTGCAGTCAGTATAATTCTCTGATCAGTTTTTTCTTCTTTCTTTCAAAAATTAGAGTACTTGTAAATACGCCCTGTGATAATACTGAGAATTGTCCTTGTCCAATGGCTTATAATTTCAAATACATTTGTCAGCGCATATCCACAACGACTTCATTTATCATTGGGTCGCTTCTTCATTGTCAGTTATCGATTATAACCAATCCACTCGCGTTGTCATATAGCTAATCACGTGACCTCTCAGCCCCAGCCAGCTCGTCGTATTGTAACTTACGTGTTACAATAGGCCTACGTGTTACAATACAGTTATGTGAGATTGTAACTCGTCGTGTCGCCTCGGTTTTGCGTTTCATTCAACGACTCGATGATTAAGCTGGCAGAACGTCTATTAGTGGCACCGCTCCACTCGCATGAATCAGCTGTCACGAGTGAAGCATAGTTGATCCGTACAGGCATACTTGTCTTGTGCGCGCCGCCGCCGCGTGTAGACGAATAGACATGTCAACGCGACGCTGACAAGTACAACATGGATAACTTAACTTTGTAGTTATTAGATATTAAATGTTTCCTCCCTTAAGATAGAAAACTAGTGTTTTCTGTATTAAAAGTTGTGTAAAAATACCGTAGAGTATATAAAAAATACTCTACTATGACAATTCCCCTTCCCTCATGATCCATTCTAGTTCTTGACAGTAGGGGGTTGATGTCATCAAGAGGACATGGAAACCTCTAGCTGAGGAACATGAATGGACAGTCTGTTGGTTGGCCAGAGGGCAAAGCGGGTTGACCGCCTGTTTGAGACTGAAAATTAGTTGTCGCAGGAGCACGGGAGTTGGCCCTCTATCCCGGCTCTCGCCCTTTCTCTTCCTTCTATATCCTGTCCTTCTGGAAGCTTGCGGAAAATACCCATTGGAGGAAGATGTGCTAAAGGTGTGGCCGGGGTCTCTTTATCCACTAATAACAACAACATAATGAACAAGGACTAAGGTTTCTAAGCTAACTCAGCCCCCCTTATACTGTAAAACATTATTTCCAATGATATTGATATTCAACTTTTATTTGTATGGTTTGCTCTAGCTTGATTGTCATAAACACGCTGTGAACCGGGTTTTCCAGAGCACTAAATTAATAACTTTATGCATAAATAGAATAGAATAGAATAATACTTTATTATCACAAATACATCTTTTACAAGTGAGCTTAGACTAAGTTCACAAAGACAGGTGATATTGTCAAAATAATAATAATTCTAGAGTAACCAGTGTTGATCAATCAAATTAAAAGATTTACAATGAGTCATTAAGGAATTGACTTACTTTATAATACTGTTTAGCCAACAAGAAGTCAGTAAGGCTGCTTTTAATCACTGAAATTTCTGACATAAAAAAATGTCCTTGCCGATATGTCCTTTAGCGAATTTCCCTATAGGGAATACGCTATTACGGTAGTAGCCATGGTAAGACCTAAGCCCGGGACCATGATACTTTTTTGTTTTAAGGTCCCCAGAAGCCAAAAACACCATTCGTTCATTTTCATATATATGTATGTATATATAGTGATGTAAAACGCCCTGGCGTTTAAATCTCAGGGCAAATGCCCAGGGCATTTGCCCAAATAACCGCCCAAAATCCATAAGCGCCGGGCGTTTATCCAGTTAAAGGCTAATAAACCTGATTAATGGAAATTAAATTGAACACTACTCTTCTAGTCAACTTTTTAAACATCTACATTAGATATTTACATAATAGCCTATATTAAAAAAAAAAAAAATTACTTGTATAATTTTAATTATATTGGTAGGAAGTCAGTACTAGAGAGTCAACACTTTTCTTTTGACAACAAGAGGAAATAATTTAGACTGAAAATAACTTCATAGGTTTATTTTTATTTAAAAAATCTGGCTAATGTAATAGAATTAATTTACATTTGTTTATTACACACAATGAATCAGTCTTAACTTAAAGGTTGTAAGGTTGTAATTTGGTTCCGGTTGGGTTTGTGTCAAATTGCTTAGAATGCAAAGCCCTTTAAAATGATGTATCATATGATGTAGGCCAATGCAGTTTCCCACAAGACTTTCTTTAGAGACGTCCCTAGTGGAGGTCGTCAGGAAAACTGCAATAGGCTACGTCATATGATACTGTACATCATTTTAAAGTACATTGCATTCTGAGCAATTTTCCACAAAACCGACCTCAAAAGGTAGAGTGGATTGGGAGTTATTGCATTTTTTTGTTTTCAGCAATATGATTTTAATACAAAGTTTGATCACCTGCTATTTTTTACTCGGTCATTCTTTTGAGATCGGGTTTGCGGCTTGTTCTCCAGTCCCAAAGACCTTTAATTTGATGTACATTTTGACATATGCTTACATTTAAGATTTTCTTCTTACTCCTTGTGGACCGTCCCCCCTTCGATATCCAAGGACACTAAGTACTTTAGGAAGTAGTCTTAGTCACTCAAAATCAATATGCAACGTTTTAGTTTTGTTACTTAAATACTTTTAAAAATATTAAATCGTCTCCAGACTTTTTTTCCACCCTGTATATGAATAAAAATAATTTTATAGGTGCCTTTTTATGTTAGGAAATTTACATAGTGGTTAAAAAGCACTTGTTTTACTAACAAAACCTTAATACTTAACTTTAAATTTAATTAATTAGTCATTATAAATTTATCTTATGCACATATTTATGAATTACAGAGTAGAAACCTGCTTAATCAGTAAATAAGATTTTATATAACAATTTAGAAAAATATTTATTTAAAATACCACACTGAAAATATTACAGGTTTTATTGTATTGCGCCTTAAACTGAACTTTTTATAAACGCCCAGTTTTTGGGCGCTTAAAATCGCTTTGGACAAATGCCCGGGCAAATGCCCATTTATAAACGACCTGCCCACTGGGCATTTGCCCGGCCCACATCACTATGTATATATATATATATATATATATATATATATATATATATATATATATATATATATATATATATATATGTATATATATATATATATATATGTATGTATGTATGTTTCCGTGGTGCTGATAACTTTTGACAGCGACCTCCGATTTTGATGAAATTTGGTATGAAGGTGGAAGACCAGGTCTATTTTCATGAGTTCGCGAACCAGCGTGTTTGGGTTATGGGAACGGGGTTTTATGGGGTTTCAAAGGGGTCAAAAATGGGTTTTTGGCATTTTTGGACCTCATTTTTCTAAATTTATCAATTTTAACTAAAACCATTTAAAAGAGCTCAAAAAATAAACAATTTGGTATTTTGAATTTTTATCTTAGCATAACTGGTTACGGGGAAAATCCAAAAATATATTTTCCATGTTATCCTTATGGGAAATCAAGAAAACCCTATACCTTGCTTATTTATTGACATAACTTAATCAAATTTGGTATGTACATTATCTAGATAGGGTTTAACTTACTCTTGCTTTGAAAACCCATATGGCGGCAAACCTACATACTCACCCCCATGGGGTTTATGGGGAAAATAAAAAATTGCCATAGCTTGATACAATTTTGTGTTTACATTCACCAATTATTGATTAACTTAGATTTTCTGACAACACCCCATGGTAGCAAACCTACATACTCGATCCTATGGTGTTTTTATGGGGAAAGTAAATAATCTGAAATTCCATTGGAAATTCGCTGAGTACGCAGGTCTGCTGCGACGGGGGTATTTTTATAATATGACATGTATGTTGTATGAAAATGGTATATCTTTTATATAAAGAATCGCATTATCAAGGAGAAATAAGAAAAAAAATTCAAACAAATTTTATGTATTTTTTTAAATGGATCTCCAATTCTACCTCTTTCGGCGTGCCGACTCAGTAAAAGAAACAGCTTTTTTACGTCTCTATGTAATATCTATGATTTAATCTATATCATTCATTTTTAGGTTAGTTACAATTTTACATAATTGTTAACTTATTTAATTCCGAAAGTTATGCTGCTTTACAATTGTGACGAGTTAATTATTTACTAGAGATCGCCCACTGGTCGAAATTCGACCAAAAATTCAATTGATGTTGAGGAAAATCATTTTTCCTCCACCTACTATCTAAAGCCGTATTTTACTCCTTGGAATAGAGTAGTAAAGTACTAATTTCTATCCCATGTGACTTGAATACTTAATCTTTCTACCTAGGGAAAACTCGAGTTTTTTCGTACCACGGGGCTAAAGTTAGTTACATAAGAATAACATTAAAAGAGAGATTAAAAAGAACATGAGCCACAGTCAGCTGTTACTTGTATTTGTTTCGTTCCTCATTGTTGACTAATAGCAGCTGTAGCTGCTGCTCACCCACTGCTGACCATTCAGTCAGCAGTGGGTGAGCAGCATCTCTAGTATTAGAGATGGCCGTGGCAGTGTACGTGTTTGTTTACATTTTGCTTGGGTAGGCATATTAACCTAAGAAGTCCAAAACATAAGTGTAAAACTTTTGACAAGGCTTAAATTATATTTTGTTTTTTTCGTGTTGTTCAAAATTGATATGGCCTACCTTGTGTGTTTTTTATGTTGATGTGACAGATCAGATCCAGCTTGACGGAGCAAGGGATCATATGAAGGTAAAGTTAAATTATTTACGGTAGGCCTATTAGGCCTAAATTTTATTCGTGTAGGTGGAGGAAAAATGTTGTGTGCATCAAGGGACTAAAGTACTTTTCTCCCTCAGGGAAATTGTCGCCCTCGGCTTCGCCTTCGGGCGACAACACTTTCCCTTCAGGGAGAAAACATTGTACTTTAGTCCCTAGAAGCACAAATAACTATTAAAATGTTCTATACATGAAACATCTGTTCTTCCTTATTTGCTAGCATTTGTTATTACAACAGCTGTCTTATGAGTCAACCAATTATCCTTCTCCCATAAGATTAACATTGAAACTTTGAAAGCTTGTAGGGCGTAGCCCCATGGGCTGATGTGAATTAAAACGTGATTCTGCTCATCTACAGCACAATACCTTTCTAACGGTATGCGCGGATTTCTCCTACGATGCACACAAGCTGAGAAAAAAGGAGGAAATGAAACATGCTTGTCTATTAATATATAGAAGATGGAGAAATGGGCAAGGCGGAAATGAAACATTCAGCACAGACGAGTTGCTGCGAATCCCAGTCATGCAGGAAATTAGCCTTTGTCTTGTTTTTTGTGTAGATTATTCTCGCTTTCATATAAATGGGGTTAAAAATGCATAGGTGAACCTGTAGAAAGAGTTTAAAAACCCTTTGCGGTAATAGTCAGTAATAGTTTTTTACATGATCCTAAAAAATTACTAATTTTATAACAAACTTAGAAGACACCAATTTTTTTAAAATTCATTTAGGAAACGTTCCCTTTTGCTGTATTTTGTTCTCAGCTTACAATACAAACGTTTCATTTTTGTTAAAGCCTTTTAATGAAACGAATCATCAATGTTTTAGTAAAGCAATAGGCTATCAAAATTGATTTCCATTAGCACGACTCAGGAAGCAAATAACTTACTATACATGATATGGAGGGAATATTTTTGTGCGACGGAGAAATCCGAAGTGAATCCATGAAGCGTACTGTGATGAATAAAAGTCAATTTTCCCATGGCAATTTCGTATCACAATCTCGATTGCCCTCCCCATTGTCTCACATTACAGTGCCGGGGTTGTGTCGTGTGCAGTGTAGGCCTACAGTGTCGCTTTGCGAGTATGCGCCTCGCCACGACACGCGATGCAGTTATGCAGTTGTCACGCCAGTTGTCACTTTTGTCACACTCATTGTTCCCTCCCTGGACTGCCGTTCTACCTTTACCGTTGCAGGGGAGTTGAGCTTACCTAGCTCTCTTCGCTTAAACGATTTGTTTAACGGGAGTTCCCCAAAATACGTTTTTGCTCTGAATTTTGCAGACAGACCATTTCGAGAATGTTTGACGTTGGATGTCCTAAATGTTTTATCTGTGGGGTTGGATAAACAAAAACAATATAATGTGTGAAATTCGAGAAATGTGTTTTGTTATGTTGAATTTAGCTTCCCAACTGTGATTTTTCTCCACAAACTGACACGTGGCTTAAATACCTGTGTTCCGTTGTATAACACAAATAAGATTTTGCGTATTTTATAATAAATTTTAATTTGTATTTGACAGTAGTAAACGGAATACATGAGAATAAGTAAATTCTTTCAACTAAATTACGACTCTATAATTTTTCACATTTAATTTTTGAAGCGTATTACTATTACCTTGTATACATATTTTTATTAATGATCTAAATTAATTCGCTTCAATTGATTGAAATAGTTATCTTTTAACTCGACGTATTCACCGATTCATTCTCATTGTTATGAAGCAACAAAACATCTTCTATGATCGGTAAATTAACACTCAATTGTAAAGTAAAACACTATACCAGTTTGCTGTTGCATAGCGCAGATCTGTCCCAAACACACCAACATTATTATCAGGGACTTAAACCCACACCTTCCGCTGTATGCAGCGGCTCCGGTAGGAGCGATATCGAGTTGAGAGGATGTCGTTTGGAAAATTGCCGTTTGACCCGCCGGTGATAGAGCAATGCATCTTGCACTCCGCCGCCGCCGGTATCGAACCTTAATCCCAAATCCCCCTTTCTAGTTCAACAGTATAAATAACCTCTTTTTTCAGTTTTCGTCCAATTTATTTACCTATTAGCAAAACGGAACGTAAACGTTAAATTTTAAGCCCGTAGGATCTATGGTAATTTTATGGATTTGTAGGGAGGAGCCTTAAAGGAAATTTGCAAAATCTTCTTCTATTGAACACCTATTAGCAAAGAGAAACGTCTATGTCAAATTCCAACCCCGTGGGCCGTAGAGTAATTTTCAAGACCTGTGAGCACTAAAGAATTTCAAAACTATATATGCAAAACCACTTCTTAGTCAGTATATATTCACTCACTAATTTATTCATTGGGTTTAAATGGTTCAGAACTTGTGATATAGTCCGTTTTTTTAAACCTGATATAGTACCCAGTAAATTGCTCGATTTCGAGCAAGAATTCAGTAGTGCTAATTGAAACTTCTCTATTATCCTTTGGGGGAGTGTGTGTCGTTTGGCGTTGTTCTACGCCGCAAACTCGACTTCAAATGGACGTACAGCCCGGATGATATAGATGCGGTCAAACTTTGCATTGAAATCAAATTACCGAAGTTACGAAATGCAATATCTCCTGACTTATTCGACCTTTGGGGACGGGATTGAGGCTTGTTGCTCCACATTCAAATACCTTGGAAATTATTTACATGACGTAGTCCAATTCAGATCCCTCTAACCCCGTTTACACGCTCCAATTTATCTGCGCAAATCTGGTTTGCACAAACCAAATTGTACAAACCATCGTCGTGTAAACGGCAGATTTGCGCAAACAATTGGAGTGAGGTTGGAAGGTTTTTGGAAATTTTCATCAACCTTGCGATCAGGTTGGAAGGTTGGAGAGACAGGTTGGAACGTGTAAACGGTCGTTCATGCAATTTTCCTCAATCCCAACCTAAAATCAGTGTTCCCATGAATCATTTCAGTGTGCGCTGTTATACCCTACCAAACGTCATGGCCGAGTCCCTTGAATTTTTAAATGATTTCACTAAGTTTAGAAGTTCTACATAGCAATCTTCAATCATCCGCAATTAATTTCTCTAATCATTTAGTTCATCGTGCAATTCTCTTAAGAGCCTCACGTGGGAAAATTTGCTTCGTTTCAGAAGCCAAGACCTACACAATTTACTCCTCGGTTTTCGTATTTTCCGTTTTACTACTCTTGCCAAACGAATAGCATACACAGACCACAACAGCACCTCCTCCATGACGGTGGGTGATCACAACAGGCACTGGCGTTTACAAATCGGAAGGGAGGTTTGATTATAAATATCGTAGCGTCTAAACGGTCTCTCCTATTCAAACCGATATGCACGAACTTGGTTTGTGCACGCGCAAACCAGATTTGCGCAGATATTGGAGCATGTAAACTTAAGACTTCTTCTAGAAGACGTCTATCTCTCGTGTTGTGTCCTCCTTGGAAAGACAACAACATTGGTTTTTTACCAGATGTCCTTAAATATAATCAAAAGACAAATTTCGCAGACTTGATGTGCATGCTCAACTTCTATAGCGCCTCACTGAGGCCTACAGCAGCGGTACAGTGTCCGCGCCGCGCCGTGCCGTGTCACCGGAATGTCGGTATTTCGGTCGCACGCCGGGCTAAGTTTGTCCGCTGGCCTTTGTCCGTTATTAATCAAGAACCCGTGTGATATCGTGTCTGGACCAGAGTCTCCAGCCGTCTCTTCCATCCGCACCTGTCCTCGTGTTCCCAGACCGTTTCGACATTGCGTTTTTCAATCTTGATAACATTTTTGGGTCGCGAAAGTGACAACTGATCCATTGCTGGAATTTCTCTTCTCGTCATGGCTTTTTGGGACGGAGTTTGACAATTTTAGTGTGCTGAATGTTAACAGAGGGATGAAACGTTAGATTTATATAAGTTTTTATTAGATTTTATATAGACCTACTATTAGAGTTATCTTTAAAAGAATTGAAAAATGACGAACTTTGGTTATGAACACTTTATAACCACCTCTCGGTTTTAAATTAATATTGAAGGTTCGTGTTTGTTGTATTTGTGTTAATTTAAAATCGTCTGCTTCCTTTTTCCCACTATAAAAATAAAATGCTGTTTAATCGAGTATTTATTCTATTCTTGAAAGACATTTTCTTGGGTGAGATGATTATTATCTGAAGTTTCTGTTTTGAGATTTTTGGGCGTCACTCACCTTCATGAATTGTGAAACGGTAGTCCTTGTCAAAATTTGATACACATAAACACACGAAAAAACACACAAAAACTACATAGACTGCCCAGTTCCCGAATCCGACGTTTCGCCGCACTTAGGTGTCAACGTGTGGCGTTTTCAAGGTCTCTTAATTGATCGCGATCGCGGATGCGAGTATTTATTATTGTGTAATAATTAGTACTACATAATTTCAAGTGGCATGTTTATTCGATCTTATTAAAATGTTATGCCAGTGCGGGCTTATAAATAAAACGTTCAAGTAACAAAATAATCACATTTTTCGGCACTATTATAATTGAATTCTGTATATTTTTTTTACTTTTCTCTTATTGTTTAAAGATACATAACAAACTTCACAATTAATTACGAATATGTATTTATCTTATCTTATACTCTAAAACAAGCTCTGTTTGTACGTTCAAAGTTTTTTTGCTCCTAGTAGGCCTATTTTTGTTTTTGGTTTTTTTTTTTTTTTTTTTTTTTTTTTTTTTTTTTTTTTGAATATGGGGGTTTTGGCCACCAGAAATCGATTGGAGTTGGTCCTCTGACTGGCAAAAATTCAGTTTTCGCGCTAGAACCCTTCAAAGTTTCCATGTTATTCTTATGAAGATTTTATGAATTGAACAAAAATAAGCTGATAACTGTAGATATAAACCAATGTGTTACATCTTTAACCTGCAGTTTAAGAAAATTATAACATTGTGCAGCACTTTTCGAATTAGCGAATGAGGGAAGCGAACGAGCTTTGTGTGAGAACGAAAGTAATGATTTTACCGAGCTTAAGCTCGGTCGCCCTGTTACTTACTCCTTTAAAATATGTTACTTCTCCTTTGCTCATAGATATAAATCATTTAAAGTTCTTCAACGAATATGCATATTTTTTCATCGATCCTAATTTCCAGTTAAAATATCATTCTAACCCCCATCAAACGCAGTATTCGCAGTTGGAGAGCAACTACTTTCCATAGAAATTGAAACATCAAATTGAACTCTTTCCCTGTTTAACGGCGGTGATGACATTTGAAATGCAAATAAACCCCACCGCGCGCGAAGTTTCGAGTTGTAATGTTTTATGCCCCTCGCCTCGGCGCCGTGCAGCCTAGAGCTCGAGCAGTTCACACTAAACATGTTTTACGGCCGATCTTCGTATCTTCGCTGTAGACCGGTGTCAAAACAAACGTCGTCCTGGGATACGGCTGATTCCGACGTTTATCACCAATAAAAACTTTAATGTAAACGCGATAAATTTACTTTGTGAGAGGAGCAGTTTAAACTGACCTTTTCCCTTACTTGTTAAACATATTTTTAAATTTGTATATTTTAGTTCGTCCATATTAGCGAATTTCCCTGTAGGGAATACGCTATTACGGTAGTAGTCACGGTAAGACCTAAGTCCGGGACCATGATACTTTTTCGTTTTGAGGTCCCCAGAAGCCAAAAACACCGTTCGTTCATTTTCATATATATGTATATATCTATCTATCGGAGTAAGCCAGCATCTACTAGGTTGAGTTCGCGAACCAGAATGATCGGACCATGGGAACGGGGTTTTATGGGGTTTCAAAAGGGTTAAAATTTGGGTTTTTGGCTTTTTTACTTTTATTTATAAAATTCAACAATTTTAACTTAAATCATATAAAAGAGCTTAAAAAACTAACAATCTCTAGTATTTTGAATTTTTTACCTAGCTTAAATGGTTATAAACAAAATCCAAAAAATATGTTTTCCATGTTATTCTTATGGGAAATCAACAAAACCTTCTATCTTGCTTATTTATTACATATCTTGATCAAATTTGGTAGATACATTCATTAGGAAGTGTTTAACTTATATTTGCTTAGAAAACCCATATGGTGGCAAACCTACGTACTCACCCCTATGGGGTTTATGGGGAAAATAAAAAGAACACCATAACCTTATAACATTTGATATGTACAATCACTAGGTAGGAATTAACTTATATTAACCAACTAAACCCATATGAGGGCAAACCTACATACTCTCACCCCCATGAATTTTATGGGGAAATAGAAAATATGCCAAAATTCCATTGGAAATTCGCTGAGTACGCAGGTCTGCTGCGACGGGGGTATTTTATTTTTTAGACCACTAAGTATCCTAATGTCCAACATGTGTTGCGTATAGTGTTCCATGTGTACTATAAATCTTTTCAAATTATTTTTAGATATATTATAGTTAACTCAAACTGTTTTTCTGTTCTATAACTCATAACTTATAGGCTTACGTATGCTTTTGACCATTGACTAAATACTCTAACGTCAATAGAATTCTCATTGCATAGGCGTGTTTAAAACCCATGGTGGTGCTAGCTTCTGCGGCGTACATGAAGTACAAGTTACATATAATAGGTAAATCAGTACTACCACTCTTCTTATAACAAAGCATAAACCTTTATACCTGAAGCTTATGTTTATGTTGTGGTAGATTACTTTTGCAGCACTGCAAATCCAGCTGAATGATTACAACATCGATTACAACGCCCATGGCGTGGCTTTCACGAAACCTAAAAATTTCGGTATCAATTAAAATTCAATTAATGAGAAGTCAATCCACTTTAACCTGTTATACGTATGCCTGCTATGTAGAATATATCTCACTTTTTCCTCATACAAAACAATGTTCAATTTATTTTTATGACGTGTTTTACACGAACATTAAAAATGCTTCAGATGCTCGAAAAAATGTAAACGAACTTAAGCCAATTTGATTATTCAAATGTAATTAAGGTTTCATTTACAGCATAGAGTGATTAAGATGATTGATCATACATTGTTAACGTTTTATTTAACCTAAAGACGGTATTTTTTTACATTTTAATGGGTTTTTAGTTAGAATCCGATAGTACAGATGTAAAATTTTTAATATGTTTTTTTTTTTTTTAAGAATTAAAAACTGACACTGAATGCCCTTAAATATTTAACCGTAACAAAATTCGTCAACGCCAATGCGTTCAAAAGCACACGGGCGTAATCGGAATGGACCCGACAGTCGACAGCGGCGCGGCGGCGGCGAACTCTTGTTTGTTGTCACTGTAAATGGACTGACAAAAAGCAAACAGACTGTCACAAGCGGCTAAACGAACGGACAGGCACGATCATCTGCGCGGCTAAACGCTGCCTGTCAGCTGATATCGGGGCCGGAAACGGATGTTTTACTACCAAATAATGCTTCCGTCTGGCGACAGATTTTTGGTAGTGTTGCGCTACGAATATTTATAACTAACAAACAAGCTTTGTGCAAAAGCACCCGATCAGCTGGACATGTAATCGCTGTCCTATATTATTGTAGTCCGTTCAAAATTTATGTACGGCTGAATTGCTGATTTAAATTTCCTAAGTTGCAGATTTCGCTTTATGCAATTGTTTTGCTTTTCGTTTCCAAGTAAATGTGCTTGTTTTGGAGTTTGTTCCACCCATGGCGGAATATAAAATTCTGTTTATTTTTTTTATAGATGCGGACGCTGACAAAGAGTCCTACAGCGCTTTCGATCGCACATTCATTTTGGAAAAAAAGTATCTTGGAAACGCGTTGTCAACACTGAATTAAATTTAGCAACTAAAATTTCTTTTGGTCTGATGGAAGGTTTTTGGCAGTGTTGGAAACTGGACAAATTGGTAATGGACAAATAAGCTTTGCAATCTCGCTCTGTCATATTTACGGGTAAACACTACCCGTCTTATAATATCGAAATCTGAAACGTTTGTTTACAATCAAATCATGCCTGTGCAGGGATTGTGTTTTGGCGGGTCGTTAGTAATTTTTGAACTACGAATTTTCTACCACGACTTCCTGTTAGATCATATATTTGCGTAAAAACGTTGGCCAGTAGATAACATTCCAGTAGCAAACGCTCGTTTACATTCGGATAATATCAAAGCTAACGGAACAAAGCTATTGTGTGTGTTCGATGTCCGATTGTCCGTTATTAGTTTGCTATGCCAGTGTTATTGGCTGATTGTTACATAGCAGCTAATTACAAATTTAATTTTTTGTTTGATTACAGTTTGCATGCTTATTTAGAAAAAAGTGTCAATTTTTTTACTTTGTTGTTATGTTTTAACTGATAATAAAGCAGTGTTTAATTTAAAGAATGAACAGTAAAAGAAGTCAAAGGTGTAAAATATAAATTACAAGATATCGTATTCAGGTGAACCATAACATAACTCCTCGCGTTTGGTACTGTATCAATTTCATCCCGTCAGATGATTACTAACACTGTTATAACTTTTTGTCATATAAATTTTCTCCGATTTTTTATTTTAGGTTATTATTAATAACAGTTCACTCAGATTAAAATGCTGTTATGTGACAAAAAAGGCTCCACCAACTAACGGATTCTGTTGTACTTCGCATGGCTTGAGTGAGATATTGTTTTCGTCGTTGAAGTTTTTATTTCGGATAAAAAATAATGTACCCAAAAGTAAATAATATAACATGTAATGTATTTTAAAATAATTGCTTAAAGTCGCGGCCACGAAATAAGGCGGGTGAATGATTTTGCAACGTTGCCAAATTTCCATTGCTTATTAATTCAATCATATGGTTTATATTTATGTCAATGTTTTTATCTGTTTTATTAGATAGTTATTTTGATCATTTTTATAGAATGTACATTCAACATACGGTCTAGGCAACGCTGGATGCTCAGTGTTGCCAGTTTATGCTTCAAAGTAAGCGATTTTCGTTAATCTCTTTCATATTTTGGTTCCATGTGACAACATCGCATTTTCAGTCAACCGCCTGATTTCGTGGCCGCTACTGTAGATTTTATAAAGTACATCAGCAGATTAAATATCTCATTGAAGTACACTGGGTCGCTTTAAATGCCGTTCCTAAGAGATGAGAATTACTTCCCCCTCCACCCCCGGTTGCCACAACCACCCCTCTCTCTTCAGCCACAAACTGTACATGTATATGCAGCTTTCTATGATTCATTCACCAGTCTACTTGTCTCCACTTTAATGCCATGGGCTTAGTTAGCCCTTCGAGGGTCGCAGTGGTTTCATTATTAATTATTGGGTTTGGGACTGTTTTGTTGGTTCCCTCATGATGAAGACACGTTTGTTGCATTTACATAAAAAGGCAACTTTTTTGTAACGGTTACAGTGTGTAGTATCTTTCTGTAGTTAACCATGAAACAATATGGAATGTGGGTAATTACTTTGTTTACATTTTGAGGCGTGGTTACAAATTTATTATATTTTCAATATGTTTGTCAGACTGGATGGTTAGCTATTTTGTGGTGAGAAGAAGAAGATGCGGTCGATTGTGATCAGCAATCTCGGCCGATCCGATAACTCAGCTGTCTGTAATCAAACTCCCCGCCAGCCTTTGTGGTTACAATCACTCGATTACAGCTATTCAATCAACCATCTATCAAATTCACCAAGAGACTTTAGTCGCTCCAACTCCGTCTTCCACGGATACTGTAATGGAACGGTTACTCTGTGAAACCGTTACTCTGATGGATCGGTTACACGTATTCGTTTCTCAAATGGATTAGTTACTTAGATATATTAGTTTCCGACAACACAGCGTTACCATTTAGTTTCATACTAGTCCCCAAACATGTTTTGGTCACGATAGCCATTTATAAATTAATATGCAAACATGTTTCTTTCCTATACTTTTTCTAAGCTTGTGTGCACTGTAGGAAAAATCTGCGTTATACCTTTTTAGTCCTGTATTGGTGACTAAATTATTGCGGACATTTCCCATCTCTGATTAGTAAATTACAAATTCACGACGTTTCGGGATCTATAATCTGATCCCGTCTTCAAGTGAAAGAAATACCTAGCGTACAACAAAGTTAGTAAAACACACCAGGTGAACTTGATAAAGAAGTCCATAGTCAAACCTGAAATCACAAAAATTAAATAAAACACTAATAAATGCACAAACCATAAACAAAAAACTTTGAAAGCAGTCACACAAAGCATATAAAATTAAAAATAACTGCACCAATCACGTGGCTCCCGTGATTGGTGCAGTGTATTTTTCATTTTATGTGATTTCACAGTTTTCTGTTTAAGCTTTGTGCATCTATTAGTGTTTTATTTAATTTTTGTGACTACCTTTTCTGATTTCAGTTTTGGCTATGGGCTTCTCCAGTTTCAGCTGGTGTGTTTTTACTAACTTTGTTATGTTCTAGGCATTTCTTCCACCTGAAGACGGAATCAGATTCCAGATCCCGAAACGTCGTGAATTTGTAATTTACTAATCAGTGATGGAAAATGTCCGCAATAATTTACTAAACAACGTAAACTCACCATCACCAACAATGAATTTTAAACGAAGCACTGTAGATGAACGGAATCCCATTATATTCCCATTGACCCCCTGGGCTACACCCCGTACGCTAACAAAGTTTTTATATTAATAATATGGAAGAAGGGTGAATTGATTGAATCATTAGATAGCTGTTTAAATAGAAAATTATAGCAAAACATAAAGAACTCATTTTACTGAATGTTTAAAATTTTGACCCGTGGGCGATGCCAAGATACAGTGGAATAGCTATTAATTTTGCCAACATGGATTTTGCTGGACTAAGTACTTAAGCAAAAATTTTCATCTTCACCATGACAATATAATTGACTAATTTCAGTGCTTGTAGCGTTTTTCTATTACACCGCAAACAATTCTCCTACCACTTTAAAACTATACTGTTTTTACTTTCTCCCCCTATACCATAGTATATGGAGAAAGTATTGTTTTCGTCAAAATTTTCGAATTTGAGTTGTTGGTGGATTTATCCATGTTGGTTCCCCCTGAGTCCAAAAAAGTGGTTTTCGGAGTGATGTCTGTGTGTGTGTGTGTGTGTGTGTGTGTGTGTGTGTGTGTGTGTGTGTGTGTGTCAGGATGTATACAGAGCTAGAGAATGCCCCAATGGTCCGATTTTGGTGAAATTTGGTACGTAGGTCCAAACCCACGATAATTCCAGGCGTTTTTTTCATTTTTTTGAATTTTTGATTTTTAAGGTTAGTTTACCACCAAAAACCCTCAAAAATCGTCAAAAATCAAAATTTCTCAAAAACGGCTTTAACGATTTTGATTAAAATTTTGTGGTTAATTAAGTTTAAAATGGTGAATAAATTGACACCACCCGCATCTCCGAGAAAATGCGCGTTCAAAAGTTATGGAGTAAAAAGTGTTTCAAAAATCAATTTTTTGAATTTTCAAAATAGCTGTTGTCTTGAAATAAACTTTTACTTGCCACCATTAAATAGAGCTCAAAAAACTAAATAATCCAGTATTTTAAATTATTGCTCTACGTCAAGTGGTTGCGGAGAAAATTCCATTTTTCGTTTAGCGGTAAACGCAGTACGTTGTTAAAAGTCACAGACGCGCGTAGGGTCAAACGAGCGCTGCTCAGCTGGTAGCTATCCGACTGAGTCATCAAGACATTAATGTTTGAAGCTTTTAACACCTTTTTTATATTGTTGGGAGAAAGTATGTGTCAGTTAACTGATACTGTTTATTAATAAAACAATTACCAGATCAGATCGAGTGTGGTCTCCGTTATGATTTTATTTTGAGGTCTACTTGCATTGACAAGTTTTTCTTTTTTACGATTCCAAGATAAAAATAATTATTGAGAATCAATTTCGTAATTTCTAATATTTTAATATTTTTTTTTTGTTTTTTTTTTTGTTTTTGTTTATTTATTTACTTTTTTGGGGGGGAGGTAAGTATTAAGTACGGGACCTTAAAGAGATAAGACGAAGACAAACCGTGTTTTATTTTGTATCGATCTGGTAGCGACACCTTTAAAGTGATGGAGGCTTGTTTTCAGTGAGACCCCGTCTAGTTCGGTATACATCGATAAAGCCTCAAATCGGCACATTTACAATTATAACATTTAGCTTTATTTCCGTTGAGGTCTTGGTAAAATTTCATTTCATCAAATTTCAGGTAAAGAGTTTAGATCTAGCCTATTAATTTTCAAACGTTATGGAGGTTAGTTTTTGTTTCAAAGATTTTTCAGGAACCAGCACGCAAGTTCATCATGTAACATATATTCAATTAGAGTAACAATACTTACATGTATAAAAATAATACCGGGTGTCCACAAAAGAAGTAAACAACTTTGTTTAAAAAACAAAGTGAAGTTTTAATAACTTATACAGACTAACATACACCATTAGAAAGATAAAATCCTCAAGTTCTTTTCCTGTATATCATAAGTGCTCAGTATGTAAGCTACGGCTTGCTCTGTAGACATCGATTCTAAAGTCTAATTGTGACCAAACTTTTTGAAGAGTGGCCTCATCAACGACGGTAAAGTGGAACATGAATCCTGTATTTTATCTATCCCCACAAAAAAAATCGCATGGTGTAAGTTTGGTATTTGTGTATTCCATCGAAAGAGAGGTAAATTTTCGTTAGAAGCACGGCCATTCCAACTCTGTCGTAGACTGTCGTCAAGGTAGTCCCTTACATCGTGCAGCCAGTGTGGCGGTGCACTCGTTTTGAATTCGCGATTCCAATCGTATACCTATTGATTTTCTATTTGGAGTTTTTTATGATATCCTGTCCAAAAACGACGTTGAAAAGTAGTAGCAGATAGAGTCCTTTTAAACTCCAACACACAGAAAGAACTTTCAGTAAGAGTATTAACCATTTTTATTAAAATCACTAAACCGTGACCTTTGTTACATTGTTGGCATTTTTGACAACAGCCAGTTGTGTGGGAAAAATCTTGAAGTGTTTTTTGAATCATTAATACCAACTGCAGTGATATCGGACACACAGTTTTTGTCAAATTTATGTACCAAGTTGTTTACTTCTTTTGTGGTCAACCGGTATAAGATGGTGTTTCGTTTGGTTGTCCTTGAAGAGTGTAGGAGGACAAACCGTAACAATTTTATTAACTCTATTTTTTTTTAAATTTTTTCTCGTAACACAAATTTTTAATCTTAAATTAGCAGATGAAAATGTAAGAAAAGCCTTTGGTGTGGGGAATGATCCGCGACCGCTGAAAGAGGCTAAAGAATGTAAAAGATGTGCTCCAACTTGTCTGGGGTTATTTAGGGATCGATGCTTAACTCTGGCGCTGCGAGGGGCACAACTTGACACTTTAAATCTTTTTACCCCCCCCCCCCCCCCCCGGCCGCGGCAGCGTTATGTTCATTCTTGACTAGCGCCGCTTCCGTGTTAATCGACATTGTCGGTTTGGGATTAATTCCCTTATGCAATTATGTGAGTTGAGTTTTTATTTCGAATTAGCAATGCTATAAAAAAACGGAGTGTTTGGTGGGATTTGGAATGTTGGTAGTAATATTGTGTTTTTCAAGTATTATTCTTAATAAAAAATCCCATGATTTTCTCAACAGTTGTTCAGTGCATGTATGAGTTAACTAATGTGTTTCTTTTTGTTTCCAGGTAAGTTCGTCGGTCGTAACAGAGCGCAGCTTAGGCAGTAAGTGGAATAAAAACGCCATAAAATTTGCCACGCTTTTAAGATTTTTCTTGAAGTACTTTTGTAAACGGTTGATTATTAAAGTTAACAAAATTGTGTTTTTTAATCCATCAAGTTTTTAAAGTCAAACCACAACCAGCTATAAAGTAGCAAAGCTTTTTGTGTACGGATGTATAACTTTAAAGATGAGATTGGTTTTTCTAATTCAATATAGTAAATCATTTTACATTGCGGGTCTGATTAGGACAATGGTTATGAAGTAGTGCAAAGCTAAGATTGATCACTTTTAAATCACTTGCAAAAGCAAAATCTACACAAAGGATATCTGTTTACTCATGCATATTTTTTTAGTAGATATGGATACCTCCACCGGCCTACTTTCATCCATGGTCCATCTTGGTCAGTTGATTGCCAAGATACCTCTAACGACTATAATTGGCGGGACAGGATAGAGTCTTGGAGCCATCAATGCCGGTAGTGGTTGTTACGAATTAACGTAGTGCGCTAATGGACTGAAGCCCTGTCGACTAATGTTGGACAGACACGCACGGCCAAGTGTATTGGAAGCGGGGTCTCGTGTGACGTGAGGCGGCATGCGGTGTATGGTGATGAATCATTTTCGGCATGCACTTCTCTTGTACAGCCTTCATGATGCTTGAAAACTCAATATGTTTTGTTTTTATTCCAAAAAGATTTTATTCCATGTCAACACCAGCATTGTTAGAAAACAAATGGTTAGTGAAATAGTTAAACTAGTAGGCCTAAAATATCTTATATATACGAAGATATGGAGATCCGCGAATAGCATTTTTCATGATCGATTAGCACAAGTAACAAAACAAAAGTATGAAAAAATCTACATACAATTCAATATATACCTATCATTTTAAAGCCACCATTATTTAGATTAATTAATTAAATTTTAACAGCATAAGTGAACTATCTTAATCAAACTTGATTGTTTTCCCCCAATTTGTCTATGTGCAAGATTTATTCGTATGTGTAAAATCCTTCTTTCTCTACTCAATAAAATATTTTTGTTCAATGGTGTCATCGAACTACCCCATGAGTTACAGATACATAATTCAAGCTGTCTTTATGCTTGAAAACAGAACCGAAGCAATATTAAATTACTACTGATATTAATTAAGAGTGTCTTGGTGGAGTCGTATACATGTTTACATAAAATGTTTTTATAGACATCGTTTTCCCAACTAGGCCTACTGCTTGAAAACACTACGTTGTTTGAATTAATCAAATTCGTAAAAATATGTCGCTAAGAAGGATATAGGCCTATTTGGTTTTGCCGAGTCTCATTACGTGTATTATATAATTATTGATAAATCCTTTTCTTTTCAAAGAAAAATGTGTTGCCGCGGTAGAATTCGGCGACGACTTATGTCTCTCATAAGAATGGACAGAATGTGCGTTATTTACAATGGAATTTTATTGCCTGAACTGCAGCAGCAATCGTTATCAACGACATCACTCTTTATTTGCCTTTGATCATCAGACCAGACCATTTCGTGATAACAAAGGTGAAATGCACTTCCTACAAATTGAACACATTAACGAATTCATATCGTAGAATTTCAGTGTCGATTTTGAAAAATTAAGTTTGAACAGTTTTTACAAACTGAGGTGATAAAATGTTCGTCAAAAACCATGAACCACTAGGGCGAAGACAACGACTATTCGTCGATTCAAACAAGACTGTCGTTCTAATTTAAATTTCAAATCAAGGACAAAGTAAAGGACGCTATCACCGATAATGATGCCCGTAATGGATGTTTTAAGTTTCAAACGATACCTAATGTGTTCTTATTGATTTCTGTACAAGTATAATTTTACAAAGTGTGTTAGTCGCTTCGATTGCACTATTATATCGGTTGTAACAACAACACAAGGCCATTCGCTCGGTGACAAACAATTGTAATGTTTCGTGAATTATACGAATTTCAATTTGTTAATGAACAAATCGTTGTATGTAGTATGTTGGCCAATGCAAATTGAATAACTTTCAAATGAAGCTGCAGGCTGGTGAACGTGTGTGATTTGTACCAAAAGGGTAAAAGTTGACAACGGCTTGATCCCCTTGATCCCCGTTGATGCAATTGATGTGCATTCAATTCATGTCCATGTCGTCGCTGAAGATTTTTACGCTGGATTTGTTTCACTGCCGGTGCTAATGTTATTTGCATTTTCAGTTTGCGTTCAATTACCTTTGTTGACGATGTTTTATGTAGGTAATTTTTATGACGAATCTTTTGCTTAGGAAAAAGTGTACTGTATATGGTTTACAACGAACTATCAAAATTAATAGTTCAGCTGTGTTAAAAACATAACTTTCATAGTACAGCTCTGACTATTATTAAACTATTATTTTGAACAGCTTTTAGTCTGGAAATATTCATTTGTGCAAAATGCTTTTTAAAATTTTACGTGTTTTTTATCTACTCTTCTTAATTTTAAATTTCCGCGGGAAATTGTAAAAATAACACCATTGTTAGAGCAAATGTTGTTTTAGTTAAGTGTTTTGGACATGAATTTTGATAATACAGTAAAGTTGACAACATTAATAATAGACTAATAATAAACATCATGACATCCTTGTTTTTAAAGCGTTTTAACTTATAAGAACGACCTTCAAAAGTTTGTAAAAAATTTATAAATAACGAAGGGGTCTATGATTCACTGGAAGTATATCGTACCGACGTACCATGAACTTCGAGTTTTCCATGATCTTTTGTAAGCAAATTTTCTATTTGGGTTAGATTGTAAAACTGATTTCAAAATGAGAGAGAAAATTGAATCCTGTTAGTTCAGCACATTGAAAATCTAAGCTTATATCCTTTTTCTCAGAAGCTGAAAACGTCAAGTAATGTCAATGTACAACTACGTTCCTTGGTTCCTATGTTCAATGGTTCCTAATGAAGACACGCTCCGGCGACGACGGATCTGGGACGACGGCGAACGAGGTGGCTGTTGATAGTTATGAGCGTTATTTCGTTATCCGTAATTTGTAACAGTTAATAAAAAATAACCGTTATAACAATTAAGAGATTTGCGAAGTAACAGTTACCGACTAAATCGTTATCATTCAAGATAATTCTGTAATAGAATAACTGACTGTTCTCGAGATAACGACTAGGAGGAAGAACAAATTACCATCTCTAGACAGTTCTTTGACAACGGAATAACTGTATAGCTGGTAACGAAATTTGGAACGTTTAGCAACCGCGATGGAGAAGAACAACTCTTGATTTCTTCGCTCGTGCTGGGCTGGTCCTACACTTGGTCACAGTTTTATCCATTTCCATCCCTGGAATAAAAATATAGACTATGATTATGACCAGTGGTGTAGTGGTGCGGGAACGCGTGGGAACGGCGTTCCCACACTGGTTTTCAAGAACCCAAATAAAATCCAAGTGTCCCGTTCAGGGAAAATAGCTAATAAGTTTCTAAATACATATATTAATTGAACAGTATAAAAATAGTAAAAATATTTCTATGAAAATAATAAAATGCAATACTTTTTTGTAAACCCGATTTGACTCTATCTGTTTTCAAAGATAACCTCACTCTCGCTTGAACTTTGTATTGTCATTGACTATGTACACTACCGTGAATAGACCTCTCATCCAATGCATTTAGTTTGAGGCAAAAATTTGGAAGTTTCGTGTATGCCGGCACCAGAGTCGCTGCCATCGATGTTGTTATTATTTTTGTTATTATTTAGCTTAATTTACAGTGCTGCAAAAACATTTCATCACAACATAAACAAAACCTCCATTATAAAATGTTTAATCCTTGATTGAGAAGAGTGGTAGCACTGACTTGCCTATCATATGACTCTTGTACTTCAATGTACGCCCGCACGAGATCACACCACCGTCAATATGTTTCAAACACGCCTATGCTATGAGAAGTCTACTCACGGCAGTGTAGGCTACATAGTCAATGGTATTGTGCACAAAGTAGGCCCTAAGGTATACGGTGGTGGGCATCACTCTCCCGTCTTTCCGCAACCCTTCCACATTTACACAGAAGAGGATGTATTTGTCGACTAATTGTAAACATGATTTTGTCAATCTGTCAATGAACTTTTATTGTAATTAATTATTCTGTTTTCCTCTGTTTTATGGATGTAATTTACAGTTTTTATTTCTCTGTTTTTATACTTGTATAGAATATGTCATTTAAAAATTAGGTTATGTATGTTGATATTTTGGGGGTTAAAAATAAAAGTAGTTTACTAAAACAACCTTTTTTGAGAAATAATAAAGTTAGTTAAGTATAAAATATAAACAAAGGTTATATATCAAAATATATTATAGGTTTGGATATACTGGGATTTTATCTTGCTTTTCTCAAAATCATATAGATTATTAAATAGTTTCTTGTATCCTCAGATAATTCAGTTAGCTTACAATACATAGCCTAATACTCAAAGCTATTGCTATAGTTCGCATTCAGAGATATTTTATCTTAATTTGCAGAAAATTTGACAAATATATTAAGCGTTCCCACATTGGAAAATTTACCACTACAACACTGATTATGACGTGTCTGTAATCCTTGTAAAAATTGCCTTGATTTAATATAGTAAGAGCAATAGCTGTCGCTTTCCAATACATATTTATACAACGATAAACCCATTTTTTTTTTTTTTAATTGTTCCTCAGTACAGGTTAGGCTTAAACGTTCTTAAGAACGATTAACAATGGCAGTTATTCGATAACGACTTACGAGAAATGTTGTTTGAGAACGATTTTCTTAACTATTACAAAATAACAGTTATGACACGTTTTGATAACGTTTTGATAACAGTTATGATAACGTTTTAGCTCGTCACTAGCTGTTGCAGATGCATGATGTGCCCCGTTTTTTTTTTGGGGGGGGGGAGGTCGTGGGGAGTTTGTGGGATCATCGCGTTTCCGTCTCGGATGCTGCAATATCCCCGGCAAATCATGCGTGCCCCTTTGCATCTTGTGTTGCCCCTCATCGCTACTCTGTGTTGGCAATATCCCTGACAATCGGCGCTTGTAGTTCTACCCCCAACTGTTGATTCGCGGTTTTGTTTTCGTTACCGACAACTTCGTGTGTCGAAATTGTTGCGGAATAGTTAATTTATGTGAGCGCACAATCAGCCTTCTATTTTTTTACTCGGTAAAGCACGTAAATGAATAAATAAATAAAAATTGGTTCTTGTATATAAAAAGCAAGTATTGCATGACACTGAATTATCTTTTTCGTAGAAAACTTTTCTCTCTGTAGCCTATTCAGGATTTTTCTCATTATATTTTTTACATTCTGTTTTATATATTATGTCGTTCTTAGGGTAATTAATCTATGCAATATTGCTTTGTTCTTAGCGCAGTCAAATTGTTGTTGAAAATAGGAACACAATAAACATTTTGATGTGTGTGATTTTTCATATAAAAACATTTATCATTGTGTAAACAGTGACATTTCCACAATAATGATTTATATATAAATTTATATGGTGTATTTCCCGTGGAATTAACGGTTAACATAAACATTTTGTGTGGACCATTTAAAAAAAGATTGTTTCGCATCTCGTTATCGATGAACTTTGTCAATACTGGTATAATTGATTTACTCTTAAGTGTAACTGTCAAAAAAACCTGCTCAGAGTTGTACGAACGGGTATAGCAAAAATTAACAATTCTATTTATATTCTTGTTGAGTAGAAAAAATAAAATAATAATCGGCAACCCTAGAGTTACCTGTTAAAAGGTATTTTTGATACTTTAAAATCCTACGGACTACTTACAGATACTTAAGATCCATAAGATACTTAAGATACTTTAAGTACCTGTTGAAGGTACTTTTAGATGGCTCCCCAGTACCTTCGTACTTTCGAAGGTACTTAGTGAGTCGTTGGAGCATAACGACTCGTTATTCCCCAAGTTCCACGCGCATTCATTACATTGTAATTAAAGAGTTTAAAAAATTTGTGGAAAAACACATAAGTCTAATGAACAATGAATGTTGTAAAAAAATCCTCGAAATATCCAATCCACTATTTCTTACGAACCATTTAGAAATTTCCGTTGCACTGTAAATTCAAAATTAATTTGTTTATTTTACGTCTCAATGTTTTACAGCAATTAACGTTTTCCTAAGTGTTGGGCACACATTAATTTCCCACGCTGTGAGTAGCAGTCCGCGTTGAGCACAGCTTTAAAAGCAATTGCATCTCCGGCAAGATATCCTATTAACGAGGTTCCTCTGGTTCTCTCTGTACGTGATAACAGGTCGATTAAAGCGTGCGAGTTACCATGGCGGTCTCGCCGCCGGGCGAGTAGCTACAGCTAGATACACATAAAAGACAGTCATACGCAAGGGTGTTAGAGCCTAAACCAATCGATTGTTTCAATGTATCCATTACAAAAACTATTTGTTAAAATATCACAAGCAATGAAAACTACGGGAACGAAACATAGTCGGCTTAGGTCAAATTATTCTTTAGATAACTCATCGAAATAGCTAGGCTGCATTACAAAGAGTCAAGCCTAAGACAAACAATAAATTGGATAAAAATTTAATGAATCCCGCTCTTTCGCAGTCATTGATTGACAACCAACCCCTTCGTCTGAATGTTATGATTTAAAATTAAATGTAACAATTTTAGCTATTACATGGGCCAGTCCAGATTAAATTGAGCAATTTCAAGAAACAATTTTACAAATGACATTAAGGAATAAGTCTGTAGTATGTTTCCCATTAATAATATTTAAATTCTGATCATAGGAGGAAACCGCATATGAAAAAATCTTGATAAAATGTTCGATGTGTAATTATCATTAGGTAAATACAAGTTTAGTTGACACGCCATAAGGAAAACTGTAACAAAGATTTCACGTGAAAGCTGTAAAACGTATTGTGTTACCTTGTAACAAACAGATAAAACCAGAAAGATATACTGAAGTTATCGAATTTTATGAATTTTACTTAACCGAACATTTTTTGTGACATGGAACCAATTTTAACTCTTTCGGTTTTCAGCTCTGTCTCGGGGAGTTCTTTATACAGATATACCGTAATCTTCCGATGGCTTTGGTTCCTAAAATGAATAATACACGTTACGTTGACCACTCAACATTCAATATAGACAAGTTCGTTTTATATTTATGAATTTTATTTAGCTTGTCAGTAACTTTTTCTTGCTACCATGCGATTTTTAGCGAATTTCCCTATAGGGAATACGCTATTACGGTAGTAGTCATGGTAAGACCTAAGCCCGGGACCATGTTATTTTTTCATTTTGAGGTCCCCAGAAGCCAAAAACACCGTTAGTTCATTTTCATATATATTTATGAAATCATATAGATATATCTATCTATCTATCTATGTGTCCGTAGTACTGATAACTTTTAAAGGGGACCTCCGATTTTGATGAAATTTGGTGTGAAGGTCTATTTTCATGAGTTCGCGAACCAGCATTGTCGGGTTATGGGAACGGGGTTTGATAGGGGTCAAAAGTGGGTTTTTGGCATTTTTGGACCTTAAAATTTTAAAATTCATCAATTTTAACTGAAACCATTTAAAAGAGCGTAAAAAATTTGGTATTTTGAATTTTTGTCTTAGCATAACTGGTTACGGGGAAAATCCAAAAATGTGTTTTCCATGTTATTCTTATGGGAAATCAAGAAAATCCTATATCTTACTTATTTATTGACATAACTTAATCAACCGTTGTGTTTGGTATGTACATTATCTAGATAAGGTTTAACTTATCCTTGCTTACAAAACCCATTTGGCGGCAAACATACTACGGGGTGACGTACTCACCCCCATGGGGTTTATGGGGAAAAGAAAAATTGCCAGAGCTGGATACAATTTTGTGTTTACATTTACCAATTATTGATTAACTAAAACTATCAACACCCAATTGCAGCAAACCTACATACTCGATCTTATGGGGTTTTTATAAAGAAAGTTAATAATCGGAAATTCCATCGTAAATTCGCTGAGTACGCAGGTCTACTGCGACGGGGGTATTATCTAAATTTCACCGTACGGTAAACATAGGCTACCTTCAAACCCCCCATAAAAAGTATTAGAATTTCTCTTATTATTTGGTCATTTTCTCTTTAACAGTTTAACGACTGGACCGTCTGTCTTTTTGATACTTAAATTAATAACTAGGCCCTATATCTGATTGGCTTGACGCAATTAGTAATTATGAGCAAATAACTTAGTAATTATTTGTCATTATTATACGTTTGTATAATAATGTTTGTTGTTGTGTTATTCTACACGCATTTAACTTTTTTATAGCTAATTCATTTATTTATAGTGTAGCGGACTTCTTATCAATAATTATTGCTTTCTGGTCTGCACCTTTTTTTAATTAATAATTACTGTGGTATACCAAACAACATTAATAGTCCCCGTGTTAAATAATTTATTCAAATTTACCTAACAAAACTATACAATGAAACATAGTGAATTTATGCAGTCGAACTGGAATTCAACTTTCAAATGTATTGTTCTTCGCATTAGACCTTCTTGTTCAATTACATACTTGTGGTGGTTGTCAGATTAAAACAAAAATTATATGTTCGCCCCTCACTTTGATAATAGTATATAACTGTTATTTGACTCTATTAAAAAATTCGAAATTGCCTTACATTTGGATGCATTTTTTAGTAACTGGTTGTAATGATGATATACTGTTGTTCATTTAAGTTTTTCTCTAATCCTCAATATTTACAAAATATAAGCTTTAAGCCTATTTTATTAACGTGAATACTACGATGTATTACAGTATTTAATTCTTACTGTATAAGGTTCACCACTACTCGGCGACATTAGTTTATTTAAGTTTGTTTCGATTTTGAAACTAGTCATCCCCATACATTTTATCAAATTTTCTAAGTTTATTTAAATTCAAATAAACTTAGAATAGTGTTTTTCATTAGGTAAACAAAGACACTGCAAGAGGGTGATAAAGCGTTAAATTCAGAACGGTGTGAATAACTTGTACTCTACGCAAAGATTAGTTTGTATAAGAAAAGTAATGACTGTGCCATTAAACTCCTAATGCGGATATGGGTTTAGTATAACATAAAACGTGTATAGCTATTATTTTTTCTTCCTTCAGTAAATGTAACTGTTGTGATAGTCTTCGATGTAGTTGATTGGGGAAATTATCAAATTATAATTTATTGTTATTTAACAACAAATTTTTCAAGGATTAAAAAATAATAAAAATAAGTATGAGGTATTACAAGATTTAGCGCGCATTCAAAAAGTAAATATATATTGATTAAACATCATCAAATGATAATAATATAACTCTAAAATGATTGGTTTCCCGATTGGGGAAAATGTTAAACCGCAAATAATTTGTCGAAAGATTTCATCAGCCTTAAATAAGATCATAAAAAATCTGGTCAAAACGTGACGTGATAGGGTAAAATATGTACTGTAGTATGGAATGCCGGTACAAATATAGAATATTTGTAATTTCACTTGCGGTGGATCATCTACGGATTGTGAACCGCCTGGAATCTTGTGTAAACGAGAATGTGAGCGAGATAGTCGTCGCGGTCGTTCGGCCTATCGCATTCCTCACTCGGAATCACACGCGGGTGGTGCTTGTGTTCCGGCATACTACACCCCTCAGGCATTCATGTAGGTCACAGCAAATTCTGTTTAATTTACTTACAAAGTTAAAAGGTGTTAAAATCGTCCAACGTTAAAAACTAAACCACAAAACGGCTGAATGTATTTTTGTACCTTACAGGGCTTGTAACAGGTTATTTTTATTATTTTTTTGTCATTTTTTGTTCTTGGTTATTGTTTTTTTTTCTTTTTTTAGTATTTGGTTATTTTTGTTATTTTTGGGGATACGTGTTATTTTTTTTATTTTTTTTGGAAATTAGGTTTTTATTGTTAGATTTGGACGAAACTCATAAAATTTAAATAAATATTTGAAAAAAATATATAAATAAAAGATTAATCAATGATAATTTTTTTCTATTTCTTTAAAGTTTTTATTTTTATTATTGCTTTAATTTTTTACTTTTAACTTTTTTGTAGATTACTTACCTAGTTAAAAATTATCCTACATCATTAGGCCTATTATTGCCTACATATTTTTAATATCGCAATTTAACACTGTCTTCGGAACTTTATTGACATTATGGGTTTATTCAAGGTTATTGTTTGGTTATTTTTTCTATCATTTTGGTTATTTTTATATTTTTCAACCTCAAGAATTGTTACAATCCCTGACCTTATCATATCGTAAAGAGTTCACGTAATTGATCTTAAAATGTTTACAGAGCATGGTAACAAGGCATGGTAATAAAGGGCAAACTTGTAATGGCCAATTAATAGTTGGGCAACATTATGGTTTTAAACAACCCGCTGATTAAAGTAATAATGGGTGTTGCACATAGTATTAAAATTAAAAGTCTGTTTATATATTAGTAAAATGAAAACTTAACACCCAGACCCCACTTTTAATAAAAATATCTATATATTAATAGGCAAATTGAAAACTTCTCCTCCTTTCCTTTTCAGCTGGTTTGCGCACATTTTAAGAGAAACTAGTGTACGTGTTGCTCGAAATCGAGCAATTTATTTTGATACAGTACAAAAGAAGCATTTAATTCTAAATCAACGACATCCGACTATTTAATATTGTGAATAACTATCAGTAATCACCAAAAACTAAACGTATTTACAGCGTTAACAGCGTTTTACAGCGTATTAACAGATGTTTTAAATGCTCAAACCAATCCCAATTTTATTCTAATGAGAAAATTTCAAATTTAATTTGCTTATAGCACCCTTATTTTAAGTCCGATTTTCATCATTTTTTGTGGTAACAACATACAGGCCAAGCGCTATCCAACGACACCATCAACTTGAATATCGGTTTGAAAAGTGTAACAGGAGATCTCAACACAAAAAAACCCTAGCGTATTAAATATGTATAGATTCTCGCGTAGCGTTAAATAGGTAGTGTCCTGTAGGTCAGCAGAATCCCATTATAATTGTCATCGGCCTCCAGGGCTATACGACACCTATTCAAAATTTCAATTAAAATCAGCAATGATCTGACAGATGATCTGACATATTGTTTGATTTTCGACCAGTGGGCTGTCTCTAGTGTATCATAAATAAATAGTCTGTCCCTTTGGTTCTATAGGTTTTCTTTTCTTGTTGTAGGGGAATGTATTCGCTCATATGTTAATACAACCTGTCATATTAAAGTGTATCGAGAGACCATTTAGCTATAGTGCTTGTATCTATAAGGATATCGAATTCGCTTCTGGAGTTCTACTCAACCTTTTATGAAAGTGAACTCAGTTTCGGAACGGCTTGAGTGCAGCTTCTGCTAATTAATCGGGAAGCTTGGGTGAGTTGGTGGCGTAGTGGTTAGCGCGCCGGACTTCGAGACCATGGCAGCGATGTCGTGGGTTCGATTCCGTGTTCTGCCAATGACTTTTATCAGTACAGTACCTTTCACCTTGAACTGTAGCGGCTCACCCACTTACTTTGTCTAATACGATCCACGCACAGATCAATAGTCTATGTGGACGGGGCAAAGTAAGGCAAAAAGAGGTCCGCCAACCTCTTTTTAAATTAAAAAAAGAAAAAATGCGGCGTCTTGTGCAGCGTGTGCCGTTGTTACGTTGGCAGACCTGTTGACAGATCACTGACCAGCTCAACCACGCCTTTATGCCGCTGCTGCAATGTCGTGGTGACCAAGTGAAATCAGTGTTGCCAACCTTCAACACAATACTTAATGAAATATTGCCAACCTAAACTATTCTGGTGGGAAGGAGCAAAGTTGGAATGTTGTCGACAATGGATTTTTAAGTGAATTTGATGCAAACCTAAATCAAAGTGATTTGGATTGAAAACAAAGGTCATGACAATGTTTTGTTAACAATGTAGTGTTAAGCCCATGTAACACTTAATACCCCCCGTCGCAGCAGACCTGCGTACTCAGTGAATTTCCAAATTAGTAATATTAATTTTGACCAGCTAAACTTGTTAACAAAATGTCATCACATGCTCATAGTTAGGGAAATAAATGTCTATTCTCCTTAAGATAAATATAGGGAAAGAGTATGCAGGTATGCTGCCATGGGGGACACTAAAAGTAGGTTTTTAGCATAGAAAAAATTTATTTCGACCATATAAAGCCATATAGTAAGTTTCATCAATATCTGTCCATAAATAAAAGAGTTTGCCTATTCTCCATATAATTAACATGGGAAAAGAGTATGCAGGTTTGCTGCCATGATAAGTACAAAAACCAAGATTTTTTTACCTTAAATGGATGGATCTTAACCAAATAAAGCTAAATACTAAGTTTCATCCAAAAATATTGGTTAATAAATGAAATATTAACACATCCTTATTCTCTATAAGATTAACATTGGAGCCCCAAAAGACAATTTACTGTCTTTAGACTTTGCAATATCTCGGTAACCAATGGAGATAGAGCAAAGCTTCAAAATACTAAATTGTGTGTTTTTTTGAGCTAAATCCAATGGTCAAAATAAAAATTTAAATTTTAAAAAATGTACAGATGAAAAATGCAAAAAAAACCCATTTTGGGGGTACAAAACTACCCCTTCCGGTAGGTCGATATGTCTGGTTTTCGAACTCATCCGAATAAACGTAGGACTACACATCTCTACCAAATTTGGTGTCGATCGGACCATTTTTACGAGAGTTATCGTGTCTAGGGACACATACATATATATATATATATATATAGCACTCTATATACTATCTGGTGGATACTATCCTCCAGCACTCTATATACAGTATATATATAAATTTTAATGACTATTATTTTTGGTCTCTGGGCACCTCAAAACGAAAAAGTAACATGGTCCCGGGCTTAGGTCTTACCATGAGACCTACGGTAATAGCTTATTCCCTATGGGAAATTCGCTAATAAAGTAGCAATCAATAAAGTAGGAATACCAGCATGCGAGAGGTACCCCCTAACGAGTCATCGCATGCGAAGACTGCGGATATACATCGAATTTCATAGATGGTTGCAATATGACCTATTCAATCAAATATTTCTTATAGCATTTTTCCCGTGTTTAAATTGGTGGAGTACGGTACTGTATTTAAGTAATCATCGTGATCTAACAATACTAAGACAAACTACTTTTAGGATTAACACATCATGTGTATGAAAAGTAACTGAAGAGATAATAGTCCAAGTACCAGCACGATACTTTTTCCTGGCGAATTTAATCTTTGTGCAAACTATTTTTATACTTTATAAAGCGGATGAGTTAAATAAATAGATTTAGATTTTAAAAAGCTGTCTCTAAAGATTTGTACACCGTGGATGTAGACTACTCATATTACCGTCTGAAGCATTGCGTATGAAATAAATTTCAAGAGTGCAACAGTGGCATGATTCATTCGCCTCAATAACAATAATGAAGTCGCATCGTGCAAACAAAGTCCTTTACGATCGCGACTGACGTTAACTGGCGCGCCTACGACGAGTGTCGCTACTTAGCATAAACCAAGGTGACGTTTAGCGCACTGTACGCATCGCGGGGCGTCATAAAAATCCGCGGCGTCAACGTGATTGGCCGTTCCGCCACATCAATTCCGCACACAACTGCGGCGGCGATTTAGATTCGCCCCCTCGTCGCCCGCCAGTCCTTCCTTGAAATTCGGTTCACCTCGATTAATGTGTGACCAGAAGTATGAGTTCTTTGCGGCTTGCGTGGTACACCAACACAAACTGTTATACAGGGGTTGGTACCCCTGACTATTGACTTAAAATTACCAGGTTATTCCTTGGGTTGAAACAAATCAAATTAATTATGTAATGTATATTGTATAGTCAGTCCTATCTTGTTTGGTTTCAGGCCTGTCCTGTGAATAAAACGGAAGTATGCTTATTCTTCAATAACTGGCCTATAAATTAAGGGGTGTTTTTGTTAAGAAAAGTCTTATTTACTAGTTTATTTGTTGTGCAATGTTACTAATATTGGTATTGTTGTTTAAATATTTGATTTTTAAATTTTTTTGTAATTTATAGCAATTTAGTAAAATTTACCATTTTTGAGATCTTTAATTTTGAAAATTAGTCTTAAAAAATGTAACTGACTAATGTACACCACCATGCTTCAGTTTTTGATATCTTTTTTATTTTAACAATTTAAAAAAAATTATGTGAGGCAAAACGATACTGTAATGCAGAATCAGTTTCAGTAATCATTTATTGAATAAACAGGGAGATTTGGGTTATCTTAAAATAATACCTAAAAATATACTACATAGAGAATATAAAATGCATATGCTTTGTCGCAGGATGACCTATAGTTCCTACCTCCCAGGGAAAAATGAATGGTTTTGGCATAACATAGTTCTTTTTTTTATTACTGTTATTTTCTTTCTGAAGTAAAAAAAAAATCCTTTGAAGGATGGAAATATATTAAGTGCGATCACCCCGCAAAAAGTGACCATTCCACCCACCATAGACAGCAATTTCTTATACTCTCTGCTTGGAAATATGCAAAAAATGTTAGTGCCTATAAATTGGCCGAATTAATTTTATTTGGAGAAGACAATTTATGATATAGAATAAACTTTATTCTTGTAAACACTGAGTTGTTAAATAAATTTTTGAGAAAATAAATAATATAAATAATATAAATAAATTTTGAGAGAAAATTGATCATTTTGCCAAAAAGTATTAAACCTGGGCCTTCAAAGTTAACCATTTTTTAATTAACATCATGTAGTTTATTCAAGTAAACAATACTACAAATTAACTATCTTAAGAGTCATCTTCACCCCTGGGCCAGTAGCCCATTGTTGCGCAGTCGGCAATGTTAACTATACGGCTTTTAATGCAAAACATGGTATTAGATTCCCCTGTTTCGGACGCCGTTTTTCAACCGATTTTCTTTAAACTTGGTAAGTGTTTAGTTGAATAGTTGTACTATGTCCCTCATACCTCGAAATTTTGAAAATTTCACTAAATTTTGAAATATTACTAAGAAAAATCGAGCTACTTTGCGACATCACAGAAAGTAATATTTGTTAAATTTTCAAAATTTCGAGGTATGAGGGACATAGTATAACTATTCAACTAAACACTTACCGAGTTTAAAGAAAATTGGTTGAAAAACGGCGTCCGAAACAGGGGAATCAAATACCATGTTTTGCATTAAAAGCCGTATGGTTAACATTGCCGAGTGCGCAACAAATGGCTGCTGGCACAGGGGTGAAGATGACTCTTAAGAAAGCCAACTTATATCCGGCGCCTGGTTCAGTTTAATGCGCTTTCGTCATTTAATGTTCTCTTGAGGGTTTAATACCACGGAAGTCAAAGCTTGGATGTAATGTTGAAGCGGATTTTTAGTTTATTCTCGCATCGTGCCGGAGGCAATGAAAATCTTTTGCTTCCTGCTTTACATAAACATTAATCCAAGCACAAGCGGAGCGCCGGTGCCCTTGTGCTGGTTGCTTCACTGACGCACTCTTGCTTTTATGTTCTCGCTCTCTCATGAAGTTTAATCTTCTGCGGCAATAAAACTATCCCATGCTAATAAACTAAACTAATCTAAATATAACTGTAAACTTTAAACATAAAAAAATTGTTTTGCTCAGCGTCTTACAAAAGTATGTTATGTAATCATTTTTATAACGCGAATTTCCCTTATTATTTTAAACTTTTCGGAACAAAGACATTTAAAATAAATGTTGAATACTTCACTTTTCATGTGTTTTTTTTTCAACAATGGAGTGTTTTATGGATGAATAGAAATATATATTTACCACTAAAGGACAGTTCACTGTCGATAAAAGCCTATAAACAGTGGCGTAATATGTCATGCTTTTCGTTTATAATTACATTATTATTATTGCAATACAGAGTAATTGATACTGAAGAATAAATATATCTTAAAATGGCGATTTAAGATAATTTATATCATAATAACATGAATTTGAGAAAATTTCATTATTTGTCCGTCATATTGGAATATAAGTCTATCCATGCGTAAATATAAATTTTATGAGCCAAATGTTCATTTACTGAACGATTCCGATGGAGTTAAAGTTTTCCCCAAGTTTTACTAAAAATTAATTGTGAGACTGAAAATTAACTCAAATTGCCTCTAGTTAGGTTTAGAGAAAAATGTCATAAAAAGAACTGAAAATTATGTATACAATGAAACATTTACATAATAATGGGGCGTTCGTATTTAAAATATTTAAGTTGGCTGCCGTAATGGAAAACAATGGCGGACCTAAGAAATGGAATACATATAAAATACAGAACCAAAAGTCCACTGGAGTGAGAATTTAATTTTTTTTTTATCAGTTACGATTTTCAAGTAAAAAAGCTGGCACACTTGTATCAATCACCCTGTATATGTGTTTGGTTCAATTAACAAAGATGAAGATGGCTTGTTTTTAGGGCAACTCGATTCTGGTATAGATCCCGTCTCGTCGTGATGACGCCAACCAATATCAACTGAAAGCAAATTGACAACTGGCCGAGATATCGGCATATCCCCATGCAAAATAAATGTTCTTGTGTTTATATATAAATAGTCATTCACAGTTTCAAACGGCACAAACTATTTCATTATTTAGAGTGGTCTGCAACAGTTACTGAATGGTTTTTTTTTGTGGAAACAGTTCAGTTTATAAAAAAAAATCACTTGTTAGAGTGCTGTATTGTAGAAATAAATGTCTTTTCTCCATCACAGTCGTCATGTGATCTCGCCACATGGGTCTAATAAAGCAGTGCAATACCCCAGAAAATGCTGAGTGTTGGCAGATAAGATTATCTCAGTATCACAGATGAACGTAAGTTTCTTTTGAGCCGACAAAATCCTTCCTTGACAACAGAAAATGTTTGCACGCATTTTAAGCAACAATAAACAGTTCAGTAGGCCTACTAAATCAGTTTCAATTGCTCTGCTTGTATACGGTATTTAGATTATTAGTTTGTTGTATTTATTGTATTACTTTTGGTTTGTGTAATAACTATTGAAAATCAGAGAGGAATCACATATTTTGAAAAGAAATTAGTCTGAAAGTCTAAGCTACTTGGTATTTGCTTGTTGACGCTTCGCAATGTAAATTCAACATTGGATAGTGGGATGACATATGTTTAAATACATAACCCTCTCTCAAATATTGGGTGTACACAGTGGTTCGTGCTACGTTTAGATGTTGCATGACGTTAAAGAGATTGGTCAATATTAGTCGTTTAATGCAAATATGACCTTCCCCTTGATTCGCAGAAATCACTACAGTGTTTGATCGTATTTATAGCAATGCCTCAGAGTCAAGGTGTAACAAAGATATGAATCGGTAAATAATGAAATCGGCAATGGGTTGGTAATTAAATGATGCAATGGGGCGAATAACCATATGGGGGATATAATGGGTATGAATGGGTTCTTCGCATAAGGTCTCATGTCAGTAGGTTACCCAAAAGGTTTTTGGGTAAAAGATAGTATTTTAATAAACAGATTTTTCACAGATTTTCTTGAAACGTTGTATAATTATATAGTTAAATACCAACTCTCAAACCTTAAAAGTTTGTAAAAACGACTATTTCCCTACTTACCAAATTTTCCTCGCTTTTAAGATTATTGCGCTGGTATACCAACACAGTTTATGGGCAATAGTAGAGTATAAAGCTCAACATTAGACCAGTACAAAAACTATTTTTATAAAAAGAAAAATCTAACAATACACCTTCCGAAACAAGGGAATTCCGAAGCATGTATAGAATGTTTTACAAAGGTAAAGAATAGGTAACTTTGGGAATGATGCTATATAAGTGTATGTGTTAAAAGAAATGGGCCTGGATATGAACAAGCACGCAAAAAATTACTTACAAGACCGTGATTGATATGGATGTTAAGGAGGTGTAATTTGAGGGGGAGGGGGGGACGACAGATCACCGGACGAATGGGGGGCTTGTCACACGACACGACACGACGTGACGCTGTGCCGGCTGTTGCGCCCATCGATATCTACTAGGCCTATGTAATATGTGCTAGTAGGTCTATGTAATATAAGGGCACAGTAGGTCAAAACAAGCAAAATATTCAATCTATGTCTCCTTTAAAGTAATTATAGGTTTGGAAATCAAACCTGTCATAACTATTAAGCGTATTGAGACAAAAGTAAAAAGTAACTAGCGAATTTCTTACTTTTACGCTTTCAAAATATTGGCTCTCTTTTCAAATTGCCATATTGTAAAAAATTAAGTAACTGGTAATAAAATAACAAATACCACAAAAAAAGTAAAAAAATAAAATGTTGTAGCCAAAAGTATCATAGAAAATTGCAGTGTTTTTTTTTTTTTTTTTTTTTTTTGTAAAAAAATCATAATATCATAAGACTGTAGTAGCAAAATCCGTGTTTTGGCAAAATAAATTTCTATTTTTTCCGTTATTCTTCGTTCGCTCATTGCAATCTTTGTATTTTTTGTTTGCAAATTAATTTTCTTGACTTTTTTGTGAATTCCGCAATTAAAATAACTTTAAAGGTATCCTGGGTTAAATAAAAACTATTTTTCGTCAGACAGACGTAAAACAGTTCGTCACATATTACACTGTTACTAAGTATTTTTTTCGTTTTAAACTCCTGGAAAAGTTGTACTAATTATTCTGTCCTGAATCATCCTCCAGGTTTCATCTTTGTCGCTCTCATTCCGCACGTCCTTTGTGTGTTTTAATTTTACGCAGTGCTTAGAATACAATTTATTTCTGGAGTCACATCAGACCTGTGGCTGTGTGTGTGTGTGTGTGTGTGCGAGTGATTTACCTTTGGCTAGCGAGACGATAAATTAAAGTCATTTCAAACTGAAATTTTTTTGTTGTATATGTATGATTTTTAATTAGCAGCTCTTGATACATAAACCGTAAGTTATAAACAAGAAATCAGTCAGATGCGTTGGTATCACATTTGCGATGGGTGATGGTGAGGGTTCGTCTTCAGTGGGCCCCGATCGCGTTGTCAGCTGCGCTTTCTCATGACTAATTTAACACTTCAGCCCGCGTGTCGACGGCGCGGTGAGGCAACAAAAACACATACTTGTCACATGACAAATGGTCCGTCGTCACTTTGGACAGCCGGGGCAACTTTGCCCCCATTACTTAATTACCTACTTGACAAAAACCAACCAAACAGCTACGAGGATAAATGCACTTCCATTTCGCGAAAGAGTTTTATAGCTTTTGAGAGTTGGTTTTTCTGGCTGGTAACTTCTCGTCTGTCACTTTACTCCGTGGTTACAGAAATATTTATGTTGGGTTGGTCCCCAGTGTAGATTATCAGTTACCACAGAGAAATTACCTGCGTGACGGGTTGCGAAATCCGGTAACCTGAGAGATAAGTTACCTTACAGAATTGATCCAGTTCGAAATGTGATAACTGAAGACCTTACGTGCCTATTCGTAACTTCTTAATATACCGAGATATTTTGGCGTATAAATGAATCACGGTGTTGAACAAACAGTTGAAAACTCATTAACCCGTTGCCAAATTGGGTTCTCGCGAAATTTTCAGGTTCCAAGTAATATCAACACGAATATCCGGTCTATTACGGTAGTTTCAAAACAACGATGTGCTTTTGTGCTTTTGTAACACCCCCCATTAGTCATGCCATTAGATGTGAAGCTACATTTAATAGTAAACAAAACCAACTCTTAGACTTTAAATTTTACTATAAATTTGAATAATTCGACGACTTATGAAGGTCGTAATTTTTAGTTACGAAGAAGAACTAATTTCATGCTTCAAAGTTACATTTAATTGCCCTCCCTATTCATTTAGAAATTATATTTCAACACATGAGCGAGAATTTTTTATCGACTAATCCCCCAAATTCTCCAGCACCAGCAATGTCACGTGCCGTTCCGTGACCTATAGTCGGCGAGCAATGCGTTATTACGTATGAAATATTGAAGTGGCTAATCTGCTGTGGTCACGCGTTTACCGTTTATGTTGTGGATTTCAATTGATCGCAATCTCGGCCATAATTCAGCCCCGCCCCGTGTCAAACTTGTACAGTCGACTATCGCCAACTCGACGTCCGCGAGACTGTTTTTATTCGAGTTACGTTAGTTCGACCTAGGAATAGTTCGAGTTTCAGGTGTTATGTTTGTAAAATTCAAGGAAACGCACGTAGAATTGTGACAACGGATAAAAACTGTATCGGATGTGTCTCCGACTCGTTGCAAATTGTGTACGGATTTTCTACTTATAGAGAAAACGTCAAGATACTCCGGTAAAATTTGTATTCTGGAGTCAAATGACAAAACTGAATTCTACTAGTCCTCTGCATTTCACGTTATAGAGGTAATTTTTCTATCTCTTTGGCTTAGGCTACAGGTAAAAATTTAACTGTAAAATCACTTCGTTATTTTATTTTATTTTATTTTATTTTTGCTCTTGGTTACTTTTTATTATTTCTTTAGAATTTTGTTATTTTTGGGGGGATTTTGGTTATTTTTTTTAGGGAAATTAAGTTTTTATTGATTGATTTGGATGAAGCACATAAAAGTTTAATAAAAAAGTAACCGATAGATCGGGGAGAATTGTTGCTTCAGTAGATGATCACTTACCAAGTTAAAAATTATCCTACATCATATTTGTATTGTCTACATATTTTTAATATCCCGATAAAACGCCTCCCCCCCCCTCCCCGCCGCCCGGTTTTTTTTATATTTTTTTTTTTATTTTAGTAACATTTTGGGCTTATTCAAGGTTATTTTTGGTAATTTTTTTCTATCATATTAGTTATTTTTTTAAATTTTTATTGACCTCAAGAACTGTTACAAGCCCTGTGACATGAATAGCAATAAATAGTCTCACCTTAAACTTCGTAGGTGTTTCTAGGAAATACTAGTGTACCGAATTGTTGCTCCATTTCGAGCAATTTAGTGTGGTTAGTTTTTACTGTTACTTAAATTTTTCTGAATCAGTTCGTTAACCAGTGAATCCTCCAAGGTTGAAATCATGAACTCTTCGATGTGAATACACAGATGTTCCCCTGGTGTACTTTGTTTACTCGTTAAATTTGTTATATTTGAAAATCTTTTAAATCCTCATCAATTTTAAGGCACTTGGCATTTTAAGGTCTTCTAGGGCCCTTTCGGTTGGATATTTATTCACCAATTAACTTTAGAAACAACTTCTCGCTAACCTTTAATCCAATGACACTAAAATCATTAAAATCTGTTGAAAACTCTGGGAGAAGTTCCTTGTTCAAAAGACCATGTCGCTTATTAAATATGTATAGATATGAAGCATTTAATGTTGTCTTTACTTTTTTGCGAATATTTCAGCTCTAGACTGCTTTATTACCATATCTTGCAGTCGTGTTTTTCTGTCGTTTGTACGTTATTTACCTGTCTTCCCCCTCGTTTCTCACTGTTCTGACGTCTCCCATTGTTTGTTTCAGCACGTGTTGCACACCATCTGCTCGCCCATCGGCCAAGTGCAGAGGATCGTCATCTTCAAGAAGAACGGCGTCCAAGCCATGGTTGAATATCCTTTAATGCTCTAAGTGTAAATTGGAATTGGTAAGGCCCATGTAATAGATACTCGTAGTAACAAACATACATTGGTCTAAATTGCATTGTTGTCAGTACAGTTTAAGAAATAGATATATCAGGGTGAGTAATACCATAGGTGAAATTTCATCTATGGTAATACTAAACAATACTTTGTTTCTCCGTTTGAAAAAAAGTATGAAAGCTGTTCAAATTATTATGATCAAATAAATAAATTATTGAAGGCAATTGGTTTTTGGTGACATTAGAAAGTACTTTAAAAGTTACGCAGCAATCGTGTTGGCTTTTAAGTCGTAAAACTTTATAATGGCCGTAGAAAGGTTGTATGACGACCCGGTAGGTAGTAACGAAAACTTAGCCTACTTATTTATGCCTAATAACTTTATGCATCTCAGCATTTAGAGGGAAATCTATTTATAACTTGAAAGTACCTTCGGTACTCCAATTTCTCCCTTTTTCTTATTCTTTTTCAGTTTAACGAACGGCTGCTCGATTGATAATATTGGTCTAGAAGGCCGTTACCAACCGTGGCGTCTAACGGTAGTGGAACTATGAGTTAGTTGACGAACTGTGTTTTCACTTGTCGCCGGGAATTATTCCCGTTTTGGCCGCCGCCCCGTGCCCCCCCCCCAAGAGAGTTTTTACAACGCCGCAAACCGCTCGTTCGTCTTGAGAGACGTTAAAACATCGTTAAATAGACCTTGATGAAGTCGCACTGTAAAACTGAAATTTTATCTACATTTTAGAATGATAATAACTGCTTTGCAAAACCATTTCCAATGGGTAATTTGTATTGAACTGGTCTTGAGCTTTAAGACAACTGAACGAAATTAACGTTTGAAGCAATTTATCAAATTGACTCAATACTACTCTGGTAATGTTCAATAGTATTTTGGGCAGTTGAGCCGTCTAGTGAGTGACGTTTTTAGCTTAATGCCACCTTTTATTTAAGAACAGAGCAGTAATACTAAATAAAACTTCAAACTTACAACGTGGTTGTATAGTTCGTCCTTGTAAAGTTATTATATTAAAAAAAGATTATCATGCCAAAATCACTCAGGTAAACTGAGGATAGTACTGAGAGGTGTATTATAGTATGAAGCTTATTGGTTACTTGAGTGTTTTAGCTTTCACTAAAAAGTTAAAGTTATTAGAAGGTTGCTGTAAAAAATTACCGTATTCATTTTAGAGGAAAGTGTGTGCTTATTTTCTACAGGTACTACCTTTAGTCAAAAGTTAAACATAACATTATTTTATATCCACATTGGATGTTGTTTTAACGACGGTGAAACCTAAATAATTAACCGTAGAAAGAAAACATGGGTGGCCTAAGTTCAACAACACTAGCAAGAGTGGGAAGTGGCGTGTCGTCGAGGAGGGTGATCCCAAGAGCGGTGTAGCCGTGTCGTCGTAATCCTCGGAGTGCAGCACAAAGATTAACAGCGGTACCGGCGTGTTGAGCCGTGCACTGCGTCTCCGCTGAGTAACGATGCAAACAGAATTAATCAAAACCGCCGCTAAAACACGGGGACGCATTAATCGCAGAGGAAAGAGCCAGCGGTGGCCGCAGCTACAGAGGACAGGAGTGCAGCCATCTCATACTCTAAACGAGCACTGCTTGCACATTCACATTTTGTCCCATTCAAGGATTGCATACTTTTCATTTTGGTTTTCGTTCCCATCCAGACAAAAATTATACAAAAATCTTTTTTCCGGACCTACAGCCCTTCGAAGTTACCATGTTATCTTACGGTGATTTTTCGTGGCTATTAAATTGAACAAAAATCAGCTTATAAGTGTAAAAATATACCAAAATCAATCTGTGCTACAACAAGCGTATACCAGAGCGCATCACTCTTTGGCTTGTCGAGTGAGCGAAGAGAACGAGCTTGTCTTACTTTAGATTTACTACTGTACAAGGTAACATAGCAAATGCTTTTCTCCCTGGTACTTTTTTAATAGCGCTCAAAATGTGGTGTGTGTGCATTACTGGAGTAGAATCTGTCACCTATTGAACGGGGGGGGGGATATTCTAATTTAAAAGCCTCGTGAGCTAAGCGATATTTCCAATCGCAAATTTTTCCTAACGTTATAGGGATTCATGAGATTTGTGAATATCTATCTATCAAATCTATCTTCCTATTTCTATGAGAGTTTAGTCTGATACATCCCTTTTTCTCCCGACCTACTTAACCGATTTTTAAAATTGAAGTGTCATTTAAAGCTTATGATATAGCGCGTGGTCGAAAGGTGATTAAAAAGGTCACTTCGTTTCGGGCTTCGCCCCCCTTGCCATTGATTTGTTTCTATAGGGCGCTTAAAAATGTAGATTAACTTTCATAATAAGATTTTAAAAAGTGAATTGTAACCTAACAGCTGATTACAGCTTGATCGTAGATTTTTCTCCTCTGACGGAACACCCTCATGCATTGCTCAGCATCTTACATTGCCATCGCAACCCCAGCTCCACCGTGTATTTATTTATAGCCCGGTTTGTTCTATGTTTGCTCTCATAATTGGGATCATTAGGGCCCCAAACAGACGCCTCTCAGTGTACCGTCTTCCTCGATCAATCTCGCTGACACATTTTTCTCCACTTCTTTTAGCGCCGAGATTAATTTGGCACTCGCCTGCGTTCCGCTTTACCCCACGTTTTGCTAACCATTTACGCGATTTCTCGACTACTTTTAGTCCAAATTTGTCGTACGGTAAAACTTAAAGCTAAATAACTTAACACGTTTTCTTTCACAGCATATATAACCTGTATTGAAGTTGTAAAATAACAAAATGAATAGCCGAATCCCTCTAAAATCGTCAATTTAGTATCAATTTAATAATCAATCAAATTTAATTATCAATTTAATTATCAATTAGTATCAATTTAATAATTTAGTGTCAATAATAATCAATTTATTGATTATTATGTCAGTGACGATAATAATCTATGTTCTTTGTTAGCTATGCTATAGCTACGTTAGCTACCGTATTATTACCGTAAAAACGAATCGCTGTTAAAAATCTTTGTTTACTAAGTCATGTGACGTTTTCGTCGATATTGGTTAGTTTTATAATTTAAAAGTGTGGAAATTTATTGTGAAAAACAAGAAAATTCAATGTACCTTTCTTAGTAGGGGCCTATTAAGAAATGTTTTTAGAAATTTCACTGTTGCTCTGCACTTTTGAAAGTAAATCCTCAAATTGTAACACATCCCCGTTGTGCGTTCGGCGTCTTGGTAAGTGATTAAGTCACCGAGTGAAGTAATCATTAGGAATATCTTTAGTTGCGATAGCTTCATTTTGTTGAAATCTGAACACAATTCAACCGGACAAGTAAGCGAATGACATGACAGACTGTAAATAAACACATGAATAGTCTAGTTGCATTCCATCGTTTCATCGGTAAGTGGCAATCACAGCTCGGTATTTTCCGTGAATGTTTGTAGAAATGTCCTTTTTGCTCGTCAAAAATCGATCAGTAATTTCATAGAATTGCGTATTTCCATTAAGGGGATTTGCTACTATTTGAGATTACTTTTTTTTAATTGGAAAAATTGTCTTGTACCATTATTCCTATTGCTGGACATGCTATAGAAAAATGTTGAAATGACATTTTTAGGTTTTAAAATAATGATAAAATAAAAACTATATTTGTGGGAGAATTTTTAGAGTCATTTTCCAAGCAATATAACTCCAAAGGTTTTTGCACGATTTCAACGATGTTTTCATTACTTTAAGGGACATATGAAGTTCTAAAAATATCGGTAGAATCAAGTTGATTTATTTCTCAAAACCAATTTTATCACAATTAAAATAAAACCTAATTTACCATTTTATTTTATTTTTTACCCATGAAAGTTACAGGTACCTACCTAACTTTGTCGATACAAATGTCAAGAGTATGCTAAGTAATAAAACTTCCAATTAAATCCAACAAAAGTTGTTACTGAGATATACCAATTTTAATAATAAAAAATCAAACGTTCGGAAAACAACATTTGGATTTGGACAAAACAACGTTTTTCTTTAAAAATGAGGCTAAATTGTGACTTTTTTCAAGTAACTGTATAGTTTTATTATACATGTATTTACACAGCTTTATAGCATAAAACTATTAGCCTTTACAATCAAAAACACCCTAAATATCTAAAATTAAAGTAGAAGTATGTCCTTTCTCATTTAAAAAATTACAAAAATTTGGCCATTTGTCTTTATTAGTAGCATAAACCCTTGATTAAAGTTACGTATCGGCTAACAATAACCCAGCATTATTCTTATGGCAGTCTTTAGCCACAATGTTGTTGCTATCGAAGGTGGTTATGTATTATACTTCAATTGATTACAGCAGCGCGTCCTATTAATATAAATCTCCTGTTTACAAAGCTGAAACGCGAGCGGCTGCTCGGGAGCGTCATCAGGTTTATGTAACGACAAGCGATGAAAATTAGGAAACTGATGAAACTTATATACTTGCTCAATCTGTTCCGATCACCAACATCTTGTAACTTTCCAGTGACAATAATTGCTATCTAATAAGTGTCAGTTATTTTAGTCGTATGACTAAAAAGTCACATGAAGTGTTATTTTTGTCAATAACTAAAATTACATTACTGTATACCAGAATCGTATAGTATGAGTGGGTTTGATCAAAATTCAAGACTACTAAAGTGGATTACAGCAGGTGGTGCTCTTTTAAGGTTTATCAGATATTGGTTAGCTAAGAAAACCATATATACTGTGATGATAAATTGATCATTCATATGTTAATAGTTACTTTTTTGTTCATATCAGTCACAATATGAAAAGAATAGCCTAACTGCTAAAAGATAACCATCATTAGGCTAGATATAGGAATACATTTTCAGACCTTATAAATTCGTAATTATACATCCAAACGCAGTCTTAAACAATTAAAATAATTTCACACCTCCTTCTTTCAAAAACTCTAAAATTTTACTTGATCATGAGTATAAAATTCCCCAACGTTAAAACACAAGTATATCATTTTGAATGGGAAATATCGAACAGGGTTAAAACCTGTTTCTAATGGAAAATTTTTAACAGGGTTAAAACCTGGGCGCTGGTAGCGTTGATTAAAAGCGTGATAAGCGTAACGATATTTATGTTTACACGCGCATAAAATACCGTTAGATAACCATCGGATCAGTAAATGTGCTTTGTAGCAGACAAACAAAACATCCCCTCCGAGTGACGTCTGATATTGAAACACTCACCGTCTAATTTCCTCGTAAAACTTTCTTTCCAACTCATAATAGGAGATGACAGCTCCTTATTCTGCCCTTCCTTTCATATTTCTTCTCTTTCCGCTTTAATTTTGTAAGAAAATTAGTTATTTGAGTACACCCTATATTTGGTTTTATTTTATTTATTTATTTAGCCTATTTTTTTTTTTTTTTTTTTACCTATTTAGAGAAACATGTTTTTTGTTTTCTTTTAAATTCACAGTAGGTACATTGAAAATAAATGTTTTTTTTTCCAATTCATCTGAATTAACTAAAAAATTGTCTGTCATCATTTATTTTTTACATTTGACGCACAAATAAACCTACAAAAATTTTCATTTTGTACAAATTAAACATTTAAGTGTTCTAATAACGCAGTTCTAAGGGATAGACATAGAGACATAGACATAGACATAAGTAGGCTTTACTTATTTTAAATAATTTTTCGTTGGGTGTTTTCGCTGACTTGAAAGTAACTCATTTTGATACCGACTATTTTATGAGGTATAGTCGGTTTCATTGGTATGTTCAAAGCTTACAATTATTTGGCCCTACGAACTCCAATACATGTGTAAGAGTAGGCAACACTTATTAAAGTGACGACATTTATTTCCATTTTATTATTCTATTTCAAAGTGTTGTTATAGGTTTGATAAGTTATTATTTCAAGTTTGTCTGACTTTACAATACTTGATGTCATGTCGGAGACGATGGTTACTGGTTTTTAATAATAATGTATTGTGGATTCTAAGGATACTACAGTAAGTTTCAATTAGTTCCTGATGAGTAAAGTAGATGACAGGCCCTGCACTCTACGTAGTACTCGACTCTGGTCGGTGCCGGTTGTTGGAGGGACAGAGGGGAGGGGGCGGGGGGGTTGTAGATGTACTAGATGTTATCGCTAGTGGAGGTCGAGAGGACAACATCAAGTCTCCTTCTCAAGATAGGCAAAGGGCCGCCGCCGGGCCGGAGGGATGGAGGGTCCACTTCTCGCGTATCTCCCGCAGTGTTTAGGTCCACGAGATTAAAGCATTGGATTTTAATCTTATCTTGCTTGAAAATTGCTTCTATTTCAATCCGGACAAACTAAATGTTGCCTTATATTTTACAAAAATCCCTATTACATTAATATTATTTTCCAAACGTTTTCTTTTAAACTAGGCCTAATTTTATTTTCAGCCTTTCAACTGTCCAGGGCATTGAAGTTAGCTGCAAAGAAAGACCTTCAGTTTTTTTTTTTTTTTTTTTTTTTTTTTTTGTTTTTTTTCATGTCATTCAGTAACGTTTTAATGCTATCGCGCATGGCCATAAACTAGCGTAAGAACGACGATATTTGAGTTCGGTGTATTTTCTTGTCGCACTAGATAATACTATACCCCAAACCCACCCCTAGAAAGGGGTTAGCAAGAGCTCAGTATTTTCACTTCCAAATAATACATAGACTCGGCAATTAGACAATACAACATAATTGATTGATACAGCATTGAGACATTAGACAATGATATTAGACAATGATAGACAGTGACGAGTTACTCCACCGTCAGATTGACTGGCCTATTTGTAAACATGTTTTCCTTAGCGGCATTAAGTAGTGAAAGGATTTGTCAATCTGTATTAGGAAAAATATAAATAAGAAGCGGAGATGGTAGGTGAAGGGTCGACCGCCTGGCGGGTAGTGAAGTGTGTCCAAATATGTGGCGTCAGAGAAGTCTACACAATACAGATAGCGGTGAGGCACTCGGCTGGCCTGTGTAGTCTACGTTCCCCGCATATGATATCCATATATTCCGTATATTTATTAATAAGTTATCGATTACATTTTTACTCGATCCTGTGCGAAAAATTCTTATTCGCACATCGTGTTGAAAGGTTGATGTATTTTTTATCTGTAAACCAAAACTTAAAATCGTGTGACAAAATATTAATATTTGAGAGTTTTTTTATGTTACGCTCCTTTCACACAGCACGTTTTTAGCCGTACGGGAAAAACCGCACGATTTAAAAACCGTCCAATTAAATTGTCACACCATACAATTAATTCGCAGCCGGTTAAAAATCGTGCCGTGGTTGTGTGAAAGGTCTCATAATATTTTATTGGAATGTCCACCGTGCGATTTTTAATTGTACGGTCAAAACCGTGATGTGTGAAAGGAGCATTACGCTTGGCATAAATTGTTTTTCTTCGATTTTGTAAAGTTTGAAGCTATATTATTATCATCGTGATGTAAAATGGCATGTGTCACGTTTTCTTGTAATGTTTTAAACCCGATTCCCGAAGCGCTAAGAAGTGTTTCACTCCGCATCGATCGCTGCTCTGACCGCAACCGTTATCGACTGATCGGGTGGATCAGTTGTAGGTACATACCCGGTCCGGCGTTGGCCCTCCGATGTTGACGTTGGGTCGTTCACCTGGGAGGATCAGTTGTAGGTACATACCTGGTCCGGCGTGGGCGCTGTGACGTCATCCTCGCCTCCGATGTTGACGTTGAGTCGTTCACCTGGGAGGATCAGTTGTAGGTACATACCTGGTCCGGCGTGGGCGCTGTGACGTCATCCTCGCCTCCGATGTTGACGTTGAGTCGTTCACCTGGGAGGATCAGTTGTAGGTACATACCTGGTCCGGCGTGGGCGCTGTGACGTCATCCTCGCCTCCGATGTTGACGTTGAGTCGTTCACCTGGGAGGATCAGTTGTAGGTACATACCTGGTCCGGCGTGGGCGCTGTGACGTCATCCTCGCCTCCGATGTTGACGTCGAGTCGTTCACCTGAGAGGATCAGTTGTAGGTACATACCTGGTCCGGCGTGGGCGCTGTGACGTCATCCTCGCCTCCGATGTTGACGTCGATTCGTTCACCTGAGAGGATCAGTTGTAGGTACATACCTGGTCCGGCGTGGGCGCTGTGACGTCATCCTCGCCTCCGATGTTGACGTTGAGTCGTTCACCTGAGAGGATCAGTTGTAGGTACATACCTGGTCCGGCGTGGGCGCTGTGACGTCATCCTCGCCTCCGATGTTGACGTTGAGTCGTTCACCTGAGAGGATCAGTTGTAGGTACATACCTGGTCCGGCGTGGGCGCTGTGACGTCATCCTCGCCTCCGATGTTGACGTTGAGTCGTTCACCTGAGAGGATCAGTTGTAGGTACATACCTGGTCCGGCGTGGGCGCTGTGACGTCATCCTCGCCTCCGATGTTGACGTTGAGTCGTTCACCTGAGAGGATCAGTTGTAGGTACATACCTGGTCCGGCGTGGGCGCTGTGACGTCATCCTCGCCTCCGATATTGACGTTGAGTCGTTCACCTGAGAGGATCAGTTGTAGGTACATACCTGGTCCGGCGTGGGCGCTGTGACGTCATCCTCGCCTCCGATGTTGACGTTGAGTCGTTCACCTGAGAGGATCAGTTGTAGGTACTTACCCGGTCCGGCGTGGGCGCTGTGACGTCATCCTCGCCTCCGATGTTGACGTTGAGTCGTTCACCTGAGAGGATCAGTTGTAGGTACATACCTGGTCCGGCGTGGGCGCTGTGACGTCATCCTCGCCTCCGATGTTGACGTTGAGTCGTTCACCTGAGAGGATCAGTTGTAGGTAGATACCTGGTCCGGCGTGGGCGCTGTGACTTCATCCTCGCCTCCGATGTTGACGTTGAGTCGTTCACCTGAGAGGATCAGTTGTAGGTACATACCTGGTCCGGCGTGGGCGCTGTGACGTCATCCTCGCCTCCGATGTTGACGTTGAGTCGTTCACCTGAGAGGATCAGTTGTAGGTACATACCTGGTCCGGCGTGGGCGCTGTGACGTCATCCTCGCCTCCGATGTTGACGTCGAGTCGTTCACCTGGGTGGATCGGTATTTTCGGCACTCCGTTTACACAGAAACAGTCGACACATGCGTACACATTTGGGAATTGTGTCTAGTGGGATCTGTCGTAGGTACATACACGGTCCGGCGTGGGCGCTGTGACGTCATCTATGTCTCCGATGTTGACGTTGAGTCGTTCACCTGGGAGGATCGGTATTTTCGGCACTCCGTTTACACAGAAACAGTCGACACATGCGTACACATTTGGGAATTGTGTCTAGTGGGATCTGTCGTAGGTACATACACGGTCCGGCGTGGGCGCTGTGACGTCATCCTCGCCTCCGATGTTGACGTTGAGTCGTTCACCTGGGAGGATCGGTATTTTCGGCACTCCGTTCACACAGAAACAGTCGGGACATGCGTACACATTTGGGAATTGTGTCTAGTGGGAGGAAAAACTACATATGTTGGGCTAAATAGCAGTTAACATTGATAAGTCTTCGTCTGACCGTAAATAAGGTATAACTTATATGTATACGGTACCTTATTATATCGTTCGTCCTTAGGGTACATCCCATAGCCCTTAACCCTTTCAGGGACTATTAATTAATTGATTTGATCAAATGAATATAAGTGGAAGTAGACACAATTTTATTGGCATCTTAGAGTTAAAATATAAGTCACTCTATTTAAAGAAGATAATTTGTGACTGAAAGTTTTAAAGGTTTCGGGCCAATCTTATATACAGGGTGTTCGGAAAAAACGTTTCAGGAATTCAGGAGGTTATTGCCCACATCAAAATAAGCAAAAAAGTTCCTATAAACATATGTCCTAAAATGCTTCATTAACCCGCTAGCCGCCATTTTGTTTTTTACACTAAATAATTTTTATTTCCGTAATGGATCATTGTATCAAGTTAATATTTGGCATGCACCTTTATCATAGCAATACCCATTTTGAAGAAAAATTTTATTTTTTTCCAATGTGTATTTTCAAAATGGCGGCCATTTTAAAATTTTAAACTAAAATATCTCAAAACCGGTAAATTTTATAAAAATTTTATTAGACACAAAAAAGATGACGAATTTAATTATCTAACCAATGGTACCAAGTTTGTAAGGATCTGACTATAAATAACGGAGTTATTGAGATTTTTCTGCATAAAAACGTTGATTTTGCATTGTAATTAATGCAAATTAAGGTAATTTTAATTGAAAAATCTCAATAACTCCGTTATTTGTTGTCAGATCCTTACAAACTTGGTACCATTGGTTAGATAATTAAATTTGTCAACTTTTTTGTGTCTAGTAAAATTTTTATAAAATTTACCGGTTTTGAGATATTTTAGTTTAAAATTTTAAAATGGCCGCCATTTTGAAAATACACATTGGAAAAAAATAACCTTTTTCTTGAAAATGGGTATTGCTATGATGAAGGTTCATGCCAAATATTAACTTGATACAATGATCCATTACGGAAATAAAAATTATTTTGTGTAAAAAACAAAATGGCGGCTAGCGGGTTAACGAAGCATTTTAGGACATATGTTTACAGGTTTTTTTTTTGCTTATTTTGATGTGGGCAATAACGTCCTGAATTCCTGAAACGTTTTTTCCGAACACCCTGTATAGAATACTAAAATCACCCCCAAAAATTTTAACTTGTGGATATTTTTTATTGTGGTTGTAACCTTATACATTCTAAAACGTTATAATTTAGGAGGTTCTTTTCATATTTTTAGGAATATTATATTTACAGCATTTACAGAGTTTAAAGGAGATAAGGAATTATCTAAGGGTAATACTATTAATCAACAGGTTACGCTATTAATTAGTTACGATAATTAATGAAATACGAAAGTAAATCGAGTAGGCCTATGCTTAGGAAGTTTCTTTGACTAAAATAAATCCATTCCGTTTTATATTAAAACGGTATGAATTTTTTAAAACCTCATTATCAATCAAACACGTTAACTTCTGTGATAAGGCATCTAGGTAAACATTTCACTAATGCCTGGTTCAATTTAGTATCAAAAGATTCCATATTAATTTTCTCAATTATGTTTCCTATAATAGCTCTCGGATTGTCGTTCTTTATTATCCCTGGAATGTAACGTAGTTAACCCGGTAATTTGTCTCGGAAGCTAACAACGTCCACGTGTTTCCCTTTGCTGCCAAATCTATCTAGTCACTCAAAACAGGCCATTAAAGTCTTGGTTATCATAAAATACAACAGTCGATTAGGATTACCAATTTACCTTTGACAATTCCCAACGAAATTTCCAAATCATTACTAGTTTACTAGTTTTAGGCTTTACTAGTTTTAGCCTGACATGCTGTTTGGCATTTCAAAATCGCATCGCTTGTGTGCATATCTCTGATTGTGAGAAGGAAATATATTTTTAAGGACTTAGAAATGAAAGCGGATTTTAAACTCGGTGTTCGTTACAGTTGGATTTTGAACGCTGTGTACAACAGTATTGTTAACATAATTATGAAATTTTAGCATTGTGAATTATGTTGATGTATAAGAAACAATTTGGGCTCACAATGTTGGTCTGCCTGTTGCCTACCGAAGCACCAAGTGCTTGTCTACCTGAGCATCGAAGGTTTGTCTTTGCAGGTACGAAGGGAAATGAACTTGGTAGGGCTGACAATAGTGACATAATCCATACGATAAACTTAATTCGCTATTTTGAGGAGAAGGCGGCGACACACTACCGGACTTCGCTCCGGACTGCACTTCGGATCGAGCATCGTACCGGACAAACTCACCGAGTGAGGTAAAGGAAGTTTAGAGAGAGAGGGAGAGCGTTAGTGATTGATTGGGCTAGAGGATATGGTGTTGAGAGAAGGGGCATTCCATCGCGAGCGTTCGGGGCGACGCTCGGGACGACGTACGGAGCAAAATTTACGCTGACATACTGCCGTACTGTATACCGGACCAATCTTTTGTTTCATGTTTCGCCAGAAAACCGCCTCCAGAGCGCTCGGCTCGACGTTGGATCGACGTTGGATACGGTGTCTGGTGCGGTGTACCGGTCCCGCGACACACTGCCGGACTTGCTCTATTCGTCCGGTACAATGCTCGGTGCGATGTACGGTCCGGTGGAAAGTCTGGTAGTGTGTCGTCGGCGTTCTGATTGTACATAAATGACACTGCCCGTCCCTGGTCTGGCGTGTCCAAATGTCTGGCGACCGACGACGGACCGGGCCTCATCCCGCCACCGACGAGGAACAGGTGGATGTAGGCTATATCGATCAGCTGATATCACCGGGGGGGCGGGGGGGGGGGGGGTTGAGAGGGGGCGCCCTCCTCCCCAGACCCAGACCCGACAACTCCCTGCAAAAGTAATTACCTAGCACTTCGTGGACAATTAATCCTATTATACCAAGACGGTCACGTCGTTTTAAATCTTGCCACGTTTTATTACTTGGCCTGCATAACAGATTTTATTTAATGGCTAGGATGAAATTCTGTAATAAAATTAGCTGATGCAACTTAGTTAATCCAATGTCCAAATGTCTGGCGACCGACGACGGACCGGGCCTCATCCCGTCACCGACGAGGAACAGGTGGATGTAGGCTAAATCGATCAGCTGATATCACCGGGGGGGCGGGGGGGGGGGGGGGTTGAGAGGGGGCGCCCTCCTCCCCAGACCCAGACCCGACAACTCCCTGCAAAAGTAATTACCTAGCACTTCGTGGACAATTAATCCTATTATACCAAGACGGTCACGTCGTTTTAAATCTTGCCACGTTTTATTACTTGGCCTGCATAACAGATTTTATTTAATGGCTAGGATGAAATTCTGTAATAAAATTAGCTGATGCAACTTACCATTTAAGATGTCAATAATTGCGTTTTACGTTTTCTCTGAAAGAGTTCGCATTCAAAATTGTCAGTTTATCTGTATAATTTTGAAAACATTTAGAATTAAAAATATAAAAATAAATCTTAAGATGGTGGATTATGTCCTACTTCTTAGATTAAAAAGGTAATAAAATAAGTACGTTGATCTAGTGTTGTTTTGTTTATACCAATAAAATAACTATCTCTTTCGTAAATTTAGAATTAAATATATAAAAACTAAATTCTGTACAGTTGCCTGGTAACAGATGAAACGTTTTAGTGCTCACTCAACAAACTCTTGATTGTAAGGTGTTACGTAGTCCCAATAATAATGTATATCTAATTACCCTGAACAACATTCTACGGTTAAAAATAATACTCTTTTATTCCAGAAAAATATCAGAAACTATTTTCTTTTCCCTGTACGTTTGTGATGGGAGGGCTGTTTGCTAAACAGCGGCTTGGCCGGTAAGTCAGTTAGTCTTGTATCCTGTTTGCAGCAGCCTTACATGTTGTGTGGGGTAATTGTCCGTGAAGCCGTTAAAATATGGGGCTAAGACGGCGGCTCGAATAACACTCGTTAACCTAATCTCGGACATTACCCCCTCGCCGGTGGTCGTCGTCCACGATGGAGGTGGTAGCGATTTATGCGGTTGTAATGGTAGATTCGGATTCTCACGTCCCATTTTGATATGCGTTGAAATCTTTGATGTTTCATTTACGTTTAAATTTAAATAATTTATGAATACTTCATCAACATCACGTTGTTTACTAGAGAGCATTGTTTACTATGTACCTGGTCAAAATTCTACAAAATTTCAGTCGATCTGGACCAAAGTAGTATAAAAAAGTGTTTTGACTGAAACATGTTTTATTTCTTATTAGCTATCCTTTTTTGTTAAAACAGCTGTCTATGGTTCCTTCAATTACCCGTAAGGTGAACATTAAAACTTTGAAAGTCTGTGGGATTCTGCTCATAAGCTCTAACGCTCTAACAGTATGCGTTGATTTCTCCTGCGATATATCACAAGCTGTGAAAAAAGTAAGGAAATAAACATGTTTTCCTATTAATATATTGATTATTTTTTTCAGTCAGCTACGGAATTCTCTTTCTTTTAATTTTATCAACTATCAAATTTTTCCAACACACTTTCATATTAATTTTCAATTGTTTTCTATGGTAAATTTAAACAATTATTTGGATAAAAAATATCCCGTAAATAGCTTACAAGCCCGTTACACTCTGTCGTGTGTTCGTGTAATCCAAATTTATCAATTTAGAATTATAAAATAAAATGCAAATGGTTGGTTTTTTTTGAAAAGGTTGATCCTAACACTTGCGTAGGCTTAAATTAATTTCTACACTAAAATGCCTTGTGCTATGATTTGTGATGGGGAGTTCTTTCTAATTAAATATTACAGTACCGTAGTTTAAACTTAAAAAGGAATATTGGATGAAATTCATTTTTAAAACTAACTAAACATAATATATCCAATGTCATTGCCAACAATTTCTTATTGGGTATAAAACAAAAACTTGCATAAGCACAACGCTCGTGACAGCCTGACAGGGCGCGCCGACTTCGATTGGTTTTGTGGTTCCATAAAAGTTGGCCTTCAACATTGCATTTTCCGCTATCATTAATCATATTTCCATTTTCGTGGCATTCGGAGGAGAAAACTTCATCAATATGGCGGCTCGACAGGCGGGGTTATGTTCTTGGTGAAAAAAACCAACCCTCATACTGGTTCAGTTTGTATCTAAGTTCTACCACTGAATGGCTAAAACAACTGTTGATTTTACAATAGTTTTATATTAGAATTTACATAGACCTACTTGTAAAATATCGGTGTTATTGAACCAGTTAATACTAGCGGATTCAAAAAAGACTTAACAATTTTGACAATGTGTGCAATTTGCATATTTATTGAAAGAATCCGCCAGATATTTTCCTAGTTTTTTTTACACTGACACGAGCGCTAATGGCAATTGAATTAAACACCTGCCTCCATTGGCCTCCAGCGTGTGCATGCTAGCTTTGACGATAGATGCTAACCATGTGTGATTTTCATAGTTTAATCGAATCCGGCTTCTTCAAAAGTCCAGCATATCTTCTTATCCTTTTTTATGAATTTCGATTATTCAAAACAAACCGCTATCACATTCAAGTCTAGCGAAGGCTGTCGAATTTTGATGCAATTGCTACCAATAATATACACGTATTGGCGGGATTCAAAACTATCGAAATGATTGTGTCAAAATTTCAAATGTAGTTCACTCAATTGACTTAACAAGAATTGTCAAAGTGATTGTGGATATCAATCCGACTTATAATACTGCCACTGTTAAAGTATTATAATATGATCCCATTTTCTCAGACACGAACATATGTTTTCCCAGTAATGTCTTCTAATGACCGCATAAACGGTCATGTTCGTGTTTACAGTGTCGCTGATATCGGCATATGAAAAGCCGGTAATGACCAGGACGGAAGTAATACGAGCAATGAAATTACGATATTGCCGCACGCAACGCTGCGAGAACTGTCACCAACCGACTCGTCTGTGCAACAAGAGTTCTTAATTCTATCATGTTTTTGCATCATTGGTCATTTTAAACGTTGATTTGTTATCTGACATAAAAAAAAATGAAATTTAACGTCAATGATATCTAAAATAAAAATAGCTTCGAGTAATATTTTGCTCTCTAGTCTACATGAAAATATGTTATGAATATTGTTGTCATATTTTTCTAATGATGGTAAAAGTTTTAGAGAGCAATTTTATGATTTTAATTACGGTATTTCTTTGAACGGAAATAGCCTAAATTTCTAGAGTAATAATAATTAAACAGTTGAACACCGACTAACCTGAAATGGTTCTAAGTTGTACAGTACATTATACAAGCGCCATTGAAGCAGCCCTGATGTGTCCAAGGATTACAAAGGTATAACAATTTGGTATTAGATATACTTATGGGGTTAACTTTACGTCGGAATCACTACACACTCGCCCATTTAATTGCTTAAAGCTTAATGTGATTAGTTCTCGAACAAACATTTAATTACAAGAGGATTACATTCTTTGATTGAGAAATTCTACTTTTGAAGTTTTAAAAATACATTTTAATTCCACCATAATATAAAGAGAAGAATGTTGTATTGCAATTTTTTTGTAACAAAGCTTGTTAAATTGCAATAATGGAAACCAGTATTAAAAAAGTAAAGGTATACTTTGTTTAGGATACTTGTTACTTCTCTTGCTGTAATTATTACTTTCGTATTATAGTGACTAGTGACTGATGAAATATTGTCGTGTATCTTTATCCTTTTCCTTCTTTATCCTCCCACTTTCAAGGGAGATCAAGTCAATTTTCGGTAAATCGCAATGTAAACCCCACTCATACTCTTGGCACCTCAATTGGTCGTTATCAATCTTGAGAATCTTCGAGAATCCAAACAAGGCAAAAGTCTTTATCGTTTAGAAAACCTTTGAATACATAAATGCTATTTTGCTATTTTTAGGTAATTTCCTCATTGGGAAAACGTTATTACGTTAGTAGTCACGGTAAGACCTAAGCCCGGAACCATGATACATTTTTGTTTTGAGATCCCTAGAAGCCAAAAACATCGTTCGTTCAAATCCATATATACAGGGTGTCCCTGAACTCTCTACCAACTTTTTCAGGTATTATTCCAGGGCCATAGACAAGTCAAAATATCATATTCAAAATTTCGGAAACTCAAAAGTTACTCGTATAGCCGCCATTTTGTTTTTTACACAAAATAATTTTTATTTCCGTAATGGATCATTGTATTAAGTTAATATTTGGCATACACATTCATCATAGCAATACCCATTTTCAAGAAAAAAGTTATTTTTTTCCAATATGTATTTTTAAAATGGCAGCCATTTTAAACTAAAATATCTCAAAACCGGTAAATTTTATAAAAATTTTACTAGGAACAAAAAAGTTGACAAATTTAATCATCTAACCAATGATACCAAGTTTGTAAGGATTTGACAACAAATAACGGAGTTATTGAGATTTTTCTTCATAAAAACATTGATTTTGCATTGTATTTAATGCAAATTAAAGTAACTTTAATTGAAAAATCTCAATAACTCCGTTATTTGTTGTCAACTCCTTACAAACTTGGTACCATTGGTTAGATGATTAAATTTGTCAACTTTTTTATGTCAAGTACAATTTTATAAAATTTACCGGTTTTGAGATATTTTAGTTTAAAATTTTAAAATGGCCGCCATTATGAAAATACACATTGGAAAAAAATAACTTTTTTCTTGAAAATGGGTATTGCTATGATGAAGGTGCATGCCAAATATTAACTTAATACAATGATCCATTACGGAAATAAAAATTATTTTGTGTAAAAAACAAAATGGCGGATATACGAGTAACTTTTGAGTTTTCGAAATTTTGAATATGATATTTTGACTTGTCTATGGCCCAGGAATAATACCTGAAAAAGTTGGTAGAGAGTTCAGGGACACCCTGTATATGTGTCCTTTAACACAGTAACTCTAAAACGGATCATCCGATGTGGATGAAATTTTTGGTACGGAGGTGTAGGGCATCATTCATTTGGTTAATTTTGAATCGGACCATGGCAACGTTGTTTTATGGGGGTTCCAAAAGGGTCAAAAATGGATTTTTGGCATTTTTGGACCTCAATTTTCCAAATTAAACAATATTAACTAATACCATTCAAAAAAGCTTAAAAAAACAAACAATATAATATTTTGAATTTTTGTCTTGGCTTTTCAGGTTACGGAGAAAATTTAAAAAAATGTTCCATGGTATTCTTAAGGAAAATCAACAAATCCCTCTCTCTCACTTATTTATTGACATAAATTTATAAAATTTCGTATGTACATTCACTAGTTAGAGTGTAACTCATATTTGCGTACAACATCCATTTGGCGGCAAACCTATACATACTCACCCCCATAGGGTTTATGGCAAAATAAAAAATACTAGAATTTGATAGAATTTAGCATAGGATGTTTGCAATGAGAAGTAATTGCCGTCTAATATTTGCTTAAAACATCCCCATGTCAGGAAACCTTCATTTTCAATACCATGGTGTACATAGGGAAAATAACAAATACCAAATTCCTTTGGAAATTCGCCGAGTAGGAGGTCTGCTGCGACGGGGGTATTATGTTATTATTATTTTACTATCTTTGCAATGCTATTTTCTACATTATAATATCGCTTCGGAACAGATCACCCAAAGCAATCTTCTCCGCCACCGAGTGAAGAGTCTCGAGATAAAGAAACGAATCGGAGCGGTTTCCCCAGGAGGTTGAATACGACGTTGAATAAAGACCTGTCCTTCATCCCCACCCCGGGACAATCGGATCATGTTCTAACCAAGTTTGCTTGCGGGAGCTTGCGACCAAACTTGCCACTTTACTGTATGATGCGAGCCCATAACAAACCGCTAATTATGACTCATGTCATAATTAGTATAATTATGATTATACTAATTATGACATGCACAACTTGAGTCCATAAAGTTGAAATCGCCAAGGTTTCGTAAAGATTTTTTTAGCAATCGTAGTTGTATTTTTTTATTTTTTATTTCTAGGTTTAGTTTTAAATTTAAAGAACCACAGTAATATAATTTTTCTTAGGGCATTCTAACTGTTCACGTGTTCATGTTGAAAATGTTAGTTTCCACTGCGTAATAACAATGCCATTATTTGTGTTTGTTTTATCAGACGCTGTCAATACTTTAACGGATTCGTTAAAAAATGTGGGATAATTTTATGAGGTTTTAAGATTGCGATGGATATCTTTTAAAGTTAAATTATTATTTCCAAACATTAAAAGTTAGGTGTCTCCTCGGGTAAATCTGATAATTACCTCCCAAGATTGTTGTGTAATATTTATTATAGCATTGATAGCAAAAGTTAGTGCGTGTTCTTGTTCTTACCCTTGATACATAACGTTTTCAAGCCCGAACGCTTCATCTTAACATTTTAATGTATAGCAAATGCTTAGATATTAAATAAATCCCTATATACGGCCTTTACTTTATTCTTACTGAAAACTGTCTTAGACTTACGTTGAGCTCTCGATATTGTTTTTCCTAGGAAGATAATTCGTCTCAAAATAATGTGATTGTACATAACGTATGCAGGGTTCTAATTCATGACACGGGAATCTTCATCCACATGTTGAAGCGGCAATGCTACATCGTTTGCCTGTTGATTCAATAATAAAGGTGTACGTTATAACGGGAGCAAATCGAATAGTAAAATTTCGTTTGGAAAGAGCCTTCGATGTGCTATGTGCAACTGTTCAATCAATGTTCAAATTATACCCATTAGCAAATACAGTAACATGAATCTGCATATTTTGCAAAACTAATGCTTTCACAAAGTGAGCCTTTGGAACTGCCTTATTAATAGATAGTTAAGTAAATAATATAATAATTAAATTCTCAGAGCTGTCCACATCAAATATTTGTGGCGACACTCGCGTTTTGGAGCATCACAAACAAAAGTTATTAAGAGTGAGAATTATTTTTTCAATATTCTCTTGGTCTGAAAATTATTAAATACTGTAAACAACCCGAAGTGTTTAGTTGGACTGTTAAGTGAAACTTTTAAACGGCGCGAAGGGAAACGTTTAGCTTTGTTTACAAAGTTTATACATTTGTGTACAAAAGTCAAAGTTCAAAACATAATTTGTTCTAAACAGCGACTTTGTTTTACAAACGTATTTTCGTTGTTAACCTTTTGACAATTTAGAATTATTTAGCTTTTATTTGTTGAAATGTTCAATCTAATCTAAATAAGAATTAAACGTTTTTACCGCAAAGTTTGCAAATTGGTTCTTGGTAAATAATCCGACCAACGCTGTGAACAAATTGTTTCGGTGTTACAAACCAACACGTGTATGTATGTTCGTAGTCTAAAGTAAATGCAAAGCGGTTTGTTATGTGACACAGAATGACAACTTTAAACTGCCAATAAAACTTCCCCAGCAGCTTAGTTCGCTTCAATGCCCTTTTATTGAGTTGCAAATCGCTAAAGAGCCTTTGGGAAATTCGCTTTCTCCCTTTATGTTTTATAAAGATTATTATATTAATTTTAAGCCACCATTTTTGTCTTTTAGTTAAATTTGATCATACATTTTTTTCAATTCTAATTACTGTACCTATTAGTTTTATAGTAACTTACATATTGATCTAATGTTTGTCTAAGTCAACAGTCTGAGAGTTAATATAGAAACGGTTATAAAACATTCTTCGGATGTACTTTTGACATCCCATCTATACCAGAAAGCTAATTTATCGGACAGAAGATAGGACTTCGTAAAACAAAACATCAATCATAATTTAAAAAAAAAAAAATGATAATCCTAACCCCCCCCCCCCCCCTCTGAACTACGAATTATTTTGCAAATTACGGAAGTAGCTTTTACACACAATAAAGTAACCGTAATCAAATGACGCTATTGACTCCCTCTTGCAGTAGAGGATTTAATTACATCAAACCTAACTTTGTGTTTTATGTATCCCAATGGCTTTTGTTACCTCGATATCAATCCCTGATTCCTTCTTCTCTTTTCTGAAGACAATTGACGATAGCTTTATTTAGGATCGTCGTTGACGCCGATACATTGATATTTCAGGTGGTTTCCCCTGCCAAACCCCCTGCAAGAGTAGTGGCAAAGTGTCACTTCTGAGCCAGTTCAATGACCTCCGGGTGGCGGTATGAGGTACAGTTGTTGGAAGTGACGTCACAGAACCGGTTTGACAATTTTAGAATCTTATTTTTCTTATACTCTAAAACAAGCTCCGTTTGTCCGGGCAAAGTTTTTTTCGCTCCAAGGATTTTTGATTTTTTGATTGAATATGGGGGTTTTGGCCACCAAAAATCGATTGGAGCTGGTCCCATAGGTGGGAAAAATCCGGTTTTCGCGCTGGAGCCCTTCATAGATCCCATGTTATCCTTATGGAGATTTTATTAATTGAACAAAAATCAGCTGATAACTGTAGATATAAACCAATGTGTTACATCTTTAACCTGTGTTCAAGAAATTTATATCAAAGTGCAGCACCCTACGGCTTGGCGAGTGAGCGAAGCGAACGAGCTCGTTTAAATAAAGGGGAAGAAGGCGAGTGAGCAGAGCGAACAAGCTTTGTGTGAGAACTAAAGTAATAATTTTACCGAGCTTAAGCTCGGTCTCCCTGGTACTTGAATCTAAAATAAATAAAGACAAGGTAGGGGTAAAGACATGCAACGCCCTCTATGCGCCAAGGTTTCTTTTGCACATATGACATCACCAATTACTAATACTGTTAATGCTAATGATGACGTCATAGGTGCAAAAGAACACCTGGTGCATAGAGGGCGTTGTGTGTCTTGACCCCTACCTTATCCTTATTATTTTAGGTTCCTTGAATTTTAGCAGGTTGTTAATCATCATATTATGGTGTCATTCAAATGACGTCATTAAGGTCAAGACCATCGAAAAATATAAATGTTTGACACGTGGCCTTGTGACTTTGTGGATTGTACAAATTTTTGGGCATAGTTGGAAAAAACTGCTCAAGTGATAAAGTAATAAATATATATATAAATATATATATATATATATATATATATATATATATATATATATATATATATATATATATATATATATATTCGTTGAGCTTGACCTTCATTACGTTATTGACGGTGTCATCGGTGTTCGTCATTTGGATGACGCTATGTGATGATTTATAACATGCTCAGCTTGTCAAACCAGCTCGGTGACGTCACTTCTTGTGACGGTACCTCGTGACGTCACTTGGAGGTCATTGAACTGGTCCAGATGTGACATTTCGCCACTACTGACACTACACAACCGTAGGTGCGATTAACCGTGCGACAATCAACTCTACCAACCATCACTCGCCACTCGTGAATCGTTCACTCGTGAAATTTCCATTTGCTGGGTTGGCGGCCCCCCAACCTCACTCTACACACACCACAAACCCCATCGAATTCCATCAAAAGTCATTAGAACAACTTATATCGGTATCAGAAGATTTGCTTGATGAAAATGTCAAGCAGTCTTGCCCTGCTCATTATCTTATCTCGTATCAGGTCAAGGAATATTTTTGTAAAATCGCTTGTAAAATTTATCAATAACTTATCTAAAACGCGAGCTTTACGTTACATTCTATAATTCTTCGTTGAGCTGTCATAGCCCTTTTATTAAATACACACATGATGAAAAATCATTTTTTTTCTCGAGTAATTTTTTATCTTACGCTTAAATGTGTGGAAACTTATATCATAATGTTGATCGAATTTTCTGCAAATTTGTCTCTTGATATCTGTTTTATGTGATGTACCAAGTCGCGCCGTATATTGGTGAGAGAGCAGTGTTCATGAGGCTTTAACGCGAGAGTGCGTTGGCGTCTGATGTATGGCGACTTTGATATCAGAAAATGACCTGCTCGCTTATCAACCCCCTCCCACGTTACAAAATACTCCGAATCCACAGACAGTTTGGGGCAAAATGTTTCTCATTTTGGCGACAATGGAAGTAACTAAACAGCTTGCCGCGTCTTACCCGTATCTATAGACTTATACGTTAACTTGTTCGTCGCTCCTATTTCCTCGTACAAGATCAAATAGGTTTGAGAATAACCTATCACGAAAGTAATTAATACTTAAAAAACCCAATACAAACCCAATAAGAGACAAACGACGTATATTAAATCCTAAGTACAGTATAAATAATTTTTTTCTGTGAAAATGCTTCCATATATGCTGTTATGAGTGGGCAGCGGCGCGCAGGGGCTGGCTGCCTCCCAAATTCCTATCAGCCACTTCTATACCAGATGTTTTTATTTTTGTACCAAAGCAACAAACCGTGTCTTTCATTTCGAGGGGAAGTTGCGAAAGCGTCTGGTTTGTATTGTTACAACACCTACGGCAATATAAACGTATAACGGTGTGTGTTTTGGTTTGATTTATGTAAGAAAACAAATAAACAGTGTTGTTCACCCCCGTAATTATTATCTACGTGTGGGTTTTATGTTCAGGAGTGATACTTTTTTACTCATTCGCGTTTTAAACATCGTTGTTTTGACACGTGTTAAAACATTCGTACAGTTGTATTCTATGTCAATGGTTATTTTTGTGGAATTTATGCTACTGAAAGTGTTATCGGCCAAGGTATCTCAGTCTATAAACCCCTATGAAAACACTATGTCCAAATTACACACCAATTAGTCCGCTTCCGTATCTACTGGCCGAACGTTCGCGCCGAAATTGTTCCGCGATCACCGAAAATCAACAAACATTTTTAACGAACAACTGCTGACCATATGATTGACATTGCAAATAAGACAAATTAGTCGTTTGTTTGTTACCAACAAATAAAAGTTCGTTAGAATTCTGTTCGCTGAACATGTTCGGCCAGTGCGGACGCAGCTATACACTTTCAATCTCTATTTTTACACACAAGTATAACGGTTACTTGATTTCGTGCATTTATTGAAACCTATAAAATAACTGTTGTTTAAAATTATTAATCCTATTCCAATGTTATTGTATGGTAAAATTTCAAAATTCAATCATTGATAGAGCCTTTATGGTTAACCAACAGACGATTATTACGGGTTCCCTCTTCGTCAGTAGTGTGTTTTGGTTACTTCTGCGCCGGAAGTCGTGCCATCTGCCCGAGCAGCTGCTCGAGCAGATGGCGTCAGATGCTGGGGTGCAGATGGCGAGAGCATATGCCCTGAATTTGAAGTAGAATTGGGCATGAATTAAGAGTTAGTTGAAAACTAAAATCCAACTGTGTTAACTAAACTCTAAAAGTTGAACAAAAATTAAGAGTAAGATGAAAACTGAAATTCAACAGTTATAACTGGGGGCCTGGAAAGTATGTCAAGGTCATCCAGAGTAAGTTTTAAAAAAGCCTACCCAACTACCACCAGAAATAGTTTAAAGTTGAACTAGTTGGTGATAGTGGGATAATTCATTCGTGCCATGGGAGAGGTGTTTATTGTTTGAAAGTTGGCGATTGAATGAGAAGCGCCGCCTAGGGAGAGGGTTTATAAAACGGCAACCTTCCCCCACCACCCCTTCCCCTACTCCTTTAGACCAATAACCGGTTGCCGACTCTATGTGGTGAAACTGAATTAAACATGGCGGCCGCCATGGATAATTCTAACCTCAAACCTTAGCTTAGCTGAAGAGAATAGAGGAGCATGAAGTAGGAATTGTGGTGACAGTGCTTATATGAGGAATAGTAGGGGTAAAATAAAAAAACTTGTTGAACACAGTCGATAGGTGTAACAAGTTCAAAGTTGTTGAATTGTAACATAGAATGCAAAATGTTGTAAATAACACTATCATCAACATTAACCTGCGAAGTCTTTGAAGAGTATAATGGGTTAAAACTGTACTTCTTCCTAACTCTATTTAAATTAGTTCTACACTTTGAAATTGAAGGTTTAGAAGTACTTCGTAATATGTGTTGTGTTCGCAAAAGCTTTAATTTTAAACATTGTGCAGTCATCATAACCGATGTGTTAAGTTCAGAAGTTAAAAGAAGACTGAGATAAAAAATGAAGTGTAAAAGAAATTGAAACAGAAAGCCAGAGTAGTAATTTTATAGGTTAGAATTTACAAAGGCTATTCCATGGATAATTCTAACCTCAAACCTAGTAAGTGAAGTAGTCATAACATAAAACTAACGAGAGATGATGACCGAGCGGATGCGAGGCAATGAATGTTTGTAGCGCGATAAACTACCCACCTTTATAGAGGCAATAACTCCAGCCAGATGGCGGCAGATGGCAAGCAAATGACTGGTTGACCGACTTTCACCTGAGTAGTAAGAGAAGTAGGGTTCTGTGTCTATCCCTACTCCTTGGGGTCAATGACCGACCGGAAAGGTCAATGACCTCCCCCCCTCCCCCTCCCCCCCCCGAAAAAATGGAGCCCCCCCCCCACTCCTTCCCCCACTCCTCCAGGTCAATGGCCGGTCACCACCGGTTGTTGACTTTATGTGGTGAAACCAGACTAAATATGGCAGCTGCCATGGATAATTCTAACCTCAAACCTGCTGCGCATGCAACAAGTTCTTCGGATCGGAATGAGTCTATGCTATGCGCATGCGCCTAGTCCTGTATTACTCACTTTAGCGCTACTGCACATGGATAATTCTAACCTTAAACCTTGGTTTTGTGTTGTTGCGCATGCGCCGCTCCCCACTCCTTTGCCTTTCTTTTACACTGCTGCGAATTGGACTGGATTGAACACTGTACTGTAGTGAAACAACTTCCCCCACTACTCAAGAATCCGAGGAGCGATACGAGCCTGATCTTAGCGTCAGTCGTCAACAAACTTTCATAGCGAAAGGTTGTTGGCGACTCAGCAAGAGGTTTCAAATATATAGTAGGCCTATATATATTTGAACTTCTTCTACTACGTTGCGTTTTTTAATGCAATGTAGTATGTGTGTGTGTGTTTAGTTTTAAGTTGTATTAAATTTAAGAAATAATTTGCGCATTGCGATGTTAGTTATAAGTTGGGTTTAGCATTAAGGTGTATTAATTTTAAGAGGTATTTAGCATTAAGGTGTATTAATTTTAAGAATAATGATGGTATTTGGTTGTGTTGAATTATTTGGTTTTTTAATAATGATGTGTTGTTAGTTTTAAGTGTTGGTAATACTAATTAATGTTGTTTTGCCTTACAGCTAGATGTTAGGGGGTAGATTAAATGTAAATTCAGAAGTTCAGTTGAACTTCACTTAGAAGGGGTGGGACATCCGCAAAATGCGGACTAGGTTTTTGCATTTTTGTTTAGGAATATAATGGTTGGGATTAGTTTGGGTGGGGTTAGAGTTGCGTTTCTGCATTAGGTGTTCCAGTTTCCCTTGGAATTCATGGTTACGGTAGACCCGGACCGGACCGTTACGGTAGACCCGGACGGTCCAAACAAAATTGCGTCGATGTCCCTTGCAGAACGTAACTAGTGGGTTGGGAGTGGGAACCGTTAGGCAAACAGGGTGGTGGGAACAGTATTACTGTTCCCATCACCTTGGATCATTATAAATCTTGAATGACCTTGACCCACTTTTGGAAGGGTCAATGACCCCCCCCCTCCCCCCCCCCGAAAAAATGGAGTCGATTCCCCCCCCTCCCCCCCTCCCCCCCCCCCCGAAAAAATGGAGTCGATTTCCCCCCCTTCCCCCACTCCTACCCCCACTCCTTCCCCCACTCCTTCCCCCACTACTCCGGGTGAACGACCGGTCATGACCTGAAAAATTAAAATGGCTATAGCTTGATAACGGATTGACGGATTTGGACAAGCGATACATCATTGAAAAGGTCTATGTAAGACAAACATTTTGGTAAAAGAAGAATTTGGTTATCTTATTTTAGTCAAAAGTTATGCGAATTATTTTAAATAAATACCTTCTCTTTTCCCTTTTCCCCCACCTCCAAGGTCAATAATCAGTCTCGGCCAGCTGCTACCCCTCTCATTTGCATATTGTTATAAAAGACGCACCGACTGCGGCTAACATTTCATTCTGATTCCAGACGTTACGCTGCGAACTTGGAGCCACAACCATGTCATCTCTGCCAACTACAACTTCTACTTTAACTTCTACTTCAACTTCTACTACGGCTGTTACTGCACCAAAGAAAACTCTTCGTCTGAAAAATCCTCCTGACTGGTACAAGAAGCAACTTGGATCCCAACCTTCAACTTCTGGCACTATTCTTCCGCCTATCAAGACTTCTAAACTTCGAAGCATTTTTTCACCGCCTTCGCCTTCTACTTCGCTTTCAAACGACTCCACACCGCCATCAACCATCATGCCGCCTCCACAGAAGCCAGCTCCTCGTCTTAATACCCCTTCATTTGAAACTTTGCTTCATAGTCTTAGTACACCTATCATTCCACTGTCACCATTGCCTCCTACCCCACCACTTACTATGCCTGAAGACCACACCTATCATAAAACTAAATCCACTAAGCCTACTCCCAAACCTGCTCCTAAGCCTGCTCCTTCAGAGCAATTTCAATTATTACAAGAAGAGCGTCGTAGGGCATTTAGCCGTCCCACTACTTGCCCTGAAGTGCTCACTAGGGGAATTAAGAAAGGATTAGCTTGTGGGAGGAAATGTGTTAAAAATGAAAGTTTTTGCCGTGTACATATCGTGAAACATATTTCTGAACCACAACTGACAGAAATCCCCACCGTTGAAGACGATCCTAAAATAATATCCGTCAGAGGAGAGAGGCTTAAGAAAGGTTTGAAATATTTTTTTCTAAGTGTTGTTGACCACCAACACATTTTGGCAAAATGTAACGGCTTAAAATATAAAATTAGAGTTTGTGAGAATTTGTGTAAAGAGAAGAGATTTAACACTTTAGATTCTCAAGACTTTCTCCTCAGGGATAAAAAGGATCGTATTACAAGGTGGGGGCGTAAACAGTAAATTCACTTAGTTTTTTCCAAATTGTTGCTAAAAAAATAATGGGGGAGAAACACAATGCGTTATAGCGTTGTGTTTCTCCCCCATTATTTTTTAACACTCTAAGTCCCGTGACCTACTAACCTACTTCCATTTGAGTAGTAAGAAAAGTACTTCCCCCACTCCTTTGGGTCGATGACCGGTTAAGGTCAGCTCTTACCCCTCATTTGCATACTGTTATAAAAGCGGAGCGAGTGTTGGTCACTCCATCATTTTGCTTCTACACGCCGCTCTTGTTGTTTCGTCTCTGCTGTTTACAATATTACCTACTTCAAAATGACTCCTCATGTGAATGACCATATTAATTTTTCCAAAATTTCCGATGTTTTTCTACAACCTGAAGACATTTTAAATAATGATAGTGAGAGTGAGGATGATGATGATTATACTGTTGAACTTAGTGAAGAACGTAAGGTTATAGCAATTGATCCACAATTTCCATTTGATACAATAGAAAAGTTTATAGTTGAAGCTAATAAATGGTTAAATTTAGGATGTTATGTACGAATTGACTCTTTTATATTGTATGGTGATAGTCATTCTTTCCTTGTCACACCAAATGACAGAGACCGCATGTTGCAGTGGGCACAATCTATGATGGAGTGCTATGAACAAGGTGTGGATACTGGCGGCTATTTTCTTGCACAACTAGTGTAATAACAAATTACCCTTCCCCCCATGTAGTGAAAAAGGAAAAAAAATATTAGGAATCTAATTATAATACTTCCTTCCACATATAAAGAAGAGGGGGAAAGGAGTGGGGATTATAAAGTGGTGGGGGAATGTGTATAAATGCAGGTTGTTTGAAGAGACTTTTATTATTATTGTGGCTTTAGCAGAAACAACATGGAGTTTAAATCTTCAGCAAAAATAAGGAATAATATAATAAAGAAAGAAATTCGCAAGAAAGAAAAGATTGAACTTATAAAATTACAACTTATAATACCTTCCATTGAAATTGGATGTAGCAAACTAAAGACTTTGGTTAAAACTAATGAATATTTGTTACAATTGCTAAAAACAATCGAAGAGTTGAAGAGAAAGAATGGACATTCTACATAGTAAAATTTGAACATTTTAATATAAATAAGTAAACTGAAAAAAGTAGATGTAGAATAGAGAGCGAGGAATAGATCACTTTGTGGTAATGGACTAACATGCCACTTAGTGCTCTATTCCTCGTTCTCGCGTTAAATTGGATTACCTTGACCTATTTGTTTGACTGTTAGAATTTGGTTAACACTGTTGAATTTCAGTTTTGAACTAATGTTTATTTTTATTCAACTGTTAGAGTTTTTTAACACTGTCGAATTTTAGTTTTGAACTAACTTTTAATTTATGCGAATTTTCAGTTCAACTCTAGTTAATTTATGCGCAAATTTAGTTCAACCAAGTGCCTGTGCTCTAGCCATTTCCACTCCAACATTTGTTCTTTTAACATCTGTCCCATAACATCTGTCCTAACAGATGTTAAAAGAAAGTTTGTTAAAGTTTGAATATAAAGAAGTATATACTAAAACTCCAATGGGAATAAAGAACACGAATGAACAATTAGTTTGTAGAAGGTTAATATTTTGTTGAAAATGTTTGATTTCCTAGGATAGTGAAAAGGATGAAATAGTGGTGGGGGAACCATTATAATAGGAGGAACGTGAGAGCCCACTTCATTTCTTGGTGAAATTTCGAAGAGTAAACATCTCAACATGTATCGTTGCGATAAATGTTCGGAATCGTTTCACGATGAAATTCTATTAGACTGTCATAAAGAACTAATTCACAACAACCCAGAAGAAAAACAAGAACAACAAGAACAACAAGAAGAACAAGAACAACAAGAAGAACAAGAAGAACAAGAACAACAAGAAGAACAAGAAGAACAAGAAGAACAAGAAGAACAATATGAAATAACAGCAACATCTTCAACTACTTTACCAAATCTACAAGTATTTGCATTACCTGGTAAAGTAGTAATGCATCATAAGATTCAAAATGAAAACTTGAAGCTAGAAGAATTTATTAGAGAAGCAAAACCAATTGTAAGTAAAACTTTAAAAGAAGAATTAAAAAGATTGAACTTTCTTAAATTTGGTTTACTACTAGAAGCTATGTTTATAAATGTACAAGAAGAATTATCACCAAGAGGATTCATAACAAAAAACCGAACCATTATGGAAAGTTCAAACATTGATTCAATAGTAGAGAACTGTATAGAAGAAATATTAACAAAAATTCAGGAACACGAAGGAAGAGGATCCGGATGGAGTCTTACAAGTATTGAAGTATTAGATATAAGAGTTCACAAACATGGATATGGACTAATGGGATCAAGTTACATTCCTCTGCCAAAAAGAATTGAAGATACAAAATCTTGTATTAATGTTAAAAATGAAGACAATGAATGTTTTCGTTATGCAATGACAACTAAATTTGTACCACATCATGTGAATAGACCTGACCAAGAATATGAAAATCAAAGATTTAGATACAATTTTCAAGGAATCACTTATCCTGTATCACTGAAAGATATATCAAAATTTGAGAAGAAAAATCCCGGTACGTCTATCAATGTTTTTGCATTAGATAGTTCAAACAAAGTGTATCCTTTACGTATTGCAAAAGAAGAGCTACCAGATCATACGGATTTACTACTACTAACGCGAGGAGATGTGTCTCACTATGTGTACATAAAGCAATTTGATCGTCTTGTTAACAAGCAACTTTCAAAAAATAGAAACAAAAAGATAATTTGCAAGAGATGTTTTAATTTTCAACGAGAAGGAAGAGAAGGAAGAGAATGGTTACAAGAGCACAAAAGACTATGTAACAATAATTATGAAGCAAAGATTAATTTACCTGCGGAAAACAGAGCATTCGTTAAATTTGAAAAGGTTCATCATCAATACCGTATCCCTATAGTTGTATATGCGGACTTTGAATCAACACTAATTCCTATAGAAGATGAAAATTGTGAAGCTAGAAAAAATGTCAAATATCAAATGCACAAACCAAATAGTTTTTGTTTAATGGTTAAATCAACATTATCAGAAGAACATTTAAACAGATATGGATTAACTTCAGAACCTCTAGTATATCGTGGTAAAAATGTAGAAAAAATATTTCTTGATCACTTATATTCAATAGCTGGAAATGCACAAAGATTATATACAAATATTGTACCAATGAAACCGATGGAGGAAGAAGAAGAAATTCAACATGAAAATGCAACTCGATGTTTCTTATGCAAAAATGATTTTACTATTGAGAATTATAAAGTTAAAGATCACGATCACCTCACAGGTTATTACAGGGGTGCTGCTTGTAATAAATGCAACTTGAGCTATCGTTTACCACTATTTATTCCTGTGGTTCTGCATAACCTCAGTGGGTACGATGCTCATTTTATAATACCTGAACTAGGAAGAGACGACGGTAAAATCGATGTGTTAGCTGAAACTTCAGAGAAGTTTATAAGTTTTTCCAAAGAAGTTGGAAACATGAAACTAAGATTCTTGGACTCCTACAGATTTATGCCGTCGAGTTTGTCCAAACTTTCAGAAAATTTAAGGAAACAAGATTTCATCGAAACAAAGAAGATTGTAAATAACGACAAACTGGATTTGGTACTTCGGAAAGGTGTGTTTCCATATGATTACATAGACAGTTTAGAAAGATTTAATGAAACATCACTTCCGGCTAAAGAAGAATTCAAAAGTAAACTTTATGACATGGACATATCTCAAGAGGACTATGATCATGCATGTAAAGTATGGAACGATTTAGGATTTAGAACATTGGGAGAATATTCAGATTTTTATGTTAAATTGGATGTAACTTTACTATGTGATATAATGGAAGAATTTAGAAATACATGTTTTGCGGCATATGGATTGGACCCTCTTCATTCGTACACTTCACCTGGATTAGCATGGCAAGCTATGTTGAAAGAAACAAATTGTAAAATACAACTTCTTACTGATATAGATATGGTTATGATGTTAGAGTCAGGAGTTCGAGGGGGATTGACGCAAAGCGTTACACGACATTTCAAGGCGAACAACAAGTATCTGCCCGATTATAATGTATCAAAAACAACAACATTCCTGGGTTATTTTGATGCAAATAACTTATACGGATGGGCAATGTCGAATCCCCTTCCATATGATAATTTTAAATGGATAGATCCAGAATCGATTGGAAACATAATGGATATACCGAAGCATGGTGAAACTGGTTACATTTTTGATGTTAATTTTGAATATCCTGAACATCTTCATGATCAACATTATGATTTACCACTTCTTCCGAAGACTGAAATTTCCCCTACTGGAAGATGGCCAAAATTAATGATGACTTTAACCGACAAGTCTCGATATGTTGGACACTACTGGATGATACAACAAGCTTTAGACTTAGGATTGAGAATTACAAAAATTAATCGAGTACTACAATTTTCTCAATCTTGTTGGTTAAAACCTTACATCGACAACAACACAAGAAGAAGAGCCACCGCTACATCAAGTTTTCAAAAAGATTTTTTCAAATTAATGAATAACGCAATATTTGGCAAGACTTTGGAAAACAAAAGGAAACATAAGGATATCAAATTGGTAACTGATCCAGTAAAATTACAGAAATTGGTGCAACAACCAAACTTTGGTTTATCTATAATTATTAATGAAAATCTAGTTGTTATTTCCATGAACAAGAAGTCAGTTACAATGGATCGTCCTTTGTATCTTGGAATGTCAATCTTGGATATTTCAAAAACACATATGTACGAGTTTCATTATAAGAAGATGGTTAACTATTATGGAAGAGAGAACATTGGTATTGCATATATGGACACGGATGCACTAATTTACTGGATTAAAACAAATGACATGTATGAAGATCTACGCACCTTTATATATAAAGATGATTTCGACTTTTCCGATTATCCTAAGGATCATCCAAATTACGACTATGACAGAAATAAGAAAGTATTGGGAAAATTTAAAGATGAAACAAATGGTGTGCCGATGATGGAAATTGTAGCATTAATGTCCAAACTGTATTCATTTCAACTGTACATAAACGAGAGGAACGAACATCAAGTCACGAAGAAGGCCAAAGGAATAAAAACTTCTTTCCTGAAAAAGAACGTACAGTTTGAACATTATAAAAGATGTTTGTTTGAAAATGTTGAAACAACTGCAACGTTCAACACTATTAGAAGTTATAATCATCAACTTTTTAGTGTCAAACAAACAAAGTGGGCATTAAGCTACAAAGATGACAAGCGCCATATTTTAGAAGATAAAATTAATACTTTACCATTCGGCCACTACTCTCTAAACCCTATCGACCAGTAAACCTATTCTTCGTCCTCTACCTTCTTCCTTTCCGTAAAGAAGAGGGGACATGGCAAGCCCAATGCCATGTTCCCTCTTTTTTACACTAATATGAAATGGCCTTGACCTATATTCAAACTATATAAATGAGAATAAACTATTTTATGGATCAGTATTTTTACATGCGGTGTACAAGCAACATCTGAAGATGGAAAGTGTGAAGGACAAGATTGTAAATGAACTACATAAACCAGCAAGAAGAAGATTTCCAAGAAGAAGTACAATCATTAAAGGAATGAATGATCTTTATCAAGCTGATCTCATTGAAATGATACCGCACAGTAAATTAAATAAAGGATTTAAATATATTTTAACAATTATAGACTGTTTTACTAAAATAGCTGACGCTTTACCATTGAAGGATAAGACTGGTAAAAGTGTTACAAAAGCTATGGAAACCACAATACAAAGAAATAAATTTAAAATTAAACATCTACAGACCGATGATGGAAAAGAATATTTTAATAAAGACTTTGCAGCTTTGATGAAGAAACATCAAATAAATCATTATTCTACAAATTCTGAAGTTAAAGCTTCAATAATTGAAAGATTCAATAGAACATTAAAAGGTGCGATGTATAAACAATTTTCAAAAAGAGGATCATACGTGTGGTATGACATATTACCACAACTTATAAAAGAGTATAACAACAAATATCATCGTACCATTGGAATGAAACCTATCCAGGTAAATAGTGCTAATGCCAAAATTGTATTACAACGCATTAAAAATAATACAACACCAAAATTGGAAAAATTGCAACCAAAGAAGTTCAAGGTCAACGATAAAGTTCGTATAAGCAAATACAAAGGTGTATTTAGTAAAAGATATCTACCAAATTGGACTAATGAAGTATTTACAATTTATAAAGTGCAACCAACTATACCTGAAACCTATTTATTAAAGGATAGCAAGGGTGAATTACTTCAAGGTGGATTTTACGGACATGAATTGTTGAAATCAACAGTCGGTGATGTATATCTTGTCGAGAAGATTTTACAAAGGAAAAAGGATATGGTTAAAGTCCGGTGGTTAGGGTTTGATAAAAGTGAAGACTCTTGGATTCCTTCAAAAGACTTAGTATAGTTGTTTAATAGCTCATTGTGTGTTTAACCTTTATACAAGATGGAGATTGTACAACAAAATGATCGATTTAATATCAATAACATTGATGAATTGACAGTTGACAATGATAAGTTAAATCATGGAAAACATGGTGAATTACTACCAAATACGATAAGATGTCTAATAACTGGTCCTTCAAATTGTGGAAAAACTAATGTTGTTTTTAACCTTATAACTAATCCTAAAGGATTGCGTTTTAACAATATATACATTTTTTAAAAATCATTGCAACAACCAAAATATCAATTATTGGATAAAGTACTTGCAAGTGTACCTGAAGTAAATTTTTACAAGTTTAATGCCAGTGAAACAATTATGCAACCAAATGAAGCAAAACCATTTTCTATTTTTATATTTGACGATGTTTCTTGTGAAAATCATGACACAATAAGGAATTATTTTGCTATGGGAAGACATCATAATATTGATAGCATTTACATTGGTCAAACATACAGTAAAATTCCAAAACAACTTATAAGAGACAATGCAAATATGTTGATCATCTTCAAGCAAGATGAAACAAATTTAAAGCATATATATAATGATCATGTAAATGCGGATATGCCATTTGAAAAATTTAAAGAGATGTGTGGCAAAGCATGGAATGAGAAATATAGCTTTCTCGTTATTATGAAGGAAGAAGATATTAAAAATGGTAGATATCGTATAGGGTTGGATAAATTTGTATTTATGCGTTGAACTACCGATGCTACATCTAGTTACACGTTGAACTTCACAGTGTAAACATGGTGAATCAAGAAAAACTATTAAAAGAAATAAAATCACTCAGTGATTCTATTAGGATGAAGAATCGTGCATTGAGGATGGGTTTAAGTGAAAGAGAAGAATTTCTAGAGACTACATTTAAACCTATTACGGAACCTTTAAAACAGATATCAGAAACTATTGGTAAACCTCGTTATGAAGGAGATGTTTTACTACCAGTTTCTAAACAAGAAGTACAAGCATTAAAAAAAGAAGAAGATGATGATTCATATACAAGTGCTAGTGAGCAAGAAGAAACAAAAGAAGAAGAAGAACCAATTGTTGAAAAGGAAGAAGAACAGCCAATACCAGAAGCAGAACAATCTATTCCAAATTTAACTCAATTAAGTAGCGATATATTACAACATGGACCTCTTGGAAGAAAATATATAATGAAAATGCTACATGACATGAAATCAAACCCAAATTTGAGTAGATCACATGTATACGGAGCAAGAATTGATGGGAATGAATTGAAGATCGGCGATTCAAAGCTTGAAATAACACAAGACGATTACATCATTATTGGTGAGCATAGATATAAAGGAACAAAAGGATTATATGAATTAATTTTTAAAAACATACCACTAAGATATTCATCCAAAGATTTAAGTGTTTTTAAGGAGATTCTACAAAATACTAACGCTCATAAAAGAAACTACTCAAAGGATGCAATGATTAATCGTTCACGTGCAACAAAATATAACATCGTTATAAAAAAGTTGTTTCCTCCACGAAAATTGCCAACATTACGTACTGCACCAGCGGTGAGACAACCACTGAAAAGAAAATCTTTATCACTTATGGATTTATCACTTCTTGGACAACATGGTAAAAAGAGTAAAGGAGATACTTCAACCTCTGGTAAAGGATTGATGAAAAATCTATACAATACAAATGTGATTTACTACAACGACATCAATAAATTGGTTGACCGAATGAGACTATTGCATGAAGCCATGAAAGCCGGTCATACGGGTTTGAATAATGAATGGGTGGCTCTAGTTGATGAACTTAGGAATCGTGGTATAGTTGTATAATTGTCCGCGGATATAAAAGAGTTGCAAGCGTAAGACGTATCAGTTCTAACATGAGCGTCGACAAGTTCGGACGGTACTCCGCGTTAGGAGTGCAAGTTGGAGAAGACAGAAAAAGAAGTGGATTACCGCAAACACCTGAAGGTGACTATAGCATAAGTAATAAACGTTTAAAACTAGTTAAAGATCCAGAAGAAGATACTGATGGAGCAAATTTGAAGACAGTAAAAGAAGCTACTTCAACATCATTGAAATTACATAAGAATACTTACGATGTTAAATCACATAGAATAATTAATGTTGGTAAACCAACTGAAGGTTCTGATGCAATTACTAAAGAGTACTTATCATCTGAACTTTCAAATACTTTAAAATTGCAATGGGGTAATAACTTAAAAGATGGACAAACTTATGATGCTGGAAATTATAGAATAACCAACGTGGGAAATCCCAAAAATGATAAAGATTCAGTTAATAAAGAATATTTACATTCTATAATACCGGAAAAAACTGAACATGGATTTTCTTTTTATAAATTTATTATAAATGACATTGGATACCCAAAGGAAGACGGTGATGCTGTAAACCTAAAATACATCAAGGACAACTGTATTTTACAAGATGTTAATGGAATTGATTGTCATGGTAAAACATTGACAAATGTAAAGTTTGGTTCTCAACCAAAAGATGCTGTTACTATGGAACAATTATCTAAAGAATTAAAAAAGGAAACATCAAATTTTGTAAAACATGAAGATGCCGTGTTAAAGCGGGGAGATAAATTTATACATGGAAATAAAAAGTTTGATTTAATGCAAGGAAAAAATGATGAATGGGATGCAGGACATAAAACAATAACAAATGGAAGATTTGGTATAAAAGATTCAGATGTACCTCTTATGGTACAAACATTAATTGCAAGTGGTGGTAGATTAGGTACATACGATGGTCGTAATAGAAGAATAAAAAATATTTATCCTGGTTATGAAGAAGATGATTGTGTTACATTGAAACAAACAATAACTTGGGATAAACACTTTGGGACCAAATATGATGCAAAGATGAAGAAAATAATTAATATTTTACCAGGTGAAGATTCAAATGATGCTGCTACTATTGGACAAGTCATAACAACATCAAAAAGTGATTCAACCGCATATACTTGTAATGATAAACGTATTATGCAGTTACAAGATCCTCAACATCCGAAAGATGCTGTAACTTTAGATTGTTTAATAAGAATAGTGGGTAATTTACTTATTGATACCCACAATCATATAGCTAGTACAACGAGTCATGTGATGATTCAACCCGATGAACGAGAAGCTTGGATTAAAAATAGAATTATAAATCAGTATATAATTAATTTGAATAACTAAGTCTTTAAATATAAAAGATTTTGCACAAGTTATTCATTTGTGTAAAGTATCTCGTGGAGTAAACACGCCAGTTATATAAGACAACATAATGAAGACCGTATCGCTCAGTCATCGTCAAGACAGCGGCAAGAGAGGACGTGGTATAACATCAGCTGCATTATCCCTGCTTAGACGGATTCCAGTTGGTGCTGTTGTAAATCGAACGATAGACGCTTTACCATACGAATTACATCTGCCCGGAGGTTATCAATATTGTGGACCTGGAACTAAGTTGGCAAAGCGTTTAGCAAGAGGAGATCCTGGAATTAATAAATTAGATCAAGCTTGCAAGGAACACGATATAGCATATTCAAAGTATAAAGATTCAACAAATAGATCAATAGCAGATAAAATTCTAGCGGAAAAATCTTGGCAAAGAGTAAAATCAAGTGACGCAAGTATTGCAGAAAAAGCATCGGCTTGGGCAGTAACTACAGCCATGAAGACGAAAGCAAAGTTAGGTGGTGGAAAACGTCGCAGAGGAAGACCTGCAAAGAAAGGCGCTCCCAAAAGAGGTGGAAACATTAAAAAAGGACGTCGTAGAACTCATAAGGCAAATGTAAAGAAGACTTCTGTTTGGCAAATGGTAAAAAACGGAGCAGGTTTATACCTAAGACCATACCGTGTGTACTAAATAAGAAGAGTCAATTGATAATTCCAAATAAAGCCTTAACAAATCATCAGTTAAATGATTATGTGAAATGTTTGAAAATACCATTCTTTCGAGGAGTTTTTATGAAAGATGCATTACCAACTAAAATATGGAAAAATGAAACTGGAATAGTAAATTTGGATTCCACCTATGGTCCAGGCACTCATTGGGTATGCTATAAAAAACTCGGACAAACCATTTACTACTTTGACAGTTTTGGCAATCTACCACCGCCAAAAAAACTGCAACATTATTTTCGAAACTCCAAAAACATTTTTTACAATTACAAAAGAGAACAACCTAACAATACTGAAATATGTGGGCATTTATGTTTGGAGTTTCTAGCGAAGAGTGTCAGTCAGCTTTAAGATGTCATCGTATACAGTGTCACTGAGTGAAAATTCATCCACATTGAAAAGTACGCTGTTCCCAGCATTGCGTCTATCCAAGGAAAGATTATGGGAAGCGGCATTACTTGATTTGACTACCTACAATTCAATTCCTAATGTTACAGAAGGAAAAAACAATTTACTACATTATTATGAAACTAAGGATGCTGCAGGAAAATACTCAGAATTGAAAATAATTACATTTCCTACTGGAGCATATGAAATTGATGACATAAACCAATTATTACAGAAACAACTCGGAGAAGACAATATCACCGTTAAAGGAAACAATAATACTTTAAAAGCAGAAATAACTTCGAAATATTATATTGATGTCAGCTTGGAACAGTCGATTGGCAGTTTACTTGGATTTACAGATACAAAAAAGAAAATCTTAACTCCTGGAACTACTCATTCAGGTGATTTAACTGTAACAATATTGAAAGTAAATAGTATTGATGTCACGTGCAACATTATACACGGATCGTATAGAGATGGAGTTAATCAACATATTTTACATACATTTTATCCAACAGTGGCTCCCGGTTTTAAAATTGTTGAGAAGCCACAAAACTTGATATACCTACCGTTAAACACCAGTTTCATTTCAGACATCGTACTGAACATATTGGATCAAGACGGTCATAGTGTTGACTTTAGAGGAGAAACAATTACTATACGGATACACATCAGAGCAGCAACATAAAAGTCAACATGGGATTATCATTTAAACCACAATGGAAGAGTCGGGAGCTCAGTAGCTCCTCGACATTGGAAGAGTTAACATCGGAAAACATTCGTTTTCTACAGAAGATTGGATTGAAACTTAACAGCGATGGATATCCTGGATATATCTCAAGGACCAACGTTCGACGAAACACTATGGGAGAAGGAATATCACACGCACAACCCTTACACTTCATCAAAATTAAACAATAACGATGAAATAAGGATCCCCATTCAACAACAAGATATTTACACTTTACCGTGTGAAAGTTACTTGTACATCGAAGGACGGGTATTAAAATTGGATGGAAAAACTGCTTCAACAGTTCCTTTTATAAATAACCCGATGGCATATCTTTTTGATGAAATAAGATATGAAATATCAGGGGTGACGGTTGATTCAACAAAAAAGGTTGGTTTAACAACTACATTGAAAGGATTAACATCATTAACACCGCATGAGAAGAATTCAATAGTCACTGCCGGATGGGTTGCCTCCGATAAAGACACTATAACACCAGCTTCCAACGGTCACTTTGATTTTCATGTACCTTTACGATTGCTTTTGGGATTCGCTGAAGATTACAAACGGGTAATAATAAATGTCAAACAAGAATTAGTATTACTCAGATCTTCAACTAATAAGGACTTGATACTTGCAGACCCTGCAACTACGGAAGATAAACTGGAATGGCAACTACAGTTGGATAAAGTTGTTTGGAGAGTACCTCATGTAAGATTGGCTGATGAACATAGAATCCTATTATTGAGAAAGTTGAAATCTGACCGTGATATTGTGATGCCATTCCGAAGTTGGGAATTTCATGAATACCCTACACTACCTCAGACAGAACGACAAACATGGACCGTCAAGACATCAACTTACTTGGAACGAGCAAGGTACATAATACTCGGTTTTCAAACTAAGCGAAAAGATGTTATCACTGCAAATGCTGGTCAATTTGATCACTGTAAAATAAAGAATTGTAAAGTTTTCCTAAACTCTCAATTCTTTCCCTATGACAATTTGAATGTCATGTTCAGCAAAAAACGTTTTTCCATTTTATACGATATGTATGCAAGATTTCAATCATCATATTATGGAAAGACTAATACACCACTATTATCACCTGACCAGTATTATTCCAAGGCTCCAATAATTGTAATCGATTGTTCAAAACAAAATGAATCGGTAAAATCATCAAGTGTGGATATAAAAATTGAAATGGAATTTGAAGAACCAGTAGCGGATGGAACTTCGGCATACTGTCTAATTCTACATGATAAAATAGTTACTTACACACCGCTGACCGGAATTGTGAAGAATGTACTTTAAGAAGAATTGTACAACAACTGCAAATTTTTGAGGTTAGAATTATCTGCTTTAATTTTTGAGGTTAGAATTTCATTTGTGAAAGACAAGTTGAAAACAAACAATTATGTAATTGTATAAATTTCAAGGATTTTACGAAAAATATAAAAGCGAGAAAATAATTAGTAGAAACTTCATTCTATCTTCAACCTTCGTATGGGAAACATCATTGGCAAGATGAATTCTACTAACGGAGAAGAAAATACACCTCTAATGGATGATAATAGTTCAGATATAGAAAAACAAGTTGAACGAGAAATGGACGAGTTCCTAAAATTCAACAAACATAAGAAGAGAGAAGAAGAAAAAGCTGAAAAAGAGGTAAAAAGGAAGAAGGTTGAAGTTAACATTACAACCAATATTTTAACAGAAGTATTTCTTCGGATTATCTACCCAATTTCTTCATGCATGACAAAAAGTATATCAGTTGGAATTTTAAAATCAATGGATTATTTACCAATTGTTATTTTAAATCATGGAAACAAAATGGTTACTTTCAGTGAAACTACTTGGGAATCTCTCATGAAACATTTACATCTTTTGGAGTGCTATTTAAGTAACAACACATTTGGAAGAAGAACAAGATTAAGTTTATTGGAATCAAATATTGAAGTTGATATAGTAAAACATCGTGGAGGACAAATTGTTCGCTTCAGAGATTTAACTACACATAATGTTAAATTATATTTCACTAAAGAAGAATTTTACACTTTAAGTTGTACTACCGGTCCCGTCACCAGATATTTGAAACAACTAATATTTTCAAGTGCAATAATTAAAGACTATCTAATTGATACATTGGACAAAAAACCTTTTGTTCCAATTTTATACGGTCCCGTGGATACTTCAATCTTTAATAGAATACCTCAAGAAGTTGAAATGTGGAGACAATTAAACAACTATCACACCAATTTTAATATTGATAAGGTGGCACAAGAAGTGAAAGAAGAAGAACAATCCTGTCTGTTATAAACATCGGCTCATTCAATTTTTAAGTCAGTTGTTAGTAAGACTTCATCATGAATAAACGGGTTTCGTTTTCTAATGCGCCACATATAATGGAAGTTAAAAGAGGTATAATTGAATTTCAAGCTTTCCGAGGAAATGATGGTAATTTTATTATTAAAGAATTAGTAATCTTGGACATGAACACATCAGTAGTTTATCATTATTTGTTCAAACCTCCAGTACCATTTAATAGACTAACAACTAAAGCGAAAGTTACAAACAAATGGTTGAACAAACATTTTCACAACTTAAGATGGGATGAAGGTTTCATTAATTATAACATGATGCCGCACATTATGAATCATTATTGCAAAGAGTTTAAAATTATCTACACAAGGGGATTGGAAAAAGCAAATTGGATACAATCATTTACAAGCAACGAAGTGATTAATGCAATAATTGATAAAGATTTCCAATGCTACTTCAACGAACTTTGTATTTTTTATCAAAAAGTTTTAAACATCGAAGGTCGCAGTGCGCTTTAAAGAATGCCTACCGGTTGAATAATTTCCTTCAACAAACTGGTGGGGGTAGTATCAGTGGTGGGGGTAGTGTCGATTATAAAAGTGAGAGCGCTACCATGACACAGCATGAGTATTACTCAAACCTCCGAAGAGACAACATCTCCGACGGACATTCTTATTAACAAGAAGATTAACAACAACAACATCAATATGGCATCACAGAACTTACTTCAAAGTTTAGTTGATCAGTTCAACGCTCATTCTAAATCATCAATTCTACCTACAAAGAAATGTTCTGAACTAAAAGAAGAAAAACACTACATCATTCATACTATTAAGAAAATGGAAACTTCAGTAGGTGATGCTATAAATTGCACTTTGAGCGAGGCACCTTATACAATTGGTGATGAAGCAAAATTTCAGATCTTCTTACCAAAGCGCTTCGTACAACTACTTCAAAATGAAGATCTTCGTATAATTCAACCCGGCGCACTCTATTTGGTATCACATGGACCCAGTGGAAACAACTCTATTGAACTTACAATTCATGTAACACCTACTACTGATTAATTTGTACATAACATTGTAAATATTTCTTTGTATTTGTTTTTTCAATAAATATGATATAAAACAAAAAAAAATAAAAATAAAAAAAAGCAACATATTGTAATGTCTTTGTACATTACAATATGTTGCTTTTTTTTAAAAATTCCACAGGATGACCTTGACCCAATTTTGTATAATTATAAAAGGGGAAATGTACTTGCAAAATTCATCAGTCTACTGCTACCTTTCATACCGTACACATCTCGCTCTTAATCCCTGAATATAAAACTGCAACATGTCCCTAAAGGTCAAGTGTGCATCTTACGATACTAACACCATAACAACTTTTGAACAACTCGAAGATTTAATCAACGAAATGCGAGTTTTACTTACCGGTGGTTATCACTTAACTGTTGATGTTAGTGCTACTAATACAAGAATGTTCACTAAAACAAAATATTGCGATGATGAAATATTTATTTCTACACAACCTACAACTTCTTCATCGCCAACTGGTCAACATAACATCAAGTTCCAAAAGTATTACCAATGTTGAATAACTTTTGACAGACAAAACTACAACTAAAGAATCACGTGATCAATGTGAGTTAATAAAAAGGATGTGATACTTGTATAAATAATCATTCGCTTCTTAGCTCTCACCACGACAAGACCTATTTAAGAAAATGTTGTACAGAATGATGATTCAACTTGATGGAAAAATCTATGGAAAAGATTACAACACTGTTGAACAAATGACTAAAGATATAGATGTATTAGCTAAAGAAGGATACCAAGCTAAATTAATTTTAAAATTCCCTGAAGTACATCCACTATCAATAGAAGAACTAGTTGCTATGGCTAAAGCTGAGAGAGATAAAAAGTCTGAAGAAAACAAAGAGAAACAAACTTCCTAAATTTTAATAATCCTTACACTTGTAAGGTATAATTTTTTAAAACTCCATTTGGATGACCTTGAAATTACCCCCACCACTTTTCACAGTACATAAAACTCGCTATTTAACACTATACACTCTTATTCTTTCACTGGACTCCGCAGCATCAACATGGAAGAGCAAAAATACAAGTACAAACCTCGTTACTGTTGTGAACAACAATGTACAGATTTAGGGCCAATGATGGTAGATGGGTTAGCTTGTACTAAATGCGAATTCTTCGGATCTTGTTACTGCAAATGCAAAACAAAACAACTACCGCCACCAGAATTGCGAACTTTGAAACTTTACAAATCAAGATATTTTCATACATGTTGTCCTCAAAGATGTTTCAAATTTCACCCTCTCGATCTTGCTCATTGTCAACGCACCAATTCTCATCAAGATGATTTTTGTACACATATGATAAAAAGATGTAAATACAGGTCAGATTGGTATTCCGATCCTGTAGAACCATCAAATGTGTAATTTCAGTTTTACACTCTTTTTTAAAACTTCATTTGGATGACCTTGAGATTTCCCCCACCACTAGTTCTAATTTTTATATAGGCCTAATATTAAATCATTCCACTTCCAACACTCTAACTAACAACATGGAAAACAAATTTATCAAATTTGAACATATAATAACTGACAGGGAGGAGATGGAAGAATTGTTTCAAAACTTACTTTCTGTCATTGACGAATATCCTATAAGATGGTTCAGAATTGTAGTTCAATATTTAAATCCTGGTGAATTGTTTTCTTCATCAAGTGAAGAAGATGAAACAACTACTTCGGTTCAAATAATTGAATTAAAAGATGGAGAAGAAGAACTAAACGTTTTATTCAATCATAAGCTCAAGGTTCCCTATATAAAAGCCCCCTCCCTAGACAGCCCCCCTCCCTAGACGCCTGCTCAAGGTCACCATTATATAAGCCCCCTCCCTATGCGCCGATCCTCATTCCATCACCGACTCTCCAATAATGAACAACTCTCCATTGGCCCGAATGAATTCTAGTTTTGAAATAAACTCTAAAGAAGAGTTACAAGACATTTTTAATATTTTACAAGAACTTGTAGATAATTTTACAACCATCAAAATGAATTTGGAAATAACATACGATTGTCCTATTTGTGATAAGATTGAAAGTTCGGACGAAGACAGTTTACTAAATCTAACTCCTGCACCATCTGACACTACTGATGGTAATAATGAACAGCAAAATATTTCCCCCACCACTTCTTTGTAATTCTTCGTTCCCCCCACCACTTCTTTATTTAACTAACATTTCTCGCTTTCACTTCTCATTCCGTCTTCAACTTTTGAACTATCAACATCACTTGTTTTAAAATTTCAAACACTACAAAATCATGATGGATATGATGGATGAAGTTCCCTTCATAACTAGAATAGAAGAGGATAAATTGAAATTGGAAATTAAACGATTGGAAATGGAACGGGAAAACCAACTCGAAATGTTACGTTTGTTCAAGCTTTTCAAATACATCATCTGGGGACTCTGCGTTTACCTTCTCATCGTCGTTGGTGTTTGCATTTACAACTCTGTAGTTCATCACAAAAGTTCAACTTGTTTAAACTCTGCTGTTGCACATTAATTATATGTTCACAAATAAAATTCAAAATTTACTTCAGCCTATCCCACTATCACCAACTAGTTCAACTTTGAACTATTTCTGGTAGTAGTTGGGTAGGCTTTTTTAAAACTTACTCTGAATGACCTTGACATACTTTCCAGGCTCCAGTTATAACTGTTGAATTTCAATTTTGAACTAACTCTTAATTCATGCCCAATTCTACTTCAAATTCAGGGCATATGCTCTCGCCATCTGCACCCCAGCATCTGACGCCATCTGCTCGAGCAGCTGCTCGGGCAGATGGCACGACTTCCGGCGCAGAAGTAACCAAAACACACTACTTTCGTCAACAAAATGACACCTACAGAAAATAGGCCTACTCTTGTTTATTTAGTTTTTAACCAGAATTCTTTGATTTAGTAGTGCGCTAGTATTCCCAAAAATACTTAAATTGCCCTGAGTATACCCTATTGCTGAACTCCACTTTATGTATAGAATTTTTTTTTTTTCTTCGTTTGATGGTTATTATAAAACAAAATATAATAAATTTTTTACCGTTGCCCATACTACTGGAATGTTTGCTTTAGGCTAATAAAATAAATCGATTAGAATCCGTAAATCATACGTCGTAAACTATTCAATATAGTAGGCCCCATACTTCTTTGATAACCAAAACTCTATTGTAACAACAAATCTCTAAATAACTTCTTGATTAGCATTATACGTGCTGGTACTGATATTCAGGTTGAAATAATAAAACGTCTTCCAACACTACTCGTAGTACGAGTAGTACTCGTTGTACGAGTATTGTTGGAAGACGTTTTATTATTTCAACCTGAATTTCAACCTGAACAAATCTCTGTATCCATTAGGGATAATTGCTCGCAATTCGATTTATTTATAAACTATCAAAGATGATGAACAACTATTGAGCCAGGATGAATGTTTTTATTGTACTATAAAATCAAATATTTTAACAAGGTGTTCGGAAGAATCGTATTGTGTTCGTTTGTACATATGTTTTACAGAGTAAAGTAGACGATAGCTCTATTAATTATTCACTAGTCTACTTGTTGCTCGAAAACAAGCAATTTATTTTGATACAATACAAAAGTAACATTTAGTTCTAAATCAACGCCATCCGGCCAATCCAATATTGTAAAAATCAGTAATCACAAAAACTACACGTATTTACAGCTGTGCATTAACAAATGTTTAAAATCTTCAACCCAAACCCAATGTTATTTTTTAATGAAACTTTTTCAAATTTAATTTCTGTTCAGCGCCCTTATTTTATGTCAGATTTTCAACAATTTTTGGCGGAAACAACTACAGATCCAACTACACAAAAAACTTGAATATCAGTTGAAAATTGTTGGAGGAGTTCTCACCACAAAAACCCCCTTAGCGTAAGTATAGAGATATTGAATTAAAAATAATAGCTTGAACATGTCCAAGGAAGTAACAGTTTCGGCAACACAGGTTGCAGCGGTTCCCGCGTAACAGTTTATCAATTCATTATTCTCCCCCAAGCACTGCAAGTGACAGGGTGGCGTTTTTTATATTGATTTTCATTCGACCAGCGCAGCGGTAATGCATTTTACTGGTCTATATACATATAACTGATTTACATTGAAACCTGTCTAAACGTGATATTCGATCGTTGTGTATGTTTTGTACGAGAAGCCTATAGCCATTCAAAAGGGATACTATTTGTTTCGAAAATAATTTTCAGATGACTATTAATAAAATGTCCTTTATAATTTTCACATAGGAAAGCATGTTGATGTTTTTAGACCACCATATTTTGCCCATATTGATCTCAGAGCTTAAAACAGTGCAATTTTGTTTTACTTAAATAAGGATCATTTTATGGCGAGTAAGAAAATTTTAACAAGCCCCAATGTGGCACTTCATCATACACGGGTGGCATTAAAGTTGTCAAACCCAATCGTCTATTAATTGACCCCGTATATTTATAATCTGTGTAATCTTCGTCAGCTGTCGCTCATAAATTCACAAAATCGCCTCCGTTTTTCTTTTCAGTTGTGCGTAGCTTCATTAGTGTTATTTTTGAATATGCGAATCAAACGCGTTCCGAATAGGCTGAATGCCCTGACTGTTCGCCGCTGAGCTTTTATCTGCGGACTTAAAATAACTTATTGGCTTGTTTATGCGAAAAGAATGTTGGAATTTTATGATTTAGACTCCAGATTTATGAAATTGTTCTCTGATGTTAACTGACTTTATGGGCCACGTTCCGAAACATTAATGTTGTAAGAATGTTCCGACTCTTGAATGAAAAAATGTACATTTCATAACTGTGCCACCATTGGCATATCCTAAACTATGAGATTTAGAGAAAACTTTAAATGGGGAACATCACTTATTTTTTTAAGATGATAAAAAATATGAATTCCATGTTCTTATAAATGGCCGCCATTTTCCAATATGGCGGCCAACTTTAAAATTTCGTATAGAACACCCTATATTTCATGGTGTTTTTGGAATGTACATGTAATTTTAAGACATTTTTATTCCTTGACTTATTCTATAAACCTAACGGTTATTGAGCTACAGGTAATTAAATTTCATTTTTAGTTCCATAAGAATAACATGGGTCAAACTTTATCTGTCCACATCTCCAAAACCATTCGGTAAAATAAAAAATACTCAAGAATAAAAATGTCTTAAAATTATGTTTGAAGAACATTTCACACATAAAAATTATCATTTAGGCCTACGCATAAATTAAATTATTTCCAATATGGCGGTAAAAAATAAAATTTGTAGCACATTGGTGTTATTATGAAAAAATGTCATTAAAACATCAGTTTAAGACATTTTTATTCTTGAGTGTTTTTAATTTTACCGAATGGTTTCGGAGATGTGGACAGATAAAGTTTGTCCCATGTTATTCTTATGGAACTTAAAATGAAATTTAATTACCTGTAGCTCAAAACCGTTAGGTTTAGAGAAAAATGTCAAGGAATAAAAATGTCTTAAAATTACATGTACATTCCAAAAACATAAAATATAGGGTGTTCCATAAGAAATTTTAAAGTTGGCCGCCATATTGGAAAATAGCGGCTATTTATAAGAAAATGGAATTCATATTTTTTATTGTCTTAAAAAAAATAAGTGGAGTTCCCCATTTAAAGTTTTCTATAAATCTCATAGTTTATATGCCAATGGTGGCACAGTTAAGTTGTTCACCCTGTATATTTTTTGCTTGTTCTCCGTGGGTGTCTTAATTTCTCAGTTTTTCTCGGATTTTAATCTTATTTTTATTGAATCATAATTTAAAAGGTTAATTATCAAGAAGAAAAATGCATTACCGATACATACTGCAAAGAAGTGGGCTAGTATTGGCCTTCTACTAGTATTAAAACCAGAAGACTAGCATAAAAAATTCTTATATTTTTTAAGATACTATTGACTTGGATTAAAATTTTTAACATACACATGTCAGGCGTCATTTGATACTATATATAGGTCTTTTTCAAATTTGGGTAACGACGTTAATAGATACCAATATCAATGTTAAAAATAGTGAGCCAAACTTTAAATGTTTCTCGACTCAACAAGCATATAAAGTACTATTCCTTCAGAGTTCTAATCTTTTGACCAATATAAATCATACTGATATTTATGCTTCGACTATTCGATGCTGTTATTGAGCTTTAACTCTTTTGTAGTTTTTACGATGATTTTATTCATTCTACTGTACTGATGACAATGTGGATGTGGTACTTATGATGATAATGCATGCAACTCTTGTAACTTCCAAATGTTCCAATGTCAGTTTTCCTTAACCTCCCGCTCACGTTCGACAGCGTGGAGACAGCGAAGCGCGCCAAGGACAACCTGAACGGCGCCGACATCTACTCGGGCTGCTGCACGCTCAAGATCGAATTCGCCAAGGTGAGTGGACCCCCAGCCCTAGCCAGTAGCGAATAGGCTGCGTAGGTATCTTGCCGCCAAGTATATTCTGTCTGAAATCGTCCCCAGAGGGCTCTAAAACCATTAAGTAATGCCAAGTTTTGTTGTATGTCACAGCTTTAGATAGTTGAGCTTTGTTGTAATTGGATTGGAGTACTAGGTTAACCGAGGCTTGCTCGTGTGTTTTAATTCAGTTTTGATATAGTGTCATGGTAATAAAGCCATTAAATTTCCACCAAAAAGTAACTATACCTCTTCACAGTTAACAGCTGTTTCAAAAGGTCTGCTTAACATTGCTGTTCCTTTATTTTTGTGTAAATTTAGTTGTTATTTCGTTACCAAAATAGCAACCCATAAGACCAATGTAAAAATATACGATTTTTAAACTTAAATAAAGAGTAAATTAGATTTTTTCCTGGTATTGAGGCTGTTTATAACCTTATTTTTGGGCAAAAATACTCTTAAATGAAAAGTTTTAGCAACCCGATAATGATCTACCCGCTATGATTTCGAGATCGTGAAACACACATCCCTTCAGACATTGCTCGTATTATAGTATAGGATAAGCTAAACACCTCTGAAATGTCAGAAAAGAGATAATTGACGATACCTATACTCAACTACTGCATGTATAAAAATAGATTAAAGGCATGCATGGGTATTTTTGGCGCTTTTCTTACTATGTAAGTGTTTTCTTATGTTTATGTTGACCACTTTGTCTGTTAAGTAAAGTTTTTTTTTATTATATTTGGTTTGTAAAAAATCGATTGACTAGTTTTCCTTCGCGATAAAAATTATCCATAAGATCGTTTTACAGTATTATTGATATGATCGGCCTAAAAAACTTATGCAAAATTAATTTTCCATCTCGCGAATAAAGTTGTCATAAGACTGAAAAAGCCTTTAACTTTGTCAAATGACTAAAACAAATAATTTTCCTCGTAATGGAAATGGAAGGTAACATTGTATGTAACTGTTTTATTAGAAATAAATTTCCCACTTAACGATTGAAATGTGTTTTATTGCTCGTAAAAACTTTTATTCGGCTATTATGGTGTTACTCTTGTGTGCTTTGAACTTAAGTTCCTTCACGTGGAGAGTCAACAAATAAAAGCAAGAAGACTTCTTTTTTTTGCTTGAAAGAATCTGAATTTTTTTATTTCTTATGAGTTTAATTCAAGTTGTAGCTTTAAGTTTACGCTCATTATTGTTTTCAATTTTCAACCAATTAGTCGAGGGATTTTATTAGTCGAAACCAGCGACTGATTTTAAAACACCACATTCTTTCTATTTAGCGACATGCTCGTTTCTCCTAGTTCTCGTTTCCGTCGCCGAAGACAATGCGGGCGCCTCCAACGTGAGCCAGAACGCGTCACGGCCGATTGTTCAGACTAATTACAAACGGGCGTAAAAGAAACGGCTAGCCGATAAATCTGTCGTGGCGTGGCAGCGACGTGATATACGGTCGAGAACGTGGCACGAGTGTCGCAATGAGCGAGTAGCCGTGCGCACGTCACGCGCGGCGACGCGACGTGACAATGTGTCGTCCGAGGTCATGGGCCTGATCGAGGTGGAAATAGTAGCTTATAACTTGGAAACCACTCTGTTAAAAATAATTTTAATAGGTCAGTACAAGAGAAACAGGAAAATTACACAGGTCTTGTGGTCTTGTGGTGTGCTGAGACAGAGAAGCTCAAACAGATTTTCCGTCTACAAAAGAAGGCTTAGACTTAGGTTGATCTTTGGTTTTCAGAAGTCCCAATCATGTAGAGGCGTTTTTTTTTTCTGAAAATAATTTCTTAACTTTTCCTGGTTTGTATATTTTGAACTGTCTGACTTTTTTGGCAAACAACAAAGACAAATTTCTTGCTATAGTTTTCGTAACCAATCTTCCATAACAATTCCTCCCCATAGAACAACCATTTTTGAAAATCAAACCTATTTCTTTTCAATTGCACTTAACAACAAATTACCTCCCAACCTAAAACATGTTTCAGATGCATTTAAATTTAGAATCAACCTGAAACAGTTCCTTTTAAAGGAAGAGTACTACAGTGTGCTAGACTTCTTGCTGAATGATGATTTTTCTTTTTAGTTTTTGAATATGTTTAAGCTGTTGAAGGGCTATCATCTCTGTCGATCACTTAGAATATTAAATATTTTTAATTTTATTCTGTATTGTGACTTGTTGTCAATGCTATAATTTATAGTCTTATGACAATAAAGATAATTGATTTGATTAATTCATTTAAGTGGTTCTTTGCCGCGCCGCTTTGCTCGCCAGTGTAGCGGGATTTTTCCCGCCCAAAAGTAAAAAGTACAAATAAAAATGTCTGTGTTCGTTTAGTGTTTATCGATATGTAAAAACAATTTTTTTTTTATTGGTTTCAAGGTGAAGAATGTTTTGAGCGAAAGTTTCCTGTCGTATATTTATTTAACACATGCCATAAAAATTTAGATCCCATTCCATTTGTTTAGAATGAACAAGATTATTTTCCCCTACAACTGTTGTTTAATTTCCATGTTGAGCAAATATGGAGCAAATGTGTCATCTATGAATATTTCCGCCCGAAGAAAAGAAATAAGATGAACTATTTGTAAACCTCGAGGTTCAGTTGCGCTGGTTGTCGGGGTACTAAGGCCGGAAAACGTTCCACAACCCCTATAATATATAGCAGTACAGCGGACTGGTAAAATTATGTTCGATTGAAATATGTTAGAGCCCTTTAATGTCGCCACTTGCTCTTCGATTTTATCTTCTGCCCGTAAACGTATCAAAATCTCCTCTTTGAAATTGTGAACCATCTCGATATATTGATAAAAGAAAAGAATTAAAAGCAAGCTTATTCGGCAAAAAATGCTACACTGAAGCGACTCACGACTAGCACTACTTTAAATTCACATACAGTGCTAAAATTTAATTAATATTTCTCGTCCCATCATATGTAACGATAGTAATGTAACATCATGTAATGACAATTTTACTATTTACAAAGACAATTTTTTTTGTATTGGGGTCAAGAATCAAGATCATTTATTGTCGTAAACTGATGTTCATACAGCGTTTGCAATTGTCAGTATACATTATAGAATAGAAAACACAAATCAATTTCCTAACAAAAATTATTCTTATCATTTAATAAGTCCTGTACACTGTAATATTCTTTGCTGAGAAGGAGTGCTCGTAGACGACTCTTGAACCGTTTTAGGTCGGCTTCTTTTGTATAGCTGAATTATGTTATAAAGTGTTTGTTGTTGTTGTTGTTGTTGTTGTTGTTTTTTTTTTTTTTTTTTTTTTTTTTTTTAAGGTGGTTTTATGTTTGGGAATAGCCAATGTACAAGTATTTCTGAATTGGTAGAATGATTAGTGTACCAGAATTAAACATGTGTTTATTTCTAATGAAAAAGGAGAGACATTCGTAGATGTAGCATGATCCAAATGTTTGAAACCAACTGAAAGATTAGCGGTCACCGATTTCTATCGCGTCGCCGACCCAATTCGCTGATGGAATTATGTTCGCAATCAGCGCGAGGGTGGAATTGTCGACGACGCGACAGGACGGACGACTGTGTCGCTCGTAAACAAGCGATAAATCCGCGTTTGCCAGCAGATACGCGCCAGAGTGGACCCGATCGGCCACATTATGGGACATCGGCCATGGTTAATGTCCACCATGGCGGCCGTCGCTCTCGCTAATGCTCGCATTCCCACTCGTCCTCACTCCTTGTTTATTGGAATGTTTCCATTCGTACCGTATTCTCTAATATTTTTGTTTCAACACTTTAATTTTTTTAGTCTCCGGGATTACTAGGTTACATACCTCTATGCAGTTTCGCGATATACTGTGCTCATCGTTTCTGTGTCGCATCCGTTTGCGTGTTTGATGATTCTATCTTGGCCCGCCACACTCAAATTAAATGTAAAATTTACCGTGGGTTTTTTACCCCCAAAGGCTAAAACGATTAGAAAATGGGACGGTAGTCTCGAAAATAGTTTTCTACGGAAAACTATAAGATTTACAAAGGCATAAAGTTATACCAGTAACCCATGGTTATCTTAACTTCACGTATAAGTGACCCAATCGTAATTTAGTACTGTACTAACTACAGTCGAGATAGGGTCAAATAAAATGATGCGGTCGGCTTACATAAATTTATTTTATTTGTTACGTAAATAGATTTTATTGTTTACTGACAAAATTATAATCTTTTATAAAAAATTAACTTCCCGCATGAGGGGATTCCAATTACTGTAATTATGTATGAAAATTTGTAAAAAAATGATGTAACATTATTGAGAAACATAAAGAAGTACTTTTAAAGTGTTCTCCAGTCACTTTAAAAACATTTCCGACAGCAAAAACCTTGAGTATTTACTCGCTCTGCTAATCATGTCGGCGTTTAGTCACCGACTATTTAAAGCGACAGGACGGAGATGCGGCCGTGAACGGTGAAGCGGTCAACAAGCGACACAACAAGCGACGCGTGCACGTGAGTGTGTGTCGGACGATGGTGGGTGGGGGGGGGGGACGGCGCGGCGGCGAGCAGACGTCCACGCTAATTTGTTTAGCGTGAAAACGACAGATTTGTTGTCATAAGATGTCGGAAGAGTAATGAGCTGACGTGGCGGGACTGACGGACGCGCGACCTGCTCACACGCGACGCTCGTCTCCTAGGGGCTGTGGACTACGTAGTCCGTTTTATTATTATGGCAACCACTAAGAGATTATGAGGGATTTCGTTTGCTTGATGCCACTTCACAAAACTAAGGTGTGTGAGATGCGGCGCGGCTGCAAAGCCAATGAGTCTTGATTGTTCTATGTGGCTGGCGATTGTATTGTTTCTTTGCTTCAAGAAAACTAATTTTGAAGGGACGGTAGTAAAAACACGTGACCCCCCACCCTTTTTTACTAACTGTCTTACTTCTTATAGTACGAAGGGTTTTAATGTTCCTTGACCTCTGTGCCAATGTGTTGATTCACTGTCAAGTGCTAATTTTTCCCGTATGACAAAATGGAATCCAGACACCAATCTCAGCCACTGCTGAACACTATCGGGTCCTTCATAAAACAAATGTCTTTCCGTAGCAATATCCGCTTATTGGCGTCTAGGGTCTGACCATCCATTAATAGAAATTATCCTGCCTGTCCAGTTTAAATTTGTAGCTGTTTAAATTATTATACCGAGTGGAGAATAGAGAACGCCCAATTGTTACAACGTAATTTAACGTAACTCTGAAAATGATGCAAAAAATTATTTTAATGATAACAATATGAAATCCTTTTCAATTTAACTCGTACCAGTCCCGTTTAATGTTGAGTTGTAACACATATTGTTTCAACCGTATTCGTTTTGGTCCAGGAGAAGAACAATTTACATGGTGAATTCAATTTTCAATAATTGTTGAGAATTCTGTTACGATAATCAAGAGATGGCCGTCCATGTATCTCGACTTTATTGTGAAGCTATTCAGGCGCTAGTGGCCAGCGGTGAGCCGTTTATCACAACACCGTTCGCGGTTTTCCAGATTTACTGCTTGGTCGTCCCCGTGGCCACGGTCTGCGTCTTGTCTGTCTTTAACACGATTATCTGTTAACCGTTCCATCCGAATGGTGCTTGCCAGTTGAACTATCTGATTAAAACAAATGATTGTGTGCGAAACTCGAAGAATGAAAAGCTCTACGAATTAACTGGGCGTATATCTGAGTGGGACCTCGCTTTTGAATCTGAAGGTGCCGGTGCGGTCTTGTTGATGATTCTACACTGCACTCAGCTGCCTTCGGTCATTGTTCTATAAATGAATAATCCTGACAAGTTAACCAGCAGCTATTTGACAGCTAAAAGCTACACCTCATCTGATCCATTTCTCCCGTTCAGTCATTTTCACTGTAGAGTTCGTCGGTCGTCGGTGTTTAAAAAAATGTTCCGAGTTTATTACAGTACCTAGATTTGGTGTTTTGACTCTTCGAATAAATCGTTTTATTAAGTAGTTTTTCCCTTAAATTTTTAACATTTCTTTGGTTTCTTAGACACACTATTTATCCTAAACCTGCAATTCGTAATAAATCATTTTCCGATGTTGCCGGATAAAATTATTTCAAAGTAATATGTTTTATGTCTGCGGAGTGTTTAGCAAAACTCTCTCCAAAAAGTAGCTGTCTTAATCTATTAAACTTTTACAAAATTTATGAAACTAAACAATAAGAAATAAAGAAGAGTGATGGATAGGATAGGGATGTGTGGCGAGTTGGTGAGGTGTGGAGAGGGTGTGAGGGGAGGGGTGTGTGTGGATGTTGTGATGATGGGGTAGAGGGGGAGGGGGGGATTCACTCAACGGGAATGTTGGTAAGCGCCTTCGTTGTCGGTGGTCCCGAAATATATTATAACGAAAACAAGCCCAACGAAAACCGGCCAAGGCCGCCGCTGCTCCCAACACTTTACTGACCGTATTGTCCACGGGGCTACTCATTTATGTCGTTTGCTCGGTCAACACAGACGCGTATTTCCTCGCTACACGGTTTGGTTATCTTTCACATTTTTCATCCCTCCACTCCATAACTCACCAAACTTCTCCTCTCTTCAATTTATTTTTTGTATATATTTTTTAATTATAATTTGTCTTTGTTATTTCTTTAAATAAATTTTAAGAACGTTCCCCTTAGTAACTGAAAATTTTTTTTATCAAGTGTTACTTGAAATCCAAGCCATTATCTGCTAAATTCAACAATTCGTTTAAGACTCAAGGCAATATTAAATCATTTATAACTTATGACTTATTGGTAAAAACACAGTTTACTACCATACATTTATTAATGAATGTATTGTATCTTCCACAGTAATTACTGATTTAAATTACTATGTACAAATAATTAAACATCGAAGTTTCAATGTTGTTTACAGAGTTGTTGGGAAAACCCCTGTGAATAATAGTTCTAGATAAATTGAAAGTAAGAATATAATAAATCGCTCTACGAAGCTCGTCACTGTTGCAAAACACAATTTTTGTGAAAAATAATTCAGGTTACAACCGACAGTCATAAAATTAAAATACACGTAAGTCCAATAATAACAAGTTTAAAAAAAATCCAATATCATGTTGTGTGTCAAGTTGTTTTTTCCAATCTACAATATCGCACCGAGAAATGCCGCTTTCAACCTCGGAAGGAAGTTCCCTGTCAGGGTGGCGATCAATACGCGATGACTCAGAAGTGGACGTGGTGGTGAAGTGGTCAGCAACGGTGTCGGCAGCGCGGGCTGACGGTCGCAACATAACAGCAATACGGGGCCTGAAAGCTGAAAGCTTAGTGTTTACCGTTCGGGCGAGAACTTCCGTCTCGCTCCCACCCCCTCCCTTCCCCTCCTTTACCTCCTTCTCACCTTCTGCTCATCAATTAATAAAACAACTTTCATTCATTTATCAGGGCGCCATCTGATAATATCGTCTGCCGCTTTAAACACCTGTGAAATCCCCTCCCCCTCATCTCTTGAGTGTAAAATATTGGCGAAGGCGTGAATGAAGTGTTTTCTGTGAAATAAGGCTTAAAAAACTATATTTAAGCCCATCTTTTAACGTTATCTTAGGTTTTTAATGTGTACGTAGATCAACTAATGTTTCTTTTTTATATAATTTAAGCAAGAAATTCAACTTAAAAAGTGCAAATAACACGTTTTAATTGCATTATTTATTTGATTATTAACACAGTGCCGAAAATATAAGCGTCATTTGCAAGGCCAATGACATTGAGTTAGCGCCTATGTATATTATTTATATTTATATCTAAAAAAAAAACTTTAAAATTTACTTACAGTAAAAGTTTAGAACTAAATCAATCAACCTTCATAGTCCGATTGTAGGACGGAAGGTCCGAGGGTAATCCCTTCAATCGTCGATTGTACAAAAAAATGACAGGGGCGGACGGAAGGTCAAACCCCGGACCCTAATTAGTAAGCGGACCTAACGTCCGCCCTGTGAAAAGCAGGTAGGCGGATTTAACACTGGTCACCGTAGCGCACGCAACTTCTCTCCGTGGTTCACATAAAGTGTTCCGTGTTTTAGATTTCCATCGTCACAAAGGTATAGGCTTTTTATTTCTGACCAGTATTACAATACTGTGAAACTGAAAGAGTAACAATGTATAGAGAGTGAAAATTTGCTTTGAAAGTTAATTAATTTTAAAGTAAAACAGTAAAAATAAAATAAAGAGAGCCTCGGAAAGCATTGTTTGTTTCTACATTTTGCTTGATTTGACAATACGTTTTTAAATTAAGATCAACTTGAACCCAAATCACTCCTTTAACAACATGGCTTCGTTAGGACCTGGTTTATGGGCAGTTTTTAACTGGTTTACCACAGCCTTATTGATTAGCATGTTTGAACGTGCTAATTTAGTTTATATATAAAATTTATATTATTTTGTTGAACAACCCATCGTAATCATAAAAAATCTTTATGTAAATTGTTATTTTTTAATATGCCTCTAAAGTACAGTATGTTTTTTTTTTTTTTAATTTGATCCTCCTCCTGAATATCAGGGTGAGGGAGAGACGATTGGCATATTGAAATGTATTTAAAAAATAAGCTTGTGAAAAAATTTTACAGTACCAGATATTCTTTAAAAACGTCCCATATACTTTTATAACGTTTTAATTACTATAATTTCTTTTCGGTATTTCGGTTTGCGTCCCTTCCTCTTAGAATCTTAGAATCCCCAAAGGCTGAAGGTATCCGCAACATTCGCGGTAGACATGATATTCTTGTTCGGCGACCTTCGCAGAACACAGGATGTTCGGATTACATAACATTTGTACCATTTCGCGTAATAGGGCATTTTAGTTTTTACATTATGAAGGTGCCATGAAAATCAATGAACGATATTTGTGTACCAACTAGGTACGGTGGTTAATTATTGTAAGTTACCGGCGGACTTTAACGCTCAATACGGATCGCAATGTCGGATCTTACACGATCAATACGGATCGCGATTTTTGGATCGTGATCGAGGATCACGATACGGATTGAGCGTGTAAAGTCGAATATTGGCGTGTGATCCATGAATCAAATATTTGACTTTACACACTCAATCCGTATCGTGATCCAGGGTCACGATCAAAATATCGCGATCCGTATTGACCGTGTAAGATCCGCCAATACATTTCGATCGTGATCATGGATCACGATACGGATTGAGTGTTTTAAGTCGAATATTGATGTCGAATATGATCTATATTGACTGTGTAAGGTCAAGCACAGTAAACAATACTGTCAATATTTATCACGATACAGAATAACATTAGGCCTATCCGTATTGAGCGTGTAAGGACCGCCACTGTTTTTTCAACACACTAAATCAATACACTATTACATGTTATTTCCCTACCCTCTGGATTTTGAACATGGTGATAATCAGAAATCATTCATGTTTTACGATTTAAGACTCTGTTCAGGAGATGTAATGGGTAGAACAAGTTTGTATTGCATTTTCACTTCAAAATTAATGTACAATCTTTCATAGTAGGCCTACAATATTTAACAAATGAAGACACCTATGCCCCTGTCAACCCTCGTCAAACAGTCTCAAACGGCGAACGCAGGGGCGGACGTTAGGTCCGGGCACGATCTGCCATTAGAGGTTTGACCTAGTGTCCGCCCCGTCAAAACAGGTAACAAATTTCCAGGTCATTTCTGAAGCCCGGACCTACTGTCCGGCTACCTCATAGTCCTGATCCCTAGGGTGTCATATAAAAGTGATTCGCACTAAAGTGGTTTTATCAAAGAGGGCATTTATTTAGGAAGACGAAATGTCTGGTCTCAGTGAGGCTTTGGAATTCTCACACATAAACCGACGTAGGCGCAACTTGAAAGGACAATAAAAGCTGTTGTAACCTAAAGGAAGGAGCCATAAAATGTAAATTAAAGTATTTCTATTTCAGAGGGGATTGTTGCACCTACAACACTCCTTGTTTCCTACGTGCAGCCGCTGGGGCAGCCTTTAAACGGGGAACATGTTTGAAATTTCTCAAACACAAAAGAGTTTTATATTGTTTACAATTACGTTTCAATAACGCCTTACTTTTTATGCTTTACAGGGTATCCACTGGTTACTGAAGTCACTGAAAGTCGCGTATTTTATTTAGAGGTCATGAAAGTCAAAGAAGAGCCACTTATTTTCCCTTAAAATGCAAAAATTCACGATTTTTTTTTATAAATAGAAATAATTTACGCAAGCGTTTTGCGGCTTTAGCAATTTCCCCCAGAGTTTTCTAAATAGACCAAGCAAGTCACTGATTTTTTTTCATTTTCCACCCCCAAGAGTCATCGAAATACACTGATTTTTGTATCTATCTAAGTAGACACCCTGTTTAGGTACTATATCTTACAAATAATGTTATTATAGCTGTTCCAACAAATCAATATAAAGTACAGTAAGTGAAAAACTGTGTCATCCTGGAGAATTAAAAGTGCAATGTGGACTTCCTGTATTTAACTATCATTAAGCTTTTTTATCCAGTTAATTTTCGATTGGTGTTTTTACAGACAACTTGTTAATAACACCTATAAGGCTTGATTAGTATTCATTCAATGGTACATCCAAGAGATCTCAACTGTTTAAAGAAAAATAATTAACTGAAATTAAAACAGAAAATAATATTCCGAGAAATTAATTGCAATGAAAGCGCCAGTTGAAAGAGAGTGTATTAAAAACCTTTGCCCCCCCCCCCCCAACAGGCTGTGTAATGGACATTGTCTGTATCAAAAGTGACTGTGTCGCAGAACTGTGCCCCTGGCTCGCGCTAATGGCTTTTGGCGAAGGCTCCAAAACCAATGTAAAGCATGGGAAACGCATTCATGCGCTGCTGAACCCTCCCCCCTCCGCTCGCCCCCGCCAAACTCCTTAGTAAGCCGCTCTTCATTTATCATCATGAAGCCGGCCGCGATAATTTGTTTTATTCAAATGTAGAAGCGCTTTAAGTGTTTTCCGTATTGAAAGTTCTTTACGGTGGCCTCGAATCGAAAATTGGTTTTTAGCATATTCTTAAATAGGCCTACGTACTACTTTTGTTTTGTTTCATAAACTGGCCTCCTATTCGTTCTGCTTCACTAAATGTTTTGCCGGATTGTAAATATTCTCGTTTTTATAAATGACTAGTGTACTTGTTGCTCGAAATCGAGCAATTTTATTTACGCTATCACATGCGCCAAGGATATTACGTTTAGTTATAAATTATTGCAACCGATGACCCGACCATTCCAATCTGTAATCTGTAATAAAATCGGGTGATCGTCTGTATCACCCAAAACTGTAGGCCTGCTTATTTACATCTGTATAATTAACAGATCTGTAAAATGATAAACCCAATCCCAACGTTATTATTACATGGAAAAATTTCATATTTTAATTAGCTCCTCTTAAAAAAAAATAATAAAAAAATAAAATTAGATAAAATAAGATAAAATAAAGATAAGATAAATAAAATAAGATAAATAAGATAAAATTTTAAGTCCGATTCTCATCAATTTTTGGCAGAAACAACTTAAGAATAAGTCCTATACAACAACAACAAAAACTTGAAAATCGGTTGAAAATTGTATGAGGTTTGGATTACAAAAAAAAAACCTTTGCGTATTAAATAAGTATAAATAAATTAATGCTAAGTTTATATCGAAGAAAAAATTATTGTGCTTTATTTTTTGCAAAAACTAAATTCAACAGTCAGCTATTTATTTGCCAATATTGAATGAAAAACAAATGTTTGTTGGATGAAAATTATTCATGAAACTACACAACGTTTTGGGAAATCATACAAAATAAAACAGCTATTGTCTTTCTGATTGTCTTTATTACTGTCCTAGAAGATAACCTAGAATCTGCAATGTAATATCTCAAACATTTTGCAATCCTCTTATTTCATTGTCTCCACCACGTAGTTTCATCAAAGTAAATTCCTTCAGGAATATCCCCTAAGAAGTTATAACCAAATTGTTTGATTGTGTTTTAACTAAATAATAAGTTTTATTCGGTTTTGCATCTATTTGAAAAGTTTAATGCAGAGATCGAAAACAACAAAGTTTCTTGTTATGAGTGCGGCAATCTAGACTAGGTTATGTAGCAATATTACTCCTACACGGCGATTCATTAATATGCAAATAGCGGTTTACTTTACATCTCGCTGTGCTATTGAACTCTCTCTTGAAATAACCATCGCATACAGCTCGATCCCAGCATTATCTTAGCATCAGTCTTCTGCATTACGATGTTTGTTTAGTAACTTCTGAATGGGCGTTATTTATTTTTACAGTAGACATATTAAAATAAGCCGCAGTTAATTTGGTATATTGTTATAGATTTTTCCTCTTAAATAACCTAAATTGGCATTAATCATAGTGCAAAATCAGTGTTTTCTGCAGAAAAACCACAATGACTCCGTTATTTGTTGTTGGATCCTTACAAACTGGGTATCACTGTTAAGATAATTTAATTTGTCAACTTTTTTGTATCTTATAAAAGTTTTATAAAATCTACCGTTTTTGAGATATTTGAGTTTAAAAATTTAAAATGGCCTCCATTTTGAAAATATACATTGGGAAAAAAATATTTTTTATGAAAATGAGCATTAGTGTGATTAAGGTAGATGCCAAATATAAACTCAACACAACAACAATCTGGAAAAGTTTGTAAAGGTGGAAGCTGGACACCCTGTATATTGGGCGTGTGTAAATAATTTTAAACTTTTAATGACATACCCGGATGCATGAGGATGGGCAGAAATAGAAAATTAGACACTGAGTCTTTTGTTATTTTGTCTATTATTTAACGCATCACAGCCTTTGCCAATATTTGCAATTTGTTGTAAAATTTGTTGCCATTCCATTTTTATTCTTTTCAGTTTGTTTTAAAATCCATGTTAATTTATTGATGTGATAATTTCATGTAAAATACTATATTTATAAATAAATACGCACATTAATTATGATTTTAGATCCATTATTATTCTACACTACTAAACACAAGCACCATTGGGTTACTTAACCGTTGACAAAGCTCACTAAAAGGTCCGGGGACAAAATAAAGATATTTTTCACAGAGGGATTGTATTTGCGCGGAGTTATTAATGAGGGGAGTTTCGAGCGTGCTTTTTAATTTCCGGTCCTAACTAACGAAATTGTACCCGTAATTAATCTTTTCTCCTTTTGGCTCAACTTTTATTCTTTGTAAGGAACAATTTACCTCCTTAGAACTATTGTGCTATAAACAGGTTTGTTAAATTTATCTGTCAGGACTAAAATATTGGGGTATATGGTATTGTGGGTTCTTAATCCTAAAGGCGGTTTCACGCTACATTACTTTCCGCCAGACCGTACATCGGACAGAACATCGAACCAGACATTACACCTTGCAGGGAGGTATATTTACACCGAACATTTCCTTAAACAAGACATCGGAACGAGCATCGTACCGGTCAAATTCATTGGGTGAGGTAAAGGAAGTTTAGAGAGAGAGAGAGCGCGTGAGTGAGTTAGAAATAGTAGGATGTTGTAGAGAGAGGAGGGCGTTCAATCGCGAGCGTTCGGGGCGACGCTCAGGACGGCGTGCGGAGCAAAAATTTACCCTAACACACCACCGTACACCGGACCGTTTTTTATGCTTTATCACAAAACCGCCTCCAGAGCGTTCGGCTCGACAACGTTCTTTACGGTGTTTGGTCCGGCGTCTGGTACGGTGTACGGTCCTGTGACAGACTACCGGACTTGCGATTTTCGTCCGGTACGATGCTCGGGCCGATCTACGGTCCGGTGAAAAGTTCGGTAGTGTGTCGCCGGCACAAAAAGCATAAGACACTTCAATTTTCTATCAAAAACCAGTACTGTATTTTACTATTTTTTCGTGGAATCCATTGTTATTGACAATAATCGAAAGGAGTGAAATGGGTATCGAAAGAGACCTATGTACGACGTTTTTAAGCCCCTATTGTCGTCAACGCTGAATCATGGCCGTTTAATGTCGATTGCGGGACGGGTTATGAGTAAGTTACCGCGTCGAGAGAGCCCTTGAGGGTTTTTAGGCTCTATGAGTGGCCGGAGGGCTGTAAAACGCTTAAACGCTTAACTCAAACTGAGGGTTATGTTCCACACATGACGCGCAGGAGGCTCCGAATATTGCCATTATAGTTACTAATTATAACAACTCGAGTCGCGTAACGTTATGTGTGTGTTAAACCAACCGGGATCGAGAATGTAGTCGGAACAAATTACGCAAAAAAGGAGAAATTACAGAAATGACTTATTTAATATTGATCATTTCTATGCAATTAACTCCTCCTGCTATGATTTTGGCGTTACTGGATAGAACTCGCTCGGAAAAGCAAGGTAATCATGGAAATAGTATGTTTCGTCACAAGGTCCGAAAGTGGCGTTTGTCCGGCCACGAGATCTCGCTTCGAACTTGAAACGATCGAGGTTGGCAAAACGCTTTCGGCCCGAGTTACGAACGATATTTTTCATCACACTGCACTATTCAATAAATTATAAACAAGTGAAAAAAATACTTTTTCGTCCATAACAACCAAAACATAACCTCAACTAACCTAGCGAGATGTACTGCTTGTGTTTCTGGTTGCTAGGCTAAGGCCACCGAAACTAGAATACTCTTAACGGTATGTAACAACAACAACTACATTTCTCATCTACGTCATAATTTGATAGTTGCTATCAGCTGAACTACTAACTACGTCACTGATTTCTTATACATGTTGTTGTTGTCACTTACCTTCTTATATTCTAGATTTCTCTGCTACCGTTTCTATTACCGTCCTAGGCCGGCAAAACAGGTGTTTCGTCGGTAGAAGGGAGGGTCGAAAACAGGTGATATCCAATGTAGTGTGATGACAAATTCTTAGTTTGCTTTCCTTACTTACCATACCTGTTGACATTTTGTTTATTGATTTTGTAAGTAGGCCCTACCTCAACGTATTATACAAGATCATGACGATTACAATAACTTGCTTCGAGGGACGAAGAGTGAACACCGTGATGATCCAGGTCACGTTTGGCGCCGCCCCAGACGCCCGGCGACCGCCACACGGTCGGCGCAGGACGTTCGCGAGCAATGCGCGGCTTGTTTACATGACCGCTGTATTGACGAGGAAACGTCCGTCACGCCTGACAACAGCACAAGCGTCCAGTCTGTTTACGTTGACGCAACCGTGTGGGTCCGTGATTATTTCGGTGTAATGTGGTTGATCTTTGCCACATTGGGTACTACGGTAATCGATGCTTAAGAATTTATTGATAAATATACTTGGTAAATATGTCGTGTAGGCCTAATCAATTTTGTTAGTACCCACAGCTCTGTTGTGAGTGCATGAAGGAACCGGATATTAGAATTACAACAAATATAAAAATGCGTTTTAGCGAATTTCCCATAGGGGAATAAGCTACTACCGTAGGTCTCATGGTAAGACCTAAGCCCGGGACCATGTTACTTTTTCGTTTTGAGGTGCCCAGAGACCAAAAATAATAGTTATTAAAATTTATATATATATATATATGTATATATATATATATATATATATATATATATATATATATGTATATATGTATATATATATGTATATATGTATATATATATGTATATAATATGTGTCCCTAGACACGATAACTCTCGTAAAAATGGTCCGATCGACACCAAATTTGGTAGAGATGTGTAATCCTACGTTTATTCGGATGAGTTCGAAAACCAGACATATCGACCCACCGAAAGGGGTAGTTTTGGGGGGTTTTGTACCCCAAAAATGGGTTTTTCGCATTTTTCATATGTAAATTTAAAAAAATTTTAATTTTTATTTTGACCATTGGATTTAGCTTATAAAAACACACAATTTAGTATTTTGAAGCTTTGCTCTATTTCCATTGGTTACCGAGATATTACAAAGTCTAAAGACAGTACATTGTCTTTTGGGGCTCCAATGTTAATCTTATGGAGAATAAGGATGTGTTAAATATTTCACTTATTAACCAATATTTTTGGATGAAACTTGGTATTTAGCTTCATTTGGTTAAGATTTATCCATTTAAGGTAAAAAATCTTGGTTTTTGTACTTATCATGGCAGCGAACCTGCATACTCTTTTCCAATGTTAATCATATGGAGAATAGGCAAACTCTTTTATTTATGGACACATATTGATGAAACTTACTATACGGCTTTATATGGTCGAAATAAAGTTTTTCTATGCTAAAAACCTACTTTTAGTGTCCCCCATGGCAGCATACCTGCATACTCTTTCCCTATATTTATCTTAAGGAGAATAGACATTTATTTCCCTATTTATGAGCATGTGATGAAATTGTGTTTACAAGTTTAGCTGGTCAAAATTAATATTACTAATCTGGAAATTCGCTGAGTACGCAGGTCTGCTGCGACGGGGGGTATTTTGAGATGTTACCATCTTTTTTCTTGTTTATTGTAGCGATTCTTTTAGTTCCTGGTTGTTTTGCTGACTCGTAATAGTTGTGTTCTTTTTTCATTGTTTTGTTCTCTTAATACATAGAGAATTTCGGATTACCATAAGAAACAGCAAAACAGACATACTAATTGGCTTTTTACCGTGGATTAATCAGCTTAGTTTAACTGGCTGTGGAGAAAATTTAAAAATATATTTCATGTTGTATGATAAACCAATTACAATTTGCATACGCACTGTCGCATTCCTTTAAAACACTGATCATGTAGCTAATACTTTCCCTCCCTCGGGACTTACTAATATATTTGCTAAATTACAATAGATTTAGGCATTGTTCAAATGAACTATCTAATTGCATCGAACATCCACTGAAATGTCTCTACGATGAGTTTGTGTTGTGTTGAATGAGAGTATAAACTGTTCATACCAATGTATGTGGAACAAACCAAGGTATATGACACCATCAGCTGATTGAAGCGGTCCTGCACCTTTGCGACGTTATGTTGTTTTTCTTGACAGATGAGTGGCTTGTTTTGATTATATCAGGTGCCGCATTTTGACGTCATTGATTTATTATTCTTTCTATTGATGTTACCAACCTCCTTCTCATTCTACATTTCTTGGTTCATAGAATTTTGTAAGGGACAATAAGGCAATAAATGATTGTCTCAGGTTGCATCATAGACTGGCAGCTGCTCTGCCACCACAGTTTCAAGTCTCGGGTAGACAGTGTGTGTTGTCGGGTGTGGGGTGAGTCAGCGTGGTGTTGGCTTGGTGTAGGACCCTGAGGCCGGTGCCAACGACGGCGACTGACTCAACGCTTAGCGATAAACACGCTAGACACTCATCTCATCGCTACTGCAACTCATAATTCGCACTACATGTTCGAACGGACCTTTCTGGAACGTGATGGAGGTTATTGACAGTTGTTCTTGGAAGTCTTAAACCACTCGTTTACGATATTTAAACTCAATTATAGTAAGTTACAATAATTATATTAATCAAAAAGAATTCCTACAGTCGTTCGTCATTTCTTCCTATGTATATTTTATTGTTTTAAATTACCCGAATGAATATAGCGACATCCTGCGTAATTGGTAGATTTTTATTTTCACATTTTACATGGATAACTTGATTTTTGAAATTACTTTGCTCCAATTTCTTTATCGATACATATCTTTAATGTAACTGACTACATGAAATGTATAGGCCTACAACTGTGATATTTATTTTAAACCAAGAGTCGTCCACGTAATTTAAATGCATATACAGTATACATCTCAATACCATACTTACTCAAATACTTCGTCGTTTATTTTTCCTCCAGAAATGCCTTAAATTTATAAATTCTACTCTCAATTAGTACAACCAATAGTGTTTATTGTTTCCATAGAAACGTAACTTTTTTGCTACCCTCTGTATTTAAAAATGCGATTAAAATTCGATGAAGGCACGTAAGGCCCCCCATACACGTAACGATCGGTCGACGACCGGCGAACCACGACCGACCGCAACAGATTGGTCTCTGAAGCTTGATTCCCCACACACGTAACGATCGGTCGACGGCCGGAGAACCACGACCGATCGGAACGAAGCGTGGTCCTCAACTCGCAGTAGGTATTTTGCAACCAATGTTATATAAAAACTGCTACATACAAAATTCCAAGTATATGGTTGGTGTTATTCTCATGATGAGGTATTATTCCCTCATACAGGAAGTAGCTCCTAGATAGGAATAGAGCCCGTGGTTATATACAATGGTCTCTTGAAAAATAGTACATTTATGCTTTATTTCCTGCTGAATCCATAAAAAATCATTTATTTATAAGAACTAAAATGTAAAAAATAATTTTATATTAGAGAAAGATAAGAAAAATCAAATGTAACGTATTTATTAACAGTATTTTTCTTTAAACAACATTCTTTGTAAATACTTCATCTGAGTTTTTTTTAACCGTCTCCCTTGATCTTTGCTAGGGATGATTTTAACTGTGATCTCTTCAAGTAAAACTATTCATTTTTCACAAATTGCTAATACATTTTTTATAAAATACTGATAAAAGGCAGCGAAACCTTGCCTAAAAATATAATAAAACTCTAAAATAAAGCCGTTTTGTTTTTTATAAAAAACATGTGCTTTTCTTTTGCACCTTAAATCTTTAAAAAAAATTAAGTCTTTACATTTATTTGCACATATACACAGCTTTCAACCGACCGACAATTAATTAAATCGGTCCTTAGTACTTTAAATTTTTGTGCCTGAAGATTTTAAAAACTGGATTATGTAAGAGTAGATAGAGATACCATAGTCTCTATTTTTTATTTTGTGTATCGAACGATAATTACGAATTAATATACCTACTTTAATTGCGGCATCAATGGACGTGTATATATTATGATAGTGGTAATTATCAGTAAACAGAGTTGTGTAACCAACTGAAATACGAAACCATAATAACCGCGATTAAACTCACAATGAGCGAGCCTACATACGCCGGCTCCACTCGGCCTTCCGCCGTCGATCGATCTGAAGCGTCCCCACACACGCAACGATCCGTCGCACGTCGAGGCTGGTCGGACGCGGTCGGACGACGACTGATGGGATTCTCATCAGTCGTCGTCCGACCAAAATCGTCGTCAATCGGTCGGAAGCGTCCCCATACACGTAACGATCCGTCGCACGACGAGGTCCGTTCGGACGGATCTGACGGACCGATCGTTACGTGTATGGGGGAGGCAGGGCGCGCACTACTTCGGAGTCGGCTCGGCTCGGCCGGAATCGGCGCGGTGAGTAAATTTGCTTTGTGTGTAATGTAATGGAGACGCGCGCACTTCATCGGGACGGCACGGCACGGATCGGCATTTGCCGTCGGCATTTTGACCATTCGCTCCGGCATCCGAGCCGATTCCGAAGTAGTGAGCGCCCTGACTAAATCTCTTTGTGCTATTAGTTTGATCCTATCCTTTATGAAGCAAACCCTGCACAAATGCTACAATTAAATTTATACGTGGAACCAATCAAGTAGAGTGCAGTAGCTATTAGCCTACTTGTATCGAACGAACAATAGGTGAGTGCACCGACCATTGTGTCGATTATTTCGGCCAGTGCACGGTTCGAGTGATACAATGGACAACAGCGACAGTAAAGTATATATCGGCCGGTGCTCCAGCTAGGTGCATGATTGTGTGGAGTGTGGTGGCCACTTCGCCTATATTGCCTGTGTCGCCATATAGGCGCTTAGATTAGACTGATTAGAGTCAGTCCGTGCCGTCACGTGCGCTTGCCTTCTCTGCTGGGATGGTTGTAAAATGACGTGGTAAATTGTACAAGGAATGGTAATTACTTTAACGGACAGGAACAATAGTTGTGTAAGTGGCTTAAATCAACTAAATAAATAAATTTATGTTCCTCCTGTGTTCTTTCATATCATCATTTGTTCTTAATTACTGCTTATTTCCTCAGTCTTCAATGACCTTTGTTTTTTTAACATTGTAGAATGAACTTGGGGAATTAATATTAGTGTAACAATAAGATCATAGTCATATTGCATGTTAAATACCACCGCTCCATCGAGGTTCAACTATACAGAGTGATAAACACATGTTAATTGAGTGTTCCTCAACGATCGCTGCCATTTTACCCACGATTCCGCTTGTTTCCGTGGTTACCAGCCGTAGCTATTCTGATTGGTCGCAACAAGATTCAAATGTCATAGATTATTCTTTTAAAACGCCCGTTTTGTTGTTGTTTGTTTTTTACTTTGATTTCATGGTCTGTTATCAATCTATTGAGATTGGTTATCATACAAAAGATTGTATAGGTATGTGTAAAGGAAGATAACAGATGGAAAAGGTATTTGACTTTTTTCAAGGAAACGGAGGTAATTGTGGGTAAAATTGTACAATAAGAAAGAAACAAACTACGGTACCCTGATACGTTACTAAGATCGGTTGGTCAACACTTATTTTGCTACTTTTTACTATAGTTTGTATACGGTGTGTGTGCGCGCCTCTACGGCTTTGAAATCCAAAATATAATTAGTATAGTATCCAAAATATAATTAATATAATAAAATACGTATACTCCAACATGCCAATTTTAATCATGCACAACCTAAAATCCCATGGATTTCAACAGATTACAATATCCTCAAATCATATTCATTGCTAGGTTTTAAGAAAAATTTTAAAGATATAATTAATGAGAGGAATTGTTGTAAATAAGTTTTCTCTTGTATTGTAATCATTGTTGACTTGAGTTATCCTGAAAACCAGTTTGTAACTGAGGAACGCTTGAAAATAAAGGCATTTTTATTTATTTATTTATTTAATACTGCGTAGAAAATTGTCGACAATGGCCAAACATGCGTGAAAACCATTTAGATTTTATGGGTTTATATCATGCTATTAAGATTGGTTATACTAGGGGGCCGTGCATCGGATGCGCTGCATTTATCAGAGTACCTGGTGATCAAAACTTGTAGTTCAATTGCTTCTATTCAGCTAGCTTTTAACATGTATTTGTTTATTTTACCATCAACAGCTGTTTTATTTTACAATTCAATACAAATTGTTCCCCATGTTAATCTTATGGACAAAATACAAACTTCCCGTGGGCTTCAAAATTAAAATATCAAAAATCTAAAACTTTATTGCAAAACTACGAACTGAGACGAACATTATGACATCTCAAACATTGAATTTCGTCCAGAAATATGGGAGGAGTAGTGTTCACAAAAACGGCTTCACGTATTATATAGATAGATTATAGGTAAAAATGGCAGATACGAATTGGACAAATGTAGATATAGGATTGGTTTCCACGGAATCAGAGATTAAACGATTCATTCAAAAATAAACAATCTTCTAAGTTAAACTCGTTACCGCGGTCTCTCATCAGTGAATTATCGATGAATAGCGAACGCGCTGCAGCGATAAACTAGAGTTCAAAGCGGTATCAGACGGTTGCTTACGCGAGGCGGCTGCATGGGTGCATCTCCTGTGGCGATCCTCGTGGCCAGTGTAAACTATCGATTGTTGTGCCAAATTGTCTGTTTGCTGCTAGAGCTCGGCCTTGTCCCGCATCGCTATTGTTGGAATCGTCTCCAGTTTCCAACTGCAGCTGTAAAATCAACGCCAGTGCAGATTATTTGTTAAACATCCTGTGCGACTTTTGCTTTTGAACTGAAATCGAAAAACACTTCAGCGGGGAAGCGTAGGATGTGGATGACTATGAAAACACAGAAATTATAGTCAATAATATCCTGCAGATGTTCTTACATCAGCATCTGCGTTGAATAGAGTTCTTTGTACTTAAATAATAGTGTATACATGTACTAGGGATCGCCTACTGGTGGAGATTCGATTAAAAATTCAGTCGATCTTGAGCCAAGTACTTTTGAAATCTTATACTCTAAAACAAGCTCCGTTTGTCCGGGCAAAGTTTTTTTTCGCTCCAAGGATTTATTATTTTTGGATTGAATATGGGGGTTTTGGCCACCAGAAATCGATTGGAGCTGGTCCCATAGCTGGGAAAAATCCCGTTTTCGCGCTAGAGCTCCTCGAAGTTTCCATGTTATCCTTATGGAGATTTTATTAATTAAACAGAAATCAGCTGATAACTGTAGATATAAACCTAAACCAACGTATTACATCTTTTACCTGCAGTTTAAGAAAATTATACCAAAGTGCAGCACCCGTCGGATTGGCGAGTGAGCGAAGCGAACGAGCTCGTCTTTAAAATGGAAGAGGGTGAGTGAGCGGAGCGAACGAGCTTTGTGTGAGAACGAAAGTAATAACTTTACCGAGCTTAAGCTCGGTCCCCCTGGTACTGTTTTATAACTTAAACATATGTTCTTGATTTGCTAGCAAACTTGTATTTTGCACCTGTTTAGTGATCAATCAATTTTCCCATAAGATTAATATCGAAATTTTTAAAGCCTGTAGGGCGTGGCCCTATGGGACGACGTGAATTATAAATGGGATACTGCTCACCTACAGGACACACACAGCCTTTCTAAAGGTATGCTCGGATTTTCCCTACGATGCACATCACAAGCTGAGAAGAAAGGAGTAAAAGAATCATGCTTGCGTATTAGGGTATAGATTATAAAAATCTTTTCTCTTTAGCATCTCACGAGGATTAAATTTCATCAGGGTTAAATGACACGTTTTATGTAAGTTAATTCGCTAAAGCGTGATTTAGATATTTTCAAGGCTAGACTTATTGCTAGCCGAAATCCTTAACAGTATTACTTACAATGGTGTGTAATCAATCAAAAATGTGCCCTGAATAAATAAATAAATATATGGTTCACAACACTGATCTAAAGACGAGACCTTTTTTATATTCTTATAAAACGTAACCTGTAAGCTACTGAAAAATTCTTCTAACGGTATAATAAGCACTTTCACCTCTTTTGCAGCCACTGTGTTATAATCACACACTGTGGATTCTATTAGTTACTTCAACTTGGATTACTTCTAAATCCATTAATCTAAAAGCTAAAAATCTTACTCTATATCTCATAAGCCCACTTCTCCGAATGCACTATAGTTTTCAAGGTTTTGTTCGGAGGGTGTACTGTAGCATTAAATTGCCTCGCATGACTGGGTAATCGCCTACAGTTCCCCTGACATTAATCCCCTAATAACACAATATATTAGCCAGTCCCGGGAGAGCGTGTTACTGTCGCTACGACACACCTGCTGTCTGTTGTCTGTTGTCTGTTGTCTTCTGTCTGTTGTCTGTTGTCTTCTGTCTGTTGTCTGTTGTCTGTTGTCTGTTGTCTGTTGTCTGTTGTCTGCTGTCTGTTGTCTGTTGTCTGTTGTCTGCTGTCTGTTGTCTGTTGTCTGCTGTCTGTTGTCTGTGGTCTGTTGTCTGTTGTCTGTTGTCTGTGGTCTGTTGTCGCCGGCCTCTACAGTCTAGTTACGCGATGGGACAGCCCAATAGGGTTCTTGAACGGTTACATCCTGATAAATTAATCTTTTGTTTCTTTCTACTGCGCTTGTTCACAACTATAACGTAACATTTTAATGAAATTGACATAGGCTATCTGGGAAAAAATATAATTAGCAAAACGGCATAATCTTGGTTCTCTTCTTTGCTGGGAAGCGGTTAAATATAATTTTAAAATAATACTGCGTAGTCAGGGAACCTATACCAATCAATCCGAATTTTATGTACGAACAAATTGTAAAATGTAACAATTGTAAAGTCGTTCCTTATATAGGCATTTATTGTTTTTTTTCCATAGCAATTAACTTAAATATATTTAAAATAACTTACATAATATAAAATATAGAAATGTATGCTGTAATCAGACACCTTATGAAATGTGTCACAATATGTCATCAACCTTAAGAGTTTTCATCAAATTTGAATGATATCAATAAATGTTTGAACCCCCCAAGGGTCTGCCCTGGTTCGAACGCACCATGGTGGCTTGTTGCATCGCATCGTGGTGTTATACGCTCCAGTTTCGCGCAATAGCCCGCGCCGACATGCCAAGTTTACCTGCCCGTTGACTCACCGCTCGAAAATACACTTGCGCGGTCATACTCGCAATAACACCGCAGCGGCCCCGGCGCCTCATTCATGGGATATATTCGCGCCGCTTTGAAGTTTACTAGCTGCACCCCCCCTCCCCCCAGCTGCACCGCTCGGTCACATGCTTTCGAACACAAGTGATGGTCTACAACATTTTAGTCTTTAACTGTTACTTAGCAAATCTGTCAACCGTTGCAACAGTTATTTTTCGGTGACCGTAATGAAGTAACGGATAACGAAATGATACTTATCTGCAACATACTAGACACAAATAATCCCGTCGCACCGGACTTGCGTCTAGCAGGTCAAATTTCCAGTAAAATTGGTGATTTTCTTATTTGTTTTAAATATATATGTTATATTGGGTTGAGTAAATAGGGTTGGGTTAGGCTTCACAAGCAATTTGAAACAAATGTCTTTTCCTACTTGACTTCTATTTTCCATCATGCTTGAATTTAGACATGATGTGTTGATTTTTATATAGGCCTAATAAGGTCTTAATGTCTTTCTAGTAACTATGACGGTAATGCTACTCCTGAACTCATGAATCTATTGTGATATTAATATGTAACATAAATGGGAGTTGATGAATAATGGAATAGAAATAGGCCTATATTATTTCATTTGGGCCCTCATGTTGTCCATTATTGATGTCTTTTATCAAACTGGTAGGCTTAATATGATTCGGAATTCTAATATGCAATTGTATATTACTAATCAAAAAATTATTTTTTGGTTATCAATCATTAAATAAAATTATTTCTATACAAACATTCTCAATCTAATAAAATATAAGTGACAATTCCTAGTGTGCCAGTTAGACCACTCGTGTAAACACCGGCAGTAATTATTTCACTGAGGAGAATAGGGGCCATCATAGGACGGATTATGTGTCCATCTGATGAATCTAATTAACCAACTCAACACTAGCTTTTATCTTTCATCCGCTCCAGACCAGATTAAAACTATTCAGGTCTTCGGTTGATTGGTGTTTTATTCATGGCGTTGATTAGAATTTCATCCCCTGGCCTTAGTTAGTGGTGTTAACGAGCTTACACTACGAGTTGCTTCACAATTTGATACATATTTCATTTTCATCTCCTTGGATTATTACTTTCAGTTTGGCTTAATTTGCAAAGGTGAAAAACGTTTTTTGTAGAGTGTAACCTGTTCCTCCCCCGCTTTTACTTTTTGTAGGAAATATAATTAAACCATGAATATGGTCAAAATGTTATGTGTTCTTTTGCTTATCAGTGAAAGATGTCAATGATACTTTATATTTCATAGATTATTTATAGATGGTTAGTCTACATCTGAAAACTTAAAAAATTTGCTTAAAACGTATGGTTTTTTTTATTAGTTAAGTTAAAAAATTCCTTGATGGTTATGTGTTTTATACCATTAGGGATCTTGTTTTGAATAGAAGTACCAGGGGTGTTTATGCTCGGCAAAACTATTAAGTTTCGCTTTCCTTTCTCAGACAAAGCTCGTTCGCTTTGCTCATTCACCAGGGCAGAGGGTGACACTTTGGTATAAATTTGTTGAACAACAGGTTAAAGATGTAACACATTTGGCCATACCTAAAATCAGCCGATTAAAAAAAAAAAAAAATAGTGGACACAAAGGGTAAATGTCAACTTTAAAGGGCTGTTTGTTCAAAACCGGATTTTTCCAGACATGCATCGGACTGACTCCAGTCGATTCCTCGTGGCCAAAGGCCCCTACTTAGCTTATACCAAAAAAGAAGATTTGAACAAATTTTTTAAAAATTGAAAAAAGTAAAAAATTTTTGTATTTAGATAAATTTATGGACGTTGCCGACAAGTTTTCTTTAACTTGGCAAGACCATGTTTATGTACTTTTTTTTAATAAACATATTTTTATTTTTAAGAAGATCTTTGAAGAGAAAAAAATTTTTGCACATGCAAAATTGCAAGTTTTAGAGTATATAAAGTAACTTGTAATGTTTAATGGTCTTAAATTGTTACTCCAGTCAAAACCTTAACTCAATCGCACGTCTGATTGATAGTTTTCTAAAGCAGGACCACTATATTGTGGGCTGATATGAGTTTGTGTCCTTGTTAACCTTGCTGAGTAAATAGAATCTTGATTCAAAGTGTCGGAATCTTGTTTCTAGAACATCAATCAAGGAGAGTTTCACTACAGGGAGGGTTTTATTTTCTCCAGTTACTCCACACGGTTTACAAAAGCTTGTGTTTGTTTCCTTCAAATCAAACTGTGGTTATAAATTTTCACTGAATTCTTTCCTTTTTTCTTTAATTATAAGTTAGTACTGTGTTTATGGAGCTTTGCTTGTTGGTTTTAATTCACCCTTATAAAAGTATCATTATAAACCGGCTATGAGGTTTGCACCAATAACCACTTTACCTTTTCACAGTGACAGCTATTTAAAAACCCGGGACCAAGTTCTTAGTCGCTTTAAAAATCATGAAACTCTGCACCAGGGCCGGTAGCGTCCGCCGTGACACCAAGAAAGTCCGCTTTGGTGCAGAGTTTCATTTGGCATTAATAGTTTTTGGCAATGGACTGGATTTGGTGCGGGCGTTTGTTTGCTCTCCTCAAGACCAATGCTGGAAAGTAGCGTTCCTTTATTTTTGCTTACCTTTTGTTTTAGTTTCATTACTATATGACAACCTATATTACCAATGTTAAGAATTAAAACTTTTAAACTCTTCATTAGACGAAAACGTTTTTTCTTGGGGTTGTGCTGTGTGCATGGTGTGGGTTGTTTTTAAACTTATTTTAAAAAAATACTCTTAGATCCCAATTTAAAATACAACCTGCCCTATAGATTTTTAGATTGATTTCACATACATTGCTACAGACACTCTTCATAAGTATCAACAAAATCTCTCCTTTTTATATGTGAGATCGATTTTAGATTTAAATTTATACATGAAAATTAAAGGTAACAGAATCTTGCCATTACTTAAGCCATATTTCGAAGGGAATTTACTAATCCATAAGTTACTTGTCGTGACAATCTCTCGTCGGTATCAAGATAGTTGTGCTTTTGGCTTCATAATGAGCACTTCAAGAAGTTGTTACAGTCTTTAACAAGGGGTTTAATGATTTGGAATCATTTAAACCATTTGTACCCTGAAGTGGAGTAAATTATAATACCAATCTAACTTTTGTTTTAGTTTATGAGTAACAAAAGCTTAAGGTTAGATTTAAAAAATATTCCAAATCCTCATTGTTCAGTTAGTGTTATCTATATCTTATTTGTTTTTTCATTGATGTAGGGTATAAAAAAAAGGTTTTTGAAACTTCATTAGCGCCTGAGGTAGCCTACTCCAAATAGGCTCTACAATTTGTTTAGTTTTATTATTGCTCAAATTTACACAATTCTTGTACAATTCTTACATTAGGAAATTATTTGAAATTAAATTTACACTTGAAATTATTAGCATGCCAATCGCAGCTGTAGTAAAATATAGAAATCCAAATCCAAGAAATCTCCATGAAGAATGGGCGGTTTGTACAATTTTCAGAAGAAATTAATGCAATGAACGTCAGAAGTTTGGTAATGAATCGTTTCAGTTTTCCGCTAAAGTATAATCACAGTTGAAGTATTGTTGCCGCTTTTCTCTTTAACAACAGCTACTCTGGCTTGGCAAACACTGGTTGTAATTGAAATATGTAAATATATCCAGCACTGTGGCAGATATCACGATAGCACACGGGATTGCACTCGTCCCCGGGCAATAGAATATTGAGAAACATAACACTGGCAGACGTTAAAACAATTCATGCCTCTCAATTCCATCATTTTATTGCAACTCTTCAAGATTTCATTTAATGAACATTCAAATTGTAATTATGAAAACAATAAAGTTTTAAGTGGGGTTGTATCATTATATTCTGAAATCAATTTCCAATTTGATCAAATTCAACAAAATTCGTTTGGAATTGGTCAATTTTCAACGATTTAGCTGACTTTAAGTAGTTAATATTATACTCTAAACGATTTATTTTATTTTTTAATAATGGTCCCAGTTCTAATTAATATTCAAAGTCTATACAATTAAAAAAGATCTTCTGAATCTGACACAAATTAAAACAAATAACTAACACAGCCTGGTGAAGCATTGAAACTGGCAAAGGATTCACTAAAAATAATTTCTTTGAAAAATAAATAATTTCAAAAATTTTAATGAAACCAGATGTATTACACAGTGCATTAGGAGGTTTTGAGAACTGACTGCTATTCCATTAATGTATCCGAATAGACATATTGAAGTTTGTAGGCCGATCATTAAAAGAATTCCACTTGAATTTGCTTTAGCCATGATATGAAGAGAGAGGAAGACTGTGGCTGTAATGTGCCTGAAACAATTCCCCAGGCAGTCCTTTCAGCTCCGGTTTCTAAACTGACATATATCGATCTATCCATTGATGATCAAACGTAGATATACTCTGAACAACTCTTTTTGATTCAAAACATTAGGTGTCAGGTACATTTGGCGTTTGTTGCAATGAACGTACTTTTACTTTTTGGGTCAGTAGCCAAATCCAACTTGCATGCAACTTACAGCTTAGTCAAAGGTTAATGAAACTATTTGTACACTGTTTTTATAAAAAAATTCAGATGGTTTTTTTCAATTTTATATGTTTCCACTATAAAATTGCTATTTCCCATTAAACGCCAAAGTCTCGTTTTCCATCAAAAGTCCTCCTTGCGAAACGTTAGGTATGATTGGAACGGTAGCCATAAAACTGGACCGAAGTGTAAACTAGAACACGGAGGAATGTGCAAACAAGCTCCCCTTGTAAATATCGTCCAACTTCCGTAGTGGTGAACCTGCGTTACCGACTGAATTATCTTTACCTGCCAGCTGCTTCGTTAAGTCTACTGCTAAATTTGGCTAATACACATATAGGTGGAGCTTCCAACCTGTGTGTGTGTGTGTGTGAAAACTTTCATCTCCCACAACGACGAGACTCCCTTAGTTGACTGTGTTACTAGATTATGATTGAATGAAATCAACAGCTACAAAACTTAAAAGGTAAAAATTTGGTCTTGAACCTATCTCTTGAAAAAATGATGTATTAATTTCACTATTGAAACTATTTATGTATCCTATCCCATTCTATTGAAATTATTCATATATCCATAGTGAAACTGCGTTACCGCCAAAATTAAAGTGTGCAATTGCCACTCTACCGAGACTACATCGTTGGTAAACTGTGGTTATTTGCTAGTTAATCCGTCAAACTGTGCTGATCAACACTGTTATAAAATCCAGAAATGTGTTCCAATGATCAAGGTTTTTTACAAGTAAATTAAAACCCGTTTTATGATGGCAAGATAGCCACTATTATTTATACCAAACTTCGTTACTGGCTAAACGGATAGTTAACGACTGGTTACGTTATTATACTGTGCTGATCAAGCTGCTTAATAATTTATAAATGCGTTAATCCTCTTAACGCTCCTTTCACACATCACTTTTTTAGCCGTGCGGGAAAACACCGCACGATTTAAAAACCGTCCGTCACACCATACAAGTAATTGGCAGCCGGTTAAAAACCGTCGCCGTGCCTGTGTGAAAGGTCTCATAAGATTCTTCGCGCCAATATTGGAATGTATGCCGTGCGATTTTTAATCGTACGGGCAAAACCGTGATGTGTGAAAGGGGCGTAACAAAGTTCCCTTAGTTTAATTTGGTTGTTACAATCCCTAATGGTAACAAGTTAACCGCTAATTTGTATATTTTTCAGTCAAAACTACGTTACCTACTTAATGAATCGACACCTAGTAAATTTTTTACACTTTTGGCGACCACCGCTATTTTATAATTATAAGATTGTGCACGTTTTAACGGATTCTTTGTGAAACCTCATGCATGTCACTTCCTGACATACTGTAATCTGCCAGCCCCCCCCCCTAGTTTAACTTTGATATTCAACACTGAACTCTAAACTGAGCAGAAAGGTGGAGGCTACAAACATGTCCGTTCATTGGTGTACATAAATACCCAAGCAACAATGCTGTGCTGGATTACCGCCTTCCGCACGGCTAAACTGCTTTGCCGACTAATGATCATTTCCTGCCAACCACTTCCTTAAACTTCAATTGCTCTGCCGTTTCATCTTTTAACAAGCGCCTTTAATACCACTAAATGCGCCATTTATTACTCGAACATTCATTCGCCGCTATTTCAGTCCTCGGTTGTGTATAATTTTGTACATTCCTTCGCCCTCCTTTCATCTGGATGAATGAACACTTGAAGAAACTGCTGTTCAAAATTTTATTCATTAAAACCTATGAATTGGGGGACAAATTTGTGGTCTTTAGAGAATTGAAAATTCTTGTTTTCCTATGTGTTGTGTTCTGAATTAATATCCTGAACAAAATTATCTCCCAGGGAATTACTTTTTGTTATCTAGAAGACAAACTTCATTCAGTGGTATATGATTACTCACATTTATAAACTAGCTATTTCGTGTCACGGCTATGCCCGGGATTGAATGTATTTTTTAGCTACCAAAATCTTTCTAAAGAAGGACAAAATCTTCCCTAAGAAATACATTGAAACAATAAAGTGGTATGAGTTGAGCTCTGAAGGAATTTTGCAAAACCTTTTCTTAATGAAAACCAATGAGCTAGTAGGAAGGATTATGTCAAATTTAAAGCCCGTAGGCCCTCAGCCATTTATAAAATCATGTGGCGGAGCCCTAAAGAACATCAAAAACTATATTTGCAAAAATGTTTCTTTATGTTACCTATTAGCAAAACGGAACATAAACATTAAATTTCAACCCCGTAGGATCCATAGTAATTTTGAGGATTTGTGGGGAGGAGCCCTGAAGGAAATTTGCAAAATCATTTATTATTGAACACCTATGAGCAAAGAGGAACGTCCATGTCTAATTTATACCCCATAGGCCCTGAATTGATTTTGAGGTCATATGGGGCGGAGCCCTAAAAAACTTCAAAAACTAAATATGCAAAACTGTTTCTTAGTGAGCATTTTATTACCAAAACGGAACATCCTCATTAAATTTTAATTTCTTAGGATCTATGGCAATTTAGAGGTTCTGCGGGGTGGAGCCCTAAAGAAAATTTTCCAAATTGTTTGTTAACAACTGTGAGCAAAGAGGTCCATGTCAAATTACAACCCCATGAGGTCTAGAGTAATTATCAAGACCTGTTTGGGCGGAGCCCTAAAGAATATCAAAGTATATATTTGCGAAACCTTTTCTTACTGAATACCTATGAGCTAAGAGGAACATCCATGTTGAATTTCAACCCTGGAGCCCTAAAGTATTTCGAAATCCTATGAGGCGGGGCCCTTAAGAGCTTTAAAAACGATATTTGCAAACCCATTTCTTAGTGAGTACCCATGAGCAAAAAGAGAATCCTCCATCATTCTTAAACCCCGTGGGCCTTGGAGTAATTTGAAGTCCAGTGGGGCGGAGCCTTAAAGTGCTTCAATAACTATATTTGCAAAACTGTTTGTTAGTATCTAAAGTAATAAAATACGAAATCAAGTAAACTGCACTTAATACAACCAAAGTAAACCGCTCTAAAAATAATTGTATTTCACTCCATCAAAACATAAATGTTAACAAAGACAAACATTAATAAACATTATATCTCACAGCTGGTTACTTCTATGGTTATAAGCATTTGCTTTGAATGAATCATCATTTGCTAGATATAAACAAGCCTAATTCCCATATGATAACATTGGAAGTTTGAGGACGTCTAGGGTGTTGCCCTTTGTGAATATTAAAATGAAAATAGTCAGACTTTCCTATTTTAAGCCTAAAGAATGAGTATACCAAATTTCAGCATTCTAGCTAGTCTGGAAGTTGGAGAATTAGTTATGATTGAGTGAGTGTGTCAGTGAGTGAGTGAGGGCGTTTCCTTTTATATGTTTAGATGAAACTGATTATTTTATTTGATTTTCAGCCCACAAAACTGAATGTTCACAAGAACGACTCCGAGAGTTGGGACTACACAACTCCTCTTGCAGGTAAAATTCTCTAATATTATTTTTTTTACTTCAAAGTAGTTGACCCACCTTAGAAGCATAAAAATTTCTGTGTTTTCCCATGCATAATTGAGGTGTTATTACAATTCTCCAGAACCAGTATAATAAGTATTTATAGGTTCAAAAAAATGTTTGCCAATCTTTTTTATAGTTAAACTCATTATGCATGTCATACCCTTAAATGTTTGTTTATGTCGTAAAGGAATTCCACACTAACTTTCACATTATTTATTTGTTTAGTTAGAAACAAACTTTTTTTCTGAACTATACTTAAAGTATCAACATGAAATAATTTAGTATCCTAATTTATTCTATTTATTAATTGAATACAATTGGGATAAATTGGATTTAAAGAAACCTCATTAAGCGCAACAATCCCCATGCGTATATCAGAGCTCATACTGAAAAATATATCCAGTCATTTATCGTTAGTTGCTATTACTTTTTACAGTAGATTATCCAAACTCATTGGGACCATAAACGGTTCGGATATTCTAATTAATAGGATAATCGAACATGAAAATTCGATACTATCTATAACTATTAAATAGTTCATTGACTGTTTTTCAACAATAAATATTCCAAAATATTTTTTAAAGAAGAGATCAAAGCAAAAATACTTGATGTTTCCTTACATTTGTTGTCACTTGTGCTATGTTTGCCGTTTTGTAATAGGTTATTTAAAATGTATACTAAATTCTAGTAAGCTGTTCCTGGGTTTGGGTAAATGATGTTCCGATAATCGTCTCTCGACTGTAATACTACAGGGAGGTTGTAAAAAATCTATAATTTAATTTGTATTTCTCACAGTTTCATCTACAGTAAAATAGAAAAACTTAAGAAAAAAAATGGTGGAGGTCAATAAATCTTGCCAGGGGTGATGGTTTTAGGCTCTTCAGGCAACCAAAATGTGTAACTTCCCACACTGTTTGTGCATGCATAAGAATATTTATCAATGGATTAACATGTTCAGGGTTATTCTTTTATCACAATACCCAGTAGCTGTTATTTCCATTAAATAACTATTGTTTGAGCGGTTTATAAATCATTAGTCAAACAGTTGTTTATTATTTCATAAAAAAGGATATTTGCAAAAAAATGTACCTTGTAGTTTTCAGATTCAAATCAATAGTTTAAATTCAAAGACATTTTAGGCTTCAGTATGGTGTAAACTCAGTCAAGCAGTCGACGAAGGATCAAATGAGAGCAATCAAAAAATTACTGTAGCAATGATTTTATTTATGAATGAAAAAATTGAAGTATGCGAAGTAGGGAATTTAGACATTTAAAAATCCTGCAAGAGGGTAGTTTGATTTAGTATATTATGGCATTTTAAAAAGTTTCTACCTACACATGCATGAATCTTACCACACTTAAAGTGTGTAAATTAATTGATGTCAAACGTGTGAGTTATTTTTGGACCTCTGTGTATTATGAATGCAGTATCGCAAGCACGTGGCCCGAGCGCTCAACCCAAGATGTAGGTCGAGAGTTTAATAATTATGGTGTTTCGCATTTAGCCCTCCTAAGCCAGATAGCGTCCATTTAGCACCTGTTTCTTGTCCGGGGACCTGTTGCCCAAACATTTATAGTCATGAAGCCACCAGCCAAAGTCAACACATACCTCTCCGCTAACTCGTCTGTATCCTTGGGCGGCCTCTGTGTACTGTACTTCAGCCCACTCGTTTCACCCGTGGTAGTTTAATAAATTTAACCAAATTATATCAATTTCATGCAATCAATTTTTAATCAATTTTTAATTTTGTTTATTTTTTCAAGAAATGTTAGCAATAAAGTTTTCCTTTTGCTAAGATGTATTTTCATTGTAACTACGAGTACTTGAATAAATCAGACATTGTTGGGGTAGCTGTTTAAAATTACCAATCAATAATATCTTATCAGTAATGCACTAAAGCTCTTGTATATTATAACTAAATATTTATAATGCTAAACTGTTTGAAAGAATTCCATCTTGGTTTTGGTTAATAGACTACTTTTTTTCTAATTCATACAAAAATCATTGATTGATTGCCAATAATTCTTCACATTATTGGTTAGCATTCTTAACATTATATTAGCCAACTTAAGTTTTAACTGAGAATTATTCATCAAAATTGTGTCTTTGCACTTAATTTGTCATATTGCACGTTGCAAAACCTGGCATAATCAGGCATGTTGCAAATTTGAAAATGCAATTGATAACCTATCACACTTACTTTACATCAATAATGACATATGGAATATCAGTCTGGGGCAACTCTTGCAATTCAAAGAAAATATTTAAAATGCAAAATAAAGCATTAACAATTATTGCCAGAATTATGGCAACTCCCATAACTCCAGCAACGATATTTTTCAAAACTTTTCGATTACAGTATGACTTTTTATGACCATTACATATTAGAAATTTCAAATTAGGAGAATGAAAATCCAATCTCTTTCATTGACCAACCCAACCATAATTACTCTACTGGAAAAAAATTAAACCAGTAAAACATATATTGGAAAAACAACATTTATACCTTCAATATTTGGGTCCTAAAATTCATAATAAATTACCATTGAAAATAAAAAAATATTTAAGTTCTTTTTTATTTAGGACCACTTTGACAGCCTGGTTGAAAACCGAAAACTTTATTCTATAACACAGTATCTAGAAAGAGATACGAAAAATTATTAAAAGTAGACAAATGTTTTATTTTTATTATCTATATATATAATACGTGATGCCCTTTTTTGTTAACACTACTCCTCCCTTATTTCTGGACCAATTTTGACGTTTGAGGTGTTCAAAGAATGGTCTCAGATCGTAGTTTTGCAATAAGGTTTTAGATTTTTGATATTGTAATTCTGAAGCCCACAAGTAGCCTTCAAAGTTCGTTTTTTGTCCATAAGATTAACATGGGGAACAATTTGTATTAAATTGCAAAATAAAACAGCTGTTGATAATAAAACAAACAAACACTCATGTTAAAAATTAACTGAATAGAAGCAGTTGAACTACTGGCTACTGGTACTGAAATGTCAACTCAATTCCATACTTTAATACAAGGAGTGTCTATTGTGTGGAACAAAATGTGTGTTTTACCTTTTCCCTTAAAATGTAGCATGTAGATTTTGATTGAACTTTGAAATTATGTGTATTTAAACACAAAAAATAGTTTAGAATCTTAACCCCAGAAAAGTTCATTTTCCTGTACGTAAACAAGTTTGGAAATTGAAATTTTTTGACGTGGTTCCTATGGGTTATCAGATTGGTATTGAAACAACAATGAAAGATAACAAAAATTAAAACACAAAATATTTGCACATTGGTTTTTAAAGTTATGTGTGCTACGAAAAGGGATAGTTAGTTTTTTGTTTAAATTTAATAATAACCTGTTTACTGTGATACTATTTAATGTAGAATGTATGCAGAACATTTTATTAAAACACCTGAGACAACATTTAAAAGTGTTTTACCTCCAGTAGGCCTATAGATAACAAGCTTATTGCAAAAATTGTTTGTATAAAGAGAAATTTTAACAAAAATATAAATGCCACATCAAACCAAAATGGACCACACCAACAAAGATGTAGAGTTTCTTAGTTTTTGTGATTTCTTTATTCAAATCCTGCAATGCCATGGAAAGTTAAGTTAAAGAGGTTTTAGTTCGTTATAAATTGTAATAGTGTGGACTTATTCACTATGTCGACTACTAACTCATACAGTACTAAACTACAAAAAACAGTCTCAATAAGTGCTGCATAACCCATACAGGACCGGGGAGTTGTAATTAAATATTGCTTTTCCTTTTGTTGTCAATTACGTTTTTGTGTGATGAACTATCAAGATCCAACATCTTTAAATTTTTTCAAAATTTTATAGGAGTTTTTATGCAGAGTCTCTATTACAAATCGGCATAAGAACCATCATGTCCTAGCTAATTTAGATATAAAAGAACAACTACCAAATCTCAACTCTATCATATTGGGAACTTGGGGAATTAGTGATGAAGATCGGTTGATGAAATAATGTAGTGTAATCTTATTTACACTGTATTTTAATTTTTATTCAAAGCAACTCGGTAAATTACCTTGGAGCAAGGTTAACACAAATCCTCCCTGATTTCTGGGCCAAATTTAATGTTTAAGGTGTCAATAAATTCTCCCCAGTTCGTAGTTTTGCAAAAAGGTTTTAGATTTGTGATATTTTATTCTAAAGGGTATGGGAAGCACTTAAAGTTGGTGCTTTGTCCATAAGATGAAAATGGGGAATAATTTTCATTGCATTTCTAAATAAAACCGCTGCTGATAGTAAAGCAGACAACACATATTAAAAGATGAATAGAAGAAATTCTCTGAGTTGTCAACACAAACTCCATAATATTATATGAGAAGTGTCTACTGTGATACTGCCCATGTATCGGATAGATTTAGCTTGAACTTAGGATTTATGCGTATTTGGACACAAAAATAAATTTAGTAACAGCCTCACCCCAGCAAAAATTCCCTCTCATGTCTAAAAACACATTTGAAAATTGAAATTATTTTAACATAGGTTATTGGTTGACATATTGGTATTTAAACAACAACAAAATGTATAGCCTACAAACATTTAAGCAAGACTTTTAATTTGGGCGTGAGGTTTTAAACAGCTGGTGAACTAGGAAAAGTTATGGTTGTTGGTGTAAATTAAAATACCCCCCGTCGCAGCAGACCTGCGTACTCAGCGAATTTCCAAATTAGTAATATTAATTTTGACCAGCTAAACAAAATTTCATCACGTGCTCATAAATAGGGAAATAAATGTCTATTCTCCTTAAGATAAATATAGGGAAAGAGTATGCAGGTATGCTGCCATGGGGACACTAAAATCAGGTTTTTAGCATAGAAAAAATTTATTTCGACCATATAAAGCCATATAGTAAGTTTCATCAATATCTGTCCATAAATAAAACAGTTTGCCTATTCTCCATATGATTAACATGGGAAAAGAGTATGCAGGTTTGCTGCCATGATAAGTACAAAAACCAAGATTTTTTACCTTTAATGGATGAATCTCAACCAAATGAAGCTAAATACTAAGTTTCATCCAAAAATATTGGTTAATAAGTGAAATATTAAAACATCCTTATTCTCCATAAGATTAACATTGGAGCCCCAAAAGACAATGTACTGTCTTTAGACTTTGTAATATCTCGGTAATCAATGGAGATAGAGCAAAGCTTCAAAATACTAAATTGTGTGTTTTTTTTAGCTAAATCCAATGGTCAAAATAAAAATTTAAAATTTTTTTAAATTTACATATGAAAAATGCAAAAAAACCCATTTTTGGGGTACAAAACCCCCCAAAACTACCCCTTCCGGTAGGTCGATATGTCTGGTTTTCGAACTCATCCGAATAAACGTAGGATTACACGTCTCTACCAAATTTGGTGTCGATCGGACCGTTTTTACGAGAGTTATCGTGCCTAGGGACACATACATATATATATATATATATATATATATACATATATAAATATATACATATATATATTACTGTAAAAATAATTAACCTTAGTACCCTTAAATTCATTTTATTTGACACTTAGTGTCAAATAAAATGAATTTAAGGGTACTAAGGTTAATTATTTTTACAGTAATATTGAAAGTAGCCCTCCTTGGTGAAAATAAAGTAACATATATATATATATATATATATATAAAAATTTGAATGACTATTATTTTTGATCTCTGGGCACCTAAAAACGAAAAAGTAACATGGTCCCGGGCTTAGGTCTTACCATGAGACCTACGGTAATAGCTTATTCCCTATGGGAAATTCGCTAATACCCCCCGTCGCAGCAGACCTGCGTACTCAGCGAATTTCCAAATTAGTAATATTAATTTTGACCAGCTAAACAAAATTTCATCACGTGCTCATAAATAGGGAAATAAATGTCTATTCTCCTTAAGATAAATATAGGGAAAGAGTATGCAGGTATGCTGCCATGGGGACACTAAAATCAGGTTTTTAGCATAGAAAAAATTTATTTCGACCATATAAAGCCATATAGTAAGTTTCATCAATATCTGTCCATAAATAAAACAGTTTGCCTATTCTCCATATGATTAACATGGGAAAAGAGTATGCAGGTTTGCTGCCATGATAAGTACAAAAACCAAGATTTTTTACCTTTAATGGATGAATCTCAACCAAATGAAGCTAAATACTAAGTCTCATCCAAAAATATTGGTTAATAAGTGAAATATTAAAACATCCTTATTCTCCATAAGATTAACATTGGAGCCCCAAAAGACAATGTACTGTCTTTAGACTTTGTAATATCTCGGTAACCAATGGAGATAGAGCAAAGCTTCAAAATACTAAATTGTGTGTTTTTTTGAGCTAAATCCAATGGTCAAAATAAAAATTTAAAATTTTTTAAATTTACATATGAAAAATGCAAAAAACCCATTTTTGGGGTACAAAACCCTCCAAAACTACCCCTTCCGGTAGGTCGATATGTCTGGTTTTCGAACTCATCCGAATAAACGTAGGATTACACGTCTCTACCAAATTTGGTGTCGATCGGACCGTTTTTACGAGAGTTATCGTGCCTAGGGACACATACATATATATATATATATATATACATATATAAATATATACATATATATATATATATATATATAAAAATTTGAATGACTATTATTTTTGATCTCTGGGCACCTAAAAACGAAAAAGTAACATGGTCCCGGGCTTAGGTCTTACCATGAGACCTACGGTAATAGCTTATTCCCTATGGGAAATTCGCTAAAATTGGCTCACTGTTATACTATAACAAATTTGAACAGAAATTTAAATTTGTTGTACATTTTTGCACTTATTAAAACACCCACGGAAACCACAAAATTTCAACACTATATCACAGTAACAAGTTGGAAAATAAGTGAAGAACATTGATTGATCAAACGCTGACGAGATGGAAATTAATTCGCAGTATGATTTTTTTTTAATAAGGAAATTACCATGGAACAAGGTTTGATCACCAAGCACTCTGAAATATGCAGCGCATTGCGCTGCACAGGCACCACTAGTTTATAGTAATTTAAGTTAAATTCTTGTATCACCTGACTATACAGAGTGATTGAAATGTAACCTACACACCCCCTTAACTTTTTAACTATTTGAGATATTTTTAATCGGTTTGCAACCTTCTTCCTCTTGCAACCTTCTTGGGTATGAGGGGCTACAATAATGATGGTTAGTTTTAAAATTTTTACCCTTAGAGGTAGTGGGGTAGGGAGTAGCTCAAAATTTTCAAATGAGAAGTATGGTTGATTTTTATATCATTCTAGAGGTCTTGATGAAACTAAACAATTGAAACAAAGAAAATAAAAATCAACCCACTAATAACAAAATGGCAGCAAAATATTACTTTTAATAACCGACGTATTATTTTATTAATTTACTATTTCTTAATGGACTTCTTTAAATGAAGAGATTATTATTGTTATCCTGGTTGATTATATTTGAATCATTTAAGGGCACCATTTTGTTATTAGTGGTCCGATTTTTATTTTCTTTATGTCAATTGTTTAGTGTCATCAAGACCTATAAAATGATATGAAAGTCGACCATACTTCCCTTTTGACAATTTTGAGCTACCCCCTACCTCCACTTCCCCTAAATTTTGAAACTAACCATCATTATTGTAGCCCCTCGTATCCAAGAAGGTTGCCGCAAACCGATATCAACTATCTCAAATAGTTAAAAAGTTAAGCTGGGGTGCAAGTTACTTTTTAACCACCCTGTATGTCCTTGTCCTATCATGTTTATTTTATGTATTTATGTAATGACATGTAATAAATAAATAAAAATTCATTTCATTCATAACTACGATTTAGCTTTTACCCATTATGTACAACACTATCATATACACAAATCCAAATTGTCATGCCATTATTTTAATAATTTTTATTTTTGAATAAATTTTGTTCAAAAATGTGTTCTGTACCTTACTAAGTGACATCTACTAATTTGACTGCGATTTAACAATTAAAACAAATTCCCAAAGTCATAAAAATAAGATTTTTCTAAACTATATTATAATTTAAACAAATTGGAAAAACTTATTAATTGGTATAGGTGATGAATAAATACATGAGTAGAGGATTGAACTCGAAAACAAACATGTATTAAACAATGACAGTTGAACAGTTTTCTGCACCAGTAGCCAGCCAAATTGCATCCGAACCATTGAATGTTGTATGATTGCTGCGAGCTGATCTGCGACTAAATTAATTCTGATAAATTTTAATTTGCGAATCAGTCTACTCGGTGATTTATTAAAGCTATGTCAACAAACCTGGGGTCGTTAAAGTGCAGTCTAGTCAGCAGGGTTGCCGTGTTTACAGTTCCGCTTACATGTCCATGTCTGCTCAGTACATCAAGGTTTATGGTTTTATTCACTACATTTAAAGTGAATTCAGTGTAGCCGGTAAATATTTATGAGTGTTTCATGTGTTATTTACTGCTGTTGTTTTCTTGTTGTGAATCAGTCAGAATTCATTGTTTTTAACTAATTTTTTAACTTACCTCATATTTAGTCATAAAGAATTTTGGTGTTGGAATTTATATTTTTGCAGAATCATGGGGGTTTTATTTTCTTTTTGATTCAGTTTTTTTTGGTACACATTATAAACGGAAGTTAGGCCTTTAAAATAATTTTTTTTATTTATACTTAATATTTTATTTAAACCTTCTTTTCATAACTATTATAAAATATGTTTTACACATAAAATTATTTTTTCTTCCTCTTTAAATAAAACTTGCCTCAGTTACTTACTTACTAAAACAATGTTATTGAAAGTATCAAGTGGAATATTTCAAATAGGTTAACACAATAAGTTTATTTTTTTACTGAGATCAACTGTTTGGCTTAGAATTAACTTTGTGTTTATAAGTGACGTGATACATTTTCAGTTGATCGGTTGTTCTTTGATGCAATGTGAGCATTAGTTTCCCACTGATGACCTCTAACAGACTGCACCAGGGAGAGATTATTTTGCATCAATAGTCAAATGACTTGTTATACATACACCACCTATTTCCTTTTAAACCTTATTTAGCCACTGTGTAAAACAACTACTAACGTGTTGACATACGTATTTCCATAAATTATTGTTTATTTTTTTAGATACTTCTTAATAAACTATGTTATTCTTGTTTTTTTAAATTTTCTCTTTTTAAAATTTGTTTGTTTTTGCTGAACAATTTGCAGATTGTTTACGTAATCTAAAAACTTCAGACATTTTTTAATACACCCCTTTTCACTGGAGTTTTTTTCTCATTTTTTATCACCCAGTACAGTAAAACTAGTAACTTAGCTCTATCTTTTAATCCGCCGAACATACAAATGATATTTTTTTATTCTTTCACCACCTACATAAGTCTCTTGCACGTGGGGTTTTCCACTTACTCTCTCTCTCTCATGCCATGTTTATATCTTTATTGTTTTTGTGCTCAAGTTTGCTACCACAGCGAGGCGGGTAGCGCAGTCGGACTGTAGAGTGTATGGAATGTGTCGTGTACCACTCTGGATATAAAGCCGCTCTCTAACATTATGTGAGACCTAATTGAATCAGCCTCTAGAGCTTTCAACTTTAATTTTATACATTTATAGAATTATATTTTAAAGTTAATCAAAACTAGACCCAGCTGCCTTGGTTATGAAACCATGCCTGACAAATTAATCAGCTGGAATTTGTCAGGAACAAAGCTACACCTCATCCGATCCATCACTCTCATCACACTCTTCCTTCAGTCATATTAATCTTAAAATACGCACCATATTGTGCCGTGTCTCAGAAAAATTTGTCATGAACCCTCTGTATTAAGGGAATAATATAAAGGAATAAACCAGGAATAACCTTCGTCAAACTAAAATTGTATGTAATTTGTTTAAAGAAAAAAACATTCAGGTAATTTGTGCGTTTTTAGATGATTTTCTAAAATTGGAGTAAACATTGTAGTTTACATAAAATGTTCATTATGCACTGTGATAGTAATTTGCTCGTGCATTAGTAATAGAAATTTTGCCCACGTGTTCAATTAAAAGTTAAATCACTCTTTGTGACATTTAATTTCTCTTCTGAAACCTTCAAGTGAGCTTTGCCTTCAGTTGATGATTATTGAGTAATTCATTTGTCTGGAAGTAGTTTTTAGTTTAATTGTGATTTCTCTATTTGGAATCACATTAATATTTAAATTTCAACAATTTAAGGTACTTCACAGTATTAACATTTACTAAAAATTACTTAATACTGCTGTAAACTACTTAGTTTTACTTGTAAAAGAGAAGGATTTATGGTATTTTACTAGAGGAAGAATCTCTAAATATGTTCGAAACCTGTAAAATTTTATTTATTCTTCCCCTCTATAGTACAAATTATTTTTGAATTAAACCCTTTACATTTTAAGACCACTATTCTTCTTGAACGCTTAATTAAGTTTAAGAAGTTAATTATTAATTAATTTTATGTAAATTTTGTTCACATTATAACCGCTATATCTTATGATTATCATTGTACATGCTATCTGCCTGTTACATTGCAATTCATTTAACTAATAAGCTCAACAAAGGAAAAAACGTTTAATTTATTTACAATTTTTATACGCACGTTTACAATTTAATGGTTGCCTCTCTGCAATAATTATAACGTGAGTTTTATTACAAAAAAGTAAATTAAAACTAAATTATTAAATAACCACAATCCCCACTTATTCTTTCTTTTCCGAATGAATTGTGAAACTTGCTCTTTTTGTCCCTCACTGAGAGTTGAATGGCTGAAGGTGCAGTTTAAAAGCTCGCCACAGAACAATGAGTAGAAGAGAGAGAGGCTGAGGGAGAACGTGACATCTGACCTCAGTACATGAGTCCCCTTTTCATCCCCTTACACCAGGGGTGGCCCTTCCCCCATTCCCCTCAACTGATCGGTTTCTCTGTATTGGAGTAAATGGGACCCAGATTTCCATTGATAACGTCATTGGCTCCGTTTTTATGTGGTAAAGTTCTTTCATTCACTTATTTCGATAGTTGATTAGAATATTACTTCGAGCATGACAAATGAAATATTTTAATTATTTGTTATTCAAACTATAAGCCTGTTACATGAACATGAGTTAAATTTATTCATGTTTTTTTTTTTTTTTACAAACATAACTTAAACAGGGAGTAAATTATATTGATTGTAATAATGATACTTGTGGATCTCAAACGCTTCTTTTTTTGTTCACTGAAATTGAGGATAAATTGTACTATTGCAATAAAATAATCATTCATGCTATTAAATACAATAAATCAAATTCAATAATGCATAGAGTTCTGAAATCATCTTCATTTATTTAAACTTCTTAAAAAACTTACCAACACAAAAAAAACTTTTTTGCTAATAAACAGCTGTCAATTTACTTCTAAAACTGGAAGCCGCAGTCTTCAGCTGTATCTACGATATTTAATTACATTAACCATCTCCAGTCCATCATTAGACCTCAACCATGGTTCCGGTCCATTAGTGTGAACCATTTGTCATAATTCGCTATTGGCAGTGGCAATATTATGACAGATGGCTTTCTTCGACTGTCACTTATTTCGGGCCGTTAACTTTCCTCCATTTATTTTAAGTTTTTTTTACTGTGATGTTTTACTTAGAGTTAAACCATTAATTCTTTAACTGTAGCCATATATTAACTAAATTAATGTAAATACTATTTTTCTCTATTGTAGTTGAATTTATGAAAACTGATTTTCAATATTCAACTTTTGTTTAAAGTTTAAAAATATATCAGCATTATCAGAACGTAGGCTCGCATTCACCTTACTCATTCACCTTGAAGTATTTTTTGAAATGTAGCAAAATAAATTTTCTGAGATAATATCATAGATTTCATGTATTTCAAATACCGAAATACCATTGCGATATGAGAGAGCAATTTTGGTAGTTGTCAAACTCCTAAATTATAAGTATTTTATTTAGAAAGTTCAGAGTTTTAAAGGGTGGATATACATTATAAAGTATTAAGGAACTTCCACCATCAAAGAGGGCAAAAAAAGTTGTATAAAATGAAATGGCTTAGAAGCTTTGGGATGAAGGAGGGATTTAAAGCCACCGGCTTAACTTGAGCCGATAATTACTGGTACGGAGGCGATGAATTACACCTTAGGTCAGAAAAGTTCAATTCATCTCACATTTACATCACAACCTTTCACGTCAACTTGAGTCATCAGCGATGGATTATAACTTTTCTAATATGTCAACCCCCGGATTAACACTGCTTTGAGCAAGTTTTAATGAAAAGATTGTTTCATCATGCCTATTTTGAAAGTAGTTAAATTAATCAAAACATGTTATTTATCCCTCAGGCGTATTTGGTACCAGCAGGAAAAGGTTTATTTGTAATGTGCCTCTTTACATTATGGCCCTGTGGTTCCAATATTAAAAGGAGTATTAATTAAATAAATATGTCATCATCGTATTCATTACCAATTGTTAATTTATTTTATTTCCCTATAGGCCAAGAGTGCAAAATACATCCTGAATTTCATTGCAAAAGTAAAACTTTATTTTTGTGAAAAAAGCTTAAAAGTAATGAATGTTAAATAATTCAAAACCCTTGGAATGGCATGCAACCAAACATAGCTTTAAGATTTTATAGCTTGTAAGAATTTTGTGTAGTTGTTAAATTTCTAACATACTAGTCATACAGTAGAAGTAACACATCAATTCGTCCACTTTTTCATCACGACCTTCACACCGATTAAGTAAAAAAATTTTTAGCATCTAACCTATAACTACATACGGTAATCAATTTTGCCACTTTAGCATCTTGATAGTATTTTTTATGTACACAAAGTTCTCTAAACTTGTTTGGATATTTTTGGGGAAAAAGATGAAAAAGTGGATTTAGAAGAGTACAGAACATTGGAAGACAACAGAGAACACACAACAGGCAACACAGACAAGGTATGTACCACGAACACACGGCCACACATTGACACCAATACTCTGCACGACGGTCCGCACACAGACAAACGAGCCGTTTAGTGTTTGGCCCCCGCCAGACTCAATCGGTACATGCTGACGAATTTTCAAAATTGTTTCCTCTCACATACACAGAGTAAGCTCAACACAAATTAATGCGGAAGACGGATTCAACAAAGTCAAAATCTTCAAACTGTACATGCGATTTTCCAAATTTCTTTCCTCACATACACAAATTTTGAGGCCGGACTCGGTCGAGTCGAGATCTCAAATCGGAACATTATAACGTTTTTCCAAATTTGTTTTCTCACATCCACACAAAGTAACGCAGAACACAGAAACGTTGAGCAGTTGAGTTGTAATGACGCGAAGGAATGTTTGTCTATGTGCAGGAACTGTCTGGGACGTGTAACCACTGTTACCAACTGTTAGCACGGCCGTTACCACTGTTACCAACAGTCACTGTGGACACTGTCAGTGTGTGACCGCCAGGAGAGACAGGTAACGTCAATGCATCATTGTTATTAGGTTAAGTGTTGTAAGTTACCGAGTTGTCTACTGGTCACTGGAATCAGAATTTATAGAAGGGGTTGTGGAAGGTGGTTAAAAGTTGCAGATTTTGTCTCAATTATCAACCTTATGAATTTTTACCAAAGTAGTTACAAAAGTTTTCCTGTAGTTTTAAGGAATGCGCTGAAAAACTGTCTTATATTGTAAAAAATTGATTTTATATTACCAAGAAAGATCATCAGAAATGGCTTACAGGTCTGTTTCATCTCAATTAATGCCATATCATTTGTGACCCAGACTATGGACCCTATCAAGTGTTCGTGCTACATTTTACAGGGACCTTTACCTAAACAAATTTATTGAGAACACTACACTTTTCAAGGGTTAAAGTGTGAATTGGGATGAAGCTGGTTTGTAAACTACTTTTGAATGTGCTTTTCAGTTTTTGTGGCCTCGAAAATATCGAGCAATTCTTGTAACTAGTAGACATGCTGGTTATGTAAAGCGGTATATTACCTTATTGTGGGTTGTCCTACTCGGTGGTAATGGTTAATTCTTTGTATAATATTTAGTTGTTATTCATTAAAACCCTTCTGAACTAATTGATAATTTTAGATATTTGCATATACAATTTACTTTTTATTAAATAATTTCTATAATTAATTCATATGGATGGTTGTATAAGTATTTGAAGGGTATTCCAGTTAACCAGTTTTCTGGGATTTTGTTTTGATAATTCAAATTATCTAATAGGTTATTAATGGATTAGGCCTCTCACTTATAAGGATCATCAAGTTTTCCCCCCATTGTACGAAATAAATATTGACATTCTAAAACAAATTTGTAGCTAAAAAATTAAATTTTGAACTGTAATGAGACTATTTAATTTACTGCTTTTGGAACGATATCATGGGCATAATGTTTTCTAAAATATTATGATTAAGACTAGTTTTACCCAAGTCAAAATTTTAAGCAAGTTATGAGGGAACACAAGATTTTACTCTGCATCCAGATATTTGCTCAATGCCTTAGGTTATGTGGTTGTAATAATCTAATTATTTGTTAGGTTTTAGAACTGAAGTCCATTAAAAAGACTATCCAACAAACCTGATAAACAAGTTATAACATATACAGGGTTAGGCAAAAGTCTGGATACCCCCAGTTAACTTTTTAACGCGTTGCAGTAGGAAAACCAAACTCGGCACATGTTTACAACATCAAAAACTGCACTTTTTCATCAACTACACAACTTTGCCCCTGCCCCCAAAATGGGGTATTTTGGGGGCAGCCCCAAATTTTCAAATGTAAACCCCTATCGAGTGACCCCTCATTTTAAACGGTTTATCAAGAGAAATTAAATGGCGCAAACCGGAGGTCGATATCTCACCCCTAACCAAAATGGCAGCCATTTCAAAATTTGACATGGGCAAGCAAGTATAAGTATGGACACCCCCAATTAATTTTTTAACACGTTGCAGTAGGAAAACCAAACTCGGCACATGTTTACAACATCAATAACTGCACTTTTTCATCAACTACACAACTTTGCCCCTGCCCCCAAAATGGGGTATTTTGGGGGCAGCCCCAAATTTTCAAATGTAAACCCCTATTGAGTGACCCCTCATTTTAAACGGTTTATCAAGAGAAATTGAATGGCACAAACCGGATGTCGATATCTCATCTCTAACCAAAATGGCAGCCATTTTAAAATTCGAGAAAGGTAAATTGACTTTACATTAAATCAGAAAATAGCTTTTTTAGAATCGAGAATATCTGGAATTATTTTAGAATTGAACCTACTAGTTCATTTCTGCTATTAGGTTCAATTCTAAAATAATTCAAGAAATTATAAATTCCAAAAAGCTATTTTCCGATTTAATTTTAACGAATGTAAATTTACCCTTCTCGAATTTTAAAATGGCTGCCATTTTGGTTAGAGATGAGATATCGACATCCGATTTGTGCCATTCAATTTCTCTTGATAAACCGTTTAAAATGAGGGGTCACTCGATAGGGGTTTACATTTGAAAATTTGGGGCTGCCCCCAAAATACCCCATTTGGGGGGCAGGGGCAAAGTTGTGTAGTTGATGAAAAAGTGCAGTTTTTGATGTTGTAAACATGTGCCGAGTTTGGTTTTCCTACTGCAACGTGTTAAAAAATTAATTGGGGGTGTCCATACTTATACTTGCTTGCCCATGTCAAATTTTGAAATGGCTGCCATTTTGGTTAGGGGTGAGATATCGACCTCCGGTTTGCGCCATTTAATTTCTCTTGATAAACCGTTTAAAATGAGGGGTCACTCGATAGGGGTTTACATTTGAAAATTTGGGGCTGCCCCCAAAATACCCCATTTTGGGGGCAGGGGCAAAATTGTGTAGTTGATGAAAAAGTGCCGTTTTTGATTTTGTAAACATGTGCCGAGTTTGGTTTTCCTACTGCAACGCGTTAAAAAGTTAACTGGGGGTATCCAGACTTTTGCCTAACCCTGTAATTACTGCACTGTGGTAGAAGTAAACCACAATAACAACATTGTTATAGTAAATCAATTCCTTATAACTTGTTATTCAAATTTGTTGTGTAACTTATTGCAAAAAAGATTGATTCTCTGTAGCTGAATTCTTTAGAGATAAATTTTACAACACTGTTTCAAAACATTTTTTTACATAGTGTAAATATGCCCTCAGTCTTAATTAAATATAAATTATCTTTCAGTTAACATTTTTTTAACATTCAACTATTTTTTTATTAACATCTGCAATTTTAAATTAACTAAATGTGATCATCCGTTGAAAGTGTCCAAAGCCAAGACAGAAGGAAAATTGAGTGTGTTGGGGTTACCAGTAAACAAGCTCATAATTTCTAACTCAAAAGTTCAAGAACTATAAACATTTCTCAGCACACTGATTCAGTCACTAAACTTTCTGAAACTAATATTTATTTTCAATGTCTGTTCGATTTTCTTGTTGATATGTGTACAGCAAAATCGAAACGTATAAGTCAAAGTAGTTTACTTTTTTACTTTCTCAGGATACTAGAATACTTAAATTTTTGATTGGTAATAAATTCGTTACCATTCAGGTTCAGGGGATAAAGTAGTTTTTTATTACCCTAGGGTGATAAAAAGAATCAGATGGCTTTGAGCATAAATTTTTTCGCACTAACAATAAAACTGCTACAATCGCTGATGTTTTTTAATAGCAACAAGATGGATTGCTGTTTGCGATCGAGGCAAACCAATTCTTGTTCTTGGTTGTGGAAATAAATTGAGCATTTTGTCAAAAAATGTAGTTCACTACAGTAGTTCAAAGTTCTTTTTCTTGAAACTTGGTCATATTACCTCTGCTAGAGCTTTCTTCTGTAATCTAATATGAGTAAGTAATATTTGTAATGTGTATGTATGTTTGCACATGGATCTCAAAAACGGCTCAAACGATTTTCTTCAAACTTAGCAAATAACATAGTTCTGTGATAAAAATAATAAAAATACAGGTCTGTATGCCAGGAAAAAATGTTATTTTGTAATATTCTTTGATTGGAATCCAATAAATTTTAACATTGGTCATATGATGTTCAAAATCAAAACATGACTAAACTGTCAAAGTGCAGACTATGTGTTCCAGTATAAATCTGTGGTTTTGCATTGTGGCCAGTTGCTAAATTATTAAATGGTATTATAAAAAAAAAAAATTACCTTTTTCTAAATTGTACTTTATATTGTTGATTATGAATGTATAGACAGATAAAAATTATGTAAAAGTATAAAACAACAAATCAATTTTTAGAATTTAAATTTAATTTAAAAACAAAAGATTTAGTAACAATTAATTATGAAATCAAATGTTAACCAAATAATTATAATCACAGATTCAACATGTGGTACAACAAACATACACTAGAATGCAGCACCTGTAGGTGTACATTAAAACAGTCTGAAAGGCGAGTGAATGAAGCAAAGAAGCTTGTCACGAATGCGAGTGTAGGAGCGACGAGAGCTCCGAGAGCTCGTCGTGAAGGCGAATGAGCGGAGCTTGTCTTGGAAAAGAGACAAGCCTCTTTGCACTTAGCATTTTAGTGCACCGTATTTAACAGATATTACTATGAGAATTGTTTAAGTTTACGAAAAAAATGCTTGGCGCCCATGTTCTGATCATAAAACTAACCTCATACGAAAAGAGTTACATAAGACCCCAATAGGCAAATGTTCTCAATATTACAAAAAAGAAACAACTTTTTGGTTCATTACTCAATTTATGTAATAGAAAATGAACACCTACATTGAATACTATCATTTTAAAACAAAATTTCTCCTTGGGAAAAAGTAATGATTTATCAGACCCAGTTTCATTTGCTTGCCCGTGATGCCAATATTAATTAAAAATTATCTTGTGCTAAATTTTAACATTATAATTATAAAACCATGTTCATTTAATGGGCTAATGGTCTTGAGTATTCTTTGTGGTTCATTTCATGTTTTTACAAACTCGCAGCATTGTGAGAACCTTTTCCGATTGTTGAGAAACTGACAAAGAACAAGATAACAAAAGAAACCTCAGCCGCCTTGTGTTTTTTAATTCCAGCTTTGAATTGTTTCACCACGATTTCAGGCCATTAACATAAAGAGTTTCTTACCCTTATGTATTTTTTATTTAATAACTATGCCCCTATAATGCATAATGTGTGATAAAAATGTTTTTCTGTTACAAGATTATTTTTTTTCCTTTTATTTTTATGAAATCTGCCAAACTCTTGAAACTCTTGTGAATGTGCACTCAGCATTTGTTTCAGTTACCTAACAATACTAAAAATTAGTAATTCCCTGTAAATCATTTGATAATAAATTAAAACTTTCTATAGCCACAGTTAATACTTTTTTGCATTTATTTTATTGTAATTTATTTATTCATGTGATGTAATTATTATATTGCCAAGCACTTAAGCAATTTTATTCAACCCTGAATTAAAGGGCTTTCTAAACCTTATTACTTTGAGTGCAGTAAGTTTAGCACATAATAGTCAATTTGTTGCACAGGTTACTTAATCGGCCCAATTTTTCACTCTGTACACGTAACATGCCGCTACACGGGTCTAGCTGTTAAATATATCACCGGAGTCATCCACTTTTCGCGTGATGTACAGCCAATTTAGTACACCTGTCGACCATTAGTTTTTATGTTACAAATAATGTGTCACTCATGCAATCCATATTTCTAACGTTTTACAACCACACAAAAAGTGCCACTGAGTTATTATTGTTTGCGAGATTTGCACAAGGTTTTTTTCTAATATTTTAATGTTGTTGTCACTGCTGTATTATACAGTCATTGTATTCATACATGCAACAATAATGTTAGTGATGAAGTTGTTGCTTTAATCATATTGTGTTAGCAAATTTCAGAAACTTTTTTTAGCCCTGCGAAGTGATTTTTGTAGTTTGTTGTTTTTTCAGTTTTTTGTTTAATGCTATTCACCTTTCTGTGAAAGGGTACATATCATTTGTGTTTTGTTTGTATTTTGGGGTAAGTTAATACTCCAGTTAATACTCCATGAAAGTATAATACCTATTTCCAAGTGACTACGTAGTGAGTGAGTATGTAGGTTTGTCGCCATTTGGGTTTTGTAAGCAAATATAAGTTAAAGATTTCCTAATGAATGTACATACCAAATTTTGTCAAAATATGGCAATGAATAAGCAGGATAGAAGTTTTTGTTAATTTCCCATAAGAATAAGATGGAAAACATAGTTTTTGGATTTTCTCCATAACCATTTGAGAAAAGTTAAAATTTCTAAATACTGAAGTGTGTGTGTGTTTTTTAAGCTCTTTGAAATGGTTCAAGTTAATTTAATAAAATTTAATAAAATAAAGAAATTAAATAAAATCAAATTTAATAAAATTTGAAATTGAAGAAGTTGAATTTAATAAAATAAAGAAAAAAACTAAATACCCATTTTTTTACCATTTTAAAACCCCATAATACCCCGTTCCCATAGTCCGATCATTCTGGTTTGCGAACTCATTCAAGAAGATGCTGGCTTACACACTTGTACCAAAATTCATCAAAATCGGAGGTTTCATTCAAAAGTTATCGTGTTCACGGACACATAAATATATCAATTTGAACGAACAGTGTTTTTGGCTTCTAGGGACCTCAAAACAAAAAAGTATCATGGTCCACTTAGGTCTTACTGTGACTACTACCATACAGAACTTACCCTATAGGGAAGTTCGCTAAAATGGATATGTGGCAGTTTTGGACCTGGATTTTCTAAATTCAACGATTTTAATCAAAACCGTTTAAAAGAGCTTGAAAAACCACAAACAATTTTGTATTTTGAATTTTTAACCTTGCTCAACAAATTAAAGAGAAAATCCTAAAATGTCATTTCCATGTTTTTCTAATAAGTTTCAACAAATCCCTCTATCGCACTTATTTATTGACATAACTTGATAAAATTTGGTATGTACATGTATAAGGCAGAGTGCAACTTAGATTTGCTTACAACGCCCATGTGGTGGCAAACCTACATATTCACCCCCATGGGGTTATGGGGGGAAAATATCAGAATTTGATACAATTTAACGTGTACCTGCACTGGTAAAGAATTATTGTCTATTTGCATAAATACCCCTATGGCAACAAGACTTGTTCCTTAATCCCATGGTGTAGTACATGGGGAAAGTAAAAAATACCAAATTGAATCGGAGATTCGCTGAGGATGCAGGTGTGCTGTGAAGGGGGTATTGTACATTTTGTTGGGTTCAGTTAAACAGTGGATTGTGTCTGTTGCAGCCAAAGCCGCGGACGCCGCCAATCGGCCGGCTCCACTACTGGCCGATCCAAGGTTCACTCCTGGCCCTACACCCTACAACAAATTTACTCCAGGTAAGCCACAATTATACCATATTTTACCAATTTTATTGGTTATGACTGATTTTCTGCATTTCCTTATGACAGTTTAAATTTTTTTTATTTTGTTACTTGTGTATAGACTTTGTTTGTTGTGAAAATGGTTTATTTTTTATTTAACTTCAAGTTATTGTTAGATCTAAAAGCTCGCATTTTAATATTTTTTTACAAATTTTAATTCTTTAAGAACAGGGGCTAAACCCATGCACAAAAAGCTCCGAGCTTTCTGATACTGAGCATAATAAAGTGCTTTTTGGCATTAAAATACTTTTTCTAAATTAGAAAATTCCAAAACAATTTCAGGATAAAATAAAATGACAATAATTACATATTAGACGTTAAAATACAGTGTTTAAAATAGTAGCATCATATTGCGTAATATAAATCAAGAAATAATGTTTAGACAACGTAAAAAATAACTTACCGAATGTTTTTAGAATTTGCACCTAAGTATTATTCCTAAGTTTCTAGTGTTACGTAATCCTTCCACCCTTAATATACTATGCAATAAGTATAAGACTAAAAGACTAACAAAATCATAAAACAAATGTGCTGTAAAGCATCAAGATGGACATTAAAAACAACACCATTTTCCTCTGGAGTGTTGAAACAAATGTTTTTGTGGAAAAGCTTACGATGTCGGACTGACAGCAAACACGATAACCCAAGACAGAGACAAGCCTTTCGTCCAACATTGTTTTTTATTTTTATTATTTCTCCAACTTTTCTTTGAAATATTCCTTCCAAATTTTATAACTTCCAAGCAACATCTATGGATAAAATGGAATAAATTTTAAAAAAATATATTTTTGTAGTATTATACACATCAAGTTAATGTTTTATGTGCTTGCAAACATAATATACTTCTCTAAAACTAGCATCGAGATAAAAAATAGCAATTGGTTATATTTTTGTCATAAAAAATGTTAAAGAAAAACTTTAAAATATAATTTTTAAAATGTCATGGAAAATATTAGTTAAATTAATATCTTGTTTAATATTTGTGAACAAAATACCTCATTTGCCACATTGTACCTCAAAAGAAATTTTGTAATTTTATTGTATCATTTTAAAGCACCCTAAAGCCGCGTCCGCACTGGCTGAACATGTTCGCGGAACAAAGTTCTTCCGAATTTTTGTTTGTTCGTTGCTAACCTTTTAGAATGTAAATCATATGGTCGGTTAATTGTTCGTTAAGAATGTTTGTTGATTTTTGTGTTCACCGAACAAGTTCGCCACGAATGTTCGGTCAGTGCGGACGCGGCTTAACACAACACTGAACAATATAGCTTTTAAGAAGTACATGATTAAAATATTTATACAAAGTATTACCCAGTCGAGGTGATAAGAGTGCAAAAACTGTGGTAATCATAAAACTAAGGTTACAATAATTTGTTATTCATAATTATTGATTTAAATCTTGAATGAACTTTAACAAACACCTTCACTTGTGTTACTAGCGACAACAATTTCAAACAAATAATTTCCAAATAAATTATTTAGTGGAATAAAAATAACTTTTTAGAAAATTATTATCTGTGCGAAAGGGAAGGAAAGAGATGCTTCAGAGCATCCTGTGAATTAATGTTGAAATTGTAATTAACTGAAACGTGGAAGTCTTAGATATTCAAATGGAAGGTGCGCAATCTCCCCCGCCCGGTGTTCAACGACCTCACAACTCACCACTATTGTTTGGTGTGACCGCAGCTGCGGAATTTAGCACTTCGGTCAGACGGCTATTAAGACGAGAATCTGCACCGTCTAACAATTGATTACTCGTATAGTTTAATATGATTTAATTATCATCAATTGGTTCACACTTTCAATTTTTTTAATTTACAAACTCCAAAGATTTTATCTTCTTATCATTAATATTATGAATAAAAAGGTTTCTTTGGATGTTGATATATTATTTAATTTTACTGATATCATACTAGAGCTTAGGAATGTTAATCTCAAAACCAGCCTTTTACTAGTTCTGCACTGCACTTTGTAAAATAAATTTAATATTTAATTACCCTAATGCCGCTTTCTCCAACACAGTCTAAACTAATCGAGAATGTTTAATCATCTGGCAAAATCTATTTTAATCTTCAGTTTTGGTTTGGAATAGTTTGGGGAAAACAGCCGTTAATAAGTTAAAACTTGTTACTTTTTTATATGTTATTTTAAATCTGTCCTATTATTTTCAATTGTTTTAATTTGATTATTCACGAATGTTAGATTTTCCAAGAGAAGTATTTTATAAAACTGGCTACCTAACAAAAAAAATAAGACAAAAGGAGAAAGTAGTTTAAACCCACCAATAAATATGAACACATTTTTATTAATCAAATAAACTTTTCCCACCATTAATAATAATCAAGATGTATTTTAGCAAGACATAAAAACATTTTCACTCTAGTAAGCCTAATGAATACTGTTAAGCTTTGCAAGCTGCAACACTGAAGCGCTGTTGTCAAGTCAGGGCAACTGAAATAATTATTACGAGAAACTCATATACAAGTTAAACAAAACAACACTGAGTGCAGTTTTGTTACCCTGGGTCCCTCATGATGAGCTTGTAAACTATGAAATTAATTTGTCCAACATTCACTGTTCATGCTTTATAAGCACCCTTAAAAAGTTTTAGTTCACTAACAGAAATTATGCTTTTCACAACTTTCTTAATTTTTGTTGCTTTCCATTCTTACATTCTGACTTGTCTGTTTAAAGCTGGGCCGACAAACGATAGGTTTCCAAAAACGTTTGATAGTCCCCGAATCCGTAACAGATTTGTTCCATGGGACCAAGAAGAAACTGGTAAGAATATGTATTTTTGCCTTGGTGAAGGGGGATAAGGTCTTAAACATGGTAAAACTCTTCAGACTCTCGGCTGTTTTATCTATTCTCTATACTCGCAGACTCAAAACTGAATTGGCTCGGGAATTCTTTTGGAGAGGTTCTTCCACAGATAGAACACTTTCTTTTTTCTCTTATTTATTGATTCAAAGATTTGTTCACTAAAATTTTAAAATTACTTTCATTAAACTTTTGACATATCATATCTTTTTTTAACCCATTACATTGTATCGATTATGGTTGCTTTACACATGCAAAAGATATTTTTCTACCCACTGTTTGCGTCAGATCACCATATTCTTACTAAAGAGGAAGAGGGAGATGTATTACCAACTTTAAAGAGTAAAAAAAAAAAAAAAATCATTTATAGGATTTTTATGTAACAGAACGACTCAAAACATCGTAAAATAGTACCATACTGTAATTTTGTTCATAATAGAAAAATTTTGCTCTGTAGCTGTATTTCACATTATATAAATCTTGTTAAATTAAAAGTAATATTTTAAAACTTGAATTAATAAATTACACAATTAAAATTACCTTCCATTACTAAACGTACAATATTTAAAAATAATAAAAGAATACAATCTGTCTTATGGAGACAGTGGATGAAAACGTTCAATAATTGTGTCGGGAGGCCATTTCAGTAACAAAACTTTGCTTTAATTTTAAAATAAATTTTACTTTATTATCTCAATTAAAATTTTGTGATTGATGGTGTACAAAATAAAGCATTTTAAGAATTGAATGTCGACAAGCTCGTGGAATTGACCATAATTCGATGCGGCGCGCGAGAGAGAGTTGCGTGGGGACAATGCCGGATATATTTGGCAGAGATGAGACCCGGGCCATTGCCAAGTTACGAGCGCCGTCAGCGTTCCACCTCTTCCCGCTCTAATCACGTCACTCGCCACTCGTACCTGTCTTAAACCTTAATGAAACGCTTCCGCTTGATCCGGTTCATTTGGAACTGTTAATTTTACACCTCAGCGAAACAGTTTTATCTCGCCAGATTATCTTGGTCATCACTGTTTTATTACATAACCTTTTGCATGAGTCTGATTAACGTGCACGATAATACATTTAAAAACGTAACCCAATTTTGCATGAATTTTGTTTCTGCATGATTATATTTTTTGCATGATTTTTATTTGTTTGTCTATGGATTTCAATACATGTTGATTAAGTATCCTAAATGAATTTGTACAATTACCTAATTATTTCTTGCCTTTTCTGACTTTTCAGAGCAGTCAGAAGTCTATATTTCATGTTGTGATAGTGCAATGTAATTTTCAGTTTAAGTCGAGAGTGGTTTTATAAAAATTTTTGCTGTAGTGCACAGCGTTTATATTTATGTTGCCCGAGAAATACATCAAGTTTGTTCTGAGAATCACCAGTCACCATTATAAAATAAGTACTAATTAAGCTATTTATAATTTGTAATAGGGAGCTTATCCAACCCATTGAGGTACACTACAAAATCAGTAGAACATATAAATCAAAGCTAAATTACGTTCAGTCACTACAGGAAAGTGATCAAAGTTTAAGTGTGTTGTGATTCATACCCACAAAGTGTTTTGCTACTAATTCAGGGTCTCTACTGACCATGAAATGTTTAATAAACTGGTAACTGTTCTTAAATTTTCTTATTGCCATGAATTGTGTTGAAAATGCCCTTTTTTAATTTAGCACGTCCGTAAACTTTATTTGTATTGTAAGCATGTGGCAAGCTGCATTCAGGTGCTATGTGAAATGAATATAAACAACAAATTTCCTTCTACTGATTGTTTTTCAAATTTTGTTCAATATTGTAATATTTAAAGTAAAACGTTTTATTTTCCATTAAATGCTGTTTTATTAAAAAACCAACAAATATCTGTACAAATTTATGTTTAAGGGTTATCGATCCTTGGTTTGTAAAATATTCAATTTAGCAATTCCTTTGATTTAGTATTTCTTATTTATTAAAGACCATCATTATTTTTCTACACTGTTAAATATTAAGATTTTGCTTTACATTTGCTGTATAATAAGCTACAGGTATGTAAAGTTCTATCCAGCCTGAATTGCCAAATTATAATTAAACTTGTAACATTATCTTACCTGGTTAGTATGTGAATACTATTTTGTGTTCTTAGGTTTGACACACTGCAAGAATAAACATAAAAATTCAAAATTTTGGTAATTTATTTATTACAAATAGTCACTACAACAATGATAAAAACTTTTGTTTGCAAAAATTTTTATAAAACACTATAATGATGACCTCAAATATTTTGTAAATTCCCTTAAATGAACGAGAATTGTCCAGATATTTAGAGTTTTGAGTTCAGTAGACAAATTTAAATTATTTATTTCTTTAACATGCAGCTTGTTGCATTAATATTAGGCTGTGTCTCTGTACGGGGAATGAGATTACAAAAAACTGTCAATTTCATGTACCAGAAGTGCACACCCAAATACATGACGTCATTAAGGATTTGAAAATCTTATATATATAAAGAATTTATAAAATCGTTTTATATTAAAATTAAGATCGAGTTCGTCTGGCGGTTCTAATACACCGATTTGCATGTTTTATATCTAAAATGTATTCACATGCAGATGACGCAACAAACATCTGAATACTTCTACCTTTAGCATAACTTAACTTACACGCAAGAGAAATTCCTCCCCATGTATTTCTTATGGGAGATTATTTTTGTAGACACGTTTTATTTTTGTAGACACGTTTTAAACATTGTTAAAAAGTTCCAAATAAGGTACATTGTATGTTATGGTCTAAGAATACTGAGTGAAATATGTTTTGTCATTTTAGATATAAATTGTTTAAATTGGACAAGTTTGTGACAAGTTACGCATACAAAACAAACGTTAGTTTTATTTCAAGGCGGTAGAATGGTAGAAGGTTGATGTCCTTACGGACATATCAATCAATCAATCAATCAATCAACTTTATTTTTCTTTGTACATATGATATACAAGAAATGGCGTCAAAATAAATGAAACAAACATGATACAAAATCAAAACAGATAAAACTATTAAAACTTACTAACATTTACTTTTATTCATAAAAATCTTCAATTGAGTAAATGGGTTTGTCGATCAAATATAGTTTCAATTTATGTTTTAATTTATCTTTGTTTGTTTCTAATCTTAGTTCATCGGGAAGTGCTTTAAAGAATTTATTTCCAATGTACTTGGTCTTCTTTTTATAAAATTCCAATCTATGTTTGTCAAAAGGTTTTTCGGTTTGTCTTCTTGTGTTATATTGATGTGCAATTGGTTATAAATGTGTTTTAGTTTTAAAAAATAATATGCATTCAAAAACATACTGTCCATATACAGTTAAAATGTTATTTAAATGTTCTTTTACGGAATCATCGTGTTTAAGTTTGAGCATACATCTAATTACCTTTTTTTGTAGTTTTAGAATTGTGTCCAGATTGTTTTTTGTTGTTGCACCATACAAACCAATTCCATATGAAATATTTGAATGAATCAGTGCAAAATATATTTGTTTTAAGACAGGCAAGCTGCACAATCTTGCCATACGCCTTAAAGCGAATAAACCGGAGTTAATTTTTCTCGATATATGTTCAATATGATACAACTCATATGATAAACTCATATTTGTTTCTATTTAACGTATGTAAAATGAACATGTGTTTAAACATTTTTTTTAACTATACACTTTTTATTCTTCTCCTGCCGTTATCTATTTAAAAATGTTGATCAATCAATTACCATTAAAGTTAAAAAGTTTACTTGTGTTAATTGTGTACCGAATGCGCTTAACCAATGTTTAAAACTATCCTAAACTCAGTATTAGGCTTAGCTACTTTCAATTTGATCCTCATTAGCTTTTTCCCATGGAAATTTAATTTATGTAGAAGCATCATATTCGTTACTATTTATATATTTAAATAGTAGATAACAAAAAATACTTTAATTTCTTTTGACTCTTTAATGGATTGAAACACGAACAAATAGATAAATTTTAATTAATTGTGCTGAATTGTCCTGAATGAGTTGATTAAAACACTTTTTATAGTTTAACAAATACAATTTTTAACAAGAAATGCATAAAAGACCTTAATTGTGTAGGCACATTAAGCTGTTAATCAAGATGTCTCTTAAGGAAGGAATTCTTTTACCATAATGACTGGATGAAGTTATTCCTAGACAAGTTGTTACACTGATGACTATAATAATTAGTTATCACAAGTAGCATCGCTTGGATCACCAAAGTTTCCACTGCCTTGATGATCAAAGTTGCGGGTTCGAGTTAGGGACAGTTAAGTTTCCACAATGACCAAGTTACGAGTTCTCCTATAGTGGAAGTCAGGGATGAGGCCGGAGTGAACTCGTCTCCGGTTTGATTGATTACTCAGTAACAAACGACCCCAGGAGCAGCAGCGTGTAGAATGTTGGAGGGGACAGAATCCGAGGGAGTGTGATGGATCTGGCATCACACTCAGAGTGACACCAGCCCCAGTGTACACTGTTGATAAAGATTGGCTTGGCGGGAAAAAAGGCAACAAATCGATGTGGGGGCTTTGACGCCCCCCTGAAGAAAATTTTTGGGTCAAATGGATAAAGCGTTCGGAACTCAGAACTCGGTCATCATGAAAACTTTCCTGTACTAGAAACCCACAACTTTGATCATTACAGTGGACAAACTTTAAAAATATAAACAATGTTGTTTCTGGAGTCTAATTATTATAGTAATCAACTCATCGGCACTCTTCCACAAGTATTGTTTCAAAGTAAATTTTAGGATAGTATAAATACCGAAAAATACTCTTAAATAATATAATAAATGCTCAGATGGATGGCAGTTTTAAATTGATTATCTTTAAGCTATGTTACAAACTTAAATGGATCAGTCAAATTTTACAAGTTTTCATTAGTGTAGTTTACAAATAATTTAGATATACTTAATGAACTTTTGTATTATATTTTCAGTCTTTCAATAAAAAAATGACAGAGATAGGGCTGTAGTTATTGTTTGATGGTAGTTTTCCGATATCTCGTCTGCAAATGACACAAAAGCAGGCACAGCCTAGGGTTGTTGCCCTTTGTGTCTCATCTTGGCAAACAAAAGTGATGAAAGTGTCAAAATGGATCACTTCCTATTCTTTGTCACTTGAAAGGAGGTTTTGGGACTAAAGGATACTATGACTTTTTAATACTTTGAACACAAACAGCAGGGTTCTTATGTTTTTCATTTTTTTGTTTTAATGGCTAAAGTTCTCCTTTCCGATATCAGAGAAAGAAATTTAAATTAAATGGAATACAGTGGAGAGTGGAACTTTTGTATGATGTATGACTAAAAATTAAATTCTTGCACTAATTCCCACCTAAACTTCCATGCATTGATTAAATAAAAACCCAAACCCCGCCAGTCCCTCCCATTTAAATATGCAAAAAATTCCTCCCTCGTCAATTCTGTTTTATTTAAAAACCTCTTTCTAATACTGGACAAAATTGGACATCTGCTTATAAAATGAAATACATCCTCAAACTCTCCCAAATTACATAAACTACAAAAATAATTTTGATTTTCAATCCATGGCCTATAATTTAAATAAATTGACTCAACCCGTGCTTTAAAGACCCACCTCATCACCCTCAGCGAAATGTTATCTAATAGATAAGACCGGTCCCCCAGCTCCAAGTTCAAGGACGCATACCACCGGTGATAACGTGCATTCCGGGCCGCCTCCAATATCGCCTGATTCTCTGCCGCTCTGACCGCCTCTAACACCTCGGTGAGTGAGGCCTGGACCTCGCCCGCGCCACCGTCCATTATCACATTTATCCCGTGAAGGCGTCCAATTCTTTGCCACTCCTCACACCAGAACAAATTTTTTTCGATGATTTGTTTCGCAAGAATGTAAGGTAGGCGGTCATTTGGCAAAGACAACGAGCGAACAATATATTTTAAATTCATTTCCATCATTAAAATATTGCTTTTACTACAGTTTTGTCATAAACTTAATAATTAAATCCTGGCAAATTAAAATGTATTTTTTCAGAATATAATGTTACTTTAGTGTTTGTTTTGGTATTATGTTATAAGGATAGGTAGTTTGCCAACCCAGCAGACAGTCCATTGGAATATAGCTGTTTCAGTGTAGCACTGTTTCTAGATGTATAAGGTTATCCTTAGGCCTACTGTGTTAGGCTAGATAAAAAAGAGGATTCATTTCATGTACAATTTGTTTTTTGAAAAATAAAGCACTGTTTTCTTTCTTTCTTTCTTTCTTCTTTCAGTGGAGAGTGGATTATCTTGAATAGTTGGGACTGGGATCGGGGGTGGTTCAGATAATCAAACACAATAATTATTTATCATTCAAAACCATCAAACATTATTGATTGCTTTTAAAATGATGTGCATTGAATTACCAAGCTATTCAGGGGTTTGGATAATTGACTCTCTACTGTTCTCAAATTAAGAAGAATAAATTAAACCAGTTTCACATGATACAGTTAAGCACTGAACAAAAGACCAAAGCACAATAGAAAATGTCAAAATTATGAATTCACTTATGTTGTATTGGTTGTATATCTCCCAACTCTAACATCAGAACTTAATTAAAAGCTCTTCATTTTTGCAAGTGGTATCGAGCGCTGATCCTCTTTTGTCGGCAAGGGCCCGAAGTGACACACGAGTCGCAAGTTTGATGTCGTCGAGTGGCGCTTTGTGGTCAGAGTCGAGAGGAGGCGTGTGGGGTGGGGGGCGGGGGTGAGGGGGGGGGGGGGGGTGGTCGAGAGGCGAGATGGTGATTATGACTGCAGTCAGGGAGCAGAGCAGGTCATTAGAGAGTACAAGAGGCTCTTGTCTGAGACAATGTCCCCCCCCACCTCTCCTCCCATCGCTCGAGTAATTAACCGTTTACTACATTGTTGTTACCTGTTTGAAATGGATCTTGGAATGTTGGAGAAGGGGGGAAGGGGGGTTCGGTAGCATAAGAATACAGGTCAGGGATTCACGTAGCTTGCTTGAAAGAAGTTCAAGGAACTTCATGATAGTTGCAAATTTTTTATACATGAGCTCCTAACTATTATATAAATAGAGGCTTCTTAAAAAGTTTGAGTTTAGTTAGAAAATTAGCCTTCAGTGCGATTTGGTGAATTTATTTGTTCCTTAAAGCCAACATAATTGATTACAATTTATTAAACTAAGTTACTTGAGTCTATCTTCCCTATCTGTCAACTTATGTAGCCCTAATGCCTCCCTTTTCAAACTTACAATTCAAGGTTCTGGTAGGGGAGAGTAGGGTAATCGTGCGCGGCGGGTAAAGGTGCGCATCGTAGTTTTTTATGAATGAAATAAGTTAAAAAGCTCCAGTATTTGCTGCAGCCTAGCGGGGGACTCAACAACTAATACCCGACCTCGTGGTTTTCGATACTGAAATTTTTGAGGCTATGAGAGGCCAAAATCTAAAAGTCGTGTGTGTCATGTTATTTTTGCGCCTCAGAAAATAGTAAGGTTAGGGCAGATCTTTAGATAACTTAATATCTATTTAATATTACAATTAATGGTAGTCTTTGCTTTATCCTTTGAACCAATTAATTTATGGTTTCATCCCTTCTTAAGATAGTGAGAAAATAAAATACTTTCGAATGCAATATCTGTTAATGGTGCGTGGCAGTGGGCACCATGTACTTATAGGTAAGAAAAAAAATTACTTCCCCTTTTCACATTCTTGTTTACAGATGCTAATAAACTGTTCGTCCTGGAGTCATGCAGACAGCTCAGGTGCAGACACAGCAGAAAATTAGCCTACGTGTGTTAATTTTGCATTAACCCTTGAACGATTTTGTAATTTTAATCAAAACTTTTGTTAAGTGTATTTAAAGCTCAAAGAAAGTATTGTTTAGCTTTAAGACATTCCATATGTTATATTGATATTGAATTTATATTAATGAAACACATTTATTCTAATTACTTCAACCCATACGTCCTTGCGCACCATTACCCACCCCCATGCGCACAATTACCCGATGGGTAGGGAAATCGTGCGCAAGTGCATATTCTTATATAATGGTGTATATTTAATCAATGTTAATATATATGATAATTTTTTATAAGAAACTACATTAAATCCCAAAGAGTTTGACACATGTATTGGTAATTTTTGCCCGCATATTTTCTGGGAAGAATTTTTTTTCCCTTAGGTGCGCACCATTATCCTTCTTTCCCCTATAGCAGAATCTTGAAGAAAAATTAATTTTTCCATTCGTGAATCCTTACATTTGTCTACAAATATTGTTATCTTAACTTGTGTTATTATAGTTTGTAGGGAAACATAACATTCTGAATTTTTACTATAGCTCTGTAGTATTCTGTTCAATTTATATTAGGGCCTAAAAGTATTTTCTTACATTTAAAAACATCTGAATGAAGGACTTTCAGGTATATTCCAGTACTGTAAAAACTGACAGCTTAAGATTTCCGGAGCGCAGAGACTGTCAACTGCATGTACAATATTTTCTCCAGTATTTTCACTGACATGTGGTTTGCGCTGTGCAGGGGACGGGCTGAGAGGAGGCTATGTGGACCAGTACGATGACAACTACAACAACGAGCCGGGATACGATCACTACGGGGACAGATTCCCTCCGCCGCCTCCTCACTCCGGGCCCATGGACTCTGGGTGAGTGGAGAGTGACTTGATACTCGAGTCATCCATTGCTAGAGTTCTCTCTGGCGCTCAACCTTGCATCAAACTGGCAGTAAAAGTTTGATAATGTATTGTCAATCATAAATTTAATGATCGTTGAAAAATAGATAAAATTGCTCTTTTACTTTTGATAATTGTTGAAAATCAAAACTATTGAGTTTACACACCTGGAAAGTCATTGATATTCATACTATGGTAAAACAATTACGAGTGTCTTGCTCGGTCGCAGGTTTGTCAACGGCAACAGACGCTACATGGGACGGGGGGAGGGGATGCACCCGGGGCCCCCAGCCCCACGAGGCCCCGGCTACGGGCTGCTGACCCCCACCGGACCCCCCAACGGCACAGCGGGGCCCACCGGCGGCTGTGTCATGATGGTCTACGGGCTGGACAAGGACAAGGTCAACCCCGACAAGCTGTTCAACATATTCTGCCTCTACGGAAACGTCATCAAGGTCAGTTGGATATTATCTGTCTCATTTAATGTAGGACAAAGTAAAGCAGTGGGGCCACATCAACTTCTATAGAAAATCAACCACCACTAATGTAGTCGAAGCTAAAAATCAACCACCCAACTACTTTATAGTCGTTTGATAACAGTAGTAGTATTAATCAATCAGCGTAATCTTGTAACGCTATTGAGTAGTCAAAACTTTGTGGTGGATTTTTTAATAAGAGGCAAACATGTAAATATCGCTTCTATCCATAATGTTAGCTACACTATTGTAATAATGTAACGTCCACTATGCTAGCTACAGGATTATGATCAATTATGATGTGAGTGTAAGATGGCAGTGTCGTAAAGTTAAATTTATTTTTTGTAGGTTAAATAATTAAGTAGGTGAAACAAATGAGTAAATACTTTAAATTGAGATTTTTTATTTTTGCACATTTGTGTTTGGCAGATAAAGTTCTTGAAGACGAAGGAGGGTTGTGCCATGATCCAGATGGGGGACACGATATCGGTGGAGCGCTGCATCTCCAACCTCAACAACACGTCCGTCGGAGACATGCAGATACAGTTGGGGTGAGTCTGGAAATTCAGAGGGAAATCAACTCCGCTCAATGCTCTAGTCGGCCATAAATCCATTGTGGTATTTTTCTGGGTTTTCACAAATGTATGAAAATTTGATTTATTGCCATACATTTATTCGTAAAACGTTTTAAATTACCAATTTTGTTATTAAATTCAATAAAATGTGGCTTGATGCAAAATATACCTTGAATTTAGAAATTTATTATTTTTTATAGGAAATCAATGACAAATTTTCTTTGGACACCATTTTAATATTATACTGATGAACAGTGATACTGAAATGTTCAAACTAATTACAGCGAAACCGCACTGTTGTTTTAAAGTGCCAGATGAAATGCTATTATGCTTAAAAATACATCCTAAAACCCTGCATCAGTTCTTTCTGAAAAATCTGGAGGCAGTTCTTTTAGAACGAACCGGTGTTTCATTGTCGAGTGTTGTTGATCTTCTGATAAATGTATTCATACCTGTCATGGTCTATTTACCAGTTGATGACAAAAAATTGTGTCTAGTCACCATTTGACATTTTTGCCATCTTGCTTTAGTCATGCTGGTAAACATATTTTTAACACCTTCAATGCTGAAAACACAAACCTGCTTGCATGCAGCAGGCCTAGATGTGTGCTGCCCTTCAATTGTGCTGTGGGCAATCGTCTGTGCTGTGCTACTATTTACCGATGACTAGTGGAACCATGTAGACCAACACTTCTAAGCAGTTCAATGCTATTTAGCCAGAATTATCAATTTTTAACACACTTTTCATTTACTCTCGGTGTCCAGGGCCATTCGCTATTTATAGCAGCAGCATTGAATGTGTTAATGCTTTTCAGCTGTGCTCTGGTTTAAGTGATCACGGTTTTTATGTTTATTTGTTGTTATGGATGTGGACTACTTTCTCAAAATATATCGTGAGAAAATACCACTAGGGGAGATACAGTAAAATTTTCCTTACACACAAATTTCGTAGATTTTTTGACAAAATTTATAAGATCCACTATGTCCAAGAGCTGGTTATTTGATGAACAGCTTTTATTTATGGACCACAGCTTTGATGCTTCAAGAATTTCCTTTGAAATTCCCTGCCTTTGAAACATCCATTAAGTACAGTATTATCAACACAACTCACCTTAACCAATCGCCGGCACCTTTACTTATTGTACCTTACCTTGCCTTATTGTAGATGTTAATGTTGTTATTGTTATTGTTGTTTCTCATTCTAATTCATTGTTGCCGGTGTTGTTGCAGCTTCTCCAAGCAGGCGTTCCTGAGCGATGTGGCACAACCATACCAGCTACCGGACAATAGTCCTTCATTCAAGGACTTCATGGGCAGCAAGAACAACCGGTTCATCAATCCCACGATGGCCAGCAAAAACCGGATACAGGGGCCCTCCAAGGTAACTCCTCTTTGGACAGAGCTTTGCGGAAAAGCGGCGGTCCATTTTTAGTTTGATATTGCTTAGTATTTGTATATTATTATTTCATGCTTGTGTAAAAAAGCATAGTTGCTGTGTTAAGGCTTAACTTAATTGAGTGTTTTAAGAATTAATTTGGCATGTCATTCGTTAAAAAAAAAATAATTTTTGCTGTAGTTGTCTAGTTATGATTTTGGAAAGGAAAGCCAAGAAGACCCCCTTTTCTAATAATATCTTAAGAACAATTGTCAATTGCTCTGACATATAACCATGAATTGAACTGAGGCTACTAATTGATTGTTTTAAATGTTATGGTAATACACTATAATAAGCTACAATTACCTATGAGATTTGGTGCTTTAGACAATAAATTTTCTGTTTTCTGAATAAGTAGATGTTCAAAATGTTCTTCTTGTTATAATTTAATGTTACCATTCTTTATCATAACGTGAGCTTTAAGTTATGTTACATAACATGAATGTCTTGTAACATGATTATCAAAGTAATATTTCACAGCTATAATTTTTACATCAAACCGTTGTAAAAGAATTTAAAGAATCGGCTCTAAAATCCTGAATTAGAGTATCGGTTACAACACGATTAAAATTTTTTTTAACAATTGAAATCAATTACAGTGACAAGATTAATATAGTATAATTGGAGTACTAAAAATCCTTTATGATAGTATAAATATGCTTTCAGGTGTTGCATTTCTTCAATACTCCTCCAAACGTCACAGAAGATGTTCTTAAGGACATATTTGAGAAGAAATGCGACCTTACGCCAAATGTTCAGCTGTTTCCTATGAAAGGTACTGTCTGAAACTCTCTTGATTTCTTCTTCCTTTTGCAGGGTTCATATCTTACAAAGGTTAAATGTAAAAAATAAGTTCCCAAACCTCTAGATTGAAAGTGAGGTATGTCAAGCAAAATCTGAAATCACTGGCATCAACTCTTCCCCCACCTTAATGCACTATTCTCGTCTTGCTAGACCGCTTTAGTCTAGGTCTAGCAGCCGTACGAAATGGAGCTCCCGATTGCCCTTGCTGCCAAATATGAAATCCTCGCTATATTATATTTTTTTAATTTTGAAATGACTTTCACCTACAGACATTCATCAATGAATTACATAATCACAGTCGTTGAACTTGCTGTTAGGGTTCTTCAGATTTCCAGTTTCACTATTCACAAGGTACTGTTGAAAAAAATTGGATATTTTGGAACACGAAAGTCCTGTAAAGGGACAACTTTATGCCTCCTTGAACAACAATAAACTCTGACAGATAATTGCCATACATCAAGAAAACTCAGACGGGCGTTTCAGTTCCACTGTAGAGGTTGACCGTCAGAAGCTATGAGGAAGAACGGAGTCCTTGATTGCCTGGAAGGGTTGGTGACAGAATTTGATGACATGGAAATATGTTGTAGCATCGTATGCAAAATTGCTTGGATGAAAACGGAAATTGTTTAGAACAACAGCCCAAGTTTTAAGCTTTAAAATAATTAATATGGCTAGTAAAGTTATTTATGCCAATAATTTTAATTGCAATAGAACCCTTATTTCACAAATAAACCTCATATAATACTCAAAAGTGTTTTTTACAACTTTACATTTTGCTAGCGTATTTACCAAATTTACTAAATAAGGATTTACCTTGTCGTCAATAAGCTCCAAATGGTGTAACTTGATGTTATGGCCGTTTCGGCATGACAATGCCATCCTCAGACACACACAAGTTCAGCTGCAGTAGCCTCGTATACTTTAAAAAATAAATAAAACACATAACACACGGAACAAACAAATTGACATTTTTATAAATGCATTCATACGCGCACAGGCCTGTCGCACACACGTTGTGCAGTAGCGGTCGTCATTGCCGCGAGAAGCCGACTGGGGTCTGCGTCGTCGATCCTGGCGTGGTTGCGCTATCAGTTGCACTTTGTACTCCTAGCTGTGACTCTCTGTTCTGGTTTAAAATGTAGTTAAAAATGAAGTGGGATTTATATTGCAGTTTTTCATTTAGAATAAAATTGTTGTTATTTCCTTTGTGTGCCCTGTAAATTTCGTATTCCTCCAGTGTATCCAATCTATTGCTTTTCCTACAGGTGTGCAGAATGTCTAAGCCGGTGTCCAGATTGCTGATATTGTGATTTGTGTCAACAAGGTGTTGTGCAAAAGATGATTTTTGTTTATCGGCTCTCGGATTTGGGTGGTGTTCTTTATATCTGGTTTTGAATGGACGGCCTGTTTTCCCTATATAAAAGCTCGGGCAACTAGCGCATTTAATTCTGTAAACACCTGACTTCTCAGATTTCTCAGTTCTATTATTCAAGGTATTTAATTTGTTGAGGGATTTATTATTTGTCCTAAATGCGATTTCAATATCATGTTTCTTTAATGCTTTTTTAAGCCCATATTGAATTGAATGGGAGTACTCTACACACACATACTTCTTCTTTTGCAGTTCATCATTTTTGGCCCTTTTGTTTTTCTTTATTAAATTGTCAATCATACTACTACTATAACCATTAGCTGTAGCTATGTGTTTAATTATGTTTAATTCTCTCTGATAATTGATATCTGACACCGGTACATTTAATAACCTATATACCATACTGTTATAAGCGGCGAACTTCTGTGATGGAGGATGGTAAGATGAGTTGTGGATGGTTTGGTCTGAGGTTGTAAGTTTTCTGTATATGCTAAAGTCCAATCTATTATCCAATTTTTTTCTATTGTTAAGTCCAAAAAATTTATCTTATTTGAGTCTTCTATTTCCATAGTGAACTTCAAATTTGGGGCTATGCTATTGAGGTATTTGTGTAACAAATCGAGCTGTCTGGTGTTACCATTGAACAGGAGAATGGTGTCGTCTACGTATCTGTGGTATTGCAAAATTTTTTGTTTTTGTTCATTTCTGTCTGAAAGTATGAATTCATTTTCAATATAATTTAAATAGATGTCAGCCAGTATACATGATAGAGGGGAACCCATATCTAGGCCTTCAGTTTGTGAGTAAAACTTGTTATCAAATTCAAAAAAATTTTGTTTTAAAACTTCTTTTAATAGAACTAAAAATTTAATTATTTTGAAACTGTATCTGTATCTGATTGGTGTTCAATGGTAACACCAGACAGCTCGATTTGTTACACAAATACCTCAATAGCATAGCCCCAAATTTGAAGTTCACTATGGAAATAGCAGACTCAAATAAGATAAATTTTTTGGACTTAACAATAGAAAAAAAATTGGATAATAGATTGGACTTTAGCATATACAGAAAACTTACAACCTCAGACCAAAACATCCACAACTCATCTTACCATCCTCCATCACAGAAGTTCGCCGCTTATAACAGTATGGTATATAGGTTATTCAATGTACCGGTGTCAGATATCAATTATCAGAGAGAATTAAACATAATTAAACACATAGCTACAGCTAATGGTTATAGTAGTAGTATGATTGACAATTTAATAAAGAAAAACAAAAGGGCCGAAAATGATGAACTGCAAAAGAAGAAGTATGTGTGTGTAGAGTACTCCCATTCAATTCAATATGGGCTTAAAAAAGCATTAAAGAAACATGATATTGAAATCGCATTTAGGACAAATAATAAATCCCTCAACAAATTAAATACCTTGAATAATAGAACTGAGAAATCTGAGAAGTCAGGTGTTTACAGAATTAAATGCGCTAGTTGCCCGAGCTTTTATATAGGGAAAACAGGCCGTCCATTCAAAACCAGATATAAAGAACACCACCCAAATCCGAGAGCCGATAAACAAAAATCATCTTTTGCACAACACCTTGTTGACACAAATCACAATATCAGCAATCTGGACACCGGCTTAGACATTCTGCACACCTGTAGGAAAAGCAATAGATTGGATACACTGGAGGAATACGAAATTTACAGGGCACACAAAGGAAATAACAACAATTTTATTCTAAATGAAAAACTGCAATATAAATCCCACTTCATTTTTAACTACATTTTAAACCAGAACAGAGAGTCACAGCTAGGAGTACAAAGTGCAACTGATAGCGCAACCACGCCAGGATCGACGACACAGACCCCAGTCGGCTTCTCGCGGCAATGACGACCTCTACCGCGCAACGTGTGTGCGACAGGCTTGTGCGCGTTTATAAATGTCAATTCGTTTGTTCGTGTGTTATGTGTTTTATTTATTTTTTAACGTATGACGAGGCTACTGCAGCTGAACTTGTGTGTGTCTGAGGATGGCATTGTAATGCCGAAACGGCCGTAACATCAAGTTACACCATTTGGAGCTTATTGACGACAAGGTAAATCCTTATTTAGTTATATTACGGCTCCAAGGCTACACAACATGGATTTTAATTTACCAAATTTACCTTGGAATTTTAGGAATGGTTAATTTCTTTCACCTCCACCCAATTAGAAGTAAACTTTAGTTTGGAAGTTAAAATCAGAGAAAATCTGTCTGCTTTTTGGGATCTCATTGCAACTAGATTTTGCAAACATTGAATTAAGAGCTCTAAAAAACTGAAAGTGGTTTTATTTCTCTGACAAATTCTTCATAGCTGCTTAGTAGTCTGTCTAATTGCTGTTGTCGCCCCGTGTGTTGCAGGTGATCGCAGTTCCTCGGGCCTCCTGGAGTTTGACAGCGTAGAGAAGGCACTTCTGGCATTGATGTTGTGCAATCACCACCCCGTCCAAAACCCCAGTAAGTAGCCTATTGTCACTTAAACCTAACCATTTTTATAATTCACACTATGTTTTTAACACGTTCACTGCTCAAAAATGCTACGTTTTCAAACCAAATTTTATAAAAAAAAATGTGAGAGACTCAAATCTCCACAAACTGTTGAGAGAAAATATGACCCCCTAAAGTGCTGGATTTTCTATATCAACGTGAAAAAAAAATGGAACGGCAGCTCCTGGGGAGAGGGTACGGCGCTGTTCCAGAACTTTGGCAGCAGCGAATGTGTTAAAAATTCAACCTGTCCATATGTAGACTTCGCTCCTTGGATTCAGCTCTTGTTTTTTATTTCATATTTTGAGACAGTACATTTTAAATTGTACCATGTTAGAAAAACGTATTAATTTTACATCCATAATTAATTATAATAATTTTATCTAATTTTTTCTTAGAGAAAACTACTCAAGGTGCTTAACTTAAAATTATTCTTAGTTGTAAATTTTGTGTCTATAGAGCTTGCCACATGGAAGAAAAAGAAAATATTTTCATAAGAACTTTATTAAAAGCTTAAAAGATAATTTTTAAATTGTGAAAAATAATATTGTTTTACTATTTTTTCATAGTAATAAAGTTGTTGTTTCAATTAGCTATAGGCAAAACTCCATTAATGCTTGTCAAACAATTTCAGTATTGAAAAAGTCGGTCTCAACTGTGATTTCAATGTGAAAGTCAGATACTTACGTTTTTTATTTGGGCAGTTGTCACGAGAATTTTTTTTTCTGTACAAGTAGAAACTAAAACTAAACTAGGAAAACCTTTTGTCACAGTAGTTGAAATGAAAACGATTGTGTTGTTTCAGATGGGAAGTTCCCTTACGTAATGAAGTTGTGCTTCTCTTCAAACCGATTCCCGGTCAACCTCAACTACCCAAAGTCTGACCGCGGAGACAAAGAGTAGACTCGCAATTCAGTGGCAGTTTCTCACTCTTTACATGTCAATTATTAATGATAAGCCCAACAAAACTAACTGTAGACAATTGTTTTTGTTTGTTTACTTTTTAAATTGTCCTTGACCATCACTTAAGTTAAATTTTCTTATTTAACTTCCCCCTTTTAAATTTTATCGATTTTGATAATTTTAAAAATTTTTTATTTAGAAATGTGGATGTTTCTAATTTATTTGCTGTCGACGTCAAACAAACACACAGAAACGCAGAGAAACTGCCACTGCCACTTTGAAAAGGATGATAAATTCCATGTATGTTAGCGTTAGAATAGTCTTATTGTTTTTACTGTCTTTTTTGTAGATTGTAAGTTATTTGACACAAATTTATAAAATAAACAAAGTAACTAAACATTTATGTTTGACATTTTGTGGAAAGTCAATTTTTGACTTTTTGGTATAAGGTAGAAATCGTGTCATAGTTTACTTTTACTTTATCTTCTTCTTTATACAAATATTCTTATTTGCGTCTTTTTTTATTCCTGGAGATTTAATTTTTAGCGAATTTCCCTATAGGGAATACACTATTACGGTAGTAGTCATAGTAAGACCTAAGCTCGTGACCATGATCGCGTCCGTGAACACGATAACTTTTGAACGGAACCTCCGATTTTGATAAAATTTGGTACAGGGGTGTATGCCAGCTTCTACTTGATTGAGTTCATGAACCAGAATGATCGGACCATGGGAACGGGGTTTTATGGGGTTTCAAAAAAGTTAAAATTGGGTTTTTGGCTTTTTAAATTTTTATCTATAGAATTCAACAATTTTAACTTAAACCATTTAAAAGAGCTTAAAAAAACAAACAATCTAGTATTTTAAATGTTTTACCTAACTTAAATGATTATGGAGAAAATCCAAAAACTATGTTTCCATGTTATTCTTACGGGAAATATACAAAACCTTCTATCTTTCTATTTATTGACATATCTTGATTAAATTTGGTATGTACATTCAATAGGAAGCGTTTAACTTATATTTGCTTAGAAAACGCATACGGCGGCAAACCTACGTACTCACCCCTGTGGGGTTTATGGGAAAAATAAAAAGAACACCATAACCTGATAAAATTTGGTATGCACATTCAGTAGGTTGGGTTTAACTTATATTTACCAACAAAAGCCATATGGCGGCAAACCTACATACTCTAAACCATGGATTTTATGGGGAAATAGAAAATATACCAAAATTCCATTGGAAATTTGCTGAGTACGCAGGGCTGCTGTGACGGGAGTAATTATTTGATTGTAGATTTATTTTGAAAGTTTGTCGAGTATTCCAGTAATAATCGTTACATTTCATCTAGGCAACGTAAAACATATCAGTCTAGCGCTTATCGACATCTCGTCCTACCCTCCCTAACATAACCGTTAAGTTTTAAAAGACAGTAATTTGTAGAATATTTAACACATCATTATTTACTCTTAATTCTCTAAATGATTTGTGAAGAGTTGTTTGATACTCTTCAGTGTGTAGTGTGAGATACTGAGGACAGAGTACAACCCTGGCTGAGCCAGATTCAGTTATTTAACTATTTTTTTAGCCTCGTTGCCATACAACACCAATCAGATGCTGTACCGCCTATAGAATATTTATTGTAATTAAAACGAGAACACCGCATGTATTTACACCGGTACAGTATTATACGACTCATATTATATATTGTAAAAAGTTCTATACTGGTTTTTAATTCTTTCGTGTCTTACTATCCATCACGGTGGAATGTCATGATAGTGTAGTAGTCTAATTATATTTCCGAATGCTCTTTAGTTGTACGTTGAATGTAGCCGGACTCGCTGTTCGGTCGCTGTTGAATGTTTGTATGAATGACAAATAGATTTATCAATTTGATTTTATTGGCTTCTCATTATTTTCCCCGCATGGCTACCGAATTCCTTTGCTGCCGAGGCTTGTTGTAGCATGGCCGAATGGTTAGTGTCGCAGGGTGTGCATTTTGTAGATGCGCAACCCCAATATTGGGTTTGCAATGTAAATGTAATAACTGGCAAACAGTCGCTGAGTTGTGTTTGTTTTGTCAATCAATGGATTATTGGAGTTGCTCTGACAAGATTGACTCGTCTCTCTGTATCTTGGAAGATTCAAACTTGAAGAGAAATTGAATAGAATATAAAGAAAGATGCTCACAATTTATTTTACATCTAGTGCAGTACACCTGTTAAAGAGAGAAGGATACAATTTTTTTTCTTGTTAAGTTCTGTGATATTTTAATTACAACAGGTTCCAATACTTGTTTGTCGTACCAACAGTGACATTTGATTTTACCAACATTAACAAAAGATTAATGAGATGTATTGCATTACTGTTTCTATGCTTTAGAACATACTGAAATGCTTTAAAGAAGCATATTTCTTAAGAAATTATAATAATTGGAATCGCAAATCAAAATTAGAATCAGAAATATTTATTAAATATTTATAAGATGATTAAACAGCTTAGTGGTTTTAAGATATTTTTCTGTAGTGGTAAAACTACATTTGGCATCAGTTGTCATTTTGTCTTCACCCCACCCACCTCTATCTCAGAATGTTTTTCGAATTTTTCTTGTATTGTAATAATATTTGCCACATATTTATACTGTGCAATAATATTGAAAAATGCTCTTCAATTCAACTGAGACATTCTCGTTCCAAATTTTAATTGAAATTTGAATTATATAACAAACTATTGTTCATATTTCAATTTAAAGGAAATATTTCTTAATTACATAGATTAATTACTAAACTTGGTATATATCACAGAAATTCAACTTTAAGGTTTTATCAAGTAATAACTTCTGTAGAGTTGGGGTTAACCCCAATCCTTGTTATCTACTAATGTACATACTAATAACATACTAGTGTACTTGTTGCTCGAAATCAACCAATTTCATTTGGAATATCATACGTCACTGCTTAAGTCCATTCAAAATTGATTTGGGCTCAAAATGCGAATTTAAATTCACTCCACGATTACAACTTTTTAATGTCTCTTGTTTCTTAATACCAAATTTTTTGTATTTTTTTTTTGCTTTGTTCTTATTTTGACATTTAATATGTAAGAATAAGCGCTTTCAACTTCAGTGAGGGTAAGTAACACAACCATCAGCACTATTAACTACTGAACTCAGAAATTAAAACTACGTCTGATTGTGAAGAAAAGAAAGAATTTCTAGACGATAAGGAAGGAATTTTCCTTGTGGTGTGGAATGTTTGTTTTTGGAACAGAGTGTAAAAATATTGCGTTTAGTTCTAAATCAATCGACGCCTTTATTTTAAGTCCGATCCTAATCTATTTTTGGTGGAAACAACTATAGACCAAGTTCTATCCTACGACACCAAAAACTTGAAAATTGGTGGAGTTTTAATAACAAAAAGACCCTCAAAGTAGTAAATAAATATAGATTAATATTACAAAGGTTTAAATCAGTTTTCAATCATCTTTGCCAAACACATTGACTGTTGTGCATATAGAATGTCTCAGATATCGAGTATAAATTACTTTTTATATATAATTTACCTTTTGAAATTAAAAATAAAATATGAAAAAAAATCTAAGTTTTGTGACATGGTTGTTGACGCCATTATGTTGATTTCAAAATCTGCTGCAATGTCTGAAATGGAAAATTAGATAAATCTTTCACACAATAAAATCTATTTTAAGTATTAAAAATATGTTTTTTATCAAATCAAAATAATCAAAAATGCTTAAATATATTTGTAACTTTGATGACATTCACCTTTTGATCTGAATTTTTGTAAAAAGCGTCAATACTTCAACACTTGGGTGAAAAAAAACACCATCAACCTAACAACCCAATGACACCACCTTTTGGGAATGTGGGTGTCAGAACTACCAACTGGCAAAGGCAGCCTACAGTGCTTATTTAACACATACCAGTGCTTCCCACTGTCATTCAAAGCAAGTTCAACCATGAACTTTAGTGGACAAAGTAAAAGCCGTTAAGTCCATCTGCTTAGTGGAAAAACCTGAGGGATTATTAGACCGTTACGCTCACACTCAAAGCGGTTTCACACCGGCTACCTCTCGGTCGCGGATGTTTCCATGAGCCTTTTCACACCAAAACTACCTCGTCCATGCGGGAGACGGGAGTTTCATTGACTATGGCGTCGCCACTTTGGGACTTGGTCACTGGTCAGTGCTCATTACACACCAAGATGTCCTCCAAGTACCTTGATGCAATCATGACTCCCTCAGAAACCGTGTGCGTTAGTCACAGGTCCTCTAATTCCTTTAGGTTCCTTCGCTTAGGGGATGTACTATAGGATTCTTACAAATACCATTCTACAATCTACATTTAAATGTTTTCTACAAGTAAATTTGATTTCAGGCAAACCTTCAGAAACACTTATTTAACCTAATCCCTTGGGCCAAACCTTAAAAAGGAACACTCCAGTGGGATTAATCTAAAACCTAAAGGATTATTCTTAAAATACAACTTCATAGTTTAAAATTTTAAAAGAATTTCCTTTAATTTTTTTTATGTAGAATAACATTCTGTAAATTACTAAAAAATAATTATGTTTATATCTGGGACTATTTTTTCAAGCATTGTTCAGCACATTACTTGTCCCTTTGATAGAAGGAATGAAATGTTATCAGTTTGGTTTATAAATTACACTATCAAGCATAAAGAGGTAATCTCACTCCTCCTCCTCCTACCCCCCCCTCCGAATAATTGAGGGGTATCATTATATTAATTTTTGTCTTTTAAATTGTGGCCTGCATTATGTTTAAATAAATGTGGTAAAAACTAATTTATTTCCAATTAGTGTAATATAATTTGTTGAGAAGAGTTAAAAAATTGTTGTTCAGCAATTTTTTTTTTTTAAATGTGTTCTATAACATCCCCTGTTCTTCCTATGGAATAGTTCTCTGAAACCACTTATGGCAAATGCCAAAAAATTGGGAATTGGTCCAGGATTGGGAATTGGCCAATAAAATTTAATATATACTGAATTTAAACACATTCCAGAAGGTTTATACATTTATATATCAAATTAAAGGTACTAAATGGTAGAATACAATTATGGCATAAGCCTGATCTCAATATGATGGTTGGGAGGAAAATGGCAGGCGTTCAAAATTTAGGTAAAAATAATATTAAAACTTTGAAATGCAATAATTTCCGACATACTTGACCTTTTGAGATCTGGTTTACGGCTCATCCCATCATTTTTAGGCGAGTTCCCCACTGGGAATTACAGCAAAAGTTGTCTGTCCAACAATAATTTTTAATTTTCCAGCCATATTTTATTTTTAATTTACTAGACTATGACTATTTAATTTACTATATTTTATTTTTTAATTTACTAAATATGAAATTGGAAGGGATCTCCACTGGAGACAGCCAAGAGGTACTTTATCAGCTTAGTAGTTTTTTAAACTGTGGACAACAATCAACCTTTGGACTCCCACCATGAAGAGTTCAAAGTATTAAAGATTCTTTTAGACAATTGTTCATTCTTCAAGAACTGTTCAACGACGGTGTCCCACGTATATTATTTGCTTTTTCATCAATAGTATAGAAGAAATAAAGAAGATTGGAAGCTATTCTGGTAAGTAGACGTAATAAATATGCATGTGTGGTGTAGTTTATTTTGCTTTAATTTCACACATTGTTACTTGTTTGTAGAATTTCTGCTTCGCATTATCAATAGTTGATTTGCATACTTTTTTACTCCTCTCCAAGTATTACAAATATAAAATAGCTAATATTTGAATAAAATACAAAAAATTTGATTATAGTTTCATTAGTGATTATTTAGACATTGTTTTAACCCTGTGTGATCCTTAAACCAAACATTTATGTCCATATTTAGGAATAGATTGATCAGAGTAATGTAATTATTGGTCTGGTGAAACACTTCAATATTTAGTGCATGTAGTTTGGTGGCATATGAATGATTTTTACGTTTTAAAAATGTAGTTTTCTTAAAATGTATAATCTATTGATATGAAAACTTATCTCTTTAAAAAGCTGTCTTTGCATTGTTTGTGTCAAGTAACTTCCAACTTTTTAACAAAATTGAATTTCCTTCTCGGCTTTTGTAAATATTTCTTTAATTACTTTCCTAGAATTCTTTATTATTTTTAAGTTTAAACTTCAATTAAAATCAAAACCTGTCCCATTTGTGATTAATTGCTTTTTACTTGTGATTAATTTTTTTCAGAATGTGCTATTTCTCTGACGCTTCAACATTCTAATAAACTAATCGGAAGCAAATAAATCTTAATCATCTACATTGTAGTTTTATAATTTTGTAGTATGATTATGTTATGTTTATTTCTGCTTTCATTTTAAGTACAATTACTTTCACAGTTGCTAACAACCAAGATAGTTAAATTCAGAAAATATGTTTAATAAAAAAAAATTGCTGTGTAATGTTAAAAATGGAGTACGCATATAGGATTTTGCATTAGGACCACTTTGTGAGTTGGACATAAACCTAAAACTTCAGGAAAAACAACAGTATCTCACAACATAACTAATTGAATAGCAAAAAAATTACTAAAAGACACAGTTTTTCATGATCAAAGTACACATTGAGCTATGATTAAATTGTAAGCTGTTTTCCATTCATAGCGGATTTTGGCTATCAACTACTAATTTTCATTGTACATCACAACTTGGTGAAAGTAATTTTACTGAGGTGAATAATGTTGACATTACTTTAAGAACCATGTAAGTCTTTTCGTAATTTCTTTATTGTATATATTTTTTGTTTAAACTTACAATTTTCAAAGACTATTTTATAACAGTTTCATTAATTATGACTTTGTTGTGTATAACATGAGAGATTTTATATATTTTTGTAAGATGTTTGACTGAGCAATATCGACGTGGTTGGGCTGTAATATCAATGTCGTAACCGTATCTGTACTCTCGTACCGTGTCTAGCTGTCTGCTGTCCGTTCCATTCCATGTACATAGTTGTATAGATCCCCTTATTGTAACATGTTTGTTCATCATATTTTATATGCGTTCACATTCGAAATCAAATTGCCCTGCAATTCATCATTAGAAGAAAGACCACTTGTCATGGCATTGTGGATTCTCAGCTAGAAATTTGCCTGTGTATTTTGTTACAGCAACAATTGCTCTTAAAAATTTTAATTAGTAGTTTTTGTGACTTTTTTTGTATGTGGGGTGTGATAGTTTTTGGATCCAAACACATAAGGCACATAACCAAAAGTTGGTCAAAGGTTTAAGTGCCAACTCTGTTCATAAAAGCTTACTCAATACTTGTAATTCTACTTCTTATATAAACTATTTAACTAATGCCATAGTGGTCTATAATTCAGATGTGGATGCATCACTGGTTTGATGAAGTGAGGCTACTACATGTTACTGATATTTTTTAAAATTCCATCTGTATGTATGTTTGTAATAATTTAAATATAAAAACAGAGGTGTTGAAAATTGTAGTTCGAAACTAGTTTGATTATTTTACTTACTCACACCTCTCTATTTTTGGTTCAATGTGATGAAATTAATACACTTTGAATAATTCCATTCGTTGGGAAAACTGACTCACCTTTTCTTGTGAATAAAAAAAAGGGCTTGTTCATTACGGTAGTGAATGAATCCCGAATAAAAATATAACCCTAAGTGTTGGAAAATATCCATGGGAAAAGGAAAACTAAACTATAGGGCATATTTTGACTGAAATATCATAGTAAATTATTATAGTTACATTTTGTTTTTATTAAGATGACCACAAAAGTTCTTCAGGACAAAGGGACCAGAAACTTGAGTATGTTCATGTGAATATGATTTTAAATTTATATATTTGATAGTTTATCTCTTGATAATATATTATTACTACTAATAAGCCTTTTTATTTAAATACTTTGATTTGAAAGATAAAAGAATAAAATATTATTTAAATACTATGGTACAACAGGTTTGTAATCCGGTAGTAATCATGATTTGTAAATAAACTTGTATGTAACACGCTGAAGATTCATTGAAACTTCACAAAAACACACGACAGGTACTAAAAAAGGATATTTTTATAATGTCACTTGGTTTTATTTGTGAACTTGAACTAATATATTTATACGTTTGAAGGTATGCATTAAAAAAGGTTAGACTTCCTTGGACTGAACAATACTTAACCATAATGTTTCATGTGTTTACAAGAAGAAAAATTCATTTAACAACAACAAAATATAAAAGATAAACATAAAAAATGTCATGTTTAACTGAACTAATTTAAGTGTTATTTTGTAATACATTAATGAGTTCTTATTCTTGAAAAACTATTCCAAATATTGATGAATAAAGACGCATTTTTTTATATGTAACGAAGCTGAGTCTTTGTTGACCAAGGACTTTTTTATGGATTGGCCTTCAAGAAAAAATCCTTCTGTACGACAAAGAATAACCAACTTTTTCAATGAACTCAATTTCCCAACATGAAGGAAATATATATTTTTAAACGATATATTTTAGATAGGAAATCAACTCAGAGGGGAGCAATTTGATTACAATACAGGCCTAAATATCTTGGAACCAGAGAACAAAGTGTGCTATAGAATGATTTACTTATGTGGAATAAATAGCGCTTGGTGTGGTAGAAACTTGTAGAATGTCGTCATTGTCTAGCAACAGATCACTGTTGGTATACCCACATTTTGGTTTGATAGATGTGTCTGACGTACATAGACCCTGTAGAGATAGTAGCATTAAGACCACCGTGAGTAGTTTAACCGTTCTCCTCTAGAAATAATGCTTCATACCATAGAAAATCCGTGTAATACCGTATTAAAGATTTTTGTGCTGTTTTCGGATCAGGACTTTTGTCAAAAATTGTATGAAATAAAGAAAAAGATCATTTATAACTAAATGCAGAAGTTTCAAATTTGTATGTCAACATCTTCCAAATTTATCAGCAGCAATGTCTTTCAAATGTTTTGAAAGTGCTTTGAGATATTAATAATTGTTTGGCACAGTACTATTGTTATCTAAAATCTTAAATTTGTGTGCTGAACTTTGTAAATCTTGAAATTAATCAAAGAGTATAAACTGTTCATGTGATTTATGGTTGGCTAGTGTGTATAAATTACACAAAAGGCACTAACTTGATCATTCAATTTGTTATAGTAGTTAAGTTTCTTCCAGAAATAATTGTTATGTAATCAAGACACAATATTTTATAAAACCTTGTTTTAATGCTCAAATAATTTATTATTCAGAATCAAATTTATTTTTAAAGTTGATAACATTAATTGGTCCAAATCATTACATATTTCACACCTTCTTGGCTGACAACCTTATGTATATAATCAATTTAAAACATATTTTACATTCATTTATGACTTTATTCTAAACCGAATTTCTTGATTTTATTCACTTTAGGTTTAGGTATGAGTAATTCTAGTTGAATATTTTACATAGTAGTGCTATCAAAGGTGCTATTTTATTAGTTATGTAAGAGTATTTGGTAGTGTATCAAACAACGAAATCGTGTATGTGGAAATGCTTATCATCTCCTTCTTTTGTAATTAAAAACCTAGGTAAAAACTTTGTGTGCATTAATGTGTACATTTTGTTATCCACGTAATTCACTTTTAGTTTTGCATTTTAAGTGCCGAAGGCAACTTCATCAAAGGTGTCTCAAAACGACAATTTGTGTTATTTGTAAATAAACTGTTTCTTTATGTAGAAATAATATAATTGTTAAGCTATTGCAAATGATAAATTTGATTGTTAGACTAGACATAGTACTGCTAAATATTTTATCCGACACCAAAACAGTCGTGTAATAAACAACACAGTAGTAGGGCCCTCAATGGAGTTTGTGTAAGGTGACGTTTTGCCCCAAATTTGGGGCAGTGGAGCCCTGCTTTTACATAAATTGTTAGCTATAACTTATAGCAATGTCAATTAATTAGGTGATATGTTTTCTGTTACCTTTCTCAAATAAAGAACTACTCTTGTCAAAAATTTTTTTCTCTTCCTGTGTCTTGAAGTCATAGCGTTTTGCGATAAATTTTAACTGGCTAGTTTTTAAATTTCACACATCTTTAGTTTGATTTTAGTTTGATTCATGGGCATCGGATGATGATTTGAACATGTTGCTTTTTATTTTTTTAACACTGTTTCCTAAACGACTTAGCCTTTGGTAAATGAACTCGTAAGGTCCGTGAAGCCTAACATAAGCTAGAACCATTTTTCCATCGACAAGTTAGAGTAAGTCTTTCATAACATCTTTACTCTTTAAAAAATTATTTATTCATTAACAGAATTTTTACAAATTTGTTTCTCTTATTTGAAAGCTCAGCTCTCTTAGACCCACTGCATATACTGCTATACAATGTTACTGGCATTTACAACAAATGAAACACTTGATCTCACAGACTGCTTCAAATTCTCAGATTAATTGTCAAAATCATGGCATCAAATGAAACTGAACAAACAATATATCATCAAGTAGAGGAGGACATAATGAGGTTTGAGGGATGGATCTTGTTAGGTAAACAGTGTTGCCAATTATGCATTTGTGAAAATTCCCATGTCAGTCTAGGGGTTTCGGTAGAAGTGTTAATACACCTAAGAGGTATTCTTTTTTACTTAAGGGATTTATTATATATCTATATATATATAATTCTGTAAGCGATATTTCTTGAGCAAAATTATGAGCGTCATACAGATCGCAGAAAGATGGGAGGGGTCTCAAATTAAAGGTATCGGTCCCATTCACGAGGGAAAACTATCGGCGTGTCCATAATGTTAACAGGAAATGAGAAATCACGTAAAACGTCCTCCATAAGAATAGCATGGGGATTTAAAAAACGTCTGCTTTGTATACATTAAAACATGTGTTATGGTTTAATTTCAAAATGAGACACAGATGATAACATTGAGTGAAGATAACATAATAATTCACACCAAGAGAAGCAATCTATATAATAATTCTGTAAGCGAAATTTCTTGGGCAAAATTGTGAGCGTTTTGCAAATCGCAGGAAGGTGGTGGGGGTTTGAAATTAAAGGGTTCGGTCCCATAAAGCGTATCCATAAATTTACAAGGAAATGAGAAATATAGTGAAACGTCCTCCTTAAGAATAGCATGGCGATTCGAAAAATGGTTTCTTTGTGTACATTGAAAAATATGTTTTGGTTTTATTTTAAAACGAGAGACAGATGATAAAGTTTAGTAAAGAACTATTCATAGCCAAATGACAAAAATTAACCCTAGAGTGGTAATACTATAATAAGATGTTTTGTTGCTTTGAGCTATTAAAAATTCTACTAGGAGTTGAATTTTTGGTTGAATGCTATTTCAACTTTACATACTATTACAAATTGACTGCTGATTTTACTGTTGTTACTATAATTTAAATTGTTAAAAAAACTGAGCATGTATGCAAATTATAAAATGCTTTATGATCGTTGATAGAGATCCAATGGGCGATGAATTGTAGTTTGAGAAACACCTACATTATTTCCATTGTTTTTCTTTTTTTATTTTAAGACGAAAAGTGTCAATTGATCATATTGAATGACGATGCCACATTAATTGATACTTAAAATGTATCAGGCAGTGAAGTTTTGGTATTCTGTTAGATGAATTTTCCGAGAAACCTTTTAATCATTTCATAGGTTGTAGGATTATAGAAGACGAGTTAAAATCAAAGACGTTTATCCTACATACTAGAGGAAAATACAGCAGGCAAACAACTACAACAAAATGGGAAATAGATAAGAATGATTATTTTCTGAAAGGTTCTCCTTAAAGATTCTCCATTAGTCCGGGGAAGTTAGCATTTCAATCTGACAAAATTAATAACAAAGCAAAACCACTTGGGACGTGTTTGGCATGGTCCCCTGATCATTTTGTGAAAATTCCCAACTTTTCCCACTTTGGCATTTTCCGCCATCTTGGAAAATGGCGGCTAAAATATTTTACTATGTAAGCGTTTATTTAAAAATTAATTGTACGATAACCATGCAATGTAAAAAACCCCAAAAAGATTTATTCTATTCAGAAAAAGATTTTCTAAAAGGAAATGTGGTATTTATTGATGGTATCTCACACGTCAAGGACAATATTTGAACATAAACCTAAAATTTGACAGAATTTTCATGTTATATTTGAGAATTTTCTTAGTTTACTTCGATAATATTGAAGATATGAATTTTTGTCCCCGTACAAAAGTTGTAGCCAATAAAATTCTGCATCTTTTCATGTATAATGTTTGCATATTACTCCTATAACAAACACTGCAAAATATTTTAAATTTTAACTTTTATGTATTTGAGCGACAGGCAACATAAAAATTTAAATTTTAGCATGCGAGTACAACATTAATAACGTAGTGAAACCACTTGGGACTTACTTGGCATGGTTCCCTGATCATTTTGTGAAAATTCCCATTCATTCCCACCTTGGCATTCTCCGCCATCTTGGAAAATGGCGGCCAAGACATTTCATTGTGTAAGCTTTCATTTAAAAATCAATTGTACGATAAATATACAGCGTAAAATCTTCAAACAAGATTTATTCTACTCACAACAACATTTTCTACAAGAAAATGTGGTATTTATTGGTGGTATCATACACGCTAGGGACAATATTGTAACATAAACTTAAAATTTTACAGAATTTTCATGTTACATTTGAGAATTTTCGTAGTTTACTTCGATTGTATTGAAGATATGAATTTTGTCCCTTCACAAAAGTTGTAGCGTATAAAATTGTGCATCTTTTCGTGTATAATGTTTGCACATTACTCCTAAAAAGGGCTAAAAAATATTTTTAATTTTAACTTTTATGTAGTTTGGAGACAAGTAAGAAACAAATTATAATTTGAGCAGGCAAATGCAACATTGATAACTAAGTAAACATTTCTTGACGTGTTTGGCATGGTCCCTCGATAATCTGGAAAAATTCTAACCTTTTTCCAAATGGTTATTTCCGCCATCTTGGAAAATGGTGGCTAAGTATCACAATCATATCATGTTTTTTTGTTTTAAAATTAATTGTACATTAACCCTAAGATGTAAAATCCTCAAACAAGATGTATTTCACTCATCAAAGCGTTTCGCGTAAGAAAATGTGGTCTTTATTGATGGGATATCTTACATGCCACACTCAAAATTTTGAGCGTTTAGTTTTAATTTTGTAAAAGTATCATTTATATTTCTATGTATCGCCAAGTTTGCCTTATTATTATTGAACATGCAGTTTGTACTTGCACCAAATATGAAGCCCTTTAATCTGTGTATCTTTTCATATACTTCATCAGCACATAACTACTGAAAGTACACACAAAAAAAACAAAGAACATTTTTAATTGGACTTTTTATATTGCTATGCGATTTGATTAAAAATAAGATAAAAATGATTCAAGTACAATAATATCACAGAAAAAAACACTTTGATCGTTTTTGACATGGTGACCTCTCAATTTAAAAAAAATTCGTAGATTTTTCCACAGTTGCACTTCTTAAAAGTCAATAAAATACATTTAAGAATCAAGAATCGTTATTATCGTTTGACATGAAATGGGCATAGGCAGGGGTGTATAAAACTACTTGTAACTAAAAATAATAACCTGGAGCCTATTAGGCTGTGTTGTTACTGAGGCCTAAAACAAGCTTGGTATACAAACCTGAAACAAGTTTCATTATAATCTCTACAGAAAAAAATTCTGTTCCTTGAAAGCAAGATTCAATTTTCAATTAGATTAATTAAGTAATATTGTAACAGAATTAGTTGATAGGTTTAACCTAGAACCTACCATTGAATAGAACCTATCATAAACCAGAACAGTTTATGGTTGTGTGGCACGTAAAACATCCCATTAATACACACCACATGTTTATATATATATATATATATATATATATATATATATATATATATATATATATATATATATATATAGGAAATGCATTGACAAGTGCAACAAATCTTGTTTAAGGGTTTTACATTTCATGTTTGATGTACAATTCATTTTAAAATATAAGTATGATATGGGTAAGCCTACATTATTTAGCCATCATTTTCCAATATGGTTGAAATTGCCATTTTTAGGAAAAGGTGGGAATTTTACAAAATGATCAGGGAACCATGCCAAACATGTCAAAAAAGGTTTTACTTGGTTATTAATGTTGTACTTGCCTGCTTATATTATAATTTGTTTGTTACTTGTCACCAAGCTACATAAAAGTTAAAGTTTAAAATGTTTCTTAACCTTTTTAAGAGTAATGTACAAACATTATACACGGGAAGATGCCCAAAATTTTCATATTTTCAATTCAGACGAAGCCAAGAACATGTAATATAGTTTCAAATTTATATTAAATTATTGACCCTGGCGTGGATACCATTAATAAACACCATACTTTCTTGAAGGATATTTTCAAGCGAGGAGAAAAAATCTTGTCTGTGCTTTTACACCGTATCGTTATCGTACAACTAATTTTTAATTAAAAGTCCTCATAATTACATACTTAGCCCCCATTTCCCAAGATGGCGGAAGATGGCAAAGTTGGAATTAATGGGAATTTTTACAAAACGATCAGGGCAACATGCCAAACACGTCAAGAAAGGTTTACTTAGTTATTAATATTGTATTTGCCTGATCAAATTATAATTTGTTTTTAACATGTCTTCAAACTACATAAAAGTTAAAATTTAAAATATTTTTCAGCCCTTTTTTAGGAGTAATGTGCAAACATTATACACGAAAAGATGCACAATTTTATAGGCTACAACTTTTGTAAAGAGACAAAATTCATATCTTCAATACAATTGAAGTAAACTAGGAAAATTCTCAAATATAACATGAAAATTCTGTAAAATTTTTAGTTTATGTTCCAATATAAATCCGTGTAAAATACCATCAATAAATACCTCATTTTCTTGTAGAAAATGTTGTTGTGAGTAGAATAAATCTTGTTTGAGGTTTTTACACTGTATTGTTATCGTACAATTGATTTTTAAATAAAAGCTTAAACAATGACATGTCTTAGCCGCCATTTTTCAAGATGGCGGAAAATGCCAAGGTGGGAATGAATAGGAATTTTCACAAAATGACCAGGGAACCATGCCAAGTAAGTCCCAGGTGGTTTCACTACGTTATTAATGTTGTACTCGCATGATAAAATATAAATTTTTATGTTGCCTGTCGCTAAAATATATAAAAGTTAAAATTTAAAATATTTTGTAGTGTTTGTTATAGGAGTAATATGCAAACATTATACATGAAAAGATGCAGAATTTTATTGGCTACAACTTTTGTACGGGGACAAAAATTAATATCTTCAATATAATCGAAGTAAACTAAGAAAATTCTCAAATATAACATGAAAATTCTGTCAAATTTTAGGTTTATGTTCAAATATTGTCCTTGACGTGTAAGATACCATCAATAAATACCACATTTCCTTTTAGAAAATCTTTTTCTGAATAGAATAAATCTTTTTGGGGTCTTTTACATTGCATGGTTATTGTACAATTAATTTTTAAATAAACGCTTACATAGTAAAATATTTTAGCCGCCATTTTCCAAGATGGCGGAAAATGCCAAAGTGGGAAAAGTTGGGAATTTTCACAAAATGATCAGGGGACCATGCCAAACACGTTCCAAGTGGTTTTGCTTTGTTATTAATTTTGTCAGAATGGACCCCTATATTGTCATAACGGCCCCGGACTACATGTAGTGATTTTAAAAAATCTGCATTGTTAACACAAAATTAAATCAATTTTTTCATTGCCGCTTTTCTATGTTATATTAAAAAGCAGTCTCAGCTCAATTAACTGACTAGGATTTCTTTCAAAACTTATTTTCCATTGATCCATATGAGTTTAACAACAGACAAAATAGAGCATTTACAAACGGGTGACCTAATAGTACAGGATTGATAAGAGTACTTGGGGGCGAATGGTCTGTTCAAACGATATTGTTAAAATATTATATACCTCAAATTAAAATTAAATTTTCTGGAAACCATCGTTGTGGAAGAAATGGTAATACGCTATGGTTCATGCTATTTTAATTTTATGATTAGGGGCTTTTGCCCCTATGAGCCACTAGTATAAATTATATATATAAAAAAAATATATATATATATACATTTTGGGGTACCTAGCAGTGGCATAAACAAATCATATTTTCACTTAAATTTGAAATTATTTTTTGTGAAGTTAAAGATAATGGTTTTCTTGTATTAAATAATCAGTAAACTAAACTAATATAAGTCAATCATTGAAGATGTTCATGTCAGTCAAATCAGTTACATAAAAAGTCAAGTTACTGAAAGTTTGTAATACCTTTTATCTTTTATTACAAATTGTAACATTAAATTTTATATTTTATTGTTAATATAATTTAAAACCAATTACTATTTTATTTTAAAAATTATAATGTTATTAAATTTTTCAAATTATACACTCTTCTCTGCTCAATGTATTGCATTAGTATAAAATAGAATATCCAACACTCATCTAGAATCCATATCTATACTTATTTAATACTCTAAGGGTTTTTTTGTCTTGAGAACTCCTCCTACATTTTTCAACCGATTTTCAAGTTTTTGTTGTCGTTGGATAGGGCTTGGTCTGTAGTTGTTTCCGCCAAAAACTGATGAAAATCGGACTGAAAAATAAAAGCAATATTCACAATTGAAATCTTAAAATTTCCCATTTAAATAACATTGGTATTGAATAAAGAATTTTAAACATCTGTTAATAATCAGCTGTAAATGCGTGTAGTTTTGGTGATTAAAGATATTCACAATATTGGATTGGTCGGATGTCATTGATTTAGAGCTAAAAGTAACATTTTTATTGCATTAAAATTAACTGCTCGATTTCGAGCAACACGTATACTAGTATATATATATATAATACGTGATGCCCTTTTTTTGTTAACACTACTCCTCCCTTATTTCTGGACCAATTTTAAAGTTTGAGATGTCAAAAGAATGGTCTCAGTTCGTAGTTTTGCAATAAGGTTTTAGATTTTTGATATTTTAATTCTGAAGCTCACGGGAAGCCCTTAAAGTTCAATTTTTGTCCATAAGATTAACATGGGGAACAATTTATATTGATTTGCTAAATAAAACAGCTGTTGGTAGTTAAACAAACAAATACATATGTTAAAAGCCGAATAGAAGAAAATTGAACTAGTACTGAAATATCAACATAATTTCACACTTTAATACAAGGAGTGTCTAATCTGAGCTTTTAACCTTTTCTCACAATGTAACTTTTAGATTTTGCTTGAAAGTTTTATTATCGCGTATTTGGGCACAAAAATAAATTTTGTAACTTAACCCTAGAAAAATTCATTTTTGTTTACGAAAACAATTTTGGAAATTGAAATTTTTCACATGGACCTTATTGGTCGTCCGACTGGTATTGAAACAATAATGAAAGGTAACAAATATTAAAATAGATCACTAAATTTTTGTGCATGGGTTTTCAAACTGCTTTAAACTATAAGGAAAAGGGATAGTTGGTTGTAAGTGTAATAACCTTTTTATTTACTATCATAGTATAAACATGTTTTAAGCAGAACGCTACACATATTATTCATTACACATAAAATTCATACTATAGAAACCAATAACACAAACATGAATCTCAGAAAAACTAATAAAATTTCAGCCATTTATCATAGAACATAATTTTATGAAAATCATATTAAATATAACTTTACCAAAATTTACAATAACCTTCCTACTGAAATTAAGAATATGAATTCAGACACAAACACATTTAAGAAGAAATTAAGAAGATATATTATTGACAAGAACATTTATTCAATGGAAGACTTTTACAATATAAAATAAGAAATTATGAATTTTAAATTAATTTTAGGTATTATAGGTAAGTTAGTGATGTATAGGATAATGCAATTCCTTAATTGTCAGCCGAATATATGTTGATTGATTGATTAAAAAACCTGTGTAAAAGACAACATTAAAAGTTTTTTACCTCCAGTATGAAACAAGCTTATTACAAAAATGGTTTTTATAAATAGAAATTTTAACCAAAATAAAAATGCCACTAAAACAAAATGGACCACATCAACAAAGATGAAGATTCTCTTAATTTTTGTGATTTCTTTATTTCAATTTTTTCATGGAAAGTTAAGTTAAAGATAATTTAGACATAAATAGTAATGTGGACTCATTAACTATGTCATTGACTAAATCATACAGTAGTACAGTACTACAAAAACTGCCGCAGTGAGTTATAACTCATACTGGACCGGGGAGTGATGGAATGTTGATTTTATTCTGTTGTCATTTACGTTTTATGTTTGATGAACTATGTGGATCCAACATCAGTGAATTTATTCAAAATTTTATAGGAGGGTTTAGACAAAGGCCCTAAGACATATCGGCAAAAGAACAACTACGTAATCTTAGCTAATTCAGACCTAAAAGAACGAGCATCACATCTCCAAACTGGAAGTTGAAAAGTTGGAAAATTGGGAAAGTTGGAAAATTGGTAATGAAGATCGAATGATGAAACACCAATAATGTACTATCCGATTTTCACTATAATGAAATTTTTTTCAAAATATTACCATGGAGCAAAGTTTGATCACCAGGTACCCTAATAAATGCAGCACATTGCGCTGCACAGGTACCTCTAGTAATTTTTAATTAATTGTTGATTCCAGACAGCAAACATCATGGTTGCCGTTATGGATAATCATTTTGTAATTACTGTATTTAGCTTCAATAACTAAGCTGCCAACAGGCCTACTGTAATAGAAAGAAGTGAATGAATAACCACTAGGCACTTTATTGTGTTTCTATTATTGTCACAATTATGTATTTATTTATTTAGATCAGTGTAATTATTTAGTTGACTGCTATTGAATACTCAAAAATGTTTGGCTCTACTCGATGTGATCGAATACCCACCATCATTTTAAATTGTTTGAGAAGTTTGTACTCGACACGAGTTACTCATCTTTTTCCTCCAGCTCAAAGTATCTTATTTAGTTGAGTAGCGGAATTACTTTGAGCACATAAACTACGAAAGCCTCTTCCCCTTAGTGATCAAATCTATGTTTATGGCGGAACAGTTTATCCCCCTTAACTCACTATAAGAAATTGGGAACACCTCTCAAGAAAACATGCCAATCCTTTACTCATAACTTGTCTTTATTGGCTTTGTGGAGTGAAGAGGTATTTTTTGTCGTTGATGAAGACAGTTTGTGATTTAAAATTTCTAAGAATGTATGTTTTCTTTCCCACAACTAGCGTCTCATTTCTCTCTCCTCTTTTTTCTAGCAAACAAAATATTTTACTTGAATAAAATATTAGTATGTGATTTATTAATAGTATTTTTACTGCTGAATCATATATTTAAACTACAACAATTAGGTAAATAAATTTAACACTTTTTGGGCTGTTGTGTGTTTGTAGAGTGTGATTGGTATGGGGGCCGAGATGTAATTCCAACAAATGGAAATTTCACAAGTGAATGGTTCACGACTGATGGTAGGTGAAGCTGATTGATGCTTGTCTCATCGTGCGGCTAGTAACTGAGAGTTGCAGTTCATGAGCGGAAATCTCCGTTAATATTGATGGTTCGTACCTCAGACAATCCTAGCAGTTATAAAGGAATTTATTTATAAATAATCAATAAGCTGCTCTTTTACAATTTTTCAATTATTTTTAAAAAGCGCTTAGGAGAGATATCGGTCTGAAATTGGATTTTTCAGTGTGACAATGTTTTATACTATGGAAAAACTTTAGCTATTTTTAAAATGTCAGGAAAAGTGCCAGAAACTCAGGTTTGCAAGATGAGCTAGATTGAAACACTACTGAAGTTTCAATCCGGCAAAGGGGTCTTCATCTGGTGTAGCAGTTTATATCTACTATTGGTTCACTTGATCGTAAGGTATTATATAAACCATTTAGATTAACTATAAAGTGATTCGGTTGGCTAACATGCGCTTGTTGAAGTTTTACAAAAACATATACAGTTAATATAATTTTAATGCCATTTTCTTTACTAGATTTAAATGTCGACATTTATTAATTTAAATTATATTTGGGATGCCAGCTCCATCTTCAAACTCCCTGGCTGATCGTCATTTTCTCATTGATCTTCCAAGGCACATGTTGGTGCCATTAATTAACTGACTATATTACTAAACATTTTAAATCTTCAACGAGCACATATTGGAAGTTTTCTTTCAATGCCAAGTAATAAGTGTTTAATTTAAAATAAGAATCCAATTCACAGAATCACAAATTTTTTAACAATATTAAAAACTATGTTGATATAAAACTAATCTATATAAAAGTGGTCTAAATTATCAATATTACCCATAAGAGGCACAACAAATTATGCATGGTGTTCCTTGACTATGTAAAATAGTATTTCTCTCTATAGAGAAATTCTTGTAAAATTCTCTTATACCGTTACCGTTTTACTTCCAATAGCAATTTTTTTTAATTATTTCTGAGTATACATTATTAAAATAATTATTTCATATTTATTTTTATATTTCTATATATTATGTCAATTGAGATACGGTAGTTATCTTTGAAAGAAATAAAAATTAACGTTATAACAAGACTAAATTAATAAATTATCAGAAGGGTAATTGATAAAATTCCATTACTGTTTATTTTAAAACTGAAAATTCACTAAGTTGCTGGCCACCCAAACTCATTGCGTAGATCAATCTTCATCCCATTGAAGATTGATCAATGACCAAACTCATCTCTGAGTTTGTTTTTTAAAGAGATGGGTTTTTTAAAGAACTGTACATTACTGTACTTGTTTTGATGGGAAACACAAAGATCTTTTCTTTGTTTCAATTATTTAAAGAATTTAATGTGATGTAAATCAATTTGTTGAGGAATATTTAAGTTTACAGTAGAATTGTGTAAATTATTTTGATTCTTACCTTTTCCCTTTAATTTGTATCTTAGAATATATATTTTATATATATAATAAAATGTCTTAAAAAGGGTACTTGTTTAAAATGTTTTTCTTATTATATATATATATATATATATATATATATATATATATATATATATATATATATATATATATATCAATAGTTTTTTTGACCATGAAGATGGGCAAATGTCCCGAAACATGTAGTCACCAAAAATAATAAAAGTTTTCATTCTCAAAAGGGTGCTCTTGTTGAAATGTTTTATTTATTGATATATATATATATATATATATATATATATATATATAGCACCCTTTTGAGAATATATATATATATATATATTACTCTAAAGACGATTGTGATTAGGGCTACTGTAATATTAATTGTATTAATTTTCATTTTGAAATTAACTAAGTACCCTTTTTAGAAAAAAAAAATACTATATGAATATATATATGAAAATTAATATATAATTTATTTACTTTATATAAAATTACACAATGATAAAATAAATTAAATGAAAAAGTTTTTCCTAACTTTTGTTCATAATACAAAACATTATCAAGCCCAGAAGAAATAGATTTGCATAGTAAATAAACAAACCTTAAACATCCGATTTTGGGCCATTTGTTTTTACTAATATTTAAACAAACAATTAGAAATGAAATAAATAAATAAATCAGATGTGTTGAGTCCTAATTAGTTAACCAATAAACCAAAATATATATACTCACTAAGTTTTATGGCAAACTCCAGTGGTTTCCAATTCCACCGATCAAAAATAAATTATAAATATATACAAACATATACAAACATCCTCTTTTAGAAATATAGATACATATTTATACCTGACACGGTTTTTTGTACAATGAACTCGTTTTGTCGCCTTTGGATAGAGCTCGGCGTGAAGTTGTTTTTAAAGTAAATTGGTAGAAATCCACCCAATAGAAGGGATCCTATGAGCCCTTAAAGTAATATATTTCCCCATTTGATTTAAATTGATAATGAAATTAAAAGATTTTCAACTTTAACAGATAGCAGAAGGGGGATCGAGATCACGCTCGGTAAAATTATTGTCTCTCTCTTATCTAAGAAAAAGATTTTTTGCCCCTCTCTCTATTTAAACGAACTAGTTCACTTTGCTCACTCACCAAGCCAATTTGTGCACTAAAAGTGTTAAGCCACGGGTAAATTTTAATACACATGTTTATATCTACAACTATCAGCCGATTTTTTTGCTCAATTTAGTAGCTACAAAATCTGCATAAGAAGGATAACATGGGAAATTTGAAGGGCTCTAGGAGGAAAATCTGATTTTCCCTAGACATGGGACCAGCTGCAATTGATTCCTTGTGGCTAAAATCCCCATATTCAACAAAAAAATTAAAAAATCCTTGGAGGGAAAAAAATTGTTCCTACAAACATTGCTTGTTTTAGAGTATATTTAGTAGGCAGCGATATTTGCTTTAGTTTTTGAGTATAAGATAAGATAGCAAGAAACACAGCACACCAGCGAGAGCATCTGTCTATTCACAGAGGAGGTTATGTTTTAAACCATTTGAGGATACACTGGTTTACAAACTGTATTAAAAAAATGTTAACATTAAAAATTAACTAATCGAAATTGCTCAATTTCTAGCAACATTTACACTAGTAAATTTTATACTGTTTATAGATTCTGGTTATTGTACTTGTATATTTTAAATTCATAAAATATACCAGCAGAAAACTTGTTTGTAGCTTACCGCTATTTCCGTACAAATTCGATGGAGCAATTCGATGATACAATGGAATACCCGCATCAAAATTACAATTGAATTTTTGCAGCCCGGATACAACCCAGCATTTGCTTAATGAATGCCCTTCACAAAAGCTCCAATCAATCGGCATGGACTTGAATTGATCTCATTGAGTTTTGCTAACACAAAGGAGTGATGGGGTTACTATTAAAGCTGACTGCGGGAATAGGATTGCAATTATTTGTGCTTGTTCGTTTTTTATGTAGGCATACTTGTAAAAGAACTATGGACCTAGGTGGATACTTGTGTTGACAATAGCTTCAGTATAAAATACCCCCGTCGCAGCAGACCTGCATACTCAAATGCTGTAACCTCAAATTCTGTACTCAAATGCTGTAAATTTGTGTATGCACAAATTTATACATACTAGAAATCGCCTCCTGATCAAAATTTGATCAAATTTTAGTTGATCTGGACCCAAGAAGCTTAAAAACATTTTAGAACTAAAACACCTGTTCTTAATTTTCTAGCAGTTGTTTTTACAACAGCTGTCTAATGATTCATTCAATTCTCTTGTCTCTATAAGATTAACATTGGAACTTTGAATGCCTGTGGGGCGTAGCCCTGGAGTCCAATGTGAATTAGAATGTAATTCTGCTCATCTACAGTACTATACCTTTCTAACGGTGTGCGCGGATTCATCCTACGATGCACCCGAGCTGAGAAAAAAGGAGGAAACGAAACATGCTTGCGTATTAATATATAGATTAAATTTATACGTATAAATTATTCACCTGAAATCCTTTTTTTAGGGTTTTAAGAGGGATAATAAACAAGCAAAAGGGATAGAAATTAAAAGAATAATGGAGAATATTGCAGGAAATATGATGAAGCCTGAAGTCACATTGTGATTGAAGTGCAGATGAATTGTTTACACATAAGTTGCTCAATGCTGCTGAGATCAAAGCTAATTTTGGCCTTTGGACCGCTGAACGTTAATTCATAATCTCCTCTCAAACATCAGAGACCCATCATGGATGGATCTATCAAATAATTTTCTCTAATAACTGAATGCATGCACTTGATGTCAGATACGGATTCATTAAGACCTTGATGGTGTTATATTTTATTTTCATTATATAAGTAGTATTTTATATTACTTTTTTAAGTAAATGATTAATAAATACACCAATTACAATAACTAGTTTTATAAATAAATAGATAATAAATCCAAACAAAAAAATTATGTTAAATCAATATTTTGTTGTTGAAATATTACTGGTAGTATTAATTTTCTAAAAATATTACAGGATTACATAAGACAATTAAAAACAGAAAGCGTAGATTTGTAAAATTTTCACTTTTTTTGTCATTTTAAGATAATATAATTGTGTAGTCTATATCGTTTATTGAAAAATTTCCAGTGCAAAAGGATATACCTGCATTTAGTATTTTCAATATTTATTCAAAATAAAGTTAAGCTTATCATTGCCATAGAAGATAAAGTCATAGTTAAAAGCAAGATAATCATTTCCACAATGGCAATATAACGGTAACATTCTGAGCTCAGAGCGAATAAGTATAAGTCGTTTTTTTATCTTTTATTATTTTTAACTTGATTCTTATACAGAATATTGGGGTGGGGGAGAAATTTAAACTGTAAAAAACAAATTTAAACTATAGACAAAAAATTTAAACTCGTGTCAAACATGTTCGAGTATCAGTTTTCCTTAAATAACTTTTTAATCATTTATCATTTATAATTGGTTTCAGTAACTCCTAGTCAGCTGTTATATTTTTAGGCCACACCTATGCCTTCTTAAAAAGTAACAGCTCTAAAGTAAACAGATTAAAAAACAACTGTTACCGATAATATTCTAAAACTGAAACACAATAAACAAATAAAAACAAAGGGCTTCAGCCAGTGGGATATTATAGCAAGGATAAAGAAACCCCCTCCACCCAACACCTCCTAGAGTAATAAGAAAAGGCCAGACAACTGAAGATCATTACGTCATATAAGTAGGCTGATGTGTTAAATCATTAGTTCCAACTCATGCTTAAGAGGGTGCTGGTTGTCCCCAAAAAACGGTTAAACATCTAATCTTGTTTTGATTTTTCGTTGTTTGTAAACAAATAAGTTAGTCATGACAGATGAAACCCCGTCGACTGACAGTAGCGCATCTGTTTTCTTACACCATAACATAACACATCAGCCTACTTATATGACGTAACGAATTTCAGTCGTTTGGCCTTCTCTTATTATTCTAGGAGGTATTGCTCCACCCCATCTCTCTATCCAAGGATCAAGTTTAAAAAAAGGTGCTATAGCTCTGTTGTCTTCCAACAAAACACCCAGACACTTCCATGAGACAAAAATGCAGTTGTGATATGGGTAACCCTCCGTTGTCTTATCAATTAATTACACTCAATAAAGGATGAGTTCTTCAGTATTCATAGATGTAAGTGAAGTACGGTAGATTATTCATTTAGAACTGTGTCTTGCTTTCAATTTTTGGGATGATTTTTGTTGTAATTTTGCACTTAGTTGTTTCTGATCATGCATGTTAGGAAATACTGATCTAGTAATACATTATTTATTTATTTATTGTTTTTCCATTACTCTTAGTGTTGTTTTGATTCCTTATTTTGATGAGCTTGCTCTTTCGTTCTAAGCACAATTACATTATATATATATATATATATATATATATATATATATATATATATATATATACAAATAAACACCTGTTGATAATCCAGTTGATTATTTTTAGTGCAATTATTTAACATGTACACTAGTATAATTTATAAGGTAGAAGCTGGTCATGTGTTTATTGGATTGTCTTCATTGTTGCCCGCTCTGGGCCGGAATTCCATCAGACCTTGGCTTCAACGCCTTCCTTAGAAAATAACTTAAATTCCAATAATAATTTTTACCGTACTCTTTCAAAGTAGTGTTTAAAATCGATGGAGAGTTTATCATAGATTTAAAATCGTAATCGTGTTCAAATATTCAATATCATTTAAAAATTAATTTATAGTAATTTTATATAAATTTTAACTTATTTTCATTTTTTGTTTCTTTCAAAAAAGTTACTTTTAATCAAAATGTTACACTCAAATCTTTTTTATCAAGTTACAAGTAAAATATCTTGTACTAAAATTAAATTTAAACACACAAAAAACACTGGATTACTTAACTTTTTTAAACAAATGCTAAGAATTTAAAAGAGTTTCTGACTAAACTTTTTATTTTATGATGAAATTTATAGCTAAAACCTTTAATACCTTCATTGAAATGGCAACCTAACTATACCCCGTTCAAAATAAATGTGCGGTCGAAATGCAGATTTCAATTCCCCCATTTCTCCCGTTCCTCCCACTGCCAACAATCCAACCAATTGCAATCACTAAAAATTTGTACAGATGTTTAATATTTTATGTCATTTTATGCCGATGTTTTGATTTTTCGTAAACAAATATTCTTATTTTGACGTTGAGATGTAAAAAGAAGCGCTTGCAACGGCGACGAGGTGAAGTAACATGTTCATCAGCGCTATATTCCACTCTGAATTTCAAGGGCGAAATTAAATAAACATATGATTTTGAAGAAAATAGGGGAATTAGGGGAAGTATTGAGGGGATTTACCTTATGGTGGGAAATAAAATTTTGTCTTTCGACCGCACATTTATTTTGAACGGGGTATAAATAGGTAGTTTGGGTGGGCCAAGTATGAATGAGGGATGAGTGTAGGATGATTGTGGCGCGATCTTGTAGTCTTGTAACTGACTAAGGCCGACACTCTCTTTAGACAGGTTTGTTAATTAATAGCCCAACAGCCAATGGTATCTAGGGACCTAGAGTTTAACGGGGGATCCGAACCACAATTTCGACCTCATATTTACAAATTGGTCTAAGTATTAAGATGGTCTTTATTAATGAACTAGTGCGGACGTTAATCCCAACCAGTGAATATCGCATCCTCAAGCCATCGCCTATAACTATCCACAATTCGTGACCTCCAAGTAGCTGAATTACAGGACGACGCCACAATTAATTGATTATATATTATTAATATAAATTTAATAAATGAATATGAGGACCCTTTTGAATAATTTATTTAGATCTTATGAAATGATACTTAGATACATTGTGATTAAGAGTCAGAGAGTTCTCATCGTTGTGGCAGAGCCAAGTGACTAACGGTAACTTCCGTTTTCCTCTCCTATGTTGATCCTACAGATTTCCCTCTGCCTTAACATCCCTTAAACCATACTTAAACCTAGTCATTATTTAGGCAATTTCCCATAGGGAAGAAGCTATTATCGTAAGTCTCATGCTATAAGAACTAAGCTCGGGACCATATTACTTTTTTGTTTTGAGGTGCCCAGAAACCAAAATAATATTCATTACAATTTATGTGTATGTATGTGTGTGTGTGTCCCTATACAAGATAACTATTGTAAAAACGCCCCGATCAAGACCAAATTCGGTAGAGATGTGTAATCCTACCTTTATTCGTATGAGTTCGTAAACCGGATATAACGACCTACCTGAAGGGGTAGTTTTGTACAAAAAAAGTGGGGTTTTGCGTTTTTCATGTTATTTTTTTAATTTGAATTTTTTTTTTATTATCACTGGAGTTAGCTCAAAAACACACAATTTAGTATACTGAAGAATTGCTCTATCTCCATTGGTTACCAAAATATTAAAAAGTCTACAGACAGTACCTTGTATTTTGGTTCTCCAATGTTAATCTTATGTAGAGTAAGTGTGTGAAAATATTTCACTTATTAACCAATAATATTTTTGGATTAAACTTGGTATTTAGCTAATTTGGCTCAGATCCATCCATGGTGAAAAATCTTGGTTTTAGCGAATTTCCCATAGGGAATAAGCTATTACCATAGGTCTCATGGTAAGACCTAAGCCCGGGACCATGTTACTTTTTCGGTTTAAGGTGCCCAGAGACCAAAATTAGTCATTAAAATTTATATATATATATGTAATATGTATGTGTCCCTAGACACGATAACTCTCGTAAAAACGGTCTGATCGACACCAAATTTGGTAGAGATGTGTAATCCTACATTTATTCGGATGAGTTCGTAAACCAGACATATTGACCTACCGGAAAGGGGTAGTTTTGGGGGGTTTGTACTCCAAAAATTGGTTTTTTGCATTTTTCATATGTAATTTTAAAAAATTTTAAATTTTTTCACCACTGGATATAGCTAAAAAAACACACAATTTAGTATCTTGAAGCTTTGTTCTATCTCCATTGATTACCGAGATATTAAAAAGTCTAAAGACAGTACATTGTATTTTGGGGCTTCAATGTTAATCTTATGGAGAATAAGGATGGGTTAATATTTCACTTATTAACCAATATTTTTGGATAAAACTTGGTATTTAGTATTATTTGGTTGAAATTCATTCATTAATGATAAAAAATCTTGGTTTTTGCTTATCGTGGCAGCAAACCTGCATACTCTTGTCCCATGTTAATCATATGGAAAATAAGCAAACTCTTTTATTTATCGACAGATATAGATGAAACTTAGTATATGGCTTCATACGGTCTAAATATTTTTTTTTAATGCTAAGAACCTACTTTTAGTGTTCCCCATGGCAGCACACCTGCATACTCTTTCCCTATATTTATCGTAAGGAGAATAGACATATATTTATGAGCACGTAATGAAATTTTGTTTTCAGGTTCCCCTAGTCTAAATTAATATTACTAATTTGGAAATTCGCTGAGTACGCAGGTTTGCTGCGACGGGGGGTATTTGTAATTATCATGGCAGGAAACCTTCATACTCTTTTTATGTTTATGTTTTATGCTCTTTTTATGTCGTATGGAGAATAGGCAAACACCTTTATGGACAGATATTAATGAAACTTAGTATATGGCTTCATATGGTCGAAATAATATTTTTTAACAACATCCCATCTCAGGTAACCTACATACTCATTCCTATGGTGTTTATGGGGAAAATACAAATATTAAATTGCTTTGAAAAGTCGCTGAGTACGCAAGTCTAATGTGATGGGGGTATTAATATTATACCTATTTGAAAATGTTGTTATTTTGTTGGGAAAAGCTCAATCACATCACAGATCTCCGTATTGTCTTTCCTCATTGTTAAACGCTGCATTGAAACAACTGCCATTGTTCCTGGACAGAACACTGTGTTGGTGTGCGGCCTTGCATTGTTCTGTACAACTGGCATATTCAGTGGTGTAGTGGTGCGGGAACGCTTGGGAACGGCGTTCCCACACTGGTTTTCAAGAACCCGGGAAAATCCCAGTGCCCCGTTCAGGGAAAATCCGGGATAGTAGCTAATATGTTTCTAAATACAAATATTAATTAAACAGTATAAAAATATTACAAAATATTTCTATGCCAATAATAAAATTCAATACTTTTGTAAACACGTTTTTACTCTGTATCTGTTTCCAAGGATAACCTCACTCTCGCTTGAACTTTGTATTGTGCACAGAGTACGGTATACGGTGGCGGGCATCACTCTCCCCTCCCGTCCCTCCACAACCCTTCCACACCTACAGAAGAGGATGCGCATTTACCGACTACTTGTAAACATAATTTTGTCAATCTGTCAATGATATTTCATTGTAATTAATTACTCTGTTTTTCCTCTGGTTTATGGATTTAATTTATTTTAGTTCTCTGCTTTTATATTTGTATAGAATATGTATCATTTAAAATTTAGGTTATGTATGTTGCTATTTTGGGGGTTAAAAATAAAAGTAGTTAATAAATAAATTAATAACCTTTTCTAAAACAACCTTCTTTTGTGAACTAATAAAGTTAGTTATAGTATAAAAATGTACTGCTTTTTTATTTTGCTTTTCTCAAAATCATCTGAATTATGAAATAGTTCCTTGAATCCTTAGTAAATTCAGTTAGCTTAAAATAAATAGCCTACGCAAAGCTATTGCTATCGTAAGCATTCAGGGAAATTTTACCTTAATTTTCAGGGAATTTGACAAATATATTAAGCGTTCCCACATTGGAAAATTTGCCACTACAACACTGGGCATATTTCGCTTCATGGCATTCGCATCACCTGGAGAGTAAAAATAGGGAGTTGGGGTGGTACTTGTTTTCCAATGAACGTTGTTAATGAGTTATTTTCCAATTATTTACCCTTTTACCCCTTGTAGCTATGAATTGATGTGATTATATTTACTGGAAACCATTTTGCTTGGATCATGGTAAAAATTTACTGTTTCATTTTTCTTTTGTAGTCTTAAACGGATGCTACCAACAGAGATACCAGGACCGTTAAAACAGTATGTACTATTATGAATTTAGATTACGACTGTGCTCTTTTAATATCCTTGACTTTAAACACGTGCAGCGTCTTGATGAGAAGGCGGGCAGGCCCCGTGGAGTTGATAATGCGTTGCAGTTTATTGCCAGCTCTTAATATCCGGCGACCTGGTAACGTTGGTTCGTTAACCGTCTTTTACGTGTTGACTTATTAGCTTATAAAGCCTGCTGTACACCGTGGCATACATTACGAACAATATTAGATTCCTTCATTGTTAATTAATATTCTTGTGAATTGGAACAATCGAAGTAGTTGGAGTATTCTATATGTCAAAACTAAGCAAATCTTTATAGTAATAGGCAAGTATGTTTCTCTTACTCGTTTTTTCTAAGCTTGTGGGCATCGTAGGAGAAATCCTAAGATACCGTTAAAAAGGTAGTGTACTACTGTAGATGAGCAGATTTCAGTTATAATTCACATCTGTCCTCATTGCCATGCCATACAGGCTTTTAAGATTTCAATGTCAATCTTATGATAAAGGATAATTATTGAATCACTAGTCTACTTGTTGCTCGAAATCAAGCAATTTATTTTGATACTAATCAAAAGTAAAATTTTGTTCTAAATCAATAACATCCGACCAATCCAATATTGTGAATATTACAATATTGATAATATCAGTACTGTAATCACAAAAAAACTATACGGATTTACAGCTGTACATTTCCCATTTTAATCAATTTTTGGCGGTAAAAACTACAAACCAAGCCCTTCAACGACACCAAAAACTTGAATATCGGTTGAAAATTGAAGGAGGAGTTCTTAACACATAGCCCTTTAGCGTATAAATAAGTGTAGATTGGCTCAATATCAACTGAATTTTTAGTAGAATTTCGACCAGCTCTAGTTCAGTTAATTTTGTGATGAATTTTTGAAGTCTTCAGAATTTTGATATTGGTCTAATTAAAAACTGGTGCTACTAACAAAGCTGCTCAATGAATCACTTTTACAGTATTCCATATTATTCTTTATCAATATTACATCTTAAAATAAGCTCTTCTTACATGCTGGGATCGTATAGATCGTCTCATACATATATTACAACAATACAAGGTTATAATGTGGTCTTAGTTGGTAACAATGTTAATTTTTTCCACCAGGATCCGGTTTTAAGCTAAAATTTACTAAAATAAACCATTTGATAAAATAAAGTACTCTATGACACTTCCTCCAATTGTTTCATATTAGGTCCATTTGTATTGAAACTGTAGTACTGACGAATTTAATGAATTTATCTATACTACGACTGCCTCATAAACAATAAATTGTTAACATAAAGCAAACCAATAAAATTTAAAAATAAATGAACGTATCGGAAGTCTGTACGGATCGGCACTGAATGGTTTCAAGTCGTTACTAGTATTTCATCTGGTAAATACCGTATAGAGCTTAATTGAAAAGTCTCTCGTAACATAAAGGTTATGTTTCATAAGCGTTTTTATATCGAGGACAATAGCGCAAGACACATCCACTTGTCATTCCCTAGTGGCACATTCCTCTGTTATTAAATCGAATAAATTTTATCTACTACTTGAACCTACTACTTGTACAAACCTCAAACGTTTGTTTGACTTGAAGTAGAGTAAAATAGTTTTATCACTATTTTGTATAATATATATTAAAAATATATACGGGGGGCTAAGAATAATACCCCCATCGCAGTAGACCTGCGTACTCAGCGAATTTCCAAAGGAATTCGAGATTTTATATTTGCTTCCTAAACACTATTGGAATGAGTAAGTAGGTTTGCTTCCGTGGTACATTGTTAGAAAAATGTTAGTTTTTACAAAATTTAATGGCTAGGTAAGTTAAATATCAAATTGTCTCTATATTTGGCATTTTTTTAATTTTGCCACAAAACCCCGAAGGGGTGAGTATGTAGGTTTTCCGCCATATGGATGTTTTAAGCAAATATCAGTTAAACCCTACTTACTGAATGTACATATCAAATTTTACCAAGTTATGTCAATAAATAAGCGAAACACAGGTTTTGTTGATTTCCCCTAACATTAACATGGGAAACCTATTTTTTTTCTCCGTAACCTGATAAGCCAAGTTGAAATTCAAAATACTAACTTATTTGTTTTTTAAGCTTTTTTAGATGGTTGTAGTTTAAATTGTTGAATTTTGAAAATTGAGATCAAAAAATGTCAAAACCCATTAGGACCCCTTTAAAACCCCATAAATCCCCTTTCCCATAACCCAATCATACTGGTTCGCGAAATCATGAAAATAGATCTAGTCTTACATCTTCATACTACATTTCATCAAAATCTGAGGTCTCTGTCAAAAGTTATCAGTACCACGGACACATATAAATCGCGCATGAAAATGAACGGGTGGTGTTTTTGGCTTCTGGGGACCAATGGAAACAACTTAACTTTTTATAATGGAAACAGCTTATTTAAATTCTGTAAATTCCTTGCACTGTTATCATACACTCTCAGTCAATTTTACAGTTCGCATCAAGACCGAGAGTGGGATTTAATTGGCCTTATTTTAGACTCAGAACAAAATTAACGTCATTGGCATTCTTTAAATCGTTGCCACACTAAATAAATAAATATACTGCTATCCAGGTCAGGGGTGCCCACAGGGGGGGGGGTTACGACGCAGACTGCGTCGTTGAAATTTTTGGGGGGGTCAAAAATTTGGTATTTTGTCCGAGATGGGGGGGGGCGATTTTTTGAAATATACTTTTATAACGAGTATTAAAACTAAAGTTTTTTTTTAAATACACAAGTCATTGTTGGCCGTCAAAAACTGTACAGAATAGGATTTACCATCAATTTTCCCAAACTGTTGGTCAACGAACACAGTGACTATCTGTAGTCATTTCTCTAAGGTTGGCGAAATCTAGAAGCATGGTTGCTATGGAAACTGGCGAGCTGCAAATGACGCGCGCTATGTCGTTCGCGGGAGCGGCAGAAGTCGGTGTCAAAGTGTTGACTCACTTGCTCATATCTGTTTTTATTTTATGAAAAAAAAAAACACATTAAGCTGTTTGTAATTTCGTCCGGAAAGTAACGTTTTTCATAGCCTTGGTCAATGAAATTTCACGATACAGAAATCTGACTGTTGTGCGTGTGCGATAACCTCAAAACGTTTAGTTTGTACCTATTCAAGGTTACTAGGTTGTTGTTCAATGATTCAAAACCATACAATAATTATTGAATATTGTTCTAAAAGCTAACAATGTATTAAATAAGATCGTTTTAAAACCATCCACAAAAAGAAAATTATAAAGATTTATGCGTCCCTGATGATTGATGAAACACAAAAACAAACGGAACAATCAAATACCTATTTTAGTCTAGACGCCATTCACGTTGTCAAAGACAAACGGTGACCCCCGCACATTTCACTTTTAAAACATAAGAATTTACCTGTGTTAGGCTAAACCAGTAAAAGGTAGGCTAATGTGTATAATGTTGATAATTATTTTAGTTTTAATCTTAATCTTCCGTAGTAGTTGCATTGGCTCGAGACTTTAAAGAGATATAGGACGTAGGCTAACCCTGAGGATAGTCGTGTATTTAAAGGAAATGCTGCAAATATACTCATCATGCTCCTTATAGCAAGTGCATTTCTTTTGAATTTTGCATGGTTTGCAAATTGTATATTAATAAAGGATATTAAGGATTATGACGATGTCCAGTGCATGTTTGTAATGCTTGACGACAATAAATATTGCTTATTGCTTAGTAATTGATACGTAAATCATGAAAATTGGTTTAGTAGTTACTAAGAAATAGCGTTTCAATTGTATAACTTACTAAGATATAGGTCTATAAAGTTATAAAATTTACACCGAGGCCTACATTCTAACGACTTTTGCAGTTTTTTGATTTATTATTTTTTTTATAGATTGCTCAACTAATAACATTAAACAGCCAAGCCATTTAAAAAATTAATTGATAAAAGAATTACAGAAAGTTACACAAGAATATATATTTAGAACAGGATATTTTTTCCGGGGAGGGGGGTTACAAATTTTATGGCCGGGGAGGGGGGGGGTCCCAGTCCCGTTGGGGGGGGGGGGGGTGAGTCTTGGTCCAATGGGGGGGTGGGCACCTCTGATCCAGGTCTACATTGATGTTTGTTCGTTTTGATCGAACCTCAAAGTTATATACAAGTAGAAACACATGATTATACTACGAACAAAAGAAGTTCATTATCAAAGATAGTCCACTTAATATTTACCTGTAATTTAACTGTACCTCTGATTTAATATAGATAACTAATCATCGTTAGTAAAATACATTTTTTGTTTTTTTCTAGTCGGTCAACAAAATAACAGAAGTAAAGTATGAAAATTATGGATTGTCCAGGTAGTGTACAAAAGTTGGCAACACTGGCATAACCATAATCAGATGAAAGCAGACAATTTCAATTGTTGACAGATAGCAAATGAATGCAAGTTCACTAATGAATGCATACGCTTAGGCCCCGTCTATACGGGTGACTTCGTTGCGCCGTAGAGGTATAGATTCTTTTAATCCCGAAACACTTACCATTGTAAAGTTATTTGGTTCTAGTGTTATTTTATTTAAAAAAATCCAATTAACTAATTATATATTGAGAGTGGGTGATTAAAGAAATTGTCAATTATGGTACTAAATTTATTGGGAGTAATAAAAAAATGATAACGCAAAACCTATACCTCTTTTCATATAAAAATTACGTTTATTGGTAGTACTATCACACTAAACATAGAATAGTTTATAAGCATTATTGTTAAAAAAAAAAAGCGCAAAACATGAAATTTCAACAATTAAGAAATTTTTTCTTACGAAAAATGTATCTAAGAGAACCTACAGGTGCCTGAGGATATCAATCATTCTACGAATGGGCACACGATAAATGGCATAATGGTTGAGATGATCTTGCAGTAGGGTGCCAGTAGGGCCAACCATTTGTACACAATACTGAGAAGGTAGTACCTACGGTCACCTATGCAAATGGCGGGGTTGACAGTCGCATTATACCGCGGTCTGTTCATCACCTCCCCGCCCTCTTCGACCTCAGATCGTACTGTTCCTCTTGAGGTTTCTGATAAAACAATAACTTAATAAATTAATGATCTGCTATGCCTACATTTTTTAACACATGGCTTTAAATCCGACCACTTTCCAAAACACGTTTGTAATTCTCTGCAACAAAATACGAAGTACCAAAAAAAATTAATTATAGAGTGATTAATACTGATTTTAAAGACTACTTAAACATAATTACCAAAACATTTTAAGTGGCAATATTTAGAATGTGTTCAAATATTCATGCCAAAGAAATCGCATGGTAACCTAACTTGAAACATAAAAAGGCTTCCGTCCATAAAGGTAAAGTAAACTACTTAAAGTTTTGGAAAAAAACATTTAGAATGTTTTAACGATTTTTTAGCTACCTGTGTGATTTATATAAGTCTTAAAGCATTTATAAGTCCTACAAGTCTGTTACAAATTGGTGGAGAATGTTAAGACGTTAACAAGATGTAGTTTTGTTGGTGACATGCCGTGTTAGGCCGACGGCGCGGCGTCAGTAATGTTGGAAACTTTAATTGGGACTAACTTCTAAAGAGAGACCATTTGAGGCCAAGATGTTTGTACAATCTTTTTACGAGCTTTGTTATGAAAAATACTAAAATACCGCAGAATATAGTTTTTTTTATTATTTAAATTTACTCAAAGAAAGCTACTCGTATTTTGATCAAGACTATTAAGTTTTCTGTGCTACTTTTATTTATACTATTTTTCTGCGGTAAAAATAATTACTTACATTTTATCATTCAGTTTGTTAAATTAAATGAGGTGAACGCACTAAGAACAAGAATTGAATAAATTCAAAGGTATTGTAATTTATTTATAGAGAAGACTGAAGAAAAATTAATTTTGTTAAGACTGTCATAACAATTTATTGCATAAAAAATATATTCAAAAAATTTATAAATTTGCTTTGTATTTTTAATAAGGTCACGTATCAAAGAGCTTAAGATTTACTTTCATAATTGAATAGAGTGGGGTTTGAAGCTTTTTGCTTTGGTGTTGAAAATGAGACAAACACTCTTGTTGGATTGAAGCCAAATCCCTAGAATGTTGTTGTATATGAGACAGTTTCATTTACTTACTTATTTTTATAAGTTGATATTTTTTAAATTTAGAAAGAAGAATTTAAGATATTTAAGAGACTTTTGAAATCATAGCCATACAAAATTCCAAATTATACTTTATTGTGTGAAATAGAATGTCTTTGAATGTGTTTGATCTACAGACACTACTAAAATACGCATAATTTACGCATGCTCTTTCCAAAAATCTTTATTCAAAAATTAAATCAAACTAAAACTACTATCAGTAATTTGTCTGTAGGTGAACAATTACAATTAAGTTAAGTTTGAGGGAGGGTGTAGAAGGGAGTTGGCGTGTAGACCACTGTATAATAGGACTGTTAACCATCCCATTTACATAGATACCACCTCCTTCTTCGCATTACGTACAAATATTCTACCCAATATTTACTGTCTCCACCATTCTTAAAAAAACTAAACTCTTAATAAAACTCCGTTTTATCAACTAAACGAAATATAATTTATATATAACTACTAGCTTAGCCGGCATGCTTTGCAATGCCAACCAGAGGAAGGTTTTGCCCTTCAGGTGAGCTCGTTCGCTCCGCTTATTCGCCGCAAGTCTATAATATCCTTTAGTTATGTTTTTACCAATCTCCCCTATATACATTAAATGTGAACAGGTGTTTGTATTTTTTAATGTATTTATATAATGTTTTTATATGTATAATGTATGTAAGGTTAACGTCCATGTATTTTAGTTAGTGGCAAGTGGTGTTTGGCCAACGAGGTTAAATAGATATAGAGCGCTCAACACATGTTAATGTTTTGTAGCCGGTTGATTTGCGCCATTTGACCCATAATTCCCGATGTTTCCTTAGCAACCATCCCACACCTTACCCTCGTTTTCTTATTTACTAGTTTTAGCTATACTTATTGGTTGCTTCAAGCTTCAAAAACCACTGTTGCCTTTGAAATTAATGTGATTTGATGTTCTGTGAGCAGGTTATTGAAGTTGGTTATTATAGAAACGTCGGATAGGTGTGGGTAAAATGGTAAATAACTGGTGGGAAAGTGTAAACAAAGAACTGGTTACCAAGGAAACGGCAAGAATCGTGGGTAAAAGGGCGCAAATCAACAGGGGAAAATTTTCCATTTCTGTGTAGCACTCTATATCTATCCATCCTCGTTGTGTTTGGTCGACAAATATTCCTAAATGTAATCATGTGTTCCAGTAGAAACATTTTGCTTCCAAAAGAATAACATGGTAACTTTTAAGACATGTGGATCGGAGCCCTATGGAGGAATCTAATTTTTCTTTCATAAGAACCTTCTCCTGACAATAACAAACACAACAAAAAATAATTAGCGAAATCGGCCGATCCGTTCACGATGCCGTGACCAGAGAAGTAGGGATTCATTTTACATACTATATAGAGATTTTACAAAATATAATTTTCCAAAATCTAGTAAGTTCTTTAGGTCCAACAATGGTTTTTATAGTTGATAGTCAATTATTAACAATAATCACAATTATCTTTAAGAATTTTAAAATAAAGTCTGAGAGTCGTAGTTTTCTGAAACTTCATAGTTATTATCATTTAATAATTTTGTAATCAGATTTGATGTTTAAATTGAAAACTAAACATAAAATAATCATAATTTATCTTTTTTCCTTCAGGTAAAGTTATTGGAAAATGTCGAACAACCTCCGTTTGATAATATTACCGGATCAAGATGGCTATTTTGAATTATTCAGACAAATAGATTAGTTAAAAAAAACGTCTCCTTACTAGACAGGATATTGAATTACCACATGGTTCAAAGTGCAACAAAGAAGATTTGAAATTGTGCATTGCTATGCAATTGAATGTGACAAATTTATCGTAACAACATGTAAGAGCTGCTTCATCCTCACATACATTAGTTGATACAAAAAAGATATTTATACAATGACGGTTTTCGTACTATCAAATTTGATCGAAGAGTAGGATTAATTATGCAAAGTGTCGGCAGACCCCGGCCCCCAGGGAAGTGTTAGATATGAGCGTGGCTTTTACAGTAATGAAGATTCCTGGCTCGTCTGTTAGGCTCTTTCGGAACGGTGTCAAGCCTTTTGGACTCTATGCGTTTAGCGTTTATTGAAGTCCTGGTTTGATTAGTGTCTAAAGTTAAAGTTCGTTTATTTGGCTAAAATAAAACTTAGAACTTAAAAAATCCTATCAACAACTGATAACGGGAAAATGATTATTAGTTAATTTAACAATCTAATGTGTATACATGATAAAAACATGTACTGTACATCAAATTTGTTTATAATTGACTTTTACTTAACATTACTGCATTATAATCCAGAAGACGTCAAGTATGGCCTCAATTCCTTGTATTTAAAATCTTGCATAAAATACAAGCCAAACCAATGTGCTCAAAGCTTTATAGAATCAAGAATCAAGAATCAAGAATCAAGATCTTTATTCGCCATTAGGTAATAAAAATTACAATAGGCTTCATCAATATAAAATAAACTTACACTAATGGAAAAAACCGTAACAGTCTACAAAAATAAATGTATCAAACTATAACTGTGGAAGTTAGTCAACAATTAAGAACAATAAATAAAACATAAATATACACAAAGAGGACCCTACATTACTTATTACTAAGTTATTTCATATTCTAAAAATTCACTCACAGAGTAAAATGCCTGATTCGTAAGCAAACTATAAATCTGAGTTTTAAAGGTTTTAAAATCAAGTGCCCTCCATGTTTCAGGAAGTTTATTGGAAAACTTTATTTGCAAGTATTTGTGGCTTTTGGCATATTTTTCCAGCCTTGGAATTGGCAGAACTAAGTTTTTTGCATTTCTTGTTTGGTAATTATGAACATCATCAAAACAACAAAATTTGGTAATGTTTTCCTTGACATAAATTAAATTTTGAAAAATGAAAATACATGGAACAGTCATTATATTATACATAGAAAAATATGACCTACAACTATCCCTAAAACCTAAACCAAACAGGATTCTTACTGCCCTTGTCTGCCACAAGAAAACTCTCTCTGCTCCAGTACTACCTCCCCACAGCATATTGGAGTACAACAAATGTGAATGAAAAAAACTATAGTATGACATTTTCATTAATTCTTGGATTACACAGGTCTTTAGTTTTCTCAATAAATAGCAAACACGAGCCAATCTAGAAATTAAGTTGTTGGTATGCTCCTCCCACAAAAGCTTATGGTCAAGAGTAACACCCAGGAGCTTTACAGACTTTGTCATATTTTCAAGTTCAGTGTGTCTCAAAGTAAATATTATCTTTTCAGTTTTACTCTCGTTTATTTTTAAATAGTTAGCATCAAACCAAACATTAGCTGAATTAATTACTCTATTAATATGGTTTATTACACTGTTGGAACAGTTTCCATTTACAATTACAGACGTGTCATCTGCATATAATATGGTGTCACAATCTAAATTTACTGGCAGGTCATTAATATACAATAAGAATAACAATGGGCCTAGGACTGAACCCTGTGGGACCCCAGCAAGGACCTCCTTAAAAGAAGATGTCTGGTTTCGAACCGACACCATATGTAACCTGCCACAAAGATATGTTTTGAAAAAATTTAACTGTTCATTATTTATACCATAATATTTAAGTTTATTTAAAAGAACACTATGAGAGATTCTGTCGAAGGCCTTGCTGAGATCCAACAGGGTCACTCCGACAAATTCATGAGCCTCAAAACTATTTAAGATCTTTGTCACAGCAATATCCAGAGCCTTAACTGTAGAATAACCTGGACGAAATCCAAATTGACTACCTGAGAGAATATCATGCCTGTCTAAAAACTCCAACAACTGTTTTTAGACAGGCATGATATTATTTAACTTATATTATGATATTATGTAACTGTATACGATTATAATCCTATTGAGGAAAACCATTTTTCGATTTTTAGACATTACAGGCTATCTTAAAAGTTGACGTTATTTCCAAAGAGTTTAATTTAATCTGTTACGTTTGTTTATATACTTTTTCACTTGTATATCAATTAGAATTTAAAACTAAATTACAAATACCCTTATAAAGTGAGGGACTAGATTAACTAAGTCAAAAGTTTGGTTGTCAAAAGTTGAGACAAGTTTAGTCTCGTAGCTTAATCTACATGCTGCAAGTTTTAACGAGTTTAACCACAATTGGTTTCACCCGCAATGTTTACTATTAGAAATAAAATTGACTATTTTTTATTTTATCAGCTCGAATTGAACAAAATTTTTACTTAAAATCAAACAAAAAGGCTGCGTGACTGCCACACAATAAGAAATTATGTAAAATTTCTTTAAATTAAAATTAAATTTTAACGAAAGGGATTATTTTATTTCTATGTCAAATTTATTACCCTAGTTTCAAAGCATACGTTAACTTTTATTATTTTTAACATTGTTTTTCGATATAATGAAATATCTTATTTTAGAAGTTAGTAGCAGGTTAACCGAGCCTTGCTCGTTGGGTTTAATTAACTTTTCTTATAGTGTCATGGTAATAAAGCTATTAAATTTCTACCAACAACCAACTATACCTCTTCACAGTTGACAGCTGTTCCACATTACTGCTTAACATTACTGTTCCTTTATTTTTTATACATTTTGTTGTTATTCCGTTACCAAAATAGCAACCCATAAGACCAATATTAAAAATTACAATTTTTAAACTTAAATTTAGACCAAATTCGATTTTTCTTGGGATTGAGGCTGTTTCTCAACTTATTTTTGGACCAAAACACTCTTAAATGCAAAGCTTAAGCATAATCTACCCGCTAGATTTCGAGATCGTGGAACACACATCCCTTCAGACATTGCTCGTATTATAATATAGGAGTATTTCCGTTCCATTAATCGATAAAAACCTTTCAGTCCCAAAGTGTAAATTTTTTTGTAATTAAATAAAATAGCAATATCATGATTTTGACAGCCCTCATTTGTTTACTTTGTTTGTTTTCATTTGTCATTATTGTTATCATTGTTATCAATTTGTTTTGTTATCATTTGTTCACTTAATGGTCTTATGTGGAATGTGATAGGAAAAAACGTAAAATTTTAATGTAATTTTGGTATAAAATTTTCAAATGCAATTTAAGGTAATAAAATTATTTAATTTTAAAAAAGATGGTATTAATCAATACGGATTAACTAACGAGATTGATGTCATATTATCATTATGGTGCATGTAATTAATTAATGTCGTTTTTAATTATTGTGGACACAATGTGAGCATCAAAACTGTTGATTAATAACATTTTGACTACAGCAATATTTATACATTTTTAATTATACGAACACATAATAGTAGAATACTACATAAATCTTCTTTCCAAATCAAAGAAACAGAAGGTATGTGTTTAATTAGATTTTTTTTATAACTATGCCCTAAAGTTAAAATTATGAGAATTACACACAGAATGGTTTATATATTTTATAACCTTATGAGGCGGGGATAAATTTAAGGAGTTTGCCAGCCAGTTAATCAGCAACAATAGAGGCAAGAGTTACATTTCCTGTGAAAGCGCCGGCATTTCGCGAGAATCTCTGAGTACAATGGAACAGGAAAACATCCGTCTCTTATTATTTATGGCCAATCATATTTTTTTAGGGATTTAGTATGATTTAAAACTTTGAATAAATTACAAAAATATATCAATGCTAATATGATGTTTCATTTTTAATTAGTATTAATATGGAAAAATATGTACCACAGTTATACTATGGAGTCATTTAAAATTGTTGTTCATAATAAAACTTAATTAAGTATTTCATCAAACTTATCAATCACATAAAAAATTGTTGTTGACTTTTTATGGCAGACCTATATTTATCTCGTTTTTATGAATTAAATTATTGTAAGACATAAAAACATAATTTCCTATATTAATAAATTATTAAATTTTTATTTTTATTCTACTGATTAACTCTTTACTGTCATTTATTTACACTATGTACACACATTATAATAACAATTCCCTTTTGGTTAAGGAACAGATGTAAGCATATAATTGTTCTATTATATCAAACAATGAAACAATTTTTCTGGATATTATATTTATGAAAAGTGAACCTTATCATCTAAACTTTATTTTACAGGCTGTCATGACTTCATCGATGATGAATTATTAGGAAATTCAACATCCTCTCTCAATTTTGCTAGGGGTGTTCGCACGTCAGGCCCCCCACAGGTACATTAGCAAAACATGAATATTTAATCAGCTCCCAGAAACTTCGAATAGTGTCAGCATTATTAGGGTGTGAGGGGTTTATTTAGTAATTTATAATTTCAACGTTGTGAATTTTCATATATGAGACCAATTGAAATGTCTTGTACCATGTTTGGATTTTATTCCTTTCGCAAGAAGGAAATCATACCTACAGAATTCCACAGAAATTTATTTTATAAGAGACATATAATTTAGAATAGAAGAAAATACTCAACAAATTACCGCACCAATTAAAAGATTTTGTATTCATAGGGAAAACTATGTATCTAGCCTTATAAACAAGTAAGAAGATAACTAATTTCGTACATTTTTCATTAATCCAAGAATATTTATAATAGTTTCGAATTTAACTTGCTTTCAACATTTATTACAAAGACCGTTAGGCCTATTTTCGACAGTCAATTTTTTCCAAGTTTGGTGAGACAGTTAAAAAATATACAAATATATTTCACACCTATTTATCTATCTATATCCCATGTATGTATACATTGCTCTATCCCTATTTAATACGCTAAAGATTTTTTTGTTAATAGAACTCCTACTAAAATTTTCAGCTGATTTCTAAGTTTCTGGTGTCAGCTTATAGGGCTAGATCTGTATTTGTTCCCGCTAAAAACTGTTGAGAATCGGTCTTAAAATAAAGGCAATATGCATTATTAATACCCCCGTCGCAGCAGACCTGCGTACTCAGCGAATTTCCAAATTAGTAGTATTAATTATGACCAGATAAACCTGTAAACCAAAAATCATCACAAGCTCATAAATAGGGAAATAAATGTTTATCTCCTTATGATAAATGTAGGGAAAGAGTATGCAGGTATGCTGCCATGGGGAACACTAAAAGTAGGTTTTTAGCATTAAAAAAAATTATTTTGACCATATCAAGCCATACATTAAATTTCATCAATATCTTTCCATTGCTAAAGGAGTTTGCCTATTCTCCATATGATTAACATTGGAAAAGAGTATGCAGGTTTGCTGCCATGATAAGCACAAAAACCAAGATTTTTAACCATAAATGGATGAATCTCAACCAAATGAAGCTGAATACCAAGTTTCATCCAAAAACATTGGTTAATAAGTGAAATATTAACACATCCTTATTCTCCATAAGATTAACATTGGAGCCTCAAAATACAACGTACTGTCTTTAGACTTTGTAATATCTCGGTAACCAATGGAGAAAGAGCAAAGCTTCAAAATGCTAAATTGTGTGTTTTTTTGAGCTAAATCCAATGGTCAAAATAAAAATTTGAAATTTTTAAAAATTACATATGAAAAATGCAAAAAACCCATTTTTGGGGTACAAAACCCCCCAAAACTACCCCTTCCGATAGGTCGATATGTCTGGTTTACGAACTCATCCGAATAAACGTAGGATTACACATTTCTACCAAATTTGGTGTCGATCGGACCTTTTTTACGAGAGTTATCGTGTCTAGGGACACATACATATATATATACATATATATATATATATACATATATATATACATATATACATATATATATATATATATATATATAAAAATTTTAATGACTATTATTTTTGGTCTCTGGGCACCTGAAAACGAAAAAGTAACATGGTCCCGGGCTTAGGTCTTACCATGAGACCTACGGTAATAGCTTATTCCCTATGGGAAATTCGCTAAAATTTGAAATATTCCCTTTAGAATAACATTGGGCTTGGGTTTAGTTTTTAGAACACTTGAGAAAGTGTTCTACAGCTGTAAATAAGTGTATTTTTGGCTATTGGGTTCTGTTAATCACAATATTGGATTGGTAGGTCGTCATTGACCTAAATGTAACATGTTTGGCAATTAAATGTGATAGTCTAGATTACATTTCTCGATTTCGATCAAAACGTTTGCTAACAATTTTACAAAACACAATTTTAATCAACTTCAGAATATGACTTAAGTTAAAAGCTCGATCTCTACTTCAACACGATTAGTATATTAATACTAAGTTATTCTTTAACCACTTTTTTCTGTACGGTCCTCCTTATCACACCGGTTATTAGTGCTGTGTTATTTCTCTAGCTTTTTAAACCATTTTAAAACATACTTGAAACATATTGTTTATATAAATTCCCTATTTCTGTAAAACTCGGTACATTCAAACTGTCGTTACAGATAACACAGGTTGTTAAAAATCTTTTGGGACAGAGAATTGACTTTAAAAACGGAAAACGTCTTTGCCATCCTTAATTTTCATGATAGTTGGTAAAGTGTTTACATCGTGAACATGGAACAGATAAAACGTTTTTGGTAAACGTTTATTTTTTAACTGTTTATGGTCTAGAAAAATAAAGTGTTGTTAACAATTACTAAATTACTCTACTGCTGGTGTGGCAGTAAAGATACAGTAGATCATTTGTACGCAATACTGAGGTGTATCTATGTTAATGGGAGGGTTAACAGTCGTATTATACAGTGGTCTACACGCCAACTCCCCCTTCACCTCACCTGCCACCGGATATTATCGGGATCTATTCAAAACGTCAATTGATAAACAGGCATAAACAAATATTTTGTTAACTATCCATTTAATACTGGCTACTCGGTGGATAATTCAAATACCATATCACAAACAACATATACCGTAAGGAATATTTTGTTAGTTTATTATTAGTATGTAATATAGCAGTGATTCTTAAACCAATTGGTATTTGCTTAAAAATTAAAAATTGAGCAATTTATTTTTTATTCTTATAAAAACTTTCATTTGCTATAACAAAGTTATTTTCATATTCTATAACAACTCGTGGTAGGCATGCATAAACTCTGTGATCTTTACCGCATGGCATTGGTGTTTCGAGTATTTAATTTCTAGTGGCTTAAGAGGAGCCAAAGCCTCCAATCAGATATCATTAAAAATTATTTAATTAGTAACAGTTAGACCCTAGCTGAACGACAATGTTTCACTTAATAATTTCATTTCATGTGATGAATTATGAATTCTTATTTCAATTTTAACGTTTTGTGAGCTTATTTACCTCAACCACTCACCTCCAAAGCCCAAAATGCTTAGAGAAGTATAAATCACCATATTTGAGTGAGGAAAACTTACTTATATAACCATAAAGTTACAATGATATAGAATAAGTATCCAGCAACCAGCACCAAAGTCACAATTAAACAACTTTTAATTTAGTCCATAATCGTTGCAATGCGGATTATAAAACAATTTTATTGTCTTGATTGGCCAATCGTAAATGATGATACTTATTTGAAAGATTTTTAAAGATTTTTTGAAAACTCCAGGAAAATTGATGTACGATCACGCTCTTCAACCATTTCAGAAATAGAGACCTTTAAAAATTCCGTGATGGCAGAAAAGTCTTGAAAAGTCTTAAAGTTTGTCTGATATTACAAACTTGAGGCGAGTGAGCGTAGCGAACAAGCTCACCTATGAACTGTGTTCATTTAAAGAACTTTGGGAAGATTGCAAACCTAAATTATATTACAAACTTGAGATGAGTGAGCGCGGCAAACGAGCTAAACCTGAACTGTCTCAAAATAGTGATTTAGTGATTTAGTTCACATTTAGCATTGGGGAATATTATTAGTAAAAAAATAAAGGATATTACTAACTTGACCTCAAGTAAGCGTAGCAAATGAGTTCACCTGAAGGGCAAAATAGATCTCGGGTTTGCGTTGCAATTTGAGTACCGTAGCGAAGCACGGATAAGTTGGCTAGTCAGATAGGTAGATAGATAGGTCGGTATGAACTTTCGCTGGCGTCAAGTGTTTATAAAATGGGGAAATAACGAACTTTAAGGGCTTGTGGGGCCTTCCTTTTGAATGCCCTCCAATTTTTACCAATTTACTTTAAAAACAACTTCACGCCGAACTCTACCCAATGACACCAAAATTATAAAAATCTATAGAAAAATATGGGAGGCGTTTCTTGTACAAAAATCAGACCGCGTATTAAATATGTTAAGATTCATTATTTATTATTTAAGTTACCTTAAAATAACCGAATTTAAACGTTGTTATTCTTTGTTTGTCATAAATATTCCCAACTTTTAATGTGATAGGTCTATATTATATTGCTTTCACAAATCCACTGTTGATATTTAGTTAATGTGTAAAAAGTTTGAATAAATATTACTTAAAAGATTTCAAGAAAAATCACACTAAATAATTGTGATTAATCAAAGAGGTTATTTACATTAGACTTTTGCCTTATTGACTTGATAAAAAGGATGTCATAATGTCCTCTTAAATTTTAAAATAAAAGTGTCATAAACTATCCAAAGAGATTATGAGAAGTAAAACATTAACGGACGATAAAATATTACAACATGAAAGGAATAAATGGCAAAACAGAAACGGTACAAAACACTATTACAATTAGATTCTGCTTGATGAAAACGTTTTGAAGAGGCCCCGAACAATCTCGTTAACGATGCAAATCCCGGTTTCCAGTTTTTATTTCATCACTATTATTTGATGTTGAATAACAGAGATGTAAAAGAATTCTTTATCAATGTCAAACTTCTATACCAATTTATTCAAACACTAAATAGTATTACTACCAGAAAAACTGTAATCTTTCTATTCCTAAGTTTTAATACACAATTAAAAATATATTTTTATATACCAGGTAAATCAGTTTGCAAATACGGGGCGTTTCAAAATGTAAGACGACTTTTCAAATTCTTGTAATGGTCGTTTCAACTTATCTTGAGAATTTTACAATAAAAATAAAAACAAACAGAGGAAGTTTTAAAATTTATTTTATGGTTTTATTCCCACGTGGAACTCTTTTGTACTGTAAATAGTATACAGTGTGATTGAAAGTCCTGGAACGGTGAAATATATATTTACCATTATAGATAAAGTAATGAAACTTGGTATATCAATAATAGACATCAATGTCTACTCTTTTAAGCTATTGTCAATTTTTGTCCCTTAAGAAGAACGGCCCACGAGGAGTCAGACTAAATTCTTAAATAGCAGCATAGATCGAGTTTGGTATCAAATTAAAAGTCTCTCTTAGTAGAATACAATGCTACAAACTAGACTTCAAATGGATGGCCGAGTTTGAAATGGCAGGCAAATAAAGTTTCCATTAAAATCATTTCGGTAAAATTTAAAAATGCAATATCTTTCTCAGTTGAGAAAGTTATTGCATTTTTTAGTTTTACCCATGATTTTAATTGAAACTTTGTTTGCCAGCCATTTCCGTCTCGGTCATCCATTTGATATCTAGTTTGAAGCATTATACTCTGCTAATCGATACCAATGTATACAGAACCGAATAAGTAGGGACATCCCATGTTAACAAATTTAAGTTTTGCCCCTGAAAACCAGAGTAAAATAAAGCGCTGATGCTAGGATTACTTCTCCTTATTGTCACAGGAAGCGCTCTTTCTACCTCTTAAATGTCAAAATGAGCGTATTTGCTTACAAAAAAATCAAAACAATAACAAACGTCTGCAAAAGTAGTCTAGCCATCTGTTTCCATTCAACCAATCAGCATGATCCTTGAATAAAAATTACGTCTTGGTGGTACTACCTGTGTTTCAGGGGCGGCGTTCTCACTTCCCCATAAGGATGTCCCTACTTATTTGGTTCTGTATACATTGTCGATACTTTTAATTTGATACAAATCTCGACCTATGCTGCAAAAATTTTAGAATTTTGTCTGACTCCTCATGGGCCGCCCCCTTTAAGGGATAAACAAGTAGTAATAGCTTAAAAGAGTACACATTTATGGCTATTATTGATATAACAGGTCTCATTACTCAATCTTGAATGGTAAATAATATATTTCGCCGATCCAGGACTTTTCAACCACACTGTATATTCTTGCCATACATTGGCCAACGTCTCTGTATGGCACGTATGTAAAGTTTTCCAAAGTTTTCTTTGTGTGAACTCGCAGCCCAGTGAACAAAGGTGTAACATAAACTCTGTGTTTTATATTTGCTCCAATATAAACATCTCATAGAGTGAAAACTGGGTAAACTGGGTGGCCAATGTATAAGAATGAGATAGTCTTCTCCTACTTGCATATTTTTATTACATACCCTTTGGTTTAAAAAAAAAACATTAAATAAAAACAGTAAGTTAGCTGATACCTTCTTTTCTATAATGAAATGCATTCTAATTAAACTTAATTTATTCATGTGATACGGTACATTTGTGCAATCCACTGTTTAATTTTGAGACCCATTTTTATTTAGGCGGTATTCAATCATATGCTTTTCCTTGGCCTTTCAAAACGTCAGTCTATAGTATTTCGAACATGTTATGGTTTTAAATTATAATAAATAACAAAAACGAGTCGTTGCTGGTCGATACTTGATGAATACAGCTCCCCAGTCTTTTAGGAAGGGTGTGAAACTAGTATAAAATGAAAGTAAAATACAATCACATAATTAAATAAACTAATTGTCACTTCCTAAAACTCTGAATGAAAACTGCATGTTAATAAACACTACAGTATCCCATTTCGTCAGTCATCATTGTATTTGAATTTGAAAGTAAACTGATAAGTAAACAGAAAAACTAAATAAATTAAAACGACAGAAGGGAGACAGGTTATTTGGTTACTTTTATGAAGACAGATGTTTGTTTTCATGAAATGAATCATATGTTGGGTAAACTTACAAAATTTTGTATGTGATTTAAAAACATGGAAACTTTAAATTATTTCAATGGGGCGAAGCACATTGAACTGACGGCGTAAAAAGTTATTCCATGACGTCTACACAGAATTCCCTTTAATTTGACACCTCAACCATCAAAATCGGTTGAAAAATAAAAGAGTTTTGCTGCTCACAAGAAATTCCTTACGGAATTAGTAAGATAGATGCTGCATGTGATTTCGAGTGTAAGTAAATCTAAGACCCCTCTAAATTAGGCTAATTGTTAGTATCAACAGGAATTTCTTTAATTTATATACAAAAAATGGGAAATCGTGCAAAACTTACGATTTTTTCCATTATATTTTTTAGTTATTGTATAAAGCTTTAAAATTAAAAATTACTAAAAATGCAACAATGTATAAATAATTGGAAAAATGTCTGATTATATTTTATAACTACGTCTACAAAAAAAAAAAAAAAAAAAAAAAAAAAAAACAATTAATAGCCACTTAGGAGTATTTAACTAAATATACATCTATTTTGTTGTAATGTACTGTAAAATACTTCAGCAATCTAATATTAAAATCCTTCTAATTTACTAGTAAAATTTAAAATTTATGCCTAATAGGACATAACAATTTCTTATTTTTTATTAATTCAAGTAGTGGGCACAATTAAAGGTTGTAACGGCATTCGATCAATCCCGAGGGATAACAGGAAGATAGACAGATTGGATTCAAAGACCCCGCCTCTGTAGCACTATTTTGGCAATAAATGTCACAAAGAATTCAATCTCTTATGAAAATCAAACATTACTGTATAAGCAGAAAGTCATAAATTAATGTTAAAAAACTTTGCTTTAAGAGGCATAAAAACTCATAAATTATAATTTATTATAAATGTTCAGTCAACAACCTTTCCTTTGACACAGAGTCAAACGCCGAGTCTAAGTTTTAGTTTGTTGGTTCGGTTTTAAAAATAAACAAGAGTTTTCAAACTTTGTATAGAAAAGTTATTCGTCCGATCAAAAAAAAACGAAACGATAAAAGGTATTTTCACTAAGTTACACAGTCAAGCACCGAGACCCGAAATCCAAAAATAAACTACTATGGCGTTTCCATTTATTATTGTTCTTAATATTTTTATTTTATATTGATATCTAAAGCTAAACTTTATTCCTGTTCACTTACAGATATATCTATTTATAGTAAATTAACACATTTAAAGCTAGCTATTTAATCATAATTTTATCTTCAGTTCATTATTACATTTCAAAACTATTCTAGTCGTTAAGCAATTTATACATGTTATTTTAAGACCTGTCCCTTTACTGGCAGATTTGAATTCAGTTGCTTCTATGTAAGACATTTCTACAGCGGAAGTCTTTAAATTCCTAAAAGTAAGCAAAGGTTGATATTTACATCAAATATTAACTAGTAGAGTACAATGCCGCAAACCCGAACTCAAAAAGAAAAACTGAGACGGAAATGGCAGGCGATCAAACTTTGATTTGAAATTACATTACTAAGGATTAAAATGCAATAGCTTCTGGCATATTCCGCATACTGTACAACATTTAAAGATAATTAAATTGATGTAGGATATGACCGGCAAATACATTTTTTCGAACACTCATTTGGAATCATTCCTTATAGGAAGTCCTGACTGCAGTATTTCAGGTATAAGGTTGACATTGAAACTTTAGGCCTAAAGCCTTTAGGTCTCTGAATTAATCTCTGAGGGCCGATCTGAATTAAAATGGGATTCTGCTCATCTGCATGACACTGCCTTTCTAACGCTATGCGTGGATTCCTTCTACGTTCGTTGAATTGCCTATACTATATCATAAATAAGTTTTAAGTTTCGTCATCTATATATTAATAGATAAGCATGTTTCGTTTCCTCCTTTTTCTCAGCTTGTGCGCAACGTAGAAAAATCCACGCATACTGTTAGAAAGGCAGTGTCATGTAGATGAGCAGAATCTCATTTTAATATTTTTGTGACGGTTCTCTATGTACTATTTTGTATTGTTATGGAGAAATAAAAATTCTTATTCTTATTCTTATAAGAGGCCCTCGGGGCTCCACCCTAAAGGCTTTCAAAGTTTCAATGTTAAACTTATGCAAGAATCAAAAGGTTTAAATCACCTGGATTGTCGCCAAGTGATCCTGTTAAATGGTTGTAACTACCATTGGTTTCAAACCTCAATGGGGTTCATTTTCAAGTTAATAAAAACATCAAGCAATATCTTGTTCACAAAACCTTGGAACAATCGTCATAGTCTGGAGAAGACTATGCGAGAAGGATAATTGAAGAAATCTAGACAGCTAATAACAAATACTATCAATTCAGGAAGAACATAGGTTATAGTTACAAACATTTGAATCTAATTGACTCAAGATGAACTGAGTTTTTAGTCTAATTTTGACCAGTGGGCGATTACTAGTTCTACTAATTTACCACTTTCTGCTAACCTCTTATATTAAATATTACTCATAGGTTTTTATATCAAAACGTAATTCAACATTATTGTCACTTAGAAATTACAGATCCTGAACTATGAAGATCGACGTTTAAACATTTATTATGAAAGAGTTGACTATCTCGAGAGTTCCAAGGTTGTGTCGAATATAAAGCTTGTCTTGTGCAGTAACGAAGATGCACGGCTCGTCTGATGTATCGCAGCTGATGTATCACCCCTGTGACGTCTCGGCTGCCTTGCCGCTTATCTCGTCGCCCGGGGCAGGTACGGATGTCATCAGACCCCGGCCCGAGGGTGTTTACCTGAGAATCTACCGAAGACGTAATTTCCGACCTTACACAAATCATATGTTTTGAAGGGAGCTGCATTTTCATTTATGTATTTCTTTGTTATTTTGCAGTGACTGAACTACTGGTGTGGTGTGATGTTTGTATTTAAGACTGACACGTGGCTATAACTCTACATACAGTTTTATACCTAAAAAAATCCATATTTAATTTCAATAAATTAGTCTACAGAGGCGCAACTTGAAATCTGATGGGTTGAGGATTAAATCGTATACAATCTTCTATCGCGTTGGAAATTTAAGTAGACTCTTAGAAAATGTATACTAAATCTGATATATATAATATAGGCAAGCATGTATTTCCTCCTTTTTTCTCAGCTTATGTGCATCGTAGGAGAAATACACGCATACCATACCGTTAGAAAGGTATCGTCCTGTATATGAGCAGAATCAAATAATTCACATCGGTTAACGGGGTTCCTACATGCTTACGGGCTTTCAATGTTCCAATGTTAATCTCATGGAAGAAGGGTAGTTAATCGAACATTAGACAGACGTTGTAATAAAAATTATTTTATGAAATCAGGAAGAATAGGTGTACCAGTTATAAAGTATTTTTAACAAATTAGGTCCAGATTTGGTGTTATTTGATCTAATTTCAACCATCGGGCGATCTCTAGTTCTTATTTAATACGCTAAGGCTTTTTTGCTGAGAGAACTCTTCTTTACAGTTTTAAACTGATTTTCAAGTTTTTGGTGTCGTTGAGCTTGGTCTGTAGTTTGTTGTTTCCGCATAAATTGTAAAAATCGTACTTAAAATTAAAATGCTATTCAAAGTTGTGTGGAATTTTTCAATTAGAATAACATTGGGATTTAAAATATCTGTTAATGTACAGCTGTAAATACATGTAATTTTGTGTAATGATAATAACAATATTGGATTAGACAGTGTTAATTTAGTTAGGAATAAAATTTATCAAAGACATGTAAACTGCTCGATTTCGAGCAACACGTATACTAGTAACAATTAATTAATAAATACAGTAAGTAAATGAACATTCCATTAGGTTTCATTGTAAGACTTATTGTTCATTGAAGTAATCCGGTATATCCAATAGTGTGATATCGAATACAAGGGTACACAGAGGTCATTATGGTGATAGCCAAATGAATGGCCCTGGGTCTAATGTGGCACTTGGTTGGTATCTCTACATGTAATGCCTCTGAATCTGTAGCCATGCAATGCAACAGGCGGGCTGAATAGGTTGGACCGGATGTACCAGATACACCACAGAGTATAACATACGATACATGGATGGATGTATAAAAATGTAACTATGAAATTCTAATTAAGGTAATCCACGCAAAACAATTGTTGTATGTAGCTAGTAAACCGCAAAGTTTATATCAACAAAACAAGTCAATTGTTTTACAATTTGAAATGTATTTACATTTTATAATTTTTTACGATTTTTATTAAAAATTAAGACATAAATAAAAAAAGGAACATCCTTATATTGAAAATTGATGCTAACTAGGGTTTTAAAATATGAACTTTGGTTCAAGAGGGCATGGGTTTGATTCCTGAGATAGATAAATGAATGAAACTTAAATATAGAAAAAAAATCAATGAAACTAAAATCTATATATTAATAGGCAAGCATGTTTCATTTCCTCCTTTTTTCTCAGCTTGTGTGCATCGTAGAAGAAATCTGTGCATACGGTTAGAAAGGTATTGTGCTCTAGATGAACAGAATCGCTTTTTAATTTTCACTGGCCCCCAGAGCTACGCCAGGCTCTCAAAGTTTCAATGTTAATCTTATGGGAGAAGATAATTGACTGAATCTAATAACGGTAGCAAATCAGAAAGAACAGATGTTTTAGTTATAACATATTGTTTTAACTAATTTGGTCAAGACAGTCTAGGTGAACTAAAAAAATGTTGGTTGAATTTCAACCAGAAGGCAATCTCTAGTTTAAATTATTGTACATAGACTGCGATATATTTTTTTTAGTAGAAAGCTTTCGCACATACGGTACCGATATGTTTACAAAAATTTGATTACCTATTTTTAATGCTAGAATTTATCAAAAACTTGTTGAAAAGTGAACAGCAGCAAACGTTATACATTATTATCCAGTTCTGGACTGATATTAATAAATCTACCAATATAAAAATTGGTTGTAATATAACAAGTGTTAAACATGTTAGTTTGAAATATTAATGAAATTCCAATCCTGTAGGATATTGCTATATCGACAGCCTGGATAGATATGCAATGTTTTGGGAAATTATTTAATAGAGTTAAAACTTTAATTATGAAATTATCTTTAATTTATTTAAACATTTTTGGATTTTTAACTTAGAATTTTTTTACGTGTATTTTAATTATACTGCTTTAGATCCTACAGAGTGTAAGAAAAAAAGGTTAAACAGAAGCTGTTAAAGATACAATTAAATAAAACAACAAATACCTAAAGTTACATTACTAAGAAAATTACTTTACTTATTGAATGACAGTGAATATAAACTCGGTAATTCGTAGGTAATACAAAATATTAAGGTGTATCTATGTAAATAGGATGGTTAGCAGTCGCATTACACGGTTGTTTACACACCACTTCCCCCCTCCCTCCCCCCTCCCTCCCCCCCCCCCCCCCCCACCGTCCGTCTACCCACTCTCTCTCATCCACCATAATAGTATTTGCACCTCTTGAGAAAACGGATTAAACGTAAAAGTGTTGATGAAATTTCCCACACATTTTTAAACAAAAACAGTAAAAAATAAAACGCCAAACGGTTCTGTAAGAATAGTAAACACAAGCTTAAGCTGTCATGCTTGTCTACGTGCACGAAAATACACTGAATTTCAGAGGAATTTAATCATATCGTACAACATTAAAGAAGTTTTTCATAGGTTTGCAAAACTACAAATACTCTGTGAGAAAACCTAACTGTTGAAAATAAACTATAAGTCCCAAAAGTGTCGAAGTGGTAAAATATTTTCAACTTACAATAGTGCAATTTTGTGTGAAATTAGGAATAAATAACTATTTTTGGAGGATTGTGTTTGCTACTTAAAACTTCAAAGAACGGCCCACTGACAAAGTCGTATTGAAGTTTTCATTGGACCATTTCATAATTTTAAAGATCGTAGAAGCCACAGACCTCAAAAGCTCGCATATGTCAGAATTGCTTTTGAAAATTTTGGCAATATGAACGTAATGCAAAATTTGATCGCCGATAATTTTTGCATAGGTCATCCTTTCAAAGTCGGGTTTGCGAAATTGTACTCTATAAGTAAGATCTTTAAAGTGAATTTTATATCAACAGCTATGCTTACATTAGAAAATTTCAAGACTTCCTCAAAGTGAAAAAGTCGATTAACATTTCTAAGAATGTGTCGAATGACTCTTAAGATACATAACTGTAAAAGTAAAGTAAATATTGTGTATAACGCTGTATCTTGTGGGCCATAAAATAACTCCAACAAAATAACCTCTTTTTATGAACAACATAATCAGGCTTAACAACGTCGTCATCTTGAGGAAAGTAGTGAAATAAAATCGAACGATAATAGTAAAACTAAATTGTTTCCTTTGCGAATCGGCAAGGAGCTCTTTTATCTTACACATAAATACGTTGAGTAAATGTTTTTCCTCTTTTTCCTATTACCTTGACTCTTTGTTTTTATATAGCATTCAAACATGAGTATTTTTCCTATTTGTATCTACTTTATCTGTTTAGTAATTGAACCAATTACAAAAGTTAATCAATGAAATAATAATCCTCATTAGTTAAACCACGTTAAACTAATTAAAATTAAGTTAAATTAAGTAATGACATTGAGTGACGGAGGTACGGTAATGTTAAAATACGAATTTAATCTAATTGCTCAAGTACTACTGCTCCTGTTTCAGAGGCAAAACAATATGTCTAGAATTAAATTTAGCTGGATGTTTAGTTACATGATGATTGTTACATGGATGATTGTTACATATTTAACAAAACGAAATTCTTTCTCTCAAAATGACACTTGATCACTCTAACTTTTCAAATGTATTTCAAACCATAAACTCCACTTAAATTATTTTAAGTAAGAGCTCAGTTGATAATAGTGTTAATTACAACATTTATATATTTCATAAGTATTTCATAATTTGTCAAGGTTATTTTGTATTTGTTCAATTATTTATTTTTTGCTCTCATTACTCTGAATTTTTATTATTATTTCAAAATACACATATTTCGGCTTATTATTAGGAGCCAACTTCATTAGGAAAATCTTTCAATCAATATAACTAACTTAACAAAACTTAAATCATCGTAATTTCACATAGTAATAAAAATCTAATATTTTCAATGCGACAATCAAATACTCATATTAAAAACATTGTAATAATTATTCGTAGTTATGAGACAAAACAAGTCTAAATAAATATAAGACGCAAAAACATAAGATTTTACATAATAAAAAGTTCGCAAAACAGTCCTACACAATTTAATTATTATCTTGAGTAGTGTTGAAATGCAAAATGAGGGGTTGAAATACAAGGGGGAGGGGTTGACAATTGGTTGGGTTCCAATGTCTATGTTTGTCTTGGTTTTTCTTTTTTATTAGCCTTTAAGTATTGACAATGTACCTGTCTGAATATTACCTTTGTAATAACAAAACAGATGTGATGTACAATAAAGAATTGTCATTTGTCAATTGTCATTTGTCATTTGACTTTAATTTTTTTTATCCCCCTTAAAGTTCCACCTGGTTAAGGTTGACAATAATTGTTTTTGTGCCGTTTGATAAAAGATATTTCTTTTAATTATATTTTAAAGGGGGAGACGTATTTTTACACAATGTACATTGTTAAGCTATGTAACCTCAATATGTCAGATGTAGTTCTTCAAATGGTTACGGAGTGGGATGCTGGGTATCAAGAGTTGCAAAACGATCTTGTGAGATTGACAGACGCATTAACCGCCATCTCAAGATTTCATCTCTCCCTGATACGAGCGAGACGTCGTTGATATATCATTTTGACATGTCAACAGAATGTGGGTGTAAATGCACCATCAGAAAGGTTATGGGATTTTCAATATACCAGGGAAAAGATTTTCCCTTCCCCCTTTATATATTAAATTTATATATATTCCCCCTTTATATAGATTCCCCCTTTTATATTTTATTCTTCAATGGTTTTTTTTTTTATTTTTTTTTTTTTTTATAAAACACAGAGTGAGTTTTGATTTTAAGTTTTGCAAATTTGAACATTAACTTGGAAGCTACAAGTTACTATGTGTACCTCAAAAAAGAAACCATAAAGTCTCTAACCCTTTTTTTCTTATGGCTTTCAACGCAGCTTATTACTGTACTGATCCAATTACAAATTTGTTAAATTTGATATTTAATTAGTAGTTTATTACCAACCTAGTATATGAAGCAGGCCTATTTTTCCTACTACCGTAGCTATTTTAGCCAACATTCTAAATATTGTTAAAATAATGTTTTTGTTTCCATTTATTTCTACGCCTGTGGCATTTGATCACTTATAGAAGGGGAGAGGTCCAAACCCCGGCCTTGTTACTACTGTATCTACCTTCGCACTGTTGTTTGACAGCATCATCAATTAAAAGACCAATAATGACCAATGCAACAAGTTTCAGTATAGAACCTTTACAAAGGTGTACAATTGTTTCTCATGATCAAACAGGCAACCTTTTTAATTCAAAATCAAACACGATAACTACTCAGCTACCGAGTTCTTTATTAATTCAACATTCACTGACCACAGAATAAAAGCAAAGAGGCCATTTAAAACGTAATTTTAACTTTCATGTATTGAAAGTACAATTTTGAATTTTGATTCGATCAAACAACCAATAGTTCTGAGTTTTTATCGATACATGGTTATTAGGTCCATTGTTTCTATATCGACAGACAAAATGTCCTCGTTTTTGGGTCCAACGGTTATATGCCCACTTCTTTTTGTCCATGTCTTTCGTCCACCAGTGTTTATGTCCAATCGTTGTAACGTCCACAACGATTGAACGTAAAGTTAATATCAAGTGATTTTAAAAATACCAGTAGAATGCTGTAAAATGTTGTACTATAGAATAACTTTAACAACCGTTTATGAGTTTATAATTTGGTTAATGATGATATAATATGAGGCTTATATGAATTTAGGGTACATGATTATTTTCATACATTTCTTCCTGATACAGCTTCAGCCAGTAGGAAATGGCTCTCAGATGTCACTCTATACCACTCTTTCTCTGTCATTGTAATTCCTTACCAACTTACCAATAGAACAATAGTTTGGTAACAATAATTTTAATACCTGTTTATTTTTGTGCGAAGTTAAAATATATTTTTCTGACATATAACGCACAGATACAGTAACATTAATTGAATTTAGAAATTTACAGTGAATAATTTAAAATACTCTTACTCTAATAACTCTTACTGATCAATCAATTTGTTCATTTCTATTCCAACTTTATCAAAATATAAAATTTAAATTACAGTTTTTACAAGTTTTGTATGTGGACATTTTGTGGTGTGCACATCAATCGTAAATGGACATTTTGGTTGTGAACTTAACAGCTGTAAACGGTTGTTTCGTTAAAAATAAAATCAAAATGCAACAGGTTACAACCTACAGTAATTAATTATTATAGCCTTAAGAAGGATAGTATCGATGTTATCATTGTATTTTATTCATTGACTTTGCACGTCCTTTATTAAACCAGAAAGAGGAATTAATTGGAACTTCAGTGGGCGACAGGAGCAAAATCCTTTGTTTGAATAAATCAAACAGAGCGACTCTTCAACATCCGGCCCACCGGAAACCGGCTCATCACGGGGACATTGTAGTGCTGGAATAATCTAGAAGAAAGGCCTGAGAGCGGATGCTCAACTACCTTAATATTTACGGGCGAAATGAATTATTTCAATGTATTTGTCGTTTACATTCAAGATCATTAACATTACATTACTTTTTATTTTTCAGGAAATCATTAAAAAGAGATATGAAGATTGTACAGAGATTTAATTAATAGCAATTATTTATTGATTGAAATCCTTATATTATCTTTTTCGTGGATCATTTAGTAGTGATTTTTTTTTCTCAATGTAATAAAATAATAAGGTATAAACAATGTTTGGCCTCAGTTTTACGGTAATTATTGGATTACATGTTACTCTAACAACTTAGAGACTTAAGGAATTCTTTTTTGTTTTTTTTTTTTTTTTAGGGAGAGGCAGGAAAAATTTATTACGCTCACAGGGGACCAGCCTGTAGTGTGGGACTCCCCTAAAAACGGACCCACTAAAAAACCTCCTCTACTTTTGACAAAACTTTCAAAAGTAATACCTTTTTATTTTATCAAAATAATAGTTCACCAATATGATTAGATTACTGTACTTGTGAAGTAGTTATTAAAGACACATCATAGTTATTAAAGACATATATACAAAACCATCTGTAGAAGCACATAAGAGACTATCTGGAAACAATAGTTAACTCAATGATTCGCCAAGACTGGCGTTCATCCGATTTACATTTGACAGCTACTCGCTACTAATATGATCACTCCGATACCTGTAGATGTGGCGACAGGCAACTCGCAACAGGAGGAGGGAGGAAAGATGGCCAACCAAACAAAATGCAATACTTAGGCCTACTGGTGTACTGGAAATACTAAATACACTTTAATAATACTTTATACAATATCTGGTTTATTTGGTTGATTGACTAAATCAAATAAAGTTCCAAAGCGACAAAGGATAGATAATGGAAACTTTCCTTCTAAAGTCAAAAAAAGAGAAGTATTATTTTAAGGTTGCTTGTGATTAGGATTGTTTTTTTAAGTAAAAATAAGACAACTAACATAAATAGTACCAGGTTAACCGAGCCTTGATCGTTGGTTTTATTCACTTTCTTATAGTGTAGTGGTAATAAAGCTATTAAATTTCCACCAACAACCAACTATACCTCTTCACAGTTAACAGCTGTTACAAAAAGCCACTCCATTAATGTTCCATAGTTTATTTGAAAAGTCTCCATACTATATGGGATTAAGACCATTCAACAGTCTACCTGCTTCACTAAAAGTAATTAGTAATGTTACAACATTTAAAAATAGCCTTAAAGAGTATCTGTTGGATAAAAGCTATTATTCTGTTGATGAGTATCTCAATGACAATGTTCACTCTTAAGTTTCTATCATTTGGACAAATATTTAGTATTATTACTAGGGGACCTGTGCAGCGCAATGCGCTGCATTTATTAGGGTACCTAGTGATCAAACTTTGCTCCATGGTAATACATTGAAAAAAATTTCATTATAGTGAAAATCAGATAAAACATTATTGGTGTTTCATCGATCGATCTTCATTACCAATTTTCCAACTTCCCAATGTGATAGTGTTGAGATGTGATGCTCGTTCTTTTAGGTCTGAATTAGCTAGGATTACGTAGTTGTTCTTTTGCCAATATATCTTAGGGCCTTTGTCTAAACCTTACTATGAAATTTAGAATAAATTCACAGATGTTGGATCCACATAGTTCATCAAACATAAAACGTAAATGACAACAGAATAACAATCTACATTCCATTATTTCCCAGTCCAGTATGAGTTATGCAGCACTCACTGCGGCTGTTTTTGTACTACTGTATGAGGTAGTCAATGAGTCCACATTACTATTTAGCCTATGTCTAAATCCTCTTTAACTTAACTTTCCATGACATTACAAAATTAAAATAAAGAAATCACAAAAATTTAAAAATTTTACATCTTTGTTGGTGTGGCCCATTTTGTTTTTAGTGGTATTTTTATTTTGGTGAAAATTTCTCTTTATAAAAACCATTTTTGTAATAAGCTTGTTTTCTATACTGGAGGTAAAAAACTTTTAAATGTTGTCTTTTACACAGGTTTTTTAATCAATCAATCAATCAACATTTATTCGGCTGACGATTAAGAAATTGCATTAGCCTATACAGCATAAACTTATATCTAAAATTAATTTAAAATTCATAATTTCTTATTTTATATTGTAAAAGTCTTCCATTGAATAAATGCTCTTTTCAATAATATATCTTCTTAATTTCTTCTTAAATGTGTCTGTGTCTGAATTCATATTCTTAATTTCAGTTGGAGGGTTATTGTAAAATTTTGTATAGTTATACTTAATATGATTTTCATAAAATGATGTTCTATGATAAATGGCTGAAATTTTATTAGTTTTTCTGAGATTCATGTTTGTGTTACTGGTTTCTATAGTATAAATTTTATGTGTAATGAATAATATGTGTTGCGTTCTGCTAAAAACATGTTTATACTATAACAGTAAATAAAAAGGTTATTACACTTACAACCAACTATCCCTTTTCCTTATAGTTTATAGTAGTTTGAAAACTCATGCACACAAATTTAGTGATCTATTTTAATATTTGTTACGTTTCATTATTGTTTCAATACCAGTCGAACGACCAATAAGACCCATGTCAAAAATTTCAATTTCCAAAATTGTTTTTGTAAACAAAAATGAATTTTTCTAGGGTTAAGTTACAAAATTTATTTTTTTGCCCAAATACACTTTAATAAAACTTCCAAGCAAAATCTACCAGCTACATTTTGAGAAAAGGTTAAAAGCTCATATAGACACTCCTCGTATTAAAGGATGAAATTATGTAGATATTTCAGTACCAGTTCAATTTGCTTCTATTCAGCTTTTAACATATGTGTTTGTTTGTTTAACTATCAACAGCTGTTTTATTTAGCAATTCAATATAAATTGTTCCCCATGTTAATCTTATGGACAAAAAATGAACTTTGAGGGCTTCCCGTGAGGTTCAGAATTAAAATATCAAAAATCTAAAACCTTATTGCAAAACTACGAACTGAGACCATTCTTTTGACACCTCAAACTTTAAAATTGATCCAGAAATAAGGGAGGAGTAGTGTTAACAAAAAAAGGGCATCACGTATTATATATATAGATTTCATGATAATGTCACCTGTTTTAACCAGCACAGCTGGTGCCATGTAAGACGTTATGTGACAATAAAGATATATTTCATTTCATTTCATTTCATTTCATTTCATTTCATTTCATTTCCATTAATGTAAAAGCCACTTAACATTAATGTTCCTTTATTTTTGTATACCTTTCGTTGTTATTTCGTTACCAAAACAGCAACCCATAAGACCAATGTTAAAAATTACGATTTTTAAACTTAAATTGAGACTAAATTCGATTTTTCCTGGGAGGCTGTTTCAAAAATTATTTTTGGGCCAACACACTCTTAAATGCAAAGTTTAAGCAAAATCTACCCGCTAGATTTTGAGATCGTGGAACACACATCCCTTATTCAGACATTGGTAGTGGTATAGGATTTTGCCAAATTGCAAAATAAAATATTTCAAGAAAAGTACAAAAGTCGTTTTATCTCCACTTTTGGTATAGTAAGTTTTTATTTTAAATGGGAAGAGTCAAAATAATTCATTTGGCACAGTTTTTGCACGAATGCAAACTAAACAATTTAAGATTTGCTTTAAGATATCTTAAAGAACTGTTGCAATGCCAAGTGCAACAGAATTTCTTTTAATTTTTAACTTTATATGCTTTGACTAGACAATGCATAAAGTAGACCAATTATCACACTAAGCGTCAATGACGTATTGTAAAATTTCCGTTAATTCACAACCATAAACATTCAAGGGCTTGTTATACGTAATTTGATAAAACGCGTTAACATAAAAAGATAATCAAACGTTCTTAAAATAGTAGTTTTCATCACTAGGAGCAAAAGTGGAACTTTTTGGTGCGAAATCGTGTTTAAAAAATGAGGCGCAGCCGAATTTTTAAAAACGATTAAGCGAAAACGAAAAACGAATTATTTAACGTGTCAAAACTATATGTCGGTGTATTAAAGGTACACGAATAAAAATGAAACTAATTTTAATATCTATAATACGGAGATTATAGTTTATCAGCAAACATTATATAATATCACAACGACACAATAAAGGTAAATACGCCAACAATAGATACTGTTTTTATTAAACCAAGATATTAGTAGGCAAAAGGTCAACTTCCTTTCAACTAAATTTACCTAAATAAAACTAAACACCACTTACAATAATCATATTGAACCTTTATTTCTTTATAAATAATTAAAAGACAACATTAAAAGTGAACCAGGAAAAAACTGCATCTAATCAAAACATAAACAAAGAAACATCAACACTGAAAACAATAAATTATAATCAGCTGTTTTAATACAGTCTATTTCACATACTGCTGACATACTCCCACCTTGAGAAGTAATCTTTACTTCTCAATTTTTATATCTTGCAGGAAGTTTTATTTGTCTGCCTCTTCTTGTCTTAACTGGATTTATTGTATTATGTTCTTCTGTTTTATTATCCTCGTTACTCACAGCATTTGCTTCTGGTGATAGTACCTTCAAACTCAGTTTATTTGTATCTTCTCTTTTTTCCATATCGTTGTTCTTTGTTGGCAGAATTTCCAGTGGGAATACTCGCTGTACTGGGCGACAAAGTGTACCATCAGCTGTCTTTAAGTAAACCACTCGACACTTTCCATCCTTCCCATACACCACGTTTTGTACAACTCCTAATGGCCAGTCTAATCTCTTCTTGTTATTCTGTTCTATTAAAACAACTTCTCCAACAACTGGCTCTCGACTGTCATCCGAACTATTGTTTCTTTGGATTAGTTTTCCCAAGTATTCTGTCCTAAATCGGTTTCTTAACTCTTCTCTCAAACGAAGTCTGTACTTAAGTTTTCGACTCAAACAAGATTTGTCAATTAAGTCACAGTCATAAGTATCTCCTTCTGTTATCTCTTGAAGAAACATCTTTGGAGTTAAGGGAACTGGATCTTCATTGTTTCCTGACGTAAAGGATATTGGTCTTGAATTGATATATGACTCACATTCACACAAAACTGTTGATAACTCTTCTTCTGACAAACAAGTTTTTCCTAAGGTCTTTCTCAGCATATTCTTCAGGATACCAATCATCCGTTCCCAAAAGCCACCCCACCAAGCTGCCGTGGGTGGGTTAAAACGCCATTCAATTCTTTCTACAGAAGTGTAATTCTTGACATCATCCCAATCTATTCTGTTAAAAGCATTACTCACACCTCTGAAGTTTGTCCCGTTGTCGCTGTAGATCACTGATGGTCGGCCTCGTCGAGCAATGAATCTTCTTAGAGCTAACACAAATGAGTCTGTCGACAATGACAATACTATTTCTAAATGTATTGCTCGATAAATAGCACATGTAAATATACATATCCATACTTTTCTCCCTTCTCGGATGTACAATGGCCCACAGAGATCTACACCAATAACTTGGTAGATTGCCGCATCTTTGACTCGGTTTTCAGGAAGAGGTGGTGTTTCAACCTTAAAAGGTTTAGCCGAGTATCTTTTGCAAATAATACATTTCGAAACAACTCGTTTAACTGCTTGTCTCGCTTTAATAATCCAATAGTTTTCCCTTAACAAGCTAACAAGTCCCTCACCCATTACATGTCCTGACTTCAAATGTTTTTCAAATATGAGCCTGTCAACAATATCATGTCTGGAGGGCAACACAATTGGTACACGAAATTCTTCTGCATCTTTTCTGTTTATAATCTTTGTTTTCAATCGAATTAATCCATCAGGATCCACAAAGGTTCTTAACTTCGAAATCTTCTTGTCATTTGAATTAGCAAAAGATTCCTTTTGTATTGCACCTAACAGTTTCTTCTCTGCTTCACACAATTCTTTGCTACTTAGGTTACCGAAGAGTCTGTCACTAGGGTTTCTGCAATTGGAAATGAAACGATTCACCCATCCTACCACTTTAACCATCTTAGTATAGTTAGAACATCTATTGGCCAAATGTTCAGTAAGGTATGTATCGCCTTGAATAGCGCAGTGAGAAGTAACGGTTTTCATGAGCTCTTGTTTTACCTCATTTTCATCAGGATTTTCATCACATGAAGGGCAAAAGGATGAATCATTTAGTAACCAACTAGGCCCCTCCCACCAATTAGATCGCACTAAGGTTTTTGGAGAGCAGCCTCTACTAGCCAAATCAGCTGGATTCATAGATCCTGGAACATGTCGCCAATGATCTGCATTAGTTAGCGATCTAATTTCTTGAACACGGTTCCTGACAAACACTCCCCAGGGCTCTTCCTGTTTGATCCACGCAATTGTAGTCGTTGAGTCCGTCCAGTAGAACGATTCTTCAATTTTCAACTCCTTCAAAATAGTAGCTGCTAGTCTTGCCCCAATAGTGGCTGCCAAAAGTTCTAGTCTTGGAATTGTCAACGGTTTTATAGGTGCAACTCTCGATTTTGCTCCTAACAAATAAATCATCACATTACCACCATGCTCAACGCGAAGAAAACAAACAGCTGCATAAGCTGCTTGGCTAGCGTCACAGAATGTATGCAATGTATAGTGAGCTTCCATTTCGTTCAATTTTACCCATCGAGGAATCTGAATACTGTTCAGCAAATGAACTCCGTTCAACCATTGTTTAAATTTGACCTTGATTTCCTCGTCAACTTCTGAATCCCAATCACCTTTAGAATTCGACGTCTCTTGTATAAGTAGTTTTGGAAGAAGGGTTGTTGGACTTGTCATACCTATTGGGTCAAAAACCTTTTGGGAAGCTGAAAGCAAGGATCTTCTTGTTACCTTTTCAACTGACTGAGCGTCAAAATCAGGAACATTTATTTTAATTGTGTCCTGTTGTTTGTTCCAAATCATCCCAAGAACATTTGTTTCTAACGACTCACTCAGGTGCGGATCAGAATACTCCCACCCTCGGAGTTCAAACTTAGCAGCTTGGAATATAGATGAAGCTTTGTCAATGAAGTTAGTCAACTGCTCTGTGTCTCCCACACTGGTTACACAATTATCAACGTAAAAACTCTCTCGCAACTTATTGATCACACGTACTGAATACTCAGCATCTCCATGTAGCGAAAACTGCTCACATTTACTCAGATGGTGTTTGAAGACTGCTGCTAACAAAAAAGGACTACTAGACACGCCAAATACAACTCGCCTATGTCGAAAAATCCTCAGGTTACCTTCTTTGTCTTTCCAAAGAAATCGAAGAAAATCTCTGTCATCTTCATTAAGTGAAATCTGTAAAAAAGCCTTTTTTACATCTGATATTACTCCAATACGGTCAAAACGAAATCTTAACAGAATACTGGGTATTAGTTCAATAAGGTTCACTCCCTTTTCAAGACATTGATTAAGTGAAACGTGTCCTTTCGTGTGAGCTGATGCGTCAAACACTGGCCTGATGCGTGTTGTGCTTCCATCTTTGATGACAGCTCGATGCGGTAGATAATATCCAACATCCCATTGTTCTACAGGTACCTCTTCAATTATGTTTTCATTTAACCAATCTGTAAATACTGCTTCATAATCATTTTCTAAATTAGCAGATTTAAGTTTACTTACGGTTATCTCGAGCCTTTTCTTAGCTAGTTCAAAGTTGTGGGGTAAAGGCGGATGTTCTTCCAACCATGGTAGTTTAACCTCGTACCTACCATCTTCCAAGATTGTTACAGTGTCTAGAAATTGTTTCTCCGCATCGACGATCTTTTGGAGCTGGGATTTCTGCTGCATCGGACACTCAATACCTAGAACATCTAGTTTCCACAAATCTGAAATAGAGTGAACAGTACATAACATGTTTACGTTTGCCATGTAACTGTCTGTGTCTTTGACACGGCCCATGATAGTCCAACCCAACAATGTTTTTATTGCCACAAGACCACAGCTTAGTACGTGTTTTTCACCGGTGAATAATTTACCAGCTATATCGGCACCCACAAGAATGTCAATAGGACCAGGTTCAATGTCAGTCAAGATTATTCCCAATTTAGATAACTCATTTATCCACATTCCTTTGCCAACCACAGGTACATTTTGACAAATAACATCTGTGTCAAGTACCTCAAAATTGCATGCATAATTATTGCTTTCTAATCTAATCTTGTAAGTCTGGTGCGTTTTTACTTCTGTCTGAGCACCACCAAATAATGCATGCGAGAGTTTCTCTGTTGACAAAGGTTTGTATTCCATTAATGAAACCAATCTCTTAGTAAGGTAAGATCTTTGGGACCCTGTATCTATTAAAAGACGAGCTGTTTCCTGCTTACCTTCACCATTCACTTTGACACTCAATGTTTGTAGCAAGACCTGATTTGATAATGTACTTGATAGATTATTTTCTACAGCTTTTACACTAGGCTTGTCAGGAACCTCCTTTAATTTCCGGTTAGGACATAACAAGATAGAGTGTCGTCTGTTGCATAAAATACACTTTACATTTACCTTACATTTTGAAGCCATGTGTCCTTTCTTCAAGCATATGAAGCAGCATCCCTTTTCTTTGAGAGTCTTCTGCAGGTCGCCTGTCGTCAGGTTGCGAGCTTTAAAACACATTTCGCTGGAGTGCTGGCCCTCGCAGAACACGCAGGTGTATGTTGGCTGTTTCACATTAACTAGGTCAGCTGCAGTCGCTAAGTGCTGGTTCTGAAATGAGTCAGATCTTTTACATGAGTGAGGACTTGATTTGGGAATAGACTTACGTACTTCCTTAATTTCTTCGTTCTGAAAATTAACTTTAGCTAGGGCTAATCTCTCCTCACATTCTACCTCCTTTCTAAGAAATTCCAGGAGACCATCTAATCGTGTATTCTTACTAGCTTTTTGGTTATCTGTTTCCAAGTCAGAAAATCTACTTCTTTGCCGCTCCCATTCTTTCAAAAGTGGTTCAGGGAGTGACGACTCAACTAAAGGAGATAGCATGCATGCATATTTGTCACATGTCACGCCTAATGTTTCAAGAGACCTTAGCTGTGTTTCTAATTTGTCGTACAAACTATGCAGGGGTATGGCTGACTTATTGCTAGCTTGAGCTAAAACTAATTTTAATAGCTCCCTCACATAGAGTTCAATTAACAACTCATCTCTACCAAATCTAATTTTGAGTTGACCCACAGCTTTAGCATAGTTATCAGAGGAAGGAGGGAAGCTTTCTAATAATTCCCTAGCTGGAGATCCTTTGAGGGTTGATTGTATAAGGTACTGGAACTTATCTTCCTCATCTAGGTTGTCATCCTCATGTACTTTACGAAATTGAGCCCAAAATTTAATCCAATTCTTAATACTACCATCAAATTTTTCTATTTCTAATTTAGGTAATCTATAAATTCTCTTATATCTCTCTGATGAGTCGCTAGATGAATGGACACTATGTGCTACAGATCTATGAACAGAGTTAAACTTTGGAGTTAATAGTTCTTCCCTTTTGTTACTAAGCAAGACCCATTTTTCCCTATAACTTTCTGTAACATCATACTCTTTACTCAATGTTTCTTCATCCTTGACTATGGAAAACAAAAGATCACTCACCAGTTGGTCTATTTTGAAGAGCCTCTCAGCTTTATCTGCTGCTTGAAGGAAAAATTCATTTATCTTACCTAGATCTGGTTCCTTTTCTAACAATAAAGGTTCAATCTTATTGATGTTTTCTGTAAATTTTCTTCTAAGCTGAGTCCTTTCCAATTTGAGCCTTTCTAAATCTTGATCTGCCATCTAGAGTTCTTTTCCAACACAAGGGATGCCAAAATGTTTTTATTAAACCAAGATATTAGTAGGCAAAAGGTCAACTTCCTTTCAACTAAATTTACCTAAATAAAACTAAACACCACTTACAATAATCATATTGAACCTTTATTTCTTTATAAATAATTAAAAGACAACATTAAAAGTGAACCAGGAAAAAACTGCATCTAATCAAAACATAAACAAAGAAACATCAACACTGAAAACAATAAATTATAATCAGCTGTTTTAATACAGTCTATTTCACATACTGCTGACAGATACACTATTGTAATTACACTGATACTGAACTAGATAACACGCAAACAATACACTAACGAATCTTTCGAAGCAGTGATGCGATGAGGTACCGTATAGCAGATTGTAGTTTATTTTGGTTTGACTAAAATTTCACCATTGGCAATTTGACCATACCTTGAGTTCTTTTTGAACTCAAACTAAGAACTTAATCTTGATAAATTAATTGTATGTTATCAATGTGTTTTTGCCTGAAGATGGATTAATAATAACAACTTTAGTTATGAAAGTTTGTTGTTTGGTTGTTTTGAAATTGTAGACTACAAATAATGACGATATATCTAATTATGACTTGAGATATTTTTAAAAGAATATACTAAATGAAATTTTCAAAATGAAAGTGCAATATATTACAACCATAAATTATTTTTATCTTTCCACTGACAATGACTTACGTCTCTAAATCATTTTTATGTTTTAAATTCCTCTGACGTACTATTTCATTCGCAATATTCTCATATATGAAGTTAAATCTGATCTACAGTGCAACATCGTAGAGTAATCTTCCGTATTGACGTTATAATATTCTGACTAAGCACTCGTTTTTTGACCCGACATTTTATCTGCCATTCATAAATTTTAAAATTAAACTATTGTTCCTTAGTATTCTGATCAGTTTGCTCTCATCGGTTTTTTCCAAATACTTATCGAAATAATTTAGAAATACTTTTACGCCCTAGAAATATTCTCAGAGTCCTTAACGTTGGATAAAAGTTGTTCTACTCTACTAATCGCGTTATCTCGTAAGTTTAATTGCTTAAGTTGCAGAGTTAGTTCTTTACGAGATAACTCCACGATTCCAATTTGAACTTAACTAACCGATTTGATAAAGATATTCATTTTGTTGTAATGAATTTTTAGAAATTTGTACTGCTTCATATTGGAGCTTTGGTTCCAAATATCCAACAAATTCCAGTAAATTCCAACATAAAAGGTTTTAAAAACGTTTAAACTTTTAAAGACTTTTTGCCACGTTTAACCTCCAACCAAAATGATTGGATTTTTATTTACCGTAGGTCAATGTCAGAATCACGCAAGATGGCGTCATACGTAGAGTTATGTTATCCAATAAATTTGCTCCAGACTATGATAATGAAATTACGAAAGATATAAATCAAGACCATTTCTTTTAATTGTTGTATCTTTCCTAACAGGTTGTTTAAGTTCCCATAGTAAAATATTCTCGTTTAAACAATATTCAAGCTATTAAAAGTAGCCTACTACTAAAAAACTACTATCACTAAAATTTATTTCAGTTGTTATAAATTTGTGGAACAACTCAATTTTATACCTACAAAACAAAGGATTTATCTGTATGATATATTGATCGGGAATATTATTTTGAAATTGTGCAACTAAGTATTTTAATTTTTATTCCACTGAGTGATTAGCTGACGGCGACAAAAGTAGACAAATATAATAGTAACAAAGTTAACGAATGAAATCAAAATGAAAAATCTCTTTCCCTTCAAAATAGTAGACTACGCCTAGAAAAATATTCTGAACATGTGAATTAACTAACTCACTAAAAATATGCACTATGGAACTACAAATACTTTTATTATGGAAAGAAAACTACAGTTTATGATTATATAATAAACATTAGCTACTCATTATTATAAATTCTCGCTGTTAAATCATAAACCAAAGTCAATTTAAACCAGAATTTATATCCGATAAAATAACAAATTTCGTTAACTTTTCATCATAATATAACATAAATAGGCCTAAGCATTTCACTAAGCAAAACTTAATGACAAGAAATCATTATTTGCAACACTACCAGTTATATTTCAAATGAATGACTCAAGAGTGATTAACAAAATTCCATAGAATCGCTAATTTCACACTGGTCATTGTTTACATTCAAACTATCGATTCTGACAAACGTCCGCGGCTGATTGTCAAGCTCACATTGTATGTAACAATGCTTAAAAGACAGCTGGATGTTTTCATTACAACGTTTCAACGTTTTATTCTTTAAATGGAATTTCCATCATTATACTTCTTACCTTTGTAATAAAATCACACCCAAAAAAACAAAGTGTTAAGGGGTTGCCAAATCCTTAAAATTTATGATATCAAATTTTGTTAAATTCAATGACATTGGTTTTAGAATAGCTATTCGATCTTTTAATGCTTAGTAAACATTCTGTAAAACATTATTATTTTATTTTGAGACCGTACTTGGCTAGCAGATATTTTTCATTGAATTGAAAGTAAATTCAACATTTTCCCATTCATCGTAATATATCCCCATTCGTATGATATTTTACATATTATTATTGAATATTATTGAATGTCTGCTGCTTTGTTTACCTTTTAAAATTACGCAATGTAAAGTTGTTATGCAAAGTTGTTTTATAAAACTCATATTTGATGCATCTTGTTATTATTTAAAGTAAAAACTTGATCTTTGTACACAAAGGTTTGCACTACGTACATATGCCTCATGTTATTCTTGAGGAACTAAAAATGAAATTTAATTGCCTCTAGCTCCCTAACCGTTAGTTTTAGTGGAAAATTTCAAAGAATAAAAATGTCTTAAAATTACATGAAAATTTAAAAAACTCTATAAAATGTAGGGTGTTCAATAAGAAATTTAAAGTTGGCTGCCATATTGGAAAAATGGCGGGAAATTTTGAAAAGTTAAATACATACCTGAAAGCAAAATTAAAAAGTAAAGGGGGTCCCCCATAAGAAGTATACTGTCAGATATAGAATAAAAAGTTAGCTGTTGGATCACTTTAGGAAACTCACCCGGTATATCCTATACTATAATACGAGGAATATCTGAAGGGATGTGTGTTCCACGATCTCGAAATCTAGCTGTTAGATTTTGCTTAAAGTTTGCATTAAAGAGTGTTTTGGCCCAAAAATAAGTTTAGAAACAGCCTCAAATCCAGGAAAAATCGAATTTGGTATAGAATTAAGTTTTAAAATTGTAATTTTTAACATTAGTGTTATGGGTTGCTATTTTGGTAACGAAATAACAACGAAATGTAAACAAAAAGAAAGAAACATTAATGTTAAGCAGACTTTTTGAAACAGCTGTTAACTGTGAAGAGGTATAGTTGGTTGTTGGTGTAAATTTAATTGCTTTTTTACCTTGACACTATAACAAAAGTGAATAAAAACCAACGAGCAAGGCTCGGTTAACCTGGTACTGTATATTATAAAGACCGAAACGGATTGGCATTAATACTAAAAATTTACCAGTGTATCCTAAAGTCGTGGAATCACAAATAGCAAAACTCGGTGTTTACGAAATTGTGCAAAAGAAGTATAATCTATATCTATAAAAGAGGAAGTATGTATATATATTTGTATATATTTATATATATATATATATATATATATATATATATATATATATATATGTATGTATGTTGCCTATAGACTCCGAAACCCCTCAACAGATTGCAACGAAACTTTCAGGCATTAATAAGCATTATTCGAAAATGGTTTGTGTGAAGTTTGGTGCAAATCTGTCCAAAGGGCTCTGATCCAGAGGGCATACAATGGTGCAGTGTCAGGTTTTGGAAATTTAGTGTTTACAAAATGAACTGCTGTAATTAAAAATTTGAAAGTTTAATTCAAGCAGATGCTTATAATCATAGAAGTAACCAGGCGTGAGGTATAATGTTGACGTTTGTGTTGTCTTTAGGGCTCCGCCCTACGGAAGCTCACAATTACACTAAAAGCCTACAGGTGGTGAAATTTAACATGGACGATTCTCTTTGTCCATAGGTGCACCATAGGTCCATAGGTTTTGCAAATGTAGTTTTTAAGCTCTTTAGGGCTCCACCCCACTGGACTTCAAAATTACTTTAAGACCACCGGGGTTGAAATTTGATGGACGATTCTCTTTACCCATAAGTAAACTAAGAAACGATTTTGCAAATATAGTTTTTTAAGCACTTTAGGGCTCCGCCTCACTGGACATTGAAATTACTTTAGGACCTCCGGAGCTGAAATTTGACATGGACGATTCTCTTTGCTCATAGGTACTCACTAGGAAACGGTTTTGCAAAAATAGTTTTTTAAGCTATTTAGGGCTCCACCCCACTGGACTTCAAAATTACTTTAGGGCCACCGGGGTTGAAATTTTATGGACGATGCTCTTTACCCATAGGTACTCACTAAGAAACGATTTTGCGGATATGGTTTTTTAAGCACTTTAGCGCTCCGCCTCACTGGACATTGAAATTACTTTAGGACCTCCGGAGTTGAAATTTGACATGGACGATTCTCTTTGCTCATAGGTACTCACTAGGAAACGGTTTTGCAAATATAGTTTTTTAAGCACTTTAGGGCTCCGCCTCACTGGAAATTGAAATTACTTTAGGACCTCCGGAGCTGAAATTTGACATGGACGATTCTCTTTGCTCATAGGTACTCACTAGGAAACAATTTTGCAAATATAGTTTTTTAAGCACTTTAGGGCTCCGCCTCACTGGACATTGAAATTACTTTAGGACTTCCGGAGCTGAAATTTGACATGGACGATTCTCTTTGCTCATAGGAACTCACTAGGAAACGGTTTTGCAAATATAGTTTTCGAAGCTCTTTAGGGCTCCACCCCACTGGACTTCAAAATTACTTTAGGGCCACCGGGGTTGAAATTTGATGGACGATACTCTTTACTCTTAGGTGCTTAGTAAGAAACAGTTTTGCAAAAATAGTTTTTTAAGATCTTTAGAGCTCTGCCCCACTGGACTTTAAAATCACTTTAGGGCCACCGGGGTTGAAATTATATGGATGATTCTTTTTGTTCATAGGTGCTCACTAAGGAACGGTTTTGCACATATTGTTTTTAAGCACTTTAGGGCTCCGCCCCACTGGACTTTAAAATTACTTTAGGGCCACCAGGGTTGAAATGTGATGTACGATTCTTTCTGTTCATAGTTACTCACTAGGAAATGGTTTTGCAAATATAATTTTTAAACTCTTTAGGGCTCCGCCCCACTGGACTTTAAATTACTTTAGGACCACCATGGTTGAAATTTTACTTGGACATGCCTCTTTGCTCATAAGTACTCACCAAGAATGGTTTTGCAAATATATATTTTTAGTAGGGCTGTGCTCCATTGGACTTTAAAATTAATTTAGGGCTTCCGGGGTTCAAATTTGACATGGACGTGCCTCCTTGTTCACAGGTGCTCTTGCATTTGCAATTACGATCAATAAGATACAAGGCAAACTTTGACTATTCTGGGTTTAAATTTTCAAAATGCCTGTTTATCCTTTGGCCTTACAGTAATTTTAATATACTTACTTTCTATGCCATCGACTTTTTTGTTACATTAAAAAACTTAAAACTGAATTTATCTTTTTTGTTATATTAAAATAGCTTTATTTATGTAAACAACTTATTTTGAGCGCAGCAACGCGCGCCGGGTAACTGCTAGTTGTCAGTATATAAAAATCAAACTTTTTTAATTTCCACATGTACTATTAAAAATTGGTGAGTGGTAATTTAAATAGTTTATAGTGTTTCATTCAGCTAAGTAAGTATGTTGTAATATTTTTAGAGGTCTAATTCGCATCGTAGTAGATGTTAACAAGGGTTAATAAATGTTATTTTAAATAAATATTATTCAGAAGTAGGCCAATCGCAGACGCTATGCCAGGATTTTCCTCTTTCCCTCGGAATTGCAACATTCAAACTTACATGATAGTGTAAATCCTATAGAATCACTTTGCCGGAAAGTTATTTGTAATTATAGCAAAAAAAGACTGCTACTATACCTCAATTTTAAACACGTTTTTTATTAATCGACATTGTTTATAGTAAAATGAATAATAATTTAAGAAAGGAAAATGTTTGATTTAATTAGTTACAGACTAAGGCATTCATTTAAAACTATGTTTCTGTCCCTTGTGCCTGATATAGCAGAGAAGCAAAACGAATGCTGCACACATTTTGCGTAAAATCGTTGAAGGTGTTTAGGAACAAGTTGTAGCTCATTTATGTAGCGCTGTAGAAAAGTACAGTAATTAAAAGAGACATTAAAATTTATTAAAAATTAAAAATATATTATTTTAACTGCTAGGTTTTGGTTATAAATAAAAAGTCACAGCATGCAGTAAAGCTTAAACTTGGGTTTCTCTAAAATTATTGTGGGGTTCAGTTCAATCAGGAAATTTTGTCACACTATTATAATTTGTGCTCATTTAACACTGTGGATAGCTTGCTTGTTTCAGAAATTTTGGAAGTTTTAACAATATTAAAATAAATCCAATAATTTTAAAATTGTTAAACTTTTCAAGAATTAAAAACTACTCATAAGGTTAATAGTGACCTAATTCAGAAAAGGGTGACTAAAACTCATACTTGGATGTGAAATGCGCTCTAAAAGTTCGATTTTTGGCTGAGAGCCTTATAATATTTTAAAATTATAAACCTAATTAAATTGAATAATTTACAAAATGGTTGCACGTTTAACTCTTTACCATGTTTTACTATGAACGGCTGTTTTATTTTGCAATTCAATTTGTTTCCCATGTTGATCTTATGGACAAAAAACTAACTTTAAGGGCTTCCCGTGCCCTTCAGAGTACAAATATAAAAAATCTAAAACATTGCAAAACTACGAACTGAGACGAATCTTATGACATTTCAAACATTGAATTTCGTTTAGAAAAAGGGAGGAGAAGTGTTTGCAAAAAAACTGCTTCACGTATTAATAGATATATCGATAGATTACTAAAGGATGGCGGTTTCTCCAAACTTGTTTAACTTAAACTTAGTTTAATTCAATGTAAAACATATGGACAATTTTGGTTTAAACTTGAGTTTAGGTTTAAACTTGCTTCAAGAAACCGGCCCTTAAGAAGAACTTCGTTTATATAACTATAAGTGCAAACATAGTTATACCTTGAATATAAAAAAAACTGTTACAATAAAACCAAGCCTTAAATCAACCAAAAATGGAGGTAAATTATAAAAAATTTTATACTTTTTAGAAACACCTTAAAAATTGTCAGCTTATTATATAAATTAGTTTCTTTGGTTTTATTTAATAACAAAAATGTTGAGGAAAGAGTCAAGAGAGTAAAACGAGAAAAATGAACAGCAGCAGTAACAATGTAACGAACGACATAAATCATAATGTAACAATGTATCACGGCTATTATCATTTCAAAAGCAGCTTCACAAAGCAATATCGATGGGGCCACTCTTGTCACAGACCTAAAATTATATTGTTGATTACTTCTTTTACTCTATGTACAGCCTACAATGCTTACTTACTCATATAAAAAAGCCCGCTATATGTTTTATACAAGTTTTAATAAGATAACATTAATTTATTGTGTAACGTGAAGACAATAATATGAATGCCTGAGCCTTTTAGTGAAGTCCCCTATAGGCAATATTTTGTTCTACAGGAATTATTTGGAGTTACAAAATTGTTTGCAAATTACACATTAACATAGGGTTTTTAAATATTTTAAGAACCCTAGAACTAATCAAAATTAAATCAGGAGACTCCAAATTAAAATAACAAGATTAGAAGGTAACAAAGAAATTTAATTTGTATTGTTAAAACTAATACGTGTAACCAAAGAGTTTTATTTAAAACAAAAAAATTAACCTTGTGTAAACGAAAATTTCTTCCTCATACTGGAGACATAACTTGGGCTTGGGCAATATGCTTGAGTAATGAGCATTTTCACAAAGAAGTTGTCTGAGCAGATACGATGCTTTCAAATAGTGCGAAATAGTCTAGTAAAACTAGTTAAAAAAAATAGCTGAACCCCGAAGTAATTGCAAACTAATACATTTTGACCGATTCTTATTTAAAATTACCTCAGAAAAACGATGGTGAAAAGTCTACCACTCTCTGATGCTGTGCTCACCTGCTATGGCCAATTTTTTTTTTTTTTTTTTTTTAATGTCGGCTGTAGTTTTATAAGTTTTTGCTGAATATCTTTTGAATTGTTAAAGACAGTTAAATTTTGTAAATTAGTAAACTTTAGAAAATACAATTTTGCACATTTTGATATATGTATTGATTGTTATATTTAATAAGGTTCATATTGCTCTTTAAAGCTACTTTCAATTGTTTGCTTATAAGTGAATTTTTTTGTTGGGAGAACCATATGGTTCTCCCAACCACCGTATATTACACCGTATGGTTTGGTACCACCGTAATATTACGGTGGTACCAAAGGTTAGATATAAGCCTTTAACAATCTTAACTTTTTACTAAAGGATACCCAAATACCAAAAACGCCATTCATTAAAATGTTCATATCTGTATATTTATACTTATTAAAATATATATATAAATATATACTTAAATTCCGTGAAACTGTTAAACCTGGTAACAAAATGTACGTTTTTTTATCAAACTTGACATGAAGGTGTGGGACTAGGTCTTGGAGGAATAATATATAAGGAGAGGCCACGTTCATATGGATATACAATGCTAAAGTGAAGCCGGCCGCTCCCCTCCACTAGAGTGGCACGGCTGGCCGTAGAGTGGCATGGTTCCGCCGCTGTAACACGGGAGAGATGGGGAAAAACGCGACGCGCGCAACTTTGAATTAAAATCCTGAGCAAACCAAGCAAATCACACAGTCCACCTTTTGCATTTTTAAAGAGGATGAAATTCTCTATCCAGTGATATAATATTTTTCTAGATAAAAATTTATTTTTATTTATAAACGGGCATTAAAGTAAAAGATTTGTATTGAAGAGATGATTTTAATGCATAAAAACTAAATATAAATTATGCCAATACATATATTTTACTGTAAAATTAATTTTATTCCTTAGTATAATACTTTTAACAAAAAAATAATACATGAACTGATACTTTTAATGTATATTACATTAATATAATTTGTAAAAAATATTGAGTTTACTGCTTTATGTATAAGGTTCCGTATATCATTTAAGATATGTTGGACAGTAATTTATTGGCAAATGATACTACCTAGTTATTAATTAATTTAATTAATTCATAATTACTATAAATGAATATAAAATAGTAAAAATCAGGCTTATTAGTAGCTTATTAAAATAGGCTTATTACTTATGCATAAAAATAAGATTTTTCTTAAGTTTCACACATTATTGTTGTATGAACACAAGTTTTGTAGTTTAACACTATGGTGCAGTCTTATTTTCATGAATTTTTAGGCACTGTTATATGCCTAATATGATACTGTTATATGTTAGGCCTATATGCCTGTGTTATATGCCTGCCTGTGGGACTCGGGAGTTCGCCCCACCACTCGCCGTGTTGCGCGGCGGCTTCGCTTCTAGCCGAGCGTGGCCACTCCTTATATATTATTCCTCCAAGGACTAGGTCTACTTCCATTATAGTTATGTCGATTGGGATTATCGAACTATGGGAAAAGGGTGATATACAGGTTTATATTAGTCTAAAATCGATCCAAAATTGGGGTTTTATTTTTTTTAGACAAAAAGCTTTATTTACCAGTTTAGTGTTTCTATGGTTTAAGTCATGGTGAGTAAAGGGCTATTCAGCTGCTGTAAACCATTCATCAAATTTCCTTTTTTTAATTGCTATTTAATTCCAATTAACCAGCTACTTTACATAATTAAGTAGGTAGGTTTAAATAATTTGAGAAAAATTACAATTTCTCAAATCGGAACAATCGGAAATTAATTATTTTTCATTTAATAAAATGAGATTAAATTTCATATCAGGATTATGAAAACATAATCAAATCATAATTCTAATCAGCGTAATTCAAATTGTTAGTAATGTTTCTATTTACACCAATGTTTGTGAGAAGCGATGACAATGAACCCGTGATAAATCGTGTGCGGGAAATAACCGTTTGGGGTGAGACATTGGCGTGGTGAGCTCTTCCATACAGCGAGGCCATCACAACACAATGACCGAGTGAGCTATGAGTAGAAATGCTGATAGCGCGCCAATTTATCCCCACCCCTTGCTCGACAAACGCTAAAATGCAACTGTGCTAAATGTTGATCAATTAAACAAACTGCTCCCGGTGCGAACTAAGTGAGTTTTGAAACAAATTAAGTTGTTAATTTCAAATATCTTGTGAATTCGATAGTGGAAACGATTGTTGTGTTGGTATATGGAACGTATTTCTCAAAGAGAATACGATTGAACTAGTCTATTATTTAATCAGCGCAACTTGTGTGTATGTGTAACTTTTTGTATGATCGTGGGACAAATGACATTGAAACACTTTTTATTTCAGCTGTACGGTAACTATAAAAAAAATTAAAATGCAATTTTTTTGTATGCGGGTATTCTGTGAATTAGCTGTTGAAACTAGGGCATAAGCGAATAAATGCGTAATTAATTACTAGTAGATTAGATTGTTTGATATTGGGTACCGTAATCGATTCGAATCATTAATTTTCAAATGAAAATTTCTCCACGCAAAATTGTATAGTTTAATGATTTCAAGAATACCAATACTAAACGTGACAACAACAAAGAAACGACACAACAAGCGACGCGTGCACATGAGTGAGTGTTGGATTGGATGTTCGATGTGTGAGGGGGCGGGGAGCAGGGGTGTATTTACATATGGGCTAAATGGCCCAGGGCGGCAAATTTTTAAAAACGGCATTTTTTAGGCTTCAAATTAAAAAAACTCAAATTATTGGAGGCAGAAATTTTTTGGAAGAATTGTACAGAAAAATTTGAGAACCGAGAGTGACTATTTTCTAAGCGAGATCATAATATCTTAGCGCAAGGGGTCATTAAAGAGCTTTAAAGAGGAGCTGGGAGAACTCAGAACTACATTGATTTGTCACGGTAGCGATCCAAACGTCGGCGAAAAGGAACCATCCGCCACCTCGCCGCCCCCTCTTTCTCCCCCGTATATACATCTGCCACCGCCGAGCTGCACCAGTGCATTCGGGATGGGTGATTTGAGGTTATGCCAGGTTATAGTGATAATTGATACTGCTATTGACACTATTTTTACTTCAAACTTAACGAGAAAACACATAAATAGCCGTAATTTAGCTATTGTACTTTATCTAATACTTCATTTTAAATACCTTAGTAGGCCTATATGGTTTTGTATCTAGAATAAAATTAAAATCACTATTCCAATTTATTATTGCTACACTCAGACGTGGCTAAAAAACCTCAAAAATCTACTCGGGCTGGGAACAGAGGTCACAGTATTCCGCCCTATTCCAACGGCCGTGAACTACGCACAAGCACAAAGGCTAGTTTTCGACTGATCCCACGACACTTGTTATTGTGTCTCGGATTGGTCAAAAAACCAGTCAAACACTAATAGTCATGCTTTGAGCCACACTTTAGTAGTTCTTGCATCGCAACGCAAAATATTTGATTTCAAGTTGGTTCTTAAATTTTAAGTTCCGTATAATCACTATTTTCAGCTTTTTATGCCCCTCCTGTCGAAATAGCATAGGAATTGGGGCAATAATTGTGGATATAAATTACGAAATAATGGCGGGGGAGGGGGCGGCACTTTTTAAATAGCCCAGGGGCGGCAAATTTACAAATCCGCCTCTGGCGGGGAGGGGGGCGCAGACGTCCACGCTAATTTGTGTAGCATGAAAACGACAGATTTGTTGTCGATGTAGGAAGTCTAAAGACAAGATCTCCTAACAGCTATGGCAGACATCGTTTGATTGCTTTACAAGAATGACAAGAGGTAAACAAAACCCATCCATCACTTTGGCTTTTGTTCAAAGGTTTACTGTAGTCTACCTAAATGTAATTTCCTATGTACTTTTGACAAATTATTTGTTAGTGACAATTTTCTAATTTTTCATAAAATAATAACTCAATTTTGTTTCATTGAATGGCTGAAAAATTCCATTGCAATTCGTTCAGACTATTTAATGTTTTGAGATTAGTGTCACTGGTTTTAATGAAATAAATATGCAGTGAGTACGAGAAATTTTTGGAAACCTTTCCTATAGCATAGAGGTGATTTTCCTTACTCCATAAAAAAATATAAGGCTCACAGAAAATGCTGTGTAGGATAGTAAACTTTCCCGTAGGACATTTTTGCTTAGCTCATTATATCATCCAAACCATCTATCGAATTTATTGACAGAAAACTTCGGCCCACTATTGTAGTCATAATAGCCCATGGTCATATCTTAAAAGTATGTTTGTTTCGATGGATGCAAAATATAGAAAAAGGTTTCATGAACTTCATGATAACTGTATAAATAAAAACCATACTGTCCCTAGCTGAAATATTTAATTACCCGCTCTGTAAAAATTACATTCATGCAACTTTTACATAGCTCAAAAGTAAGAAACTTGTTTCTAAGCAATATTAATCGAAAAGAAGAGTATTATAAAATATATATGTTTAAAACTTGTTTTACTCTTAAAATAAAATTCTTACAATTTATCCTTTTTCTCAGATCAACTGTGACTTTCTGCACCCATGTTTACAATGTACTCCAAAATGTTACTAACAAACTCAACAAATATTTTCGATGGAGGGCAACAGTTTTAATGACATTAAAATGTCCAACGTCCAGCGTTATGATTTGTTTGGCAGCTCTGCTAATTTAAATTGGCTGCCTAATCGCAAAAGCAGGTCATGCAAAATGAAATGGATGGCTTCACTTATGGTAATAAACAGTGATAAATAATTTATCGTAGCCAGACCATCATTAGCCTGCAATTATGTCGATGGTGGCTTCAATCAATAGTACACCAGGTTAACCGAGCCTAGCTCTTGGGTTTTAATTCGCTTTTGTTATAGTGTCATGGTAATCAAGCTATTAAATTTACACCAGACTCTTCACAGCTAACAGCTGTAAAAAACTGCTTGAAATTAATTAATTACGTTCTTTATTTTTGTTTATTTTTAGTTGTTGTTTCGTTATCAAAATAGCAACCCAATGATAAAAATTACTATTTTAAAACTTAGAAAACAAAAAAAACCTTTTCTACATTTTCTTTACTAAAGGTTCAAATTTTCGGCATTAGCCTTCATCAGGAACAACCAATACAATGTAAATATAAACAATGATTTTGACATTATAATTGATCAGATGGAGATTTTTAGAAGCAATTTCATTTTTGTGGGTACTGTTTCTAGTCGTACGGTAATCCTTAACCGAGACGATTATGTCAGGGAAGAAGAAAAACAGCTAAATGATACTGAATTCTATCAAATGATTCCCGATGATCCTACTCCTAAATTTAATGATGACATATCGGAATTTCTGCTACAATATGGACCTGAGGAAAACTTAAGCATGGAAACAATAAAACTGTTAAGTCCGCCTAACCCAAGAACACCCGTATCCTACCTATTTTAATAATAATAATAATAATAATAATTTATTGCATTTGGTATACAAATGTACACATAGCAATTGACAAAATTTACAATTAATAATTTAAAAAACTTATAATGTCCAAAATTTTTGTACTAAACATTCTTCAACTCGATATGGTGATTTTTTATACAAAATATCTTTAATTTTCCTCTTCAGTGTTTTCCCTGGTAAACATCTTAAATTTTGTGGTAAATTGTTAAATATTTTTATTTCCATATCATTTATGTTTTTTTGACTTTTCGTAAAGCTATACAGTTCACTCTTCAATTTTGAATGTTGTCTGGTATAATGAGAATGACAATCTGAAATTTTTGGAAAATGTTGAATTTCTTTTTTTACATTCATAATAGTTTGTAATATATATATAGAAGGCAAAGTTAAAATTTTTAGATTTTGAAATAAAGGTTTACAGTGACTTGTTCTTTTCTTCCCACATAAAATTCTCAAGGCCTGTTTTTGTTTTATGAAGACTTTTTTCGCCATTGAAGAGTTTCCCCAAACAGATGTTCCATACGTCAGGTGAGAATGAAAATAACCATAATACGCCATTATGAGTATTTCTTGTTTTACATTTCCTCGAAGACGTCGAATAATGTATGTACCTTTTGAAATTTTTCTCAAAACATGATTTATATGGTCTTGCCAATTTAATTGTGGATCAATTAATATTCCTAAAAATCTTAAGGAAGCCACATTATTGTATAGAAAAAATTTCTTCGAAAAACTAATTTCAATATTTTGTGTTTTAGCCATATTTAAATTTAAGTGATTTGAATGACACCAATTTTGTACTAGCATTGTTGTTACATTTAGATTTTCTAATAATTCATTTGTTGAACTTCCCGATATATTAATTCCTAAATCATCTGCATATAAAAAACAGGAGGAATTGTGACTTTCAAGATTGAATGGTAAGTCGTTTATAAATATATTAAAAAATAGTGGTCCCAAACAAGATCCCTGTGGGACACCAACCTTAACATTTAATCCTGTAGAATTCTCACCACTAAAATTAACACATTGAGTTCTGTCTTCAAGGTAAGACTTTATAAAATTTAAAGTATCCTTTCCAAATCCATAATATTTTAGTTTTTGTAGTAAAATTTTGTGATCTACTGTATCGAATGCTTTCGACACATCAAATGATCGAAAGCAAACTAGTTTTCTTTCTTCAATTATATTAATTGTATCCTTAATAAATTTAGTAACTGCCATATTTGCATTAAATTCTCTCCTAAATCCAAATTGATTTTTATTGAATAATTGATTCTCTTCAAAAAAATTATAAATTTGATTATACATGATTTTTTCCATTACTTTTGATATTACTGGCACTATGGATATTGGTCTAAAATTACAATATTCAATCTTCCCACCTTTGTGTATTGGTATAACTTTCACTTGTTTGCAAATTTTTGGGAATCTTTTTTCATCCAGGCTGTTGTTAAATAAAATTGTCATAACTTCACAAATTTCCTTTGAGATTAATTTCAAAATTTTTGGACTAATACCAAAAATATCTGGACAGTTGCTAGATTTTAAACTCTGTATTATACTGAATACTTCCTCAACAGTAACATGTTTAATTTCAAATTTACTATCTTCATTTTTCTTGCATGTTTCTAAAAAGTGGTCAAAGTCATTGGTAGTATTTTGTATATTTTTTATTATATTATTCACACTGCTTAAAAACGTTTTATTGAAACCTTCTGCATCCAAATGCCCCTTAGACAGACCTATATTGTTGACTTTTCTTACACCAGCTCCTGTAATATTTTTTATAACATTCCATATAGCTTTAGATCTATTGTTTTCATTCATTTCAATGATGTAACTGTTATATTCTATTTTTGCTGTTTTGACATTTCTTTTATATGTTTTTAATAATTTGTTATATTTATCTTTAATGCATTGAGAACCAGTCTTTTTAAATTCCTTGTATATTTTCAAACATTCTCCTTTTAATTTCCTTAAGTCATTTTTATACCATTTATTTATTTGTCTTTTAGTAGAGTGTTTTATTCGCTTAAAAGGAAAAGCTATATTTAATGTCTCAACGATTTTACAATATAAAATTTCAAATTTCTCCTCAAAATTTTTGTTATTATATATATCTAACCAATTTGTTTTATATATCATCTCCTTAAACACCATTGTATTATAGTTAGACATGTCTCTAACATATTCAATTTCTAAAGAGTCTTTATTTAATGAACTTTTATTTTCTATTTTTATATCAAACTTTAATATTGTAGCATTATGGTCAGAATTGAGTGTCTTCATTAAATTTCCTTGAAATTTATCTGGAGATAGACTTGTAAATATATTATCTATGCAGCTGCCTTCATTTATTATTCCTGGCCTAGTGATTTCGTATATAGTTCTACGAAGCCCAAAACTATCCATTGTTTCTATTAACATTGAAGAATCCCATGTTTTTTCTTTCAAATCAATATTGAAATCCCCAGCAATAAAAATTTTACATTTAAATTGGATTACCTTATTGAGAACTTCAGTAAGCTTAGTAAAAAATTGCTTTAATTTTCTTGAATCTTTAGTATAAGGCCTGTATATTGACAATACAATCAAATTATATTCCATAATTTTAGTAGCAGCAATTTCAAAAATCATTTCTTCTGAATAACTGTTAATATGTTTCAATATTTTGAATTGTATACCCTCTTTTATAAAAATTACACTTCCACCTCTAATTACATTTGGTCTGCAATATGACGCTCCAGTGTTGTAACCTGGTATATAAATGTGTTCTAAGTCAGATTCTTTAAACCAGTGTTCAGTTAAGCAAACAAAGTCAGGATTTTGTTCTTCTAACATTATATTTAAAATGTCAATTTTTTTAAATAAACCACGTACATTCCAGTTCAAAAGAGTAAATTTCTTTATAAAAAACAGTTCATCCCTAAAAAATTATTGTTTTTTGTCATATTTATTACAGAGTAATTATTTTGAGGACACAATTTAGTGTTGAGAATTAAATTTCTTATCATGGTTGAGTATTTAATTTTTCCAATCTTGTTTAAATGTAGACCATGTCGAGTATAGAACATTCTACTCATGCCTGTCAACGGTAAAAACTGAGCATGTTTATAATCATTAACAATTTTCCGTAAATTATAATTTATATTTCTTATTTTCCCATTCAAAAACGGACAATCAAATCTGAAGGGAATACTAGAAACTATAACATTTGTATTTTTTGATGCTTCAAGTGTTTTAGTGAGTTCTTTATACATAACATCTAAATCAGTATTAACATCTACATCATTAGTTCCACCTAGAAGTATTAGGAAATCACTGTTTGTCATCTTACCTGCCTCTGATTGTGCATTTTGTGCTATATCTACAAATTTTCCATTTGGCTTGATAAAACTTTTAACTTTATAACTTGTATAAAGTTTTTCGCTAATAAGATTATTTATACCACGACCATGACTATCCCCAAAGATCTCAATTTTATAAGGAGATGAATTTTTCAAGTCCAATATTTCTTTTTGATCCTTATTAAAGTAATTTTGTGTAATTTCTTCATCATATATAATCTCATTTTGACAGTCAGTAATTTCATTTAGTATGTTATTAGATGAACTTGGCATTTGAATATCTTGATTTGTCATTGACTGGGTAGGATAGTGAGATTGACCATGTATAATAGTGTTATTTATTTCACTAACTTCTGACTTTAATAAAGAATCAATATCATAAGACTCATTGATGTTTTGTTTGGTTAAGATATCAAACAAAATGAGTCTCAAATTAACAATTACATTAATTCCACATTCAAAATAATTTTTCTGTTGTACACATTCTAATATTGTGATATTGTCCTTCAAAATATGTAATTTTTTAGCTATTCTTCTCGCAGAATCATAGTTGGTTCTTGAAGCCGAGTCTAAGTATAGGGCTTTGTTGTCCTGAGGTAGACAGACTAACAAACTCCAATGGCTACCACTCAAATCCATATCCAGATTTTCACTATCATTAACTACTAAAAACACATATTTTTTATCATGATAAGACAAAGCTCTTAAGTGTTGATCAACACAATTTTGTTCTTCATGTTTAATTAAATGACTAGTCATAATGTCAATTATCATTATGTCATCTCTACCATTTATACTATGTGTTATTGAGTTCAAGTAGGCTTGTAAAATAGAGTCATCTAGCCATTTACTGGTATCATTTCTAGTTTTATTTTTTAATTGATCTAAACTTGATTTAACCGTGTTATTTTCAGATTGTAGTTTCGACACCTTTCTTTCTAATAATTGGTTTTTGTTATTCAAATTAGTCAAAAGAATTCTTAAATCTTTATTTTCTCCCTTAAGCTTAGATTTATCAGAATGCTTTCCACTCAAATAACTTTGCGCTTTTGGAACATTAGTTTTCAAAATTTCACTTGATGTGTACTTTTTAGTTGCTTTATCTTTCAAGATCTTATTAGACTCACTAGTCATACTATCTTGTGTTAGTTCCATACAGTCCCTATGAGTTCCTTTTAAGTGAGAATCCAATCTTTTGAAATTAAGATTGCAATAAGGGCATAATTCACTTGGTTTGAAACTATTTTCTTTTACTAGTGTATTACTTTGTGGTCCTGGGTTTAACTCAATATCTCCAGATAACAAAATCAAAGTAATTATTATAGTTGATAAATTCTTAACTATCTTTGTAAGCGAATTGCAATTTTCAATATGTTTTATTTGTAAGTAATCGCTTTTCTTTGAGTTCAACCTTCTAAAACATACTTTATTCAGTCCTTGAATATGCAATTGATAGGAAAGACTATTAATGATAAAGTCATTCTGAGAATCTATGTCTGGTAATATACGTTCTACACCACCACTGAATATGATAAATATTTTAAGAAAAACAAGAGTTTTCAAGTAAGTGACAAACACTGTTTTGTTTACCATTTTAAATATTACCAGCACTGATTGAGGTTAGTTGAATATTTTTACCCTTTAAATAATGCTTATCTTGTAAAATTACTATCTATTCAATTGTAACTTACATTAGCGATAATTCCTTGAACTAAATTACTATTTATCTCCTTAAATAATTTCAATATTCAATTTTAACATAAAAATATCAATAGAGAAAAGTTTTGAACATGTTTGTTGTTATGCATATCAGCTGTAATATTATTACCTAAAGTCCACAAGCCTATTCGCCCACCAACTGGAAGACCCATAGTATCAGTTTATGGGGATCTCCAAGGGAGAGAATCTCGGCCTTTAGGCTATTGATGACCTTCTTCAACCCATAGGAAAAAGTAGGCCTACACCATCATACATAAGAGATTCATCGCACTTCTTGGACAAAATCAAAAATATCATCATTCCTTCAAATAAAGATGTCTTTTTGGTTAACTATTGATGTTGTGTAACTGTACACGAACATTCCCCATGGTGAAGGGAAAGAGTCTACCAAAAATTACCTTGACAAACGCCCAGTTTATTCAAAGACCTAGTACAAATTTTATTTTGCTACTAATCCACTTTGTACTGACAATGAATAATTTTAAATTCAGGGGCCAAAAATTATCTACAAGTGAAAGGAACTGCCATGGGAACTCGCATGGCCCCTTCTTTTGCGAACCTTTTTATAGTGGATGTTGAAGAACGTTTTTTAAATTTACAGTGTTTACAACCTTCAGTGTGTGTACCTCATTTGTGTGGTTTATTGATGACATTTTTATGATGTGGGAACATGGCTAGACACTTTGAACTCGTATCTAGAAGATCTGAACAATTTCTCAAATTTAAAGTTTACCTGGAACATTTCAAAAGAAGTAATTAAAGGGTGAAGTGGGGTAAGTGGGGTCACGGGGCTAGTGAAGCCAGATTCCTAGGGGCTAGTGAACCTTATAAATGATAAATTAAACCTAAAATCACCAAATTATGTTTATTTGGTCCTTTATCTAATATATTTAACATTAACATTGACTGTAACAGGACAAAAACTATTTTTTTACTTAAAAATAAAAAACCTTACGTTTTGCTACCAAATGGAAGTGCAAGGGTCAAAGTTTGCACAATTTTCATGACTTTATGGAAACTGTTAAACTCAAAGTTGTGAGTGTTTCTATTAGTTTTTTATGTATAGATTAAGCCTCTGTAGTCCATTTTTCTAAAAAATCCTTAGTAAAAAAAATAAAGCCGTGGCTTCACTTACCCCGCCATTTTTTGACATGGGGCAAGTGCAGCCACGGACCCCGGGGTATGTGCAGCCAGTGATTTTTTTTTTTTTATTTCGCCTATTTGTATTCTTTTCAAGCATTTCCCATACATAATTTCATGCTTTAACACTATTATTTTGCTTTTGCTATTTTTTAGTTCCTAGTACTTCCTGAATCGACTCTAGGACGCTGAGGGGAATTACACTTCGCGGTGTCATTTTCTTCATATAATTTGCAGTAAACCCCTGAAATTAACATGGAAATAGGCAAAGGGACAAGAACAATGAATTTTAGTTTAAAAAAGATTAAATTTAGTATACCTCTAGTGACATTAAATGTGGCTGGGTAGCTGAGTGGTTAAAGAGCTCGCCTTTGAATCTGAAGGTAGCCGGTTCGATCCTGAGAAAAGTTAGTGCTTTTTGATGGTTCGATACTGGACCCAGCTGCCTTTGGTCATTGGGCTATTAATTAATGATCCTGACAAATAAAATCAGCTGATATTTGTCAGTAACAAAGCTACACCTCATCTGATCCATCACAATCATCACACTCACCCCTTCAGTCATACTCACCTTAAAATACGCCAAAGTGCGTCGGTGTTTCAAATGAAGTCTCTGAAGTCTCTGATATTACATGTGTTATGCTATAGTATGTAAGGATCTAGTTTTATTATTTATTAATGTAACAATCTGTAATTTTTTACGTGATCTATTGCACATTGTGTCTAATGATCAATAAGCAAGGTGTTAAATTCTTTTGAAGCTTTGGGAATTAAATTTTTCAATAAGATTCCTGTTGAAGCATGTAACTTATGACTGCTTTAAAAAAGTAATGCATGAATGGCTTGTTGATAGACCCTTTTATAATATTGATGAATTTCTTGCCTGTGATATGAGCATGTTAGTGTTTTGAGGATCTGCCAAAATTGCTTAAATTGTGCATGTGATATGATTTAATGGATCTTGTATTTATTGTTTGGTCTTTTAGCTATTTATTGGTCATGTCTTATTTACAGTATATATTGCTTGTATTGTATTATTTATATTTATTTATTTTGCATTTGTTAAATGTGATATTACATGTGTTATGCTATAGTATGTAAGGATCTAGTTTTATTATTTATTAATGTAACAATCTGTAATTTTTGACGTGATCTATTGCACATTGTGTCTAATGATCAATAAAATATCTATCTATCTATCTATCATTAACTATGAAGATTAATTATCAAAGAAAACAATTTTTTTTAAAGGTTACTTTTTAGTTGATTTTTACAAAAAAAAAAACAGAGGTTTTAAATGTAAAATTTAGAATTAGAGAAAAAAACTTTTGATTTATAAGTCCAAACATTTAAATGTTATAAGTAATCATTAACAAGTTGTTTTGTTGTTAAAAGAGTGATTTTTTGTTGAATTTAATATGGCTACAACCATGAGACTGGCGTTTCAAGTGAAAATTTTTACATACACATTGTAATTAATTTATTAACTTAAAAAAAAATCAATTTTTGTTCATAAAATTTATTGCAAACCCTTCACAAGAGGCCAGGAAATTATCCCAAACATGTAAGTAGGCCTATAACAGCTAGGCATTATTTAGTTATAACAAAAAGTAATATCTTGGAAATATTAGAGATTTTTGCCTTGCCGAGTTCTCGGCCACGAAAAAGTTCGTAACTCCTGAAAAAATTAAGATATCTCAATGAGTTAAAAATTGGCAGTCAGTGAAAAATGGGCTATAAGCCACTTACCCCATGTCCCTCTATGAGTGCTTTAAATATTTTATTCAGGCCGTGGCTGCACTTACCCCGCACACCCGGGGAACTGCAGCCAGTGAACATGGTCTAAAAAAAAAAATTCTATCAGACAAACGGTTAAAGGGATTATAAAATCGATTATATCACCTGAAAGCCAATGAAGTAGGGATAAGGCATGCCAAAATTCATTGAATAATATTAAATAATAACTTAGTAAATTGAGCTCAAAGTCGAACTATGCAAATTCGTGGCCCCTTTTACACCACTTCACCCAATATCAATATTCAGGGTGGAGCTCTAAAATCTCAAATTCATATAAAAGATACAAATACAATGGATTACGTGGCCTATTCAAGTTGTCATCCAACTCACATAAAAAATCCATACCCAAAAGCCTATCAATTCGAGCAAGAAATTTGTGTTCTGAAAATCGTGATTAAAGAAATTATCTTGATAAATTAAGTAACTCCCTTAGTAGGAGAGGATATCCTCTAAACATTATTGATAAACAAATCAATGGTTAAAAAAATGCAGCAACAAATTCTTTAAGTAATGATCCAAAATTTATCACTCAGTACTTTCCTGGATTGTACAAGACAAACAATATTTTGAGAGTGTATCCAAAACAGTATCCTCTCTCTCAGAGCTCTCCTTTAACGCAAGATTTGTTGTCAAAACCTCCCCGGCTGATTTTCAAAAAACCTCCTAATTTAAAAAATATCCTTTCAAGACCTAATTGCCTTCCTCTCTTGTACCTATAGTCCCAATGTTCCTGGCTGTTGTTATAACTGGCAGATAAATCCTTGTAAATGTCCTGTTGTGCCAATTGTAATTCCATTAGGCCTATTACCTCTAAAACTTTCATGAGCAGCCAAACAAAGAAATCTTATAAAATTCAAGGAAACATCAATAATTTTGATTCTACCAATTTAATATCAACTTTCCTGTACCTAACAATTGTTCAAAGGATTACATTGGTAAAACCACAACAGATCTAAGAGTACGCACGAATGGCCACAGGCATGACGTAAGTCACCCGTATATACAGAAGCCTGTAGCCATTCATGCCAGAGAGCACTCTCAAAATTTTCAACTAACTTATGTTTTTCATTAAGAGTACTTTGCAAATTACCTAGTACGGTACAGTAACAAAAAAGATAGAAAGATTAGAGAACTTGAACAGGCCCATCAACTTATTCTAAAATAAAAAACCCCATTCTGACTACACTTAAGATAACTGATTACATTTTATATAACATTTCAAAATATTTAGTTCCACCCAACTTACCCACAAAAATGTAATTGCTTCTAAAATCTCCATCTGATCAATTATAATGACAAAATCATTGTTTATATTTACATTGTATTAGTTGTTCCTGATGAAGGCTAATGCCAAAAATTTGAACCTTAATAAAGATAATGTAGAAAAGGTTTTCGTTTTGTATTTTAATGAAACCGTTTGGTGAAATATGTGAAAATATATCTTAAAACTTAAAGAGACTAAATACTATTTTTCCTATGGGGTTAAGGCTGTTTCCAAATTTATTTTTGGGCCAAAACAGACTTAAATCCAAAGTTCAAGCAAAATCTACCCGTTGGATTTTAAGATCGTGGGACACACATCCCTTCAGATTGTGCTCGTATTAATTGTAAACTAATTTAATTTGGTTGGCTTGTTATATTTATTTTGAAATGAAGACGACCGAGTCAATGTTAGTTACTACGGCCAGTGGGGTGACGACAAACCCGTCAACGACAGTAATTACGTGTAGTTGTAGTCATTAGGCCACTACACATAATTACTGTCGTTGGCAGGGTTGTCGTCACCCCGCTGGCCGTAGTAACTAACATTGACTCGGTCGTCTTCATTTTAAAATAAATCCAACAAGCCAACCAAATTAAATTAGTTTACAATTATCCCACAGCTTGTAGGTTAGGCCTATTAACTTAGGCCTATTAATACTTAACTAAAATTGAATAGGCTAACTAGTGATCAGTATTAGGCCAACAAAATAAATTTAATTACAGTAGGCCTATAATGTTTATATCACATTAACTTATAAGCGATACAAGTAAATATATCTTTAGTCCAATACACCCTAAGATATATTTTCCTCCACCATGATTCACCAACATAAAAGAAAATGGTTATAGCCTACCTTTAACTAGCCTAGCCTAGATTATATTCACCGATTCAATCACAATCAGTTTCACACCTAGAAGCCTAACTGAATTCTATTTTTTCACCAAACCACAATAGACTGTTATAAAGTTACTGGTCCCTGTTCGGGCGCCATTTTGTGACGAAAATTTCTAGCTAATAACTTAAAAGTAGTGATGGTTACACAGGGTTACCAAAACTTGGGAAATTCAGTCACTTGTAAAAATAAAAAGGAGATCCTTGGAATCGTTCAGCACGGTTGTTGGGATAATTCCAGGGGTCAAGTAACCCACAGCCAATGGTTTCAATGGTTCAGTTAATTCTACGTACAAGAAAGAATTCAGTAATTAAGTAGTAATCCAATCCTAGGCAGATATCTAACAATCTAGAATTAACAATATTACTTGTCACACTAACACAGATTTTAAACTCCCTATGTTAGGTTTCAGAAAATAGGCTAGTCTAATAGGATTTAGAAATAAAAGTTAACCCGGGACAACTCGCGCTATCGAAAGTCCCGCGGTCACTCGCGCCGTTAGAGCGCTCCTAACATTTAACAGCATCTTACACTTCAAAGTAATTATCATAATATTTGTTTGGTAGATGAAATAAATAAATCGCTACACATTTAAAATAAAATAATAACATATTTATTGTAATTTACAACTTTTTTTTACTCAAAAAGTAGGACTCCGGCAGTTCCGCGATCACTCGCGCCGTTAGAACTATACTAACATGGAGAGTCACGCGAACGCTCGCGCAGTTAGGCGGGCGCTAACAAGGGTGGAGGTGCGAGCCTTTTCCCCTCTAAAACTACCCTCCCCACCACACTACCCACCCCAAACTGCTGTAGCGGGTGCATAGAATACTGAGGAAAGCATTCTTAAAAGCTCAGTCGCAAGAAATCATTATTAAAAAAATTTTCTTCAGAGGAACTAAAAATGTTAGAATCAATCTAATAGCGCGAGTGATCCCGGGTTAACTTCACCAGAGTAGGTTACAAGTCACCTTACTGGTAACTACACGTTCTCCACCAGACCTGTGCGAACCGGTCGTAATTAAGGAAATAACAAGTAGGAAACTAAATAAATGTCGATAATTAAACTATTGAGAAAGATCAAGTTTAAACAAATAATGTATTCAACGAGATCGTATAAATTATCAAGGAAATGTAAGACGTTTATCTCCGAGGGTCTCTCACAGTTAGGGGACGACTCAACCCTAGCCTGTTACAACAGAACAATCAACGTTTCCAAATTAAATCTATAATAATTATATGAAACTTTACCTGATAGCGAGGAAATGTGGCGGTCGTACTGGTAATAGGTTACTGCTACCACCGATTATTCCTTTGTAAAAACGCACTAGACACTTTTCGCTCCTTGAATCACAAACTCCTCACAATCACAAGACACGCACTGTTCGCAGCCAAATCTTAGTAGAGTTAAGTAAGATACGAATAGCGCGATGAACAGGGCAAGAGAGCCCACCAGGTATCACGAGGTCCCAATTTCTTGTCGAATCCTGATAACACCACCAGCTGAATCGCAGCTGGTTACTGATCAAAAAAAAGGACCAACTCGTCAAGCCTGTTTTTGTGACGTAGCTTGAAGGAAGATGAACAACTAACTGTCCTGTCGGACCTGTCGTCTGGCCTCAACCCGTCAACCGGCGTTTGAGGTTATGTTATTGTATACATGGGGTTATAGTGACGTGAGCGTTTTATTGTGTTTTATGGTGTTTGTAGTGGCATTATAACACCGAGATACAACCTTCTTTATATAATGGGGAATGAGTTCATTCCCAGGGCTGTGAATATAGCTTTTCCCAGTGTTGGACACTGTGGGAGGAATAAGGGCTCACTAGGCCTAGGTAAGCCTATCACCTCGGTAGTGAAACAAAGGTTAAGTTTAATTGTGGCCAGTGTCGTTGGTAAGTAGTTAAATTTCACCCCCCTACAAATTTGGATCGTCACATAGTATAGGATTTTGTTTACTGCCTCCTGTAGCACATAGTTAAAGTAGAACTCATCAACTAAATATTAAGATTAGTATTTTATTTGATTTTTTATTTGTTTTTTGTTTAACCCTTTAATGCATCATGTTACTCAGCAGTAACACATTTATTCTTAATCGATTCAGCGCTTTCTGTTGTAAATTTTCAGAACTAATTCATCTATCTCAACTGCTACACCATTCAAGATTCAAGATTTTATTAGCCATTAAATATTTACAGAAATACAATAGGCTTTGTCTAAACCATGGATAAACCACCAAACTCAAATTCCAGCTCTTTCTTCTACCTAACCTTGATTTTTCCAAGTCAGTTAATTTCAGTCAGTAAGTTACCAGGTTAGTGAACGAAGTGCCAAACTCAATATTTCAACTGGACTTTTCTTTTATTTGTTGGTCGTTATGGTCAGGTGAAAAATAACATTACGTCACTAATCTCATTAACTTCCATATTTCCACTCAGGAAAGCTTTAATAGTTGATAGTTTTATTCTCAATTTCTATTTTTATCCATGTTACTTTTGGGTAACATCATGCATTGGCAGTCCAAGTCACCACAAACATGATGTAACTCAAGTGTAACATTATGCTAACTCAGATATTTATTGTTGAAAGTTAAAACTTAACTTTTGATGTGAACTCAATATAAAATTCTTATTCCTATTTTATTTTACCTATTTCCATCACAACCACTACAAAAAAGCTCCAACCAATTAAAACGAAAAACTCTGACTCCCATTTTTGAACCCCGAGTACTGAGGTGAAAGACAAGACCGATCACTGGCCCGTTAGGGACCACAAAAGAAAGTGGTACAAGTTTGTTACAGTAATTGCAAAATTTCAAGAGTTCTCCATAGAATTTAAATTTTTGTTTTAATGCCACAAAAAACTGCTTCAAATAATTTTATGAGTAAGAGAAAACACCCTCATATTTGTACACCTATTGCACAATGATAAATTGTACTTGTACGAGTTACTTTTCTGACTTTATATTTTTATCTGAATTTTATACCTTTTATAAAGAGTAATTTATAACATTTTATATGACCATTATATGTTTAATAAATAAATAATTAATGTTTACCTGAAAGAGCTGGTGTTTTTGTTACATGATGTAACTCTCAAGTTACATGGTAAATGGTGCCGTTTTTTACCAGAACCCATGGTGTAACTCAAGTGCATAATATGAATAAAATTTAATATTTTTAACTTCAAAGTACAAAATAAAATTTTATAACTATTTTTTTACATTAAACTAACTATATAATTTACTAGACATATTTATTTCAACAAAATATAAAATATCATTCATTTAAGGGTTAATTTTGTATTTTGTATCATTAAATCGTAGTAATTGTTAGTTGCTTCTTTATACCCAAGTAGAGAACCTATATTTATAAAGTATAAGCCACAAAAGTTACCTTATTGGAGTTTTCAAATAACAAATGGCTGGAGAGTTTAAATTCATTTTAATACAATACAAAATAAGAATAAAATTGTAAATTCGAGAGATTTTAACATTTGTACTTAAACATTTACAGAATGAGAGGTATGGAATCATTTTGGTTTGTTATGATGTAATAAAATGTCATCATAAAAATTTCACTTCTTAAATAAATTGTGAATAAAAATGTATAAACGTCCAAATTTCCATAATTAATTTGAAAGATTGGCTGCTTAAATGACGAAGACTCTTAATTAAATTCAATCCTTGGAAATTGTTAATTTAAAATGCTAATTACGTTCTGGCCTTGGCAGGATATTGGAGGGTGTTTTGTTTGTCTTGAACAAAATTCGCCTTCCAAAGTTATTTTACAGTAATGTATTGATTGTAAGCTACTTTTTAACTGTCAAACTACACACTTGATTATTTTAGTAAAACTATTTTTACTTTATATTAAAACTATTACTGTAAATATTATAGCCATATAAATATTGCATTTTAGCGAATTTCCCTATAGGGAATACGCTATTACGGTAGTAGCCATGGTAAGACCTAAGCCCGGGACCACTTTACTTTTTCATTTTGAGGTCCCCAGAAGCCAAAAACACCATTCGTTCATTTTCATATATATGTATATATATATATATATATATATATATATCTATCTATCTATCTATCTATCTATCTATCTATCTATCTATGTGTCCGTGGTACTGATAACGTTTGAAGGGGACCTCCGATTTTGATGAAATTTGGTATGGAGGTGTAAGACTAGGTCTATTTTCATGAGTTCGCGAACCAGCATTGTCGGGTTATGGGAACGGGGTTTTATGGGGTTTCAAAGGGGTCATAAATGGGTTTTTGGCATTTTTGGACCTTAATTTTTAAAATTCATCAATTTTAACTGAAACCATTTAAAAGAGCTTAAAAAAACAAACAATTTGGTATTTTGAATTTTTATCATAGCATAACTGGTTATGGGGCAAATCCAAAAATGTGTTTTCCATGTTATTCTTATGGGAAATCAAGAAAACCCTATATCTTGCTTATTTATTGACATAACTTAATCAAATTTGGTATGAACATTATCTATATAAGGTTTAACTTATACTTGCTTACAAAACCCATATGGCGGCAAACCTACATACTCACCCCCATGGGGTTTATGGGGAAAATAAAAAATTGCCAGAGTTGATACAATTTTGTGTTTACATTCACCAATTATTGATTAACTTAGATTTTCTAACAACAACCAATGGAAGAAAACCTACATACTCGATCCTATGGTGTTTTTTATGGGGAAAGTAAATAATCTGAAATTCCATTGGAAATTCGCTGAGTACGCAGGTCTGCTGCGACGGGGGTATTTGATCTTAGAGATATTTAAAAAACACTAAATGAAGTAAATTGTAGAATATCACCATCAAATCTAAACTATAAAGTGAATAATTTTTAACCTTTATTTATTTATCAATTTACTTCAGGTTTTAAAGTGATACAATTAGTAAAATATACACAATCAGTGATACAATCAAATAGTCTACAATATTTTTTTATAAAGTTGTATCCATCCCATCCCAACACACAATTTAAAGATGTACATTCAAGTAATTTTCTTAGGATTGGAACTAAAGGATTATGGACATTTTTGAGGAGGGCTATTGGTAGCCGATTAAAAACAAAACTGATGTTTTACTTTTATCATTATTAAAAAGCAATGCCCTAAACATATTGACCAAATTAGTGACATTAAGGTAGGTTTACACGTGAGAGTTTTTCACTCTCAGAGAGTTTTGTACTCTCAGCAGGTACTCGCAGAGGTGTTTACACAACCAGCGAATTTTCCAAGATTGTTAATCCCAGACAGTTTTCTGCGAGTACTATCAACAGCTGTCTGAGATTTTTATGAGAGTAACTAACTACTCTCCGAGAGTGAAAAACTCTCACGTGTAAACCCACCCTTAAGATGGAAACACTTTTATTTAAGGCCCAAAGCCCATCTGATACAAATGGATATCTAAAATACCCCCGTCGCAGCAGACCTGCGTACTCAGCGAATTTCCAATGGAATTTTGGTATATTTTCTATTTCCCCATAAAATCCATGGGGATGAGAGTATGTAGGTTTGCCGCCATATGGGTTTTTTTGGTAAATATAAGTTAAACCCTACCTAGTGATTGTACATTCCAAATTTTATAAGGCTATGGTGTTCTTTTTATTTTTCCCATAAACCCTATAGGGGTGAGTACGTAGGTTTGCCGCCATATGGGTTTTCTAAGCAAATATATAAGTTAAACGCTTCCTAATGAATGTACATACCAAATTTTATCAAGATATGTCAATAAATAAGCAAGATAGAAGGTCTTGTTGATTTCTCATAAGAATAACATAGAAAACATACTTTTTGGATTTTCTCCATAACCATTTAAGCTAAGTAAAAAATTCAAAATACTAGATTGTTTGTTTTTTTAAGCTCTTTTAAATGGTTTAAGTTAAAATTGTTTTATTTTCTAAATAAAAGTAAAAAAAGCCAAAAGACCATTTTTGACCTTTTTGAAACCCCATAAAACCCCGTTCCCATGGTCCGATCATTCTGGTTCGCGAACTCAACCTAGTAGACGCTGGCTTACACCCCTGTACCAAATTTCATCAAAATCGGAGGTTCCGTTCAAAAGTTATCGTGTTCACGGACACATAGATATATATATATATATATATATATATATACATATATATCAATTTGAACGAATGTTGTTTTTGGCTTCTAGGGACCTCAAAACGAAAAAGTATCATGGTTCCGGGCTTAGGTCTTACCGTGACTACTACCGTAATAGCGTATTCCCTATAGGGAAACTCGCTAAAAATAATAAATAGGTAAGGGTCTAATCAGATTATGTATTCGAAAGGAAATTTGGAGAAACCGTATCCATTACCTAGCTAATCTAACCAATAAATTAAAGAACTTATTGGTTCGGAAAAGAATAAACCCGTTAGGTAACTTATATAAAGCACTTGTCAGTTACAATTAATTGTTAACCTATGAAATACTCATTAAGATAGCATCCCTTGAAAAGATAAGACATCAAATACACGAAGAAGCAATAAGCTGATCTTCCCAATAAGACATAGTATAGAAAATGAAAAGATAACTACAAGGATTCAAAGATTCCGTTCATTTAACTGATTTATAAATAGCTGAATAACAGTAGTGTTCTTCGCAATGTTGGCCATATTTTCAATTTGTTTACTGTTTAGTAACTTGCTTGAAAGTCCGACAATCGTTCTATATGGAGACATGCCAAACTAAAAGAGACATTCTACAGGGGTGCCAAGTTGGTAGAACTGCTAATTGACATAAATTCAGTCTGAGAAGCATGTGGTTTGAGGAGTGTTAAAAATAAATTTAAATTTTGTTATAACTGAAGTAACTTTAATAATTATAAATTAATACAGTCAATACAGTGCGCTCCTATTTTGTTTACATGGATGGTTTACAAGGGATAAAGAAGCACATCAACTGAGAGTTGCTTAATTTGTTCACCCTCGGTAATATAACATAATTATATTTAGATACGTTACTTAAGACACCGACCCGCTCTGGGGTGCGTATTATAAGGTGAATATTACTGAAGGGGAGAGTGGAGTATGATGAGGCATTTGAGATGTAGTTTTATACATAACTTCATGAATTAGTTATTTCCCTTGTTTTGACTGTGATGACTAAAAATGAAGGAGGACCGATAGGATATAACCGTTTACAGTTACAATCCTCTCAATGCTAAACCTGAATATTTTGTTAGAATGTATTGAGAGGAGCATTTTGGTGAGTATCATCTTTGACAATTTTTAACTCTAGCGTTTATAATTTTAATGATAATTTAGCAAGCTCCATGTATGTACAATTTCAAAAAATTTAAGTGATATTAAAAACTTTCAATAGTATAAAACGTTATTGGAGGACCTTTCTTCGATTTCCATGCGAATAATATATCAGATTTTTTTTATACCGGGTGTCCAAAAAGTCTTGCTCTGATTTCATAGCTTTGCTATACGGACACCATTATAGCCACATGCATCTTACATTTTTGGGTTTCAAGGGAATTTAATCTATAGTTAGATACACGAAAGTAGTTGGTTGAAAATTTTAACAGCTAACCCCCTCTCGCCCTCCAATGTTTTAATTCTTAGTTATATGTTTACCATGTGTAGGCCTACAGTAAAAAAATTGGTTTCAGAATAAATTTGGCAACAATGTATCACCTCTCATCGGACTATTATCTTGAATCCTACAATAGTTGTTTCCTCATTAATTTGTTAACAATAAACTCATCTGATTGACAGCAATACAGTTTACTTATTATAATGCACTACAAAAAACAAATTGTGGTGGTCCGACTAAATTTCCACCTTGTTCTCCACGCTTTGCCTCTCTGGATTTTTTTTATTTCCCGTGATTTGTCAAAGGTTTGGTTTATTCTTTCCCAGTTCCTAATTTAGAAACTCTAAAAGACAAAATAATAAATACAGTGACGTCCATTACTCTGGAATGTTATCTGAAACTGAAAAATGATTGTTAATAAAAAACTAACTAAAAAGTCATTTAGAGGATTCACAGGCTACCCAAGGCGCACACATATTGAAGTGTACTGAGTTTGTGCATAGCTGTAAAAACGTTAGAAGTGACTTGTTAAAACTGAATATAAAACTTTATCTTAACAACACCGATTGTTTTCATACTGTTTAGTTTCTTTATCAGGGCAAAACTTTATGGACACACGGTATATATTCTGAAATAAATTATTTAGAAAGGTTTTAATGACTGTGCATATAAGAGATTTTTATAAGGATGTAACAGCAACAATAAGTTCCATTTTAATGGTAGTGATATGTGAACCATTCGTTGGCAAACCTAGCAAATATCCCAGCCAACTTTGGCTAACACACAATTCTGCAACTGACAAGGGAAGCCACGAATTGCACGTAGAGATTATGAAATTGTATTCTATATGTGTGCTATGAAAGATATCACAGTATTAGTGTCATATATAAAACCCCACAGTTACAGATGAGTAAATCTTCAAGAATAATAATACTTGGCACCCACACAGTAAACTGTAATGTTTCATTCAAAGTTTAAACTGCATTCATACATCTGCAACAACTACAGTCAACCAGTCCAACAACCACACTAGAAAAATAAAGCATTTTATTTTGTTGTGTTTTTTAACTAATTCTAGATTTGTTAGGCATACATTGTATTGCAGACGTCAGAAAAATGAAATCAATTCATTATTTCACCCCAACTGATTAATTTATTATACAAACTAGGCCTACTTAAAAAAAATTTGATGTACACGGATAAAATTGGAAAAATATGTTAAAAAATATTAAACTTGATTTTTTTTGCTCTTTTTACTCAAATCACTCATAGTACCAGGAGGACCGAGCGTTGCTCGGTGAAATATTAGTAAATTTAAATATCAGAATAAACTTTATTGACATTTAATATGCAGTACATAAACAGCTGTTACATTTCTTTTTGAAGTTCTGAATGTACTTCTTGTTTATATGTTGTTAATTCGTTGCCAACATGGCAACCCATAAGCCCAATGTTAAAATTTTGTAATTTTAAACTTTAATTTTTAGCAAAATTAGATTTTCCCTGGGGGCGAGACCCATCTCAATCGTATTTTTAAGGTAAAGCTAAGTTTATTCCAAAATTTGAAGGAAATCATCGGAGCCGTTTTTGAGATAATTGTGCAAGCAAGCAAACAAGCACACAAGCAAACATTGCTCGTATAAGAGTATAGGATTACAAATCTTACTTGTTCGGAGATTTGCTGTAGGGCCTACTTTGTTTGTACTTACTTACTTACTTACTTACTTATTCAGCTTTCCCGTAGACTCGTGAGTTTTGGGAGCGTCATCCTCTTCTCCTTCTCAGGGGAAGGGTAGGGTTAGGCCTAAGGTGGGTTGGGTTTACCCATTGGCTCTTTGTGTGAAAAAATCATCCAAACTGTAGAAACAGTTTTGGATAAGGAAAAACTTGAGCTCACTCTTAAATTTGACTATCTTATCTATTGTCTGAATCTTTTTTGGTAATGATTGAAAAATTTTTCTGCCAATGTATTGTGGTTTTTTTTCATACAATTTAAGATTGTGCTGCTCTGAAAAATTATTCTTAAATCTAGTGTTGTATTGATGTGTTAAATTTACATACTCAGGAAGAAAAGTTTTAACATATACTGCAATTTCAAAAATGTAAAGACTAGGAACTGTTAGAATCCCCAATGAGATGAAATGATCCCTACAATGTTCTCTTGGGTGGAGTTTGAGCATTGCTCTTAGTGATTTCTTTTGACATGTGAAAATTTGTTTGAGATTTGTCTCAGAAGCACCCCAGAGCGCGATGGAGTAAGAGATGTGCGACTCGAGTAAGCAGTGGTAAACACCCTTCAAGAGACTCAGGTTCTCCAATGGCCTGAGACTTCTCAGGACAAAGGTCCCCTTTGCCATCTTATCTTTGATCCTCACCAGCTGCTCACCCCAGCTCAAACCATCGTCCAACACCACTCCCAGAAAGCTTGCTGAATTTGCTTGACTCAACTCTATATGAATGTTCTTGAGGGGGTGTCTTCTGTAGTCACTCAATTGATGAATTTATATTAAAATTAAATATTGTTGTTCGTTTAGAGATTATTCTCTCCCAAATAATGAAGATTAAAATTATGATTGAGATTATTGAAATTAATCTACCAATTGAAGATAATGTATTTCATGATCTGTACATGTCTGGGTAATCTGAGTATCGTCGGGGCATCCCTCTTAACCCTAAAAAATGTTGTGGGAAAAATGTTATATTAACTCCAATAAATATTGTTATCAATTGAATCCTTAATCATTTTGGGTTAAGAGTTACTCCCGTGAATAATGGATACCATTGAATAAATCCTGCTATAATAGCGAATACAGCTCCTATAGAAAGAACATAGTGGAAGTGGGCTACAACATAATAAGTATCGTGTAGAATGATATCAATAGAAGAATTTGATAAGACAATTCCTGTTAAACCCCCAACTGTAAATAGGAATACAAACCCCGCCGATCATAATAGTGATGTTGAGGTTTTAGTAGACACCCCATGCATTGTAGCCATTCAACTAAAGATTTTAATACCTGTAGGTACTGCAATAATTATTGTTGCTGATGTGAAGTAGGCTCGAGTGTCAACGTCCATCATTTGTGATGAGCTCATACTACAAATCCTAGTACTCCAATTGATATTATTGCGTATACTATTCCAATATAACCAAACGATTCTGTCTTTCCTCTTTCTTGACTAATAATGTGAGAGATTAACCCAAACCCCGGCAGAATAAGAATATACACTTCTGGGTGCCCAAAAAATCAGAATAGGTGTTGATACAAAATTGGGTCACCCCCTCCCGAAGGGTCGAAGAATGTAGTGTTAATGTTACGGTCTGTTAATAATATAGTAATTGCACCTGCTAAAACTGGTAGAGAAAGGAGAAGAAGTACTGCAGTAATTAGTACTGATCATACAAAAAGAGGTGTACGGTCCAAGGTTATACCCTTAGGCCGTATATTTATTACTGTTGAAATGAAGTTTACTGCCCCTAGGATTGATGAGATCCCTGCAAGATGTAGTGAGAAAATTGATATATCTACTCTAGGCCCACTGTGGGCAATATTACTAGATAGAGGGGGGTATACTGTCCACCCTGTTCCCACTCCTATTTCAGTTATAGATCTTATTATTAGTAAAGTAATTGATGGGGGTAAAAGTCAGAAACTTATATTGTTAAGTCGTGGGAATGCTATATCAGGCGCCCCAATCATTAAGGGTAAAAGTCAGTTACCAAAACCTCCAATTATAATTGGTATAACTATAAAGAAAATTATAATAAATGCATGTGATGTAACAATCACGTTATATGCTTGGTCGTTGTTAATAAACGAGCCTGGTTGGGCTAGTTCAATACGAATAATTATTCTTAACATTATTCCTACTATTCCTGATCAGATTCCAAATAGAAAGTATAACGTTCCAATATCTTTGTGGTTTGTAGAAAATAATCACTTCCTCATATTATGAGGAATGATTTCTTGTTAAGGTGTCTGATTTAAGTGGTAAACTGTAAATTTATTTAAGAACTCAATGTTCCCTTAACATTCCCCTGTATTAAGGTTGGTCTTATAGTTTAATAGGAAAAACGTTAAATTGCAAGTTTACAGATGATTATATCTAAGACTTACCTGTCTTAGATATTTATAACTTTGAAGGTTATGAGTTTTTGGTTAACTTAAAGTCTTTCCTCTAAGTTAATCTCAAGACTTCTATTATAATAGGTATTGTAGTTAAGTTTAATGTTATTATAAATATTTTTGGTTGATTTATTATTATTGTAAGTTTTCTTATATTTGTTTGTCTCATAATTGATGAAAATGCCATACGTGTATAAAAGAATATTGATACTATTGATGTCAAAATCAAGATTCCTGTTAGCACAAATTGCTTTCTTCTTACTATTAATTGTGTAACTATTAATTTATTAATGAATCCTATTAGAGGTGGGAACCCTGCTATTGATAGTATATTTATTCAAATGAGAGTTTTTAATCAAAAGTTTGTTTTATTTATTAGTATTTGGTTAATAAAACTAATTTTTATTATTTTTATAGTGTATGCTAGTATAGTTAGAATAGTCGAGTAAATAATTATTGAAGTCATTACCATACCAATTTTATTAATAGCAGAAACTATCATCCCCATATTGTAAATTGAGGAATATGCTAATGTTTTCTTTACTGATGTTTGATTTAAGGCTAATAAAGATCCAATGATCAGTCTTATAGCTACAGGAATAACTAAGTAATTAGACTCTATCATATGTAAAATTGATATGGGTGGTAGTTTTAAAATTGTTAACATAATTACTATAGAATAAATGTTTAGTGGTTCAATTACTATTACTACTCATGAATGGAAGGGAGCTAACCCTAGTTTTATTATTATTGAAATTGGTATAATTATTAATGTTGTTATGTTATCCCCAACTAACATAACTAAAATAATAGAATACAGTAAAAGTGAAGATGCGGCTCTTTGTACAATGAAATACTTAATTATTGCCTCTGCTCTGACTTGATTATCTCTTTGCATTAAAGGAATAAATGTTATTAGACATATTTCAAGTCCAATTCATATTGATATTCAGTTATCTGAGGATATTACTATGATAACCCCAATTATCATAGTGTTAATTAATATGATGTTAGATGAATTAATAAAAATTAGAAAGAAGAATAGTTAATTCTATATTTAGGGTATGAACCTAATAGCTTATTTAGCTTACCTTTCTGTTTTTAGTTAATTGTAAGTAAGTGTTTATTGCACTTGAAGTTTTGATCTTCAAAGATTAAGTTAAATTCTTAAACTTTCAATAAGAGTATAAAATATACATGCTTTATTCTATCAAAATAACCCTTTTTTCAGGCATCTTATTATTAATTAACTGCAAAAAAAAGTTGGATGGCCCTAGAATACGGTTATTTTAAAAACAATATAACTATTAATTTAATTGTTAATGAATTTATTGTTGGGTAGGAGTTTGTTGGGAGATAAGAATATATTGGCCGTTGATGTTTTCTTCTTATTAACTCCTACCCCCCCCTACCCCCCTCCCCCGCTATAGGAGGGGGGTAGGGTAAAGTATATTATATATAATATATATTAAATATTTAATATATATTAAATTATTTAATATATTATTACTTAATATATATTAAATATTTAATATATATTAAATTATTTAATATACTATTACTTAATATATATTAAATATTTAATATATATTAAATTATTTAATATAAAATATATAATTATTATTCTATGTAATAATATTTTACTAATTAATGATATTAATTAAATTATTTAACATACTATTACTTAATATATATTAAATATTTAATATATATTAAATTATTTAATATACTATTACTTAATATATATTAAATATTTAATATATATTAAATTATTTAATAAAAATATATAATTATTATTCTATGTAATAATATTTTACTAATTAATGATATTAATTAAATTATTTAACATACTATTACTTAATATATATTAAATATTTAATATACATTAAATTATTTAACATAACCGTTAAGTACGATATAGGTTAATTATTTATTTTACTATTAATTCTTATTGTTTAGAAAATAATTATTGTATTATGTATAACATTTTATTAATTATCTCTATTAGGTTAAAATATTTATTGCTTATTTAAATATACTATTACTTAATATATATTAAATATTTAATATACATTAAATTATTTAACATACTATTACTTAATATATATTAAATATTTAATGTACATTAAATTATTTAACATAACCGTTAAGTACGATATAGGTTAATTATTTATTTTACTATTAATTCTTATTGTTTAGAAAATAATTATTGTATTATGTATAACATTTTATTAATTATCTCTATTAGGTTAAGATATTTATTGCTTATTTAAATATACTATTACTTAATATATATTAAATATTTAATATACATTAAATTATTTAACATACTATTACTTAATATATATTAAATATTTAATATACATTAAATTATTTAACATAACCGTTAAGTACGATATAGGTTAATTATTTATTTTACTATTAATTCTTATTGTTTAGAAAATAATTATTGTATTATGTATAACATTTTATTAATTATCTCTATTAGGTTAAGATATTTATTGCTTATTTAAATATACTATTACTTAATATATATTAAATATTTAATATACATTAAATTATTTAACATACTATTACTTAATATATATTAAATATTTAATATACATTAAATTATTTAACATAACCGTTAAGTACGATATAGGTTAATTATTTATTTTACTATTAATTCTTATTGTTTAGAAAATAATTATTGTATTATGTATAACATTTTATTAATTATCTCTATTAGGTTAAGATATTTATTGCTTATTTAAATATACTATTACTTAATATATATTAAATATTTAATATACATTAAATTATTTAACATACTATTACTTAATATATATTAAATATTTAATATACATTAAATTATTTAACATAACCGTTAAGTACGATATAGGTTAATTATTTATTTTACTATTAATTCTTATTGTTTAGAAAATAATTATTGTATTATGTATAACATTTTATTAATTATCTCTATTAGGTTAAGATATTTATTGCTTATTTAAATATACTATTACTTAATATATATTAAATATTTAATATACATTAAATTATTTAACATACTATTACTTAATATATATTAAATATTTAATATACATTAAATTATTTAACATAACCGTTAAGTACGATATAGGTTAATTATTTATTTTACTATTAATTCTTATTGTTTAGAAAATAATTATTGTATTATGTATAACATTTTATTAATTATCTCTATTAGGTTAAGATATTTATTGCTTATTTAAATATACTATTACTTAATATATATTAAATATTTAATATACATTAAATTATTTAACATACTATTACTTAATATATATTAAATATTTAATATACATTAAATTATTTAACATAACCGTTAAGTACGATATAGGTTAATTATTTATTTTACTATTAATTCTTATTGTTTAGAAAATAATTATTGTATTATGTATAACATTTTATTAATTATCTCTATTAGGTTAAGATATTTATTGCTTATTTAAATATACTATTACTTAATATATATTAAATATTTAATATACATTAAATTATTTAACATACTATTACTTAATATATATTAAATATTTAATATACATCAAATTATTTAACATAACCGTTAAGTACGATATAGGTTAATTATTTATTTTACTATTAATTCTTATTGTTTAGAAAATAATTATTGTATTATGTATAACATTTTATTAATTATCTCTATTAGGTTAAGATATTTATTGGTTGGATAATAAAATATTAGCCGTATAACAATTTATCATTGTTGATTATGATGAAATGGTATTCATAATCTAGGGCATTTCGATACCCCAATATTGGTTTACTCTACCAAATCGTCGTAATTGTACCCCAATACTTTTATCAATGGATTTATTATTGGGTGGATAATAAAATATTAGCCGTATAACAATTTATCATTGTTGATTATGATGAAATGGTATTCATAATCTAGGGCATTTCGATACCCCAATATCGGTTTACTCTACCAAATCGTTGTAATTGTACCCCAATACTTTTATCAATGGATTTATTATTGGGTGGATAATAAAATATTAGCCGTATAATAAGGTATTATTAGTTGAGATTTGATTCTGATCTTTTATTTAGTTTATCCATTTAATTATATGGTTTTATTTAAAATATATTTACCTTTCCAGTAATTAATATTAATTTATTTTATTATAAATAATGAGTTAGAAAATGGATTAGAGTAGATTAATATTTGTGCCAGCATTCGCGGTTAGACAATTTGCTCTAATTAATTGTTTAAGTAGGTTAGTTTAAATGTGTTAGCGATTAATATATAATTTATTTAGGTGGAATTTATAGGTTAAATTATTTTCTTTATTTTTGCTTAAGAAATTTCTTAATAGACTAGGATTAGATACCCTATTATTAGTAAATGTAAATCATCTCCACTGAATGGTATGAATATGTTGAGGGGTTATATATGTTATGTAGGTTAAGAATAAAAACTAACAAAGACTATTTAAATAAAAAGAAATGAGGTATGCAATTAATTTGATTCGTTACAAATTTTATAATCCCTGTTTAAGAAAATACGGAATTACCTAATGACTTATTTTAAAAAAAGCCAGAAACAATATCCTAAATCCTGTCAAATACTGAGTTTTTTTTTAATACAGTGATTGTTATAAGGATTTCCGCAAAATAAAAGGGTCACAAAAGTGTTACGAGGGGCTTAGGACCTAGCCATAAAAGAATATATTGATATCCCGAATGGTCCACTTAACCCTGGGAATTACCACTCTATTCTGCTCTTAAGACAGTTTTTATTTTATGAGTTACCGGTAACGTATGTTTATGTTGTTCTCAACAAGCTTCAATACCAATTGATCAGTCCTTTATTTTTTGTTACATTCCAACAAACCGTTGTAGGACAGTACGGTACTCTGTGCCATAAAATGGGGCACTTAATTCTAGTCTAGAGACAGTTCAGTTCAGTTCTAGTGAGATTAATAATTCACTTCTTTTCCAATCTTAAGCCGCGTCCGCACTGGCCAAACATGTTTACCGATTAATGTTCTTCCAAAATTTTGTTTGTTCGTTGCTATCCTTTAAGAATGCAAATCATATGGTCGGTAGTTGTTCGTTAGGAATGTTTGTTGATTTATTGTGTTCACCGAATAAGTTCGCCACGAATGTTGGGCCAGTGCGGGCATGGCTTAATTGTTTGATATCGGTTATTCGGTTCATGTAGGTGCTTGAGTTGAAGAATTTGTTATTGATACAGTTCACCTTTAGTTTTCAGATTTTCTAGAAAATATCATCATAACATAAACATTAATCTTATGTTTAGCTAATATCTCCTGATAGCAGGAATGGGGATATTGTATTATTCTATACTTACTTTGTAATCAAACTTTTGTCTTTTATGGAAACCTAGGTTTCAAAGTCAACCCAAACCCAATGTTATTCTAATAGGAAAATTTCAATTTTAATTTGTGGCTAGCGCCCTTATTTCAAGTCCGATTCTCACAAATTTTTGGTGGAAACAACTATAGACCAAGACCTATACAACAATATAGGAGGAGTTCTAAAAAAAAAAAAAAAAAAAAAAAAAAAAACTCTTAGAGTATTAAATAAGTAATAGAGATCGCCTTCTGGATCAAAATTTCAGTAGATCTAGATCTAAGAAGTTTAAAACATTCTATAACTGAAACACCTGTTCTTCCTGTTTTTCTAGCAGTTGTTTTTACAACATCTCTCTATGAGTCAATCAATTATCATTCCTCCATAAGGATAACATTGGAACTTTGAAAGCCTGTGGGGCGTAGCCCTGGAGTCCGATGAGAATTAGAAATGGGATTCTGCTCATCTACAGGACTATACCTTTCTAACGGTAAACGCAGATTTCTCCTACGATGCACATGAGCTGAGAAAAAAAGGAGCAAACGAAACATGCTAGCCTATTAATATATAGAAAGATAGGTAAAAAATAGAAATTCATAATATTCTATTTTTAATTAAATTAAATAACATACAAACAACATAGACAACAATAATAATTAAATTGTGTCTAATTTTCTATTCTATTAAGGCATTGAGAGAAAATATTTTTATTCTAAGGATGAATATACAATACATGTGTTTAATAATTAAAACATATCTCTCTCTCTCTCTCTCTGATGAATTATACCAGAAATTACCAGCAGAACGTGTTTCTATCGCAGGTGTTAACGATTTATTTGTTCATTGGTAACAGCTGTGCTTAATACCACAGAGTCTGTGTGTGATTGTGCTTTATGGAACAGAAACAATGATAAACTTGTTTCTGACAGATGAACTAACAGAGACCCGCTTTTAATTTCAAATCCTCATGATTAACTATGTAAATTTTCTTTCAGAAGAGAATGATACCACAGTGATTAGATATACTATTCAATAATTTTTAGCCATTAAAATGTCAAAAAAGTATTTTTTTAATATAACCTCAATATTAATATGTCAAAAAGTAAAACAATATTATACTAAAAAACTGACACTGTTTGGAGCTTAAGGTACATTAATTTAGAAACACAAATACTTATCTTCTGATAAGTGATGGTTTAGAAAGTTCTGCACCACCATGTAAATGAGGACTTATTCACTTAGCTAAACACACCACTTATCTCATAAGTTTAATTACACAAGTTGTGCTTGTTAGATTCTTAGGAGATAGCTCCTTGCTAATTAATTAAATAAGTTTAACATGAAGTTGGGTACCCCATAATGAGGCTGTTCTGTAGGAAGGTTAACATTATGTATAATGTGTCACTTTAGAAATGCAAATTATAAATTAATTTTTGTAATGCAGAATTGTCTAATAGTTGTAGTTTTCTTTAAGTGCATGAGTCAGTTTTTCTTTAAAGGGTTGAAATTCCAATAATGTTTTCATTATAACTTATAGTTTATAAATAAACTGTGGAAGCAGGAAACACTGTTTTTGTAATGATTGTTTTCGTTTTCAAAATATAACAAACACTATTTATTGAGGCATAGTTAGGACTATATCTATCCCTAAACTTTAATATAAAACAATAAAGATAAATTAAGCTAATTAATAAAGCTAATGGTCTAAAGTAATAAACTTTGAATCATTTCAGCTCAATATGGATTCAAAATATAAAAAATAAAAAAGCAAATCAAATAGCCCAAGTATTTAGCCTTTTTTTTAAACCCCTCTCACTCTTATCGTATTTTAAATAATAGTACAAAATACAGAACTGTTGACATTCTAAAATGAGCCCTTTCACAATCCTCTTAAAAAAATCACAGCATTATAATTTTTGTTGTCTGTTTACATTTTAAGTTTGAAAAACAATGCAATTGTCACAGTTATTGAATTTCTCTATTTTGAATTGAGAATATCTTTAGTTAGAATAATTCTTTATGTACGTTACCTAATACTATTAGTTCTCGTGTTTATCTACACAGAGATACTGTATTTTTTATAAGGGTTAATCATTGTGACAGGATACGTAAAGTAGATCTGTTCCTGGTCCTATTATATCTAAAAATAAACTGCAATGTCCAATCTAGTGAGAATGTGATATTGTGACTTCTTACTTCTATTTCCACTCAGTAATTGAATAACATAAATCTTCAGCTGAGGCATATCTGGCAAAATCAGATGGAACTAAACCTCGTTAAACTTAATGATTCTGACGAGTAATGGGTAGTTTAGGGAACAATATGATCATTTATACCCAGCGCCAAGAATGTGTATGCTAAAATTATGAACAGATGTTATAAATTAAACGGATATAAGCAGACCCTATAACACGTGCCCCACTTATCCAAAATACAAGCCAAGATTCCGTTCAAGAGGTTTTGATAATGATGTTTTCGTAGTTAGTTACCAACCCTCCATTATAATGTCCACTTTAGCATCTGTTTCTTGTCTCAAGAGCTATTATCAGAACATTTATATTTTGGGAAATAGATGTTGAAGTGAACAAAAACCTAATAACGTCCCAAATGCTTTCTTATCTTTTAAAAGTTACATCTGAAATAGTGAACTTAAATCTTGAAATAGTGATAGTTAAATCTTAAAAAAGCTCTCTAGCATGGCATCTATATAAGCACGTTGCGGGAAAAACTGAAATTCTCAAAATGTTTTCAATGTTCTCTAACTACACTGCAGTATAGTCTCAGTAAATAAGTGCCAGTTTACAGTGTAGAGAAACATGGATGGATTTCATTACTCATTACACTTAATTAGGAAATGTACTATATGTATAAAGTATTTTGTAATTTTTTCATAAACTATTTTTTATATCTCTTAAATTTTGTTTTAATTCCCAACAGTCCGAGAGACCACGAAAAATCGTCCTGTGGACCACACATGCATTGATGGTCATAGTGAGGATGCCTGCATTAGTAATGGGTATTAATCCTATAGCTTAAATTGGTACAGTAGTTAATAAATATTAGAAGGGATCAAGGAATAAAAGATATGTTTAAAAATATCACAACTTTATTTAGTGCAGAGTTGGTTTTACCAACTATGGACACTTAATTAATTTTGTCATAGTCTAAAACTTAACATAATTTAATATAAAACTACTTTAGAGTATCGCACAAATGAGTCATGGAAAGATACTATAAACATTGAGCAAATAGGTAACAAAACCTATGATGAGTAGAAAATTATGTTCATTGATCTAAAAATAGTAGATAACAAATTATTTAACAATATAGAGAAAATCATGGCAAAGAGAAATACAATTAGATATAAATTATGTTGTTTGTTAAAATTTAAGATACATAAGAGGGTACAAATACTAAAAAACATAGACTATCGGTAAAAAAATGCAAAAGAGGCAGTTAAACATTTCTTAGGCAGTATTCATATTGGCAGGATTCATGGATACAACTAGAGGAAATAAGTTTCCTAAACTCTGAAGTAATAAATACATATAGGCTATAAAAATACATTCATACCTTACAAAAACAATTTAATCTTAGATTGATTTGTGATTTTTCTGTTTAAGCTCCTCTTAAAACATGCAGCAGTGTAACTGCTAAGAAACCATGTTAGATTCGATTTAAAAAAATAAATATTTTTCATTAAATCATTTTGAGACTACAAGTGATGTTTCACATCAGAATCAGTACTGGTAGATTGTTTCAATACATTCAAGATTATATTAATTATCCCTGATTGAGTCGCTGAAAATTTTATTTGCAGCAACATGTTATTTTACATTTTTCAACTTTAAGCTGTTCAATAGCTTTGCCGTCAATAGCTTTCGTCTGCTCTGCAGAGAATGTTCTCACTTTGTTCGTTGTTTTGTCTCTCGTTCAGTCGATGGTTCACATGTGGCTGTTTGCCCTCTCGAGCTCCGCCCAGTTTCTCTTCACGTTCTGCATCATCAGAGATCCTTGGTCGTCGTCAGGTTCGTACGCCGGGTTGGGATGGCCTTCGAACAAATCCTTCACGCTCACCCCGGCATTGGATATCCGCTGTGTCCTCGTCACTGCGTTGTTCGCTCCCAGAGTCTGCATTTGCGATTTGCGTCTCTCATTCTGCAACGAGCGTCTGCGCACTTCGAGGGCCTCGCGTACCTCTCGGCGCATAGTCAGCTTACGCCCCAGGATTGGTGTGCCTGAAATAGAGAGTCAATCGCTAATAAGGTTGTATTTAAAGGGTGGTTTGAAATATGTTAAGTTGTTTGTTTTAAAATACTACATGAAAGGGACAATTTATGTGTGGACCACTCTGAATGTTGGATCATAAATTTCAAGTTAGTATTAATCTTCTTTTTTTTCAAAAAGATAACCGATGGGTGTTATTTTTCTCTAACTTTTTTCACTAGAATGAAAAACTCTGGGGGTTTTCCATAGAAGAAAAAGTCTCCATGCATTTTTCATTGAACTGTGCATATTTGACATATAAGTGATTAATAATTGATTTATCAAATCTCTTGATTTTTTACTTTATTTGATGATGCCAACATATTGGTCACCATTACTAAGCAATTCATCAAATGTTCAAATAACATAGTTCATCAACACTTGGTAAACATTAAAAGCATTAAATTTTGCATTTTTGGTAAACAAATTATGTTTGATTTTCATAGTGAAAAAGCTGAACATTGCATATCAGACCAACAATGGCAACAACGCACAACACTGGGAAAATACGACAAATTTTGATGGAGACTCTGATATATTTAGAATTCTCAAAGACAAACCTGCATTGTCTTCTCCCTCTTCCATCTTCATCTGCAAGAACCGTTTACGGAAGGCGACATCGAGCGTGCCGATGGTTCTCGTCTTCTGCCGCTGCTTCTCAATGTTGTAAATGGTGCGCCGGCGACCAACACGATCCGCACTCGAGCCTGAATCGTTGTCGTAATCTCCGTTGATGCCCTTTAACCTCTGCAGGTGTCGGACAATGTCCACCGCTTGTTTGTCTAGCAGCTTATCGTTGGACATCTCCTCAACCTAAACAGAAAGTTTTACGATTTTTTTAAAAATGGGTTAGCTAGAATTTAGAAATATATTTTAAAAATTTGATATGATAGTAACATTTTAGTATCTACAGTTAGTTAAAAAACACATTGGACATTTTTTGGATCAATCTAATTTCATTAGACTTTGATGAGCTACTCTTTTTCTACACCAATTTTTACAAATCAAATAAATCCTTCAAGGGAAAGTGATCCAAACTTTATATCTTGTGAGGGCACCAAAAGGAAACAAACCCAAGAAATCTAATCTTGACACCAAAATACTAGAAAGAACATCAAAGAAATGAATTACATTTGACTGGCACTTAACCCTTCCCGGGCTATTGACGGATATATCCGTTAAATTTCATTTCTATTCCGGGCTGAAAATGGATATATCCGTTTTAGAAATTTTCTTTTCCGGGATAAAGACGGATATATCCGTCCAAAAGTACGAAAAACATATGTTGTATATATTACGATTATATACATAATATTGACTTTTTGACGGGTAATTTAGTTTTTACAGTTGGCAAGATTATGTCCCGTGACTTTTCCACCTGTTTCATGCCAAAACAACACATGTGTAGCACGAAAATGTCAGTTTGTGCTGGGGCTTTACAGTGAGTGTTTGTTTACGTTTTTGTAATGATGTACTATGAGTTTTATTTCAAAATGATTATTCCTAATTACTCATATCTTGTTAAAGATGTTATAAATTACTAAATAAGAAGTGCATCTGAAGGGGATTTCATATTTGGCAGTCAAAATAACTATAATATGAAAAATGATTCTGGCGAAGAAAGCGATGAACCAGACGCACAATGTATTGTAGTTCTTGCATTTTTAGGTTTTGTATTTTTTTGCTGTTTTTAAGAGGAACTGTTTTTAATGTTATATTATGATAGGTAGTAAATTAAACAACATAATGGCATAAACGGATATATCCGTCCTCCGCCCGCAAAAATACTCCAAATTATATGCAGTTTTCATATTTCTCGATTGCCGTTCTGGGCGGCGGACGGATATATACGTTTACATAAGTTTTCTTGCGGGACAGAGACGGATATATCCGTCTTCTCAAATTTTATTTTCTTTATAACATGTGCAAAAAGATTATTTCAGCACTGAAAACAGGTTTTTTATAACACTTGAATTATTTTGAGCAAATTAATAACAAGAAATTACCACATTATGTTTTGAACTTTTGCTTAAAATAATTCCGTCTCAGCACGTGAATTAATGTAGCCCGGGAAGGGTTAATTTTCAGCTGACAAAACTTTTCTCAGATATTAAAGTGTACACTTACACTAAACTACAACCTTCAGTAAATTAAATCTAAGTGAGGATTCTCAACAAATCATAATATGTGCGCGTAGTACATGAGGCAAAAGTATATAACTCCAACCGTATATAACTATTAAAAAGTGTATCTGTACATTTAATCATGGAGAGTGTTAAACTTGACCAAACCAACCAGCATGATAAATTCTTGTACTTCAACTTTGTGCTGGTTGATTCCAAATTTTTGTGTAATGGAACCCTTTGATAAAAGAATTGTTTAAATTTCATATAAGAAGTGTCTCAGTATCAAAGTACGAAGAAGTCGAAGTCGTGTCGTAGATCAGAAGTACGATTGCTGTTGTGTGTGCAATAAAACTTTTCTCAAGTGATCGAGGATATTGCACAGAGAATCTCATACATATTTATAAAACATAGGTTATCTTTGGTAGTTTACGGTACAGAACAGTGTTTACCTTCTTATTGCAACACCAGTTGAGCTCTGTTGAGGCTAAGATGTGGGAGATGGTTCCAAACCGATGGAACAACATAGCGGTGAACTGTATCACCAAGATGAGTGCAAAGAAGAACACAAACACCAGACCAATGGGCTCAAGTTGCAAGTATTCTTTCGAGATCAAAACCTGAACAAAAATATTAATTAGGAATACGGAAAACTGCATGTCAGTCAAACTTACTTGGGACAAAATTAAAAGACATCAGTGGTTAAATAGTTTCCTTCTGGAAGATTTTATTCAATCCTCAAAAACGATGGAGGATTAAATTTTATTACTCACATTTGAAACAGTTTAATTCATAATGTAGTTACAGAAACGTGTAACTTTGGGGATTCATATTGGGGACTTGGTGGACAAGTTTATAAACTAGTCCGTTAGGTCAAACGCGCAAAATGTTGGTGTTTTAAAAGTGTTTCTTGGATACCCCTCCCTTTTTGTCTCTAATCTAATCCTTCCAAAATTGCTTTTGTCTTCTTTGCCTTACATATAATCTTTTTACATATATGGAACATTTTCACTGCTACTGTATATCTAATATCTAGCAAATTTTGTGAGGCATTCAATGAAGTAGTCATTAGAGGGAGATAATTCCCTTCATATTAAACAATCAATTTTTTTTTAAATAGACAGTTAAATAAAAACTTTAGTTTCAAATCATCATTATTACTAAGAAAAGATATATTTTTTGTTGAAAACCAATGTTCTCAAGAAAAGAAGATTGATCGTTTTTGAGCAAGCGACAAAATAAAATAAACACATTCCATTCTACCATTTTAACCACTTTTTTCCAAAGTTGATTCAAATAAAAATCTTAGTATGTAGTAATTCTGAACATGACAAGTTTGTTTGTTTTCGGAAATACTTTTGGATATAAAATTAAAGACCAAATTTAAAATTAAAGCTTTTCTTTTTCAATTCTATCTAAAAACATATAACACAAACAGCTGCATTAAAAAAATTAAATATCAATACATAAAGCTTGTTACACATTTTTTGTTATAGTAGGAAGACCTCATTATAGATGAAGAAAGTTTTGTTATGACACAAACAAATCCACTTTGTGTTAAAGTGCCTAGAGGAACACTTCATTGTGCTGATCATGCGAAGAGAGTTAAGGTCCAAACGGCTGGAGAGCAAGTTACAAGGTTGTCAGAAACCAGAGGAACTTCAGGTCCTGACAGTCACTGATGTAGAAATTGTAGGAGGGATCATGAAAGAGATGAGATGACATGAAAGTGAAGAGATAATTTATAAGAACATTTGAAATTTTTACACACTTTCGCAAAACTAGACCATATGTTCTAGTTTTGTGTAATATTGTGGTTCCCCCTTATACTCACTGGACTTTGTAAGAAAAAACTTTATTGTGAATGTATTGTTAAAAATGCAGTTATTCAAAGTATAATTTGATATAAAATAATTTCAATTTTTGGAAATTATATTTGAAATGAAAAGCAGCCATGAATTTAAAATGAAAATTAAGAATCTTATTCAGAACACTGACCTTACTATGTTTTCATAAAAAAACAGTATTCTCCAAGTAGAATGTTTTTGAGAGTGGGGAAGTTGTTGTTTGTATTTCTGATCAATGTTTATTGTATGTAATTAAATCCAAAGATTTGTATTACGTTACACTTTAATATATACTGCACTGTTATTGTCAGTCTTAATTATGTTCAAATTAGGTAATTTTGTTCCTGTAAAGAATTGCTTGACTGTATTTGAATTTTATGTTGTAATATTTTTTCACGTAGCAGACTGTTTTTGTAAATGCCCTGAGGTTTGTTTTTTGTTTAGTAAATTTTTTCCACACGAGCTCTGTGAGCTCCTGGAATGTAAAGATGTACAAACATATTTTATCTAATAAAGGATTTGTCTATTGTCTATATAACCTGAATTTAGAAATGTGGATAAAATCACTGTACAATAGTCAAATTCGCTTGGCACCATTTTAATGTGAACTTTAGAGATTCAGATTGACTACTTCTCTTGTTATGTTTTAATGTTAACGTGTTTTCTAAGATATTTTAACAACAGAACGCAAACAAAATAAATTTAAAATTTATATTTTTATTTAAATCTGCCTTAAAACATAGAAGAAAACATTTTTTAATTTTAGTTGTAATAAATTTACATTTTCACATAAACTTTACACCAACTAGTTCAATCTACGTTGAACCTAGTACTGTACACATTTCACTACTAATTCAGTTTACTACTTTGTACATATTTTATGTTAAGACACCCATCTAACAAAACCTGGCCCACAGGAATAAAGGAAATATTAATGTGAACACATACTATTCTATGAGGAAACGAATGTACAGAAGATGTGAGAATGGGTGTGAGAGTGAAGAAGAAAGTGTTAACAGAAAGTGGTAAACGTTGTAAACCAGTTGCAGGTTGGAGCAATAGGGACGCACACCGCCAGGCAATGCTTTCAGTCAGGAACATGGTACACATGAAACGGAGGTTGAAGTGTAAGAGTACAGAAGAAGCCTTACTTAGCAAGTTTGAAATAAATGTTTACCTTAAAACTTTGTCACGTTAACATTTTAAAAGAAATTTGTATGTTTAATCGTTTAATCACATATAAAATTTGTTATTTTACTTTAATTTTTTTTATTATTAGAAATTTATACTTGATTTGATTACAAGTTGTGTCACAGACGAACCGTATTGGTTAGATGTTATTCGGACCTCAAGCATTCCATCCCTTACTCAAGTATGCTCTTCTCAACTATTTTACTCAAGAAATTCTTTTAGGACGCTTGAAATTATTTATTGCTCGATTAAAACAAACTCGGCTAACACACAAAATAAATTTTATTTAATTTAGAAAATAGCGATATTTGAGGTATCAGCAGTGTTTAACTTGGCTAAACATAACAACAGTTGCTTGGACTTTGTTTCAAAAGTTGACAGGTTCGATTTCCAGAATGGCTACGTAGAGATTTAGAGATTTCCAGAATGGCAGAAGTAGAGGACAAACCCCCAAGCAAAAATACTGTTGGTGTAGAAATAGTAAAAAATATCAACTGTACTATGATGGAGTAAAGCAAATTTCATTTGAGAGGTAATCTTTATGATAGAAATGTCATAATGAATTGTCTGGAAATATTGTTTTCCAAGAAGAAAGACCAATGTACTGAATGGATAACGTTCCAAATCTGAACTAAAAAACTCATCTAAACTTCATTATTTGACTTCCGTCGCACAGTACCACATCGACATGCAAGTATCGCCCGGCAGTGTTATCCACTCAGGGTATGTTACATGGGGAAGGGTCCAGTTCCACCGACAGTTCCAGTTCCATGCGGTTCACCGTGACATCATGAGATACCTCTGCGGTCTCTTCCACGTAAGTGATATTCGTCTTGACCCCGAAAGGCCACTCCACATGAATCTGGTCCTTATTGAGTTGCAGCAAAAACACGATTAGCACAAATAAAGCGTTCATCATGAAGAAGGCAAACACTGACGTGTTCCTCAGTTCGATCAGATCGGCAGCGATCCTCGCCTGGAAACATTACAGGTTACGAGTTACGTTATGCTACGCCAACGACGTCCTGTACACTGCCTCGGGACAGAGGAGAGAAGTTGACTTGTGCAATGATTTTTTATATCGAAGCTGATTAGACAGAGTTATAATTGATTTTGCGTAAATTCTCTTTCATTCTATTTACATTTTATTAAAAATTTAATTTAATAATTAGTAAATTGTTTGTTCAAATGAATGGAATTATCTAAAAAGTAAAATAGGTCTCTGCGGCAATTTTTAGGGATAGGGAACAATAGCTATTTGTGTATTAAGAGCGCAAATAACGTCATTGCCGCTTGAGAATGTAGATGGCCGCACGAAGCGTCAGCTGAGTGCGGCCAAACATTTCGAGAGCGGCAATGACTATTTGTGCTCGTAATACACACAATATTTTTCCTACTTCCATAATTACAACTGATTAAATGTTTTATCGTATTTAAAATGTATTTCGGTTGTGTTTGATATTTCTGTTGTGATGAATGTAAACATAACCTAGATCGTCAATATTTGACAGGGAAACTATAGGTGTGTAACCGGAAGTTAGTGTTATCGAAATACTGACCGTGAAATCAGCTGATTCAGAGCAAAGCAACTACAATTAATTTGAAATAATTATGGTGATTGTCATGTGATTCTTGACCAATAGAAACTAGTCTGTGTTGTGACGTCACCTTCTTTACCGTTCTAACCTATTGTATATTTAAAATAACCTTGATTTAGCGTGCGCCAATGTTCCATTACCGCTCTAGAGCGGAAAAGGACCGGAAAACGGAAATGAACTGTTTTGTGTAGGATTACAGCTGTGGCAATGTGATTGTTTCAATGCAGTGGTAGGAAAAAGATTTTTATTTGGTTGATGTTATTTTAAAAATACAGTATTCAAAAAAGAATTGGTTGTTTCTGTTACAGGATTGTGATAATTTTTATATTTTAGTAAGACCAATCGTCAATATTACATGGAATTCAAGGTTATTGTACGAGATTCCATCGCTAAAGCGGCCACTTTTCTATGATTTGATCGCAGTTGACAAACTTAAGAGTCATCTTCACCCCTGTGCCAGTAGTCCATTGTTGCGCAGTCGGCAACGTTAACCATACGGCTTTTAATGCAAAACATGGTGTTTTATTCCCCTGTTTCGGACGCCGTTTTTCAACCGATTTTCTTTGAACTTGGTAAGTGTTTAGTTGAATAGTTATATTAGGTCCCTCATACCTCGAAATTTCGAAAATTTTACTAAATTTTGAAATATTACTAAGGAAAATCGAGTTACTTTGCGACATCACAGAGAGTAATATTTGTTAAATTTTCAAAATTTCGAGGTATGAGGGACCTAATGTAACTATTCAACTAAACACTTACCAAGTTTAAAGAAAATCGGTTGAAAAAAAGCGTACGAAACAGAGGAATCAAATACCATGTTTTGCATTAAAAGTCGTATGGTTAACATTGCCGACTGCGCAACAATGGGCTACTGGCACAGGGGTGAAGATGACTCTTAACTTCAATGTTCTATTGATGTTTTCCGATATTTAATGGGGTTTATCTTTAGCGAACACTTTCCGTGGTCCAATCATTCTTGAGTTCTGGTATCGTACGCCCGGTTCAAAAAAATAGTGGCAGTAACTGAATAAATATCTTGCATTATGGATTACAATTACAAGTATTAAAAAATTCACAAAACTCACTGTGGCACGGGTGAAAGATGATTTGATCTTTCTAGTTAGTTTATTTAAAATCTTCTAAAACATTATTATTTTTTAATTGTTAATCTATTTTTATACGAAAATTTGGACTACGGGATTGCAACATTTTAACAGACCTTTCTCATATCCCCAAGCGTTGTGGTACAGAACGTCGCCTCGTCTTATCTTAAACAAACGTCTTACCTCTTGCGTGGTCTCATCATAGGTTATGTTAGTCTTGACTCCGAAAGGCCACTTGACGTGCAAATTATCCTTGTTCAGTTGGAGCAAGAAAACAATCATGACAAACAAAGCATTTATCATGAAGAAGCCGAACACCGAAGAGTTGCGAAGTTCGATCAAATCAGCGGCAATTCGGGCCTAAAACCAAGTTGCCGGCATTCGCCGTTTGATCAGTAAAAGCTCATTCACAGTCTAACTTTTTCCAGCTCAAATTCTTCAATCAGAAAATACAAATTACTTTTACTTTTATATTTAGAAAAGGCTTTTTAGAATTTTTAACACTCTTTGAGCCATGTAAAAGCATTCATTGGGGAACCATTTAATAAATATTTCATTTTTGTAATTTTTCAAGCATAAATTTTAAATCTTGTATTAGCCCTCTTGATTTTACCTCTTGAACCATTTTACAGTGTAGTAAATACTTAAAAATAAAATGGTTATACACACAGTATACAGTTTTCATTATCGTGTATTTTAGGTAGAAATTTCATTATTACATCCAATATTGATCTATTAAAAAATATTGTTTGGGAGTATCGAAAATATATTGCACACTAAATTAAGTATGTATCCTAAAAATACCTTCTCGTTCTTATCCTCATCGATGGGAAACAAATACTTCTCCAGAAGATCCTTCCAGAACTGGTTTTCTCCAGCAGAAAGGAAAGCAACCGGTCCTTTCTTCAAATCCTTGTCTTCAATCCAGTACGGGTTTATTTCATCATTCCTTTCAATCTTTGGTTCTGTTAAAAGATTTTTATAATTTAAAGAAATTGTACAAACTAATGCTATAAAAAAGAACTAAATAGGGTTGATTATTACAGATCCTTTTCTGCTAGGCATAAGACAAAAATATCCCAACCCAACCAACTATTTCCCCACAGTATAGAATTAGAAAAGAAGTTATAAAAAAGAAACCAAGCAGATTAGGATATCTTAATTTTTACCTTGCAATGCAGGTACTCTTATTAACATTAACAATCAAAGAAAGTGAACAAAATAAAACTAGTTCTGTCATTGTTATGTTGCAAATGCGTGACTCAGGTAGTGAAAAGTCTATGTTATTAGGGTATTTTTATTTGTTGATTCATGTTAAGGGGGGGGGGGGGGGGGAATATATTTTTTGGACCCATAGCGCGTCACATACAAACCGTGGACCTGTTTCCTAATCCGAACCCAACAAGCTTCGTCTGCACTCATTTAAAATACTTTTAGATACTGTTCATATAAAAGATGTATTTTATAGACTATGGTATGTAATTTGTTTACTTAAAGCAAATTACTTTTACTTTATACTAAAGACTAAATCTACTGCAGATAACCTAAAAATGTTACAGTCAAGCACATTTATCCATAGAAATCAGTGCATACAATTAAATGTCCCAAAATGTTTTCTCCCAGAGTAGGTCGCTAATTTTATTTATTTACTTGACAATATACTGAAAGTTGACAATCTTTAGGCTTGTCGCAGCTTGAACATAATCCCGATTTTTAACACACATCATATATTTGTACTTAGTAGGTAGTGTTTCCCTATCCTTATTAACTAAAATGTCAAGATCATTAGTCATGCTAAAAAATTTCCAAAGTGTAAAATTATAATAACCAAAGCTTAAAATCACATTTCCGTCTTTTAAAACATAACAAATGTTCAAGAAGTACAATTTTGTTCATTGAAGTAAGAAGTTCTCTGTATCCAATACCCTCTCCCACCCCTCTGCAATATTTGTGCTGCTATGTGGCCCAGTGAAAATATGTATTAAATATGCTCTGACAAAACAAACGCAAAACTTCCTGCACCATCCCAGAAAGTCCAAAGCAAATAAATTAATTTAATCTAAAGTTTCCGACCACCCTCACCTCCAGTGGTGCCAGTGGAGGCAGTGTCAGAGTCGTCATCGTGTAGTTGATCCTCCTCCGCGGGATCTTCGGCCAAGGCTCCCATCCCGTGACCGTGTCCGTGACCATGACCATGGCCGTGGTCACGACTGGAGGCAGAGGTGGTCCTGCGGCGGCTGACCACTACGTGACCGTGGGGGTCCACCACCCTGTGACATCATTGTAGTTAAGTGACGATCGTTCTGAGGAAACATCTTGAAATTTTCAAAAATTAAAGGGAATTTGATTTTACATGCTTTTATTCACAAGCATTTCTACTTTGAACTCAATTATTGCCAATATTAAAAGCAATTAAATTTAGATTAGTTTATTAATTCCTTGCTGTATAGTGTGCATGGTAAAACTTCAATCTGAGATGATTTAACAAGAGTTTCAAATAGCCAAACAATGAGGGTGCCGATGTTGCAAGAACATAGCAATGACTTTACCTACCATTGTCTTTTACGCAAACGTAGGACCATGACTTTTTGGAGGGATTATTTTGTTTTTAATAAACACATTGTCAAAAGCTTCAAACTGTTTTCACTTTTTTCACCAATTTTTCATTGAAGTAAAAATTGTATTAGAGCAATATTACAAGAGGTTTGTTCAGTTTTTAGGGTTACTATTAAATTAAGCAAAGTATAAATAAATACTCGAGTACCTTTTTAATAATTTTTTTTATTACTAATAAATATTTTGGTACGCAGGCCATAATCACAGTATTCAGTAAAGTGTATGTAAACAAAATTAATTAACTGACAAAATTAAATTAACATTATTTCTGATAATTTTTAAATATTTTAGTAATTTTTGGATTTGTTAGTTTTTAAATTAGATTTCTTTCTTATACTTTCAATTTCCTCATATATTGGATTTTTTGTGTCTGCATTACATATAGTATATTTCCGTGGTTGTTTTGGGCATTTAAATAAATATTTAATTCCTCTTTATCATTAATGTTTCGCCTTTCTTTTCAAAGTCTAAATTTCCAAACTTTCATTTATTTTGTTTTCATTTACTCTGTGATCATGGTCTGAGCGCCCAAATACTTATGAGAAAACTAACAAATTATAAAAAGGGTACTCGGGTATTTTGTGTAATAGAGCAAAATTATTACTTTTCAATTGCTTCGAGCCTCTTCCCAAGAGTATCCAACGACTCGGCAATCCTGAGAAGCTGTTGTTTTTCATCAATGGGTTTCGGATAAGTGCAGAACATGCACTTGAACAAGCCCGCAAACGAGAGTTCAAACGATCCTTCTTCTTCCTTATCGTCGATCGGGTTGGAGTTATCTTGCAAGAATCCAAGGAGTGTTTTCCTCTTTGCTCTTCTTTTTGCCTCTTCTGCTTCTTTTTTCTCTTCCTCTAACTCCTATTTATACCACAGTTTGAATTTAGTCAAATTTATTTTTTAATATTTGTTTGACAACCAAACGGCTAAGCTTCACATCCAGAATGAAAATTATATAAGTTACAGAAGAGTGATGTATTTAAGCGTTAAGTTGATATTATAAGTAAAAGTATATAAATGAATAATAGATCACTTCTTTACATTAAGAAAATTAATTAATGTTTTATAGTACAGTAGAACCTCGATAGTTCGACACTTTGTGGACTTAGAGGGTGTCGAACTATTGAAATGTCGAACTATAGGGAGTATATGGAAAATTTCAAAACTGGGAGTATAAAAATCATGATTTTAATTTAGGAAGCACTAAATTTTAATGAAACCATAACTTAATTGAACTTTATCATGAAAAACATTCACATTATTCACCACTTTGTTTACATTTTCACATTTGTCAGTCTCCAACATGGACACTATTGGTTGTTATTAACATGTTAAGTTGTCATGGACCCTGTCGAACTATAAGGAGTGTCGAACTATCGAGAGTCGAACTATCGAGGTTCTACTGTATTTAATAATCAACATTGTGCATTAATTAATACTAAGTAAAATATTTGAGAAGTTTAACATTAATACTTTGATTAATTTCTAATATGTATATGCCATCTTGATCATATGATTTCAAGGTTTTATTTTACAAATAAGCGGTTTAAAGGATTAAAACAAGTGAACTAACTAGTGAAACTAACTTCTTCATTATCATATTGTTAGAAATATTCAGGTTGTAATCAAATACATCCTGCACACATGTTAACAATTTTTTTTTTCAAAAAGACAGTTCATAAATGATTTAAGACATTAAAATATTTTGAATCATATTTCCAATTATTCAACTAATTTCATTGTTCATAACTTGACCCACACAAAATTTACTTTATTTTATTCTATTATGATCACATTGCCCCATCACTAGACAAATTATTTGCCATTGACTTTTTTTAGGCATACTTGAGCATTTTTTTCCATTCTTCAGTTGGCAATGGATGTGGTTAACAGAGATACTTTTTTCTCATTCTTTCCCGCCAGACCGTGATGATCACAGGCGTCATCAGTGATGGAATGATTTGATTAACAAAGTATAGGAACATTGTTTTGTAAGATTTATTTAATTACAACCTGTCTAAAGTAAAACTACAACTTTAACCAGGACACGAGATCCTTTTCTCCGCAGCACCCCCACCTCAAAAGCACCACCACCACCGGAAGCCGTAGACACTCCGTACCTTCTTGGTCTTCTTCACCTGGACCTCACGGGTACCCCAGGTGACGACGTTCAGGTTGATGATGGAGTACAGGATGAGGAGCAGGTACATGGCGGGGATGGACAGGAAGTATATCAGGATGGGCAGGATGCACTTGAACTCCTGCGGATGCAATATGGCCGCAATCAGGAACGAGCCGATCATGCAAGAGAGGAAGATGGCGGAGGGACTGCCCGCCCCGTCCTCCCCCAGTTGGAGAGCCGTACCCACGAACACGGCCATCATGATCAGAGCGTACGCTGTCGAAAGGATCTGGGCGACTAGCAACTGCAACAGGGAAAAGACGAACTATTGGAGGGAGCCATAATGTATATTTATAGGAGATCTATTTCCAGTTTAAAATTGTTAATGTGAGGTCAAAAGATAAAATTTCATTTCCCATCATGGGTCACATTCCTTTCATACCATCCTGAATTTCCCTATTTTTCTTCAAAGTAAGCTGTTTTTTAATTTCACCATTGAAGTTCACAATAGGCAACAGCGATTATGATTATGCTACTGAAAAAAGAGAGAATTAAAATATGCAATTCGAATGCACGTGAGGTAGTTTTACGGTTACACAAACAAAAAACAAATTTCATAACTGGTGCACCAATAACGATTGAAGGAACTCACTCTGGATCCAAGTGACCAAAGCAAATGAGCCAATCCTGGAATAGAATGAGCTGAGAGGATGAACTCACTCGAATATAGTAATAAAAATGAAAATCTTTTGCTATCCAAAGTGAAAACAATTTGTGTGTAGCAGGTCTGATCCATTATTCACAAAACTTTTAATGAATATAAAACTATTCATATTAAATCCTTTAAATGACTGTGATTTTTAACAATTTTTCAAGAAAGATTAGTAGCATAAGTAACCAACATCATTCTGAAACAACTATCACAGCAACAACAAAATATTAAAAATAAGTATTAAAAACTTATAAAATGAACTGGTTGATGGTTGAACTTAAAAAAAAAAAATTGAATTCTTATAAATATTTATAGTTATTTTTTCTGACACATTTAATATTTAGGTGTATAGGTTCCATAACTTAGTACACCCGTCTACCAAAATGCTTCTACCAATAAGCTAGTCTAATTACTATAGAACGACTACTGACCTGTATGCTGGCTTTGCAAGTGAAGCAGACCAACATGAAGAAGAGGATGGGAACGATGTTGTAGTAGAAACTGGTCCAGTTGTCGATCCGGAAGGCGGCTACAAAGGCTCCCACCAACATGAGGAATATCGTGCCCGGGCCGAGGATCGTACCTCCCATCAACATCACCTGCAGACATTCACATTGACAATGAAACTGGTCCAGTTGTCGATCCGGAAGGCGGCTACAAAGGCTCCCACCAACATGAGGAATATCGTGCCCGGGCCGAGGATTGTACCTCCCATCAACATCACCTGCAGACATTCACATTGACAATGAAACTTGTCCAGTTGTCGATCCGGAAGGCGGCTACAAAGGCTCCCACCAACATGAGGAATATCGTGCCGGGGCCGAGGATCGTACCTCCCATCAACATCACCTGCAGACATTCACATTGACAATGAAACTTGTCCAGTTGTCGATCCGGAAGGCGGCTACAAAGGCTCCCACCAACATGAGGAATAACGTGCCCGGGCCGAGGATCGTACCTCCCATCAACATCACCTGCAGACATTCACATTGACAATGAAACTTGTCCAGTTGTCGATCCGGAAGGCGGCTACAAAGGCTCCCACCAACATGAGGAATATCGTGCCCGGGCCGAGGATTGTACCTCCCATCAACATCACCTGCAGACATTCACATTGACAATGAAACTTGTCCAGTTGTCGATCCGGAAGGCGGCTACAAAGGCTCCCACCAACATGAGGAATATCGTGCCCGGGCCGAGGATCGTACCTCCCATCAACATCACCTGCACACATTCACATTGACAATGAAACTGGTCCAGTTGTCGATCCGGAAGGCGGCTACAAAGGCTCCCACCAACATGAGGAATATCGTGCCCGGGCCGAGGATCGTACCTCCCATCAACATCACCTGCAGACATTCACATTGACAATGAAACTTATCCAGTTGTCGATCCGGAAGGCAGCTACAAAGGCTCCCACCAACATGAGGAATATCGTGCCCGGGCCGAGGATCGTACCTCCCATCAACATCACCTGGCGGACATTCACATTGACAATGAAACTTGTCCAGTTGTCGATCCGGAAGGCGGCTACAAAGGCTCCCACCAACATGAGGAATATCGTGCCCGGGCCGAGGATTGTACCTCCCATCAACATCACCTGCAGACATTCACATTGACAATGCAAAATCTTTGCTGAAATATACGTTGTAAAATATATCGTGTGAGCAATATTTTGGCTACAACAAGAAGCATTACTTCATTTATTCCAATTACTGTATTAAATTTCGTTTCCAAGAGTTCTTGAATATACAATGGAGTCTTTTAAGTGGCATTCTAAGAAACGGCATGCTCTGCTAACCGGCACCAGTCAAGCCACCATTTTCTTTGTCATTCACAGTTCGTCCACCACTCATGCAGTGCTGTTATAATGATGACTACAACTTTTTCACAATAAAAAAGTAATATAGTTAGTGATATAGTATTTCCTTTCAAAACTATAGGTTTTTGATTATTCTGCAAAATCTAAAATCTGGAACAGCTCTGGTCCCAGGAAAGCCAGATAAAAGAGCCCACTATATTGTGGATTGTTTTCAAATGCATTACTCTTTACATATCCCCAATAGAAAATTATTCAGAGAGCCTAGATCACAAAGTCTTGGATGATGGTACATTCCTCTTTTCCCCAAAAACTTTTTCTTTTCACAAAAAAATTATAATTGGAAGAAGAATGTACCCCAACTTGAAATCTTGAAAGTAAATCTCTCAGGATTATTTCTTGGTGATAAGTAAAGGTGAAACCCACAAAATATTGAAGAACTTGAGACTAACTAACAAGAGAGAAATAAAAACAGTGAAGCCAAAAAAGTATCCACTAATTTACTACAGGAAGCAGGACGTTGTGTAAGTGTTATAAGTAGTCTGTTCAAACATCAAAAGTAAAAAATTATTATTGTAATCAAAATGTGAATAACAATCAAATATTCCAAATCGTCAGTTGTGCTTCAAACTAAACACCCTGTATATGGTTGACCTGGTAGGCGATGTACGGCAGGGAGATGTTGTCGTTGATCTTGATGGTCTTCTTGTAGTCCATGAGCAGGTCCATGATGTTGGCCATGGTGGAGGGCACCCACCGACGTCGCTGGTTGAAGAACTCGTTGAAGCCCTCGGGGCAGTGGGTGTAGGCGTCGCTGGCGGCTGAGTACTCCACTCTGTAGCCTCGCTGCAGCAGCAAGGTGCACAGCCATCGGTCCTCCCCTGCGGAGACAGTAACGTGAAAACATTTTACTAGTAACTCCTACGCAGCTCATCCCAAGTGCAAAATACCACAGTGCAGAATTTATAATCATTCTGCAACTGCATGCTCTGCCACATGCAAGATGGTAGTTTACAAAAAAATACCCCTGTCGCAGCAGACCTCCGTACTCAGCAAATTTCCAAAGAATTTTGAGATTTTGTATTTTTCCCATAAACACCATAGGAATGAGTATGTAGGTTTGCTGCCATGGGATGTTTCCACAACTATCATAGGTAAATATGAGAGCTATACCTTAAGAAAATCCCAAAAAACCAAATAGTTAAAAAAAAAAATTGTCACAAATATAAAAACTCAAATCTATTTATTATAAATAAATTCTAATATTATATTATAAAAATTATGATATTATTATAATATTATGATAAATAATTTCTTTATAAATAATAGGAATTAGGTGGAACTAAAAGATGAGTGAGCAATTTGCTGTTACGCATGCTGAGGCGTCACAAAAAGGACGTGTTTGCTCGAGTTTTAAACACCAGAGTCTCACACTCAGTTATGTTATCATAAAGGTATTAAAAAACAAAATACAACTTTCTGAAGGTCTAAAATTGATTTGGGAGCATATCAAACAATGAAAATGTACAAGTTTTTAATCATAAACATTCGTCCATTAGGAGTACAGAAGTTTACAAATACTATAACAGTACAGTTTACTGATACCTGACTCATTCGGTTTTGTTTTCTTTCAGCATTAATGTGTTAATCTAACTTTATTTTTTACAGCCTATGTTAAGTAAATAATTGAGATAACATTTTATATTACATTAACTTACCATTGAAAAAAAACCACGATTTTTCGATAATTTTTAAGTACCTTCTGCTACCAATAAAACTGTTACAGAACCACATTGAAAAAATATCTAGAAAACTTATAAGAGTAAATTAGATTTACACTATTTTGAACCCCTTTTGCATTCATGATCGTGTCAGACATGCGTTATAGTTTTACAATCTGACTGTCCCCACCTTGATCGTATTGCACGTAGTGGCGAGCCTGGTTGGACTGGGTGGTGTATCGCCTCATCACGTTGTCGTCCATCAGAGCTTTGCCTCTGAACAGAGAGAAGCACCCGGGACTACACAACACGCAGCCGATCATGTGCTCGGTGGCCTTCTGCAGCCAGTGACCGATGGCGTACTCGAACATCTGATACCACACCATCAGACCTGAACGGGAATCAAAATAGAATTAAGAATTTTTTGTGTGTCAAAATAGCTGCGCACCAAATCATGCTCTTTCTCAATGAGCTTTGGGTTTTTTAATTTAATTTTTTAATTCATAACTCTTAAAATTTCAATACGCTATTGTACTTCAGACAAACAACTTTTTGTATTGGAATTAAGAATTAACAAATCAGTAAGCGAAATGTGAGGGCATTAACATGATGGTCATTCATATCCAGATGAGAAATACCTCCCATGCATTGGCCTAATGTAAACTTTTTATCTATAACTGTTATAACTCTTAAATTCATTTGCTGGAAAAGCATTGTTTCTGTTGACAATAGAAAAATGTCCCATTTTAATATTCCTTCAACAAATAAAATGCTAGATGTAAAAATCTTTTGTCAAAGTTAGTTTTTTTTAATACCAGGTATCAACGTATGATGCTAGAGAGTAGCAAATGTAAGGCTGGGTTTATACGAGAGAATTTTTAACTCAAAGAGAGTTTTTGCGAGTGATAAGTGTTGTGTAAATGGTGCTGAGAGTAAGCTCGTCGAAACTATCCGAGAGTAACCATTTCTCTCCAAGAGCCACGCCTTGCGAGTTGAGGCTTGTCGTATAAACGGTACGAAGAATAGCTTGCCACCTCTCTCACACAAGTAAAACTACATAAACGTTTTCGGGATAGTTTAGCAAACTTGAAAGTACTCTCAAGCCACCAAGGAATACCATGTAGGATAACAATCCTTTTTCAAACAGCGTAGAGTTTAATAAAAATTTATCAGACGATGTACAGGAAAAGTCGCCTGTAATGTAAACATTTCTGCAAGTAACTCCTGAGAGTACCAAACTCTCCGAGAGTTAAAAACTATCACGTATAAACCTAGCTTAAGTTTAGATTACTGTGAAAGAACAATATAAACCACAAATTATGCTAAATGGTCTGAATGGTTCTAATCCAGCATTTACTGTTTGTTGTAGGTGTTGTTTTTCTGAACAATAATTTCCATTGAAACATACTTATATGCCATTTAAATCAAGTTTCCTTCTTACCTGTCTTCTTTCAGAGTTTTACATTTTGTACAACTCTAAGATATTTTAACTACATCTTTATGTCATGGTGCATCAACAAACAATGTTCATTACCAGAGCCGACGGGATGGATTCGGCCGCACGCAGCCCCCAGGTTCCGGTTCTTCTTCATCAAGTCAATAAGTAATCGCACGGCGTGAGGCTGGAAGTCGATGTCTCCGTCGAGAGTCAGCAGGTAAGTGTTCTCGGCAATCACCTCCTTCCGCTCGACAGAGATTGGCAGTTCCATCAACCGGTGGCCGAGAAGGTAGTACATGTACATCACCTGGGAGGTGGATAAATTTGCAAAATGTTATTAACTTATATAATATTTGGGTGTTCATTGCTCCTTGACAGAAAAAAAATATGTAAGGAGAGTAGTACTATTGACTATGTACACTAACGTGAATAGACCTCTCATCCAATGCATTTAGTTTGAGGCAAAAATTTGGAAGTTCGGTGTACGCGGCGCCAGAGTCGCTGCCATCAATGTTGTTATTATTCAGCTAAATTTACAGTGCTGCAAAAACACTTTACCAAAACATAAACATAACTTTCAGTTATAAAATGTTTCATCCTTGGTTGAGAAAAGTGGTAATACTGATTTATCTCTCATATGTTACGTATACTTCCATGTACGCCGCACGAGATCGCACCACCTTCAATAGGTTTCACACACGCTTATGCTATGAAAAATCTACTCACGGCAGTGTACATAGTCAATGGTAGTACAGAAAGTATCCTCTTAAATTTCCAACTACGTTGATAATTTTACAATTATTATTGTAAACACTTGGTTTTTTTTTTTTTATTTATTATAACAGTCATGTACAATAGTTAAATATTGTGTTGACTTTTGCAGCCCTAAACAGACAGAGCCACCAGTTTGTTCAAAAACCAATAAATGATTAGGCAAAGTGCACTTTATTTAGACTATAAAACTATTAAATTTCTAAGTGTTTTGCATGGGTGTGGTTTATAACCTCTACGACACTATAAAACGCATTATTTATTAAATATTCTCTTAGTTTTTTGTAAAATAAATTGATTTCATTATTATTTCTTATGCTTTCAGGGAGATGGTTAAACAATTTAGCTCCAGCGTAACATGGCAACTTATGGTAATTTTCAAGTCTGTGGAAACCAATTCTGAATAAATTTTTATTTCTTGTATTATAATTATGAAAATTTGTGCCGATTTTTGAGTCACATTTTGTTAGAAAAAACTTAATTGTCTGATAAATATATAAACCCGCTAACGTTAAAATTTTCATACTACGAAAGGCTGATCGGCATGATTCTCTTCTGCCTATCTTGGCTAGGATTCTTACAGATTTCTTTTGTAGAATAAATACCCTTGAAAATTTGGAATCAGCACAGGCCCCCATAGAGGTAATCCATAAGATAAATGTGGCTGAATTATACCACAATAGGCTGTTTTTAAAATTTTTGTTCCACAATATTTCGAAAGTTTACGCATAAGAAATATTCCTGAGGAAATTGGTGCCATTTTGCGATTCACTGACTAGCTTCATTTTTTAATTGGAAGTGGATGATTTATGAATTTTCATTACCTTTTTCTAATGTGTATTCTGTACTTTGATCTACTGCCAGTAGGACTGTTGATTTAAAGCATTGGAATTTGTTTTTCCTACCACTGCATGGAAATAATCGCATTGCCACACCTGTAACCCTTATGCAAAACAGTTCATTTCCGGTTTCTGTTCTTTCCCGCTCTAGAGCGGCAATGATTCTTTACCGCACGCTAGATCAAACAGCAATTATATATCAACTGTTATTACAAACCATGTTACAGATGTTATTCATTGTTGTTGTTTAGTAATTTTTTAGTTTGAGGTTATGTTTGATAGTTAACATTATGTTCCAACAAAAACAAATAAAAAATAATCTAAATGACATTTTGTATACAATAAAACTTTTAATATGTAACAATTATGTTGGTAGAAAAAATCTTGTATGTATTACGAGGGTAAATAGTCATTGCCGCTCTCGAATTGTTTGGCCGCACTCAGCTGACGCTTCGTACGGCCATCTACAATTCTCGAGTGGCAATGACGTACTTTACGCTCTTATTACACAAATAGCTATTTCCATGAATATCAAACTTTCCTCTTATCCCATCCCTCAAAATGAGACACCTGTGTGAGTTTCATTTAGCTATTTAAAATATTTACAAAATTAATTCCATGCCTCCCGAAAATTATGTAAGCTACAACCCTTCTTACACAAGGGAAAATTATGTAAGCTAAAAATTCATGTGAATCAAGGGAGCTCAGGAATATATTGCGCTGTCATGGGATGAACCATTTAATTGATTTTCCCACAAGAGTAACATTAAGATCAGGGTCATGCATTGATAACTTTTTAACAAATATTAATAAAAATGAGACTTAAGTCACAGGACTTATAACAATGTTATCAGACCATGATGGGCAGTTGTTGGAGCTGCTTTGTTTTCAATCAGACTGTAGGAAAAGTTTGACCTTTTCAGGAAGAAAATTTTCAGCAGAAAATATCGAATTATGCAAACAGTTTTTAGAAAACAAAAATTGGCTTCCACTGTACAATACAGGAATTGAAAAAAATATGAATACTTTGACCAAATTTTTACTTATTATTTCAATATCTGTTTTCCAAAAGTTACTAGGAAAAAGATTTTTAAAAATCAGTCGTGGATAACACCAGAAATTAAGAACGAAAAAGAAATGCTTATTGATTTAAGTAAGATGGTAAGACAAACTAAATCTCAGAACCTCAAAGAATAAGTTAAAGTTAGATATAAGATATATAATGAAAAACTGATTGAATCTAAAAAAAAGTATATGGATGAAAAATTAAAAAATTCGACTGATATACAGAAAGCAACATGGGAAATTGTAAATGAGGAACTGAATTGTAGTAGAAATAAGACACAGATAGGCATTAATTAAAAATTAATGACATGACTGTAAAAGACCCATCCTCTGTTTGTAATTATCTCAACAAGTATTTTGTGAACATAATAGATGAAATGTTAGATGAACTCCCTCCAGCACAAATACAAACTGATGGTTTAAATAATTCTACAGATCAATGTATTCTAAATTTTAGGTGCCCACCGGTCGATGAAAAAGAGCTGGACAAAATTTTCGACTCTCTAAAAAGTAAATGGTCCAGTGGTTACGATGACGTTCCCATTAGGTTGATAAAATACCTTAAGTATCCATTAATTAAACCAATTTCATACTTAATAAATTCCTCTTTTATATCAGGCATATATCCGGACAAATTAAAAATATCAAAGGTTAAAAAGGGGGATAAGACAGGAATTGGAAATTATCGGCCTGTATCAATCTTCCCTTCCATTTCAAAAGTTTATGAAAGGCAATGAAAAACAGATTGGTCAATCACATAGAACATAATAATCTTTTGGATGAAGAACAACACGGTTTTTTTGAAAAATAAATCCACTATTTCAGCTTTAGTCTCATTTACAGAATCCCTATTAGAGTCAATGGACAAAAAAGACAAAACAATTGGCGTCTTCATGGATTTATCAAAAGCCTTCGATAGCATATCGCATGACCTACTTTTGGAAAAATTGAATTATTTAGGGATTAAAAACAATCACCTAAAATGGTTTCAATCATACCTCACAAATAGAGTACAATATGTAGAAATATCATATACATCTAATAACAGAATTTTAAAATTTAATTCTAAAACCCAAACCATAAGAAATGGGGTGCCACAAGGTTCAATCCTGGGCCCTTTGCTGTTTATATGTTATATCAGAGGAATGCCACAGTGTCTAAGTAGCACATGTGGTGTAAAGAGTCAGCTGTGTTTATATGCAGATGATTCCAAAATGATCATGGCTGCTGGGACAGAACCAGAACTGGAAATAATGGCTCATGTTGAAATTTCAAAATTAATTGATTATTTCATTAAAAATAAGTTAATATTAAATAAGGAAAAAACTAACTTTGTGGATTTTTATACTAAACAAAATAGAATCGGTCTAGATCCTCTCATTCTGGGAGGCACTGAGGAAATAAATAAAATCAATGACACAAAATTCCTTGGATTGGTAATTGACAAACACTTGAGCTGGGATTTACATGTTGAATATGTGATTAAAAAAATTACTACCGGTATTTTTGTGCTTCGAAGGCTTTCCAAAATTTGCAGTTTTTCAGTTTTAAAAATGCTTTTTTATGCCCATATTCAGTCGCACATAGCTTATGGAATAGGAGTGCATGGAGGGACTTCAGGAAAAAATTTGAAAAAATTCTAGTTTTACAAAAAAAGGCCCTAAGAATTATTTTGAAATTAAAAAGTGATGAGTCTGTGAAACAACACTTTATCGACTTAAATATTTTAACAGTTCATGGTTTCTATATTTTTGAATGTATAATGTATATTAAAAATAATAATGAAAAGTGTATTAAGAAAGAGAGGGAGCACACCTATAACACAAGAAATAAAAAAGAATTTACTGTTCCCAAACATAATCTAGAATTATACTCCAAGAGAACTAGTTATGTTGGCATGAAATTTTAAGGATGATTCCTAAAGATATAAAAAATGTAGAAAATATATCAAAGTTCAAAACATTATTGAAAAAATATCTGGTAGGGAAAGCTTGTTATTCTGTTGATGAATTGTAGCTAAATTAAAATAGTCCTGAAATAAATTGTATTTTGTAGATCTTAAGATATACTTTATTTTCTTGTATAAAGAGTTGACGCTATTTATTGTACATTTGTGCAAATCTCAATGAAGATATTTTGATTGATTGATTGATTGATTGAACCCCCATAAAACAATCATGTTGCGTAATGTCTACAAAGAAAGGCCTTTTCTTACTTCAACTGCCAGTTATTATGGCCAAGCTTTAATAAAACGTGTTGAAAGGTTAGTGTCAAGGTAGACAGAAGGGAGAGTAGAATAAAATGGTAACTTACCAAAACGAATTTTGTTAGTTTAAGAGGAAGCAAGCTGAATAGCACATGGAGAAAACTTACGTATGATCCTACAAAGGCAGGTTTACCTGACTCCATCGTTTTCTGTGTCTGATCTTGCTCTTGTCCTTCAGGTGGCAGATCATCTTGGTTTTCCCCGGAAGAGTCCAGACCAGCCGTCCGCCATACGGAGTAGGGTACTTGGTAGGTGCTCGGATACGAATGTTGGTCTCGTGAACGTGTGATGCAGCGTCATCGATTGTCGAGACTAACAACTTCACGAACCGATTCACTTGAGACCAGTCGTCGTTCACATCACTGATTTCAAAAGCGTCGTCAAAGAACAGGTGAGCTGAGAAAAGAATGATGACTTTATTAATTTACTTTTCAATTTATGCGTAATTTATGAGCAGTCTATTGTTTATGTTGTTCCTTCGCTTTTTCAATTTATTCTGTGAATCTGATTTAAAAATAAAATTACTTAAATACCAGGAAAATGAGTATAGCATTACAGCATACCAAGTACATCATGTATTCCACTGGAAAGAATTCGTAAATACTACATAAAACATGTAAGATGTATATTTATTAATTTTTATGAGGAGTTTAGCCATTTTGGGGTTTGAGTACAGTTGTAGGGAAGATTTTTCAACAACCCAATTATCTTTACTTTACCAGCACTGAGCTGATTCTACTGCCAGTCCCAAAAAACCAACCAAGGCTTGGAGGCTTCTAGTTCAGCACTACAACACCCAAAATGCCTGAGAATTCTCAATTCCTGTCCACCACTAAGGCTCTTAGAGAAGAAACCAACATAAAAAGTGCAGGTATATTATAATAAGATTCCAGGGGGAATGAAGAAAGAAACTGGAAAAACTTTAAAGAAAAAGTAGTAAAATTGCTTGGGGGTCGTTATTTTTCCTAGCAAAAGGAATTTTCAGATAGGGACTTTCTTGCCCACTTTCACTTTTATAAATTGTTTTTGTGATTATAGTTAAATTCAAATAATTTTTATCAAATGACCTTGCAAAATCTCCCATGTTTAAAGTTGTTTTGACGTCTATGGTTTTGTCCATATTTGAATGAATTAAGTAATTATTATAATTTTATGATGAACTAACCAAAGTAGTGTTTACTTAATCCAAAACTAAAATATTTCTCAACTTATAGGCATATTTTGAATAAATTCCCAAAGAGCTTTAACTCACTCTCGAACTCGTAGTAGTCGGGGTCCACCACTCGGAGATACTTCTGAGCCACCCGTCGAGCACATTGATCCTCGTCCAGTCGCATTATACTCTTCAACATTTCCATCATCTCGTCGCGGGTCTCGTGCCACATGGTCGCGCAAGCGTAGATCCGCGTGATGGAGTCGGACTTCTTGACTGTCTTCGGTGTCGTGCTGCTGTTGTCCGTGTGAACGGAGATGGTCTCGTAATACTCGTCTGGGTCCTTCTCCCTGTCTGCTAGTTCCTGGTGGGATCAGGGAAAATTTGAGAATTTAAAGGTGTAACTGAATACTGATTTGATCAACAAACATTAATGTATTCCAGAATAGATAGCTCACACAATTTTAAGATCCAAAAACTTTATAAAAGCTGTCCAAAATCAAAGATAGATGAAAAACCCATGACTTTACAATAGCTTTTCAGATGCTATGTTGAAGATCAGACATTGAAGATGGTCAGACTTTGAAGATGACAAAGAAAGTAAAGAATGTCCTTAGTATGTGTAAAAGTTACATTACAGATACTGAATTACCTCGTTAACTGACAAGAGGAAGCTCGCATAACCATCCTTCATGAGGCAAAAGAGGAATAACGAAAAGGTCAGTTAAATCAAATAATAACTCAATTGACTAGGATACTGAGAGGTTATAGTGCTTGTATTTGTATCCAGAGGATTCCGGTTTAATCCTGAGAAAAGTTAAAAGTTTTTAGAAAGTTCGATTCAGGAGCCAGTTGTCATTGGGTTTTTAATTAATGATACTACATATCAACAGGTGGACTTTAACTTTCAGGTGGATAGTAACAAGACTGGAGTTTGGAGTTTTCCCACACAAGACTGGAGTTTCCCCACCAAAATTTTAAAAAATGACAGTGGTGTGAAAACACAAAATCAAGAAATATCCAGAATAGTTATACAAAATACTAATAAAATGTTTTTCAATGTTCAAATTTTAAGTGTGCACACTAAAACTGCTTTTGATATTTTTGGGCTTTGTCAGTGTCTCAGCCTTTTCCTAAATGTTGTTTTTCCTAATCAATACAAATGTTCATATTTAATATACTATGACCTTATCTTAAAAATTTTATATTTTAAGAAAACGAGAAAGACTTTATCGAGTTTTAAGAATCTGAGCATTGATTTCTGGTTTGGAATTGGGAAATTGGATGCTACAACCTACATGAATCTTTTAGAACAATGATCTAAATGTGGTTGGTTAAATGGGTAGTTAAAGCAAAAACGTTTAATCTTGAATTTATTTACTGATATATTTTTCTAACCCAAATACATATGGTTAACACATTTATGTAAGACAAAATTGGTTATTGCTTAGTTGTAAACACACCGGCAATAGTTACCTCAGTCTTGACGTCGTTGCCATCATCCTTCCTTCGGTTGAGACCGAGTGATTGGTCGATGAGCAACGAATTGTACATTGGAAGCACAAACAACTTCTCGGTGGTGGCGAGACGCTCGATCTTGGGTGTCCATATGTGCAGAGTGATCCATGTCTGGGACAAAAGCCACAGCAACCACACCCAGGCATGCTGCGGGAACAATATAACTCAGAAACACTGAATATGTCCACTGAATATGGCTTACTAAAATAGATTAAGTGCGCGGACATACCGAGACCGATGCGACACGACGTGAATGAATCAAATCCATGTAATCTGTTGCATCGCACTGCAGGTTTGATTCAATCATGTCGTGACGCGACACTCTCTGTGTGTTCGTGCACTAAATCACTGTATTTAACTCTTTTAGTTTTAGAAAATATTTATTTCAATTGAAAGGTGATGAATGAACAATAATGGGAGTATTATTCGTATAAGTGATTGGGTTTCAAGGGGCAGAGGCGAGTGCATGGTTAACCTGACCAGGTTAACCAATTTGAAACTGAATCCAAAGATGTGTTTTAAATTTTGTAGATACCTCTGGTTACGCTGGTTGATATTCAAGTTCTATATGAGGTTTAACTTGATACTAACAAGACTTTTATGGTTCCTATGTAAAAGGTTGAAGAAATCAGAAATAGTCAGTAGCTTTAAGATCAATAAGGATTTTTTGTATATGGTTTTGATCCTGAAAATGATATAAAGTATAATAATGCATTATAAACTCTAAATTTCTTTGACTTTTTTTGAGCTACAAAACACATATTTCGAGTTACCATTGTCTTTAACATTACAGAAATACTGTAATAAGTTATTGAAAATTTATAGTAAAAAATGTTTTCCACTATTAATAATACTGTCTTAATTTTTCTTTCTTTTTCATCATTTTATCATATTGCTATTTTTATCTGTTCATACTCTTTTGTTTTAATGACACGTACAACCTGCTGCAAAACACACTCACAAACCTGAGCTTCATGCGCTTTGCATTCCAATACAATTTTCTGTCCCACCAAGTACTTACCTGTTTGGATATGAAGTCATTCAGGAAATACACAGGAGGAGACTCAAAGAACAGGTAGTCCGGGATGGTGTTGTGGAAGAAGCACGGATCGTCGTGTCGCAGACCACACATTGCAATGAGCAGAGACAGCGTCACAGGGATCGTTAGGTTCACTGGGAACGCATAGCTGAATCCCTGGATCACGATCTTACACGCAAACTTGCCTGTGAAGAAAAACATTTTATATCACTACTGGGACTGTTGAGCTATTTTGTTAGCTATTTTAAATAAACATTTTCTACTCTCCTTAGAATTTAAGCTAGTTATACTTTTTTCATGCCATAAACCTTAAACTTGATAAACATTAAATTTTTTTATGCGCGTAATGAAAGTTGAAGAATGTTTGATATGATTAACCTGACATTATGAAAGGATAAATTAATTAACTAGATTCTAGATTTAGTCAATTCTTTGAAGAATACAGTAAAGAGTAGGATAATTTGAGGTAAACAAACTCATAGAGAACCTTCTCATATTGTGTGTAAAAGGTGACATTATTAGTTTAATTTGTTAAAAGGTACAGGGTATTATCAAATTCAATGTGAATGTGGGCAAAACATAAAAACAAATACTAACATTAATTTTAATATGAGTCTGCCTCAGTAGATGTTATGACAAAATGAGTAAATAAAAAAAATTAAAATAATTTGATTATCATATATATCTGACATGGCAATGTTATAAGTTACAGAGTTTTTTTTCTTTGATGTTGCTAGAATCTCACCAATAACTTTATCCCAAAATAAAATTTTGTAAGTGTTCGACAATCAATGTGATAAAAATTGAACAAAACTACTCCTGGGTCAGAGTGGCCTCGTTAAGCATTAAAAAAAATCTTCAAACGTCTGATTAATAGGAGACGAGTATGTTTCCACTGCCTCTCCTGGCTTGTTATTATCCCTCCCTAGGCTGGGGACGCATTGAAAATGAGTTACAACATTCATAATTAGTGTTGAAGCAACACTTGATAAAGTAGATCTCACTCACCAAAGATGTAGCAGAGGTAGGCAGCGATGATGTGCATCATCAGCACATACAGCGCCGTGTTGTACTGCGCTTCAATGTCTATCACCTCCCCAGTGGGGATGACGTCCGCCAGGTCTGGCAGGCTGGTGCCTCCAAACACTGGTTTGATCTGGAACAAAATATGAATTTGATTAAGCTATACTTTAATGGTTTAATAGAACTTTAATGGTTTAATTCGTAAGTTGTTGAGAAAAATTTAGAGTTTGGAGATTTTGTGCTGTTTTAAAGGAAACGTATAAGAAGAAAAAAGAGCTTAAAGCAAACATATATTATTTTCAAACAACAATATATTCTTAAAACTATGTTATAACCATCCAATCAAATTTAAAAGTAATATATCCACTTCAATAAATCTAAAGTAAAAGTCTCAGTTACTAAACACGATAAAAGTAAGAGTAATAATATGTCAAGTAATAATAAGAATTTTTATCATGATTTAACTACACACAGAGGACTGAGCATCTTTGGTTCTCAAAAATAAAATAAATAATATGGTATTAAATAAGGGTTTGAATTTCTGTATGGCATTTTCTTGATACTTCGTTGCCAACATGGTAGCCCATAAACCCCATGTTAATTTTTGTAGAATTAAAACAGAATTTTATAACCACATAACTAAAAATATTTCATCGATCTTGGGCTCATTTTTAATACCATATTTATTAGATGTCAGTGTATTATAATTATGATTTCTATTTGTGTTCTTTGGAATCCCAATGACAGATGTTTGCCTTTCTATAATTTAACTTATTAAAAAATTTTAACCACTTTAACCACTCATATTCACGAACCATAAAAACTCTGTTTTCACATAATGAAGGACTCTAACAAATTACTTCTCATAGTAATTCAATTTAATCATGACCAATATCAAAGAATTATTTTTGTTCTTAACAGTAACAATACAGTTTTGATAAAACAACAAAAAAAAAAACACAAATATTATAATTACATGTGTTAGAAAGAGTTCAACATTTTACCTCTGTAATCCTGATCTTGTGGGCCGAGAAACCGGCAGAGAAGGAGGAGAAAAACTTGGAGATACTCTCGCCCCGGTACGCGACAGCGAACACCGTCAGCAGGAAGAAGCAGAGGATCTTCCACATGGAGATGAAGATGTAGGTGAAGTAGCGGGTGCGCTTCAGCCGATCCTTGATGCGCCACAGCGGCTTGGTGAAGACTACAAAGAGCGAATCAGTTAGAACATTGTGAAAACAGGACTGCAGAAACTGCTAGCTAAGAGTTTTGTTTATTTTTTGCTATCCTTTTCCTTCAAAAACCAGGTTAATAGAGGGCTAATGTCCAAACATCTTTAAAAACTGTTCAGTGGAACTGTCACCCGGATAGAAATGCTATTATAAACCTGTACATTAAACAGTTTTAAAAGGTTTTGAAAGAAAATGAACACCGTACAAGTGAATAACAAGTACAAGTAATACATAATTATTTGAACTCATCTTCATTGATATGCACTAAATCAAGATGGCACATAATATTTTGGAACGGTTTCATTTACGACACATTAAAAGTAGCAAAATGTATATTTATGCAGTGACAGTTGATGGTAGTTCTCCTGTAACTGTCCGGCTTGCATTGTCTAGTCTTAGAAGACAAAAAGTGTTTTTCTTTACTACTTGATGATAAAGATTTATATGTTTCATAAAAATATTTTCATATCGGAAGTAAAAATGAAAAGGTTAAGATTGTAATCAAATAGTGCTTTAAAGCAATAAATTTTTAAGGAGAAAACACAAATTAGAATTTTTTTTCTAAGTCCCAGCGACATAAATAGTTATCTCAGCAGCATTTGAAAAAGATAATAAATTTTCGAGCTTTGTTTTACTCATATTATATTCACAAAAATGTTTATTGAGCTATGTACATTTCAAATTTATAAGAGAAGCAAGGTGACAAGGTATTTAGCCATGTAAGCCGTGTGAGATTACAACTGACTGCAAAAAAACATTGTTATCAAATAAAGAATTTATTTTTATTTTTAAAAAATCTTTAATTCCTTCAAAACTAATCCCAAAACATTCAATGTTATAGTTATGGAGCAAACCCTTTCTACTATATCTGGTCATAGCAACTCTAAGCTTGTTCACAGCACAACAGAATACTTTTTATACCTCCGTTAGATAAATCAATGACACAGCTTTAAAAAAAATTCTGATGTTTGATAATTTGACAGAAATAATTATCAATAATTTGGCATAGGATTCAAACCTATTCTCCGGTTTGTTTATCAATATTCAGCCAAAAGTTGGTCGATGTAAGAAATAAATAATGTTTTGTGTTTTATACCTAAAATTTTTCTTAAAAAGTATTTAACTGCTAGTTCAGATGTTAAGAAGTACTGGGAGGTTTTCATACATTTTTTTCAAAACATCCTGTAAATCTTAAGAAGCGAATGTCTTCAGCCGTTGAGGTTAGGAAGGAATTAAACAACAACAAAAAATCTCGACTCACTGATGACGCTGTTCTTGGCTATGTAGTTCTCCCACCAGCCGCAGGAGATACAGAAGAGCGACACGGGGATGATCCACAGGTTGGGGTGTTCCGCCCCCTCCAGCAGCGGCCACATGACAAAGCCTGTCGCCTGCGCCGCGATCGCCACCGTGTCCACGATGGCCTTCATGTACACCTCCGTCTTCTCCGACCGCGAGGTGCAGCCCTTGGTGTTGCGCGACAGCAAGCCTGCGGGGCGAAATGTAGCTCAAGTTAATACAGTAGTCCTTCTGAAATCTGGCAAATCATAAAACTTTCACACCAGTAATCTGTCATTTTTCAGACGATGCTAACTGCTCTTTTTGACGTATTGATCCCTGTTTTTTATATTAAATTAAATGTTGGCCAATAGAACAATTTGAACAGTTTAATAAGTATTTTAGACAATGGTTTCATTGCTACCAGTCACATCTTTGCTGTCTGATCATAATATCACAGGGTCTGAACTGATAAACAGTGGGAGTACAATGGGCTCCAGTGTATTATTAACTTCTTTTACTAGAGTAGGATTCACGAAAATAGTCCAATGAGAGGCAATACATTGTTGCCAAATTCATTCTAAAAAACATGTTTCTGTATCACACATTGTAAACATAACGACAAATGACAAAATTGCAGGGTGAGGGGGGACACAGCTGTTAAAATTTCCATAGGACTATTTTCGTGCATCTTACTATAGTCTGTTTTTTTCATTTACAGCAATGTAGTAATTGTAAAAGTTCTGTAGTTACTTAAGTAAAAAAACATCGATGAAGAAAATAGGATAGTAAAAAAATTTTTAAACATATCTTAAGATGATCAATTAATTGTTTGACAGTTAGACAAAAAGTTTAACTTTTATTGAAACTGATGGTATAGTTCTCGAAATAAAAAACAGTTTTAAATAAAAATCTGTTCATGCTCACTGAGGACAGCAGGTACGAAGCAGACGCAGTTGGTCAGCATGGCGCCCTTGATGGCATCTAACTCGGGGAGGATGACGAACACGAGCATGGCCAGCCCGATGGTGTGGAGGGTCTCCATGATGAAGACGAAGAGGAAATCACCGAATGGGGGCTTCCGCCAGGACTTGAAGAAGCATATCCTGAGGGACCTGAGGAGTGTTCCGACCTCCGGGACCATGAAAGCAAACAGGAGACACCACGTCCACGCGACCCGCTCCTCCGGGGGCAGGTTCACCACGAACTGCTTGTCTCGCCCTGGACAATGCAACGAAAATGTGGTTTGCTTGTCACACAACACACACACACACACACACACACACACACATCATAATCATACAGTCATCTCATTGGTTAATATAAATCCCCACCCCCCCCTTCGCCATCCTGCTTTATAACATCAAACTTCACTCCTTGTAATAAAGGAGAAAGTTTTACTTTGTTTCCCTAAGGAGACCTAATTAACCCATAAGAATAACATTGACAGTTTGGCAATACCCTGTCCATATCCGGAGCGGGATTGAAAAGCTATCTGATGATAAGCTGGCAAAAATTAACATTCCGAGTTTGGAGGATAGATAACCAATACAAAGGATAGTGATAGTTTGTGCTTTTATTTTGGATGTTCTAAATTTTGAGGTTAGTTAATAGTTAACCATAGTACAAGGGATAGCGTATGGAGTACCATAGTACCGGATAATGCGTGCTTTTCAACTTGTTTATTATTGAAGATTCTGAGGTAGGGGAAAAAGGTATTTGAGGAACTTTCCTCAACGAGGAAACTTTTGAGGAACTTTTCCTGACGAGGGCGACAACTTTGTCGCCCTCGTCAGGAATCAATAATTTCCTCGGAGAGACAAATTTGCAATCTACTCCCTTAATATACAAATACCTATAGTCAAACAGATACAGTATAATCAAAAGAATAATCATCAAACTTACACTGAGCGGTTTGAAAGTTTTGTTGAACTACATTAAAAAACCAATCAAGTTAATGCTCTAATCTTTGGATATTATTTTAATTTGAAGCATTTGATTGAAAAATTATAAATGCTTACAGAGTGGTGCCTAAATCCATAATGGTGATGTAGAACTTTATAAATCAAAATTCAGAGGATATCATATTTGTTTAAATTGTTTGGAATATCCACGTTAAACTGTAGGTCCCTAGATACCATTGGCTGTTGGGCTATGAATTAACAGTCCTGTCTAAGGAGAATGTCGGCCTTAGTCAGTAACAAGACTACAAGATCGCGCCACAATCATCCTACACTCATCCCTCATTCATACTTGGCTTTAAACTACCTATTGAGTTAGGTCGCCATTTCAATAAAGTTATTAAAGTTATTAAAGGTTTTGTGTCATATTATTAAGGCAAGTAAAGTAAACATAAAATTCTGTAGTCTGGTTCATCATTTCGATCCGCAACACTTTACAGTTTCCTTTAGAGTTTGCATAGTCACATTACAGATGTTTATTAAGATTTAAGGTGAGTTGTCCCTGAAGCGGCTCTTGCGATAGTAGCAAAACGATAGTCGCTGCGATATATCGCTAGAGTCGCTTCAGGGACAGCAGGCCTTTAGGAGACAACCACAACCATGAAATATCACGATTTATCAAAAATATCTAATGAAAACCAACCTAAGTCTTTGTTGCAATAAGGAACTACACGGTCTGGCCTGAGCTGGGAGGTCATGAAGAAGACAGAGCCTTTGGCGATGACTCCACAGCCGAGGACGATGACGAACGTCACGAGGTACGCGATGACTTTGAGGATCTTGACTGTGAACTCCAGACAGACCTGGGACTCCATGGAGCCACTGTCCGACTTGGGCGGCAGGTCTCGGAAAACGTCCCATCCTTTGGTCTCTTGGACAGTCCGGGTGCTGCAACATAGAAGGAAATTATTGATCGAGCTACTCTAAACCGATGTGCGTTCATCATTTAAGGTCCGAGGGCATTTTTTTATGAAAGAGATAAAAATTAATTATTTAGTACAATAACTTTTATACGGTAAGCCTACAGATTCCAAACTGGCTGGTGCATTTATAAAGTGCGTTTGTAGTTACCATCTGCAATTATGTGCAGGGGCACCACCAATGTAAAATTTGTACTTGCACGGTATGTACTTTTATTTTTGATAAGCATTGACATATGTGCACAATGTGTATATAGTTAGGAACCTTGCAGCAGATTATGGACTGTCGTTAATTCAAAATATATTTTGCGTAAAAAGGATCTTTTTGACATCTTAAGGCAGTTTTACGTGAGTAGAACAACTGTAGAATAGTTTTACAGTAGGGTGTCAGGGATGATTAGGAATTGGATGAAAAAAAACAATAAAAAACATCAAAATTCAACATAAAAAACTTCTACTTTTAATCAGGTATACCCGGAACAAATATTTTACCAATAACTCAAATTTGAACATTTCCACAAAAAAAGTTTCTTTGAACTACTGGAATATGGTTTGCATTATTGCACACCATTCTGAGGTCTTGCGCGTCAAATATTCATCGTGTGCTTCGACTGCTCCCATTCTTTGCCTTAATTTTTTAAAGTCTGACAAGAGTGAAAGAGGTTTTAAATGAAAGATAAAAACATGGACTATTTCATTCGCTTTTGGATTTTTTTGTATTTTTAATACATATTAAGCTATGATGGTCTAAAGTTCAAGAATCAAGAATCAAGAATTTTTATTTTTGTTAAACACAAAATGTGCAATTGACAAAGTCACTAATCTATCTTCACATATAACTTCAATATAACAGCAACAAAAACAAGGATAATAACAATAACAGTTTCTTAATAATTAGTTGTAGATAAAATGATAAAAAAAATAACAGATAACTATCATAAAATTCTTAAAGTACTAATATCACAGGCCAAAAATTCGTCTATAGTATAAAAAACATTTTCCTTTAACCATATTTTTATCAAATTTTCAAACTTTTTTAAGGGTACATACCATGCATTTTCTGGCAATTTATTGAACAGTTTAATTCTCATGTACATATGACTACTTCTAGTTTTTTCAAGTCTTACTGAAAGCAAATCAAGAAGGTAATTTTTCCTAGTAGAGTAATTATGGGTTTCTTTTCTGATGGTAAATTTATTTAGCAACTCCTTTACATCCATTAAACAGGAAAAAATGTATAGATTTGAAAGAGTCATTATTTTTAGATCTTTGAAAAGTGGCACACATGACTCCCTGTCAGATACATTCTTTATTATTCTCACTGCCTTTTTTTGCCATATAAAAACCTTTTGTGCATCAGAAGAATTACCCCATAAGGTTATGCCATATCTTAGATGAGAATGAAAAAAAGCATAATAAGCAGTTATAAGCATGTTCTCACTAACAATGTTTTTCAATTTTCTTAGAAGAAAAATAACTCTTGACAATTTTTTACATAGTTGTTCAACATGGAAATCCCAACTTAGCCTACTATCAACATGTATCCCTAACAACTTAACAGGTGCTATGTCTTTATAAATCTCATAATTCAATGAAAATGTTATCTGTTCAGTTTTTTGGCCGTTTACAATTAAAAAGTTTGCCTTGAACCATTTTTGTGCTACTTCTAGTGCTTTATTTTCCATTGTTTTAAGTTCATTTAAGTTCTTGTTGCAATTAAAAAGGGTTGTATCATCTGCATATAATATTGATGTACAAGGAACATTAAAGGCAAAGTCATTAACAGCAATAACAAAAAGTAAAGGTCCAAGTACAGATCCCTGAGGCACACCCATCTTTATCTCCTTGAAGCTAGATTTATCATCACTCTGGACAACCATTTGTACTCTGTTTTCTAAATATGACATAATTAATCTTAATTCCTTACCTCTAACACCATAACAAAACAATTTTTCTGCCAGGAGCTTGTGATTCATACAGTCAAAAGCTTTAGTTAAATCAATTAATATTGCAGATGATAAAAGTTTATTTTCAAAGTTCATTAACACTTTATCTATCAAAAACTCTACCTCTTTGACTGTATTTTTCCCAGGCATAAAACCATACTGCTCATTACAAAATAAATTATTACTAATAAAAAATGTACTTAATTGACCTTTAATGCATGACTCAAATATTTTACTTATTATGGGAACAAGAGAGATTGGTCGATAGCTTGAAGGGCTCAGTTTGTCCCCCTTAGTTGATTTAAAGTTGATCAACTTTGAACCATTTTTAAAACTTTTATTCCACTTTAAATAAAGGCGCAAAATAGGAGAAGGTTAAGCACTGCATTATTATCTGAGAGGAGCCCTTTTCTAACCCCCTCTTATACCAAACAAGTATTCAATAAATTTCAGAAAGTTTATGTCCAATCAACCACAAGAAATAGAGAGAAATTCTTATTATAATTTTTTATTCTGACTTAACTTTTCAAAGCTTGTCAAGTTTAAAGAGTTCAAAAATTCTTTGATGTAGAATGAATAGATTGATCCACAACAATTTGTTATCTATAAAAATGCGTAGCTAAGTTGAAACTTTAGATCAGTAATGTAATGAACAGTTATTTAATTGAACCACAATCTTGTAACGAGTGTTTGTCCAATGCCAGAACTGTGCTATGGTTTGTGTGACTTTCTCTCCCGTTCTCTTCCCCCCCCCCTCCCTCTCCAAGTCCGCTGTACCATTACCATAGGTCTTACACAACACCCTAGTTGACATTAAGGAACAATATCACATTTATAGACTGGCCATTCAAGGGAAAACTGCTGAGGTATATTGTAGAAGGTCCGAGGTGCTTGATGTAAACGTAACAAAGCTTTTAGCTAGGTGTTATGGATTGAGTGGCAGAAAATAATTTCTACCAAGTATAACATTTTTATGGATTGCTCATTCTATATCAATCTAGAGAGGCTTTTTTCAAACCACATACTCCACTGAGTGTTTTTCTTTATTTAGACTACTGCAGTAACCACCGCTAACTTACCCACTATTTTTTTGTATTTTCGCAGACAAAAAACTCTAAAAATGATGAAAGGTACCGTATAAAAATTACCGCAGCACCAAAGCCAAAGTACCATTTAATTGAGGAACTACTAAAATGCATATTATAAACCATTTGAAAGAGAGATTGTTCAAAGCCCAAGACGTGCATTGCATCCGCAGATGAGTTGGATGAAAACCATCAAAATGAGTTATGCAATTTTAATTGATCCTTTTCAACAACTACAAATGTGGCCATTTAGATTACTAAACCAAAAATATTTCTTCCAGCAAAATTTAAAATTTTGTTATTGGCGAAATTAATTTAATAATATGGAACTTGACACACAAATTTTCTTATGGGTATAAAGATAACATTTTGAAACATCTAATGTCTTGTTTAGTTTTGATATCTGACAGCTGTTTTCAAAGCACCACTCACTACCCAATCTCAAATATAAATTCAAGGATGACTCTGAGTGATTAAGTTAATTACTTGATTGGAAAGTAAATCCGCTAGAGCTAGACAGTTGCTCAACATCGTCGTCCCGGGATGACGGTAGACTCCGGTAACATTCCTGAACTTGCCCAATGATGAGCCAGTTGCTCAATATACTGGGAGTCACCAGTTGAGGATCCCGTCCTTGCTAAATATCTATATGATTCATTATTACAGGGGATTAGGGATTCGTCCAGCCAAACAGTTATTTGACGCTATGCGTAAAAATATATTTTTATCATTCTGCTCAGAATCAGTCTGTTTTTTGCTCTCTCAATAATACCAAAACCGTGTCTTTTTTGTCCGAGGACTGAAAAACCAGCTGGAATATTTTTTAACTCCTAGGACTGAAAAAGTCAGCTGTTTGCTAAGTATATTATAATTCATTTATTCATTTTGAGGTCAATTTTGAGGACCAATTTTGAAATTCAAACGTTATAAAGAGAACAGAAAACGTTATATTATTGTTATATTATTGAAAGTAACAGAAATGTAAACATAGCATATTACAGAGCTTACTTTGAAAATATAACATCAAAAATATAACATTTTAGTTAATATTTCTAACAATTAAAAGTATATTCCGCATCATGATAAAAAATGTTGTTTGCAAATTGATAAAAAAAAACTCGGAGCAAAAGTGTCTTTTTGATGCTTAATCATTTTTTTAAAATCGGCTGCCCCTCATTTTTAAAACACGATTGTGCACCAAAAAAGACCCACGTTTGCTCCTAGAAATGAAAACTACTATTGCACATTTCTAGTTATCTTTTTATTCACTTTCCTATTGAGAGCATATTTACAAGTGTGACTGATCGAAGTAATTGGCTAGACATTTAACTTCTTGTGTACAACTAATTTACTCCCTAAATGCACATAATGGGTAAGAACACTCCATTTAAATAAATTGTATCCATCGTGTTTTTATTTGTTGCTATAATAGAATGTATTTAACAGTAAAATTTTTAACTTAAATTATATACTGGGAGTGTTATTATTTCTTTTAACAAGATTCTCTTATTATGAAATTTGTATTTTGCGGCAAAATTTTAAATATTTTGATAGGAAAAATTTCCAAAGCCTAATCGCATAATCGGCCTTTTGTTAGAAAGCATCTTAAATTACTAACCTAATGACAAATAATAACTGGATCAAGAATCGATCAAGCTTGATACTTAGAAAGATCTAATAAAAGCCCGTGACGTTTATTACGTTTCATAATACTCAGTTAACTGTGGGTATGTTGTTGTTGTTATTGGTCGATAAGGAGACCCCGGCCGAACCGTTGAGCACGTCTGCCTCAAAATGGGCATTTTGCGCAGGCCCCGGAAGGATGGGATATTGAAGGAAGATAAAGGGTTAGGCACGGGGCAGACTGTCCACTCATGTTCCAGCTAGGGGTTTCTATGCCCGTCGCACTCCTCTCCCCTGCTGTCTTGAACATATGTTCCAGCTAGGGTTTCCATGCCCATAGCATTTCTACTCACCCCCTGCCTTCTACTATTCCAGCTAGGGATTAACCATGCAGTTCGCATTAACCCCCGCTGTCTTGATTGTCGCAGAACTGATTCGATCTGGGATTACTGTACGTATATTGCTGTAGGTAATTGTACCGGGCTGGACGAGCTTTGCTCATTTTAGCTTTGCAAAATTCAAAATTTTGTTATATTATTATGGTGACACAAACAACCATATATAAGAAAGAACCAAAAAATGTTTAAGTCATGAAATGTGACATATAAATAATACATCATTTAATAGAACACATAACAATGTATAACTACATGCAACTTTTAATCATTTCTGTTAATATTTCATTCTCTCAGGGACGTCTTAAAGTAGAAATTCTTGAGTCATGATGTAAAATCATGGCCCAGTTACCCCACGGCACCTTACCTCTTCACAGTTAACAGCTGTTTCATGTAATGCTTAAATGTAGTGTTCTTTCATTTTAGATTACCTTCAGTTGTTATTTAGTTATCAAAATGGTAACTCATAAGACCAATGTTTAAAATTACTATTTTTAACTTAGTTTTCGACAAAAATCTATTTTTCCTGGGGTTGAGGCTGTTTCTAAACTCATTTATGGCCCGAAACACTCTTTAATACAAAGTTTAATTAAAAACCCCTTCTCTAGATTTTGAGATTGCGGAAAATAAATCTCCACAGACATTCCTTGTAACTTACTATAGTATAGCATATAGGACTTTCCCATTTTAATTCTATCTGTATATTTTACACTTTAAGAACACATGGATGATTTCCATTTTCAGTCATGAAAGCGGGATATGATTTTTTCTGTTTCTGTAAGCCTATAATCTTTTGAAACGGACTAATCTAATGGGTCTGAACCCGGAAAAGAGTTCAATAGTCATTTAGAGCTATTATTTCAATCTGGGCAGGTTTCACAGTTCGGAGTTAGATTGGGTTCATGATTACCATTTAATTTTAGATCGCCAAGGAGAAAGCAAGACTAATTCTAAACGGATGCTGCCTACCGCGTCGGATCGAAATAATGCAATACGCGGTACTTAAGCAGTTGTATGGAGGGTCATTCCACATCAAATCAACACACTTTTTTAAAAAAATTTCCCTCACCATCTCAGAATTTTATGAAACTTGGTACATGTATTACCTTGATATAGACTAAGAAGAATACAAAATTTCAACTCAATATCTCGAACGGTTTTTGAAATATATCTATGTGAAATTCCAAGAAAAGCGGAAATTTTGACCCGCCGCGTTATTTTTAAATTGAAATTGCAGCTCTTCTAGACAAGATAGAGAGTTGAAATTAGTGTCATTTTAAAGCTAATTTTAAGACCTTTCATATGACATGCATCTTAATAGGGGTTAAAATAAAAAGTTTTTTTTTTTAAATTTGAATTAAATTTTCAAATTTGAATTTCTCAAAATGCGCATTTAAAAAAAAAATTGAAAAAATTCTATAGAGTTTATAAGGTTGTTGTTAATAAGTGTTAAAAAAATTATGATGGGACAGCAATGGGTTCATGCTTAGAATAATTATTGAGTAATGTACGTTTCTGCTTTTCAAAGGAGTACGACCAGCTGTTCAGCCTATCTCAGTGTACAACTACAAAACTATGTAATTTAATATACCCTCATGAAATCTGTTGCATAATGTGTGCATTTTTATTGTGGATTTCAACTTGATAGTTAATTTTGATCAAATCCAGTAAAGTATTAAGCAATAAGAAACTATGGGAATAAACGTAAAGACATGTAACACGTATTATTTTCATAATTATAATGCGAAGAACAATTGGTAAAGCAGTTCAGACCTGTTAATAATAAAACAGAAAGAAGTTTGCAATACTTACAAGATGTGTTGTAAATATTATGCATAAGAAACTATTGGCTGTGGTGTATCTCAAGAGCTTTACATGTCTTTTTTTCTTCTTCATAATTGATCTTGTAGACTCGCCCTGTCGGTGTCACCGGGTTCACTTTGCAAAGAATGTTCGTAACACTTATCCATAAAATGTCTGGTTTCCCAGGAAATGTGAATGAGGGAGCAGGTCCAGCGGGGTGGAGAAATGTGAGTTTTACCTCATCATCTTCTTCATTTTTGGCCATGACATATGCCAACCACCATCTACCTTCATATTCTGCTGTGACGTAACCACTTACGTCTGCCAACTGAAATCTTTTGGAAGTATTCAAAACCTCAATTCTTGATTCTGATGAATTGGAATATGATTTAACTGAGAGTCTTGATGTGCTTAGTGGGATAAAAGCATGCAACTTCCTCGTCCCATTGATTGTCTGAGCCAATCTAAAACGATTTTCTAAAAATCTTTCCGTTTCAATATGCTCCTCTTGGTTGGTAAACTCAAAGTTAACTGACTTGATGTGTTCAACTGCCCAGTCAAATAGGTCTTTAGGAGACAGGATTTGATCCTCAAAAGGTCTCTGGAGACTTGCCTTCGTCGCTAACCTTTTGAGGGTACCCCCAACACCATCACAAGGCCCTTTACCGTGGGAAGTTGCGAAGAAGTGCCATTCGGCTTCAACATTGAAGTCTTCCTTATGGTGGCATAGATTTACGAAGTTCTTTCTGTTTTTGTACTGCCCCGCACACCCATCAGAAAAATAATAGATTTTCTTTACAACATCAAATTTGTTATTTAAAAACTCCAATAATTTCTTTTGGAAGCAGTACACAGCTGCAGTTGTGTGTTCTAGGTAGTCTGAAATGATTACGTAGCTAGTATGTTTTAAATCGTTTTCTTCTTTGAAATAAATCACATAGGGATGGATGGTGGCATGTTCGCTCGCCCAGTGATATCCTTGGGCCTCATCTTGGATGACAAAGCTGAAATTTTCTGAAAAATCTCCGATCACACAAAACTCTCCCACTTTTAAATTTTCTTTTACTTCATTTAGAAAAGAACTCTGTTGCTTTGCAATGAAGTCGTGGTTCACCAATCCTCTGAGTTTTTCACACAACAATTGTATAAAATCAGTTGTGGACTTTTCAAGTGTTTCTAGAGTGCATCTGTCTACACTCACCCACTGACGGAAGGTTATTTTCTCTATTAATTTTTCCTCAAACTTTTCTTGCAAAATAGTGGTAATCTTTTCTACACCTGGGCATGAGGAGCAAGTGTTGGTGCAACAATCGATTGAAGGCGGGTTACATACAGGGTGTCTAATTTATTTCTCTTTCAAAATTCAAGACTAATTCCAGACTTTTTCAAGACTTTTTTAGTTTTTTCAAGACTATTGCACTACTCGACATATTAATTTCTATTTTACATTTTACAAAGTTATTTATATAGTTGCCGCAAACATATTTGTTTTAAAATAGTATACACATACCTTCCGTCAGTCAGCTCAAATTTTATTGTTGAATATAATCACTGCATGTTTTGCCGAGAATACGACATTGTCAAGTGATACAAGAACATACTATCCATTTAAGGATTGGTCAAGGATCAAAATAGACAAACCAAACTGTGTTTGTGATATGTTTTGTCTATTTTAATCCTTAAGACCAAGACCAATCCTTCAATGGATAGTATGTTCTTATATCACTTGACAATGCTGTATTCAAGGCAAAGCATGTGATGATAATATACAACAACAAATTTGAGCTGTTTGACAGAAGGTATGTGTTTACTATTTCAATCTTTAATAGCAGTTCAGCAAATAATAAATTTTAGTCTTCAATAGCAAATCAGCGGCTAATACAATGAATCTTAAAATTCTAAATTATTAACAATAAGCAATATTAATTCTGCAACAACATTGACAATTAAAATGTTTTGAATTAAAATAATGCACAAGTGTATAATTCTATTTTTATTAAATACTAGCTATGTGCCTGTCCTTCATAGGGCTGTTTAGTTTTTTATTAAAATAAATACCGGTAATATAAATAATTCCACAAATTCAATAGTGATATCAAATTTATAGAAAACGTAAAAATTGAATATATTTTGTTAATACAGTAATAAAAATGTTGCTTCTCCTAGTTTTTCTTTAGCTTGTAGGCCAATGATAGTTAACACCGGTTTTAGGCCATTTTTCAGCATACACTGAATCAAGAGTCAATACCAGCGTCTCCTCACGGTGGTCGCGAGCATTTACTGTGTACAGTCGCAAGCGTTTTGATTGGGTTAACAAGCGTCTCCAGTTAGCAATCTTGATCGGCGGTCACGAGCGCCCCCTCAATTGAATTTTTTATAAATTTCAAGACTAGAAGGCAAATTCAAGACTAATTCCAGACTTTTCAAGACCATTGTTAAATTCAATACTAATTCAAGACTTTCCAGATTTTCAAGACTACTAGACACCCTGTACATAACATATTTGCTAAAAAATGTTTGTAGGTTGCCAATTTGCCATCTGTAATTTTATTTAATTTGGCGTTTTCAATCATTAATTTCACGTTCTGGTGAATTGTGCATACACACACAGAGTGAGTGCCACTTTGGCCGACAAGTTGACAGTTCTTTGGACGCAACTCCGCAAATTTAGAAAAACCGATTTTTAAGTATGGATGTTTAGTTTTAAAAGAGGAATATACTTCTTTTAAGTTCCCCAAAATCAACCTTTTAGATTTTATAATTTTTTCCCCTGTCTCATCTTTAACAACTGTACAGTCTTTTTTTCCCGGCATCACACGACTTATTTCATCATTTTCATAAAAATTATGTACAGTCTGTACCACCTCCTTGGGCAAAATTTTTCCTGGTCTTTGATTGGGACTTTCAAGGATTCCCTTTTCTTTTACTATTCTTTTTGATTGTCTAACCATATAATTCGTGGCATTGAACTCTCTCATGACTTTTCTCACACTCCAGGTTTGTGGTAAACATGTCAGTAACATTACTTTTTTTTCTCGACTCAGTTTCCAGAAAAGCTTGTTTAAGATTGGTTAAAACAGATTCATTTAGTTCATTAGGTTCGTTGACATCAGAGGAACTGTCGCTTTCAGCAAAAAGTTGTCGTTTCATAGCTACTTCTATTTTTTTAATCTTTCTTGCAGAGTATTGTTTTGACCTAATTTTTTTACAGTCTACCGGAGATTCTCCTAATTGAACTATAGATGAATTTAATGTGTCCAAAACAACTGAAGATGGTGCAGTATAATCAGGATCATTTGTTTCGTCAGAACTGCAATAATCACTGGCAACACGCTGTTCTTGGTTTTTTACCAAACTAATTTCTTTTCTGCATTTGTCACAAATCTTTGAAATATTGTCTAATTCTGGATACAAATCACACATCCATTTTGTCACATTTCTTAGTCTCTTTTTATCTCTTACAGAATGATTGTCTTTTTTTAGAGGATTGCAACATTGGAGTATTTTGTATCTTTCCATGTCGACTTTACACGAGTAACAAAATATTTAATGCTTGAAAAATATAACTTATATATTGGCTATTTAAAAGTGTGTCAAATAAATTTTTAATAAAATAATAATATTTGTAATGAGAAAAAATACATATGAAAGGTAGGATAGATTCTCATATAAAATAAAATGCTAGCCTATTTAAACTTAAATGTGTTATATCTAAATGTTAATGTTATATCTATATGTGTTAAACTTAAAATGTTAGATATGTTTTAAGTAGTTTTTAAATCATAGGCTGCAATTTTAAGTTAGTTTAATATTTGTTTTTAATTAAAATAATTCAAGAGCAATAGATCAATAATCAATTTTTCAATTTATATTAGCTAAATTAATTACATTATACTAATGAAACATCTTCAAAAATCTTCTTAAATGTTTTTACTTGGTATAACAAATGGAACAGAAAATAAATTTAATACTTACAAATTGATAACGAATTCAAGTGTTATAAAGTACAGTATAACTTTAAATAGGATTATGCAAAAGTTATTATTAAAAATATATTTGACACACCAAATGTAAAGAAACACTAATACTTTGTCACTACAGATTTGCTGGTTCTGTTCACTACAAGATCCATAGAGAGACTAACCAGTGGACTTTCCTGGATGTTGAGTTTAAAATATATTTTTATAGTGAGAGAGATAGATATAGATGGCCAGACAATTGTATAAATAGTCTGTCTGGCTAACAAAAGACTTCCCTTGCTTTATATTTTTGTGTGCTCTTTATGTCTGCCAGAGGTATGGTCCTGTATTGTCATTGTAAATCCACTGTTTTCCACTCAGTAATAACAGTTATTAAACTCTTTTATGTTATTTCTTATATTAAAATAAATTTAAAATTAAAAATAATGAGAGAATTGAATTTAAAAGCTTAGTTTAGTTGATGACAGTCAGAGTTTGCATGTTACTAAATACTTACGTACACCCTGCTACGCCTGAAAACTATATGATAAACGGTGGACGAGCAAAAGGTACATTATTCAATAATTATTTTAAGTATGAACCCATTGCTGTCCCATCATAATTTTTTTAACACTTATTAACAACAACCTTATAAACTCTATAGAATTTTTTCAATTTTTTTAAAAATGCGCATTTTGAGAAATTCAAATTTGAAAATTTAATTCAAATTTTGGAAAAAAAACTTTTTGTTTTAACCCCTATTAAGATGCATGTCATATGAAAGGTCTTAAAATTAGCTTTAAAATGACATCAATTTCAACTCTCTATCTTGTCTAGAAGAGCTGCAATTTCAATTTAAAAATAACGCGGCAGGTCAAAATTTCCGCTTTTCTTGGAATTTTACATGGGTATATTTCAAAAACCGTTTGGAATATTGAGTTGAAATTTTGTATTTTTCTTAGTCTATATGAAGGTAACATATATACCAAATTTCATTAAAATATGAGATGGTGAGGTTGAATGACTGTGTTGATTTGATATGGAATGAATGACCCATGATGATATCAGGAAACATTTTAAAATCATTACAATATTTGGTTTTAAATTTGATTAAGTTTTAGTTCACCATCTCGCCACGCCCATGATGACAGCGCTAGTGGCAACGCGGCAGTTATGGTTGACGGTTTTGACCTTGGTTTTATAAGACTAGAGTTTCAAGAGCTGAGCAAATTGATTTGCCACTTCCTTATCAGGTTGGGGATTAAAAGAAATAAAACCGAGTTTTTACAAGAAAACACTGATTTTAAACGTCGTGATTCACTTCAAATCCTAAAGTAAACCTTTAATTTAGGCGATGAAAACAACTGGAACAATTCTTTTATGTACTTTTTTTTGTTCCTACGTAACCGTAGAAAATGGACTATAGTAAAATAAAACATAATTTTAAACAGCATTTTGTATAAATTAACAACATGTGTTAATATGTCGCACAGTGCAAGTATCTTTGTAAAATAACGTATACAAAATGGAACTTTTAAGATTACCTATTATGAAACACGTGCAGTCAGTGCAAGATCAGACAATCCCTTAAATTGGCCAATTATATGAGATAATTAGGCTCTGAATAAGATTGTTTAGCTTTAATTAGGGAGAAGTATCAAAATATAATACTATAACACTTTTTTGGACTACTTTGCTGGACAATGTCGTCGAGACTGAGACATGGATGTAGTAGATGACGCAAGCGGCAGGGCGGTGCCTACCTCTCCTGCCCGCCTGTTATTCAACCCTACAGCTGTTGCTCTAATTGTAACAGTTCTTGCTGTCGTCTTGACTAACCACCTCTCGGATTCGGTTACGTAACTCAAGAGACTTCTCACTAAACAACCACCTCCGTAAACAACCACTTGAGGTACCTATTTTAAAAAGGAAATCATCTTTAAATATATTCATTTTTTTATAAAGATAACACACTTTGCAGATTCCTCCAATAAGGTTAGTGCGTTGGAGTCAACCTAAATTCCGCCTTTCCCCCATAAGAGCAATGTTAAACGGGAAACCAAATAACTCTTTTATTTGTAATCAGAAAATAATGGTTTATAACTCTAAACAAAGGGTTCATCAAGGCGGATATGGTTTGCGAGAGGATTTTTTTATATAAATTAGTGTTTTTTACTAACTTGAAATAACAAAGCAAGTTTTTTACTACTTTTAAAACATTTTCTACAGAATTTTATAAATTATTTACAAAGAATCAATCTCGAAAAAGGAACGGGGAATTTAATTGTGATTCAAACTCTATTTATTCTGAACCAATCGGACAAAAAATAAAGAAATTATATGACAAATGCCGGGTACAAGTTTATCATTGCTCTTATGGGAAATAAATCCAACATGGCGGCACTCCAACGCCCTCTTAAGATAGAGAATTTATTAAAGAAGAATTTAATAATAGTGAACAGTAGTGTTGTAACTAGAGGGTTTGGATTAACACGGAGGTTCAATAGATTTAAAAAATACAAATGTTCCTTGTCATTTTTTAAATTCAAATATTTTGATCGATCGTTAATACTGAGTTTAAAGTTTATTTTCACTCAAACCGTAGTTTCGTCAAGTAATTTAATGCTACGAACCCACCATTTAATCTATTCAATCCACGATCTTTTTCAGCTTGATTTAATTACTTACCATGCATTTATTTCTTTGTATAAGAATTTTTAATTATACCAAGTTGCATTCATAATCAGTACTAATTTTTGTTTAACCTAGTTTAATTCCATAACTCCAAAATGCCAGTCATAGAGTTATGACATGTAGTTCAGAAATAACAGAACGTTTTGATTGGAAGAGGTTTCATGAGCGCGTGGATTAGCTTGAACTCCGAAATGTAAAGAAAGCATTACATCGTTTTGAAAAAATTGCATTGTTCATTGTTATAAACTAACCACGAGAGGGTCGGGTAGTTCCTCCACAATAGAATCGGTGGTGATAGAAAACAGACATTTTGGAATTTGAATTTGCTTTATTCCGACTGAATTTTGAATACGCCTCGCAGGCCTTGGTTGGGGAAAGGTGCAGGATCTGGAGCAGCGTGAAAGCGTGTAGAGTGTAGGCCTCCCGAGAGGCAGTTGCATAACGTCAGCTGAGACGGCGCGGTGACTGTGTTGGAAATAGAGCAACATACAGGGTGTTCGGCAAACTATCAACCAAAACTACGCTAGGCGGCTACTACTGCGACGAAAACCACCGAGAAGGATTTCACTAACAAAATAAGTTTTAGGCCTACAATTAATTGATGTGTGTGTGTTATTTGGTTCTGTTATTTTAAACTTTTACATAGGAGACGAATCTGACAATTAAACGGAGTTTTGATATAAATAGTGAATTTTTTTATATAAATAGTGACAAGTTTTAGTTATAGAATTTAAATGTTTTCAAGTTATCCTGTGTTAGAAAAAAATACAGTTCGCCCCATTGATGAAAATGGGGAAAGATGAGCTTACCCGAAGTAGTTTGTCTCCAGGAAAACATATATTATTTATAGATAGTTTCCGATTAAACTGTATAAATTGGTAAAGCGGAAAAAGTTTTCTCTAAAACTGTTTTTTAATATACTGTACTTAATTAAAAGCCTTTTACTTAATTTCGCAGTTATCTTGTTTTACACGTGATGAAATTTGCAATTTGACACCAGAAAAAGGTTTTAATTATTTTAAGTATACTGTATTTTTCCTTGAGTAATACTACATAATAAAACTATATTAAACAAACTAAGAAACAAAAAACTTATGACTGCAGACTGCAACTATTCCTTCATAAGCAGCAACGTAAATCATAACCCTCCAATCTCGCATTTTCTGGGGTAAATTTCCTGGATGTTCAGTGTAAGAAGGGTTATGGAACGTTACCCTAATGATTTGAATAAAATACTATTGCTCTCTAAGGTAAAATTGGAACAGGAATGTACTTAAGTTCGTTTACGGTGCTATGTAAACTCATGTGTTCTCCAAAACCACTCTTTCGACCCAGCCTGGTTCACGTTAGCCGCTCGTGCCTTCGTTCTTCTCGTGCCGTGTGCGACCAAGGCGGAATGGCGGTGAAAGTGTCTGCTGTGAACTGTAACGCCACAACTGTAACGCGCTGGATGTCCACAGGCCGGCAAAACCTCTCGGATCCTTATAACACTGCATATCTAACTCTGTCCAGCACATGCAGGTCAAGTGATTTTGAAAATCGCACATCACTAGAATTGTCTACAAATATTCCGGGATCTAAACTTTTATACTGTAGTTAGTAATCGTAATTGACCGCATTAACTTTACTGTTGAGACCGTACTGAATTTGGCAAGTGGACACTGATGATCATGTATTACATGTTCTTAAAACTGTCATTTAAACCGTTAAACAATGAATCTATCCATACAAAAATTGTAAGAGTTCGTCAATCTTTCTTAACAATAGAGTTTATTTAAAGGCAAATAAACGTTCTCTTTCAACCAAACGAATAGGCCTACTGATAAACGAGTTTGTCAACAGACCAATACAGTATAAGATTAGGCTAAGAATTCAATACTGTTCCAACTAATTTCAAGTAGAACCACTGTAATCCTGATTTATCTTTTATAACAGGATTACTAAGTTAAATTTAGTAAAATTTAAAATTTAGTTAAATTTAAATTTTAGTTAAATTTAGTTAAATTTAAGTTAATCTAAGTGAATTAAAAGTTAAATTTGGTAATTTAGTAAATTACTTAGTTAATTGAGTAAAATTTAGGAGATTATTATTCTACAAGTCTTTAAAATTTATATGAGTCGTGTGGATATTGTGTAAAAAAACTGTTTGGTTTGTTATTGTAACCAAATGTTACGATTTTTAAAAAGTTTTATTTTGGTCGACCATAGGCATTGTTCAAAAGTTCTTCCTGTAACTATACAGAGTGGCGCAAAAAGGATGGTCGGTTTTTACTTGCGTGGTGGGGAGGGAGGGGAGATATCCACTTTCTTTCTTTACGTCGACCATTTTTGCCAGTTTGCTATTAGATGACTGAGTGGACAGTAAATCAACATATTTTCACAGTGGAACAGTTTTTTAGAACTAATATTTTTCAGTAGGGTAGCTATTCGGCAGCACTTAAATGTTAAGAGATGGACAAATCCCTGATTTGAGAACGATAATGCGATGGGCCCGCAGGGTCGTAAAAGATGAGTAGTAAAATGTACTGGGTGTCCACATGCAGCAAACAAAGAAGAACAACCTGAAATAAAGAGTAAAAGTGTAAAAGCATCGTGCTCAAGTTCCCGACGCGACGACGCCACTACGATCCACTAGGCGGTGTGCGGACTGTAGGAATTAAAATTGTGTAAGAAAAGTACATTCATTGCTGTTTTTAACATTATTCATTTAAATTGGGGAAATAATCAAACCCAAAAATAAATCAAAGTAATGTTGAAAAACAATGGAGTTAAATTAATTTAAAATGTGACCTTTTTTTGCGCCACCCTTCACGAGGTACCATAGGATTTTTCGTTGATTCCAAACACCTTTTGTCCTTTTAATTTCCCTACTTTTACTTCATCACCTTCCCTTGACTATCAACACGATCTAAAATCTATTGAAGTCCTTTTCTAGAAGTATGTGTTGGTGATACTTTGCCCAACTCTTCAAGCAAAGCCCTAAAGCTTCCGTCCCCCGCACGTTCCGGTCTCCACGGACACCCCACAAGGCTGTCTCCACTTCCTGCACCACCCGCCCACGACTTCCCGGCTTCTCGCTGCCTCGCAGCCCCGTGGCCCCCCTTGACCTTTGCCCCGGGCTCCGCCCCTGCCGCGGGCTCGGGCGCGCCCAAGGACACCCGGTGTTGCGAACCGCTCCATATCTTGACCCCCGCCACCTCCCACCTCTGCAACCGCTAGTGTTGGAGTCTGACAACTGGGCGGCGCTGTCATGTATTATTGTCTAAGAACGTTGTAGTGAGCACCACTCGAAGAATAGGCTCTAGAGTGACTCATATTGCAAATGGAATGTCCGACGATAACTCTCGATAGAAGTCACATATCAGTCTCAAATTTCAGTCGGATATTCTTCATGCAATTTTTAAGGCTAAGTTTGTTATTTAAAACATTTGGTTGGATATCAATCAAATAAACCTAAAATGTAACTTTTTAATTTTACCCGTAAGAAATGCATTGGAGGCATTTTTAATCGTTGGTTCTTTGTTTACATTTGGAAACGTCTTTGCGAGTCTTAACAATCAAGACTGAAACGATCTGATTGGTCTAATGATCGGCTCAATTCCAGTCCAGTCCAAATTATTGCATTCAGAACAGAAAGGAGAACGGGAGCGGAGTGAAGTAGTCGCATAAACAAAAACATGGTTGTTTTCAAATGATCAAATTTGTTGAATGTGACAGTCCCTAATGCAAAAGTTTAAATTTCTTCTTCGAATAGACGCTTACGGGAGGTACAAGCGTACTCCTAGTTATATTATAAGTAATATCATAAGGGGGCACATTATTAAATAAAATTAAAACCCGTTGCACAATGACGACCTGAAGGTTCAGGTTTCACATTAAATACAAGTTCTAGACCAATGAGAGCTCGGCATTTGAAAAAAGTAGTGTTACAAAAAAAAATCGTCATTCGCACATCAGCTGATCGTTCCTTACGATTATTTTTTTCGTTTCTTCATATGCGTAATTTCAAAAGAATTTGATCACGGTAATCAGAAGCTCCTTAACGGTACCGGACATATGCAGACGACTCGCCGAAAAGTGGTGCCGGTGACGATTGAAATTGACAGATGAGCTGGTTTGCTATGGTCAAAACAGCTGGCGGTGTTGGTGACGTCACTAAGGTTTATTTATGTTCGGTACCTGGTAGAATATTTAAAATACCTTGAATTTGATCATATGCAAGGGAGAACAAGCGACATCGGGCGAGGCTACATGTTCGAAGGATGACGCCTATGATAATTTTTCGACATGTTTATTGAATTTGTGATTTATCAAATTTAAGTTTGTCGTAGATAAAGTAGTGCACGCAAAGATTGTTTTCAGCCTTTAAACCACTCTTGAAATGTTTGGAACACTTGTGGCTTAAACGTGATCATAATAAAATCGGTGCATTAACTACTGTTTAAAATTTCGGACTTTTTTGGGAAATAGCTATAAGTTTTAACTCCTGGTCCAATCTGTGCAATCTGCAATTATATTCAACTCTGATAGGTCAATGCACGACATCCTGACGGCTTCATAATTATGGCCCGAAATATTCAAATATTAACAACCTAATCAAGTACTGTACAGGTATAATAATTTTATCACAAAAGTATTTGAATACAAAATATTATTGGGACTTTATATTAGTTTTATTGGTGGTACTTAGACGATGCTTGTAAAATGATTAATTTTAGAGAAAGGCAGGAAATAGAGTAAAATTAAAATCGATGCAGGGTTATAAAATGTCAAAATGTCCTAAGGTTTCAAGCTAATAATAAATATGAAGATTATTCTCTGTAGAAACCAACTTAATTTGTTTTCGAAAGTGGGTTTGTACATGAATCATCTGTACACTAAGATATAAAACTATTTATTAGAAATTAGCCTAAATTACTATGGGACTTTCGCATAGTACACCACGCATTTTTCCCTCTTCTATGATAATTGATGAATATTCTGCGGAAATGATTGCCGCACTGTTACTGTAACATGTTTTGGTAGATAACTAGTAAAGGAAGTGTTGAAATCTTTGTCAGACAAACTTTCAAACAATCTACGTTAGTCTCTTAACTTTTATTCCACAGCAACAAAAACTGCGTAATTTAAGTACCACGGAAAGACAATAGGAATCAAAAAATAAAATAAAAACACCGCCGCACCAGGGCTCGCTTCGCATTGTGAGCACAACATATTGCCACAACCTCTGGTCCGTCTGGGAGCACAAAGAGATTCTGTAACACCTCAGGAATTCTGAAAATCCGTGCGGCCTTGGCAAGTTGAACTTCGCAATTCCGTTTGACTCAATGGTCCATACACTGGGTGTCCTCAACCTTCCCCTCTCCCTCCCACTCCAGCCTCCCACCCCACCCCCTCCCACCCATGGTTGGCCAATGGAGCTCTGATATCACGACTTGGGCACGGTCGCCACGACACGATCGTGATGAAATGCTACGGTGCCGTTTTTCAATATTCTAGCTTTGATCGAATGTAACGGAGTATGAAATATATACCGTTTTGCGTTGAGCTATTACAAACTTTCTTTAACCCAATCTAAGAACGTCCAATGGCTACCTCACTATTAAAATGTTTTCCAGCCAAATATAGGCCTGACGAATTAGGCATAGAAAAATTCTTTATTCTACTATAGGCTACACTCAGAGTTTCCCTTAATTAATAAGTTAAGGGGGCGGTCTACCCCTGGCGCGCACCCAAATGCAAGGGGTTTTTATAATCGTGTTATCTTCTGTCAAATTAAGCCTAGAGCTATAAATAACGTGTCATATTAAAGAAGAATAACGGTACTAATTTTCCTCTGTTACATTTTTGTAATTAGTTCATTAAAACCAATAGAAAATTTCAGTTAAAAATATATAAAAACAGATGATTTTAGACAGTTATAGCTGATATTAGAAATTTTATTTTAAAATTCTAAAAAGATAGCCGACTATATCCTTTTTTCTACTTTAAAAAAAAGTTAACAGGCAATCTCTATCTTAAGCGGTTAGTTTTAAAACACGATCCCCGTAAACCTCTGCATTACAAAACTAAAAAACAGATGATTTTAGACAGGTATTACTGAAATTAGAAATTTTATTTAAAAATTCTAAAAAGATAGCCGACTAGATAATTTTTTCTACTTTTAGAAAAAGTTAACAGCCAATCTCTATCTTAATTGGTTAATTTTAAAACACGATCCCCGTAAACCTCTGCAGCCATCAAACTCGCCTAGCGCTACGGCCGCGAGGCGGCATTCGGCATTGTTGTTGTTTTGGCTGGGGTAGACCGCCCCCTTAAGGCGATAAACTGGACTCTATAACGTTATGTGAAAACTATACTGTTATATAAGGTATTTTCTTTTTAAATAAGCAGAAATACATCGGATTGGTCAATATATTTTAATCTTAGAGTAGACTTTAAAACCCCGTTAAAAATTATGTTATACCTTTTGAGGGTGAGACATAGTTTGAGTCTTTTTGATTAAAATTCTTCAAATTGCTGCTAAAAATAAAACTCCAACTGACTTGTATGATCCAAGTTGTTGTCCTCAGTCTTTGCCGCGGTGAGCACACAATGTGATCCAATTTATTCCGTCATCAAGGAGACAAAGCCCTGTCGGCCGCTCAAGGTCGCCGTCCGGCCTCGCTCCTTCCCGTTACACCGGCTTCGACTTCTAGCGTTACATGAGCTTCTAGCGTCGTCCTGCCTGCGCATGCGTTGGTTGTAGCAAGCCAGCCCCGGAGCTTACGTGTGGGAGGTGGAATAAAAACGGATTATGTGTAGGTTACGGAGGGAGGAGTTTTTAAATAGCAACGGGGAGAAGTTGCGTTTTCTCTCGTTGAGGGAAATAGGGAATTTTAAAATTGAGCTTTGTTGAAGGGCACTGGTTAAATGGCCGTGCCATCAACAACTTGGCCTAAGTTTGAATATTGTGTTTACAAGTCCAGTTTCCATTGCATAACCAACTGCCTCCGTTACTAATACAAATTTCTGCAGTGCTCACATACATGTCAGGCCTACAGAATGCCTAATTTTCCGGAAGAAGCAACACAGGAAATATATAACCTTTGTTCTTGTGAGGCTTTTGGCTTCCACAATTATTATACAAAGACAGTGTTGCATAACCTGATCGATCCTTTACTGTCGTATGCCATCCTGTTCAAAATTTGTGTAAAAATACGTAAAAGAAGCTGATATTTGATTTATTCTCTTAAATTTAGCTAAAATCTCGTTCTAAGTATTTTTCTTTTTTTTATGAACCAGTTTGGTGAGTCCTTGATATTTTTGCATCTAAATAGTTGAATGCATAATACATTAGCGTATGCAGTTGAAATTTAAATAAATAAAACATATTGTAAAATGTTACATATGGCGGTCTTAGAGAGCGTGTTCTCTAGGCATCACTCTGACTGACGTGGCTGCGACAGTGACAGACTCGTGTGAAGCGCGGGACGTTCACTCTCTCAGGGAAATGGCCGGGAATCGTCCCAAGGCCGGGGAAAAGTCCTAGATATTATTCTAGATCGGCTGGGTCTGAAAATTACCACAATCCTAAAAGAGACATAAGTCTCTTACTTAAAAATAAGTATTAAATTTAGTAAAATAAGTATTTAACATATTATTAAAAATAAGATATTAAACATCCCCAAGTATGTGTGTAATTTTTTTACGAACATCGATTGATGATTTTTTTCCTGAAACAACTATATTTTAAAATTAATACAACCCCAACAAGAGTTCGTACCTTAAATGGTTGTGTAAAACCACATTAACAGAAACATTTCAAAAGTGAATAATATAAAATATATTATCACTAGCTTACCTGGCATGCTTTGCAATAACTGGAGGAAGTTTTTGCCCTTCAATTGAGCTCGTTCGCTCCGCTCACTCGCCGAAAATCAATGATATCCTCTAGTTTTGTTATTACCGATCCCACCCAACACTTTAAATGTGAACAGCTGTTTGTATTACTAATATTCCTAAATGTATGGTTCAATATAAAAATGTTGCTTCCATAAGAATAACATGGTAATTATGAAGACAAGTGGGGCGGAGCCCTGTGGGATTTTATTAATTTTTCTTCCATAAGAACCTTCTCCTGACAATAACGAACATAACGAAAAAGAATTAGCGAAATCAGTTCAGCCGTTGACGCGTAATGTCGTGACCAGAGAAATAGGGATTAATTTTTTATTAGGCCTATATGGAGATTAAAATTGTTGGGTGAAATTCTTGTGTAAATGTTACTTTGCAAATTTTTCTACACCTTTGTCCCTGGTTCGATTTACAACTTTTTTAATTGCTCGCGGAACTAATTTTATGGTGTGCCAACTTTACCCAACGAAGACTTGATCGCATTCAGATAAATTTCAAAGTTTTTCTGAACCTCGGACCTAAAGTTTCAAACAAAAGAGATGACCTCTTCTGTGATCCTCTCCAAGGCACTCCTACTCTCACTCCCGGAGCGGCGCGCTCCTCCTCGGTTATTTTCTATCCCGAGACACTCAACCCATCAACTGTGCAGTATGTTCGCCATAACGTGGTGCTACACGTCGGTATAAAGTAGTGGGAGACGGCCGCGCCCACTGTCTGTGAACCTTTGACCTTCTCTGCCCACGGTTTGCTAGATGACTGACCTCCGATGCTCTTATACAACTATCTTGATCCGCAGATACTTGGTATTGGGACAGCTGTGTCGTTTAGAGTATCCGGTGAAAGCAAAACTACTCTGACGTTGTGATATTTCTAGGATATTGTGCTTCACACTGTAACTTGCATTTGGAATCATACGTTGCAGACAATTCGAAATAGTTTAGTATATAAACTTATGGCTTTTAGACAGTAGAGAACCCAGTCTACATGACTACCCCCTTGATCATAGATAAGTCAACCAACATCATCTGTACATAAATTATGCTCTCCGTTCTTGTATAAAATTTTAAGTGTACCAACCATTATCTCAAACCGAGACAGAGATTTTCATCTAGTCTGAATGCCAACCTATTTTCTTCTGCAATTTCCAAACGATCTTAGAGTTAAAATAAATGCTCTCTGTTGTCTGATAAAACATTTTACAATCACAGAATCGTGCGGAAAACTCCTTGTATAACTCAAGTTGTCCGCAATCTTAGCCGCGGTGAGCACACAATTCATTCCGAATGGTGAGGGGGGTTGGGGGGGGGGGGTTACATTTTTTAATATTTATTGAAAGTTATATTTTCCATACAACGATGGTTCATTTTTATCATTTCGTTTTTCCAATCAACACATTTCACTAAACAACCCTCTTCTAATATCCAAATCGCAATTAAAATGAAAGACTTAATTGGGAGAAACGCCGGTTGCATTGTTACAAGTGAAAATGTGAACCAAGAGCCTATTCATCTTTGTATTCAGATGCAGGAGGCCCTGACCGGAAGTGGATCCGCCATTGTTGACGCCACGCTCCAGTTCCGGTTTCCTCCGACCTTGCATAATTATCGAAATGTGTTAAGCTCAGTCCTTGGGCCCATCTCGAGGCCTTGGCGGGGGAGAGAGCATCCTTTCTAGCGTCCCACGGGCCTCGGTAATCGTTAATTGCTGTACTGTACATCTGTCTTGCGGTTACCTCATTCTTCACCTTTCGGAATATGATACCTGCTTCGTGTCTTGCTTCCTGCACTATAAATACTCACGTGGTGATTCCACCACTGACGTTTGAGGAAAATTAAGTTTAGGGTGTCAAATCATAGGTAAGCCTAATTCTAACGTAGGCTAAATTTTATTTGACCCTTCAACTTGGAAGTAGGCCAAAGCGTGGTAAAACAAACACGGGAGTTAAAAAACAGTTCATTGAACTAAACTGTATTTTTTTACCTGATTGAGTGCTATCATCCAACTGCACGTTTCAAAATGAAGCAATTAAAACATTGTAAAATTAAAATAACGAGCTAAGATTTAATTTTTGAGTTCTTAACTATTCGATAACGTCACTGATCGCGAAGGAGCCGATTTTTTTACGTTTTCAAGTGGAAGTGAATCTTCTATTATTTCAAGTATAGTTAGTAGGTGTAATTTTAGATCCGTTGGAGACTGCTCTAATATGACGAGTCGACATTTAAAGTTATTTTCGATTGTTTTTTGCCAACTTCAAGCGTTTTAGAGAAGGCTCAATTCATGAATACTGTATTTCCAAAAGACTTGGGAGTTCTAACAATACTGAATGATAATGTAGACGGAACAGATTATAGGAAACATTCCATAGTCTTGGAACTTATTCACTAACAGGAGGATGTATACTGTAGCTAGCTGTTGAGGATTCCCTACCTGCCACCGTAGATGTCGTGGGTGAGCGGCGAGCTCTCATCATCGGAGAAGTTGTCATCGCTGCCCTGCTCGTTCAGCGGGTGGGGGCGCAGCCCCGTCATCGCCGTGCCTGCAATGATGACATGAAAATGATGATACAGTTGGTACATCTGATAAAATGCTGCTTATGAGTCATCTTCAGCCCTGGGCCAGTATCCCATTGTTGCGCAGTCGGCAATGTTAACCATACGGCTTTTATGCTATGGTATTTTATTCCTCTGTTTCGGAAGCCGTTTTTCAACCGATTTGCTTTAAACTTGGTAAGTGTTTAGTTGAATAGTTGTATTAGGCCCCTCATACCTCAACATTTAAAAAAATTAACAAAAATTTCTTTGTGAAGTCGCAAAGTAAATCGGTTTTCTTTAGTAATATTATTTGTTAAATTTTCAAAATTTTGAGGTATGGGGGGCCTAATATAACTATTTAACTAAACACTGACCAAGATTAATTAAAATCGGTTGAAAAATGGCGTCCGAAAGCGGGGATTAAAATACCATGTTTTAGCATAAAAGCCGTATGGTTAACATGACCGATTGCGCAACAATGGGCTACTGGCACAAGGGTGAAGATGACTCCTAACAGCATGATGGTTCATTGAAGCAGTTTTGTTTAGAGTTAATAAAAACAAAACTGCTTCAGTGAAAAATAAGACATACGTGTTATGATCAAGATAAAAACTGCGCGTTCATGGAGTGTATGAAGGTAAGTAAATAATTCATCATAAAATACAACCAACCACCGATGACAAAACTTAGAATTACTTCAAAGACTGATGACAATATTATAATAACTCGTTCTTAATCCCAGTAAAGTTTGGGTTCAATGTGATGATATGTACTATTTAATATCTATCGTAGAAAAATTGCTTTCTTATTTATTAAGGGTGGACTAGATATAGCAGGCTCTCATACCTGAGTTAAAATGCGTATTATTTTTTATATCTTAAAAGGTAAATTAATTGCGTTACTTTTTTACTGAACTGAGAGTTGTATTTTCACATTTCGATCTTTTAAGGTATGAGAGCTCTAATGCTCAAATATAACTAAGTAAATAATTACCAAGTTTCAAGAAAATTAGTAGGAAAACAGTGCTCGAAACAAAGAAATAAAATTTCATGGCCTAAAAGCCATATGGTTAACACAGCCTATAGCGATACAAGCCCTAAGGCGAAGAAGACTCTTAATATATGGTTTTCATCATACCATTGCGATAAACGTTGTTTTCGGAACTGCCAGCTGTGATCGAAACTAGTTGATTCCCGGTGGGTTGGATAAACGTGTTGGTAAACAAAGTTTTCGGGACTAGACCTCGAAACAGTGGTTTTCGGGACTAGGCCGGAAAAAAACTTCCAATGTTTGACACCACTAGCGCTGCTATTCTGCTTACAGTAACTTAAACCTCGTTGACTCCAATACATAAATGTCAAACAGCTGATTGTTTAGTAGTAAATAGTTCAAATACGAGATAAACAAATAACAACGTAAGAGGGGGTATATAGGTTAAAATTTATTAGTTTTTATCCAAACAGTAAATTTATTAAAGGTGGTATGATGAAAAGTACTGTTCGTAACTCGTCCGAAAGTGGTATATCGGTGTTCGATCGAATTCAAGTACTCGGCTTCGCCTCGTACTTGAAACTCGATCTTGCACCGATAACGACCACTTTCCGGACTAGTGACGAAATATACTATTTCACAAACCATATGGAGTAATTAAAATTTATCCCAATCCTTGATATGTTCAGGCACAAAATTATGTCACAAATTGCATACCCAAAATGACTGAAATGTTATCTAGAATTGTTTATTTAAATACTCAATATTGAATGTTTAATAACGAACTAAAAGGGCTGTTTAGAGTTAAACAATTGAATGGCAACTATTTTCGTTTGAAACAAAAGTCTCCACCTTTACCTTTTCATGCTTGCAGGACTTGTGGCCGAAACAAATGAAGCGGCAATTGTTCGTGGTTTCCCAAGTTTCGCTACAGTAGTCCGCCGTTCCCACCTGTTTATCGCGTGGCCCAGTTCCCGTGTTCCACGACGCCATTCTCGCTATTGGAAACGCTTTAGAAGTCGTATGAGTACGGTAATACATGTTTAATCATGATAATATGATGAATGTCTCGATTATGTATTAAAATAAGCGAATAAATTATATGAAAAATGAGAACAAGAAATCAATTCTCGCTACGATCAGGAACCTGCAAGTGATGTTTGGTTGTTGACGGGGTTCAATGTATACTAAGAGCTCCAATGTATACTAGGAGCTCCAATCTATATAGGAGCTCCAATCTATATAGGAGCTCCAATGTATATAGGAGCTACAATCTATATAGGAGCTCCAATGTATATAGGAGCTACAATGTATACTAGGATCCATAATGTGTACTAAGACACAAAATGAATTCACAAGGAGCTATAATAGCAAAATATTACTTGAAACAAAAGTACGTTTTACAAGAATAATTCAAGTAAAAATAAAATATCTTTCCTCCATTACCGGAGTGAAGGATTCTTTATAAATATATAACACTATTTACGACGCTGAAGAAATGTATGAGTATTTTAAAAGTATGGGGTTTCCCATTAAATGTTACTTTAATATTCCGGAATACTGGAAATACACCCATCCTTATAATTTAACCCTTTGATGTATCCTTTTTAACGCGGACACAGAACATTCAACCCTTTATGATTTACGGCACATTTGAATGGTCGGTTACATAACTGGGTGCATAAGCACGAGTCGTGACGAATGGATTTCAAGCGAATTCGCTCTGTCCGAGAGAGGTTACCTTTCTACACAGTGTGAAAGCTGTTGATCGCCTTTGGCTGCATAGCGTCTAGTGTTAACAAAACGTTTAAAGTGTTGTTTCCTTTTCATTAATATTCCAATTCGTTTTCCTTCAATCACTAAATCACTATTTTGAGACAGGTACCTCACATCATGGATAACCTGAATATGAATGAGAGATGAGTGTAGGATGATTGTGGAGAGATCTTGTAGTCTTGTTACTGACTAAGGCCGACATTTTCCTTAGGCAGGACTGTTAATTAATAGCCCAACAGCCAATGGTATCTAAGGACCTACAGTTTAACGTGGAATCCGAATCACAATTTCAACTTCATTTTATATACGAATTGGTATAATTATGAGGATAGTCTTTATGAATGAAATAGTATTCACTATTGCGGACTTTAATCCTCACTAGGGAATATCGCTTCAATGTATACAGAACCAAATAAGGAAATAAGTAGAAACATCCTTATGGGGAAGTGAGAACGCCACCCCTGAAACACAGATAGCACTACCGGTACTAATACGTAATTTTTAAGGATTATGCTGATTGGTTGAATTAAAATAGATGGCTAGAATAATTTTGCAGAAATTTGTTATTGTTTTGATTTTTTGTAAACAAATACGCTCATTTTGACATTTAAGAGGTAGAAAGAGCGCTTCCTGCGACACTAAGGAGAAGTAATCCTAGCATCAGCGCTTCATTTTACTCTGGTTTTCGGGGGCAAAACTAAAATTTTTTTAACATGGGATGTCCCAAGGCAATTAGGGGATGTCCCTACTTATTCGGTTCTGTACAGGACTGTGGAGAACATATGAAAAAAGAAGGGCTGTTTCATTCCTTTGATGTTGGAAAATGCCGCTTTTGGTCAGGCCGGTGACGTAATCAATCTGATGTCCATAAGAATAACATGTACCAGCTGATCAGGCTAGTGACGTTTTGGGGTACTAATTTTTACACCGTTTTACCCGCTAATGAAACAGCCCTTGTCTATTACATTACAGCAGTTTTCCCCTACAGCAGTTTTCCCCAGTCCTGGGTTCTGTATACATTTATCACATTCACAAGCCATCGCTTATAACTATCCACAGTTCGTGACCTCCAAGTAGCTGGATTACAGGACATCGCCACCGTTTCAGTCAATGAAATATAACTCGTATTAGTGTCTTAATGTGGTACAGACAAAATTTTCTTCCTTTACGAAAGCATTTCGCCTTCTATTAACAGGCCCGGATTATCCACTAGGCCAACCTAGGCCATGGCCTAGGGCGTCAGCCGAGAGGGGGGCGTCAAACGGGCCTTTTTAATACTATGTTTCAGTCAAAAAACTATTTAACTGCAAATATAATTTAATTTTGGGGTTTTCACGTTGAATTCTTTAATAACAAGAGTAAATAGAATATTCGGCTAAATAGAAAGAAGAAAGAATTATTCAAGCGACTAGAGGACCCTCTAAGTTGCCGGGACCTAAGGGGCTCCTTCGCGGTGGGAACGAGCGCCCCTAATGTGCCGTAAAGTCTCCCTGATTAGCGGTCAAGAACATCACCCCCGACTGGCGATAAACATCGCCCTGTAATCGACGGTAAATATCTCTCTTGATCAGAGTTAAATCAAGCCTCCGACCGCCGGTAAAGAGCGCCCCTGATCGACTGTAAAGAGCGCCCCCAATACGCATAAATAGCGCCTGTGGTCAGCGGTAAAGAGCGCCACCGACAAGCGCTCAATTCCCCTCAATCAGGGTAAATAGCGCCCCTTTGCCTTGACCGTGGCCTTGTAAGGTTTGCCTTGACATTGTTCATTTGCCCTGGATTTAAATTTATTTCTGTATTACAATTATACAGTGTGGTTCAGAATTCCCTGCCAACATTTTAGGCCATTGTTCCTGGACCATAAACAAATATGAAAATCATAGTAATAAAGTCCAAATGCCGCCAGTTACCCTCACAGCCAAAATTTTGTTTTTTACACATATTAGGCCTAATTTTTTATTTCCACAACGGATGGTTGTATTGAGTTCAGTTTTGGCATGGATCTTTATCACACCAATGTCTATTTCCAGAGAAAATATTTATTATTTTCCGATGTGTATTTTTAAAATGGCGGCCATTTTAAATTTGTAAGGTCAAATATCTTAAAAAACGGTAAGTTTTTAAAAATTTTTACTAGAAACTAAAAAATTGACTAATGAAATTACGTAACTAAGGATACCAAGTTTGTAAGGATATGACAACAAATAACGGAGTTATTGCGATTTTTCTCTTAAAATAACATAAATTTGCATTAATTTTAATGCAAAATCATTGTTTTTCAGCAGAAAAATCACAATAACTCCGTTATTAGTTTCCAATACGTCCTCGGAGTAAAGTGACGAAAATACCAATCATCATTGTCCTTTAATAGTTCTGTGATTTTATACTATAGCCTAAGTAATTACAATTAAAATAAGTCAACTTGTATCGGATTGTTTTTTGTTTGTTTTTTTTCGGGGGGGGGGGGGGGGGCGTAATTGTGACCTTTGGCCTAGGGCGTCAAAAAGTGTTAATCCGGGCCTGTCTATTAAACTAAACCATTATGAGTAAAGCCACAAAGATATCAGTTATAAGCTGATGTATCTTCTTCTTCACTGTATGCATTGCATTACGGTATGTAAGTGGTTTGTTTAGAGGTACGTGTGTCATAAGGTAATTAAATTTTAAAAAAAAATTGAATTACAACCATTTTATTTTCACTTGTAAAAGAAAACAAAATTCTGTAAACCTTGAAATAAAAGAGAACAAACAAACAAACAAACAAACAAATACTTAAAAATAGTGTTTACGTTTTATGGCCAAGAACACTCTATACAATCTAAATATAAACATTACTGTCAACACTTTAGCTAAACACCACGCAAAATAGATGATGAGAACCAACTTTCAACATTTGACATCTTAAAAGTTTTAAGTTTTCACTTTTTTACTTTGGTAGTTATTATTCTTTGTATTATTTCACATTGTTCAAAGAATGTCCAGTTACAGTCACTTCTTATAGTACAGGAGATGTTAAATCGTCAGTTTGGAAGCGAGGCTCGAAATAACAACTGATTATTCAAATCAGCTCCAGGCAGGTGGGAGTTTATTCTCGGTTCATCCATCAAAGAACGATTGTGAAAGTTGAAATAGCCAAGCCGGTTAGTATGCAGTTTTGAAATGGTTATATAACAAAATTATTCAAACTTCATGTCAAAATACCGATGTATCATTTCTTGTTTTGTTGAAACACTGCAAACCAAAGGTAAATGTTTTATTTTAATACATTACGCTAACCACCACCATTTCTTGAGTTTAGACAAAAATAACATGTATCGCACTGCAAAAAAGGGAAGAAAAGATTATTAGTTGTGTTATAGCGAAAACTAAATTAAGTTCTTTCAGCATCAACTGGTAGGCTGGTAAACTCCAAGGTCATAGACAAACCAACGTAAAGATTGTAGATTTTTCTAAATTGTATAAGATTTTTGTATATATAAGATTGTCACTATTTAGCTATTCAGATCATGACCAAAGAAGAACTGAAATATGCAATAAGTAAATATCAACAACACAGCAAGTATTGTATTTCTGGGTAAGGTCTTTTTTTAATACTATTGGGCACTTTCTTTGAAACACCGCCGCTTTATAGGTAATATTAATGTATTTTAAGAGCATGACTGAAAGGTAAGTGTCTTTCATCTTCAACAAAATATTGATCGTTACAGTGTAAATCTTAGATGCAATCTGTACAATCTACTATCTATATGTTGTTGTTGTTATTCGTGGATAAGGAGACCCCGGCCGAACCGTTGAGCACGTCTGCCTCAAAATGGGCATTTTGCGCAAGCCCCCGGAAGGATGGGATATTGAAGGAAGAGAAAGGGTGAGACAAGGGACTGTCCACTCATGTTCCAGTTAGGGGTTTCTATGCCCGTCGCATTCCTCACCCCCTGCTGCCTTGAACATATGTTCCAGCTAGAGGTTTCCATGCCCATAGCATTTCTCCTCACCCCCTGCTGTCTACATAAGTTCCAGCTAGGGGTTTACATGCAGTTCGCATTAACCCCCCACTATCTTGAACATGAATGGATTATGAAGGAAGGGAAATTGTCATAGTGGACAGCCAAAAGACTTACCACAGTGTTATGACAACTTCGTTTGCTGTACCCAATGTCAACTTCACAACTAGTATAAACCAGTTTTAAAGTTGTCCTGGGACTATCTATATATTAATAGTCAAGCATGTTTCGTTTCCTCCTTTTTCTTTCTCAGCTTGTGGGCATCGTAGGAGAATTCTGCGCATACCGTTAGAAAGGTATCGTCATGCAGATGAGCAGAATTACACTTTAATTTGCATCGGCCCCCAGGGCTATGCGCTATGCCCTGTAGCATTGACTTTAGTGTACATAGTCAATGCCTATAGGCTTTCAAAGTTTCAATGTTAATCTTATGGGAGAAGAATAATTGATTGAATCATTACACAGCTGTTGTAATAACAAATGCTGGCAAGACAGGAAGAACAGATGTTCCAGTTATAAAACATTTCAAAATTAATTGGTTCAAGATCAACTGAATCTTTGGTCGAATTTCGACCAGTGGGCGATCCCTAGTCCATATTTAATAGGCGACATGTATGCCTATTTTTGTAAAAGGAACTCCTCCCACAGTTTCCAACCGATTTTAATGATTTTGGGGTCATTAGGTAGAGCTCGGCTTGAAGTTGTTTCTAAAGTAAATTGGTAAACATCCATCCAAATGGAAGGGCCCTGCATGATGTCGGGGCCAACGTTAACTACTTAGTAATTGTTAGTTCACGTCGGCCCTGATACAAAATCATAAAAAAAATTCAATTTTAACAGTTGTAACAAGTAAACACAGCACATAAGCTAGAATATCTGTTTATTTATACCAAAAAGATATGTTAAACCACGGAGGATCCACTGATTAACGAACTGCATTAAACAAGAATAGCCGGTAAAAAGTATCCAAAGTAAACTGGTCGATTTCGAGCACCAAGTACCTAGTAAATCCATAAACTACAATGTAGATACTGCGATGCGTGGTAATGTTTTTTCACAACACACTTTTACGCTGCAAAATCTCAATTCTGTCTACCAAATGATGAACCTTAACACAACATACACGAACAAAGGTTCACCTTTTCAACGAAACATGCAAATAAAAACTAGCTTTCGAGATAAGTAATGGGTTTTCTCAACAATTCGGGCATGTTCTAATTACCAACCATTCAAGTGCTCAGTCCGTATGGTGAAAGTAAACCGAACCGTTCGGGTGAAACAAAACCTGCCTACAGTGTCATGCAAATCTGGGCGAACCTCTGCCTTACTCACACACGACTCACAGGCCTCATTCCTTAAATAAGTAATTAGAAGCTGTTTGTGAACTAATTTCTTCGTTAAAAGTATCTGTAGCATTGACTATTGCAATCCCATTAATTAACATCTATAATATTTTGCAATTTTAATCGAGATAATTTGCTTATTTACTGGTACCGTTGTACCTTTTGTATTCTAGTAGCATAGTCTGACAAATGGGCTTGAATGGTTTTAGGCAACTTGTTATAAAGCCTTGAGCGTCATATAGAAGTCCATACCCTGAATTATAATGTAATAATCAATTTATGGTTGTTTCTAGAGAGTGATATTTGTGTCTATTATGTGTCTATCTACGCCAGTGGCATTTTTTACGTTTTGACGGGGAACGGTCCAAACCCCAGTCTTCTAATTATCTAACATCGACCAGTTGTTAGAAAGCATCATTAATTAATAGCCCACTAAAAAAATGGTAACTGGGTCCGGAATCGAAATATTAAAAAGCTACTAATTTGACTCAGGATCGAACTGGCAACCTTTGGATTCAAAGGCGAGCACTATAACCACTCAGCTACCCTGCCAGTTTAAATGTCTGCCAGTTTCTAGACAAAAATTTATCCAAATTCCATTTTCTTATCAACAAGTGCTTTATTTCTAATGTAAAAATACAATGTATAATTTAAAATTAACAAATGGGTTTATTCATGGTCTATTCAACATGAACGTAATTAAAAGAAAACTTCATGATCAGCTCAAAAAGGTTTCAATTTAGGAAAGAATTTTCATCAGCCATTGAACTATAATTCATGACCAATTTTGATATCACCGCATGCCATATAAGGAAACGCAAACTTAACATCTTGAACATTGCTCAAAACAGTTCTTCAATTTTCCTTTACTCTTTTCTCAATTACTACTAAACGTAACCAACAGAATAGGGTAAAACTAAGAATCCCATTTCACTTAGAAATAGTTTACCAAAATACACTTTGACTAAGGATTTTACAAATCGTTCAAAACCTTACCATCCCGTAGTCGATCGAAATAGTCCAACCGTGATCCAAACAGCCACTTGAATGTCATCGACATCCTTTTTCGCACACAAACACAGAACCTACACACTACAACCCAGGTTCACCACTCACGACATACCCGACAACACTCCGCTCTTCGCGGACACTCGCGCCGAAATGCGGCCTCCCCGATGCTCATGTGTGCTATGCTCATGTGCTCTCCTTGCTCACGACGAGACGAGCAAGGGCCGTATCATGGTTAATTGGGGGTGATGTAAACATGCACGCAATCGACGAGCGAAGCGACCGAATGGCGGACGAATCTGTCCAGGAGTTCCGGTGTAGCAACGTCCGGTTGTATAAACATTCTTGTGATCTGCGTGAGGGAAATATGGATGTCAAGTTTAACTGGTGGAAAGATGAGAGATAAACACTGTATGGAAGTAACATAATCGATGAGATGTATGGTCCGTCGTGCGACACTTTTTTTTAAGAGATATTGCAGGAGCGCTTTCAGTTGAGAATGGCTAGAAGCCGAAAGCGCTCCTGCAATATCTCTTCAAAAAAGTGCTGTCGCACGACGGACCATACATCTCATCGATTATGTCTTCGGTTCACGGACCCCATCATCTTCAAGAGTTTATTGTAGGGAAGTAATTAAACAAATTAATTATCACTTGAGAATACATTATCTTTGTAATAGTGTTTTTAAAGAAAATAGTCTAGTTTAATGAAACTATGTGTTTGGGTTACTAAAGATCCAAAACATTTTACTTTTTTATATTTTCCATATTCCATATTAAATTTATATAAGTAAGCAGACAACCAAAATGTCAAAACCTTTTTTCGGAAAGTTTTACTATTCTCAAATTTCCTTCTTTTACGACGGAAGAAAGTGAATAATGTGTAGGTGTAAACATATGTAGTGTTTCTTAGTGGTTATCAGCTTTCAACACCTTCAGTAAGGAGAGAGCGGTCATAAAAAATACACTATACAAAAGTTAAATTACTATCTAAATTTCTTTATTGCCTGATCTCAGAATTGCATTTTAATTTCTTAAATAAGTCAACAATGACTCGACTAATCTCGTAAAGATATGGGGGGTTTCAACTTAAAAAGATAATATATTTTAAACCGTGTTTTGCAGTTTCAACGCCACTCATCAATGCTTTGGCCTGGCGAGGACCTTGGAACACAATGGAACACACACAATCACCTTAGACCCTTACGTCACCTTCCTTCCCACACGGTCGAGATCTCATCTTGGAACCGTTAACGAAGTTTTAATGTCACGTTCGCCGAGTAAATACACCTCTAATTGTAAATTGATGAATCTTGACCAACCGCTATCGCAATTTCCATCGATTGGTCTGTGTTTGCACTGTAGTTAATGACGTTCAAAATCGCCATTTCATTGCCAGAAATATTTATTTCACTACTACTAATTCATTGTGAGTAAAAATAGACCATTAATTCTCTTTGCAATTAATAAGGATTTTAAAATAAGCACCTACTCTAAACTGGTTAAAAGACTTCTGAATACTTGATATCATACAATGAATATGAGACAAGAAACGCTACATAATTAAATGTAACTTTCGAACTTTTTTATTACAAAAGATTTTACTCAAGGTCCAACCTTTTGCTTACGACGTTAAATGACCTTGGGAATGGGAAAGCTTAGTTTTTTACAAACGATATTATTTATTTATTTAAATGGATTATAGTCTCGAAGTCCCGTATCGGCGCAGACTAAAGCACGTTTCCATCTTACAATGGCCAACAAGGTAAAAACTAATAGCTCAGTGTTGATCGCTGTGTTAAGAATCGGCGTTTTCAACATCCAAAGATGCCCGACAAAACTTTCACAGACGCAAAATTGAAGTTGATAAGATGAAAACATGCCAATTCTTTTGTTCCCATCAACCAAACTTTTGAAACCTCCCACTATATTTTCGTATTACGTCTCATGTCATATTTCCCGAGCTCATCAACATCACTATGAACGCTACACACTATACTGTAGGCCTAAGTGCAAGGTTGGTGACCGACGGACACACGCGCACGACCGTGCACGCGCGCCCACGTCCTCCACGTGCAGTCACGTGACCTAGGCTATGGGAACATTTTAATGTCTCCTCCTTCCGTTGAATACCAAAGACGCTGCGGTATATTTACGGAAATGGCAGATATGGGAACGGTATCGGGGAACATGATGAATTCGCTCGTGTTCAAAAAATTGCTTTGTTTAATGTGAAAAAATGAGTCCAATTACTTGTTTATTTTTTAAAAAGGTTTATATATTTACCAATTTTGTCCATTTACTATGAAGGTTTAGCGCCCTTTTCCCCATTGCCCTTTTCCCCATTGGTGAATTCGTTTTAGATTTATGTCCACGAGTTTATATATATATATATAAGCTGTCAATGTCAATAGAATGTTGTGTCTTACTCAAGATTACAAAAAATATATATCCCTACTTGCCATACGAGTTTGTGTCGCATGTCGCCGAAAGTGCTGCAATAAATTTCACTCCATTTGACTCAATGCATTTAGACTACATTCTTCGTGTTTTCAACTCCTGTCGCGGATATTTTGGAAAAGCGACAGTATAATCTAGACGAGTTTCGCGCAATGTCGCGCAACACGCTGCATAAATGGTCCCATTTAACTATGAAAGCGGCGCGACTAATCTAGGTGTCGCGTGACGCGTGTCGCACCGTGCATAAAACCGATCTTTTAAGGTTCCATTCATGCACGCGCTTGTGTCGCGCGTTTTGATAACGCGCGTTTCTTGGGAGCATTGAGTTCAATTGGACCATTTATGCATGCGACATGATGTCGCGCGTTTTTTTCTGTCGCGCGTTTTCTAAATCAAAACGCCCCCTCCTAGAGAAACGCGCGTGTTTTATGTCGCGCGACTTGTCAAAGTACATTGGGAAATATGGTACCGTTTATGCAAACGCACGTTTTCCAGAAAACGCGCGACATCGGTGAGCAGTGCTGCCACCAGTACGCCACCACGCACGGATCCATTCGCTCGACTGACGTGGAAGTGAAGCTATTGGTAGTACTGGAAAACGTGCGACAAGAAAACGCGAGTTTTTTGCACATTCTCGATGTCGCGCTGTCGCGCGTCTGTGTCGCGCGACACAAAACGCGTGCAAAAATGGGACCTTAAGCAGTGCGATATTTCAGTTCGCCAACGACACCTATAGCGACGGTTGGTCCGCTTTCCCCCTCTGTCACGTTCCGTCCTGTCACTCCTCTAGTCCCCTGCTTTCCCCGGGTGTAAACCCATTTTGTCCGTCAGATCCTGACAATATGACTCGGTCCTCCCTGTCGTGCGTATCTTCTGCATGGAGTACAACAATGGACTTCCTTAGTTGAAATCTCCCATAAGCTGTTTAGACTAGAAAAATCTTACTGGAAGATAGGAAATAACTTGGCAACTAATTAAAACTTAGCTGTACTTAGTTGGTTTAAAATAGCCTTTACTTTTTTTTGTTCTTTGCGTCTCTGTATCGCGTTCTAGCAATTCTATCAGCAAATTAAAATATTTTGCATTCAACTTTTTAACTCTTGCTCAGCTGACTGCTACTTTAAAGTAAATTCGGAAATTAATTTTTGTAAAAGATTATAACCTTTGTTGCAAGTCACACTATTAAATTATTCATTTTATTTATTTTCCATTATAATCCATGCAAATTTACGATATTTTAGAAGAAAATCTTAATAACTCAATTTATTTGTTGTCAGATCTTTGCAAACGTGGTATCATTGGTTAGATAATTTAATTCTTCCACTTTTTTTGCTATTTTTGACTCTTTGATAACACTTACCGATTTCGAGAAATTTAAGTTAAAAAAATTACCGCCATTTTAAAAATACACATCAGAAAAACATTGATTTAAAGTAACATTGGTGTGATTAAGGTTCATGCCAAATATAAACTTAATCCGTTATGAAAAAAGTATAAAATAAAAAAATGACGGCTGTCGGCTTAATGGAGCATTTTAGGATATATGTTCCTGCCTATTTTTTGTTTATTTTGATCCAAGGAATCACAACACAGATTTATGGAATAGAGTTTCCAAACACCCTGTATAATCCTCCATATATCCCCTTTAATCTAGTCAAAATTATAATTTATCTCAATCAAAAACGCTCAATTTACGCTGCGGAAATGTCAGCATGGTGCGTGCCCATATTTTTCAAAGTATTAGATTAAGCGACCTTGCTCATTGGTTTTAATATTCACTTTGGTTATAGTGCCATGGTAATCAAGCTATTTACACCATACTCTTCACAACTAACAGCTGTTAAAAGAATGGATGCTTTTTTTTGTTTTTGTTTACTTTTACTTGTTATTTCGTTGCCAAAATAGCAACCTGGAACAAAAAATCATCAAAATGCAAAATGCCTAGTACAAACAATCATTTTCTAAGAAAAAAAATACAACTCGCAGTATTTTAAATTATTCATATCTGCACTATTATTCACTACTTTGTGCGCATGTTATTCTTACACTAAGCAAACAAAATTATCTGAATTCTCCATATCGCCAGGGGCAGTCTGGAGACTGTACGGGCATGGCGCTCCCAAGGGTCCCGAGCCCAGTCGTTGGCTGACTTCACACTACAAGATCCACTACTACAAGATCCACTGCTACAAGATCCACTTCTACAAGATTGGCGCTCCCGGGGTCCCGAGCCCAGTCGTTGGCTGACTTCACACTACAAGATCCACTACTACAAGATCCACTGCTACAAGATCCACTTCTACAAGATTGGCGCTCCCAAGGGTCCCGAGCCCAGTCGTTGGCTGACTTCACACTACAAGATCCACTACTACAAGATCCACTGCTACAAGATCCACTTCTACAAGATTGGCGCTCCCGGGGTCCCGAGCCCAGTCGCTGGCTGACTTCACACTACAAGATCCACTACTACAAGATCCACTGCTACAAGATTGGCGCTCCCGGGGTCCCGAGCCCAGTCGCTGGCTGACTTCACACTACAAGATCCACTACTACAAGATCCACTGCTACAAGATCCACTTCTACAAGATTGGCGCTCCCGGGGTCCCGAGCCCAGTCGCTGGCTGACTTCACACTACAAGATCCACTACTACAAGATCCACTGCTACAAGATTGGCGCTCCCGGGGTCCCGAGCCCAGTCGCTGGCTGACTTCACACTACAAGATCCACTACTACAAGATCCACTGCTACAAGATTGGCGCTCCCGGGGTCCCGAGCCCAGTCGCTGGCTGACTTCACACTACAAGATCCACTACTACAAGATCCACTGCTACAAGATTGGCGCTCCCGGGGTCCCGAGCCTAGTTGCTGGCTGACTTCGCACTGCAAAATCGACTACTACAGAAGGCACCTCTTCCATCGACTCCCGGCGCCCCTCAGGAGGTCCTGGAGAGCTTCTGAAAGGGTGGAGTTTCTCTAGATCTTCTGGAGGAGCGTCGGTTTATGACTCTACGTCACCTACTCCTCACGTGGGTCCCATTCCAACGTTGGAGGAACGGGCACATCGGCGACGAGGGGCTAACCACATCACTCCATCTTGTGTTCACAATGACACCAACAACTGAATAAGTAAATTCCTGTTTGAATAATTTTTGTTGAGTAAATTCAAAATGTATGGTGTAAATCCTATGAAAGAAATGCTTTAAAAATAATATAAAAGAAAGTATTGAAAATAACAATTTTTAAAGAAAGATATCATTCATTTTTAAATTTTATATCTTTTACACACAAACAAACATAAACATAATACATAATATTTTGATTAACTGATATGTAGTAAAAAATTGATTTTAAAAGTTTTCAAATCATGTTTTGAACAAAACTTAAGACTAAGATGATTTAATATTAAAATTTTTAAATTCTTAAGAAACTGATCCGCTGACTAAAAAAACATTGATCTGAGTCAGTAGGTTATGAAATTGTTTGGGCATAAATGTGGTTTTGAAATACTTTCAAAAAATGTTATACAAAACTTGTAGATTGAAAAAATTTCTGTTTGCCCAAGTTAAAAAGTAATGAATTTTGAAACAAAAGATAATGTTAGATAGAGTTTTTGCTTTTGCTAATAAATCAAGTAAATATAAGTTATCGATATGTGTTGGAAACCCATAAAACCCCGTTCACATAACCCGATAAAGCTCCTTCGCCAACACATGAACGCAGACCTGGTACGGTACTACACCTTCATGTACAATTTAATCAGGATCAGATCTCCCATTCAAAAGTGATCACGGACACATAACTTATATACATATACAAATTAACGAATACAGTAGTGTTTTTGGTTTCTGAGGGTCTCAAAATACCACGCTACTACCGTTATAGCGAACTCCCTATGGGGAAAATATACACTCAATAATATTGTTTGCGATTATTATTTAAGACTATCGACACATATGATAGATCCTATGTTATATACTTCATATAACATGATAATCCCTGTAACTGCAGGTTTTTTTAACAGGTAATATAAATAACTGAAGATAATAAAGTCTCTGCAAATATAGCAATCATTGGGACAAACTGCAACGAAGAAAACAAAGGAAACTATTGTCATCGTTTGGTAAAGAAAGTAGCCCCGGAGGTTAACTGTTTTGACTTGCAGTCTGAGGAGTAAGCGGTCCCTGTTGTGACGACCTCCACGAGTGTTGACATAGATTCTGGAGGCCCAAATGTCAGGATGGTTAGCGTTTCAGGGTCAGACTTCTCACCAGGATCGTCACTATTACAAATCCCCTCCCAGCAGTCAAGCTACAGTAAAAGTGAAGGAGTATACATGTGAGATTATCACATGAGACAATACGGATTTCAGAATTCTACTTTCACCCTTCTATATTCATATAATGTGGCGACACACTACCGTACATTGGACCGAACATCGAACCAGACATTATACCGTGCAGGGAGGTAAGTTTACTCAGAAACTTTCCCCGAACAAGACATCGGACCGAGCATCGCTCCGGATATAAATTCACTCATTCTCTGAGCAAGGTAAAGGAAGTTTAGAGAGAGAGGGAGAGCATGAGTGGGTGAGGGCGCTAGGGATTGGGGGGAGACGAGGGCGTTCCATCGTGAGGTTCGGGGCGATGATCGGGGCCAGCAAACCGCCTCCAGAGCGGTCGGCTCCACGATCAGGGTCAATTTTGCTCCGAACGCTGTACCGAGTGTCACCCCATACGCTCGTGATGGAAAGCCCCTTCCCTTATCCACTACACCCTCTAGTGCTCTCACTGGTGCCCACCCACTTCGTCACCCCCCATTTCGTCACCTATCATAAAAATCACTGAGCCGTACTAATGAGGGTCGGCCGCCGTCCCGTCCCCCTCGGGGCCTGCTACCTGAACTGATCGGTGTGAAGTATAGGATTCCGTTCCCAATCACAAGAGGGAACGGTGTTCACCGTTAATGACTCGTTTACCTCCGTGCAGAGAAAAGTGTGCAAGCAGATTAATACTATAGTACTGTATAAACATTCCATTATCCTGTATATCATAAGTCGTTATCAGTCGCTGGGGCTCAGTCGTTATCAGTCGCTCGATGCGAGCAGAGGTCTTATCTCTCCGCGTGTCCGTCTAGTTTCGTGTTGTAGGCTGTCCAGTGTCTCCAAGTCGTGTTTAAAAGCGCTATATTTAAACGAACTTATATTTTTCAAGCAGTAAATCTTCACAGGTTTGCAGCTGCAGTGATTATATAGTTACAGTGGGGTTTGTTTTTTTTTCTTAATTATTTTTTCTCTCTCTAATATTTGTATCTTAGTGAATAGACATGGAAAAGTGCGGGAAGTGTGACCGCGATGTGACCCAACAAAGATTGTGAGTGAAGTGTGAGAAAATTGATGTTTTAAGTGTCTCAGAGCACTGGCTAGAAACAGAGGAAATACCATTTTATAGCAAAATAGCAAACCTTGACCTGGCGGGTAGCTTTTGTAGAATTGATGTTAAAAATGGTGGCACTGCTCTGTATGTCAATAAATGTATAAATGTGTCAAAAATAAATGTTGAACGTTTTTGTGTTAATAAGGCCTGTGAGGTAGTTGCTGTAATATTGAAGGACTTGGGAATTATTGTGGCTGCAGTATACCGTTCCCCCTTGAAATTAATATTCAATGAATTCTGTGATATCTTTGAAAACCTTTTAGAATTTTTGTCAACGTTTGAATTGAATGTTTTTGTCTGCGGTGACTTTAATGTGAATATACTTAAAGCATCCAATGAAGATAAAGCCTTTACCAACATTTTGAAGCAATGTGGCTTTTTTCCAACCAACTTCATGCCTACAAGAGGGTCATCCTGCCTGGACAACATCCTGACAAATATGGACCAGTGGAGCTACAGCACAAGGGTGCTCGTCCCGATGGTGTCGGATCATGATGCCGTGGTTACAGAGGTGAAGACAGAGACCGTAAGTAAAATTTTACCTGTTCCTTGGCATGCTGAGTTTGCTTCTCGATTTAGGCCTGGACTGGCAGACCCATGGAGGCTGGAGCAGTTCAAAGTCTCACTAAGCAAGATTCCGTGGATGAACAACTTTGCCCATGTAAGTAGTAGTGTGGAGTGTGGTTTGTTTGACGCTTTTTTCAGCACTTTGCAGGCCTCTTTTGAGGAACACTTCCCAGAGAGGGAAAGGAGAGTAGGTAAGGTGCTTGATAATAGAAAGCCTAGGTGTAGAGATCGCTCCTGGTATACCCAAGACCTGGCAGATCAGAAACAGCACATGCTTACTCTTAGAGAAAGAGGGGACACCCAGGGTTATCAGCGGGCCAAAAAGCTATACAACCTGAACGTGGATCATGCTAAAAAAATGGGTAATATGCAGTTTATTGAAAATTCACACAACAAATGTAAGGCAGCTTGGAATCTCATCAATAATGTAAGGAAACAACATACAAAATTTGGTTGTGATGCAAGCCCAGATGATTTTAACAACTACTTCATTGCATCTGTTGAGGAGATTGTTTCAGCAATCCCCATTTCAGACATTGACCCTTTGATCAACTTGCATGGTATAACAAACAATGTGCTTAATGCTTGGGCCCCAGTTACAGTACATGATATCAATCGAATTGTGGACAGTTTTAAAAGCTCACCGAGTACAGATTACTTTGGGTGGTCAATGACCTTGCTGAAGAAAGTGATCGGGACCATTGCTTTGCCATTGACCATAGTAATTAATGAATGCCTAAAGCGTGGGATTTTTCCAGAACAACTGAAAATGGCAAAAACCGTTCCAATATTCAAGAAAGGAGACATGAGCAGTATTACGAGTTATAGGCCTATATCACTGCTGCCAGTGATAAGTAAAGTGCTAGAGACTGTTATTAAGAAACAAATCTGCTCATTCTTTGAAGAAAACCAGCTATTTTCAACATCCCAGCATGGTTTTAGAAGTGGTAGGTCCACCTCAGGAGCCGTCTCCCAGTTAGTAGATAGCATTGCTCTAGCATTTGAAGCCAAGGACTCTGTCGCTCTAACACTCTGCGATCTATCCAGAGCGTTCGACTGCGTGCCACATAAAATCTTATTGGCTAAGCTGGAGTGCTATGGGATTCGTGACATAGCTCTGTCTACATTCAGGAATTATCTGGCAAACAGACGACAGGTGGTCTCTATCAGTGGGGCAGTATCTAGTGAACGTAGAGTGAAACATGGGGTTCCCCAGGGCTCTGTGCTCGGGCCTTTCCTCTTCTTGGTGGCTATCAATGACCTTAGGGCAGGAGAGGGTATGGTGTTATTTGCGGATGATACCACCCTATGGACCAGGAGACCTAGACCTGAGGAAGCAATGCAAGATGCCGAAACTCAACTCACCTTAGCCAAAGCTTGGTTTCAGGCTAATAAACTCATGCTAAACGAGGAAAAAACGCAACTGTTGGTGTGTACGTTGGTGAGGAACTCAGATCTTCAAAATGAGCCAGTTAGACTCCTCGGTTTTACTCTTGACCATCGACTTGATTGGAATGCCCACACAGAGCAATTGTGCAGTAAGCTGGCCCGTGTTATATTCCTTCTTCGACGTCTTCGGAAATGCATTACGGAACAGTATCTGGTCATGGTGTACCATGCGATGTTCCATTGTCACATAGCCTATGGTATCCATCTTTGGGGGCACTCTGCTGGTGCAGCCGAGGTTCTTAAGCTGCAAAAGCGAGCTCTGCGAGTAATTACTGGTGCAGCACCTCAAGAACACTGTCGGCCAATTTTTGAGCGGCTTAAAATCCTGACGGTTCCCAACCAGTTTATCCTCAACTCGCTTTTGTTATTTAGGGAGCAGATTGCAAACTACCAAACCAGAGGCAATGTGCATGACCATGGGACAAGAAACAGGGACCAGCTAGATGTTCCTCGTGTTAGACTGGCAAGAACCCAAGAGTCATTCCCCGTCTGCGCTTGCAGATTTTACAACAAGCTACCAATGCAGGTCAAAGTATTAGACAACCGGAGGTTCACTAACAAGCTTTCCAGTCGCCTGAAAGAACACCCATTCTACTCTGTTAATGAGTTCTTAAGTGCGGACCTCACAAACTTGTTTGGAGGCAGATGATTGATGGGGAAGCCCGCCATGATTAGTGAAATCTAAATTAATTATATGTTTTTTTTGTGTAAGTTTTAAAATGGAGAAACAAATAAAATTTTCTCTGACGCAGTCAATTCCCTATGCAGGGTCAACGACGAAGCTGTTGGTAATGGTAATGGTAATGGTAAAGGGACTCTATTAAGTGCTCGGACTGCAGTACTGTATTTCACATTTCGTGCGCAAGAAGTGCGTCGAGTGATTCTACAAAAAAAGTAAGTACTCGTAACACCTATAAATGCGACAACTGTACGTCGGAGGCGTCGTCCGTGAGTAGCAGGAACGAACAGGAGCGGGAGAACACGCTCGTGCTCGAGGCAATCGCTAATTTGCGAAAAGATACTATGGACCAATTTGAATCTGCGCGCAAGGAAAATGTGGAGTTATGGTCTAAAACTCAAAGTAAAATTGAAAAACTTGAAGAGGATTTTAACAAACTAAATAACGCTCTCGGGAATGTCGAAGAACAATTTGTGGAAGTAAAAAATCAGATTTCAGAAAATAAAGAAAATATTGAACAAATAAAAGAAGAAAACCTACAATTGCATGAAAAAGTAAGTGAGCTGAAATCAGAGATAAATGATCTACAACAGTATTCCCGTGTAGACAATATAGTTATAACTGGAATACCATTAACTAAGGGAGAGAATGTTCATGACATCCTAAACGTTCTGGCTAAAGTCTTGGGTTTATCTCACAACAGATACGACGTGTCTGCTGCACATCGCCTATCATCGCAAACTGTGAAAGGACGCCCTCCCGCCATAATAGTTAAATTCGCATCTAGAATGATAAAGGCCGACTGGATGTACGCTAGAAAGCAAAAAAAAAGAGTTACGAGCTAATGAAATCCATAGGAGTTTACCGGATCTGACTGTGTACTTTAACGAACACTTGACCGCCCACACCTGGGATATCTTTAACGCAGGGAGACAACTCGTCAAAGAAAAAAGGTTGGCATTCGTATGGGTCACCGACGGCCGTGTGCTCGCGAAAGTCACCGAAACGAGTAAAACTGTGAGGGTGACGAGCGTCGGTGCAATGAAGAGACTACCTCCCCCAGTGCGGCAGCCTAAGGTACCAGCGGAGAATGTCTCCACACCAGCCCCAAGTTCGACACCGTCCCGGACGTCCGAGAGCACCACCCCGGCAGTCACCGTCCCTACGACCACCGCCCCCACCGCCCCCGCCACCACCGCCGTGACATTCGCCTCCACCACTTCCGGCTCTCAGGCATCGTGAGCTGCAAACAATTAATTAGTCATATGTTTGCCTAGAGGTAATTTTATTACATTTTCAAGCACTCATATTCATTCTTTGAGTTCAGTTTAAATTTTTAACATCTGTAGTAATTTTACCTGTTATATGTGTACATAATTTATCTAAAAAGACACGACTTGCTAAAGAAAAGTTTTTTATTGTTGTTGTTAATAATTAATATTTTTTTGTAGTTAATTAATATTTTTTTGTAGTAATCACTTCTCATGCACTAAACTACAGAACCTACAGTGACAGTTTCTCTAATAGGCCTAAACAAAATTTAGAGTTCTGATTTATTTATTTATTTAATTTAAACTATGTTTTATTTGCGAAAGCAAGCAAACAAGTCAGAATTATATAGGCCTATATTCAATTTATAAAAATTAAACAACCTTATAAATTTGTTTTTTTTTTTTTCATCATAGGTACATTTAACTAATAAAAATTTGGTAGGTACCTGTGTTAATTTTAACTACATTCATTGCTTTGTACCTTTTCAATGAAAAATTATTTATTACATGGGTTTGTTATTACTGTAATTATTATAAAATACAAATAAAAGAGTTTTTTTTTTGTTTCAGTAAAAAAATGGACATTTATTTATTTTCTTAACTAAGAATTATCTGTATTAAATTTAACTGCTTTATTACTTTGTGAATTGTCAATTAAAAATGATTTAGTACATGGGTTTGTTATTATTGTCATTATTATAAAATACAAATGCAAGAGTATTTTCCCAGTCATAATTTTTTTTATTTTATCATCTATTTTCTTGACTAAGATTATTGCACAAAAAGAAGAAAGACAAATCTTAGAGAAAATATTTCAGTAGACTATTATCTGATAATTGATAGCACAGTGTACGGCATGTTTCATTTAACAGATGCAACTAAAAAATGCTACAGGTTGGCAATTTTTTTCTTTCTTTTCTCTTTTTTATCTTTTCTTCCGCTTTTTAATAATATATAGCACAAACTCTTTTACAAAATGGCAGTCAGATCAATTCTCTAGTTAACTTAACTAGGCTAACTGCAAGTTCGATGATATACTTCTGTACTTTATTTTCTTATTTAATTACTATAAGAAAAAAATGTATTATTTCATGCAGGAAAGCTTTATTTTCTCTCACTTTAAGTAAGGATGATATCAGACAGTAGACTTAACTTTTAAAATATTGTTTAGGTTTACAAGTTTATTAAGGCAAGTGCTCCTATTTTTTTCGTAAGTTAAGTATCTATTTACTTACACGTAATGTTTAATCAATAATCACGGTAAACATAAGTATTAGCGCCAAAAGTATTTATTACCATTATTATTTTGCACGCTGGATAGCTTACAATGTTTTGTTTTTTGTTTGTTTTTTTTCTGTTCTTTTATAACGCTGATTATGTTTAAAGATAATGAATTAGATGAAATAATTTCCATAGGCTTAAATGATTGTGCAGAATGTGCTGATTTTTACAGTTTTAATTCACTTTTAACCCAGAAAAAGGAGTTTGAAAATTTTAGGATAATACATCAAAACATACGTAGCATTTATAAAAATTTCGATGAGTTTATTATTCTATTACAAGGGATGGACATAAAATTCAATTGCATAGTTCTAACAGAAGCATGGTTGACTGACCAAGAACTTGAGAGTTTACCAGGATATTCAGTATACAGGTCTCAAGACAACATCAATCAGAGCGACGGAGTTGTCGTATATTTGGACAGCTCGTTATCTGCAAGATGTAATCAGCTGTTGCTGGGTGGGGTAGCCACTGCTTTATCCCTGACCTTCGACTGGGCCGGCCAACCGTGCGAATTGTTAGCAGTTTATAGAAGTCCAAATTCTAACATTACTCAATTTGTGGAAGGGATTTATAATTACAGTATTATATTTGCAACCAATCCGACAAATTTTACTTTCGTATTTTCACGGGCGATATAAATTGTAATATTTTAAATACTGCTTCCAACTCGATCGAAGAAAAATACATTGACACTTTACATGAAATAGGTTTCATCCCGTGTATTGACAAAATTACCCGACCCGACAGCAAAACATGTATTGATCACTTTGCTCTGAAAATGAAAACTTATGCTGAAATTACGCCTCTCGTGCTGCACACTCAAATTACAGACCATTATTGTATAATTCTAGACATTGCTAAACCTGGAAACAAAGTGCCCACAAATAATGATGTTTATTTTAATAAGGTTGACTGGCGTAGATTAGAAATTAATTTAGCTAACCAAAATTGGCAAGAAATTTTACAAACAACTGACGTTAATGAATGCACAAAGAAATTAGTAGCCTGTCTTCAAAAGTCATTAAATTGTTCTGTAATACAATTCAAAATTAACTCAAAAAATAAAAAGCTAAAACCCTGGATAACCAATGGTCTTTTGACTTCAATTAGGAAACGTGATTCCATGCACAGCAAACTAAAAAAAGAACCGTTTAACTTAGATCTCAGAACTAGATATTTGCGATATAGAAATTTTTTAAATTATTTAATTAAACAAACTAAAGCCAATTATTTTAAAAATAAAATAGAGGAAGCATCAGGTAACCCAAGAAAATTCTGGGCCGTTGTCGGTGATGTGTCGGGTCGGCAGCGCCGCGGTGGCCGGTTCCCGGTCGAGGGCTTCTGCGCGGGCGGCGACGCTGTCACCCCAACAGCCACAAAAATAATTAGTCAGAATTTTAATGAGTTTTTTGCCAATGTAGGTCAAAAATTAGCTGATGCCATCAAAACAAACGGCCCTCCAGAGGTGGACGATGCCGACCACGCGCGTGACTCCGTATTCGAGCTGGAGCCTATCAATCAGACTCAGTTAATAGATATTATCAATAGTATTAAGGGAGATTCCGCACCTGGATGGGATGAAATTCCTACAAAAATTATTAAAGAATATTCGTTTTATCTAGTTCAACCCTTGCTTCATTTAATAAATCTTAGTATAAGAACAGGTGAGTTTCCTTGTGAGTTCAAAATTGCCAAAGTCATTCCAATATACAAGAGTGGTTCTAAAACGTCCATGAATAACTTTAGGCCTATTTCTTTATTAACTGCAATTGACAAAATTTTGGAGAAATGTGTCAAAAATCAGCTTACAAAATACCTAAATGCACAAGAAATAATAACGAATTGTCAATACGGTTTCAGGAAAGGTAAAAATACATCTAATGCCTTATTTGATATTACAAAGTTGATCTTAGCAAAACTAAATACTAATAATAAGGTTTTAATAACATTCTTAGATCTTGCAAAAGCTTTTGATTCTGTAAATCGAAACAAACTGTTAAAAAAGCTAGAACTTATTGGAATAAAAGGTAGTTCTCTAAATTGGTTTAAAAATTATTTCCATATGAGAAAACAATTTGTAACGATCAATGGAATAAAAAGTGATTTAATCGGGGTGGACTATGGTGTGGTCCAGGGAAGCACCCTAGGGCCTTTGCTTTTTTTAATCTACATAAACAACATATCAAAATTAAGTATCAATGGTGAATTGTTTCTTTTTGCTGATGATACGGCTCTAGTGTCGTTTGGAAGGACGTGGGACGTTGCATTTGAGCAGGCAACCTCTGACCTGGCTAAAATAAAGAACTGGTTTGACCACAATATACTTTCAGTTAATATTCAAAAAACTAAATGTCTTCCAATTTATTTTAAAAGTGACTCTGGGCCAGGCCGGAGAGAGCTTAGAATTCATTCCTGTGGTGACCTGCGGTCTGCAGATTGCAACTGCGGTCTTGTGGAGCAGGTGGATCAATACAAATATCTAGGAGTAGTTTTAGACCAAAAGATGTCGTGGGAGCCCCATATTCAATTCATAAAACGTAAACTAAGAACAATGACATTTGCTTTTAGGCAGCTGGGACAGGTGCTGACCGCGGATCACTGCAGGAGTGTGTATTACGCTTATGTGCAGTCCATATTGCAGTATGGGATACTGGCGTGGGGTGATGCGTCTACCTCTGTGATGGAACCACTGGCTATCACGCAAAGAACCATAATCAAAATTATCCTCAAAAAAGATCTGAGATATCCTACCCAGTTAGTATTTACAGATTTTCCCGTTCTTAACATTAGACAACTTTATCTCAAATCCTTGTTAATGTATATTAAAGACAACAAACAAGACATTTTCACCATTACTACCCATCAGTATAACACCAGAACTAGGGTGAACTTCGGTATTTCTATTCCAAAATTAAAAGTAAGAGCTGATTTGCATAATTCTTCCTATCTGGCTCACCATCTTTACAGAAATCTTCCAATCGATATTATCAATTTAATAAATAATGAGGGTGTCAGTGTTGCTGCCTACAAGAGACGGGTGGAGGAGTGGTTGCTCAGCATCGGTCCGGCCGTTGCTGAAAATTTACTTCAGTCACCATACACTTAAATACTCGCCACAAACTCTCAAATAAACTGCAAATTCAAATCTGGAATTGACGTCAGATAACAAACTAAAAATACTTTATCTCTTTCATTTTACTTCCATATCTATTAAAATTAGTTTTTCTTCTTTGTGAAATTATGCCATCTAAAAACTCATGAAAATTAAATAATCTGTAGTCTAACAATAATTGGTATTGCGGTATTTTTTTTCTCTTTGAAATTCAAATGTATTTTTTTATAGTGCATGGAAGCACATTCATTTGAGCCTATTAGCCACATAAGGTTAAGTTAAATATATAAGACAACCTTGAAAAATAGTGAAGTGGACATTGATACAGAGTGACTTATAACCTCTTTTCTCACACTCAGGCCCTGCAGCCTTGTGAGGAAATATATTTCCGTTAAAATTTTTGTATTTTTGTATCTTTGTAAAAATGGAAATAAAGCATCTTGTATCTTGTATCTTGTATAAAAGAGTGCACATTATTGTCTAGAGAGGAAACTACTGTACAGAGCATGGTCATTTTCGTTTACGATGAATTTTGCATAGCTTCTAGATATTAGGAATAATATAGGCTAGAACTCATCGATTGGTTTACTGCTACAGGTGAAAACAAAAGCAGAAAATTTTAACTGATGTATGATAATTGACAGATAACAAACGAAAACAACACATTATGCTTGTAGATGTTTTGAATAGTGGAATAAATGATCTGAAATGAAAAAGGGTGCACAGTTTTCAACACTATTACATTTCGTTGTGTTTATCTGTCACTCACTACAAAGAAAAGTGTATTTACATTATTTCCTTGATCTCCAATTACCTAAGTTACTATTACTATACTAACATTTATGGATGATGAAATGTTTATACAGTACTATAGTATTAATCTGCTTGGACACTCTCTGCACGGAGGTGAACGAGTCATGAACGGTGAACACCGTTCCCTCTTGTGATTGGGAACGGGATCCTATACTTCACACCGATCAGTTCAGGTAGCAGGCCCCGAGGGGGACGGGACGGCGGCCGACCCTCATTAGTACGGCTCAGTGATTTTTATGATAGGTGACGAAATGGGGGGTGACGAAGTGGGTGCACACGCTCTCACTCACTCACGCTCTCCCTCTCTTTCTAAACTTCCTTCACCTCGCTAGGTTGATTTGTCTGATACGTTGCTCGGTCCGATGTCTTGTTTGGCGAAATGTTAGAAGTAAATTTACGTCCCTGTACGGTGTAATGTTCGGTAGGATGCTCGGTCCAATTTACGGTCCGGTGGAAAGTACGGTAGTTTGTCGCCGCCTTGATGGCTTCTGTCATTTTACCTCTTCCAATACATTTACAGGGATTATATTTCCTTTCCTTTCCTATCCTTTTGATAGGACTAAGTATAGATTTTAAATTGTGAATATTTGCGAATTTTTCACAGCGAGGTATAGGCCTATCTTATTGGTATCACGGCAGCTAACATAAGTAGTCATTTAAATGCCATTCGGCATGTATGATTTCATATCTAAACGTCCCAACGTGTACTTTCACTTTAACGATTGAATTTTATTTTTGAATTGCTAATAGGAGATTGAATCATCGATAGTGTCAGAAGCGAGGTTCATAGAAAGCGAATCGATTAAGCTATCATTTTACTGTTTTTGTACTAAATATAATACAGTATAACGCTGGTGTTTTCACCGACACAGTATGAAAAAATAGTGTAGACTATTTTATTAAGAACTGTCGGAATTAGTTAAGTAAGGATGGAAATTTTTTAATCTAGTTAAAATCAAATCTAAATAATTGGGCAGTTGCAGTCATTTATCGCACTGGTCTTACTAAATTCAATACAATTAATTGTATGTGTCTTGGCCATTAATACCATCAATGCACAAAATGCATATACAAGTCAGATCCTGAATTGGAAGCGTTACATTTTATTCATATCTAACAAATCATACAACAAATATATATATATATATATATATATATATATATATATATATATATATATATATATATATATATATATATATATATATATATATATTTTTATAACAAATCTCAACCATATTTCGGAATATGAGTTGGATTATAAGAAAATAACCGGAACTCGCTCAGCTTCTCTGCGAATTCCTTCTTTGACAAAACAACTAATTAGAAGTTGCTTCCGGGCAAAGGAAAGTGAAATCTCACCATCATCCCCTCCCCTCAATCTCTTCCCCTCCCTCCACTCAACACACCGCGTCACGATCCAAGTGGCAACTACATAATTACAATTAATTACACCGCTACAAACTGTACACTAATCTACATTATTTTATGGACTATTCCTTCAAGGTAATTCTTCATTTTCAGCTTGACAACTCTATTTTGATTATATGTAGGACTAACACAAACAAAAGTAACGATTAATTTACGATAATTGTTTTTTCACTGTTTCTTTTCTTAGTTTCCAGCATTCCCCGGTCCAGGTCCAGACAGTGTTGGACGGGGAACGGCGGAATGTGACGAAGGCCGCCCACTCTGCCCAATCTCGTCTCGAGGTCGTGTTTTGAACACTTTTACTTCCCCCACTGCAACGCTGTTGATACTTTTGTTGTTGTAAAAGTAGTTAGCTTGTAACTGAGAAGAGGTTAAACTATCTACTTGCTGGCTAGATATTTTTGAAAATTGATTGACTCTTCTAGTAGACAATTCACAAAAACAGAGGTCCATGCAAGAATAGATAAGCGCGTGATAAAAAGTTATGAGCGGTAAAGCTAAAAGCTAAAGCTTTAACAAATACAAAAGTGAAGGCGTAGGCCTATAAAAACAGAGGAACCGTCTGATTAGGTCAATTATTACAAGAATAGTTTAAATCCCCATTTTCTGAAAACCCAGTCGACTTATGTAATTGAATTATCGAATATTGAGAATAACTGGCCTAACTTTTAATACACTAATTTGTCATTCAATAAAACCAAATAAATAAGTTATTGTATGATTTAATAATCGGCTTTTGTGATAGTGTGTGTGAATAAAAGCTAGTTACAGTGAAACTTTGACGTTCCAACTCTATTTTAAAAGGAAAAGTTAACTTCCCCGCAGTTGTAAAACAAGGCAATTTTTACGTGTGCGTTTGAATGTATGATTTTGTTGTTCTTACTTAATTATACTTTTTGGAGAGCGGTATAGTAATATCACATGACGAAGCAATTGGTTTTCCATCAAAATTACTGCCGGTAGTTTTCTTGTCGTTATTTTACTAACAATGGCCCTTAATATTTTTTAAAATCTGGTTTGCAAAAATCAGAGATAACCTTTTCAAATTGCACAACGGTTACGAGCAAAGGTTTTCCAAACACTTTGTGAGCATGAATCTATATATTAATACGCAAGCATGTTTCATTTCCTCCTTTTTTCTCAGCTCGTGTGCATCGTAGAATAAATCTGCGCATACCGTTAGAAAGGTATAGTCCTGTAGATGAGCAGAATCACACTCTAATTCACATCGGACTCCAGGGCTACGCCTCACAGGCTTTCAAAGTTCCAATGTTAATCTTATGGAGAAAGGAAAATTGAATGAATCATAAGACAGCTGTTGTAAAAACAACTGCTAGAAAATTAGGAAGAACAGATGGTTTAGTTCTAAAATGGTTTTAAGCTTCTTGGGTCCAGATCAACTGAAATTTTGATCGAATTTCGATCAGGAGGCGATCTCTAGTAAAAGATTAAACCGTTATAGTTAGAAATTTTAGTACACTTTACGTCTCATTTAGTCGTATTGTCACTACGTTCTTGTTCCGCGGAACATTTTAAGAAACAAATCAAAAATGTTTGAATACCAACACCTACTTTAGTTCTCCGCCTCAAATAGGAAACCTACGTATGCGTAAGTGAAAACAGTGAAACCCTGCAATTATTAGATCATTTCGCCCCGCCCCGGTTCTGAATAGCCACGTGAGGACGGTCGTTGCAATGAAAGTTGGCCATTAGAGAAGTTTGCTACAAGTTCCCAGAGCGAAAGGCTTGTCGCTTGTATGGAGATGATTAGGGATAATAAGGTGAATTATCTCTACTAGAACTCCATAGACATAATATGTGAAATATCAAATTAAAAACTGATTGAGATGAGTGTAGCACCTTTTACTACATCCTTTTGTAGTTGAGATACAAACATACATTCTTGGGGTGTTTTTAATTATGCATTTGCATTGAAATCAAACCAACATTAAAAAGACATAACTAAAGTAATAACAGTTTGCTGCCGATAGAAGCTGTCAGTACCGGGGGTCAAAAATCCATCGTGCAGTGCTTCACTTGTTCCCTTTTCTGACTTTATTTTAAGTCAAATAAATGTGGGAGGGGATTTTAATGAAAGATAAAGACTTGGGCTATTTGATTCGCATTTGATTTTTTAATGTTTTTAATCCATACTAAGCTATGATGGTCTAACAGTTTATCAACTTTGAACGATTATAGCTTAGTGTAAATCTAAACGATTTAAAAAGCGAATCAAATAGCCCAAGTTTTACCTTCTATTTAAAACCCCTCCCACCTTCATAGGACATAAAATAAAGGCGTAAAATGGAGCAGGTTAAGCACTGCATTACGTCCTGAGAGGAGCCCTTTAGCCCCCTTTTAAGCAGCTGAGAGATATGATAGTCTGAGATAGCGTCGTTAAAAAGGTATGTTCGTTATTTAAATTCATTGTATGGAGAAGGAATGTTGTAAAGTAGAAGAATATTTCATTTGGTTACATATTAGTCAGTTAATATGAGCAAGAGAGCATTAAAGTTAAGGTGCTGCTATACATCGACGTCACGTCACGTCACGTCACGTCCACGTTCGCATGGTATGCTCCCTGTGTATTCAAATGGAACCGGCTATACATCAACGTCACGTCACGTCACGTCACGTCACGTCTTCATTCGCATCCATTCGCACTCGAATGCTCTGAGGAGCATTCGGGTGCGAATCGGTGCGAATGGGTGCGAATGAAGACGTGACGTGACGTGACGCGACGTCGTTGTATAGCCGCTACCTTAAGGACAAGGTTCGTAGTCCAAAAGTACAAAAAGTACATTTTAAAGTCTAAAGTAATACCACCGACAAGGAGGGCAGCGAAGTCGTCAGTCTACGCTTTGCTCAAGGTACGTGAGCTTGTTCCGGCATTTCTAGCTAGGCTCACAATAACCTTTTTCTTAATTACCGGTATAATATACAGTATAATAAAAACCATAGTCGATAACTATTCTAATTAAATAAAAATCTGTAGGTATCTTTAGTAGAAAAAACTACAAAATATAATATTATCCGTTTTGCAACCAATAAAAATTATTTAAAATAATATTCGTGTATGTTGTGTCTGAAAAAGAATACATTTCAGTTGACAAAATTAAACGGTATTTTCTTAATACAAAGTAAACAACCATCCAACTCGGTTGACTGTTACAGAGCCAGTTCGACAGTTTGATCCGGTGAAGAGTCCGACGGATAAGTGTGTCAGGGTGAGCTGATGGTGACCGGATGGAACACTCGACGATCCGGCCCTCAGTCATCCGGAGTAATCATCCGGCGGTCTGCTGCAGTCACTCACAAAATACTGAGGAGGTTTAGAATGCACCCCAGCCTATCTATCACGTTTAACCGCGATGTTAAGTCTTAATGACTTGCCGACTTGCCTATTTTGCATTAAGTCAACTGAGTATTTTAAAAATCAAATTTGGTTTACAAATAAGTTTACAGTAAATGGGTGGGTATAACTTGCGCCTTCTTCATTATTGCTTTTCTAACATTTGTCAGAGATACAATCTGAGTTAAAAATTTTGTGAAAATAATTTCGGCTGCTCGATATGATATTATTTTCTTTCAAATGTTAAACTTATTTATTGAAGCAGAGGATTGGATTGGAACGAAACATAACAAGCACTCATTAGCAATAATACTTACTATTTAAAGTCCACGTATATGGTAAAACGAGGTGGCCAGTGCGCAAATTGCGCATTTTATGATTCTGTATAAGAAAAACTAACCTAAAGTACGTGAATGTTGGTTATGAAGTGACAGAGATCTATTTTTGTTTACTATCTGGCTTTTAAAATTCATCTGAAGGTAATCAGCTGTTAAAATACAATTCATATTAAGAACTTGCAATAAAAGTTGGTCAACATATTAAAGCGCCCTCTAGAATTAAATCAATGGCGAGGGGGGCGAAGCCCGAAACGACATGACCTTTTTAATTACGATTCGTTACTGCGCTATATCCTAAGCTTTAAAATGACACCTCAATCTTAAAAATCGGTTCAGTAGGTCCAGAGAAAAAGGGACGTAACAGACGAAGCCCTTATATTACACCTATAAAATTTACGGTGACGTTTATGGCCGTTGGATAAGAATTACTCAGCATCTTCCTCAAACTATATTAGTTTCCATAAAGAATGATAAAAACAATTAAAAGAAACTGGGAAAATACGGGCGAAATAGCTAAAACACGCACAATTTCTGTAACAAATATTATGTAAATCAATGTGAAATATCCACAGGTTTCGTAAATAGTGTTTCCCAATTCCAGTGATAGGTGGGAACTGAGCCACACGAAGTGGGAAGACCATGGAGGAGGTTCATCTTCCGAGGCAGTGGTCCGTGGCGTTAACGATGGAGACTGCGACGGCCGGTCGAACCGAAGGCTTAGGCCGGCGACGCACTATCGGACTTTTCACCGGACCGTATATCGGACCGAGCATCGTACCGGACGAAAACCGCAAGTCCGGTAGTGTGTCACGGAACCTTACACCGTACCAGACGCCGGACCGAGCACCGTACCGAACGTCAAGCCAAGCGCTCAGGCGGCGGTTTTCTGGCGAAATATCAAAGAAAAGAATGGTTCGGTTTACTGTGTGGTGTACGGTGGTGAGTCACGGTCATTTTTACACCGTACGCTGTCCCGAGCGTCGGTCCGAACGCTCGCGATGGAACGCCCTCCCCTATCCACCACTCCAGCGCTCTCATCACTCACGCTCTAGCTCTCTTTCTAAACTTACTTCACCTCCCTCGGTATTTTTTTCGGTGCGATGTTCGGTCCCATGTCTTGTTCGGGGAAATGTTTTGAGTAAATTTATCTCCCTGTGTGGTGTATTGTTCGGTTCGATGTTAGGTCCTTTGTACGGTCCGGAACAAGGTCCGGTAATGTATCGCCGCCTTTAACTTCCGAGGCCGACAGAGGGGGAAGCACGGAAAAGCGAAAACTATACACCCCGTTGAAAATGTTAATGTGCCCCGTTAAGATGCGGTTGAAAGATAGAATTTCCTATTCTATGCACCACTAGACAAATCCCCGTCCTACTATCCTGAATCCCCATATCAATAATCTGTTATGTTATTTTCACCTCTGAAGTAATAATAGCGAAGTTGTACTTCTCCAAATTGAAGTTGCAAAAGCTTATTTTTGCCTCAATATGGTCAAAGGCGAAATTATGCATATTGCACTTGTCACACAAAATCGAGCAATTCAATTTGGACTACATATGCCACTGATAAAAAATGTTACGTTTACTTCTTTATCGTTTACACCCGATCAATCCAATACTATGATCAGCAGTCACCCAATATACCGCGCAACTTCAACAGAGTGAAAGTATTGCAACCGACAAAATATTTTAAGCAGCATTAATGTTATACTTCTCCATTTTCCAAAGTAGACTAGGTTGGGAGAACTGTAAAATAAAACCTTTACCACCGACTGTGTTACCGGGGCAAAGCCAGCGAAAGTGGGCTTGGATTTGGGTCGGGTGGGATTTGAGTATCGTATGAACGCGGGGGGGGGGGGGGGGGCGCCGCTCGGACACGATCGTGAAAGTGGATGAACAGGTGCGATAGCAGTTTGATCCGTGTAGAAAACCGGACTCGATTCAACTGTTAATACAACAAACGTGAACTATTTGACTGAAGTGTGGACTTAAGATTTAAACCCTTTAAAATGTCAAATTCATATTGCTACAATATGAAAAAGTTCAACCTAGTAACAGTTTTAAAAAATCTTTCCTGTTGTTTGTATTTCGACACAAAAAATAACAGCACGAGAGAAATGTATCCCTTAGACATTCAAACATAAAATTAAAGGGTATTCGCTTCTGAAAAAGTCCTACCAACGGTAAATAAGGGTTTATTTAATGTTCAAATAAAACAAACCATAGGCGCCACTAAATATATTTAAACCATGTAAATGTGTATTTGTGCGTTTTTCTTTCTGATACAGTGAAACAGCGAGCTTTCGGAAACCCAGGATATTGATACCACAGCCATCAAGACGACTGCAGACATGCGTATAGGGAAGTGCGCCAATATTGTACCACCTAAGCATAAAGTCAATTTTCAGAAAACCGGAAGTATTAAAAAAATCAAAATCAGGATGGTCTTGTAGTACTTAATGACATCTATGTTCTATAAAAGTTTTAAATAATTTCGTTAAAAAATATAATAGAAAAAAATTGTTTTTTTCGTTTTAAAAAATTGCCATAATTGTACCATGAACCCCTAAATTGTACCACCTGTTTCCAATAATTGTACCAGTTTCCTTAATTGTACCTATTGTAAAATTAACACTTATTTTGCAATAAAAACACAACATAATTATTGAAATTATATTTATTGTCAAAAAAAATTATTATAGTATGTTATAAGTATTCTAAAACATGTTTATTTGTATAAAAAAATTATACATAGGGATAGTGTAATATAGTAAAATTATTCAGTATTAGAAAAACACTCGTATTTATCATACGATTTATATCATATAGTATTAAAAGTTGTAAAATCGTTAAACATAGAATGTGCGATGAAAATTATATGTAAGTTGTCAATGTTATATACAAATTACATTATGTCATAAGGCTAAATGCCGCAGGTAAAAACAAGGATAGCTCCTTTCAAATATTGAATGTTCTCTATGGAAAATAATGACTTTAAAACATGTTGTTACAACTGGTCTTCTAGTTCTTTTGGTAATTCTTGAGAGTGGCCAAGCTTTTTAGAGTCATAATTTGCATAGACTTTAGTTCCCTGTATGTGCCTTTTTAAGGTCGGCTTCGGAATTCCATAAGTTCGGCAAACTGCATTTAAACCACCGTTTTCATAGGCCGAAATAGCGTGGGACATGTCGTCTTCGGTCCATTTGTCATACTTTTTAATTTTCTGAGCCATTTGGAAACAAAATACAGTGTTAGCCAAAATTGTACCACTTAGAATGGTGGTACAATTATGGAAACACAGAGTGGTACAATTTAGGGTAACGCGCCATCTTGAACTCAACTTGCCATAACTACACTGAAAATACACATAGGAAATTGGTTCTTACGTTGATTTACAGGCAATCAATCACTTAACCAATAACATATTCTGAATATTAATTTACCCTGGAAGGTTTCTTATGAATTCCAATAAACTAAAGCATCAACACTATAAGAAACGAGTCAAAATATTAAAACAATTTTTCACAAAATAACGAACACGACTCCATGCGTCCCAGTCAATGCTCTGGCTACTGAGGTTGACTAAGGGTCAGAAATAGCCGTAATGAGCGTTAGTGGCAGCTTAGTTTCCTCAAAACCATGGTGGTACGATTTTGGCGCTGGTACAAATTACGCGCACTTCCCCTATCTTTTTCTGCGCTTTTACCTGTAATTACACGCTTTAAGCTCATCAACATGGGACATGGAAGAGTTCCACATTACATATTACGATACCTAAAACAAGTCTCCATAACAATTAGATGTTGGTTTAAATTTGGGAACAAGAACCGAAGGGGCCGAGCATTTGCCCGGTAACATTTTAAAGTTATGAGATGAGCTCGCAGCTTTGTTTGGTGATTCAATTTTCAATTTTTACATGAACTATACATAAAAGGCTTTCTCAAAGTCGATGGCCATTACAATCTTTTGATTCAAGACTTTACCAGTCACTTTTCCAGGCATCCGTGGAAGACGTCTGAGACACAATTGGAGTTGGGACTTTTTATTGAGACTTCTGCTGAGCGTAATCCTTTTTTACTGTTCATGTAATCTCATACGATTAACAAGTTTACTCGTTGTAATTTTGTTTGTACAGTTGCAAAATATTTAAGACAAAACAGTCTTAGTAGCCTAAGTTGCACGAAAATAGTCCGATGAGGATTTACGCATTGTTGTATAATCCACCCAGAAACATATTTTTTTACATATTGCACCTCGTAAACATAAACAAACTTGACAAAATATCAGAACGAGAAGGAGTTAGGGGGACATAACTGTTACCTAACGGACAAATTTCCTATAGTTGTCACTCTGAGTAGGCAAGGACGCACTGGAGGAACAGCAGAGCTATCAGCAGTGTGAATCACCAACTCAACCGTCCCAACCGGACTATGAAAGGTCACCTTCAGTTAACGGTGACCGGCGACGTCGCTCCGTACCTGCTCATTAATCATTCCTGTTTATGCAACTCTTCAACTCCTCTCACTTTTAAAAACGGAATCTATGATTGACTAATAGTCATTGACTGTGATGTAGTCATGGCTAATTTTATTTAAACACATTCAAGTCTACGAGTGGTCTGACAACTGTCACCTCTTTTGAATATCCCGTGATTTGTTCATTTCCACACATTTAAGTTAACTTTTATATAATCAAAACAATAACTTAAAAGTTGTTTTACTATATTCAATGTAAGTGTTGACATAGGTATTCTTAACACCAACAATCCGAGTTAAAATTCTTCTCAAAAGAAATTTCGGGTTCGAAAACCCATCATCAGTTAAAGACCAGGTTAACAAAATTAATTAAAATTTTACATCCTGTGGACTTTGTTACATTTAAAACTTTCTAATTTTTCACATTTAAAACAAATGACATGACAGTGTCCTGACTTTGAGCGTGAACTTTCACAAAGTTCACCTAACTATAGCCAACCTGTTATCAATTCAACACAAAGTGCTTTTTTAAGTGAGTTTAGGTTAGTGAAGTTACGCAAAAAAATTAAGAACCACTGTTGTCATATTTAATAAGTGTTTAGTCGTCATGTACTGTGTTTTAAATGTAAAATTTGTAAAATGTGAAAATTTTAAAAGTAACAAAATCCACCGAATGGAATCAGAGGCAGGTTATAGTTATTAAATATATGCGGCTACGATGTTTAAATAGAAGTTCTCGAACAAAATCTGTTAAATTGTTAGTATCAAATTTTGTTGAATACTTCTTAAACAATCTACGTACTACATCTGCATTTGTACTGCAGTTTATGTCTGTGTTAGCAATACAAATCACTGTCATCCAACTATGCTAAACTTTTTTTGCATTTGCAAGATTCGAAATGATGTCCTTCCAGGTTTATCATATATTTATCAACATTTGACTTTATCGAGAGATCCCTAGACAATACCATAATCTTTGAAACATAATTTTAACAATGCTTAGAAAATTAAACTCAAATCCAGCGTTTAAACACACAAAAGGCATTCTAACTCCAATGCAACTTCCGGTTGGTTTCTTAAGAACCAACAATCCAAATCTATTCCCTACGGTTAGCCCAGGAAAGCTCAGCAATCTGCTCCCCAGTGGAAGCCATTAGTCCGGTATGATTAAACCTTTATGTAACGCTGTTGTCGAAACCCCCATTAAAGCGAGGGCGAACACATAATGTCCTTCCCGACTACGCCTTTCTCCTTCGCGGCAACTCTGCGCTTGCCCAGCTGGGAGTACAGTTTTGGAATTGTTACGAGTGTAGAATACACAATTTTTATGTTCTACATTTTGAACGTTTTAAGACATCTTTCGATCTTTGACTTCAAAAGCTTCTAAGGTTTCCCACATCTACCCATGTAAGAACTAACAAAGTATCGAGGTAAACCACAATAGCTTGTTCTGGCCCTACGACTTTTTTTAGTTTATGGATTCGAATAAAAGACAAATTCGTTTGTTTTAAGGTAAGTCACTATAACAAAACAACACTATTTACTGCTATCAATCAGTACACGCTATAAAAGCTTTTAGAAATGGACAAAGGTAGTGTTTGAGCAATATCTAGAAGTCTTCTGTAAACCAGCTACTTGGAGGTCACGAATTGTGGATAGTTATAAGCGATGGCTTGTGGATGAGATATTCCCTAGTGGGGATTAACGTCCGCACTAGTGAATACTAGTTCATCCATAAAGACCATCCTCATAGTTAGACCAATTCGTATATAGGAGGTGGAAATTGTGGTTCGGATCCCACGTTAAACTGTAGGTCTCTAGATACCATTGGCTGTTGGGCTATGAATTATAACAATCCTGTCCAAGGAGAATGTCGGCCTTAGTCAGTAACAAGACTACAAGATCGCGCCACAATCATCCTACACTCATCTCTCATTCATATTTGGCTTTAAACTACCTATTGAGTTAGGTCGCCATTTCAATAAAGGTATTAAAGGTATCTTGAACATCGACTTGAATTTTTTACCGTGCTCCAACAAAATTTGAATCCAATAGCGGAGTGAGGGAGTAGACCTTACTTACGTATCTAGTCTTTGGTAAGATATTTTTACACAATTTATTTCTTAGCATCCATTGTTTCATCGAGCCGACTCTAAAAGTCTATGAAAATTCATACGTAGTGATCTCGAAGAATAATTGTCAGCTATTTTGAGCAAATGTGTGTAGGCCGATGAAGTCTTTGAGACAGATTGGGAAACAAGCACCTGATTCTTGAGACAATTTGACAATGTTTGGCAAGGGTCATTTTTTCATCCGGAGAATTTTTCAACCAAGGTGAAAGATTTCTTTTGCTACTGTTATCTCGTGGTTTGTTTGCGTCATTATGACCCTCCTCACTTTCTAACTTGTTTTATGCCTGATACCTCAAGAGAATCTCAAGATGTCTGTAGGAATGCAGATGATAATCTTGTCGCCATTGTCTGGAGCTGCGGCCCCCGAGAGATCGGCACAACAATGAGCCCAGGAGTCCAGGAGCCAGCGGCGACCAGCGACCGACCGCGGCGCGATTGAAGTAATCGACGAAATTGAGACTCCTTTGTCGTCGGAGCGGGGCCGGCAGAAGCAGGGGGGGTCTGTGGACAAGGAGGAGCACCATGTCGCGTTATATGCAACAATACGACTAAAAACTTGATTGGAAGCTCAAGCTTCAAAAGCTACGGCATGAGCTGTATCTGTTTAACTAGAGATTGTTCATATTTGTTTTTCATTCATGTTCAGTTTGAGTGGAACCTATTTGTAGTAATAGTTTATCTGCAAAAAGAAATTGAATGAAATATACTGAAATTGAAATGGAGCAAGTATAATGGTTGGGTTTGTTTTCCCAAATAAAATATCATCCAAGTGTTTCTTGTGTAGATTTAATTAGACGATTTAATTTTATTGCAAGGGTGCCCACAAGGGGGGGTTACGACGCAGACTGCGTCGTTGAAATTTGGGGGGGGGGTCGAAAATGTGGTATTTTTCTGAGTTGGGGGGGGGGCGATTTTTGAAGTATACTTTTATAACGAGTAAAAAAACTAAAGTTTTTTAAATACACAAGTCATTTTTGACCGTAAAAAACTGTATAGAATAGGATTTGCCATCAATTTTCCCAAACTGTTGGTCAACTAACACAGTGACTATCTGTAGTCATTTCTCTAAAGGTTGGCGAAATCTAGAAGCCTGGTTGCTATGGAAACGGGCGAGCTGCAAATGACGCCCGCTATGTCGTTCGCGGAAGCGGCAGAAGTCGGTGCCAAAGTGTTGACTCACTTGCTCGTATCTGTTTTTATTTTATGAAACAACACAAAAACAGACACATTAAGCTGTTTGTAATTTCGTCCGGAAAGTAACGTTTTTCAGAGCCTTGGTCAATGAAATTTCACGATACAGAAATCTGACTGTTGTGGGTGTGCGATAACCTCAAAACGTTTAGTTTGTAAGTTAGGCCTATTCAAGGTTTCTAGGTTGTTTTTCAATGATTGAAAACCAGACAATTAATGGATATTGTTCTAGAAGCTGACAATGTATTAAATAAGATCGTATTAAAACCATCCACAAAAAGAAAATTATAAAGATCCATGTGTCCCTGATGATTGATGAAACACCAATACACAAATACCAACCAAGTTTAGTCTTGACGCGCCGTGCTTTCCTTTTCACGTTGTCAAAGACAAACGGTATGACCCCCGCATACATTTCACTTTTAAAACATAAGAATTTACCTGTATTAGGCTAAACCAGTAGAAAGGTAGGTTAATGTGTATAATGTTGATAATTATTTTAGTTTTAATCTTAATCTTCCTTAATAATTGCATTGGCCCGAGACTTTAAAGAGATATAGGACGTAGGCTAACCCTGAGGATAGTCGTGTATTTAAAGGAAATGCTGCAAATATACTCATCATGCTCCTTAGCATGTGCATTTCTTTTGAATTTTGCATGGTTTGCAAACTGTAGATTAATTAGAATTAAGGATTATGACGATTTCCAGGTCATGTTTGTAATGTTTGACGACAATAAATACTGCAATAAATACTTATTGCTTAGTACATAATACATAATTCATGAAAATTGGTTTAGTAGTTACTAAGAAATAACGTTTCAATTGTATAACTTATTAAGATATAGGCCTATAAAGTTTTAAAATTTACTCCAAGGCCTACATTCTACCACTTTGAACCACTTATCATAACCACTTTTGCAGCTTTTTATTTATTAGGTTTTTATAGATTGCTCAACTAATAACATTAAACAGCCAAGCCTACATTTAAATAAATTTCTTGATAAAATAATTTCAGAAAGTTACACAAGAATATGTATTTAGAACAGGATATTTTTTCCGAGGAGGGGGGTTACAAATTTTATAGCCGTGGGGGGGGGTTCCCGGCCCGGTTGGTGGGGGGGGGGGGGTGAGTCTTGGTCCAAGGGGGGGGGATGGGCACCTCTGTTTTATTGTATAGAAATAATGTTGAAATTTACGATCAGCTTTTTGTAGTTGTCTTTTTCAAAACAAAATTTGGCTGTTTGGCGTAATTTTCGTCGCTGATAACAAGCGCTTTAAAATGTGCAAAAAGAATTTAGAAATTGAGGAACGACCTTTATTTTTATCATTGCGTGAATATGTAACCATTGACTGGTATAGCCAATTAATCCAAATTTGCTTCAGTGAGTTGGAATTGTTCTCAATAGAGTTAACAAAAATCATTTAAAACATTTCATTATAGCACATTAAATTCATGCGGTGATTAAAAGTGATTGCTGAAATGTTCTACGGGAAAACAATGCAATAACTTCTACACCGTGGCGTACTCGAGTACTCTGTAAATTTACGGTTTTTATTTTAAGCCTCTAAAGTATAAAAGCGCAGTAAAGATATTATTTTTTCGTATTGCGTTATCAAGCTTAAATAAATGTCACTTACAGTAGCTATAGATTGAACAGATGTGCTACAAATTGAAATAATAGTCTAATGTGTTTGGAGAACAACATAAGTGAACACTGGAGAGGTTTTTGTTTTACTAACTTCTACTCTTTTATTTTTTCTCTCTCTGCACTCCAAGTACCTCGACATTCCCATTCCACCATATCCATCAGCCCCTGGACGTTTCGCCACCACCGTTCCACAGCAATCCATCTCCCACACGATTGTATGGCGGTGTTGCCAGTGTTGCCACATCGGTATTGGCGGTTGTATCTAGTGCAACAGTACTGTTGCTCCACCGACCCGGGCTCCGCCCCGTTGGCCAACCGCCCGCTCTCCGGGCGAAGGTCGGGGAGCGGCGGCCTTGACGGCACCCGGATGGACCGGGGTCTGCGTCAAAGGGGAAGTCGGGAAGGCGAGGGGTTGACTCACCAAATGTTCCTTAAAATCACCTCTTGGACAACGTTACGAATTTTAACACGAGGGATGAACATTTTTAATTCTAGCATCTCGTATTTATTGCAACAATGCAATAAATTAATTTGACTGTATTTGATTGATTTAATCAGCAATTTTTTAAAAGTATGGATGAGGTTTCGTACTAAGCTGGCCAATCTTTGAAAGTCTTATAAATCACAGTCATTTCTACGTTAAGACACATGGATTTCCAAAAACAAAAACAGTTCTTCTGTTCTGCAATTCTTCTACGTTTAATTTTTTCAACCCATTTATTTTTGTGTCATTAGATAGAGCTCGGCGTGAAATTGTTTCTAAAGTCAATTGGTAGATATCCATCAACGGAAGGGCCCTGCAAGCCTTAAAAAATAAAATAAAAATACCCCATATAAGATTAACATTATAACCCGTTTTTAAAAACTTGATCCTTGGAAGGTGAGATGGTGGAGGGGGTTTGTTTATCCTTGCTTATATCCGATTGGCTGAAGCCCTTTGGTTTTTTGTTGTTGCTGTTGTTGTTATTATTATTTCACTGTTGCATACCAGCTGGTAATTTTACATCACAACATATTGTGTATCATTAGTTATACAAAAATATTAGAAACAGTTGTTTTCTAATCAGTTTACTTTAGGACTGTTACTTTTTAACAGGGAATAAGTTTGGCTTAAAAATATAACAGCTGACTAGGGGTTACTGAAAGACATTATAACTTACTTATAAACGATATTAAAGGAAATCTGATATACTCGAACATGTTTATCACGAGTTTAAACAAAAAATTTACAGTATAAATCTCTCCTCCACCCCAATATTCTGGAGAAGAATCAAGTTAAAAAAGACCCATAAATTAAAGATTTTCAAGTAGTGTGATTTTCAGCTGTAACGAGTAAACACAGCACGCCAGAGAGACCATCTCTTCATACCAAAGAGGTAATGTTAAACCGTGGAGGATACACTGGTTAAAGAACTGCATTAAACAAGCCTGAACAGTTATCCAAACTAAATTGCTCGATTTCGAGCAACAAGTACACTGTGATCATAAAAATCTTCATGGTACAAGTTTCTGAAATGTTAATTACACCGCAACGTATAGGTTTAGATTAAAGTTGAACGGTAATGAAGTGATATTAAAAGGCATGAAACAAAAATTTGTAGTTACCTATCAAGCCTAAGTAAAACTATGTTTTAAATAATTTTTGTAAAATTTTGGACTTTACTTTAAAAATAATTCTTAAGTATTCGTAATGCAGTATGCCTATTAGTTCTGGCTATTACAGTATTGATATTTATACGCAACTTCGGTATTACCTCACATTCAAGTCACCAGCATAGGCTACTAGTTTAGTGATGCTGACGAAAGGTTTTCGTGTTCAGCTAAAATGAGGTATTTACTGATAAAAACTCTTCTTGACCCTTTGGAGACCGGCCCGAATATATATGGCATGCTGCTTGGGACCGGGGTTATTTTGCCAGGTTTTGCAATGTTTCGGGAAAAATGCTATAACTTCACAAAATATCAACCTAGAGTGATGAAATTTGCATCATTTTTTTTCTTTTTTATCCCTTTTTATTTATGAATACTAAAAACTATTGAAAACAAAAATTTTTTACAGAGTGATATAACATATAATGTATACGTATAAAAAAATAAATATGTTTTTACTGTTTCCTGAAATATATTTGACACCCAAAAAAATATTTGGGACCTGAAATCCTCATTTTTGTGTTAGCCATTTATTTATGTATAAGTAAACAAATAATTAGCCCAGTAAAAAATTTTTTGTAAGTATTATACACGTTTTATTAGAATATTACAGTTGCATGTAAACGTACCGATTTGTGACATATGACTTATTATTTTCCCTCTACAATTATTTTGAAACACTTAGTCATACATATTTCTACCACAAATATCCTATAAATGAAGTAAATTACCCTGAAAATATAGTAACAATTTATTTTATGTAATATAAAACTCACCAAACGAGGATGCTGTGAAATCGTAGAAGCGTTTTCACTTGGCCTATCATTGATTTATAATATTCACACTACATATAAATTACTGTAAACGTACTAAAAAATGTTTTCAAAAAGAAAAACGAACGTAAACAAACACGCAACCAAAACACGGCTCGTAACTAACTACGCAGTAGCACTAGTAGCAGACAGCTGTCTGGCGGTCAACAAGCACCCGATCAGCTGTTGCTTTGTTGTTGTTTCTAAGTGAAAATAAAACACTTTAGCCAATTTTGGTGACTAAAGGGATGTATTTTCATATATTTAGACGTTTTTAGGAAGATATAACGCATTGGTATGAAGTAATGAACAATTAATAATTTTAAAATAATAAATTTGCGTAACTTCCGATATATCGGCAGTTCGTCTTTTTAGCATAAAATACCAACTGCCGATATATCGGAAGTTGGTCTCCTAAGGGTTGATCAATAAAACCTATTCAACTAACACTTTACACTCAATGTGGCTTTGCTCATTGCAGCTACATTGCACTTGCGTTTGACTCTTTGCTTTTCGTAGATGGGCTAAGTATCCTATAAATCTTTAAGTTTTAATTTTCCACCATCTAAGCTTATTCTCCACAGTCTCGGTGTACATACAGATACTGATACAGTTGTAGTCAGGCGGCCCAGAACAAAACTGGAGTGGTTGCTCAACAATTGGGCAATCCGGCCAACCAGGGTTAACCGATACAGTATTTCAATTGTTACTTTCACATCCTTTATCGTTTCGCTTTCTGTGCGACCGGATCATTCTAATGACTTGTTTGACTTATTGTTTCAAATATATTACAAAATGGTTTTGAAATACCAACAAGTTGACAAATTTTGAAATGTGTTCTTTTATATTTAGTCGATATTTTATTCGCTGTTTTTTTCAAGTTTCATGCATATTATTGCAATAGTTTTACGAGTACGTTCAAGCTTGCTTCTAAAAGCTTTTATTACATTTTATTCCTTCTGGAACTTAACACAACAAACTTTGTACAAAAACTAACATGTAGAAAAAGTATGTGTTTCTAAAACTTGGATTTGTTATATTAAACGTTAGATCTTGTTTTTGTTTCATCTGAGATGTAACGCATATCATAAATAAAATAGAGTAGATTCCAATAATTTTTTAACCTAACCTTGAGCCGAAGGAATGTTACAACCATCAGGAAAAATTTTAATACTAAACAGTTAAATTTCCACATCCATGTAAAAGTGGAATCCAATACCCACAACTAACTGTAAAGCAACATTCTGCAAAGTATCTTCAATGAAAGTAATAACAAAATAAACTTATTCCGCTTAAACAAAAGCTGCCTTACCTTATGCGGACTGTCTGGGTCAGGAACAGTATCCAAATTTGTTTCTAAACATAATTACACATCACACACAGAACATAACCTCAAACTGACGTGAAGACACAATCACTTGACAGGACCGCGAGTCGAGCGCGACTAAGGATTTTGATCCGCGGGCTAGAAAGGCGCGATCTGATTGGTGGATGGCCGATGACGTCACATCTTCCCTCTCACTCGCTCTTCACTTTCCTTTCGCTCCTTGTCTACTACCGCTAGCCGCGACACCTTGGATTTATTAATCATATCATGTTACCAATCACAGACCGTAACGCCCCCTGAAGGTGAACGCTGACGGATGATAACGTTGTAGGTAAGGTATAACTTATTTAATTACCTTAATATAGTTGCGTTTTTTTATAATTAGGCTTATATGTTTAAAACATACGGTAAATGGTAGTTAAATTATTAAAACATATTTAATAACAGATTTGATAAAAAATTGGACTAGGCCGATAATTAAATGAAACCATAAAGTATTTTGCCCACCACTTTTTGTGTGAAAAATGATTAATTATCAGCCTACTTCCTTTTTTGTTCGTATTTCAAGATTGAGTAAAAAAGTTTAAAAAAATGTATATTAAAAATAAATTGTTTACTTATAAAACGGGTAAAATCAATAAAATGGTTGACGTACTATTTGCGGAAGGAAACTGACTGATGGGAAATAGTATATTTCATAACAAGAGTGGAAAGTGTCTTTTCCGGGCCGAGATCGAGTTTACGCGCGAGGCTTTAGCCGAGCGCGGAATTTCGATCAAGGCACGGAATAACACTTTCTACTCGAGTTATGAACGATATTTTTCATCACACTGTAGATAATTAATAATAGTAATTAATTAAATAATGCAAGTTTAAGAAACCACCTATGGATGCTCAATTGATTTCCGCAGTACAATGAAAACAGTAATTCTGTTTTACACAGCTGATTACATTATTGAGAACAGCTGATTTAGGAAATAATATACTCTTAGCACTGCTAGCGCTACTTGTGTCAGTAATCATAACTAATTACTAGTGTGGGAAAATCAACAGCTGATTTTCCCTCTCTAGAGAGGGAAAACGGTTTTTCTACACTCTCAGCTGGTGATGAATATAGCTGTTTCCCGTACAGTGTGATGAAAATAAATTTCTTTAGTTAGTTCGAAATTAGTGTGATATTCTGGGCAAAGTAGAGTCTCAGTCTTCAGACTATTCAGTCTTTAAAGACCAGTCATAGTCTCATGATGGAAGTGATATTAATTAAGATTGTAAAAAATGTACAGTAAATTATTAATGAAGGATATACGACACTACAATAAGGACAAGTACTAAAAATAAAATTTGTCCAGATTAATACCAATACATAATCATTGTCCTACTATGGTAAACTTTGATTATAAAAAATATTTCACTTTCAACATTACATGCATTTATGGTCATTTTCAGTTTTGACATATAATACTATGTAGTTAAGTATTTTTTTTTTTTAATTTTTTTTATGAAAGACGTCTTTAGCAACCAGGGCCTTGGGTGCCGTGCACCCGCCAGTTGGAGGCTGCAACACGCATAACACACTGCGCTGTGCCAGACGAAAGATTCCTTTTTTAGAGCAACATCTCACTTTTATAAATTCTTTGAAATTATAAGCAGTCATTAAATGTATACTATGTAAAATAAATACATGGTAGTTATAAAACAATACATTAAAGCTGAGATCATTATTTTTTATTGTTTATAAAGCATAAATTTGAGAAATGGTTCATATATTATTAAATTACTTGACATAACTGAACCGGTTTTTAAAAGACATTGGTTTCATTTTAAACTTTGCAAAATTTCCTTGAACCGGTGGAGTTGGTAAAGTAATGGTTAATGAGCTGGAGTTTCAGACCCAGGGCCCCCCGCCACTAGTGAGTTGGGGGCCTGGGGCAAAATGTGTTATGGGGGCCCCTGTCACATGCTCACGTTCTAATGTTACAAAAATGCATTCAATTTTAAAATTTGCAGCCCTGCAAAATAACTAACTTTTATGATAAAAATAATTTGTAGGCCTAAAAATAAAGTACTGTACGCATATAAGCTTCAAATTCTTCATGCACATGGCATGTTCTGTCAGTTTGGATTTTTAACCTCCTCAAGACAGAATTTTTATGAATAAAAATTATATTAAAGTCTGTTAAAAGTAATATTAGGTTGAATTGTATTTATTGATTTTAAACTCTGAATAAAAAAAAATTGATAATATGGGATTACTGTATATCTATAAATAACCAACAATTTTATTCTTGTGATATTTTGCTATATCCAGCACCCCTTAAAAAAGGCCGACAACTTTCTAGGTCAATAGTTTGGGACCATCCAGTATTTATGTTTCCTAGCAAAGTATTTTTAAACCTGCCCTTACACCCTAGAAGATTTCAATTCTACACCCACATAGCAATGAATACAAAAGTAGCTCAGCCAATATTGAGGAACAATTACAAAATATAGACGAGATTAAATTGGAATCCCCCATAACAAAAATTTACAACTAACTGTGTTATTCAAATTTGTTTTTTTATTTTGAGCTCTTTATAGCGACCTACTGGTTCCTATCTTATAAAAATCTTCTTTTTTTAGGTGCATTTACGCCACCATTTTTTAACGTTTTGAGGGGGACCGGTCCAAACCCAGTCTAGTTACTACCATCGAACAGTTGTTAGAAAGCAAGCCCAATGACAAATGGCAACTGGGTCCAGAATAGAACCTTTAAAAAGCTACTAACATTTCTCAGGATCGAACCGGCAACCTTTGGATTCAAAGGCCAGCACTATAACCACTCAGCTACCCAGCCAATTAATCTGATAAAAAATCCTTGAAACTTACCAACATATTGTCCCTATGACACTATTTTCTCAAGATAACCAGACTAAACATTTTAAAAAATTGGTTTTTATTGTTTGCCCTCATCTGGCAAAATTAGTAATTTGATTAATAAACTGATTAATTTGGCCATTTTATTTTTTACTATTTCTTCTGCTCCTAACCTCCAGAGGGTTTTTCAATCACAATAAGTTAGATGTTTCTCACGGATTCTCCTTTACCACTTCAACCTCAAAAATATTTCTCCATTCATCAGATATTTGTTATAGAAATTAATATAGTTTTATTCATTTTTTACTACGATACTTTGATTGTTTTATCATAAGGTGATCATGTGATTTATATATTTTTTGGAGCTAATAAGAGGGTCTGGAGGATATCTTATACTGATGAACACGCGTGGCTATTGACGCAAGCATTGCAAGACAATGCACCGACGATGGTGGCCCCAAGTCCGCAGGAATGCAGTCAACGTTACCAAACATATAAAAAAAACCCAGAACAACATTATTTTTCTTGTAATAAATCTACACCAGTTTGAAAATAGATCTATTCGTTAGATTTTTAGTTGCAGACAAAACATCAATCTGTTAAACGTTAGAAAATAGTGTATATGATAATGCACATATAGGTCTATGAACGACTATGCCACTGCAATAGTTCTTATTTTAACCCTGAAACTGTACCCTACTCTGCAATGTCTACACTCTGCTCTTCAACTATATGCTACGCTACGGTCACCAACATCTACCGAGGGAGAATCTTCTACACCGCTACCCCAAGTCCATGTTAACTCCTTTGCGTTTGAGATGGCGAACCGCCTCTGCTCTTCGCTTCAACCTCTAGTCTGCACTGTGCCTCTCGTCCAATATTCCCGCTCAAGTTTCAATAAAAGACTTTTCGTAAGTAGAACGTTTACACTTAGTATTTCTCTGGGTGGTTTAATTAATTTATCTAACTGCTATTACCTCTAATAATTTTGTATCAGTAAACTGTGTAAACTGAGCTTTCAAGTTTTCATTTATGCTCTCCATATTATCAGAAACTTTAAATTTAAACTATATCACTATCTTGAGACAGGAACCTCACATAGTGGGTATTTTAACCTGAATATGAATGAGAGATGAGTGAAGGATGATTGTGGCGCAATCTTGTAGTCTTGTTACTGACTAAGGCCAACATTCTCCTTAGACAGGACTGTTAATTAATAGCCCAACAGCCAATGGTATCTAGGGACCTACAGTTTAACGTGGGATCCGAACCACAAGTACAACCTCACATATACAAATTGGTCTAATTATGAGGATGATCTTTATGGATGAACTAGTGTTCACTAGTGCGGACGTTAATCCCCACTAGGGAATATCGCATCCACAAGCCATTGCTTATAACTATCTACAATTCGTGACCTCCAAGTCACTGATAAAACTATAAAAACATAATAAAACTTTTTTTCATTATATGGTTTCAATCTCACAACAGCACTATTTGTTATCGTAATGATGACGAATAAGTTGGTTCTGGCATGAACAACCAATTTTAACACATATTTAGCAATGTTATGAAGTACCAGATAAATATAGTCTAACCCTAGTCACTGCAATATGCTCTACCGTCACTATTACACCATCTCGAATTCAAATTAAATAACATTTTTACGCTAAATTTGCCCAAAAAACAATGTTGCAAACAATGCAAAGACTTGTTAGTTTAACTAATATATTTATACTTTGAAAACATTTTGCCTTTTTATAAAATAATCTAGGATTGATTTTCCATGAATAGTTTCTACTTTCAGTTTGCTACGCATAAAAGTTCAAAAAAATTAGAGTAGTCTTCCTAAGCACTGGGAGTAAATTAGTGTTCCCACTTTATGAAGCCAATAGTAACTGTCTGAGTTCTATGGCTACATTATAAAAATTTTTATTAGACAACAGTTTTATTGTACTAGGGGTACCTGTGCAGCGCAATGCACTGCAATTACCCGAGTAGGCCTACCTTGTAATAAAATCTTGCCCCTTTGCATAAAAAATTCAAAGTACTATTCAGCTTTTAACATGTGTTTGTTTTACTATCAACAGCTGTTTTAATGTGTAATTCAATAAAAATGGTTCCCCATGTTAATCTTATGGACAAAAAACAAACTTTAAAGGCTTCCCGTGGGCTTCAGAATTGGAATATCAAAAATCTAAAACCTTATTGCAAAACTACAAACTGAGACCATTCTTTTGACACCCCAAACGTCAAAATTGGTCCAGAAAAAAGGGAGTAGTGTTCACAAAAAAACGGCATCACTTATTATATATATAGTTATAGATAGATAGATGTTTAGATATATATAAAAAATGGTTAAAAAACTACAAATACAAAAATCATTACAATGTATTCAATTTTTCACAAAATAAAAAATATAAAATAATGAAATTATATAAATTACAAAAATTATACACATTTTTCAACTAGCAAAAAAATGATTTAGTCGAGTAAAAAAGGATTAGGAAATACAAAGAACATTTCTAACAACTTTTTCTAGATGCATAAATATACAATTATAGAACAAAATATATATAAGTTATAGATACAAAAATTACATACAAAAAACTATTAAAGTCAATACAAATTTAAATACACAACACTGAAGAATTAATAATTTTACTCTGCTTTTTAAATGTTACTACAACCTAATAAAACATTTTGTTTCTAAACTATCTAGGTTAAATACTTGAAGTCATAAAGAACACTTAAAATGCTCTAATTTGTTTTCAAACGTATTTAACTGGGTGAAGGCTTTACATTCAAATGTACAGTCATCCTAATTCTGATTAGTGCTCTTCGGATATTTGTACCTCATTTACATATATTACAATCTCTAATCTCTTAAGCGAAAAATCAGTCTCAAAAACTAAGCATTGCTTGCTTGACATACATTTATAATACTATAAAAACAGTAAACCATGCAATATTATTTTGCTCAGATGATAGAACTATAAAAAAAAAAAAAAAAACGCATTTCCCATCACCCGCTTAACACAGCAACTGGAAATTTTTATATGACATTAAAAACATATACAGTGAGTAAACTTCCTCTAATCTGGCACGTCTGGGACTTGACGTGTGCTGGATTACGGAATATGCCGGATTACAGGATGAATATCAGGAAAAATGTAAATTAAACAAAAAATTACTATAAAACACTTACTTTATTATAAAAACAGCTTTCAAAGAATAAAACCATTGAATAACATACTCCACTGTAATGAAAAATACATTACAGTATATGATTATGAAACATAAAAGAGTACAATAGACACCCGATTATCGGAGTATTGTTCTGCGAACAGGTGCACAGGACGGCCGGAAGGAAGTTCATTGTCCGCCGACTACTGACTCGAAGACAGAGTTATTAAATATGAGTCATTGGATCATTGAACATTTGATTTAGCACTGTATGCTGACAATCAGTTTTTGGATTAGGTCATGATCGCAGAATTCAATTTTTAAGACGTGCCGGCAAGCGATTTATAGAATTAGCCGATGTCGGCCAAAGGCGACTCATCTCCCCTCCACGCATGCCAATACGAAATACGCTTTGTACGACACAATGTCGCTCCGTCCGAACCCAAACAAATTCGAACGCTCAATTGTTTTCGTTGTTTCTGTAAATACAATAATTTTTCTGAAAGTCGTGCCGGATTATTGAGTGTGCCGGACCATAGGATGCCGGATTACAGGAAGTTTACTGTATAACTAAAATAAATACCCTATTTACTGCAAAATGAAAACAATTACAACTCATACTTCTATTGTACAGTAAAACACATTTTACAAGTAAAATATTCTGAATACAATTTCTACCTCACAAACAACCTTAGTAATCACACCAACAGTTAAATTTTTGCGGACACATATACATGTAACATCAATCAATAAAGAAGTCTGAGGTACCAATGGACTATTAAAATTCGCATCTTTCCCAACCCTGCCATCTGCAATGTCTTACCACTTTGAACTTTAGTTCTACAATCACCTGGACATTGTTGGGATCGACAAAGAACTCGAAGTGGTGAAATCCAGGATCAGTTCAGGGATTGTAGAAGTTGAACAAGTCTCAGGAATGGCCGCTGGTCAGAGTGTAGTTCTTGTCGAGATGTTTACTGGGGGAGGGGTACTTGAGGAGGCTTGGGGGGAGGGGGGTGGGGAACAAAGCGGAGAGTCCCATCAGAGAAGCCGGCGTCGGGAACTTGCCTGAAACAATGCCACAATGTTACCGGACTGGGATGTCTTCTCTTAAAGTAACCTGATATAAACTATATTAAAATTTCAATGGGCTATTATTAATTAACCCTCCAGAGGTCGCTTAAAATTTAAAACGCCGTCTCTAGCTCAAAGAGGTTTCCTCCGGGTTTTAAATAAGTGCACAAAATGTATTCTAAATACTTTTATTGTTTGAAAGAAAAAGAGAAAATGATTATAAAGTAGATGTCACGCTATATCCCTGCAAAACAGAGTAAGAATGGTAACGTTAATTTAACAAATGTAATTATTATAACTATTATGGATTATACAAAACATATTTCACTTTTTTTACTTAAAACTTAATATTTTCAATAACATTTTTGTAAAATAGTATAAAAAGTAACATTTTGGAGTACAAATAAAAAAAGCTTTTGTATAAAACTCAACTATCAGATTATATAAAAAATAATATAAGGTTTTCCTGTATAAACCATAAATTAAATATTATATCAATGATACTACAATCAATTCAAATAGTTATACATGGAAAAATAAGAAACTACTTCGAATAAAAACAAATATAAAATGGCAACTGTAGCCTTAACAATTACAAATAACCAAATAAAAAACTATCACAGTCGGACTCTTCCTCCGGGTTTACAAAACACACAAGAACGCTCACGGAGGAATCATCCAGCACTTCAGGACAGAGCTCGCCAAACTGACCCTGGACGCTGAAAGCGGGATAAGTATACGTCAAATGCATGGTGAGGAGGGGGGCGACAGCTACACAAAAGTACAGTGCTGTCAACCCCAAGATAAATATTTCCCACAGCAAAAAATATTGATCCGGAGGATTCCTCTGCTTAGCGTCCTCTCGAGGGTTAATGATGCTAGGCTATCTAACAAAAGGTCGACGTCAGAAATTAACAAGACCGGGCTTTGGACCGTTTCTCATAAAAACGTTAAAAAATGCCACTGGCGTATTTACACCCAAATACAGTAGACTCCCTCATAACCGGCCACCTCTGAACCAGGCTGCAGCTGGATACTGAATTGGCTAGTTAAACAGATGCAAATTTTAAAATGCCAACCAACAGTTTTACGTGGCCTAAATGCAATTCTGACTTGAAAAATTATATTACTGTATATAATTTATAGCTAACATCCGACACCCATGAAATCCACGACTAAACTAAACTAATAATAATTTGTTTCTTTATTGTGGTCTACTGGATTGCAGGTCCAAATTCATTCACATCCGTCCAGGACAGTACATTTTACTTGGTTTGAGAACATCTAAACCAATACAAAATCCAATAACATAGGGAATACAAAATCTAATATTACCCTCCTATAAATACTAAATAAAATAAATTTTTAGCTAAAGCTATGACTTGATAAGTTTTATTTATAAATTAGCGATTATCTGTTTTATAAACTTCTGGCATTCTTTTTAATTTGTTGTTACTTAAATCATCATCTGGTAGTGTAGTAATCAGTATAAATTACAAAATATTAACACCAATGATATATAATAATTAAATTTCAGAGGAGGAAACACATATGTCATAGCTATCTAACTCACCTCTTGCAAATTATTGATAAAATTAAAATACTGATACACTAATAAACGTGTGATATTTCGACTACCCGTGAACAGTAGGCTTTTTCAAACACTAAAACTTTATCTAACATAGACTCTTGTATCAAACAAAATGTGTTTGAAAACAACTACACAGATAGTCAACATATCACATGTTTATTAGTGTATTAGTACTAGTGATGGGCCGATTCCGATTCTCGATTCCACGATACCCTCGATACTGCGCTATCGAGGGTATCGTCGATACTCGATACTTGGGGTCTTTGTATTCGATACCGATTCTGACCTAAAATTTACAAAATCGTATGGTTTTGTGATATTTCCCCATATAATGTTGAAAGAGAAAGATTATAGCCTTTTAAAACCAATTATAATCATCAAGAAAATAAAGCCGACCTTCATTGTCTCAAAACTTCCACGAGTAGATGACGCAAATCACGCAATACGCCGAGAAGTTATTCGGAAGACAGTCATGACACTTGTCCTCCGAAACCATCAGCCATACCATTAACAGGGATACCAATGGCTTGGAGCGCTAGTAAGACTTGACTAGCGCTCGTTACGGTTGGCATCCGGGTTAACTCTACAGCCAATCGCGTCACTGTTAGAATCCAGTTGTTTATATTCCATCCCCTTGAGTCGCTAATGTATCAGATTTGTTTTAAAAACCCATGGGCTGGCTTATATCATACGATATTTTTTGCCTTGCCCCATGTACTGACGTAGTTATTATTGTTTTTTATCGTGTTACATAATTTAATTTCATAAGTCAAAGTCAAAGTCAAATAATCTTTATTCATATAATACATACAGAATGAACATTGAATAAGTGTCATGATTACATAAATTATCTAATCATGACAGTACATACAGTATTTACTAACTCATTATTGTGCGAATCTATTTAATAACGTATTTCATAAAAGATGCATCTTCCAAAATTATAAAGTTAATTGACAGCACAATAATTTCACTGCGGTTACAATAATCTTGTAACTTGGTAACAGTGGAACTTATTCTCTTGTTTAGTTTCTTTGCGCAAAATAATCGCAACCGCGACTTTCTGTTAGTTTTGTTGTCGTTTAGAGTTGTCGAAGTCGAAAGCATATTTTCTTCGTTGTAAACTCTGAACTTACCCGAATATGGATGGACAGAATATTTGCCGTTGAACGATCTGAAAACGGAAATTCAGGCCTAGGAATGATTATTAAACTAATAGTCTAGTGAGTTTACAAATTTTAGCCACGTCTTAATGTTTCATCATAGTTAGCCTATCTTTATCAAGCTATTTTTTTATTTCATATTGTTAATTTGAGTGGTGAAAACTAATAGTAGGACTAATGATTTTCATTCTAAAAATATTTTCATTTAATGCTAGTTATTTCATTAGTTTTGTATAATCTTATCACTAATGGATCTGTCCAGGGGTGTACTAAATTTCCCTAGAGCCTATTTAGATTAGGTTGGATTAAAAGATTTTCATTCTTGTACGACTTGTATATGAAGTGTTTTAAAATAGGCCTATTTAATATTAGTTTTTATTAGGCCTATAGTATTTCAGGTAGTTCTGTGTAGAATAAAAATTATAATTGATAAATTTGTCCATGTTTTACACGTTTTATTTTTTACTTAATTTTTTGTTATTTTAAGATAAATTAAATCAACTGTTTTTCATGATCTCTTGGTTTTTTAACCATAGGCCTAATATTGTTGTTTTTCCAATAGTTTTCTTATCAATTTTGTTGTATTTTTGTGTGTTTTACCAAGGCCAATTCATATTTGTTTTATAATCTAAAAAATATAGGCCTATTTTGATACGGTGATTATTTCAAAGCATGTGATTTCTCACCTCCTCTTATATACTAAGGTATAATTGGAATCGGTATCGAACGCAGAATCGAGATCCAAATTTTAGAATCGGAATCGGAATCGAGAAATTTTGGTATTGGCCCATCACTAATTAGTACATTTCAAGTTGAGTTTGCTGTGTCTATCTTTATTCTCCTCTGAAATGTCTTTTTCTTTAACATGATAACCTTACAATAATTAAAACCACTATTGCTTTTTAAGGTACAGTAGACCCTCCTCTTAAACGACCTCATGGAACAGGGCCTAGGTCAGATTTAACCTAAAAGATTAATTGAAGTGGACAACTATAGTAAGATGCACGAAAATAGTCTGACGGAAATTTATAAAGCTGTGTCCCCCCCTCACCCCCTCTCACCCTGCAATGTTGTCATTTGTGGTGATGTTCACTATGTGTAATACAGTATAAAAATGTGTTTCAGAACAAATTTGGCAACAATGTATTGCCTCTCATCGGACTACTGTCGTGAATCCTACTATAGAAACATGTAAAATATGTAGAAATAAATGTATTATATACTGTAAAAAAAATACCTACAAATTATAAAAAATAGGCCCACACATAGGTATGCACTTGTTACAAAGAAAAATACCAAGTGATTGTAACAAGGATTTATCTGATTAGATACTGTTGTATTTTGGTAAAGCGATGATGATGGAAACAGATGTTTTTTGATTCCTAGAAAAGTTTGGTTAAACCAATAACTTTTAATAGGTACTATTGCGAACTGGCTGCTATTTTGTGTCAGAGCAGAGGTGGTTGATCAGGGGCCAGTTAACAGAGGGTCTCTACTGTATCTTGCTATCCAAAAGATTATCGTCTAAAAGTTTTGTTGAAGATGTCAGTGTTGGAGTCTTGAGGTGCCAAACAATTTTAAGTGTTTTATTAACTTTCCAAAAAAAATTTAACATAAAAAACATTACCTGCACTGAACAGAGCATTGGCAATCTCCGCGCTGAACAGACTCGCACCAGCCTTGGGAATGTTGAGGCCCATGGCGGCGGCGGCAGCGGTCGAGGACGTGGAGGGGGATGGGGCGGGGGAGGTGGAGGGGGTGACGGAGGGGGGGCACGTCTCCCCAGTGCTACCGGGGGACACCAGCTCACTCAGGTACGACCACAGCTTGCCATCACTCTGGTCCCGCGGGAACTTGGACGTCAGCGTCGTCTGCAACGGGATAACGGAAATCACTTTTATTGATAAACAATATTGGCAGACAGATAAGTATGTTTCCCCTCATTTGTTTTCCCCTAACACTGAGCTATTAAAAGCATTATATTTTTTGTTTTAAGTCTGTTTGAATTTATATTCTTACAATTTGACTTCTCAAACCAATATTTTTCTTTACATCTGGTGCACTCGACTCAATAGTGAGTCATGCAGGCTTGGCCATACACTAAAATTAGCATTAAAATTAAAAATTAGGCGTTCCATCAGTTATTTGAAGAAATAAGTATGCCCTAGTTTTGGTAGGTAAAAGGTCTCTTCACATTTTTAATATACTTTAATAACTAACTTCAAAAAAAAAAAAAAAAAAAAATCAAAAACATACTATTTAAATTGTCCTCTAAGAAAATAAACTAACCCATAAAGAAAATAAAAAATATATTTAGTTTTTTTTATATTTATATGTCACAAATAGTTGGTTCAAAATAATAAAAACATTCACCAATTAGAAAATAGGAAAGTAGACAGATCCCCTCAAGTCACTCTGTTGTTCATTTAAAACCATTAATTGTTTGCTTAGTTTTATTTAAGATGTTTTATAAACCATCAAAGATTTATCTAAGTGAGACGGAAATTAGACACAGTGACATTACCTTAAGCTTGTCAAGATACGTGACATTCCCTTTGTATTTTTCTCCAAACTTCACAACATCTGGATCGCCCTTGTAGTAGTCTGCACATTTTTTCTGCAAGAAAACCAAAATCAACGATGACAAGCTGATAGTAAAAATAATAACGTGAAATGGAAGCAAGAACCATTATCAAAAATGTCAAATTAAATGTTTCCAATAAGGGCAAAGGAAAGCTCGAGTTTCAAGTACCGTAATCACTTTAAATATTAGTTGCAACTACTCCACCTCAAGTAAAGCCAAAATAATTACTACCAAAATAAATGACATCAGAAGACCACAAACGCTTTTCGTACCTACAATTGTGCATGACTCCCCATGATAATCTATTATCTAAAGGAGTTTACAGAGTAAAAATTAGTAATACTTTTCTAACCATTTAATTTATATTTTCTTTACAGTAGACGATCCAAAATTTACCTCAGGGCCAAATCCCAGACCAGATTTCTAATTAGCCCGATTAATTGGCGGTTTATTAAACGAGTAAAACAAAAACATATTGCTATGTTGGAAATTGAAATTTTAGGATGAATTTAACTACTAAGTGCACGGCCACACGAGTGTTTTTCACGCGGTAAATACTTGCTTATTTTCAAGCTGGTTGAATAGTTCAATTATTATTATTATAAAGCTATGGCGGAAAAACACACTGCATGTGGCATACCCGATTTCATTTAATGCTGCTCATATTTCTCACGTATTTTCATGTTGCGTTTGTGCGAGAAAACAATGCTCGTGTGGCCGTGACCTTAGGGTGGCCACCAGATGAAAGCGTTGTTATCAAATTTACAAAGATTACACCTGCCATTTCCTTTATAGGGCAATTCAATGAAGATATTGTGTTGATTGAACATGGAAACCAAACACTAAGCAAGTTGACTTGTGTCAATTTCAGCTAAGGGTAAAACTGCAGTCAAATGTTTTATTCCCAGACAACCACTGGTGGACTCGACGGCTTTGACTGTAGTTTTTATATGCCATGAACACCTTCTCTTTTTATTTGTCCTTTTTTGTCATTTTTTACTCACATTTTCAAATGTTATGACCTCCCAGGACAACTTTAAAACTGATTTATAACAGTTGGGATGTTGAAATTGAGTACAGGAAAAATAGTTGTCATAGTGTGTGTTAAGTCTTCGGTTTACTCTGACAAATTCTCCTACTCTGAAGCTTAATTCACGTTCTGGACGAATAGACGCAATTCTTTATTCAAAGAACAATGACCTAGCAATCAACCCCTCCAAAACCACATCTCTAAATTTCAGTAAGAAAAAAGACATAGTCCCTCAAATAAAGGATGTAACAATAGAAACCAATACAAAATTCCTGGGTGTTATACTTGACAATAAATTATCATGGACAGAGCACATAGACCATCTGTGCAAAAAAATCAGTGCTGGAATCTATGTTGTCCGAAGAATAAACTACATAGGTGGACTCTCTTTGGGTAAGACAGCTCACTTCGCCCTGGTAGAATCACATCTTAGATATGGCCTGACAGCGTGGGGAGGAACCTCAGCACACAACATGAACCGAAACCTTGTTCTTCAGAAGAAAGCCATAAGAACTCTTGCTAACCTTGACCCTCTACAGCTTTCATGAACCTGGGAATACAGTGGTGGCTCTCAACACACTTCACACCATAATGTATGTAGATGAAATAAACCCTCCAAGAAACCACGATCTACACCACTACACCACTCGTCATGGCTCCAACCTCGTCCTCCTGGTACACCGTACTACTCTGTGGGAGAAAAAACCTTCCTATGCCGGCTGTAAACTGAAGAACCACCTTCCGAACATTAAATTAAGAATTAACATGTTCGCTACCAGCCGCCGCATATATGCGGCGGTCAGGCCAATCCCACAGCCCACCAAAATAATCATGGACTTCCCTGTAGACCGGCCCTAGTGGTTGTGACTTATGCCACAGACCACGAATAGAAACCGTCCAAAAATAGTTTTAACACTTCAAAATATCTTAATTTCATTAAATAAAAATATAAATACAATTTACTCTTCATTTTTGGTAATTTTTTTAGCGCCACACATTTGCGGCGCATGGTCAGAGTCTAAGTGACGCATGTTAGCGTCGGCACTAATATAACCTTATTTTTAGCCATAACCTTAAAAAAAACGGAAAATAAAATACGGCTTATACATAAAAACATTGTATTAGAATATTTAGTTTACAAAAAGAGTTGTTTACAATTCATTTACATAGTATAATTATGATGTTTTACAAGTTTACAAAATGCAAATGTTTATGCATTTTTCTTACACAATAAACTTTTTTCAATGTGTCATATAAGAGATTTGATGAATATTTGTGTAAAGATATATCAAATACGTTAAAAAATGTTACTTTCAAAAATACATAAAATAAAAATGTACGTAAAACATTTTAGTGACGTCAGTGATCATTTTAGCCACAGACCAAGCGCCGCACATATGCGGCGGACTATCCAGTAAACCGCGCCTAAACTGTCTGACCATTAAAATAGACCGCACTGAAGAAATTTTGTATTTAGTATCATGGAACCATCGCCGCAGATATGCGGCGGCAGTCTATTTCAATGAGCCCAGCCGCCGCAGATATGCGGCGGTGGGCTCTGAGTAGAACTCGCCCACGGCAAAATTGCGGCGGCGGGCTGTGGTTACAATTTTTTTTAACATTGTGGTAGAGAACGTGTTAAGGCCTGAGAAACCTGACTGGCAATAAGGTGCACAAGGAACTAAAGAAGTAGCTAGTTGAAAGACCCTACTACTCACTAAAGGAATTTTTTGAAGACACTGAAAAATAACTTGTATTTTATGTATTTTTGACACTATTGTAATTCTTAATGAATGCACAATAAAGAAAATTGTATTGTATTGTATTGTATAGGGTTAAAGTCCATCTCGAGTATGGAAACCCCAAATTGAGGAACATGAGTGAAAATTTGGATTGTTGGCTATTCAGACGACAGAGCGGACCGCCTGTTTGAGCTTGAAAATTAGTTATCACAAAAACAAGAGTTGGCCCTCTGGTTAGACTGTCATCTGTCTCATTTCCCATTCTTTCCTTTTCTTCAATGTCCTGTTCTTCCAGGGGCTGGGGTTAAACATCCATTAGATGCAGACGTGCTTATCAGCCTGTATATACAGGGTGTTCTGAACCTATTTCCCAAAAATCCATGTAGTGATTTCCTAGATCAAATTGAACCAAAAAGTTTAAGTAAACTTATTTCCTAGAATGCTTTGTTAAGCCGCTAGCCGCAATTTTATTTACTAGGCCTACACTTACTAATTTTTATCTCAGTAACAGATAGGTGTAATTAGACATGAACCTTTGTCACACCGATGGTCATTTCTAGGAAATAAATCATTTTTCTCTGATGAATATTTTCAAAATGGTTGCCATTTTAAGTTTTTAACCTCAAATATCTCAAAAATGGTAAATTTTATCAAATTTGTACAACCATCAAAAAATTTTACAGATTAAATTATCTAATCAATGATGCCAAGTTCATAAGGATTTGATAACAAATAAAAGAGTTATTAAAATTTGTCTAAAAATAACCTTAATTTTCATGATATATCATACAAAATCAATGTTTATCTGCAGAATAATGTCAATAACTCCGTTATTTGTTGTCAGAGCCTTACAAACTTGGTATCAGTGATTAGATAATTTAATTTGTAAACTCTTTTGTCACTTGAATAATTTTGACAAAATTTATCGATTTTGAGATACTGTATTGTTTTAAATCTTAAAATGGCTGACATTTTGAAACTACACATCGGAAAAAGATAATTTTTTTTCCTGGAAATGCAAATCGGTGTAATAAAGGTTCATACCAAATTTAAACTTCATACACCGATATGTAATAGAAATATAAATTATTAAGTGTAAAAACCAAAATGGCGGCTAAACAAAGCATTTTAGGACATATGTTCCCCGGATATTTTTTGTTAATTTTGATCCAAGGAATCACAACACGGAGTTTCAGAAGAGAGTTTCAAACACCCTGTATAGGGTTTCCCTATTTTTAACGGAAACCACACTAACAACTGATGGACTTACCATCTCGTTGAGCGTGTCCTGCGTGAGATGCTGGTCCTGCATGACGCTGTAGCTCATCAGCATGGGTTTGCCATACTCGTGCGGCTTGTTCTCCGGTGGAGGCACAACCCAGTAGCTGACCACCGTTGATTCCAGGCTGAGGCTGTCCTTGTTGTACGGCGCTGCAATGTGCAACCGATGGGTTATGTTAATAAGCGCAATACAGCCGAGGATACAACTTAAATGAGACGCCCCAGATAATGGGATGTTTTTAAAAAAGATTACAACTGGCTTAGGGGGAGATTTTTAATTCAACGTCTAAGACCTGAAAGGCTTTGATAGAAAATATCATCAAAATATAAAAGAAAGGCAATTGTAATTCATTTACTTCAAATAATCCATTTCCATTTACTTTCCAGATACAAAAAAGCTTTTACAATCCAGAAACTCTTCAATAATATTCAGTGGAAGCTCTCTTAACCGACCTCGGATCAACCGCTTGTCAAATTCAAACCGAATGTTTCCAGAAATATAAAACCATCAGCCTTGTGATCCGATTTTCCGATAATGATTTAAAAATAACTCTTGTTTCAACTGGTCGATCATGCGCTTCTGCAGCAAGTCAAATTCAGTCAGTTGCTTTCAATGTCGTGCAAGCAGTTTTTACTGTGTTTTTTTAAAACTTTATATACCACAACTGTTTGTTTACTTTATTAACTAATTGATTACGTTTGGAGAAATTAATTTCATTGCAACAATTTTTAGCATTTTCAACTGTTTTATTCATTTTTAACACATATTTCTGATATTATTTGGTTTAGTTGACCTTTTTTGTTGTCCGGCCATAGTCCGGTCCCATAGAGGTTGGTTAAGAGAGCTTCTACTGTACTGTAGAATTCATGGTAAATGGAATGTTTTTCCATTCTGTCTGAAGAAGTTGAACTCCCTAATTCTCAGGGCAGAATATTGAAATACTAGGCTCCGGCAAAAGAGGCTAGTTTTCATTGAATAAAAAAACCATCGAATCCTGGTGATACTTAAACCAGGATACGCTTTTATATTATTCAGGTTCAGGAGTATACAGGTTTTTTTGTATTATGTTTTTTCATTCATATTCTTATCAAAGAAATTAATCAATATCAACAGTACGTTTCACCATTCCTATCATTCTCAATCACAGCATAAGTTGTATGTGATGTATCTTTAAACTGATCTCTAGCTATGATTTTGTTGTAATAAAATGTAACTAAAAGTTTTGATCATTATTTAATATAATTATATAAATTTTCTTTAATTTTTCACTACTATGAGATTTTGCCATAAGATAGAAACAGGATTAATTGTGTCTGTTAAATATCTATAGAATGGAAAGTCTACAACATAAGGTCTTAAGGTTAGGTAAGGTTTAATGTTTCATAAAACATTGATGTCTTCTTAATATCTCCCGTTTTTAGGTCTTTTGATGGGCAGACAAATTTACTAATTAGTAGGTTATGGATTTTAGTTACAAAGCTATATAAAAGTTTTAAAATAACAATTACACAAGTTAGTAATACTATGATACAAGTTAACCAAACGTTTCTAGTAATGTTTCAGTTGGGACTCACAACAGATGACGCCGACACACGGTGTGTAGCTGGAGTCGTTTCCCCCCCTCATGATCATCTCGTAGTCGAGCTGAGTGTCGATGTCTCGCAGGGTGGGGGTGGCGGGGGACGTCGGGTGGCTGTGGTACCTGTCAAGAAAATAGTCATGTAAGGAAATAGAACTGCTGGGTTAAGAGCAACGTTTTCCATGTAAAAGTCAATATTTAAAATTTGACAGCATAATATTAGCATGAAACTTGTATCGTATTGCTTTATTCTTACTCCTGTACCCAAATCGTTTAGTTTAGAAAGTCGGAATGACAAAAAAATTTCTTTCGTTACAGGATATACCGGGTTTCCATAAAGTCTTGCCCTAATAAAGAAACCGAATAGTGTGAAAACAATTGGTGGTAAGATAAAGTTTTATTTTAAGTTTTAACAAGTCACTTCTTAAGTTTTTTACAGCTATGCACAAACTCAATGTTTTTCAATGTGTGCGCCTTAGGTAGCCTGTAAATTTTTTAGGCGACTTTTAAGTCAATTTTCTATACAACCATTTTTCGGTTTCAGATCACATTTCCTGAGTAACGGACGTCACTGTATTTATTTTTTTGTATTTTAGAGTTTCTAAAATAGGCACTGGGGAAGAATAAACCAAATCTTCAACAAATCAGAGGACAAAAAAAAGCCCATAGAGGTCAAGCGTGGTGAATAAGGACGCTATTTAGTCAGGCCACCAAGATTTGTTTTTGTAGTGCATTTTGAGTGAACTGCATTGTTGTCAATCAGCTTACAGTAGTTTAGTTGTTAAAAAATTAATGAGAAAAAAACTAGATTAAATTTTCTTGAAAACGAGAAATGTAAGATTCTTGTGGCTATAATGGTGTCTGTACGGCAAATTATGAAATCAGGGCAAGACTTTGTGGACACCCGGTATTTAAAGGTTGTCAGCATATGACCCAGCACTAGGTGACTGAGTAGTCATAGTGCCCACCTTTAAATCTGAAGGTTGCCAGTTTGGTCCTGAGAAAAGTTAATAGCCTTTTAATGGTTCGAATCTGGACCCAGCTGCCATTGGTTGTTTGGCTATTAAATAATACCCCTGTCTCAATAAACAGCTGATCTTAGACAGTAACAAAGCTACACAAGGCATTTTACACTCATCCTTCATTCATATTCGCCTTAAAGTACGCCCTGGTAGCGTTGGCGTCTTAAAAAGTTAATAAGTGGTTAGGCATTTTAAAGATAGCCTAGTTTTACTCAATGCCATTGGTAAACTGTCCAAAAATAAATATGTCGGTCCTTCTTTATTTCCAACAAAAATAATTAACTAGGCCTAGCCCATAATTTTTTTTTTATTGTGCAGCTTATTTTATCAGGCAAGGTCTACTATAATATTGTGAAGGAGAGATGTATTTAGGGATTTTTTATTAGATAAAAGACTATGAACATTGTGTACTTTAGTAGGAGGCCGCAACGGTCATGACTAGAGTCAAGGTCCCGCTGGATGGCAAGGCGCTTTGGAGGTAAACACTGGGTTCGTCGAACTGAAGGTCAGAGGCGAGGTGCGATCTAATATATAGGTCAACTTCCTTGTGGTTCGAGAGAGCGGTGCCTGGACCCGGGGCGGTCGTAGGTGAGTAACCGTATTTGGTTGATTTTGCGAAAATAGGCCCTGTTAGAAGTTTTTGGGGTTTTCGTGTTAAAGAGTTAGTTAAAGTTCTTTTGGGTTGAGTCTTTAAGTTTTATTGTAGTTGAGTTTTTTTAAGGAAAGAGGGTTTAATTTCTGTAGCATATTTAAGAAGAAATAAGTTTGTTTGAGTTTAAATTAAAGTCTCAGTTGACCAGATTGCACAAACCTCCAGAGCGAGTTTGCCGTCCAAAGTAATTGTTTTAAGAGAGAATATTATTGTGTTGTTTTGTTTGAGAAGACATTTTGTATAAGAAATTATTAGAGTCCAGTTTATGTTTTGTATTGTGTATAGATAGGGTTTTGATTTGATTAAAAGAAAGGTCCGCTCAAACATGTGTATCTGTTATTAAGTAGAAACCCACATTATCCCTGATTACTTTAGAATTAATTAGCTACGCTCCCTAAAGTGGTAGACGGACCAAGGTTGGGGTTCGCTACAATATCCTCTCTACCATATAACCTGACAGGATGCAGCTCATTACGAACCATTCTAGCTTTTACCCAAATGAATTAAAATAGGCCTACTTTATTAGCGAAAACAGTTAAAATTCCACCCCTCAGTTAAGAAATTGCCATACAATTGAGTTATATTTGGCAAAAGCATGATTATGCGAGATTAGAATGTGTTTTCACCACATACCAGCCGACCAGTGTGAGTCTGCGAGCCTCCATCGCCTTCTGTATCTCCTGCTCGACGAGGGGTGCCATCTCGCGGTCGCTGAGGCGGGAGCGACACGGGAACGCGTGCGTGATGGCCAGGTCTGCAAACGGAGAGGATGATCAATGAATCCGAATTTTAGAATACGCTTGTTGGTACTTGTTTCTTATACGAATGCCACGAATGGTTTTTATTAAATTAAATTAATAAATTATCTAATGAACATCACAATTCTATGTCGAACGCTTTTTTAATTCTGATTCTAAGGATCTCGGTAACGCATCTCCACGGCACCAGCCCGCCACTTGTCCACTTCAGCCAGTTTACAACAAGCTGTGGTGGTTAGGTTAGGTTGCTCAATAAGTTTGAAGCTATATAAGTTTTTCCACAGACAAGATAACTGGTGCATTTAATCACAGGGCCAATCAACCATTTCAGCAGAGTTGAGGATGGGTGTTTTCGTTAAAGACTGGACCTGTGACTCACCGCTACCATGGGATATGATTTTGATATGATGACAGTATTTATGACAAATTGAACAGTAATACCATTGCAGAATGTTAACTAAAGACACCCTCATAAAAAAACAAGAACCAACTTGATTAAATGGTAGATTAAGTTGTATCAATTTAATACGAAAGAAATAATTTTATTTCAGGTTTCCTTTAGGTAATCAACTACAATCTTCTACATATTAATAGGCAAGCAGATTTCGTTTCCTCCATTTTTCTAAGCTCCTGTTCATCGAACGAGAAATCCGCTTATACCGTTAGAAAGGTAGTGCCCTGTAGATGAGCAGAATCCCATTCTAATTCACATCGGACTACAGGGCTACGCCCTACAGGCTTTCAAAGTTCCAATGTTGATCTTATAGAGGATAGAGAATTGATTGAATCATCAAACAGCAGTTGTAAAAACAACTGCAAGAAAAACAGGAAGAACATATGTTTCAGCTATAAAATGTTTTTAAACTTCTTGGGTTCAGATAAACTGAAATTTTGGTCGAATTTCGACCAGAAGGCGATTTCTAGTATCAATAAAAAGTTATCTTTCAATCAGACAGGATTGCTTTTCTTTGGAACTTTTATTTATAATAAAAACCACAAAAACATATTTAGTTTGTTTTAAACTTTTAAATAATATTTCAGTATAAAAATTATATGAATTGGTCTTTGGAAAAGATAACATTGTGTTAATTTAGACTACGCAAATTTATTTTTAGTGCTCAATTTTTTTCACCCGAGGAAACTTTTGAGTTATTACATCACAAAGCAGTTCAATTTTTCTAGCAGCTTTTGCTCCTTCATTAACACCTCACTTTAAGCATTAAAACCATAGTCTATAGGATGACTGTTTGTGTGTCAACAGTTTAAGAGTTGAATAATTTGAATCACTAAGGCCGGCCGCACACCAAATTCGACACGACGCGACGCGACACGACAAAACGTCGAATCGTCGCGTCGAAGACTCTTCAATTAATTGTAACAAATGGATGTGCCGCACACCGCTTCGACACGACATAATACAAAAATGTTTTGTCGAACGACAAACGGCGTTGTCGCACCCAACTTCTTCTTTCGACAAGACATGATTATACAAATGGATCTGCGCATGCGCGAACCTCCTCCACACTCATCTCTACAAACAGAGCAGTCGTTGTTGTTGAACCACTAGTTGCTTGTTGGTTTGGTTTTCTGCGTTAAATGAGTGAACAAAGTGAAAGCTTACTACCTGATGGTGGTTGTGTCATTGATGTTGACAAACTTATATTTCTAGTACAAAGCAGGCCGGAAATATATAATATACTTCCCTCGGTGGCCGTTTTTCCAACAACTGAATATAGGTCCACAACACTACGGCCACATCATCATCATCACTTTCCATGGTAAACTGCTTACCAAATGAGACTACACCACACTTCTCTCAAACAGGAACACAACAGTATTTTTTTGTATCAACGTGGCTGTCGTGTCGAATCGAGTCGTGAAGCATCCCTCCACTGAATTCGACGTTTTGTACAATGACTCGACGTCGTGTCGTGTTGCGTCGCGTCGTGTCGAATTTGGTGTGCGGCCGGCCTAATCAATAACCATAAGTTAACTGCACATTCTGTTGATTTCCTAAATAACAATTCTTATTTGGTCTATTTAATGACGTTGTTCTCTAAATAACAAAACAATTGGGTTGCCAGACATTTACGCAGTTATCTGAAGTCATTTAACAAATTTATCAGTGCTTAAAAAAATACTGACTGTTTATGATTGTGACTCTATTATTATCCGACATGTACAACTTCACTAAAAGAACGGGTGTAACAAAGCAAAGTGAGCGTTGATATTTATTGATGACTACTTGAAAACAGTTAATGAAAAATAACAATTATAACAATTAAAGGATTTGAAAAGTAACAGTTACTGACTAAAACGTTACCAACTCGCAGATAACGATTTAAAGAACAACGATGATTATTATTTAGACAGTTCTGTAATAATGGAATAACTTGTGGTAATGTGACTAGGGAGAAGAACGACTATCATCGAGACTAGACAGTTAAGGAACCAAATAACTGTATAACGTGGCTGATAACGATATTTGAAATTGTTCAGGAACTGTCTGACTGGCCCTGCACTGGTCACCATTTTATCCTTTTCATCCTTGGAATAACAACTTAAAATATTATTATGTTGTGTTTCTAATCCTTGTAAACATTACCTTGATTTACTGTAATAAGCACAATAGCTGTAATTTCACAATAATTATATAAATGATTACATTACATATTTATGTTCTTCTTAAAAAAACCGGAAAAATTGTTCCTAAATAACAAGTTAAGCTAATAAGTTCTTAGGAACGGTTCGCATTTACAGTTACAAAGGAACAGTTGGCCAGAACTGTTGTTAGACTGTTACCCCTTAACCAAGTAAACCACTTTAGAGAAACGTTCTTTGAGAACAATGTTCCTAACTGTTACAAAATAACAGTTAAAATAATACATTGATGAGAATCAACAGTAACAGTTATAAAAGTTAAGAAAAAAAAATGTTTTAGTTCATCACTATTGTGTATTACTGTGGGCGTTGACGTCCCAGTGGCCGGCCAGATAGCCGACAACTTCCGAGGTGGTGAGGTGACAGTGCAGGTCCATGACGAGTGCTGCGTTGGTGGCCATCGACACCAGGAACGGCTGGATCTTGCCCTGCACCGAGAACGGAACACTCTCCACCAACGTGTTGGGGTCACTGCAACAACAGTCGTGATTGAAAAATGTTGGCCACACCATATCATTACAATATAACACCACAAACTCAACTCCTGATCAGTCAATTCCTCCAAAACCATCCACAGAGGTGAATTGTGCACAATTTGATTAAGTTTGTGAAGTTATTTCAGAGTATGATTGTAAATTTTACTCATTTTACATGGTTACATCACTGCCATGACTACTTTTCTGCAGTAAACATGAACATCGTTGTCAGACATGTTCGATCAGTATTTTCAGCTACTAGCAGTTCTATCACTAGCACGGTGTAAGTCAAGTGTCATTGACATCGTAGCTTCTGCTATTGCTACTAGTACTTCTGCTATTGTAACTCGTCACTGAGAGCCGATGTTACAAGGCCTGGTCGAGTATATAATGGGAGTAATATAAGCTCTAGTAAACTCAGCATTCACTAAACTTGATACCTTTAATACCTTAATACCTTTATTGAAATGGCGACCTAACTCAATAGGTAGTTTAAAGCCAAGTATGAATGAGGGATGAGTGTAGGATGATTGTGGCGCGATCTTGTAGTCTTGTTACTGACTGAGGCCGACATTCTCCTTAGACAGGACTGTTAATTCATAGCCCAACAGCCAATGGTATCTAGGGACCTACAGTTTAACGTGGGATCCGAACCACAATTTCAACCTCCCATATACGAATTGGTCTAATTATGAGGATGATCTTTTTTATGGATGAACTAGTATTCACTAGTGCGGACGTTAATCCTCACCAGAGAATATCGCATCCACAAGCCATCGCTCATAACTATCCACAATTCGTGACCTCCAAGTAGCTGGATTACAGGACGTCGCCACCGTCCCAGTCTTGAAAGAGCCTATGTCAAGAGTGGGTCTATTTTATGGTTTTTTACTCTATCGAAAGATCTTTTGGATGTCTGTTTTAGTGCTGCACCCCAGTAACAAATCCAGCGACTAATAACTTGTACAATTCCTATGTTTGTCTCCACTAGGAGCACACAACATTTAAAACCTAATCCATGCAACTGAGCTGATCTTATGACACATGTGGAGACCGAGGCCACGGCCACACGAGGGTTTTTTCGAACAAGAAGGCAGCATGATAATACGCTAAAAAAATTAGCATCATGAAATGTGTAATGGGGTATGCCATAGACAGTGTGTTTTTCCGCGGTAGCTTTTATAATTATAATTGAATAAATTAAAGCAGCTAGTATTTACCACATAAAAAAAACACTTGTGTGGCCATACACTAAATCATAGGCACCTTTGCCGATTGACATAATGGAGTGTGGGTTTGATTCTCACTTATGACCAAAATTGACCATGTTGTAGCTAAAGCTAAGTCTTAAAATTGGTAACTAATTGGTAGCAATGTTAGTGGGAGGGACCAAGTTATCTTAAAGGGACACATTTTATTTTTTGACCTCAACAAGATACTTTTATTATGTTGTAGTTTATAAATGTGCAATAACTTCACAAACTACATATTGGTGAGACTTATTTTCCTGATTCTGGCTGAGTAGGACCTTTTTGAGCAGTCTGCCAAGGTTGTAAATGTGACTCTCATTAACCCTACTGTAAATACCTAGCTATTCAAGAAAAACACAAATATATCCCATCACATTGAATAAATTTGTATGGGAATTTTTAAGGGTAACAGAAGAACTGAACAGACCTTGGACTGTATAAGTATTTTGTTGTGAGTAAAATGTATACTTATTTCATACTTCACCACGTATATTTCTGCTTTGCATCACCAATGCAGTTAGGTAAAATTAATTACATATTGTATCTTTATGTTGTTTGGTAAATTATTGTGGACCTTTTTCATCACTGACTAGTAAAAACAAATTCATGACATTTCGGGATTTGGAATCTGATCCCATCTTCATGTGGAAGAAATACCTTGAACATAACAAAGTTAGTAAAAAAACACCAGGAGAACCTGGAGAAGTCCATAGCCAAACCTGAAATCAGACAAGGCAGTCACAAAAATTATATAAAACACTAGTAAATGCACAAGCACAAAGTTACAGAAAACTGTGAAAGCAGTCAAAGAGCACACATAGTAGACTCCCTCTTAACCGGCCGACTCTGACACAAAATAACATATTTGTAACCAGCCATTTTTTTATCTCAACAATGCTTTAACCGTCCGTGTTTCGCCGGAAACGTAGTTTTCTTATCTAATGTATCATTCAATTCAACTTTATTTCATATTGACGTTCTCAAACCAATTAAAATGAAACATCCTGGACGGAAGTGAATGCCACCGGAAGTCAATGCGTTTGGAAGTATACTATCCAGTAAACCACAATAGAGAAACAAATTAATATTAGTGTATGTTGGTTGTGGATTTCATGGGTGGTGGATGTTAGCTATACATCATATACAGTAATGTATTTAAGGTTGTTTTTCAAGTAATAATTATATTTAGGCCATATAAAATTGTGGGTGGTGTTCTTAAATGAACGTCGGTTTAACCGGGCAATTCATTATCCGGCCGCGGCCTGGTCCCGAGGTGGCCGGTCAAGAGGGAGTCTACTGTAAAATGAAAAATACACTGCACCAATCAGGAGGCAGCACACTGGAGCCAACCAAACGCCACCAATGCCAGGCACGTAATGGCATCAACCCCATTACAATTCCAGATCCCGAAACGTCGTGATTTTGTCTCTACTAATCAGTAATGGAAAATGTCTGCAATGATTTACCAAACCACATTAACTCACCATCGTCAACAATGAACTTTAAAAAAGAGTATTGGGTTTTACTTAAAAAAAAAAAAAAAAAAAAAAAAACTTACTGAAGAGTAGATCGGTTGCCGAGCAGATTGTGTTTTATAACAGGTCTGACCAACGCCGGTTGTGGAGTGGGGGTGGGGGCGGGGGTGGGAGGCAGAATGGTCGGTGCAGGTGGTTTCAACTCCATTTCTTCATCTGCAAACATTTTAAATTATACTTATATCAAATTACAATGAAAGTGTATTGCAACTTGAATGCAGTGAAATGCATCAATCACCAAATTTAAATTTTAAAATAATATAAGCCTATTAAGGATATTAAATTTCTCTCTTCAATATATTATCATTATTTAATTATAGTGAAGTTACTATTTGTGTAAAAGAGGGCAATAAATAAAACTTAAAGGATACTTGAACTGAAGTTTAAACATTGGATATCTACCGTTTCAGAGGGACTAGTTATCTCTATCTTGGATGTTTAAACCTGCCACTGGAGACATCTTAGCTAGGAATAGCAGTTTGGTAAAAACAGCATTTCAAGTATAGTAGAACCTCTATTAACCATCACCCTCGGAACTGGGACTATGATGTTTAAATGAATAGACGGATAGCGGAAATTTTGTTATAAACCAGTACGTTATTCAGTTTTAAAAGAAGAAATTTAACCCTGTACAAGTGAAAAATATTACATAATTAAACTCATGGTCATTGGCATTGCATTCAATCACAATTTCACATACCCTTCACACAGCTTCATTTAGAACACATTAAAATAAGAAGAAACCTACATTTATGCGGGGACAGAAAAAAGAGTGATGGTTGATCAAGGATCTACAGTATACTCAAAACAATTTCGTTCGAAGTAAATTGCTCATAATTATTACACTGAACCGATTTATGGTCTGCTTCATAAAGTAGCCAGGAAAGACAAAAATCAATAGAAGGAGTACAAACAAATGATATAGTGAAAAATACCTGCGTCTGAATGGTGATCGTTTTCCTTAATCTTATTTTCAGGCTGAGGTTCGTTTTCTTTGTTTTTTGTAAATGGTTTCTTCTTAAAGAAATACTCGTTCTTGCATGCATCAAGTTTCCTTCCCTTGTACTTTACCTATAAATATAATGAAAATGTTGGTGAAGTTCCGTCACAATTACATTTGCTTCGCCGTATCTGATAAAAATAGATAAATAGACAAGCCTAGGATTTCTAAGTATTGCAATTAGCAAAAGAATTATTTTGCAAAATTTATTTGCCACAGTAAATTATATATGTTGTAATATACAAAATGAATAAATACCATGTATGTTATTGAATTTTGTTTTATTCAATGTTGCAATTTTGGAATATTGACAGTTGAAAATAGACAATAGACAATAGACAAATATCTTTATTCAAGCACACATAAAAAATGTACAAGAGTGCGTCAAGTTTTTACAAATATTTTTTTTTTAGCCTACTCTCAATCCACCTTTACTTTCCAGTCAAATCAAAACATTATACAACTTAAGGAGTATTATTCTTATAAAAATCTTCTAGCTTGTAACATGGCAAATTAATTAGGAAATCTCTGAGTTGGTTCTTAAATCTTGAAAAATCTACTTCTTCCTTTGTGCCGCTTGGGAGGAAGTTTGTGAATTTCACCCCACTATATGTTGGACATTGTTTAAACTTTTCTTTGTTATGTATTTTGATTGCAAAATCACCCTTATTTCTTGTGTTATAATTATGTACATCACATTGTCTTAATAATTTGTTTTGATTGATTCGTACTAAAATTATTGTTCTATAAATGTAAAGGCTATAAACTGTCATGAATTTTAATTCTATGAAGTGTTCTTTACACGATTCAGTTTCTTTTAAATTTAACATAGACCGTACTGCTCTTTTTTGTAAAACCAATATTTTATTTAAATTAATATTGCTAGCTCCCCCATATATCTCAATTCCATATGAAATATGGGAGTGTAAAGTTGCGAAATATACTGATTTTAATGCGTCTAAGCTACATGTTGGAGCCAATCTTTTAATAGCAAATATGCCGGATGTTAGTTTTTTACAAATATGATTGACATGTGTAGTCCAGCTCAATGTGCTGTCCAATACAATACCAAGGAATTTTGTATCTTCTACAAAATTACTATAACTATTGAAGTTATTTTGGATTTGATCTGATAGTCTGCAACTAAAGTGTAGCAATTTAGTCTTATCTTCATTCAGGAGAAGTTGTCTATCATTTAAGTAATTTTTTAGTATCTTAATTGAGTCTTCACAATCACTTTTTGCAACGGTTAAATTTTTGCCAAATACACTCATAAAAATATCGTCAGCATATAAACATATTTTGCTATTTTTTATTTGGCTGTAAATGTACTTTGGCATTCCTCCCAAGTAGCATAAAAACAAAAACGGACCCAAAACTGAACCCTGTGGTACTGAGTAATTGATGTTTTTAGTTTTGGATTTAGCATCGTAAAGATAATTATTTTCCAGATTTTTAATACTAACATATTGATGTCGACCCTCAAGATATGACTTTATCCAATTTAGTTCTTTACCAATTATTCCATAAGTTTTTAATTTATTAAGTAGTAATGTATGATTAACACTATCAAATGCTTTAGTCATATCGAGGAAAACTCCTAAAGTACAATTTCCTTTATCTAAGTTTTCTAAAATATTCTCAACATAATAAACTAAAGCAGTCAGTGTTGATCTATATTGTCTATAACCATGTTGCTCTATATCCAGCAAATTATTGTGCTCAAAATAAGTAATCAGTTGGGTAAGCATACATTTTTCTAAAATTTTTGAAAACGAGGGTTGGATTGCCAATGGCCTGTAGTTTAAAGGGTCAGTACGATCCCCTTTTTTATGTACTGGTATTACTTTGGATATCTTAAGTTCATTAGGATATATTCCCGTTATTATTGAAGCATTAATTACATGGAGCAACGGTTTAATAATTTCTAATTTAACTTCCTTAATCAGTTTCATAGGAATTTTGTCATGACCAGCAGACATTTTGGGTTTTATTGAATCTATTATTTTTATTAATTCTCTCTCGTCAATTGTATTAGAGCGAAATTTATAAGGGGGAGTGTCCTGACTGCAGGTTGTAGGTGTGCCATTGTTACTCGTTAAATTTGGTAATACATATTTGTCTACCATTTCAATAAAATTTGTATTAAGTACATTTGCAACATGATTAGGGTTCTTTATCATGGTTCCGTTCTGACTTAGAGTAATGTTAAAAAACTCTTTTTCTTTGTTTCCCTTTGTTTCTTTATTTATAATTTGCCATGTTGTTTTATTTCTATTAGTGGATGATTTTACCTTATTATTGAAATATGATTTCTTTTTACTTTGAATAAATCTTTTATAATGTCTCTTTTGATTTTTAATATTTTTCTTTAAATTTTCATTATTTTTGTTCTCTCTAAATTCTTGGTTCATTCTTATAAGCTTTTCCCCCTCATTCATAATTTCATCATCAATCCAATCTTTTCTTGTTTTGTTGATAAAAATTTTTTTACTGGGAAGTGCAGATTAAAATAGTATTTTATTATATTATAAAAATATGTAAACTTAATTTCAACAGGGCTAAGGTACAGTTCCAGTCATAGGTGTTTAAGTCTTGTTTGAAAAGAGCAATATTATCTTGTGGAAATCTCCTGCCTGTTGTTATTGTTTTATTTCTTGACCCTTTATTCTTAGAATTCAATATTTGAAATATAATTCCATCATGATCTGAGAGTGCAGTGATTAAACATTCAACTTTAAAGTTTGTTTTGTTAAGATTGGTGATGAAATTATCAATTGCAGTTTCACAATTTTCTGTGACTCTCGTGGGTATTTTTACAGTATAACTAAAACCATTCATTTTTTAAAACATTTACAAACTCAACTTTTTTCTTACCTTCTTTCATTATATCTACATACACTATGTTACAATTTAACTTAACTAACTCTTCCAAAAAAAACATTTAATTAACATAAAAATTGTTCTATATTTTCTGATGGTGTCCTATAAATACCACCAATAATATATTTCATGTTACCAACCTTAATTTCTACTGCACAAGATTCAAAAGTCATTTCCTCATTTAAAGCATTGATTCTGTTTATCGAAATATTTTTACAATAATCTACTCCTTCAGATAATAATATTAATACACCCCCACCCTTAAAATTAATCCGTGAAAACCAACTTACTATTTTATAGCCTGGAATTTTTACCCTACTTATTTCATCCTCTTTAAGTTTGTGTTCCGTTATTATTATCAAATCTGGCTTAATTTCCTCCAATGTAATGATTAAAGAATCAATTCAAGATGCAAGATGTTGAATATTTTGGTGGTAGACAATGAATTCCTTTAATGTAAGTTTGTTATTATTTCTTGTTAAACACCCACTAGTAAATTTTGTTCCAAATTCAGTATTCTTATTCTGACTACTATTTGTCAAAGTATTACTATTTCTACTGTTAACTCCAATATTATTTTTACAGTTATTCTTATTTTTATCAAAACTTAAGTTAAAGGTGGAAAGAGAATCATACTTCCTAAAAAACTAGAGTCTGTTTTGTTGCTCTCTTGATTAGGAGATAGAGTTAGTTTCAGTTGCAGATGGCTTGGTGACACATTCACTGGTTCACTTATCACTTTATTGACCATAACACTGCTTTTATCACAACTTTCTTCACTGATTTCTTCTTTAATCCATATTCTTTTGGCAGTTTTCAATGTTTTCATTGCTGTTACTGTAGTTGATTTAGTCATCATTGATAGTTGTAATTGAAGGGGTCAGTGGATGAAGGAGGTATGTGACATTTTGGTGAATTTCTGGATTTTCGCATGGATGAAGGTTGTATGAAAACTTAACTTTTGGCACTTACCCTAGCTCTCTAACTCCTGTTGCTATGGAGATAGCAATAGGATAAAGGAGGTATGTGCACACTAATAAATAATATTGTAGTGGAAGAAAGTGGTATGTTACACTTTTACTGTGCACTTACCTCCTTCATCCACTTGAATTATAAACTAATGCTACATACACCTTTCTTCCACTACACTGAATGCATCATCGCTGGTAGTACCAGCACATCTATAATGAATATGAGTCTTAAAAACATTCAATGATAGTATAGTTATGTAAAGTGTTTTTATTTCCCGCTGATTAAATCGTATCTTGTTGCAGTATTTATGTGTTTTATCTTAAACCACACTGCTACTTACCCCCTTCTCCCAAAATTAAATAAGCGATGCATATAGTTTTTATTGGAAAAAGGTGGTATGTAGGCTATGTTTGTTTATTAATAAAATATAAAAAAAAATAAATTTCAAACATATTTTTACTGCAGCAAAAAACTGTGACATACAGCCGTACAATACTAAAATCTCAACCTCTTTTAAGCAATAATAAAAAAGTTCTAACATTAAAACTTTGAGGCCAAATATCTCAAAACTAGGTTTTCGTTACATACCGACTTCATCCACTGACCCCTTCAATTTATATATATAATTCTGTAAGCGAAATTTCTTGAGCAAAATCAGTGTTGGGTAAACTACTTTTTAAAAGTAGTTAGCTACAACTACAACTATTTTCTTTAAAAAGTAGCCAAACTACACTACAACTACTTTTTTTTAAAAAGTAGCTAGCTACAACTACAACTACAACAAAAAAGTAGCTAGCTACTTTTTCACTACTTTCCAAAAAGTCATAATAGAATATTTTGGTCATGTGGTTTAGACAAATGTCCATCAAAATGCAAAAAAATTATGCGTACACACTAACATACATACATTGATTGACATCCATTTATATAATACCAATGTGAATATAGGCCATACCACTATAGAATATACAGGGTGTCTCTGACCTCCCTACCGACCTTTTAAGGTATTATTCCTGAACAAAAGACAAGTCAAAATTAATATCATCATATTTAAAATTTCCAAAACTGAATAGTTACCCATACAGCCGCCATTTTGTATTTTTTAAGGAATAATTTTTAATTTCAGAGCAGCTTGACGTAATAAAATGAAATTTGGTACACATCTTTTTGAAGTGAATACCTAGTTGGAATAAAATGATCAATTTTTTATCACTGATATTTTCAAAATGGCGGGCGTTTAAAATCTTTCACCTTAAATTGCGTAAAAACTACATAAGGTAGAACAATTTATGTTCTTATGAGTTTTTTGGGCAATTCAATTTAAAATCCAACGATGTAAAAGTTATGAAAATTGGTTCATAAATAAGCGAGAGCAATTTATCATAGGCTAGTCACGGTCGTACCGCTTCACCGAGAGCAATAGTTTTGGTGACAAAACCATTGTTGAGCCGTCGCCGCGACTGCGCTTTTCGCGCGGCAACCCGCTCAGATGAGTGACTATTTGTATTAAAATCACTCTACCTCGCTTATTTATAAACAGATTTTAATAACTTTTACATCGTTGTATTTCATATTAAATTTCCCCAAAAAAAAAAAAAAAAAAAAAAACACATTAGAACATATACTTTGCCTACCTTATCTAGTTTTCGTGCAATTCAAGGTTAAAAATTTTTAACAGCCGCCATTTTAAAAATACGAGTGATAAAACATTTATTATTTTTTTCAGCGAGGTCTTTACTTGAAAAAGCTGTGTATCGAATTTCAAATTATTACGCCAAGCCGTTCTTAAATTAAAAATTATTCTTTAAAAAATACAAAATGGCGGCAGTTTGGGTAACTATGAAGTTTTGGAAATTTTTAATATAATTTTTTGACTTGTCTTTGGTTCAGGAATAATACCTCAAAAGGTCGGTAGAGAGTTCAGAGACACCCTGTATATATCCTCAAAATTTCCATTTTCTAGTACTTTATGAAGTTTGAAAAACTGATTGTAAGCTGTCCACAGTAAAACCAACTGAGACTGCGATTTAGACAGTGCCATTGCAAATAAACTGTGTTTTTAACACTTCATTAGCATTAATAACTTGGTAAATAATTTAGTTATTGTAACGCAAAACAATGGCAAGAGATCGGAACAACTTAACCTCAAACATCAACTCCAACTCATGACTCAATAAGGCAGACGACAGACAACGACAACCAAACGTTTTCAAGCGTACTACTTATACTGACTGTTCGTACAAAGAGTCAACAATTAATAGTGGTGAAATTGTGTTTTTCTTTGTATTCGGTAACTATTCAAAATAGCGTAATTAGGTTATTTCCATTAGTTAAAAATTTTGGGCATTTCAGTACCAAATGTAGCGTGAAAAGTAGCGTGATTCACGCTATATATTAGCCTCAAAATGTAGCGACGCTACAATATTAGTTGCTACTTTGAAAAGTAGCGTCGTTACACTACAAACTACAAAAAAGTAACGCGCTACAGTAGCGCGCTATTCCCCAACACTGAGCAAAATTGTGAGCTTATGACAAATCGCAGGAAGATGGTAGGGGTGTCAAATTAAAGGTCTCGGTCCCATGCACGAGGGAAAACTATCGGCATGTCCATAAAGTTACCAGGAGACGAGGAATAATATAAAACGTCCTCCATAAGAATAGCATGGGGATTCGTAAAACGTCTGCTTTGTGTACATTAAAACATGTGTTATGGTTTGATTTGAAAACTAAAGACAGATGATAACATTGAGTGAAGAACTACTAATAATCAATTGACAAAAAATATACCTAGAGTGGTAATACTATAATAAGACGCTTTGTGGCTTAGAGGACTAAATATTCTACTTGGAGCATTACCAACATTACAAACTATTACAAACTGACTTCTGTTAAAATTCATAAAATTTACTGGTTTGCTAGCTGAGCGTGTATACCAATCATAAAAAAAATTCTGATGGTGATAGGGGCGCAATGGGTTATGAATTAGGGTTTTATAAACGCCTCCTTTATTATACATTAAAATGTGTTTTGGACAGACAAGAAGTGTCAAATGATCAAACTGAGCGAAGATATATTAATTAAAACTTGAAGTGCATCAGTCAATGAAGTGTTGGTACAGTATTCTGTTAGCTGCATTTTCCCAGAAACCTAATGGTAATTTAATGTATTGCAGAATTAATTATAGGTCTATGAGAGAGTTAAAATCAAAGACGTTTGTCCTACATATACTAGGGTAAAAATAGCAGGTCAAAGGTTCTCCTTTAAAAAGTCCGCTTTGTTTACACGAAATCAAGTGTTTTGATTAGGAGAGGAGGGACGAATATTGACAGTGAGTGAAGATGATCTACATTGAGGTGCCGTGTTAAAATTTGGTGGCAAAAAATAAAATATCTGACAGGAGCAAAAACATCTAGAACTATTCAATTTTAGGAAAACAAGACAGTAAAATTGTTATGATGTAAGAATTTAAAGTTAACTGACCCTAAAATTGGTGAAAAACATCTGTCATGTTTTTCCTCATTGCCGATTAGCTCAATGACTAAACTATTTCATTAAAATATTTATTTTTCAAAGATCGATATAGGTTTAAAACAAACAAAATGAAGCATTTTGCAGATGGGTGGCGTGGTAGCTCAGGATTGTAAAGAGTGCTTTGGAGGCGAATGGCCTACTCAAACGGTATTGTTAAAATATTACATAAATTAAAATTTAATCTTCTGGAAACTTTTGTAGTGAATAACTGGTAATCCGCTATGGTTCATGCTATATTAATTTTATTAATTTTATGCTATATTTATTTTATGACTAATTTTATTTTATGAGGCCCTATGAGCCTCTAGTATAGTATATTTCTAATGCTACACATGTAAAATTGACACATGCTGTATTTAACCTTCTCCAAATTCACAACTTGGAGATGGTCAAAAAATTGATGGTACAATATTATTCTCCATTTACAAACAAAAAATTAGATAGGCCTACCAAAAATGTTGTTGTAAAAAACTATAATTTATTGCTTCCTTTGTAAATTACCAGAAAGAAACTATGCTCCTCTTATTATACAGAAGTAATAGTATTAAAGAACAATTTTTCGTGGCACTAACGCAAGAGGTATTTCAGCAAGTGTGAAGCAGATTTTTCAAGTGTGAAAGTCTTGAATTTTAAAGTAATTAAGTGAAAAAGGTTTACTGGTTTAATGACCTAATGTTATTAAATTTTGAATAGATGTTGTTAGCCGTCGGTCACTTACGGATGCCCATCCACAGCCTGATTTCTTATCCGGATTGATGATGCGCTTGCAGTGAATCGCCCAAGCACTGGGTGAAGCGAACACTAAATCCGTCTCAACCGATCTTATCTTGCCGTCAGGCAATAAGTCTCCCATGAATCTTTGGCCCTGTAACCACAAATGTACATTTATTCACAAACTTTATCAATTGTTCACAATTTAAACTTCTGGATGATGTCTCGCAATTAGGTGGATGGTTCTCTGGTAGAATATTGAAAGGATCCTGAAAAAAATAAAATCTGAAAGTCGTAAAATATTCATGAACCAAAAAAAATGCTTAAATTTATAAACAAATGTGAAAATTTTATGCCTTTTATAAAAATTCCCAAAATCTTAATCTCACTTAAAAATCATTGAGAAATTTCCTGGATATTATAGAATTTTAAAAAAATTTTTGGAGGGTATAGCTTGATGGTATGTTTTAAAGGATTTACTTAAGTAGGCCTAGCTAGTAATTTTGGTTCCCTGCATAAAATAGAACACATTCTCTATTTTGAAGTACTTGTTTCCACATAGATAAATGGTAAATGACGCTTTAGTGGAACAAGATTTCAAGGAAAATGCACTTGGCTTCAACATTATTAAAAAATTAAAAATAAATAAAAATAGGACACAGTTAACTCACTTTGAAAAGTATTGATTAGCTTGACATAAACACACACAAAAAGCACTAAAATGTCTGTTATATTTCGACTACTTGTGTGTCTTTCACAAATAAACTGCTCACTTTCTCTCTGTGTTTGAAAAAGACTACACAGATAGTCTAAATATAACAGACTTTTTTTAGTGCTTTTTGTGTGTGTTTCAGTCAAGCTCATCAATACTTTTCAAGGTTAGTTAGCTTTCGTGGCACAATAATTAAAGAAAATTATAATTGTTTGTTAATATTGTGGCATGAGTAGTGAGTACAAAATTAATCATCATGACAAACTTTAAGCTAACATTAGGAAACAATATGAAAACATAATAAAATTTAGCTGGAACAGTTTACATTTATTAAAAAAACAAATACTTCATATACCTGTTAAAACAGTCACTGTGAGACAAATTAAGCTGCAGTGAAAATTAATAAGTTAATAAAAATCAAACGACAGCGTTACAGCCTTGAGTAGGCAAACGAAAGCAAAGCAGAATTAACTAAAAGAGGATAACACAAACACAGACACAATGCCGACACTGAATTACTTACTGACGATGATTGCTCATCCTGTGAAATAGATCTTAAATATCACAATTAGTAACATGAACCAGAAACATTAGTAACATCCAAACCGGGTTGTAAAAACACCACCAGTTCAAAGACAACACTTTTATTCTCCAATAACTTAAGATAACAATTTTAACACCAAGAGATTAAAAAACACCAAACACCGAAAAATAATGTGAAACAATCATGCGAAAAGAAACGTGTCAAAGAGCGAGGGCTGAGACGAAGCTCACCAAGTATTCTATAGACATGACGTTGTCGCCCGGCTGGAGTATTCCGGCCGCCAGCAGCTTCTGAAGAGTAACCGACCGACCGACAGTGGCCGATGTCGAAGAATCTGGCACTTCCTCCTAAGGTATCGTCAAAGTTTATCATTTTGACCAATTCTTTTAAATTAATATTCATGGTTTTAATATTAAGTTTTAAGTTCAAGTTTGCATATAATTACAATTTCTTAATTTGCAGTTCTTAGCATTTATTGTAACCTATCGTTTATGTTTGTTTGTTTTTGTTTTATTTGCTTGAACTAGAGATCGCCTATTGGTTGAAATTCAACCAAAATATCAGTTGATCTAGACCTAATTAGTTAATAAAATATTTTACTGAAATAGTATACTTGTTGCTAAAAATTGAGCGGTTTAGTTACTCAGTTTAATTAGACTCTTTACTAAAAATGTAAATTTAGTCCTAACTCAATTACTCCCCTCCAATCCAAGATTTTGGTTATCAGTACACAAAACTACTCCTATTCATTTACATGTTTATATTAACAAAATGTTTTAAATGCTCAACTCAATCCCAATGTTATTCTATGGCTGGCCGCATACTAAAACGGATGCGACGCAACAAAACTCTTACGACGTCGAGAGCGAAGGTAATAACATGTATTTAAATAGGATGCCCACACACTACAGTGAACACGACAATTTTTGGCGATTCCATTTAAACATTTGTTATTACCCGTATTGTCTAATCTTGTCGCGTCCCGTCTGTTATGGTGTGCGACAGACCTTATGGGAAAATTTCAAATTTCTATTATTGATAGCATCTTTATTTTAAGTCTGATTTTAATTAATTTTTGGAAGAAAAGACCACAGACCAAGCCCTATCCAAGGAAAACAAAAACTTTAAAATCGTTTGAATATTTAAGACGAGTTCTCTTAATATAAAAAGCCTTAGCATACTAAATAAGTACAGATAGCTAAAACATCTGTTCTTTCTGTTTTGTTACATTTTTTTGAAAAGCTGTCAAAATATAATCATTCAATAAGTTATCATTCATAAGATCAACATTAAAACTTTAAAATCCTGTAAGGCATAGCCCTGATTAACTATGTAGATTATCATTGATTTCAGCTCATTTAGAGAACCTTTTTTAACAGTATATGCACATTTTTCTTACGATGCATACAAGCTGAGAAAAAGAAGGTAAAGATTTGTGCTTGCCTATTAATCTATGTATATCTAGTTAAGGTTTTATTGAAGACCTTAAACAGTATATGGCGATGAACCATTTATCCTTATTACTAAACAAAAAAATGTCCAAAAATAATCCTCTTATTAATATGTTATCAGAAAAACGAGTCTGATATTTAAAATGCTAAAACAAAACTGGACTGGAACATAAGAACAAAATGTATGAATAGCATTAATAACTTTGTAATTCATACTTAAAAGAAAAAATTGCTCAAACAATAGTTAGACAGGACTGCGCTCATTTGTTATCTTAAAATCTCACACTTTAAAAAATTGTTCTTAAATGTAAACAGTTTACATTTACAATATCCTTAGGTTATCGTTATAGTTAAGTTATGTACAGTTTTTCTGAATACTACATTTATAAATGTTTTAGGAAATGGGCAATTACTCTCTTTTGTTAAGCATTGATTCTCTTTATGCTTTTTTATCTTAGAGATCAACAATAAAAAATTTCAGAAACAGCGGTAAGAGTAATATTACCGACAACAAGAAAAGAGTGTAACTTCCAATCAATATTACAGAGAGTAAAATAACTTGTTCAAACACCCCATAGAAAAATAGTTTGAATAAGATATATAAGGCTGAAATTAACTTTTTACTAACATGTCTTGACAGCAATTCACACTGTAAAACTCCTCTTCAAGGAGTTCTAAGAAAATTATTAAAAAGAAAATATGGTTCAAATCAGGACATTTAAAGATGAAAAAAATAAAAGTTGCACCTCTTCCATAACTTCCTCTTCATCATCATTCACATCAGCGTCTTCCTCTGGCTCATCAACATGCCGAGGAGAGGCTACAAAACGACAAACATTCACAAGTTTGCCAAAAATTTCACAGAATCACCAAACAAAAAAAAACCTGTCGTAAAACATGTAGTAAAGTTTTTTTAGTAAATTCCAAATAATTTTATGCTTCTGTATGACTTCAAGTTTGTTCATAGGTCTATTGAATCCACTCTGCTGCTAGTCCTGTAGATAGGCTAGCTGTAAGGCACATGTGACGTGGAAAATAGTTGGCAGGAGAATGTCAGCACACAGTTGTTGTCTTTCTGCTTATTCTCTGTAAGTTCTCAACCTGCTGTAGAAAAGTCTGTAAGTTGTGTTCATGATTCAGCAGAAAAGTGATAAGACAACAAAAATGCAATGTACTGCAGTCAGCACAAATCCTGATATTTGAAATACCAAATTCTGTTCAGTTCAGTTATGTACCAGTATGGTTTTTCAGAATCCTACATTTATAAATGGTTTAGGAAACTAGTATTAAGTCAACCAGACACGGTTGTAGGGAAACAAAAGCAAAGCAAAATTAACTAAAAGAGGATAACACAAACACAGACACAATGCCAAAAAAAGTCTAACAAACTTGGATTAAATAACCATAATTAATCAAGTTCTTAAGAGGATGACTTCAAGGTCATTATGCCATAACACGCATAATATGCGAAAAGATTAGGATGCCCGTCTTCATTACGACGGCCTAAAGTAGAAAGTATTGCCTTGATTACAGCTATTTTAAATACAACAACTCCCCCAAGAGTGTAGCGTGAGTTTAGTATAAACTCACTTGATGTAAGTTTTGACAAATAAACTTAATTTGTTTAAGTTATGTCACAATGAGCAATTGTGATGTAAGACACTAACTAAATGGTCTGTAAAAATAAGTCTGTTAAAAATAATGATGCACCGGAAAAGTTATATTGTTTTCATAGAATAAAGGTTAAGTTAAGTTTCCTAACTATTATTAATCACGAGCAAAAGTAAGTTTAAGTTAAACCTCAATTTGTCTGTTTTAGTTAGGGGAGGAATATGCCCTGGAAGGGGGTCGTGAACCCCTTAATGCCAAGGGGTTAAGCTGGTAATTCTTTTCTAATCAGCTCCACTTAATATAGCAATTAATTAATAAACAACACTCCAGAAATGTATAAATCTTATACTCTAAAACAAGCTCCGTTTGTACAGGCAAAGCTTTTTTTCGCTCCAAGGATTTTTGAGTTTTTTATTGAATATGGGGGTTTTGGCCACCAGAAATCGATTGGAGCTGGTCCCATAGCTGGGAAAAATCCGGTTTTCGCGCTAGAGCCCTTCAAATTTTCCATGTTATCCTTATGGAGATTTTATTAATTGAACAAAAATCAGCTGATAACTGTAGATATAAACCAATGTGATACATCTTTAACCTGTAGTTTAACGACAATTATACCAAAGTGCAGCACCCGTCGGCTTGGCGAGTGAGCGAAGCGAACGAGCTCTTTAAAATGGAAGAGGGCGAGTGAGCGGAGCAAACGAGCTTTGTTTGAGAACGAAAGTAATAATTTTACCGAGCTTAAGCTCGGTCCACCTGGTTCTTAACAATTAAGGTAAGGGTGTTAATTCATTGGAGTGTAATATTATAAATATTAATACACAGTTTAAATATTCCCTTAATATGGAAGTAACTGCTGAACTATATTCTTCATTAAAAGCACTGTGAGACTACAATTCAACCATAAACCTGACATTGGCAAATAAGAAAAAAATATTCATAATAAATTATGTGTCACATTTAAAAACTTGCAAAGCATTTAGCCTGATGACAAATAGTACCGGAATTGGATCAAACTGTAGGCCTATTGACTAACTTGATCTAGCCTATCTAAAATATTAAGAGTAGGGGCCCTAGCCTAAATTCTAAGACATACAGGGTAACCTAAATTACACATTAAATAAATTAATTACTCCTAGGCTCTCAATTACAAAAAATGCACTCATAAATAAGTAGGCATAGTAGGTTATTACACATTCCCTGCTAAGCTTTTTTTAAAGACCCATCATTTTTTAAAGAGCCCACGTGGAAAGGAAATCTAGCGTGTATATCTGTCTAATGTTGTGCCAAAGCCATAGCTCTAATCCTAACCTTCTAGTGATGAAATTTGTAAGGCAGAGGAAAAGACACATGTTGCCACCACAACTACGATTTTAAAACCGGTTGGCAATAATTGTAGTCATGTAGCCGCGAATGTGTTAAGACATTAATGGATAAAAAAAATAATCATACCAATTGTGTAAAATAATTGTGTTTATATTATAATAGGCCTAAGAGTGTTTTCGGTTCCCAAAATTTTCTTTTAAATGCCAAAAATAAGTTAGCTCTTGAAACTATTGTTATAAAAATGCTTTGTACTTACTCATTTTGTTTTTCATCAGACTAGTATGATTTTAACACTGGATCCAAGAACTAAGCCCAGGAACAGGTCTGAAAAAACAAGGGGTATTAGTATCTAGGTTAAATTGGACTGCCACAGAAGAGTCATTCCACAATAATATCGGCGAAACTTCGTTATCCGTCTCCACCGTTATTATCGATGTCAAATTTGCGATATTGCGATTATTCGATTGCTATCATACCGATGATACAATTACACGATACGATTACGATTATATCACCTGATTTGGTTTCGTTCTAATTATAATTAAACAAACCTTTTGACAATAAAACAAATATATTCAAACAAGTAACTGAAAATAACAACAACAAAAAATTAAAAATTTTAGCTAATGTAACCTAATAACACAAAATAAACTAACCAAGTTTATTGGGTAGCTGCACCTAAGTTAAATTGTGAGAAGAAGCAGACTTGGCGAAACTTTGTTATAATCTATTGAGTTAAGATATGCATAATACAATCATATGTTAATATATTTACACTATAAATATAATAAATAAAAATTTTTATTGTTGTGTTGTTTTCATTTCTCCTTTCATTTCGAAAATGGCAGTCCAAGTAACGATGTCAATTTTACTAGAAATCGAAAAACTGGAAAATCTTGAGTACATTAGTGGATTACAGAAATTTGGTTTAATTGCTGAAAATGTGAAATGTTCAAAATGTGAATAAGAAATGTGTTTAGGTGTAAAAAATAACATAAGTGATGGATACATATGGAGGTGCAATCGGTCCGGTTGCAAAACAGCGCAGTCAATACGTAAAGGAACTTGGTTCGAAAAATCAAAGTTGCCTCTAAAAAAGATACTCATGCTGACCTATATGTGGGTTCATCAGTTCACCCACAAACAAATTATCCATGAAACTGGTGTCACCGCAGAAACATGTGTAAATTGGGCAAATTTCTGCAGGGAAGTGTGTACTGTTATAATTGGAAATGGCAAGGTGAAAATTGGTGGTCCGGGAAAAGTTGTCGAAATTGACGAATCTTTATTCGGAAAGAGAAAGTATAACCGTGGTAAATTTAAAAAATCTCATCAGTGGGTGTTTGGTGGTGTGGAAAGGGAAAGTAACAAATGCTTCCTGGTGAAAGTTGATAAAAGAGATGCCAACACTCTGATTCCTATCATCAAAGAGTACATTCTTCCCGGGACGATCATACACTCAGATTGTTGGAAGGCGTATGATCGTCTCGGGGCAGAAGGTTACCAGCATCTTACTGTAAACCATTCTGTGACTTTTGTTGATGGCGATGTGCATACAAATAAGATTGAAGGCTTGTGGAAGCATGCAAAACGCATACTTCCACAATGCAATCGCAAAAGAGATCTTTTTGAATCATACTTGTCAGAATTCATGTGGAGAAAATCAATAGACAAAGACGATTGTATTTTTTCTACATTTTTACGTGATGCTGCTAAGGTGTACTCACTAAAAAATTAAAATTTCACGTAGTTTTTGTTCATATGTTTTAAATTCACTTAGTTTTTGTTCATATGTTTTTATTGTTTGTTTTTTTAACAGTTCATTAAAATGTTCATTATTTAATACAAAAATGTTTTTATATCTATATATAAATAATTATAACGATATAAATATTTATAATACAAAATTGACAGCATTTTTGTGTCGCCATTTTCGTATTCTATGCTCGCCGAGGTCTGCTTCTTCTCTTCACATTCTTTGACGATGTTACTGACACAGGTACAGATATAGGTTACATTAGTAAATAATAAAGATTGTACTTGGTTTTTTTATTATGCTCAGCTACTTCGACAAAACATAATTTCTTTAGGTATGTATATTTAATTTAAATCAGGTGATAAAATAGTATTCATATCGTGTAATATTATAGCAATCGAATAATCGCAATATTGCAAATTTGACATCGATAATAACAGTGGAGACGGATAACGAAGTTTCGCCATAATATCCTCATTCAATACTTGTTTGGATATGGATGTCATTAGTTTGCAACAATCTGCAATAATTAGGTATTTATTGCTCAGTTAAAAAAAAAAATACTTTTCCTAACTCAAAACAAGCATAGCCACCTTAAGTTATAGCCAAGAAGCATATTTCCGGCCGACTAGACAGCCGACCACAAGCGGAAATGCATTTGTAAGGATTCCTCCTGGTCATGGCTGCCTTTCAAGAACTAAAACTCAAAAGCCATTCAACAAAGAACCGTGTAATTTTCACACTTTAAACTTACGTTTCATGTCCAATCCATATTGGACGGTAAGCGATTGATATTGGGCCCATGCCCAATATCAATCGCTTACCGTATGCTATAAAACTAGGCCTAGAGTAAGTTTAAGTTAAACCTACATAGGTAGTGTATTTCTTCTTAAACCAAGCAGGCTTCTAAAAGGGGGAGGGGGCGGTTTGTTACGGTGCACCGCATACATTGTAGTTGGCCTGTAGTTTCTAGGGTTAACCCAACCAGATTGTTGGAAAGTCATTTTAGACTTTAAACAATAATGTTTTCACAGAATAAAGATCCTGTGGACATGATAGGCCCAAAGTTAATCATAGTTTGGTGTTAAGCTTTATCATTTATTCAATTAATTGTGCTTTGTGGAGACTCCAGTCAACAAAATCTTGACAGAATTCTCATCTTTTAAACACGGGCTATTAGATGCACTGTCACTCCACTAAATCAAGGGGTCACCCACCCCACTAATTCAAGGGCCTACCGATGTAATGTTCTTTTATTTAAAAAGTTAAGTTTTGACCAAAGTCTGTGAACTACCTAAGTTGCAATTAATTTTTCAATTAGTTACTATGCAAGCTTACCATTTTACTACGTTGACTTAATGGTCCGTTTTGAAGGTGAAATTCGATGGGAGATGTGATGTTGCCGTCTATTCTGCCTAAGCATTAAATATAATCTCAAAATAAAGATAATTGACTTCAATCAAAAAGCAAAAATATTATCTAAATGCCAAACAACATTAAACGGTAAGGGTAAACAGAGTGACTGACACAGTGCTGCCAGACGCCTTCGGTAAAATTACCCTCCGTCGATGTGAAAAATACCCTCAAATACCCTCAGGCAGGGGAATAGGTTGTGGGCCTGTAATCATTGAGCGAAAACACTTGGACTACATAATGGTCGCCGAGCACCAATATTATATTATTTATAAAACTTTCATCTGTGATTAGAGGCATGAAGACGAAGACTGTAATGTTATTATTAAACTAATATCTCTTCTTGGGATCAATTTAATATTTTACCTTTGCCCTCTGTATTCATTTTCATCATAATGCATATAGATATCTTCTGAAAAAAGATTTAATGGAAGAATCAAAGAAGGTCAAATAAGTATGACAAATTTTATTCAAAAATATGTAAATATTCATTAAACCAGCTCACCAAAAAGTTTCTTTAAAAACTTAAATTAAATCGTTAGTGACAAAATAACTTATACAGATAATCAAAAATTTCCTCAAAATGTCAAAGTGAATAATATGGTTAGTTTAATAAACCATTATTAAACCACAATTAACCATGAGTACCAGGTTAACCGAGCCAAAACTACCATTACAACAAATTATTCTTGTTCATCATACTACAAATTTTTCAATAATTATGCTGTGAATTGTTACCCTCAAAATACCCCCTATAATGAAATACCCTCAAAAATACCCCCAGACCATAAAAATACCCTCTTTTCGGGTAATTACCCTCAATCTGGCAGCACTGGACTGACAGGACTTGATTCTTTCGTTCTTCTTCTTCAACCTCATTAGGAACATTGAGAGTATTCCGGGCGCCTTACCAGGGTCACCAAAACGGTAACTTCGTCTGCTATGTCGTCTGCTAAAAAGGCATTTGCATTGTTTAGCAGACGACAATTTAGTCACCGGTAAACCCGGTGAGGCGCCCGGAATACCACCATTGTTGCCAATGCCAATGCCAATCCAATTCATTGAAATTGCCACCAGCCCCGGGCAAAATTAAAACAAATTAACACCTTTGATTAAAATTACTGAAGAAAACACTCGATGTTTTTTAATTGGACTATGAATAGGTGTTAAATACCTTGAAATACCATCACTTCGTCTTCGGCCACTTTTGGTGGATAGACTGCGTCTTAATATTAATAAAGAAAAACTTTACAACTGGTCAAGTAAAATAAACATAATTTTAATAACTTACGAATAGATGGCGGCGGTAAGAATGTGGGGGGGTGGAGTGGAGCTGGTTATTCTAAGTCTGATTCTAAACACTCCTTGTAGTAAGTCTCTTGAGTGATCTTCTCCCGTGTGACCCTGATGAAGGTTTTATCCTCCATGTCTCTGATGTTGAGTGGCAACTTGTTGTACAACCTCCAGGCCAAAGCTGGAAAACGGCACTGAGTACTCCGAAGGTGAAAACGAGGAATGTCAATGTTTGTCCTGGTGCGGGTATTGTACGTGTGAACATCCTCTCTTGTTCTAAGATCCTGATAATTCTTTTTGACATGGGATGACCGATTAAAAGATGTATTGGCTATAAAATTGTGAAAATCCCTAGGTTTCTAAAGATTGGTTTGCAATGCTCCAGGTGGGCACTAGATGTTATTACCCGGAGGGCAGCTTTCTGGAGCTTCAGGACCGCATTACATGCGGGGACATGCCCCCAGAGCAGAATTCCGTAGTTCAGGTGACTATGAAACAAACTGTGATAAACTGTAATTAGATATGTTATACTGAGACTGGATTTTAACCAGAGGAGCAGAAAAATTACTCTGGACAGATTTTTGCACAATTCATCGACATGGAGTGGCCAATTGCAATTACCTGTGCAATGCACAGGTAGGATAGCTGATAAGTGTAAAGATGTTAGTTTTAAGGCCTGTAATGATCAAAATTCGTTGACAAGCAATGAAAATTGTGTGACTAATTGTCATGTACCAAAAAATAATTATTGTGGTATTTTTGAAAATCTATCTGTTGTTGATTGGGAATATTTACTGTGTACTTCACATTACATCTGTGCCAAAGACCTATTTAGTATATTTTTTAGTAAATTATTATGTGTGTTTGAAAAGTTTGTTAAGTACAAAACTTATAGGCCTAGGTCTATGTGTAATGGAATGAATAAGGCTAAGCTGAAAGAAAAACAGGGGTATAATGAAAGGCTTAAGAGGATGAAAAGTTACATTATGTATCTTGATGATGTTTTTAGAGTTACCAAAACAATGAAATTATTCACTGTGCTAAGAAATCATTTGTCTCTAGGTATAAAAAAGAAATTGCAGATGCTAAGCGTAATTTTAATGCTGGTTTAATAGAAAATGGTACCAATAAATGCAAAACTGCATGGGCCTTAATTAATGATGTTGCCAAAAAAACAAGCCTCTTCTAGCAATAATTCTATTTCACCCAATGAGTTTAATAATTTTTTCATTAATTCTGTGGTTGAAACAAAACAGAAAATTGGTCAACCTAGTGTTTTAGCATCTGATCTGTTGAAAAATCACAATGTTTGTAAAACTTCTTTTAGATGGGCTGAAATCACGTCCAATGATGTAGTCAAGGTAGTGAATAAGATGAGTTATTCTTGTAGCATAGATTTTTATAATATGTCTAATGTTTTATTAGTAAAGAATATAGTTTTATCCATTTGCCCAGCCTTTAGCTTACTGTTTTAATTTATGTCTTTTGGAGGGATATTTTCCCAATGAACTGAAAATAGCCAAAGTTTGCCCTGTTTACAAGAATGGCCATAAAGATCTGCCTAAAAGCTACAGGCCTGTGTCTTTAGTGCCTATGATTGGAAAAGTCTTTGAATATCTGGTTTGCAATCAATTAACTCATTATTTTGAATCCAACAATCTGTTTTGCGAGTCACAGTTTGGTTTTCGCAAAGGGCGATCCACCATTCAAGCTGTTGATAGTTTGATAAAGAATGTTTATGAAGCTTTTGAGAATCGAAGCTTTGCTCAGGCCACCTTTTGTGACCTGAGTAAGGCTTTTGATTGCATTGGTCATGCTACCCTTCTTGAAAAACTTAAACACTACGGTGTTTGTGGCCAAGAATTATCCTTTTTTCAGTCTTATCTTGAGAATCGATCTCGACTTGTATGCACTTCTGTGGGCAAGTCTGCGATTGTGAACATCCAGTTTGGTGTGCCACAAGGCTCTGTGCTGGGCCCTTTGTTGCTTCTTGTTGCGGTTAACGACCTTCCTTTTAATGTCAATTCAAATTGTTATATATGCAGATGACACAACTTTTCTCAGTGTAAGTAAAAATATTGACCTCCTGAATGAGTTGGTGAATAATTTTTTTGAGAATGCTTCTAAGTGGTTTAAAGCAAATGGTTTGTTGTTAAATGATAACAAAACAAATAGTTTAATGTTTAGTTTAAGACCTCTTGAAGCTGAAAAAGATTTTGAGCCCATAAAGTTTTTGGGATTAATTGTAGATAGTAAGTTGAACTGGAGTCATCACATTGAACACATTTCTTCAAAATTATCCAGAGTTATTTTTTTATTCAGGAGACTGAGAGATTACATTCCATCTGATATCTGACATCTTAGATCTGCATATTTTGCTTTTTTCCAATCTATTATAAGTTACGGTTTAGTTTAAGGGGTAATTCTAGTCATGTAAATGATGTTCTGCTTCTACAAAAAAGGCTTGTAAGGGTCATAACCCGTTCAGATTTTAGGTGTCATTGTAGGCCTTTATTTATTAAGCTTAAACTGCAAACTGTGATTAATTTGTACATTTTTGAATTAGTTAAATATACAGTAAATGAACTCCCAAATTTGACTTAAAGATGTGATATTCATGGTTATAGTACCAGACATAAGAATGACATTGACTATGAACGTTGTAGGTTAACTAGAACTTTAAATTCTCATTTACAAATGGGCTTGCGTATTTTTAATAAAATTAGGCCTAGCCTAGGATCAGCATTAGACAAGAAATGTTTTGATAGTCGTATGATTGGCTTCTGCAAAACCCTTTTTATATGCTAAATGAATTTTTTAACCTGAATAACTGTGATATTAGCTTTTAAGTACCCAAAAATTTATGATTTATGTTATTTGTTTAAATTTTAGTTTTTATGTCTTTGTACTTAAACATAATTTTAAGTATGTTTAAAATTACTTAAAACATTATGTAATAATAATGTTTCCGCACTCAAACATGTTAAATTATGTTTGACATTATGTTTAAATTATATGGGTAAACTAAACCCATAACGTTTAGCCTACTTATTTTTATGACTAAATGGCACGTGTCATTTGTGTCATTATTAGATTAGCTGTTAGCCTCATGTCAATTTACCATTTAGATCGCAGGCCAAACCGGAAGAGACCGACACCGTTATCAAGTCTATTCGGCGAACCCAGAACGGGGATGTCCTCCTCGAACTGGGGAAGTCGAGTGACAAGATTGGTTTTGCCGCTTCCCTCAAGACTGCACTTGGGGACAAAGGCTCAATCAAGGCCCTAGAACCGAAGTGTTCGGTCGAGATTCGGGACCTTGATGCCCTCTCCACCGAAGACGAGGTGACCCGTGCGATCCATTTGGCACTCCCGGAGATACCGGCTGATGGAGTGAGGGTATGGCTGACTAAGCCCAACCGAAGTCAACTCCGGATGGCTGTTGCTGAGATGGGCGAAAAGCACGCCAATAAGCTGCTTAGCCTTCAGCACCTCAGAGTCGGTTGGGTCAGTTGCAGGCTCAAACGGAGGGTGGTAGTTTCGAGATGCTTCCGCTGTCTCGGTTTCGGCCACTCCTCCCGAAACTGTAAAGGGCCCGACAGGAGTGCCAACTGCTTCCAGTGTGGAAGCCAGGGCCACAAACGTAAGGAATGTTCCTCGAGCCCCTCCTGCTTCCTCTGCAAGGATTCAGGCTCCAGTGCCCTCGGTCACTTACCCGGGTCTGGTCAGTGCGGTGCCTTCAGAGCCGCACTTGAACAGGCAAAAGGCAGCGGCCGGTAATTCGCATCCTCCAGGCCAACCTTCATAGATCCTGGGGAGCTAATAACCTTCTAGATCAGCTCGCCCGAGAACTTGGTGCTGACGCGCTCCTTATCAGCGAACAGTATCGCGACAGAGACCCAAACATTTGGATTTCCAACAGCCTCGGTACTGCTGCATTTTGGGCGCGTAATACACAGGATGTCTTGGTGCGGAGTCACGGGCGCGGCCGAGGATTCGTCTGGGTTCGGTGTAGGGATGTGACTATCTTCAGTTGCTACCTCACACCCAACGAGGCCGTCCAGGACTTTCGCCACAAGATAGATAGCCTAGAGGAGTGCGTTCTCGGCACCACCGGGCATGTCGTCATTGGTGGCGATTTAAACGCCAGCGCCAACAAGAGTCGGTGCTAATAGAATATTTGAAATTTCTGTCGGTGTTAAAGAGAATATATTACCTATACTTGATAGAACATTTATTTCGACTGTTAAATCGGTAATTCTTTTGTAGCAACTAAAAGTGAAAAATGCTTTTAGATCAGACAAATTGCTGTATTTGTCTTCAAGCAACTACTCCACATAGCCACTAAAATCGAATTTGTTACAAAACACCTACAGAATCGTTTTGATTGAACAGCTCTTTTAAAGAACAGTTCTTTTGAACGACTTCTTGACCATGAAATCTGCAGCCACCAGTGTTGCTAAAAGATGACATTTTCCACCCGTTTGAAATTTAATGGGAATTGTTCGGATAAGCGTTGAGTATTAGGAGGTTTATGGGATTTTGATGTGTTGATGAGGAAATACATTGAAATAGGGTAAGGGTAAGGGTAAAATTTTTTCATAAATACTTTCAGTAAGTCTAATATCCCACAAGCCAAACATCACATTTTTAAATTAATTTAATTATTTTTACCTATGTTCTAAATTAGACAAGTTGTGAAAATTAAAAAAAGCCAAATATTTCCCATTCTAGTTACTAGAAATAACCAGCGATGAGAAACATCATCCCCTATTTGAAGAAAATCCCCTCCCCCCTGGCAATACCGAATGGAGCTGTTGTTCACTAGAATGAATTTAAAGATAATAAACAATACCAATCTTTGCCACTCCATACATTATGAAATAATAACATCTTTACGCAAAATATAAGTTTTCTTTTTCTTCATTCTTGTGGAGGGAAAATATTAAATGACGGCGCTGCCGTCCCGTCCCGGTCCGTCAAGTGTTTCAGGTTATGGTTTTATAGAACTTAGTTAGGTTTAACAATTTTTATCCATAGTGATGTTATGTGTAAGTCGTAAAATTACTTCTCAGTAAAATCTTTAATATTTTCTCCACTCTTTTCTCTCGGAGTAACCTAATATGGCTGCAAAATTGAATCCCAGCCGATATGCACATTGTGAAGGGCATACAGGTGTATGTTTTTCTCAAGATGCCAGGTAACTTAAGCTACGTTTTTGATTGATTTTTTAAATTGGTTTTTTTATTGATTTTAAATATTTCTAACTTTATTTCAGGCAAATTGATCCATTTGCCTCTTTAACTTATTTGGCCCTACTTGTTGGTAGATTAATGTTTATTTTTTTATTTTGGGTGTATCTACGCTAGTGGCATTTTTTAACGTTTTGACTGAGAACGCTCCAAACCCCAGTCTTGTTACTATCTAACATCGACCAGTTGTTAGAAAGCATCATTAATTAATAGCCCAATGACAAATAGCAACTGGGTCTTAAATCGAACTTTTTTAAAAAGCTACTAACATTTCTCAGGATCGAACCTGCAACCTTTGAATTCAAAGGTGAGCATTATAACCACTCAGCAACCCAGCCAGTTAACACGTAGGCTTGCAGTTGCCGTCAGAGGACTGATTATTTTTTTAAATCATCCTGTTCCCCATCTTGCAATGCATATTACAGTTTCTTTGATCCGGGTTTAACAAAAAAACTATAAATAACTTTCTTTAAATCCCCAACTCTGGGATGAAAAAAAAGCCACTTAAGCTATACCCTTAAATAACATGAGGGGGTGTAACTTTGTTGTTGGACTCCAACATTTTCATTCATAATATTATCGCTAAACTGGCTGGGTAGATAATGACTGGTTATAGAGCTCGCCTTTGAATCTGAAGGTTGCCGGTTCGATTCTGAGAAAACTCAGGACTTTTGGGTGGTTCAATACCGGGCCCAGCTGGTTAATTGGGCTATTAAATCCTGACAAATGAATCAGTTATCATTTGTCAGTAACAAAGCCATAACTCGATCTGATCCATCACACTCACCCTTCAGTCATACTCTACTTAAAATAAGCTCCGTGGAGTGAGTTGGTGTTTCAAGAAAGTTTCTAGGCCTATATTTTTTCAATTAGTATTTTTTTGTATTATTTTATGTAAGTTAGTATTTTTGTAAGTTAGGTACGGTAAGTATTTATTGTCAACATTTTAAGTTTGCGATTATATATTTTTATCTAGGCTACAAGAAAATAATACTTGTAACATAACAAATTTAACTTCTGATTTGTTCTATGATAAAAATATGACTTACGGGTCTGTTTCACAAAATGTCTTAATTTCCTGAAAGAAAACCTTTCAACAAAAAAATAAACAATTAACTGTCTTACTTTGAAAACAAATTTCAGAGAGCGTGTTCGCCAAGTACTGTAATTGTAAGTTTAATAAAGTCTTCTCTTATTACATAAAGCAAGAAGCTGGATGAACCCATTGCTCGATTATGAGGATAAAACTTTTCTTAGTTAATGTGGCTGCACTTCCTCAGACGCCCGGTGGAACTATCAAATGAGAATTATTGATCGATTCGATTGATATATCGACTGAAAATTATCGAGATGTACAATCGAATTTATCCATAATTCATGTATAAAAATATCGGGTACTGAAAAGATCCAATAACATCTGCCATCACTCAAACCATAGAATTGTCATGGAGGGCTATTAAAAGTAATTGAAAACAGGACTCAAATCATCTAACATCTAGCCGACTGCATCTAGGCCTAGCTGAATACCTCTTTAAAAGAAATGTTTAAATGTCGGTAGCTGGTCCATTTATGCATTTTTTTAATGCCACAAAAAGTCTATATTCCAGTACCGGTAATTGAAAAAGAGGGATGTTTTCTTCATAATATAATTTAAGATAATTTTTAATGGTTGAATTTTTGTTATTTGTTTTTTGTTGAAATTTTGAATGTAGGTTATGTTGAACCTAATAATGTTTGGTGTTAATACTTTTTAATCAACTTAGTTACAATAAAATAAAATCTTTGCTAAAAACATTTACTTTATTTATAAACCACCATATAACTTAAAGATACAATAATTTACCATTTGAATACGACCAATATATCGATCGACTCATTCGATAGTTCTACCGGGTGTCTTGGGAAGTGCAGCCGTTTATGTTTCTAAACTTCAACACAATACATTAAAAAATTTAATAGGCAATGGCACCATTATTCAATATATGTACGCTGATGACACTTTGGCTGTAGCCAGGGGGCGACATGATGTTTCTCTTGTATCCAGCGTTGCTTGTAGATTAGATGGATTAGACAAGTAGTTTTATTTTATAAGGGTAAAATTAAATACCAATAAAACAGAAATAGTTCCATGTTTCAATTGTAAGTTGGATATAAATGCAAGCATTAAAAGCATGTCAACTGCATTGTCAAAATTTCTGGGGTTGATAATTGATTCAGGAAAAATATTCATTCACATAGATTCATTAGTAGGCCTAAATCAAATAAAATTCTGTATGGCTATCTGTATCTCTAAAAGTATTCTTAAACCGTGTGGAATTTTCAGTGCTTAAACAAGTTTATTTTGAAAATTTTTATGTTGTTATGAATTATTGGTTACTAGCCTAGCCTGGCATTAAAGACTAATAAATAGGAGACTTTACTTAAGACATTTATACTGTAATTACATTTGAGCTTTGTAGGCCCAAATGGTTTTTAAAAAATGGATAAATTTTTCACTATTGCCTTGAGTCAAATGTGGTACCAAAAAGGGTTTTGTCCACTATCCTAAACATAAAACACCAACAATCTACTGATTATAGCCTAATAGGCTACGGTACGGTACCTACTAGAAGAGAAGTTAAGAGTCATCTTTCACCTTTGGACCAGTAGCACATTGTTGCGCAATCGGCAATGTTAACCAAACGGCTTTTAATTCAAAACATTATATTTTATTCCATTCCATATTTAATTCTAAGATGACGCAGTTTTTCTTTAAACTTGGTAAGTGTTTAGTTGAAAAGTTATATTAGGCCCCTCATACCTCAAAATTTAGAAAATTTAACAAATATTACTTGGAAAATTGAGTTACTTTGCGACGCCACAGAGAGTAAAATTTGTTAAATTTTCAAAATTTTGAGGTATGAGGGGCCTAATATAACTATTGAACTAAACACTTGCCAAGTTTAAAGAAAATCGGTTGAAAAACGGCATCCGAAACAGGGGAATTAAATACCATGTTTTGCATTAAAATCCATATGGTTAACATTGCCGACTGCGCAACTATGGGCTACTCTCCCAGGGGTGAAGATGACTCTTAACATAAAGTTTTAAGATATAATCCATGGGTCAATCCATTTCAAATCACCCAATCAGAATAAAAATTGTTGCTCAACATTTTTTATTTGCCTGATTGTTTTATTATGAGTTCCCTATGGGAAGACAATCACAAAACACCATTTTAAAAATTTTTACCAGACTTAGTTTTTTTCTGGCAGCCATTTTTAAAATGGCGGTTGGGCAAATTTGAGTAAAAAACGAGGTCAGCGGAAATTTTAATTGCCAAGCTATTTTTAAAGATATCAGAAAAATTCAAAAACCATTGTGTTCAGCATAAAATGAACTTCAAGTTAAAATTATATTAATGTTTCTTTTGTGCAAGAAAGTCAGTAAAACTCCTTCTGCAAAAAATCGAAAGAAAATCATCAATCGGTACTTTTTAAGATCATAAAAATCTAAGAAGGGAATGAGACTCACTAATAATATTTTATTTCTGTGTTGAATACTTATATAACTACATGCAGAAGGAGTTTTAGGCCTGAGAATGCTCTCCTTTTTTTTCTAGAGCTCTTAAAAAATGGCCGAAAGCCTTTTAATACCGATTTTCTCGGGTTAATATCTAAAAAGGGACTGAATGAAAATAAGTGAAAAATGTACAGAATGTTCTTTATACTAATAGGGACATCTCACAAAAAAATTATGACTGAGACTCGACTACATTTAGAGATATACATTATTGAATTTCGGTTAAAAACGCTACCCTTTTTTCATTTTAGTGCAGTGCCAAGTTAATAAATATGAGCCAGAAATACTCTTGACAGTGCTTAAATTATGTTTAAATAATTAAATTCAATAAAAAAAAACAAGTATTTTTTTATTTTTAATAATAACAGACAGTGATAATAATAGTTAGAGTTATAATTCTTAAACTGAACTTTCCGATACAATGGTTGCACTACACTTGCGTACAGTATTCACAAAATAATGTTTTTGTAGGCATTTAGATTTAAAACTTTGGTTGCAATTAATTGTTGGCTGCAATTTTCATCAGAGATTTATAAACATGATATTTCATTACATAGTGTATTATTTATGTTATGTGTCCTAACGGACACAGTTGTTAGTTCCAATGGAGTCAGTCACCAAGCATTATCTTCTTAGCAGGCACACAGTTTTTGGTCCAGAGGGGTAAAATAAAAGCACCAAAACAACATTGTTGTCCTTGTTCTGAAGGACATTATTGGTGGGGTATTTGATATTATCTCAATTATTGGGCACTACCCACCTCCAGGTTTATGGCGACCGTCAGAAGAGCGAAGATACAGCCAGATATCCTCTTGTCAGAAAAATAAAATTGTTTTGAATTTACACAAGACACAAAACACAAACACATTAACATTGACGCCACAAAGTTGATACCCGACATTTCGAGAAACCGCACAACGTTTCCCGTTATCTAGGGCGAACTTGAGGTTAAAAATTCACGAGATTACGCAGCCTTGCCGAGCGCCGGACCACGACTGACAACATTGTTGTCTTTACTTATGTCTTTGATTCTGCCAAGCCACCACTTGTCATCATAGATACAAGCAACACATAGTCATTATTCGTAAGAGATGATAGGCCTACATTTGTGAAAAGTATTGAAGTTTGACGGTCATCAAAGTTTGTGCCTGTAGAAGTAACAAAACTTCTGATTTGATTGTCACTTTATGTCAATAGATTTGAATGTTAGTCAAAGGAATAAGAAACTATCACAGATATGTCCCCATAAGTGACAATCAAATCAGGATGTTTTGTTACTTCTACAGGCACAAACTTTGATGACCATAAAACTTCAATACTTTTCAAATGTATCATCTCTTGCGAATAATGACTATGTTGCTTGTATCTATGATGACAAGTGGTGGCTTGGCAGAATCGAAGACATAAGTCAAGACAACAATGATGTTTTGGTGCATTTCATTCACCCCTCTGGACCAAAAACTGTGTTACAACTCTCAAAAAATGACACTTCCTGGGTGCCTGATAAGAAAATAGTGCGAAAGGTGATTCCATTGGAACTAACAACCGTGTCCGTTAGGACACATAACATAAATAATAAACTATATAATGAAATATCATGTTTATAAATCTCTGATGAAAATTGCAGCTAACAGGTAATTGCAACCAAAGTTTTAAATCTAAATGCCTACAAAAACATTATTTTGTGAATACTGTACGCAAGTGTAGTGCAACCATAGTATCGGAAAGTTCAGTTTAAGAACTATAACTCTAACTATTGTTGTCACTGTCTGTTATTATTAAAAATAAAAAATACTTGTTTTTTTATTGAATTTAATTATTTAAACATAATTTAAGCACTGTCAAGAGTATTTCTGGCTCATATTTATTAACTTGGCACTGCACTAAAATGAAAAAGGGTAGCGTTTTTAACCGAAATTCAATAATGTATATCTCTAAATGTAGTCGAGTCTCAGTCATAATTTTTTTTTGAGATGTCCCTATTAGTATAAAGAACATTCTGTACATTTTTCACTTATTTTCATTCAGTCCCTTTTTAGATATTAACCCGAGAAAATCGGTATTAAATGGCTTTTGGCCATTTTTTAAGAGCTCTAGAAAAAAAAGGAGAGCATTCTCAGGCCTAAAACTCCTTATGCATGTAGTTATATAAGTATTCAACACAGAAATAAAATATTATTTGTGAGTCTCATTCCCTTCTTAGATTTTTAGGGTCTTAAAAAGTACCGATCGATGATTTTCTTTCGATTTTTTGCAGAAGGAGTTTTACGGACTTTCTTGCACAAAAGAAACATTAATATAATGTTAACTTGAAGTTCATTTTATGCTGAACACAATGGTTTTTGAATTTTTCTGATATCTTTAAAAATAGCTTGGAAATTAAAATTTTCGCTGACCTCGTTTTTTACTCAAATTTGCCCAACCGCCATTTTAAAAATGGCTGCCAGAAAAAAACTAAGTCTGGTAAAAATTTTTAAAATGGTGTTTTGTGATTGTCTTTCCATAGGGAACTCATAACAAAAAAATCAGGCAAATAAAAAATGTTGAGCAACATGGCCTGGGTGATTTGAAATGGATTGACCCCCATACATCTTTTAATTTAGACAGTTTTTTTGAAGTTTTAAAAAGTTCTTTGAAGCAAAGAATAATATTCATCTGACAGAATTTTTTGACAATGAAATTTTATTGCCCAGAAATGCTATCTGAAAACCTTCTTACATATGAACTGCAATATTCTAAGTTTGATTAAGGAGCATTCTGTAAGTGTATTTACATACGGGTTGGTTTCACAAAATGTAACAATTTAAGTCCCAAGGTTATTGGTTGTAAATAAATGAATGAATTTGTTCTAAAAATGTGTTGTATTATACCTTACGCTGCCCTTTACTTAAATAGGACAAGTGTTTAGCTATATTTAAATTTATCAAATAATTATTACGCAAAACATAGGTCAAAATACAAGTCGCTCACTGTCACCGGTCATCTAGTCTTAAGTTACGACGCAGCGAAAATGCACTTAAACAAACAAATTCATCTAATTTACTTCACAGCTGTTGAGAATAAGACAGACAGAAAGAAATCCATAGACAAACAGAAGGATTTTCTGCAACAACTATTTATTTCGTCGTCTATGGAGCTTGTCCCTCAAAAGAGCTCCTCCACAGACATCCAAATTGGAATCAGCTAAAAAAATATTACCGCTTCGGATATTTGGCGGGAAATCACTTTCTGTGTAGTTGAGAACTGTTATAAGTTGGAAGTGTGTGCTGATTGTGGAGTTTTTATTGCGTTTTATTTCTTTTTAAGTGAAATAAGAGGAAATTTTGATACCATACCTTAATTGCATTACAAGTCACTCACTCATATAAAACTTTCAATTTTGAATATGTTACCCACGAAAAAGGCGTGTTTATGTTAGAAGAGTTAAAACATAACTTAACCTCAAATTAAACCGGCCTACATGCGGCTGTATGTCGGCTATTGGAGTTTAAATGTGGAATTTACAAGTCACTCACGCTCAAGTCGCTCACGTGAGTGACATAGTAAATCGTGATAAATCAAAAATATATTTAATTATATACTTTTTAATTATTGCTGGTGATAAAACTCATATTTTTTTATTAAGATAGCAATTTTGTTTTACATTATGTGTTTTTTTATAGTGGTTTACGGCAACACAAGAATTTGTGTAAACAACTTGTATTTTTGTATGCATTTTGCATTAGAAAACAATTTTTTATGGGGAAAAAATAAAAATTCAGCTTAGCTGCTTTTGTTTTGAGATTAGTATAGTATGTTCAATTGATTAGGCCAAAAATTTATTTTTTATAAAAAAGTTAGTTTTTATTTTTTTCTTCCAGGAAATTAGAACATTTTGTGAAACCAACCCATACATATTCTTGATGTCCATTATTAATTAAAAATAAAATAAATAAAATCCTTAATTTTTGCCCTTTTTTATGTGACAGAATTAGGCCTACATATTCCACGTCTTTCCCGCAAACTGCTAAAGAACAATAATATATTATTCCGCTGTTTATTCTGCACTAAAAAAACATTCAGCCTAGAACCGCACATTTTTTTAGTGTAAGTTAATGTGTTTATTTTAACCCATTCAATGCTACGGAATGAGCATCAGAATACAAGATCAAGAATACTCAATATAGCACATATAAACTGGAATACAGTATCAGTTGACTCAGTTGTACACCAACATCTCCGTTGGCTTCATCTTCTTTGCATTCTTTATTTCTTGTTACTAAAATAGTTATATATATTCAACAAATAAAAGCTTTGGGTTACGATAATGAAAGTGAATAATGATTATTTTTTATATTGCAGCCCTTTATAACAATTTTAACATTCAAACTTGGGTAGCCGAACCATAATTAGTACAGGGTAATGTTTTCAGCTACATAGTAACTTGTGGAGGTGAAGGAGACATTCGTATTTGGACTGGAATTGAAGATGATGAAGCGACTGATAAATGTGTTGGAGAAAAGGCATTCGCTGTTTGTCAGAGGGTATGTATGGTGTTTTATATTTTATTTCACCTTACGCGTAAACCGGAATGTCCTTGAAGGACTTTTTCAAACAGCATCAATTGTAATTTATTTGAATTGAATTACTGTTTTCACAAAATTATTTGAGTTGCCAACTATACACGAATAAAATTCTCATTTTCCTCCTTTTTGTTTCCAAGATATTAATTACAGTATTGTTTTTTGAAAATCAAGTGAGAATGACCATTTTTGGTCAAGTGACATCTGTGCAGACACATTCTAGATGGATGGCTACCGGTAATAATAATCTTTAAATTTTTCTCGTTAATATATATATGATTACTACATCATAAAATTTAAGTTGGTTGTAGATAAAGTAGTGGATCCAACGATTGTATTCGTGAGATATTTAGAACACGTGCACTGCCCGTGTTCTAACTTACAGTTAGTTGCAAAGGACGTGAGACAGCCCGCCAGGATTTGTGCTACACATAGACAGTTTAACAGGCCTGAATTTGAAATGAAGACCTTAGAAATGCTTTTCCTGTATTTCATTATAACGATTAATCCATGCCATGTTGCACGAAATAGAGCCAACCTGCCTACATGCAGCACAAATTCAGGCGTTCTGTCTCACGTCTCGTGCAACCAACTTGCTACATCCCACTCGTGACTTAAAAGCCTTCATAAAATATACTATTAACAACACATATTGAAGGTACTAAGGTATTCGTTTTAACTGACATTTTCAATATCCTACCATAGCCTGATCCTGTGGGGATTGGTTAAAAGAGCTTCTATTGTACACATATACTGCACTATACACACCGGATATTTCGCGGAAAGAAATTCTTAAGAAATAATATTTCTTTTTTTAATAATAAAAAGTTAACTAGGCCCACTTAAATGTTTAACTAGAGTTGCATGTGGTTGTTAATATGAAAATATTTGTACATGAAAATAAACACAGGGTGGAAAAAAAAGTCTGGAAACGGTCTAATATCTTAGAAAGTATTTAAGTAATAAAACTACAACTATGCAAACCTATTTTGAGTGATAAAGTCTACTGCCCGAACTACTTTTTGTCCTTAGACCTCCTTAGGGGGGACGGCCCATAAGGAGTCAGAAGAAAATCTTAAATGTAAGCATAGGTCAATATGTACATCAAATTAAAGGTCTCTAAGAACAGGGAACGAAGCCGCAAACCCGACCTCGAAAGGATGACCAAGTCAAAAATGGCAGGCGATCAAACTTTGCATTAAAATCATATTGCTGAAAACAAAAATATGCAATAATTCCCGATATACTCGACTTTTTGAAGCCGGGTTTTTGGCAAATTGCTTAGAATGAAAAGCCCTTTAAAATGATATATCATATGACGTAGGCCAATGAAGTTTTTCCCAAGACTTCCTTTAGGGACGTCCCTTTGTGGAAGTCGTCAGAGAAACCGATTTGGCCTATGTCATATGAAACATCATTTTAAAGGGCTTTGCATTTTAAGCAATTTGCCACAAACCTGATAACCCTTTGGAGGTCTAAGGACAGAAAGTATTTTAGGAAGTAGATTTTGTCACTCATAATCAATTTGCAGAGTTTTAGTTTTATTACTTAAATACTTTTAAAAATATTAGACCGTTTCCAGACTTTTTCCACCCTGTAGAATAAAGCGTTTTGCCTATGAAATATGAATTTTGTACTTTTCTATCGATTTGAAGGGCGATCGACTGTTTGTGGGGTCAGACACCAACAGTGTTCAGGCTCTCACATTTCCGGAAGCAGAGTTGGATGGCATTGTCGCCCGCTTTACTGCTCCTGTGGTTGATATCGATGCATCCTTCGATGGTTCTATCCTGGTCTCCGCATCATGGTGAGTCAGTGTGACATAGATTCCTTTAGTCATAGAATCACAGTTTCTGCTTTTATATTGAATGCTGTAAATGTTGTAGGCCTTATTTTTTCACAAAGTAGTCAAGTCCCGCCCAAACAGTTTATTGTGAAGCGATTACCTTTTTTAATGGTGACGAGTCTGTTGATAGTTAGTGCTGTCAACAGTCAATGTCTGTTTAGTTTATCCTTCATTTTTCATTCTTTAGAAGTTAGGAGTACTTAGATTTACACCTTAGAGACACATTATACGAGGGTCGTCCACAAAGTAACTGCCGTTTAAGCGTTGCGCGATAAGTAGTGGGGGTAGCGCCGCCATTCTTAGATCGGCGTGCGCAGCCGTTCAGTACGCTTCTAGCTGTGCAAGAGAGAGCATCGTACAATCGCGCGTTCTTTTGTTATAACGTAAAAACTTAAGCACCGCGATAGAAATTCCCGCCAAGTACGTAGTGCATTGATGTAGTAAGATTTCTGTGGTCAAAAAGTTAAAGAGCAGCTGAGATTCATTGTGAATTGAGTGCGGTGTATGGCTTAAACATTGTAAACAAAGAAGGTTGTCCGTCAATGGGTTTGTTTTTTTTACACAAAAACGAGCATCATGGTTTTCTGACATCTGGCGTTGTGTTCGTCCATGACTGTGTAAGGGCAGGCGTTGTCGTGAACAAACACTACGCCAGAAAACCACGACGTCGAAAACAAACAAATCCATTGACGGATAACACCTTCGCTTATAATATTTAAGCCATACACCGCACTCAATCAACACACTCAACAGCCACTGAAATTCATCGTTAATTGAGTGCAAAAAAAGAACGTGCGATCGTACGATGCTCTCTTTTGCACAGCTAGAAGCGTACTGAACGGCTGCGCACACCGATGTAAGAATAGCGGCGCTACCCCCACTACTTATGGCGCCACGCTCAAACGGCGGTTATTTTGTGGACGACCCTCGTATACACATAGAAAGTCAGTGTGGGGATGTTATTGCAGGGTGTCAACTGATTCTGGAATTACTGGAAATACTGGAATTTCAAAATAGATACTGGAATAATTGAATTCTACTAAAATCCGGAAATTGTTGTTTTTTAAATTTCTAAAATATAGACTTTGTCATTTGAGCCTTAAATTCCAATGTAAAAATGTTTTCATGTTATTATTGTTGTTCAAGTATGTTTGAAAACCTAAATCAGAAAAGTTGTAGTTCTGTTCAAATAATTAATCAAGTACCTAATTAAGAAATCTAAACATTTGTGTAGAGATTAAGCTTAAAAAAATTTTGGATTGTGTACTAAAAATTTAGTTTTCTTTCTTAAATTTCATTCATGTGAGTATTTAACTTTTAGTATTTTTCTCAGCTTGTGTGTATCATTAGGGAAATTCGCGCATACTGTTAGAACGGTTCATCCTGTAGATAAACAGATTGCCATTATAATTCACATCAGCCTTCAGCGGTACTCCCTACAGACCTTCAAAGTTTCAATGTTAATCTTATAGAAGAAGGGTAATTTATCAAATTAATTAGAGTCCAAATCAGGTAATTTTTTTTTGTAGATTTTGGACTAGTGGCGATCTTTTAATACAAAGATCCATGTCAAATTTGTTTATATGTATACAATTTTGTTATTATTACTCCATATTCAGATTAATAGTTAGCGAGTGATACTGGAATTTTTTGAAAAAAAGGTACTGGAAATATACTGGAATTCCAAAATGAGATATCAGTATACACCCTGTATTGGTAAATCAGTCAAGTCAAAATATTTATGACCAAACTGTACAGAATTTGGTCTTATGATGGTCCTATGATCTCGAAATAATGGGGCTCTTCTGTAATAGTAATCCAAATTAAAATCTTTCTTGAATAAAAAAATTAATTTGCTTCAACACTTGTTTGATGTTATGAACAAAGTACGTCCATTACACCACGTTTAGTTAATGCTACAAGCTTTTAATCTCTCAAACAACACTAACATTGTTGTAACCTTTAATAACCCTTAGCGTAAAAAAGTCTCTGAGGAAATGAATTTTTCAATGACTATTGGTAAAAGTAATTATTGTATGGCTTTTAGTGGAGGAAGATCAGCAATTCACTGATAGTTCTCCTGGCCTGAAATGCCTGCACTTTTTTGTTTTCTTTGCAGGTGGACCAACGGCTTAATGTGACTTCCGAACCACGGGAGCGGCCTAACGATCTTTTTGTCCCCGAGCCGGGAATTGAACCCGGGCCTGCTGGGTGATAACCCAGAGCTCTACCACTGAGCTACGGCCGCTGCCAATGACTATTGGTCAAATGTGCTTAATAAAATGTTAGATATTTTTCTTTTGGAATCAAATTTTCCTCACTGTCACATGTAGGCTATTTATGCTTTTACACTATCTGTTGTTGGTTCTAATAATTTTGTCCCGCAGTGACATGACGATCGGAGTGACGGACGTGGCCAAGTCAACAACAGAACTCATCACCGGCCACCGTGCCCCAGTCATGACGGTGGCTTTGGACCCCAAATTGGACTACCTGGTAGGCCTAAGTCTTCTCTCTCATTGTTACAAAGTTTTTTCTGATATAATGCCTTTTGACATTTTACAGCTGTAAGTTATATTAGTTTTATTGCAAATGAGTATAGAATTCTGGAATGATTGAGTCAATGGAAAACTTTCATTGTTCCTAAACTTCATCGAAGGTGACTTTTTTTTCCCAACAGTTGATACTTAAAGCACCGATTTTACAACTAATTACAGTATAGACTTAAGAATTAACTTATTAAGGTGTCGTTTTTGACAGTTGATAGATCGAGCATTAAACCGAAGCAGAAAACCCAATAAAAGTCCAGCAATCTGGGAAAAAGTGAATTTGTCAATCGTATTATAAAACTAATTAAATTTAAGTTATATCTAAACATTTCATTAATCAAAAATTATCTTATTAACCTTTTAAGATAATCCTGATAACGGAAATAAGACTTTTTCTAGAATCCCTTTGATCTTCTTCATTTTACTGTTAGCTAAAATGAGAACAATATCTAATCTGAACTAATTGGGACCAAACAATGTTCGGTTAAGCGAATTTTCAGGTTAGGAGAAATTCATAAACAATACAAGATATTTATTTGTTTACTAACAATGGAACTGCGTTAAAGAGGTAATTTGAAAAATACCGATGGATCATTGTGATAAATTTTGTTGACAAAGATCGAACGATACAGAAAAGCGGTCACAATGGAGACAGAATTGTGTCTAATAGCTGTAAAGTCCATGTAATATCGACGGTTGGGATTCCCCCCATTTTTAACTACGGTAAAGGACAAAGTCAGTATTTTTACAAAAAGTGATTGGATTAGGCAGATTTCTGAGCAGCAGGACGCTACTGTACTACAGTTAGTTTAAACTTATTGTCATAACTGATTAGATATTTTTGCAACACTCGCAATCTCATCAAAGCTTTGTTTGTAACAGTTGTAATGTGGAAAACTCATGCATTTATTGTTGTTCCCTACAGGCATCTTCAAGCTGCGATGGCACAGTTCGAGTTTGGCGGCTCTCAAACAAAACCGAGGTTACTTTTTATTGAAAGTTTCACTCTAAGATTTTTTATTATAATACTAAAGTTATAATATGCTTTTATTCTGAAACCACCAGTATGAAATGGAGAGTTATTGAGCAATCTACTTTGTAGAAACCTTTATTAGAATCATACATAGCTCTAAGCTTACATCTTTTTCTTGAAAATTGCTATGTAACACCGAACTTTCTCTAATTTTTTAAATTTATTCTTGAGACATGGCTTATGTAATTATTTGGAAAAACATAAAAATTGTTAAGAAGTGGAAGTCTATTAAACTTGTAATCAACAAAATATACAAAACTCCATCCACTAAAACTAAGATCTTTTGTTGGGTTTTCCCTTTTTCCCTTTCGTTATTGAAGAAACAATACCATTTATCTGAAAATTTTTAAAAAGTTAGCTTTTTGTGTCTCAGCAACAGCAGTGTGATTCCAAAGTGAATGGCGGCCATAGTTCACGGAAAATCCAAGGGATAGCATTGGTGTAGCAATATTCTAATACCGCCCCTCTGCAAAGATCATGATTCCATTCAAATAAAAGTACCGCCTATCTGATGATGTGTAGTGTTAATACCGCCTAAATGACAAAATATCAAAATTGGTTTTTTAATACCGCCCAACTAAGAATCAATAATGCCCAAGTACATGGAAAAGATATAAATAAACTCATAATAAGAGGTTAATACGTCAAAACATTACTAGTAAAATATTAAAATTGCATTTGTGTATGTATATTTGTATCAAGTAATTAAAACAGTTATTTCTCTTGCAAAGTTTGTGATATGTCACATATATGGTATTGTTTCTTCACCGACGCTTTACTCTTAAGACGATGAAAACCTTAGTCCCAAATCCAATATATAGTTCACCATAAATCGTGCATACACTACTAATGATGTTCGTTGGCTAAAGGTTGTTTCGTGGGATTGTGTGCCGAAGAGTAACTCATGGCAGCGAGCCGAAGCATATTGTCGCGCAGCGTGGACCCCAGATGGCAGCACATTGGCAGTTCCGTGGCACGATCAAGTGCGACTGTACCAGCGAGACACCTGGGAGAATACTAACACACTATCGGACGCAAGTTTGAATAATAAGGTGAATAAGTGTTCAAGGTGCTAGCAGTAGTGTAGTGAATTATTTTTTATCTTTATTTGTTTGGATGTCTTAGTTTTTTTCTGTTTTTTTTCCTTTTGTGGGCATTGAAGGAAAAGGTTTGAAGGAAGGGTAATTTTTTTAAATAAAACCCTGTCACCTTTAGGAATGTTTAATACATATTACTTACTTTCTAATGCATTCCAGATGTATTATGGTCAGTCCTCTTGCACATTTTGCATGGTATTGTAGGAAACTGCTTTCTAGAAGTTGGGGAGATTTGCAAAAGGGAATGAGCACAGCTTTTAGATTAGTGTATTAAAGAGGAATCCAAAAATTGTGACAGTACAATTTGTGTGCAATTACGGACAGTATTTGTTGAACTAAGTTTAGCCAAAAGTCAGTGTAGTACATTTTTTTCTTAGTCACTTTGAAAATAAAAAACAGGTTCACAACCTTAGCAATCTCCATCTCTACACTCTTTTATGAACGATTGACAAAATATGTACATCTTTACGGTCCTCCCATTTTATTGCAAGAACTCCTCTTCCAAATTTCAGGATAACTCTAAAACAGTTTTGAACTAGTTGGAAAGTTGACATTTGGTACAGCAAACGAAGTTGTCATAACACATAGTAAGTCTTTTGGCTGTCCACGATGTGAATATCCCTTCCTTCATGATCCATTCTTCTTTTAGACAGGTATTGATGCCATGTGGTGGGCATGGCAACCTCTAGCTGAGGAACATGAATGGCTAAACGGTTGGTTGGCCATTTAGAGGACAGAGTAGACCATCTGTTTTAGCCCGAAAATTAGTTGTCATAGGAGCACGGAAGTTGTCACTATAAGAGATCAGTCTGCTGTCTGCTGTCCCGGGGGGCTTATGCAAAATGCCCGTCAGATTCAGACATGCTTAGCAGTTTGGCCGTTGTCTATCCATCAGCAACAACTCCTCTTCCAAACTGCCTAGAAAATTTTCCTTGAACATAGTGAACGGTATGATAATTTTACCCAAAAGTACAATAATTTATCTACCCTAGTACGATAATTTAATTTTATAACCTGGCAACACTGGCAGACTGTGTCGGTGGTGAGGGTGTCTGGTTGCGGCCGCCTCCTTGCCGCCTCCACCACCGAAGGTCACGTGGTCGTCTGGAGCCTCGGATCCCACCGGACGCTCGCCTCGGTGCAGACGACCGAGGCGCAGCACATCTGCTCACTCGACTGGAATCCACAGCTGCCGTACATCGCGTTCTGTGATGCCGGCGGAAACTTTGGCACCATCGACCTCGACACGGCTGTCGAACAGGTTTCTTAATTCTTCTTAACCTAGAAGTGCACATATTAACTGTGTATTTTATCGCTAGATTAAAAAATTTATTTTTTATTCCAAAGTGGCTGTTTCTTGGCTGACATGTAGTTTCCATATTTTCAACTTCGGAATAACTCTTGTCGGGTTAAGTACAGTAGAGTCCCTCTAATCCAAACCCTGCTAATCTGCTTACTCCAAACACGCTCCTTCAGGAATGTATAGATTTTATCCAAACTTTGAAACAGAAAATTTAAAGAAAATATTTTATTGTGGAAAACTATTTTTTACTAAGCAGAAGTTAATTGATGTGCATTAATTTATAATATAGTTAAATATTTTGGTTGACTCTAATAGAAACAAAATAGATAACCTAAAGTAATATAAAATGTTGAAAATAAATTTTGAATTAAATTGGGTCACAACGCACAGTACAACCCAATGACTCATATTTATTTGGAATGTGGGAAACGATGAGAGATGACAATTAGGGTGGGGTTCATTTTTGTAAAACTTGCTGAGTAGTTATCATATGTTAATAAATGTCATATACCAAAATTGATTAATTGCCAGAATATAGCCCACAATGATTGATAATTTCAAGATTTTATTAAAGTATAAGATGATCAATAAAATATTCCCTAAACTAAGTAATATTTAAGTAATAAGACATAATCATTTCCATCAAAATTTTATTTGTATTACAGTAGACTCCCTCTTAACCGGCTACCTTTTAATTGGTCTCCGCTTTAATTGGCCTACCCTGACACAAAAACAACATCTTTTTAACTGGTCATTTTTCATTTCATCAATGCTTTAACCGGCCGTATTTCGCCGGAAACATAGTTTTCTTATTTACTGTATCATTAAACACGTTATATCATATTGACGTTTTCAAACCCATTAAAATGAACTGTCCTTGAAGGAAGTGAATGCCAACGGAAATATATTATTAGTTTAGGTTGTTGTAGATTTCACGTATGTCGGATGTTAGCTCTACCAATAAATCATATACAGCAATGTATTAAAATTTTTTTTCAAGTCATAATTGTATTTATGCCATAATTGTAGGTTGGCATATTTAAATGTACATCGGTTTAACCGGCCAATTCATCATCCGGCTGTGGCCTGGTCCCGAGGTGGCCGGTTAAGAGAGAGTCTACTGTATTAAACAAATAAAACGTTTTTCATTTTTATTTTGATTTGTAAAAAATGTTGTTTGTAACAAAAGTAACATAATTGTTACATTTAAATGTCAAAATGTATTTTGATTTGTGTATTTTGATTGTATGTTAATTAATGTGATTGAATGTAATTACTTGCGCAACCAAAAACCTAGTCAGGATCTGTGAGGAGGAGATGGTAGATCATTATAACATGCATAATTCTTTCCTATAGTGTACTTCTCTACTTGTATTTCAAGTAGTGTTCTCTTGCAACAGGATGTTGAAGTGAAGAAACCAGAAGATGTACCAATGGCCGATCCTACTTTTGGGGACACAGATGATGAGGACGGTGAAAATGTCATCTCCTTGGAGAAGATAAAAAATGAATCCGGCTTCTTGGCTGATGGACTACTAGATGATGACGCTAAATCTAGTGTCAAAGGTAATATTCCTTATCAATACCTGAATACTAAAAGAACAACAACTTTGCATTCCGCATAGTTACATAGTTGGGTCCCACTTTGACCCAAATCATCCTCAAATGATTGGATTTTTGGAAACACATTGCATTTTAGTGAAGCTGCACTGGAACTATGCAAAGATACCGAAGCAAACGAAAGACAAATAATTCAGAAACATCTTTCGAATCACTAATCTAACATGCATCATTTGATGGGAAGTTAACTTCTTATAAATTACTTCTCTCATCAAGAGTGCATCTCATGAGAAATAAGACACTCTCATCTTATGTGCTTCTTCATTTTTAACAAGCACTCTGTAACTATCCTCACTTTATTTGAGGTTGGTAGAAATTAAATGTCTCTATTACATGTGTTGATAATTCTGAGTTTGTGATGTTCAATGTTTTTCCAGAACCTGAAGAGGATGGGAGGACGAGCCGTCAGAGTGAAGTACGGCCGAGTTTCAATATCCAGTTGCAGCCACCCTTCCAGCCGTCGTCAACACCCCTCAGCCTGCAGTATCGCTACATGGTAAGTAGTTTCTGTCTCAGGCAAACTATAAAAATATTTTTAAAAAACTGGTCGTGATTTGATAAAAATGGGGCACTTTTAACTCGTAAGTTAAGAGTTTTATCAGTTTTTTCACTGCTTAGAATCTAGAGACAAGGAACTGATTCAAGCGTTGAGTTACAAAGTTGCTGGTAGAAAGCAGTTGTAGGCTTAATTGTAACAGTTATTTCACTCATGGTGATCGCCCCTTAACTGATAGAATTGTATATATTTGATTTTCTCATAACTTGATTGCTATTGATAACTTGCACAATGGTGTTGAAACCCGGTTTGTAGGCATACAACAAGAAAAAGGTTTTACCTTTTGGGTAAATTTTAAATTTTCAAGGCCATTCCAAAAAAAATTTGATTGACTTAACAGAAGGTGTAAGGTAATCTAAATTTAATGTAACAGTTGCATACAAAATGTTTACAGTGCACACACTATAGCTGAATTGAAAAATGAACAAAGAGATTTAATAGTTCTTGCTATAGAAACACCGAGGTTGAAAAAGGCCACTTGTTGCTCAGGTATGGAACGATGTAGGTATCGTCAAACAGATCAACCTGGATGAGGAGACGGCCATTGATGTGGAGTTTCACGACACCGGTCTCCATCACAACTTCCGGATAGGAAATGACGCTGGACACACTCTCGCAGCTTTGAGCAGAGAGGCTCTCATACTTGCCACCGAAGCCGAGGAAGATAGTCCCAGGTATGTACTGTAGAATATTCCGATACTGTGGTTAAGTTAATGTTTCGATCAAGAGATAATTTGGCACAAAATTACTATCTCAATCTACATATAGGTCCAGAACCAACTGTTGGATGAAAGTTTTACCACTTACTTATGGTTCTTTTTACTCTGCATATAGGATTTCATTCCCATCATTTGACTATTGAATCATCAGATGATTGAACAAGTTATTTTCCAATCATTTTTGGACCGTGTCATTGATACAATGACAAATTTTCATAATAGTCAAAAGTGTTCTTCAGCCTTGAGTGGCCAGGTTCTTATATAACAGAAGTATGTATTTGTTGGGAAAGCCAGGATGCTCAGACATGCACAAAAAATCTATTTTCAAAAATGTAAAGCCTTAAAAAACAGTTGTAAGTCAAAAAAGCTATGTTTTCTATAAGTGTGCGTGTGTCGCAGCAAGGTGGTGTGCGTGCAGCTCAACGCGTGGGACGGCACCAAGGAGTGGTCCCTGTGTCTGCCAGGCTCCGAGGAGGCGATGTGTGTCGCCGCAGGCGAAGGTTTCGTCTGCGTGGCGACCGACACGCGCGTGCTGCGTGTGTTCACAACTTGCGGAACGCAGCGGGAGCTGATAGCGTTGCCAGGACCAGTCGTGTGTGCGACCGCACACAAACACCATCTGACAGTTGTTTTCCATTCGGGCGTAGGTGGGTGGTTTGGATAAATACATAAGATGTCTCCTTAACATGTTTGCTGCGGATCGGTCACTACTGACCCAGGGCAATAGCATCACTTACCCGGCTGGGTTAGTACTTTCCCATGTTATGTCCTTTTCTAGGCATTAGCCTAGCGTAGGTTGAAGGCGGATCTATACTGTCTTAGCTATGCCGTTGTATCTGCTCTACTATTCGACGCCCCACCCACGCTTCCACTCTTGCAGTTGGGTCAATACAGACCGACGTTACTGTGGGTCAGTCATGACCCAGGGATCAGGAACGGACTGTGAATTTTCTATAAATGCGAATGAATGTGTAAAGACTCACTGTGTGTATTTTAAGGTGAACTTGACTGAATGCTAAGGGTGATGAACCAGATAAGATGTAGTTTTGTTACCGACGTAGTTCAGCTCAGTTGATTCATTTGTCAGGATCATTAATATCTCATTGAATAAAGGCAGTTAAATCCTGTTTGGAACCTTCAAAGAGCGTATAACTTTTCCTCATGATTAAACCGACAACCTTTAAATCGTTTTGCGAGCTCTATAACCACTCAGATACTCGGCCCATGTTAATGTGTATTATTAGAATTCAGTAGGCATTGACATAGTTTTCAGTTGTGAGAAATACTTTTAGAGTTTTTAGTAAACATCTCTTTTTGCACTCTATGTGATTCTTTATTTAACTAGTAATAAACAGAAAAAGTTTTAATAAAAATTTAAAAAAATATCAGTTCAGTTTTTTAGTAACATTTTTTAAGTTAGCTCACAATTCTGGTTTATATTTTTCTCGACAAATCCGTGTTGGCAGGTCTGGACGGTGACCAGTGCCTCAGCTACTTGCAGCTGTGGCTGGGTGGGGACACTCTGCTGCGACCGAGCGCCGTGCGTCCACTCCCACTCACGCCTCGGTCACGGCTGCGCTGGCTCGGCTACACGGAGGAGGGCTCAGTCTGTGCGCTCGACTCGGCCGGCACACTGCGCAAACTCACTCCGTCCACGCAGTGGACACCCATCTGCAATGTGGACGAGCAGTGCAAAGGTGAGTCGGGATTGATGGTAAGGCAAAGCGTTGAGCCATTGACTAGAAAAAACAAATTACTTACTTTAAACACTATTTTAGGGTGAATGTACACTGTGTGCGTGAACAAACGTTGGGCCTTACGACCCACCACACGCAGCCAGAGTTGTGCTCAAGAGTCTGTTTACCCTGGATGCAGTCGTAAGCAACTAAATCCACCATATTTTCCCACAGTGCTAGTCGACATGAAATTGCCGGATGATGAGAACCCTTCACTTGAAAATAGAGTGATAGCGTTTTTATGTGTTTGACACATGTTAGGGCAGCGGTGCGGTTCTCAACCTTATTCACCTTGCGAACCCCTAAGTCAATGTATTTTCATGAATTGTACCCCTTAAGGCCGTAGATCATTTTTATCCGCAAATTAAGTATCAGCCTATTACAGTGTTTATTATAAAGCGGAGTAAATGAACCAATACTAAAGTACTTAGTAAACAATGAAGGTTATTAGTAAGTTATAACTATATTTTTAAAACCTATGTAATTAAATTTAAAAAATATCTATAAAAAAATTACAAAAAACGTCAGAAGATTATGAGTTAGGAAAGTCTAGCTTTACTAAATATAATAAAAAACGAAAGTAAGTGTAATATAATAAATAACAAAAACAAAACACCAAATAAATTTGCCAACATGCATCAAAGAAAAGCGCCGACACAGTGCCGCGCAGCCTCGCTGCTGGAAACGGGCGTAGTGTGACAGACGCAGAAAACACCTAGCACTAACCACGGGCGCCACGAACAAGGGTAAACTTAGGGACGACGCGACGCGATAGTAGACTCAATACTGATAGTACTTCACAGTAATAACCAACGAGGTTAAATATATATTAAGTGCTCATCACATGTTAATTTTGTGTCCCTTTTTGGTTTGCGCCATTTTAACCATAATTCCCGCCGTTTCCTTGACAACCATCCCACACTTTACTCTCGTTTCCTTGGTTACTAGTTTTAGCTATTCTGATTGGTCGCTACAAGCTTAAAAAATAACTGATGATAGTTTTAAAACATATGTTTTTTTGTTGTTTGTTTTTAAATTAGTTTGATTTGGTGATCTGTGAGCAGGCTATTGAAATTGGATGCCATAGAAACGTCGGATAGGTGTGGGTATAATGGTAAATTACTGCTGGGAAAGTGGAAACAAAGGACTGGTTACCAAGGAAACAGCGGGAATCATGGGTAACATGGCGCCAGTCAAAAGGGGACAGTTTTCCCTATCTGGTGAGCACTCTATATCTATTTAACCTCGTTGTTAATAACGCACAAGAGACGAGTCCACTTGATGAATTGAGGGGTGGCAGCTTAGAGGAGAGATATGAGCAGTATAGCCAAATTTCCAAAGTTGTTTCCAATGAATTGATTGCGTAGTTAAGTTGAGTCTCAGGACAGAGCAATTATGAAATAGGCTATTGTGGGTCTAACGTTGACCTTGTAAACTTCTTCGTTTTTTTAATATTTCAAACTGTTAACAGTTGGAAATCTTTGACTGTTATGATGAAATTCGTATGGTTATTTCAAAGTTATTTTTTAACAGTAGGCTAAAATTTTTGTGTCCGCCATTATCAATTTATCACTCGCGAACCCCCATGGACTCCTCCGTGAACCCCTAGGGGTTCGCGTACCCCAGGTTGAGAACCGCTGTGTTAGGGCAACATGGTTTCAAGAGTATCATCGTGTTGGGGAAAAGGAAGGAGAACTTTGACGTGTTTACGAAAGACGAGTGAATCACAAAATGTGAATGTGCTTCCACATCTTTAATTGAAAATGTATAAGGTATAAATTTAAAATAGAACTTGTTTGTTGCTTTTCCATAAAATAGATGTAGACTGTAGACAATAACGGGTCATTGTTTATTAGTGAAATATCACAATCAATGTAAACTTTGAATGACAAAAAAAATTTCATATCATTTCAATGGTGATGAAATTATTTACTAATTATTTGAAAAAATAACCTTCAATTTCCAAAAATGTTTTATTTGCTGGAGCAATTTATCACCGGATGTAACCTAAGTGTGATAAGGGGTAGTCCATAAATTACGTCATCTGAAAATAGGGGGGGAATGTCCTGATTGAAAATTACGGTCAGGTGATATGCAAGGGGGGGGGGAGGGTTGGCTTTGATATGACCTCAAGTATGATGTTTTATATCAAAATTAACAGTAAAATAATGATAAATTCTAACACAACTCAACTATTATAAAATAACTATAAAATACATTAGACTATCTTAAGTCATTGTTTGATAGTTTATTTTTCCATTGAGAAAGTCATTTTGGCTTTATTTCTGAAGGTATATTCATATTTGATTTGTCAATTTTTTTAAATTTATCATGTAGTGTTTAAAAAGCATTATTTTTACTTAAAACGGAGGTTTGTTAAAACTGACGTCATTTTTCTGTGAGGGGGGGGGGGTCAGACAAATTATGATGGTGGATGATTTTAGGGAGGGGGGTCCAAAAATGGCCAAAATAGCGATGACGTAATTTATGGACGGCCCCTAAGCAGTACTGGTAGTGGGATTATTTACTGTACTACGGTACTGGAAGTACTACAGTGTATAGTACTGGAAGTTGTCAGAAGAAAGAATTATTTGCTTCATAATCACTTTTAACGTTGAAATTGTTTTTCCTACTTTTGTACGATTTTTCATCCATGTGTTGAATTCTCCATCAGGCAAGTCGGACCACTATTTCGTGGTAGGAGTCAGCGAGAGGTTCCAGGTAGTGCGAGGGGTGTTGTGCAAGGGTGCGTTCTACCCTCCAACCTTCCCCCGGCCTACTGTCTCCGAGGTCTCTTGGCGGGTGAGTGTGTCTCGAATTTTGCCACTAATTAATATTTAAAGTTGATGGATAAATACCCCTCGTCGCAGCAGACCTGCGTACTCAGCGAATTTCCAAAGGATCTTGAGATTTTGTATTTTCTCAATAAACACCATAGGAATGAGTATGTAGGTTTGCTGTCATTGGATGTCATTAGAAAATGTTAGTTTTGTGAGAAAATGTAATAGTTAGGTATGGTAAATATCAAATTGTATCAATATTCGACACTTTAAAATTTTACCCATAAACCCCATGGGGGTGAGTATGTAGGTTTGCCGCCATATGGGTGTTGTAAGCAAATATCAGTTAAACCCTACCTAGTGAATGTACATACCAAATTGAATCAAGTTATGCCAATAAATAGCCTAAGCGAGATACAGGGTTTTGTTGATTTCCTATAAGAATAACATGGAATACATAGTTTTTGGATATTCTCCATAACCATTTAATCTAGGTAAAAAATGCAAAGTACTAGATTGTTTTTTTTAAGCTCTTTTAATTGGTTTACGTTAAAATATTGTTGAATTTTATAAATTAAAGTAAAAAAAGCCAAAAACCCTTATTTTACCCTTTTGAAACCCTATAAAACCCCGTTCCCATGGTCCGATCATTCTGGTTCGCAAACTCGATTAGATTTAACCGTATAAAATTAATCAATATGTTTTGTAGTATTCTTATTCTATGCAGAGGTAGTATGTGAACATCGCCGGTTTCATGGTTAGTGGGAACCACGGAAATTCAGGCGGGTTCATTTTTGGAACCTCCCTAAATTTCATCCTTTTAAACAATGCTATCTCTTTATTGTAGCGGGTAACCCTCTTAATTTATTTAATACATACAACTCAAACGGATCTGTAGTCTATGTGATTGGGGTAAGGTAAAGCAAAACGAGGCTGCCAACCTATTTTTAATTAAAAAAACTGTATTTTTTCCACAGGTGCCTCTTTGTGAGACGACTGTTGAGAAGGGTGAGCTAGAGGAACAGTTCTGGCGTTGTAACGTGGCCGTGTCATCGCTAGCGGACACGGACGATGCAAGGGACTTGGCTGACCGCACCATCAAGAAAACACTCCTCAAACTGTTCGCGGTAAGCCTTGTTTATAAATATTATTTTTTGCAATCAGAATAATTTGCTAATTTTTTAATTATGAATTAATATTCAGAATTTATGCTTATGAGAATATAAATGTTTAAATATTTGTTCAAGTAAGGATCTTCAGCAAACTTAGCAAGCCTAGCTCTTGAGTCATGATTGGAGGAAGGTTGCTACTACCTTGCCGCTTGGGTCAATTTCTCAACCAAAAGTCTTGTGTTAGTGGTAAAAGTATCCTATTTTGAACCAATATTGGGTGAGTATATTGGTATGAAACTCCCCGTGACGTGGGTATGAAATTGTTTAACAAACTTCCTCAACAAATCAAAGGAATGGAAAATAATGACAAATTTATAACCACATTGAATAATTTTTGTTTTAGTAAGGCTTATTACAAAGTAAAAAAATTTCTCAGAGTTATTTTGTATTTTAAAATATCTTCCTGTGCTGTTATTTATATTTAAAATTCATGTTTTTATTTTAAATGTACAGTACACTCTCGTTCATCGGAACTAATGTTGCGGACGGCCGGTTCGGATGTCAAAAAATTCCGATGAAGCGGAGTCCGCCGTGAGTCATCATTTCCGCCCGTACGGTGACCTATTGTGATTATATTCACTCTTGTTTTTAAGATAACACAAGAGATTTTATGAAAATAAGGCACTCAAACTTTGAACATATGGTAACAATGAACCTATAGGAATAAAAACAACGCAGGAAATAAAGATCAAAAATATTTATTCTCATATTCCATATTCATATTCCACTCATATTTCAGCAGTCATCTGACTTCCACCTAACACAGGTGCAGTCGCGACGCAAGACAGACTGAATGACAGTTTGGGAAGCGGTCGAAACAAAACGGATGTTCACTTCCTGCCCTCTTCCTCTTTCTACTTTTGTGCGAATACTCCACGGCCTCGTAAATCACATCGATGGGTACAGATTATGGAAAACGCATGATGACGTTTGATGCAAAATGCAATACTTCACTGTTGTGCAGATAGAACGAATGGAAATTGAATGCGCTAAAATGCAAAAATTATTTATTTCGTAAGAAAAAAAATTTAATAATATCCAGATTTTCAGTTCTGATAAAGCGGAGTTCCGATGTCGCCGAGTCCGATGAACGAGAGTGTACTGTATTCAGTTTTTCTTTTTTACATAAAACAATGTATTTGTGTTACAAATACTATAGAGGTAGCCTAGTTGTAGAATATGTAGAGGAGAATTTTCCTTTTTTTGACTAAGTGTTTCCTATGCACTGTGTAAAAAGATGTTTATTGTGACAACTTACAGAAATATTCTATTCTATATTATAAAACTGGCTCTACAGAATAACCAAGGGGAAGTAAGACTTTCTGTTTCCCCCCGCAGCTTGCGTGTCAGAGCGGGCTGGAAATGCGAGCTGTTGGACTGTGTCAGCTGATGAGTCCAGAGGTGGTAGAGCTGGCTGTCAAGTACGCGTCCAAACTGGGCCGGGTACAGCTGGCCAACCGGATTGCAGAAACCGTCAATAAGTCACCCCCCTCTCCTCCACACGATTATAGGTAGACTCCATTTGATCTACAATAGAATATTGATAGTTCGACACTTTGTGGACTTAGGGAGTGTCAAACTATTGACATTTTGAATGATATAGGTCCTTATAAGCTTTAGTACCTTTTATGAAGAGTTACTCAGCTTATTAAGCCTATTTCATTTCAGATCAGGAAATCAAACGAATCGTCTAGTGTAATTCAGATCCCTTAAAACCTAAAATGCCTTTAGTTGCATGTCAAAAAATCAGATCACTGAGTCATCCCTAGACGTCAAAAGTCATACATAAGAAGTATTAAACATGAGTTTAATTTAGGAAGCACTGATGTTACAGTACGGTCTCTCATTTGTCGTGACGAATAATAATTATAATTTAGAATATTTTTTTTCCATATTTATTAAATAGTAGATTTTGTCTTTAAAGTTTACCCGCGGAGCTCGGCTCTGTTCGGCATACATCGTTTAGCACAGTCAGCTATCACGTCGCTTCGGCCGAGCGGCCAATCGGAAGCAAACTGATCGCAAGACAAGTGGGGGACTGGGCAATAGAAGGTGCAGCGGCATTCAATAGTAGGACTTCATGCAATTGACTTGTTTCAAAACTAAAGTCTATTCAGTGTTATGTAATTTCCGATTCCTTTACGAACATTCGGGTCTGCTCCCCGATTAAGAGAGCAGTGGTGGCAGCGACTTACACCCAAGATGAGCGGGTGGTAACACTTAGTTTTAATGAACCATAACCATGAATGAACTTAAACCTAACCGACATTCAAATCATTCGCCACTTGGTTTACATATTCGTTTTAGTTAATCTTTTTAGAGTATATTTAATTTTCATCATAAAAAAATTTCTTTTGTTCCTTCTTGTGTGCCATTTTTAAACTAACAAAATAAAAGTTCGGAAAAACAATAGCGTAGCAAAAATAAAAAGGAATATATTGGCTCCTACAGCATCTTGAGCGAATGTACCTACTTATTGGGATGGAAAGGATAGGATTGGGGTGTGGGAGGCTCGATCTTTTACAATAGAAAAGGTGTTTGAAAACAATAAGCAAGCCACAGTCAGTGACCGGCAAACCCAACATGAACACTTGAACGGTTGCTACTGACATATTAAGTCGTAAAGGCCCATGTAAATTTGTAAGGAGTGTTGAACGATCAAGGTTCTACTGATATTAAAATTTTGTAGTTAAGAATCAGTCATTTGAGTGGCTTTTTAAACTAAGCAACTAATTACAGAACATCAAGAGTATCGATAGTCTTCAACATTCCGACTTTTGACTACGTAATGATTGTGTGTGTTTTTGTTATAACCATGTAATATGAATAATTTGTGACATAGTGGATGCTATATTGCCCATCCTGCGTAGTGCAAAAAAGTTAGATCCACATCTTGTACATGAATGTATGCATTTGCAGTTGTAAAGACAGTGCACCTTTTTTTACCACCTCAACCCAACCTCCTCCCCCCGAAGATAACCTTTTAAGGATGTAATATTTTACGAGAAGTTTAAAAATTGCTTGATAAATCAAAATGATATTCATGCTTTAGCAATTTTTATAGCTTTGTTTCTCCCTCTTATTTAGATATGAAGATAATTCAAGAGAGAACGGTGATTGGAGAGAGCCCTTACATGATCCAGCCCCTCCGCTTTCACAGGATTTGTTCGCTCCTTCTGCGGAAGAGCCCATTCCAGGTATCCTTAAGCTATTGGTTTGACAGATCTGTTTTTTTCTAATTTCTCGAATTATTTGGTTACTAAAAAAACAGTTGCCGTTGCATGATCAAAAGATATCATTTCGAAGTAATCTATTTTTAAGTACGTTACAGTGAAATAAATGCTTGTCATTTTGATATTGAAGGAATGACAAGCATTTTAATTTTACATATAGTGTAGTAAAATTAGTCGGGAAAAATGAAATAATTTTTGGAAAGCTAATTTCTTTTTAAATGTGTTCTATGGCATCCCCTGACCTTCCTCCGAAAAGTCCCCTGAAATCCCATGTGGGCATCATGCCCAAAAATGAGGGGTTGGCATATAAGGAGTTAAAATAAATTTTGATATTAAGCATAATAAATTTGAATACGTTCCAGAAGGTTTATTTATATCAAATTAAAAGTCTTAAAATGTAGAGTACAATGCTGTAAACCCGACCTAAATATAACGATCGGGGGGAAAATGGTAGACGTTCAAAATTTAGAATAAAATAATATCAAAACTTTGAAATGCAATAACTTCCGACATACTTGACCTTTTGAGGTCTGGTTTTCGGCTATGTACTCTCCTTATTAAGACCTTTAAAATTATGTAAAGCATGGCTATGGACTAAGAAAAAGTTTCCAAAACTCCCTCTTTGGGACGTCTATGTAGAGGGTGGTTCAATGGTAATATGATGGGCATATGTCAAGCTATATCTATTTGCAAAGGTAATTGTACAAGCAAACGTTTGCCGCAAACCGGACCTCAAAAGGTCAAGTATTTCGAATATTATTACATTTTTAAGCGTTTAGATTAAAATTTGATTTTTATTCTAAGTTTGACAGGCTGCTATTTTCGACACAAGCAACCTTTTGAGATGGGGTTTGCGGCATTAAATTCTACTACTCAAGAGCTTTAATTTGATATAAATAAACCTATTGGTCGACGAAAGACTTATTTCTGACTCCACGAGGGCCATCCCATCTTTTGTAGGCATGATGCCCACAGGGGATTTCAGGGGACTTTTCTGAGGGAGGTGAGGGGATGACATAGAACACATTTCAGCAAAAATTGGCTGTCCAAAAATTTTTTCATTTTCCAGCCATATTTTGGCATAATTTTACTACACACTAATATTAATAAAATTGTCTTTGTATAGTACCATATGAGATATTTTACTATTTATTTATTTACCAACGACAAGCATCCATTTTACATATAAGTACATGCAATATGGAAATTAACTAAAAATAATGCCATAGAACAAATAAATTAATCGACCAACTGGATGGATAGCATTCTTAATAATTGTTACAAGAAATGTAGTAACAACATCAAATAACAAATAATAGACTACAATTTGTTATTATTTTTTATTTGATATAAAATTATCCAACAATATTTAACAACATAACCATATCTAATGATCTAACAATAATTTAATACTTTAACAATATCTTATATTGATGTAGGAACGTGTAAAAGCTGTAAGTGTAACTAACAGCTAAATGTGGACATCAATAAAAAAAGAATTGAGTAACTTAACTACAACTACTTACTTAATGATAAGTTTAATTTACCTTTACAAACCTTTCTGAAAAAAAGACAAATAATTCATTTTGTTGGCTGATTAATAGCAGTTGCAAGTTTTGTCTTAGATATTTATCTTTCAAACTAATTAGGTAACCATGTTTTACCAATAGGCTATGTAAACACAGCTGTAATAACAATTTTTCAGCCTACACTCGCTTGAGGTAAACTCAGACTGGCGACTTATTGTAATGATTTTTTTTGTTTTTTGTTTTTTTTAGAGAATGATAATCCAATTTTAGCTTTAAAGCAGAAAAAGACTACTCTGGGCCCAACCAGACTGTCCAACCCGATGAAACGAGCGAACCCTTTCAAGAAAACAACCGACGATAAGGGGGAAGACAAGGGGTTGGCGGGCCTGACCAAGCAGGCCCTTAGCAAACCTCCGGCAAAGATAACAGAACCAGCTAAGGTAAATGGTGAACTTTAAGCGGAATTGAAAAAAAGTTGATCAATTTTGTTAAATTTTTTCTAAGCTGAAACAGCCATAAGAATATTTTATTTCCTTCAGAGTTGAGATACTAGTTTTACTGATTTTTGTCTACATTTTATATACTAAAACGTGTTAGTATAATTTGATTAATAAAGTTTCTTGTCCTAATATGGTCAATTATGGGAGAGTTCATTCATTTTTACTACATATTAATTAAATGTACGTTTTAGAAGTCCACCCCGAATGAAAACCAACCTAAGAAGATTACTTTTGCTGATTGGTACGCCAGCCAGAAAGAGAGTTTGCAAGAAGAGTTTCCTGACCTGGATGGATCGGAGCTGAGTAAAGTCGCCCTTAAAAGGTTTAAGGAGAAACAAAAATCAAAACCAATCAATGGCCAAAACATGAGAAAGTTTTTTGGTTCCACAGCATCAAATAATGAGGTATTGTAGCTTTTATTACTAAATAACTTATCATAAAATGGTTTAAACTAACTCTTCTCCATCAGTGATCTTGATTTTGTTAATTGCCACTAAGGTTTCGAACCTCAAGGGTTCATTATCAAGCAGATAATATCTATATATTTAAAACAGTAAAAAAAAAAAAAAAAATGTAAGTTTGTATGAGACTTTTACTGGGCCAATTTACATAGAGGTTTTACCATAAAACCTTTTCGGTCCTATGTTAGCAGGTTTTATTTCTACTTAACAAATATTTATGTTAAATTGGTCAAAAATGAAAAAATTAACTTTTCTTATAGAGATTTAACTTGGGAAAAACTATAAACTTTTCAATCATTTGGACAGTTTGTTTAAGACTTCCACTGGACCGATTTACATGAAGTTTGTAGTGAATAAAAGCTAACTTTTCTATACAAGCACGTTTCATTTGATTTAACGTTATATTACTTCCTTATAATAAAAAAATCAAAATTTAAAATCCTTGCAATGAATTTTTTTACAACTTTTCTATCAGCTGATGGTAAACACACGAGCTGATTATCAAGTGTTTACTTCTACCATTGACTTTGTACACTACGTGAGTAGACTTCTCATAGCATAGGCGTGTGTGAAGCATATTGACGGTGGTGCGATCTCGTGCGGCGTCCATCGAAGTACACGTAACGTATGATAGATAAATCAGTATTACTACTCTTCTCAACTAAGAATAAAACATTTTACAACTGAAAGTTGTTTATGTTTTGGTAAGGTGTTTTTGCAGCACTGTAAATTCAGCTGGATAATAACAACACCGATGGCAGCGACTCTGGTGCGGCGTCCATTGAACTTCCAAATTTTTGCCTCAAACTAAATGCACTGGATGAGAGGTCTATTCACGTTAGTGTACATAGTCAATGCTTCTACTATACAACAGGTTGCAAGGGACATCCCAAAAGCTCATAGTTGGTTTAGTATTTTTTTTACACATCTTTAAACTTTGCATTTTTTTATAAAAACAGTATTACAGTATTTATACGTCACGCTAAAAAAATAAATACTGCTGAACTAATTACTAATATTTCTGCTAATTCTTTATTTAACAAATATTTAATGTAATATTTACAGAATAAAGCACAGAAGAATTCCTCTACTCAGAGCAATGGTGAAGTAGAATCTAAGAAGCGGAAGATTGAAGACGATGAGGATGAAATCCCTGAAACTCCAGAACCCAAGAAGTCCTCAACTGCCTCCAAACTTAAGAAATTCTCCTTCGTTAAACCTTAGAATTTGCATATGAAAAATAATTTCCGTCATTTAAATAGTGATGCAATCAGGAGTCAACTGCTATTGTTGGGAGGAGAATATTTTTTATAATGTGAATAAGAAAGTCTTTCATCAAACACAGGCTTTTGTAAAATCTTGTTTCGATGTTGATAACTAGGTCATACCAACAGTACATTTAATTTTAATAAAGTTAAAAATATGTTTTGCTATGTTTTAAAAAGTATTTGAATTGTTGATTGTACCGTGACTTCTATAAAAGCAACATGGGAAAAAAGCTTTACCACTTTTATAATGTGTCTTACAGTGTGATATTTGTAAATACATATATTTTAATTAAAAAATACAATTGTATTTATTTTTTCTCAAAACTACTATAAGCACGTCACAAGATTGCGAACTTCAAAATTTAAGGTTCTGGCAGCTAATTTCTATTATTGTTACCTAATTATGTTGCCTGATTTGTTTTTTTTTTTTTTTGCTCTTGTTTGCAATGGTCAATAACATGCTAATGACTTGCGGAATTACACTGAGGAATGACAAATAAGTTGTAAATTCTCAAACTACTTGTAGGTACATGAAACCATAATTTATTTAAAAGATATGGACTGTCGATTTTACTATTCACTAATTTATATAAAAATTGCATTAAGAATACATCCCTTCTTTTTGAGAGTTTGTCTACATTGATCATACTTCTAATGTCATCAGTAGGAAAATCTTTCGTTGCGCCATAATTGAAAGTTTTAAAGAATAAGTAACAAAGAAACGAAGTAAATTGTTTTGAGTGACTTCAAGACTTTAAACATGGATTTGAGAGCAGGATCGCACACAACACACCCACACTCCAACCTACTTCTGACAAGAGACGCATATAACATTAAAATTGTACTAATATTTTAAAAGAAGAGGTATTTCTTATGGGAAAACCAAGAATTTTATGGGCTTTATTTATAATTAAGTAAAAATGATCTTGAAATTCAAGTACTGAATCAAACAGTACACCTAAGTCTATAATTGTTACTAGTGATTGAAATTTCACTCCATTTACTAAATAATCCACTACAAAAGGATTTTTCTGTCGCGTATACGAAATTTCACTCCATTTACTAAATAATCCACTACAAAAGGATTTTTCTGTCGCGTATACGACATTGAGAAAACATTTCTTTACATAGCCTACATTTGCAAGCAATCGTCCATACACCATGCAAACAATTGACCAATAATTAAAGACTGCAACACTCATTTATACGCATTACTTAGAATTCATTCGGGAATCCAATGAAGATTTTGCAAAAGAAGGTATAGAAAATGTTCAATTAACTTCACAGCATATTTTGTGTGTGAGTAAATGAATAATCTCATGAGCCATTCTGAATTTATGAGTTTCTGATAAGGTCTTTCTTTTCTATAGTTGCTAAACAAGGCTGTGCTGTAAATTAATAGCAATTATTTGTTGTTGATAAACAATAGTGTATGCAAAATATTTGTGGGAATTGGAAAAGAGAGGCGCTTGATTAACCAAATTAATTGGTTCTGTTGTTATTTACAGGTATGTGTATTCACCATTCATACATATTGATTGTACCAAATTTTAATATTAAACTAACTCGTTAAACTATGCAAAAAATATCCCCAGGGGTTTAGTGTTTCCACATTATCTTGTGGAAAGATTTTGATCATACGTTTAGGCGAGCATTTAACACCAGTTCCTACTATTATTTTTTTTATGGCCAAGATAATTACAGTTAACCGATTTCTTACGTGAGAACAATCACAAAACCCAAATTAATGCGTTATGAGCTATTGTCCACGTTCTTTTGTTTGCTAGAGCTAATTTTTATTTCAATCTCAATTGTTTAAGAGGAGGTGAAATGGCTCCTCTTTGTTAGAGTTTATCTGCTAATTTCAGAAAACCTCTAATAGTTTTAAAATGATATCATTCAGTGCTTCGCCTGCTCCCATTTTAAAATAAAGTAAGAGAGGTTTTTAATAAAAGGTAAAGACTTAGGCTCTTTTGATTCGCTTTTGATTTTTTAAAATAGTTTTAACCTATATTAACCTATATTGGTCTTAAGTTGATCAACTTTGACCCATTATAGCTTAATATGCATTCAAAATTAAAGTGAATCAAAGAACACAATCTTTTATTTGAAAACTCTCTAAAAATTATCCTAACTATATCACTTAAACACATTTTAAGACGCCGACACTACCAGGGTGTATTTGAACGCAAATATGAATAAAGGGTTTGGATCCGTTGGTGTAGTATGGGTGTGATGACTTGTGTAGCTTTGTTACTGTCTAAGATCATCTGGTCCTTTAGATAGCGTTATTTGTTATACATAACTATAAGAGGGTCAAATGGACACGGAAGCAGCCCTGCACGATGACCCCTGATATTAACAGCCTCTATATAGCGGCATCCATTGAAACTGCTGGCTGAAGTTAATAAATAGCATCTAGGCACGGCCATCTCTAGTACAAGGCCATGGGGAGCGAGAAGTGGCAACGTTGCACCCTAGTAATTTGGCGCTCTGGCAGTAGCATTGCATTAAATGGAGGAAGTCTCGTGTTGTAAACTTTAATCGCCTACATTGTAATGTTTAATGGAATAGTATAGCATAATCCTCTATGGTAATTTAGGGGAAGAGCCAAACTTAATATATGAATCCAACTTTTGTATGAGCAGTCATAACTCGCTAAAAGCAGACTCTATATCTCTTGCCTAAATTATATCCAACTTAATGGTAGACGTGAAAAAGAATAAGGCCGCGATGTACAATTACTCAGTGTTATGCACGGCACATAAAACTCAAAATTTAATACATAAGGAACAAATTTTGTAATTTTGATCATTTTACTAAGGAGAAAAAATGTAGAAGTAAGCATATGAAACAATTTTAGCGTGTGCGATTGATAGCAATCCATAGCTGAAATAATACTGTACGTCGTAACATAGAGAAATAACCTAAACATTATTATTTTGATATCTTAATGAAAATTAATTCTCAGTACATGAGTAAAAAAAGCAAAACGTCCAATTTAACTAATTTAACAATAAAATGTAATATTTTAATCAGGATTTTTTACAACATTCTTTTTAATTAAAAAAACATACAATACATTTTAATGAGAGTTTTTACATTAACTTGCAGAGTAAATTTTGCTTGTTTGCCATTCTAAATATACTAATTTTGTTTGTTATAACGAACGATTATATAAACTAGGGATACCTGTGCAGCGCAATGCGCTGCATTTACCCGGGTACCATGTAATAAAATCTGTTCCTAATTTTCAATGCATACAGAACCAAATAAAAGTAGTCATTCTTATGAGGAAGTGAGAACGCCGCCCCCGAAACACAGATAGCACCACCAAGATGGTAAGGATAATGTTGATTGGTTGAACGGAAACGGATGGCTAGAATAATTTTACAGAAGTTTGTTATTGCTTTGATTTTTTGTAAACAAATCTGCTCATTTTGACATTTATGAGGTTGAAAGAGCACTTCCTATGACACTAAGGAGAATATACATATCTCATATACTGAATTCTGAATTTCGTCCATAAATAAGGGAGGAGTAGTGTTTCCAAAAACGGATTCAAGTATTATATATAGATAATTTCCACACTTTAATTTAAAGAATAATAACAGATTTCGCGATTTGAACATTTAATTAACAGATTTAATGTAACATATTTAAAGGATAAAGTTTATTGGGGTTGCAATCTGTAAAATATGGGAAAGTACAATTATGCACAGATTTCAAGGAAATTCAGACTAAAAAAATCTGATACTCACGGACAAACAGAAATAAATCCCAAGTTACGCGAAATATTGGAAACTGAATATTTAGACAGTATAAAATACGATAACTCTGGTTTTATTTACGCATCAGCATATATTACCTCTAAGTTAGTAATGCGAAGTAATTTGTAATGCTGCTTGTTCAGAACTGCTTACTAAACATGTCAATGACCAGTATATTCAAGACATTAATGGGGGAAATCTTTCCGTCCCCTTAGATTTTGTTTCAGGCATAATTTCACGTTAAGCATATTTACATATTATTGGCATCATAGACAAATTAATATCTAAGTCTTATGAAGACATATTTTTTACCTGTCCCAACCGCAAACATGTTAGAAAACTTGTGTATGACAGCGTTAAAATCGGACTCAAGTTTATTGGTAAATATTTTGGACTCTTGAAATAAATGTAATAAACAATACAAAGTCATAGTTTCTCATGTTGTGTCCATAATAACAAACATTTTGCTAAACAATTATTCAAATAAAATTAATGATTCAATAAGAAGATCATTTAACAAAAAGAGAAATTTGAATATCTTTTTTTGCTGTCATAGCCATGTAAGTTGGCGAATAAACATTGAAAAGTCAAAAGCATTTATTCCTAAAGACATTTTACAATGCATGGGAAAGGTCAAGTTGGTACAGTTGATTTTTTTGTCTTGAAGCATCAATTAGGTTTACTATCTTTGACGCTGAACTTCTTTTATGTAGCAAAATCATATGTTTCTAAGTGTCAAATTTTGCTGTTCAATCACAACAAACCGTCAATGTAATAGGGGAGAGGTGGGTATAACCGGGTGGTTGGGTACAAACCGGGTGGTCGGGTTTTGACCAAGTAAGTGCTGGTACCTGGCGATAAATGCCGAAATTAACATGTAGTTGGAGAGGGAAAGTGGCGGACATTGCGCCATTAGTCTCTGAGCAGAACTCTGTCTGTTAAGAGCGTTTCTTTATTTTTGATATTTCGTTTCCCAATGTTACGGACAGTTTGATCGCCTACTATGGAAAAACTACATGAGTTTCAGTGAAGGTGACTACACTGTTGTGTAGTCTATGTCTTTATCTTTACACTGATATAAGCAATATCTCAAATTAGTTTTAAGCACTCTGAATATGTTAAGTTTTTGTTTGTTACTACCAGTGGGGTGAAACCGGGTATGACGTGCGGGGTAAAACCGGATGGTATTTATACATGTTATATGATCTAAATATTTAAAATTTGATTTTTCGCTCATAAATTAACTGAATATGTTATCTTTGATACTATTTTGACTTAATTGTGTGTACTTAGTAATAAAATTTTAGGCCTATCAAAAATTTTGGTTTTTTTCTATTTCCCATATACTTAACATGTGTACCCGGTATCACCCCACTAGTGGGGTGAATCCGGGTACTTGCACTTTTTTTACAAAAAAAAAATCGCAGAAATAAGACTTATCAAGTTTTTAAAAGAAGCAATTAAAAAACAAATAAACACAAGATAAACTGAGACATTATTTAAAATTTTTTGTATAAAAACATGGCATGCACATGTCACTAAAGATTAGCCACCCGGTTATACCCCACTTTCCCCTACGTTTGTTTATATATTTTGTTGATAAACAAAAGACATTAAGTGATTGACAGGACACATGATTATGCTACAAACAAAAGAAGTTCAGCGACAAAGATAGTCCTGCTCCTAATCTTGATCGATTCTGTAAAAAAATTCAACTGTACATGATATTTGCACAAGTCAATCTGCGGATCATAAATGAAAACAGAGAGTTTTTACAATGGTCGAGTTCACGTTACATCCACCGCAACCGGGATTCGGTGGATTTGTTTTGCAGTTAGCAAAAAAGGCGCGTGAACATCAACAATCAAAATCCCGGTGGGTTCATAAGACGACAGCAAAATGACGTCACTATATAGGATCCACCGGGATTTATCACGTGACCATTGGGATTTGTCACGTGATTATCTAAATCCCGGTTGCGGTGGAAGCGGTGGATAAACGCGAACCCGACCATTGTTAATTAAGATAGAAAATAAATAACATTGATGTTGGCAAGATATTTGGATGAGAATGAGTAAATAGACCTTTAAAAAAAGTTTATACAGGCAACGAATAAAATTAAAATTAACAGGGCTAAAAAATAAAACATCACAACCTAGGTAACAATGAGTTGAAAAATATTTTCATTACTAAAGAAGAAATATCAAGGAACTTATTAAAGTGGTAGAAAGGGGTGTTCAACAATAAATTAAAAATTTTTAGACTTTAAAGACTTGAAATCATTGTATTGTTTTATTCAAATCCCAATTTAATAATTACCGGTATGCTATCTTAATACTAGTGGTTTTTTTATTATACCGTTTATTAAACCACTAACAAATGTTTTTTTTACAAATTTTTCATACTAAAATGCAATAACGGAAAATAGTATGTGAAAGTCATATTGACAACAATGGTCGGGTTCACGTTCATCCACCGCTACCGGGATTTAGATTATCACGTGACAAATTCCAATGGTCACGTGTTAAATCCCGGTGGATCCTAGTGACGTCATTTTGCTGCCGTCTTTCACGTGCCTTTTTTGCTAACCGCAAAAAAATCCACCGAATCCCGGTTGTGGTGGATTGCGGATTGGGGTGGATGAACAAGAACATGACGAGAACCCAAGGAGGTTATATTCTAATACTGGATGTGATAATAAGTACTCTGGAATAATAATAATGTGTGTCTTTAATTCTAACTTATTTAAGATATTTTATTAACTAGATGACTGTGTATAAATACAATGCAAAATAAAATAAAAAATATCAAGTTTGTTGGATTTGTTAGATCTTAGAAATGGTTACATTAGCTTGTAAAATTCCGTACTATTTCAGTACTCACAAAGGTATACCACGAAAAAAATTTATTCTCTTGTCTAGCATATTATACAAATTTTAATGCGGTACAAAATCATCAAGTAAATTAACTAATTAAAAAAAAAAAAAAACATGTTTCCATAACTTGAAACTGATTATCAAATTTCCAAAATAAATTTATATATATATAATTTATTTTCTGTTTTTGTTTGTTTTCCCCTTTTAATGCATATTTGCTTAACAATAATTGCCGATTAAAACCGATTCACCAGGCAATTGATTCACAATTCATTTGACTCCCTTAGCTGACTCGTTCATTTCGGCAAACAGTTCAAATGGGTACTTCAGGATTGCCAACCAAACAAAATCAGCGGCTCTTTTAGCATTGTGTGTTACCTCCAGTATTAAAATATAACCTCCTTGTCCTTGCGAGAACCCAACCAATGGTTGTTATAGAAATAAGCAGTTTCAGTTATTTTTTTGCAGTAGTAGTGGTACACTTGTAGCTGTTTCCGTCCGGAGTTGATTTTTGAAATCTGAAATCCCTTGTTTGTTTTGTTTTAATTATAAACGTCAAACCCATACGATACGAGCTGTTAGACTATTTTTAAAAACAACTGTTTTTCATGAAAGACATTTTTTAGTAAGTCGCATCATTTTGTGATAAATTTTGAAGCACGAGAAATGATTTTCAATGCAGTAATTATATTGGCTATGATTTGTCTTAATATGACAGTCATAGATCATCAGATCAGACTTAGAGGAGGTTAGGTTAACTCTTGGGCTACTTCAAAATAAGTTTTCCTACCTTCGGCCTATTTCTGTTGTTAGGGGTGGCCATTGTAGCCTAAAAATCCCTTTTTGTATATTTTTATTATAGTCTTAAATTATATTTTATGTTGAATTACCGTTTTAAAGTTGGTTCTTAAATTAGGTACCGTACTAGGCCTACTTCTAGGCTCTAACCTATGTGTTCAGCACAGACTTTTTAAGCAGAGTTTAATCTATAATTCTTCCACGTTAGTAGCATCTAGAGCCAACTTTTAAGTGGGATGTGATTTTACAAAAAAAGTGTTGGTAAGTTGACGAAACTTCGTTTCCTACTCCATCGTTATTATCGATGGATGGAATTTCTATATCATCGATACTACAGTTAAGTTGAAAACAATACTATTGCGATTTTAACACCTGATTTAGTTTTGTTATACTGTAAGATAAATTAAAATAATTTTGGAAATATTAAGATAAATAGATGCCTACTTTCAAACAAGTAACTAAAGTACAGTAGACTCCCTCTTAACCGGCCACCTCGGGACCTGGCCGCGGCCGGATAATGGATTGGCCGGTTAAACCGATGTTCATTTAAGAACGCCATCCCACAATTTTATGTGACCTAAATATAATTATTACTTGAAAAACAACCTTAATTACATTACTGTATATGATTTATAGCTAATATCCACCACCCATGAAATCCACAACAAACCTACATTAATAATAATTCGTTTCTTTATTGTGGTCTACTGGATAGTAGGTCCAAACTATTACCGGCATTGACTTCCGGTGGCAGTCACTTCCGTCCAGGACGTTATAGTTTAATTGGTTTGAGAACGTCAATATGAAATAAAGTTGAATTGAATGATACATTAGATAAGAAAACTTAGTTTCCGGCGAAACACGGCCGGTTAAAGCGATGTTGAGATAAAAAATGGCCGGTTAAAAAGATGTTATTTTGTGTCAGGGTATAAGCCGGTTAAAGCGGAGACCGGTTAAAAGGTGGCCGGTTAAGAGGGAGTCTACTGTATGGTGTAAAACAAGTACTGTAGGCCTACAAATTTTAATTAATATAGCAGGTACAGTTTCAGATAGCACCTACGTTTCTACCGAAGGAAAATATTGATCGATATATCACATAGGCTTGATCGATATGATTGATACGGTATATCACATTGGATCAAAATATCAATGTAGGCCCATCTATATCATATACTTCTTTTTCGCACACCAAAATTCACAATTTGTTATATTGTTATTAAAAAGGTACATTAACTTATAGTTGAAATGTTGATAAATCCAAACCTAGATCCCTCCAAAAACTTTTTCGTCAAAGCACTCTTTGATGTATGATTGATTTTTCTTTTTTTTACATCCTAACAAAACACTATCATTACTATCTATTCTCATTTTCATCTCCTCACCACACTGTTCACACATAATTTTCTTTGGTATCAGTTCATAATCTTTTAAAATGTAACATATTGCTTAAATGATAGTGCGTTTTGATAGTAAGTTCTCTGAAATTCATTATAACTTAACTATAAATACGGTACTGAATATGAAATCACAATGTAAAATCTGTGTTTAAATGGTTAATAAACAAGCAATAATATTTAGTAAATAAATATAATAAATAATAAAAAAAATGTTTAAAATTAGTACAGTAAAACGCTATATTTTTTTTATATTTCGTCCAATATGATGTATGGATTGATATTTTAATTCAGTAGAAATGTCAGCGCTATATAAAACTGGACCCAATATAGCCTATAGAACAATGTAAAATAAACAACCATACCTAAGTTTATTTTGTACGTTTAAAATCTTGGCTATATATCTTAACCCGGGATCACTCGCGCTATTAGATTGATTCTAACATTTTTAGTTCCTCTGAAGAAAATTTTTTTAATAATGATTTCTTGCGACTGAGCTTTTAAGAATGCTTTCCTCAATATTCTATGCACCCGCTACAGCAGTTTGGGGTGGGTAGTGTGGTGGGGAGGGTAGTTTTAGAGGGAAAAAGGCTCGCACCTCCACCCTTGTTAGCGCCCGCCTAACTGCGCGAGCGTTCGCGTGACTCTCCATGTTAGTATAGTTCTAACGGCGCGAGTGATCGCGGAACTGCCGGAGTCTTACTTTTTGAGTAAAAAAAAGTTGTAAATTACTATAAATATGTTATTATTTTATTTTAAATGTGTAGCGATTTATTTATTTCATCTACCAAACAAATATTATAATAATTACTTTGAAGTGTAAGATGCTGTTAAATGTTAGGAGCGCTCTAACGGCGCGAGTGACCGCGGGACTTTCGATAGCGCGAGTTGTCCCGGGTTAATTGTGAGACAGACTTCATTAGCCCTAAAGTGGCGTCACATAAATGTTGGAAAATACAAATTTAAAAGGTATTTCTTCCTAGAATAAGAATAAGAATAAGAATAAGAATCGTTTATTGTCGTTAAACACAGTTGTGCAATAGACATTGTCAAAATAAGTTGGACATGACTTACAAACTTGGTAACAAAACAGACATACAGTTCATGAAAGACTAGGCTAAATATATATATATATTTTAAACAATAACAAAATCTTGCTTAAAATTAATTTTAAAAGCACATTTATTTAAAATCTTTAAAATCAACTGTATTTAATTCAAAAAATTCCTTTACTGAATATAAAGGGTGCTTTAGCAACCCATTACTCAAAACCAATTTAAAATGAGCCAAGGATTCAATATTTCTCAAATTTACAGGAAGCTTATTGAAAAGTTTCAGACCAAGTACCTTTGAACTCTTAGCAACTTTAGTCAACCTACAAAAAGGAACTTCAACATTATTTTTTGATCTAGTGTTATGACCATGAACATTCAATCTCTTTACTAAATTAACAGAATCTCTCTTAACATCTAATAAGACATACAAAACATACAAACTAAAAACAGTTAAAATATTTTCACATACAAATATAGGCCTACAATGATCTCTGTAGTCAGCACCTGCTACAATTCTTACAGCCTTTTTTTGTATTAACAACACATCCTGTGCCCCAGCAGAATTACCCCAAAGACAAATACCGTACAATAATATACCTTGAAAGAAGCTATTGTAGGCAAGCCTAAGGTAAGATTTGGGCACATTCCTATTTAGTGACCTTAATAAATAAACAACTCTTGATAACTTATTACAAATAAAATCTGTATGGTGATGCCATGTTAACTTTCTATCTAAAAATATACCTAACAATTTAACATTATCTAACGGATCACAGACATTTGAATCACTAGCCTTAAGGTTCTTATTACTAAATACTATTGTTTGAGTTTTGTCATTGTTAAGTACAAAGCCATTTGTGCCAAACCAACCAGACACACTACTAAGGGCATTACTAGAAGCTATATTTACAGTATTTACATTTGGACTAGAATTAAATAAGGTTGTGTCATCAGCAAAGCACACAGTTTTACACGGGACATTCACATCAATATCGTTGACCATGATTAAAAACAGTAAAGGTCCTAGCACCGATCCTTGCGGTACCCCACAGGAGACATGGCGTTTATCAGAGAGCTTATTGTCAACTGAGACAATCTAATCCCTATTTTCAAAGTAAGACCTCAAGAGTGACAAAGCTGTACCTTTAATTCCATAAAACTCGAGTTTGGTCAAAAGAGTTTCATGACAGACACAATCGAATGCTTTACTGAGGTCACATAAGGTGACTCCAGTATCGTTTTTCAACTCAAAATTTTCATGAATTTCATTTACAAGATAAGAAACAGCCTGAATTGTGGATTTCCCAGCTCGGAAACCATACTGAGAACAAGAAAATAAATAATTCACTTCAAAAAAACTGTACAATTGACTATGCATAATTCTCTCTAGTACTTTAGCAAAAATTGGTACCAAAGATATAGGCCTATAGCTATATAGGCCTATATAGGCCTATATAGCTATAGCCTATATAGGCCTATAGCTAGCAGGAACATCTCTACAACCTTTCTTAAAGATAGGAACTACTTTAGATAGTTTCATCTTAGATGGAAACATACCTTCAATGAGACACCGATTAACACAAAAGGTTAAAGGCTCCAATATCACAGGTAACATTGACTTGAGCATATCACTAGACAGGCCATAAACATCACGACTTTTGGAACTTTTCATGAACTTCACATGTTGCACTACTTCTTCACAAGACACTATCTTCCATTCGAAGTTGAGTGCTGGAACATCTTTGGCCTTCAGAAGTTCTGCTGCTGCAGAAGGGACTCCTAATATATTGAGGAATATGTGTTTTGCATGGTTCCATAAACTATTGATTTTGTTGGTATATAAATATCGCTATCCACAAAAGTGATGGAATGGTTTACGGTTAGACTACCATATAGTATAGTATAATACTACACTTTTCACCTCAATATTGTAATTGATTGGATTTTTTTCATTGGACAATTTTAATCGCAAATCAAAATTTCAAACATTGATATTAATGATTGAAAGTAGGATAACACAGTTTCCCCGGTAGATACCGTACAAGTTACTATAGGCTTTGAGTTCAAATCAGTGCCAGGTCTCTTGTAGGGACTCCCTGGTACTTTCTCTGCTGCCCCCAGATAGTTTGATAAAATATTCAAAACATAATTTTCCAAAATATTTATACCAGTAGGCCTATAGTTTCAAAACTATACATTAAGGCTATGAATTGAACTAAAAAAAAAACTGGTGGCCACTATTACAGTGTGGGGTGCAACATGTGGGACGACGCCTCCTAGAAAAAGCCACCGCGGAAACTATTAGGTTTATGTCAAGTTCTTTTTCATTTTAAAGGTCTTCCCATGTTATGCCTATACACAAAAGATGGCAACATAGATTTTTTTCATCTACGAACTTAGATATCATATAAACAATCAAAAGCCCAATTTTGTTATACTTTTAGAGAATGCACAACCCTTAGTGTGCCCGGCCTATATGTGTATGGTCATTGCCACCTTTAATACAAGGCCCCGGCGACGAAAAGTGGCAACGCCGCTCACTAGGCTGACACGGCAGCTCTGTAGCATGCAGTTCAATGGAGAGCCCGGAACCTATCACATCGTCTTATTTTGTCAATATCATGCTTGTTGTGATTAATAATGTGAATAAGATGAAATGCCTCAAAATACCACCAGGATAAACCAGTAATTTCATAATGCCGTAAAACCCGAAGTAGGCCTATATATGTGAGCAGTTTTTAATTTTCTTGAGGACGAAAAGCGTAGCTAGAGGATACGATCCACTTGATTAAATATTTTAATAATAGAAATATTACCACAGTTACAAAATATTTTATAATTTTAAATATAGGCCTATAGTATATTTTAATTGTATAAATAATTAATAATTTTATTATATTATATAATAATTCTAAAATTAGGTTTCAATAATATCAACAACATTCATGATGCAACTACATTACAGTTACATAGGTAATTCAGGCTGAAAACAAATTCATAATAAAAAGTTAGCTTGGCTTCTATTCACCACAATGTGGCAGTTTGACTTTGTAGACATACTTTTTATAAGACAAAATAGAAAAAACAAACATTAAAGATACCATAAAAAGTTACCTTTATTTTTTGATTTCTTAAGATGAATAATTAAAAGATTTAAATTTTAACGATTCTGTTTTTTGTATGTCTGTGGATGTACTAGTTTTAAAGATCTGCCAAGATTGTTATCCACTGGTTAAAAACAAAACTAATTGTATTGATTTTTTCGAATTGCTTTCTGATTGCTGACCCGACCTTAGCAAAAGGTGGTATGCATCTTCCTCGGAATCAGTTGACTTTACTCAATCGATTCCTCACTGGAGTAGGAAGATGTAATTATTGGAAATACAAATGGGGAATGACAGAAGACCAGTCATGCGGCTGTGGAGCGGAGTTCCAGACTATGACTCACATAGTCAATGAGTGCCCTTTGAGTGCTTTGTTGGAAGGGCTGATGGGCCTGCATTGCCCAAGTGAAGCTGGTCTACAATGGCTTAGCGCCCTGGATTTAGCTTTATAGAGAGATCATAAATGTTTATTTTAGTTTAATTTTAAATATACTGATGCAGGTGCTTTGCACTGCAGAACATTTTTTATTTATTTTATTATTATTATTTTAAGTTGGTAGCTGGCTATGATAGCCATACAATGTATATATACTTACACAGTGATACAGTATTTTGTCTGTCAATCCAAGCTTTACTTTTATTTACAGATTTACTGCAAATAAAGTATGGTGGTGCTCATAGATGGTGGGTTCTCCTCTCAGCTCAAAACACATTTAGGGGTGGACGACGCTGTGTTAGCTGAAAAACCCTTGTGGTGTGCCGAATATCTTGTAACCGACCCAAAAGCTGTTGTGAAAACGCATTTAGATTATATTGAATGTAAGTAGTAGACCTATGAAATAAAAAACCCGACAATGTTTTAAAGGTGGGGTTACTCATTTAAAGTTATACTCGAACCAAAACTATCTTATTTTTACAAAAATATGTTTTTTTTCATAAAATCATATATTGTAATATTTTTTAAATTTTTGCCAAGCCAATTCCAGGGTGGGTTAAAAAATAGTTTATTTTACTAGCAATTTTCCCTTTCCTTTGAAAAATATTTGTATACTTACATTGTATCCATTAAAATTTCAAATTTATAAAAGAAAAGAATTATCTCACCATCTTTGCATTTTATTATGCATTGCTCCATCACACAAGTTGAAAAGCACTCTGTTAAACATTTTCTTAAAAGTTTTAAAAGTGTTTCTGTTTCAAAGTGGTTCAGTTCTAACTCCTAGGGATCTCATGGAAAATACCATGAATGTTTTCAAGTTGAAAATGTTAAAATAATGTCCCTCACTGAATGTGGTCGATGATAAAGCTCAGTAAAATCCTATAATCTATACTTATTTAATACGCTAAGGGTTTTTTTGTGTTGGGAACTCCTCCTACAATTCTCAACCGATTTTCAAGTTTTTGGTGTCGTTAGGTAGGGCTTGGTCTGTAGTTGTTTCGGCAAAAAATTGATGGGAATCGGACTTTAAGTAAGGGCGCAATACACAAATTAAATTTGAAATTTTCCCTTTAGAATAACATTGAGATTGGTTTGAGGGATTTAAACATTTAAACATCTGTTAACGTTCAGCTGTAGTTTTTGGTGATCACTGATATTCACAATATTGGACTATGTCAAGCAACACGTGCACTAGTTTCTATAATTCTATCTTCATATATTTGAGAGGTTTTTAATATAAGTTTAATTTCAGCTGGATCTGATGTGATATTAACCAACACTTACCAAGCTAGTGTGGAAGGCTTCAGCCAACACCTAGGACTGGATCGACAGGGCAGCTTGGACCTTATGAAAAAAGCGGTTGAACTGGCACGGCAAGCTGCGGATGAATCAAAAAAAGGTTTCTTCTTTTATATCTAAAATAGATTAATCCACGAGGGGGCACTTGGTGAAATGAGAATTATGTCCTTCAACACTAAGTCACACAAATTTAACCATTTTACTTATTTTTATAATGTATTTTAGAATATATTGTAATGAAATGTTGATGATCCTTACTAAGAACCAAATTTAATCATTATTACCAAAGAATTGTCCAACTGAATATGATAAACATGCCAAATAAACATAGTGAGTAAGTTTAATTTTCATAGACTGGCTTGTGATCAAATTTGATGACACTGTTGTAGGTAACGGTAGTCAAGTGCTAATAGCTGGCTCGGTAGGCCCGTACGGCGCATGTCTGCACGACGGGTCGGAGTACACCGGGGCGTATGTGGACTCGATGACGCAGCAACAGCTGATGGAGTGGCACCGGCCGCGGGTGGCGGCGCTGGCGGCGGCGGGCGTCGAGCTGTTGGCTGTGGAGACGATCCCAGCGGTCGCGGAGGCCGAGGCCGTCCTCTCACTGTTGAGGGTGGAGTTCCCCACACTCAAGGCCTGGGTCAGCTTCACTTGCAAGGTGGGGATAGCACGGAGTTTATTTACCAGATTACAATGTAGTTAAACTAAAAATATGGACGCATTGTGGTCCAAGGCACTGTCAAGTTTCCTTCCAGCATTAACGTTCAGATTTTGTAATATCCGCTCCTGGGTATGATCAAATCATGGAAAAGAGTCATAAGTGATGGAACCATGTTAAAAGCCAATAATACCAATCAGAAATTGTAATTTCAGTGACGTTTATAACTCAGCAAATCAGCAACAACCATGATAAATTGTGCCTGAAGTCTGTAAAATCCATCTTACACGATCAATACAGATCATGATCTGGATCGTGATATATATTGACGGTATTGTTTACTGGGGTTGAACTTACACAGTCAATATGGATCATACATCAATGTTTGATTTTACACACTCAATCCGTATCATGATTCAGGATCAAGGATCACGGTCCAAGTATTGCGATCCGCATTGAGCGTATAAGATCCGCCAATTTGGACAATGAATACAGAAAGAAACTCCCGTGAATATTGATTAACAAGTCATGTGCGATACATATTTGGATATTGACGCCTTCAGAGCCCTGGTTCACCTTCTTTGTGTGGTGACTGTTCACAAAACTACTTAATTCCATTGAAACTTTCTACATTCACAAATAGGCTACAGAGTCATGATATTCCGACAGATTCAAGATGTGAGCAACTAATTGGACTGTGGTTAGAGTGTGGTCACTGTTTGAAGTTGTAATTTTAGCAAGATGGTTAAAACACTTCTCTGTAAACAGGCCTATTTTCAAAAATATATTTACCATTGGTAATGTCTTCTTTTTGTTTCAGACTTGGATTAATGTTGTCTTCTAGAATGAGTCAACTTATTTGGATAGCTGGAATCAGCTATTCCCAAACACGTTTTTGCCAGAATCTTCTTTTCTAGATTAATTTCATTCTGCCTTTCTTTCCACATTGTAACTTTGTGGTATGTGCTGTGTAAGTTTTGTTAGACACCTGTTAAATTTTCATTATTTAGCTAGTATACCTAAAAGTTATTGGGTTTTTATTAAAGTCCTTGATTGTGTCTTAACTTTAATACAAGCTGTGGCTAGAAAACAACATTTTTTATAGACAATTTGTGGGCCCAATATCGTCAAAAGCTATGTTGAATGCCTTACCACATTATCCTTCAATTCCAGTGGTCAATTCTACTCTCAGATTTGTTGATCTAAAACTGTAATTTGTTCCAATCTTCTCATTAACTGATAAAAATTAGGGGGAAATCCTATACTATAATACGAGCACTGTCTGAAGGGATGTGTGTTCCACGATCTCGAAATCTAGCGGGTAGATCTTGCTTAAACTTTGCATTTAAGAGTGTTTTTTTTCAAAAATAAGTTTATAAACAGGCTCAATCCCCGAAAAAATTGAAATTTAATAGCTTTATTACCATGACACTATAACAAAAGTGAATTACTAACGAGCAAGGCTTGGTTAACCTGTTACTCAAGTTAATAAAACTTTAACATTATTTTTTACAACTGTTGCATATTCTCTAGATTGGTCAACCACAAGCAAACCTCTTCAGCAGTTTATAGTTTTTTCCTATATGCTTAGAGACGCTTTTGTTGTTTTTCATACATAAAAAAATGGGAAAATTGCCAAGAAGGTTAACCCATGTTCTTGATTTGGTAGGCATAGCTGATGATAAACTGGTTTACCGATTTTCAAGATGCTTTAAAGATCATAGCCACAGTTAAGAAACTGTTTCAATGTTCCCTTGCGCATCCATTTACTGGGTTCATGTCAATTCGTCATCAATGAAACTTTTCAATCGGCACAGGGGTTTTGTACAGAAGTTGTATATATGAGTCACTACTTTAACTTAAAAATTAATTGACCAGCAAAACTTCATATCACATCGGTTCATTAAAAAAAACTTCTTGTTACACATTGTCAAAAAGGTCAGTTGTGAATTTTACTTTAAAATACTATACTGATAAATAAACATTGCTGTTCTCAGGATGACCTACATTTGTCCCACGGAGAGACATTCAAGTATGCGGTGGAGCAGTGCTGCCAAACCAACAGGGACCAGTTGGTAGCGGTTGGCATCAACTGTTCCAACCCCGTGTTCATCTCTCCGCTGCTGAGGAGTGCTTCTGACGTGGCCGATCATCCCCCGTTCATTGCCTACCCGAATCTCGGAGCAACTTGGACTCCTGGGGTCGGGTGAGTCACCAATTATCAATATAAAATACATAAAATACTTCATTTTTGTTAAGTTCTCTCAGATACACATTTTTTCACTTTTACAACAATCGTGGTCTTGTTGGAAATTGATTGAATCAGGTATAGCCTTCGGTATTGGGTAGGTACATCTTTGATTGCAAATATTGTCGGACAAAACCGTGTTACACTTTAGCTTTTTAATACTGTGCACTTTCATAAAAGCAGTGTTTAACCCTTTCAGACCCGAATTATCTACTTTAAATGGAGTGCAGCGGCTTAGTGCTGCCCTCTCTTAGCAAACTCACTAACAGCCTACAATTTTCCTCGCTAGGAGCGCACACTGTTCCAAACCCTAATTTTCGTGTCTATGCTGCCAGTCATGATAGCTGAGTTGGCTAAGGCGTAAGCATCCTTGGCCAGGATGTCTAAGTTGGCGTGGGTTCAAATCCGCTCACGACCAAACCTGACCTGATGGTGCAACTTTTAAAAGGGGCAGCCGATCTGTGACAACGTTGGTGGGAGGGCCCACGTTAAATCAGCGGTGGCAGGCTTGCGTGGAAGTTGACGGGATCGGTTGATTCTTTGAGAGTTGCACCTTGGTCAACACCAGGGCCGGATTTAGGTTTTCTTCGCCCATGGGCATATAATAATCTGCCGCCCCTTCACCCCCCCCCCCAAACCGGCTCCCTTTGTACCCTCCAAGGAGCCACATTGCGGCGACATTGCTTTTTTTTTAAAGAAGGAATCTAACATTAAAGTTTGGACAAGCACCTCATTTTCCTTCTTCTTCTTCACTTCAGCTAATTTCCGGTATTCCACGCAACTAAGTATTTTTCGCTCATCCATTAGGGATATGTTTTAAAAATATAACGAAAATTTTTGCGTATGTCAAATTCAAATGAAATCTCACACGAAATACAGCATTAAAGAGTTATGAGCAAATCAACAACACACAGCCGCACACGCACTACTGCATAACAAGCAAGCCGCAAGCATACTCGTACAGGCTGTCAGTTCTAATGCGACATTAACAACGCCACACCACACTGACGAATGACGTTTGTACACTGACCGCCCTAGCGGAAGCGAAATGGCTACTTGGCGGGATGGGCTGATGCACGGCCATCTCTAGTACTCTACTATGTACTAGAGATGGCCGTGGCTGATGACCGGTGGGGAATACGGGAGACATTCGGAGCAAACTATGACGTCATTGAATTAGTTCCTTGGTTATCGCTACGAACAGTCTAGCGCTCAATACGCTTGATTTCAGAGTTATCGTCTGCAACAACTGAATAATATTGTTTACACTAGGCCTAACCTCTACAGGATTAGATGATGATGTATGGAAATGGATGAATTCTATCATGGTCCTCTTTTTAAGGAGAATTTGAAAACTCTTTTACAAAATAAAAATGTTTATTTTCGTTATAGGTATTTTTTGTTTTGTTTTTATCAGGCCTAGCTTACATAAACTTGGGCCACTTGGGCTTGGGCCTGCTTTAGTTTGAATAGAAAAGATTCAAAGCGTTCAACATTTTAGGCCTAGCTAGGCTATATTTGTGGTTAGTATGAAACGTAATTTTATGCAATTAAGATTAACTGTCTTAACAGTCAGCCTATTCCTTAATTCCCCATAAACGAATCCTAGTCGGATTCGGTAAGATGTAATTACCGGTAGTAAAGTTTAAATTTGGTAAAGTTTTTTTGGAACCAAAACTTAGGTGCAAGGTTTGGATTGCAGAATCCTACACCATTCTATCACACACCCAATTTAACTTAACACTACATTTAAAGAGTGCCAATCCAAAAATTGTTAAGGATTATGTACCAAGGATACTGTATCTATTTCTAAACTTACACATGAATACCGGTATATTTATTAGTAAATTAAATGCTTTTAAGATTTTTAGGCTTAGGTTTTACTTATTTATTAATCTTTATCAAAATCGTACTACACTAACAACGATTCCTCAATAGGCTACTCAAAATAAAAGAATGAAACAGGGCAAGCGAGACTAGCCGAGTAGCGGCAAAATATAGAAACTTTAATGTTATGACGTCAGCATCATAGCCGTCACACAGTGAAGCGACGTCATTAAGCTGCTCCGAATGTCTCCCGTATGTCCCACCGGGCTTATGACGGCGAGGAATACGAATACGGCTCCCCACCACTAGCACATCGTCTGCCGCGCGCAATAGACGCTCGTCCACGCATCCGTGGCTTCCGCGCAGGCAGACTGCAGTGAGTCTGCCCTTTGCCGTTTCACCACAATACGGCTATGTGGCCTGCGACCATGACGATGACAACGCGCCGTGCATACAGATATAAATTTTAATTTCTCCAAAATTTTGCCGCCCTTGAAATTTGCCGCCCTGGGCATGTGCCCATGTTGCCCGTGCGGTAAATCCGGCCCTGGTCAACACTGGTTTTGCTACTTTTTACTACTGTTTACTGTGTGTGTGCCACTACGGCTTTGAAATATGTAAGACAACAATATTTTTACTCCAAGATGCCAAAAAAACTGTTACACTTACATTAATTTTATCAAATAAATAAATGACATGTCCAAATAAATGGACGCTGGGAGTGAAAGGGTTAAGTGACTATAAACTAAAATGGTATGGGTAACTTAATAAAGTAAGGGCGGATAAGATATGTTTTTTTTTTAATTTTATTTTATTGTGATTCCTTACTTTTTCTTATCATAACCTATGATACCATAGTAAATGAAGAAAACATAGAATTTTTAATGTGGCTCTTCACAATCTTCAAATTTTGGTATAATTTACACTTGAAGGTCAGTAATTTTGATTTGTTACAGGTGGACCAGTATTGACTCTAGTCTACCCCTCGTCCACTACTTGCCAGAATGGATCTCCCTGGGAGCCGAATTCATCGGAGGATGTTGCCAAACCACTGCTGAAGACATCAAACGCTGCAGGGAATACATTGACTCACATGTGAAGTTATAGAATCTCATTATATTCAGTATTTATATTTAAACTTTGTTTACACTGTAAATAAAGAATGATAATGCATCTCGCAATCATTTTATTTACAAACCATTCTATCGAGCATAGTTTCAAACATTTAACGAATCACAATCATTAAAACAATCATGCTTGTTCATATAATAATATCATGCCTCAACCTACAGTACAACTATGTACCAAATTATTAATAATTATAAGCGAATTTCTCTATATGGAATATGATATTACGGTAGATGCCATGGTAAGACCTAAGCCTGGGACCATGTTACTTTTTCATTTTGAGGTCCCCAGAAGCCAAAAACACCATTTGTTGAATTTAATATACAGTATATGTATATATGTATATGTATATATATGTACATATAGTGTCCGTGGTACTGATAACTTTTGAAAGGAACGTCTGATTTTGATGAAATTTGGTATATGGAGGTGTAAGACCAGATCTATTTTCATGAGTTTGCGAACCAGCAAGAACGGGTTATGGGAACGGGGTTTTATGGGGTTTTAAATTGGTCAAAAATGGATTTTTGGGATTTTTCGACCTCAGTTTTTTTTAATTCATCACTTTTAACTGAAACCATTTAAAAGAGCTTAAAAAGCAAACAATTATATATTTTGAATTTTTAACTTATAATAACTGGTTATAAAGAAAATCCAAAATGTGTTTCCCATGTTTTTCTTATGGGAAATTAATAAAACCCTTTATCTTGCTTATTTATAGACATAACTTAATTAAATTTGGTGTTTACATTATCTAGATAGGGTTTAACTTATACTAGCTTACAAAACCCATTTGGCGGCAAACCTACATACTCACCCCCATGGGATTTATGGGGAAAATAAAAAGTGCCAGATCTTGATACAATGTCGTATTTACCTTCATATATTGACTAACCTATATTTTCTAACAATACCCCATGGCAGCAAACCTTCATAGTCAATCCTATGTTGTTTTTATGAAGAAAGTAAAAAATCTCAATTCCATTGGAAATTCGCTGAGTAGGTCTGCTGGGATGGGGGGTATTATATACTAATACAGTAGTCCATCTCTTTAGCTAGCTGTGGATCAGTCGCCTCTGCCCTGGACAGTAGTAGAGATCGGGCTATTTATTTATTTTGGGTGTATATACACCATTGGCATTTTTTTAGTGTTTTGATGGGGAACGGTCCAAAACCAAGTCTTGTTACTATCTAACATCGACCCGTTGTTAGAAAGCATCATTAATTAATAGCCCTATGACAAATGGCAACTGGGTCCGGAATCGAACCTTTAAAAAGTTACTAACTTTTCTCAGGATCGAATTGGCAACCTTTGAATTCAAAGGCGAGCACTATAACCACTCAGCTACCCAGCCAGTTAATCCACCCTGAATATTAAAAATGGCTGATTTAACCGACGTTTTCTAGCGATAGAGAGACTTTTGGCCTTTCCTTAGATATAACCTTATCCGACCATGTAAATCTCAGTTATGAATTACACCTTGAAACTCACAATATTGAGTGTCACTTATTGTTACTTTATCGTAACTTTTATGCACGTTGGTGTATTGAGTATTTTAATATAATTTAAAGGTTATTACAAGCGAAAGGTCTACCATATAGGCGACCACCTAGGGCACCGAGGCCCGAGGGGCGCCAACGCAGTGCAGACGAGCTCCCTTGCATTTGCCGTAATGAGTGTTCCTGATCAGCGGCAAAGAACGCACCTGCCAAATCGGCAGTAAATTGATCTTCAGCAAAGGGTGCCCTGGTAAAGAGCGCCTTCAAAAGATGGTTAATAGCCCCTTGATCTTAAATATTGCTTGTTATCACCAATAATGAGCGCCCACAACTGGCAGTAACAATCCCTCTTATTGACTGTAAACAGCCCCCCTGATCAGCGGTAAAGAGAGCTCTCGATCGATATTGTTCATAAAAATGTATATTTTTATTTTAAACGTTCTTTTCTTTTGTTATGTGCAATAATAATCAAAAGAAACAATGTGGTTCTGGGGGAGCTTCCATCGACACTTTTGTCTAGTGCCAGAAAAACTAGGGCCTGGCCCTGGGTGTTTATGTAGTTGCCTGCTTTAACCGACCTTTAGGTTTAAACCAACCTCAGCCCGGTCCTGAAAGGTTGGTTAAGAGAAGGTCTACTGACCAATAATATATTTATTTTTCTAAATATTACTTTTATTTAGCTTTATAGCAACTTAATTTTACAATGGAAGAATGAACAAACTTTCTGAATTATTTTAAAGGTAAGCTACATTGGTCCATCGTTAACATGGATCCAAAGGTTGCCGGTTCGATCCTGAGAAAAGTTAGTAGAATTTCCCATAGGGAAGAAGCTATTACCATAAGTCTCATGGTAAGAACTAAGTCCGGAACCATGTTACTTTTTTTGTTTAGAGGTACCCAGAGTATATATATATTTAATATATTTATATATTTATATATATTTATATATTTATATATATATATGTATGTGTCCCTAGACACGATAACTCTTGTAAATACAGTCCAATCAAGACCAAATTTGGTAGAGTTATTACTACCTTTATTCGGATGAGTTTGTAAACCAGATATATCAAGCTACCGGAAAGGGTAGTTTTGGAGGGTTATGTACCCCAAAAATGGGTTTTTTGCGTTTTTCTTATGTAATTTTTTAATTTTGGTTTTTACAACTAGATATAGCTAAAAAAAGACAAATTAGTATAGTGAAGCTTTGCTCTATTGGTTACCCAGATATTAAAAAGCCTATTGACAGTATACATTGTATTTTGGGGCTCCAATGTTAATCTTAGGGAGAGAAAGGATGTGTTAATATTTCACATATTAACCAATTTTTTTTATGAAACTTGGTATTTAGCTTCATTTAGTTGAGATTCATCCATTTATGGTAAAAAATCTTGGTTATTGTACTTATCATGGCAGCAAACCTGCAAACTTTTTTATGTTAATCATATGGAGAGTAGGGTGAAGGAGAGATGTATTTAGGGATTTTTTATTAGATAAAAGACTATGAACATTGTGTACTTTAGTAGGAGGCCGCAACGGTCATGACTAGAGTCAAGGTCCTGCTGGATGGCAAGGCGCTTTGGAGGTAAAACACTGGGTTCATCGAACTGAAGGTCAGAGGCGAGTGCGATCTAATATATAGGTCAACTTCCTTGTAGTTGGGAGAGCGGTGCCTGGACCCGGGGCGGTCAGGTGAGTACCGTATTGGTTGATTTGGGAAAATAGGCCCTGGTAGAAGTTCTTGGGGTTTTCGAGTTAAAGTGTTAGTTAAAGTTGTTTCGGGGTTGAGTCATTAAGTTTTATTGTAGTTGAGTTTTTTTTAAGAAAAGAGGGTTTAATTTCTGTAGCGTATTAAAGAAGGAATAGTTTTGTTTGAGTTTATATTAAAGTTTCATTTGACCAGATTGCACTACCTCCAGAGCGAGTTTGCCGTCCAGAGTAAATGTTTTAAGAGAGAATTATTATTGTTTTGATTTTGTTTGAGAAGACATTTTGTATAGGAAATTATTAGAATCCAGTTTATGTTTTGTATTTCGTATAGATAGGGTTTTTGTTTTGATTAAAAGAAAGGTCCGCTCAAACACGTGTATCTGTTATTAAGTAGAAACCCACATTATCCCTGATTACTATAAGAATTAATTAGCTACGCTCCCAAGTGGTAGACGGACCAGTTTGGGCTTCGCTACAGTAGGCAAACTCCTCTAATGAAACTTAGTAGTTTTCACATGGTCGAAATAATTTTTTTAACAACATCCCATGGCAGTAAACCTACATACTCATTCCTATGGTATCTATGGGGAAAATACAAAATATCAAATTCCTTTAAAAATTCACTGAGTACGCAGGCCTGCTGCAACGGGGGTATTTAAAGTTTCAATACTCGCCCAGCGCCCAGTTGCCATTTGTCATTGGGCTATTATCTAACAACTGCTCGAAGTAAGTTAGTAACAAGAATGGGGTTTGGACTGTGCCACTAGCGTTGAAACACAAAAAATAAAATAAAATCATCCAATTTATTTGGCATCCGGCCGTGATCTGGTCCTGAGGTGGCCGGTTAAGAGGAGGTCCACTGTATCAAGGATCTGGACTCAAGTGTTACTGTAATACATTTGTTCCCTTTGAAGGCTGAGAAATTAAAACAAATTTTGCTCATAACAAAAAAATAAACTTTAATATAGATATATACAAATATTCATATGTGAAATAAAATAACATGCATAAAAATTTACTCAATCTTCAGCGTGTGTTGGTCGAGGAATTCGCGACAGAGTCGAATGTCCTCAGCTGTGGTTCGGCAGCAGCCCCCGATGTACTTGGCCCCGAGCGAGATCCACTCCGGGAAGTAATGGACCAATGGCAAACAGGCTTCCTTGTTGGTCCAGCTAAGCAGGATAAAAAATGCGTTGAAACATTACATTTACCATTTACCAAGCTGCAACCGATGCCCAGAATCCTGGATAGGTCTTGTCAATGCATAAACTTACACTAAATTTACTTTCTTTAACTTTACTAAGTTAAAAGTTAAAACATTTAAAATATATACACTATTTACATGACTTATTGGCAGCCGGATTGAGATAGTACTGGACCTAACTGATGTCCAGCCCAGGGAAATTGAAGTATTCTTCAATCGAGTATAAGCTATTGGTCAGGAACCACTTTTTGATTCTGTTCTTGAAGGTATTTGCTTCAAGATTCCTGATTTCTACCGGTAGTTTATTAAACAGCCTATACCCCAACATAACTGTCCTTGTCCTGTCGATAACTGTCCTTGGTCTTATTCAGCCTACACCATGGTTGATTTAGATTTTGTTTGGATCTCAGGTTGTAGTGGTGACACTCTTCTCTGGTTATGAGCAGTGGGCTGTCCTTAATACTTGTTAGGGAGTTAAGAATGTGTTGCCCATATACTGTTAGGATACCCAGCTGAGTAAACAAAATGTGCCATGGACACAGCCATCTCCTAGTAAATGGTTTGTTAAGTATTAGCAGCATGATTATCACTGTTGAGGGTGAATATTTTTAGAGTAGTATCTAGTTTGAAAAATCTACCTAAATAGGAATACAACACAGTTCAGCCAACTTCAGAAAAATAGCCCAAACTTTTCTCAGTTGCCATTTTATCATGGAATAAAAAATAAAAAAAATTGAGTAAAATAACAAAGTGAAAGCTATCAAATGCTTTATAGTATAATTATAAGTCAATTCTCTAATAGTATATTTCACACCAAGAGAAAATCATAAAATGGGGTTTTGCAGCCTGTGATTATAGTCATGGTCATAAAACATCTGAGGGCCTCGTAAAATCTTCAGTTGCGGCACAAAACACTATTTTGCACTGTACTTCACTATGAAACAATTTTTACTGCTGCCAATTTGCAATAACAGATTAAAACAATTAGCTCACCAATACACAAAACATGGATAATGCAATGTTGTTAATTTGTTGTTATTCTTACAGTGTGTCAACTAAAGAACACAAAGTAGAGTACACTTATTAACCAGGTAACATCATATACTTTAAAAATAAATTGGCAACACTGGCAACAATAGAACAGCTGACTTTAGTGTCTGGGGGAGAAGGCACAGCTGATTAGACGGTTATTAGCATAGTACGGTGAAAAAACCCCATTTAGTTTTTTTTTTAGTGATTACGCCTGAGGCCTTTTTTAAGTTTTAAAAAGGGGAACGGTCCAAGCCTTAATACTTGAAATGATAAATTTGATTGCAAAATCTTATATTAAACCTATTAAGCGTTTATTTGTATATTTTTCTTTTATGATCTCAAAAATAGCTTCAAGTGTTAAGTGTTTACACAAGTACTTTGGAAAGAACCAACTTTTGAATTTCAAGTAGGTCTTGTATTTCACCGAACTCATCTTTACTATGGGAAAATTGTACTTGAAGATCGGGTTTATATGAGCAATGATTCTGAATTGTTTTCTTATCAACTTCAGTCCCCTGAAGATTAGAGAATATTAAGTTTTCGGCTCAACTAACATAACATTAAATCTGATCATCAAACAAACTTCTAAACCACTCACCCTTCATCAGCATCCCATGATTCACCGCTGTTCGGGTACACAATGAAGGGAACCGGTCGACCCTGGACGCTGCGCAGCAGAGAAGAGATGAACACGGGGTTGGAACAGTTGACGCCGACCGCTACCAGCTGGTCTCTGTTGGTTTGGCAGCACTGCTCCACCGCGTACTTGAATGTCTCTCCGTGGGACAGGTGCAGATCATCCTGTGCAGTGACTGGTGAGTAGGACTTTGGTAAGTGTGTGAATCGCACAGTGAGATAGATCTATTAAAGGTTCATGGTTGTTGAGTAAAGTACAAAAATTTTCAGGTGATAGATTAATTTAATGTGTAGCTTGTATGTGCAATGAAATCACAGAGGGTGGGGGAAGACTTAACTCCTCTATATAGACTGGTTAAACATAACTTTTCAATCCTCGGTGGAATACACAAGTTGCATTTTCTGCCAGTTAGGGTCGTTGAAGCCGACATATTAATTTTACACTTGAACCAAGGTTGGTTGAACGGGGTCTAATTTATCTCTTATTGGACAAACAAGACAACCAAATTGTTTTGACAATGATAGAATATGCTTATTGCAAAAGAGGTCTAACTGTGATAGATACAAGGCATCCTTTTTATCCCACCTAGTACACTTGAGACATCAATAAATAATCACCATTGTACTAAATGGGTTTGCTTCAAAATTAACTGATAATTAACAAGACCATAGTTGCACTGAAATGTCAAAATTTTATTCCTATATACTGGTTGATTAATTATTGTCAATTAGCAGTTTTTCCTAAGTTAAAGCCCATTTGGGTTCCAACTAATATCATCCACGAATGGCCAATGTCACTTGAAACATTTTCCTTGAGATAGTCTGACAGATGGGTAACAAATATTATTTTCTTAACCTGCTATACACATACAGTAAACCCCACTAACTTGGCTCCTGATAACGCAACACCTCTGAAGGCTTCTACAATGCCTTGACTGTGTGTCATGTAACTTAGGGGTTTGTTTGTACAGCAATTGTTGACATAACGGAATTTACTCTTCAGGTGCAATTCATTTGAGGTTGACTCGCTTTTAAGCGTTAGGAATGACACTGACATTACAGTCTCTAACTGGGATTGTTGGCAAAATTGTGGTTCCATCTTTAACAACCGTTTTTCCACACCCTGATCAAACCCGAGAGCGGATATTACACAATCTGAACGTTAATGCTGGAAGGAAACTTGACAGTGCCTTGGTCCACAATGCGTCCATATTTTTAGTTTAACTACATTATAATCTGGTAAATAAACGCTGTGCTATTCCCACCTTGCAAGTGAAGCTGACCCAGGCCTTAAGTGTGGGGAACTCCGCCCTCAACAGTGAGAGGACAGCCTCGGCCTCCGCGACCGCTGGGATCGTCTCCACAGCCAACAGGTCGACGCCCGCCGCCGCCAGCGCCGCCACCCGCGGCCGGTGCCACTCCATCAGCTGTTGCTGCGTCGTGCTCTCTATGTACTCCCCCCGGTACTCTGAACCGTCGTGCAGACAAGCTCCATATGCGCCCACCGAGCCAGCCACCATCACGCTCCGTCCTGCAAAACTTTAATTTGGTTAAAATGAAAAATCATACATTTTTTCCGTCTTAAGTTTAATAAAACAGTGTCAATAGACTTAATATCCTGTACATCATCGTGTGCCATCTCCTACCAAACTCGGTAGATACAAAGTCTTGGGAGCATATTAACGTGAAGCTGCAGGAGGGGGCCAAACAAAGAACTATCGTTCTTCAACTATGCAGCAATGTTACAGAAAATTTCACCATTGTCTGTGTTATTTTCACTTAACTTACATCCAATAGCATCTTAAGACTTATTTTTGTAGTCTGTAAATAAACTTATTGGTAAATATAAACATTAGGATTGTTTTTTCTTCAAATTCCAATTGTTAACATATTTATAAGGTTTGTTAATGGCAAAAATTAGGCGAATTAGTTTTTTGCAAATTTTCCTATAGGGAGTACGCTATATTTTGAGTTCCCTATAAACAAAAAACACAATTTGTTCAAATTCATATATATATATAAATGTGTCTGTGGACACGCATAACTTTTGTAAGATAACTTTGATTTCGATCAAATATGGCATGAAGGTGTAGGGTAGCATTCTTCAGGTTAAGTTAAAAAAATTGGGTGATCGGACTACGGGAAATTAAGCCTACTTACGGGACTACATATTGAAATTCCAGGTTCTAGCAAATTAAATTTGACTCTGAGTCAGCAAAATTATACCAATAATTGGCAAGACAATTGGAATGAAATAAAAGGAAATAAGGTTGAAATCATTTTAAAAACTTATAAAATAACATTTTTATATATTTCTGACATTGCTAAATAAATGAAAATATTTAAGTTGCAATATAATGTTGTCAGGATTTTCATAAATTTTATAACCATTAAAACTGTAAAAACATAAAATTTTAGAATAATCATCATAAAAATTACCTGTCATTTTTGACGGGCTGTTAGCTAGTACGGTAACCAGTAATTTCAGCTGAAATAAAAGAATGTAAACAAACAAGATGCACCATTTTAACGATGCCAGCTGACATAAGGCGCGGCGTGGCAGCATCGGTTACCCCTTCAAGTGGTGGGGGAAGCCAGCTCGTTTTTAGCGCTATTTCGCTATCTCAGTTAGCTATCCAGATGTTCTTGTTTATATCTATATCCCTCTAATCCCTTTTAAAGTAATTTTAGTGCCATTAAATAATTTGGACTTTTCCCTTAACCAAATTTTCCAAAGAACAAAGTGTTTCAAAGAAATGTGCAGATTCCACAAGAAAAAAAAAATACTAACCATTTGCTGATTTCTGCACAGCTTTTCTCGCAAGATTAACTGCCTCTTTGATGAGTTCCAGACTTTGCTCTCTATCAAACCCCAGGTATTTTTGGAAACCATCAACACTTGCTTGATATGTGTTGGTAGATATAACTTCACATCCCGCTGAAAATTTGAAAAAATTATAAAATGCTTTCCTGTTGTATTTGCATGCCATACCTAAATTGCACGTTAATAGAATTGCATTTATTTCCATTCCCTACTGATCCTAACATTTCAAAAACTGTCTGGTGGGAGTGATGAGTAATATATACACATACACCTGAAAGTTACAGTATTTTAAAAGATTTCAATTGTGTTTTCAAGATTTAAAAAAACTTGTGCGTTAGTGTGTTGTAAAGAGATGATTACTACTAGATCAGTAGTGGCAAATTGCCGATTCTGGCTCAGTTCAATGATCTCTGAGGATGTCACGTTGATCCATGATCAACAACTCATGATCTGAACATTATCTACATTTACTCTTCCAACAATGATTCTGCAAAAATATAAGCAGTAACTGGGGGCCAAGCATTTGGTTGCTAAACTCAAAAAGTAATATTTTTTATATTAATATCAGTTACAGACGGTGAGCTAAAATGCCCAGTGCAAAAAGGCTTACGTATTTCTTGTTCAAGACGAGTTCATTCGCTTCACTCACTCGCATTTCTGACTATTTCAATGTGATTCTAAGGGCTCTGCACTCTGGTGTATATTTGTTGAAACATACATTGAATCTGTAACATGTGGATTCTAATTATTTTGTTAACAGCGGTTTTCATGATTCTTACTTATGCTTTTGTTTTTAAATCCAAAGGCAACTATACAAATTGATTAGTTTTTTTTATACTTTTACATGACTTATATCTAAACATTCATAATCAACAGTGTGAAGTACAGTTTAAAATTGATAAGTTATTTTTATCATACAGTAGTAACATTTAATAATTTATTTAGTAAATCGCTGCAATGCAAACCCACATGTTTATACTGGAACTAGTGGTTTGCACTTTGACAGTTGGGTCAGCTGTTTTCATTTCTTTGTTTTGATTTTTAACTCCATAAGACTAATGATAATTTTTTTTAATTTCAATAAAAAGTTATTAAGAAATAAGATTTTTCCTGGCATAGAGACCTGTATTTACAATAGTTTGATCTTAAAACTAAGTTATTTGCAAGGATGAAGAAAATCGTTTGAGCTGTTTTTGAGATCGGTGAGCAAAACATACATGGATACATACATACATCTATATATTAATACGCAAGCATGTTTCATTTCCTCCTTTTTTCTCAGCTCGTGTGTATCGTAGGATAAATCTGCGCATACCGTTAGAAAGGTATAGTCCTGTAGATGAGCAGAATCACATTCTAATTCACATCGGACTCCAGGGCTACGCCCTACAGGCTTTCAAAGTTCACATGTTAATCTTATGGAGAAAGAAAAATTGAATGAATCATAAGACAGCTGTTGCAAAACATATGCTAAAAAATTAGGAAGAACAGATGTTTTAGTTCTAAAGTGTTTTTAAGCTTCTTGGGTCCAGATCAACTGAAATTTTGATCGAATTTCGATCAAGAGGCGATCTCTAGTACATACAAATAGCCTATACCTTACTCATATTAGAGTATAGGATTTTGTAATAAAATTAAGGCAAAGGGGTACGGTATGCGCCTTTGTGATTAAACATGATGACAATTACCTGTATTATTCTTGTATGTGTGTAATTTAAATGCAGAATGTTTCAGACAGGGGGTTGACAATATTTAGGGGCATGGTTCCCAAAAAAAATGAATATCAAGGGAATAACATCCAAATGCCGCCGATTACTCTCACAGAAGCTGTTATGTTTTTTTATGCTAAGTAATTTTATGTTAAGTAATGGATGATTTGATTAAGTTCATTTTTGACATGGACCTCTGTTACATACATGTTCATTCAATTCACAGCAAACATATTAATTTTTCCAGTGTGTAGTTTCATAATGGCCGCCATTTTAAATCTCTAAAAGCAGATACAGTACACTCTCGTCCATCGGAACTAATGTGGTGGACGGCCGGTTCGGATGTCAAAAAATTCCGATGAAGCGGACGGAGTCCGTCGTGAGTCATCATTTCCGCCAGTACGGTGACCTATCGTGATTGTATTCACTCTTTTTTTTTAGGATAACACAAGAGATTTTATGAAAATAAGGCACTCAAACTTTGAATATGGTAACAATGAACCTATAGGAATAAAAACAACGCAGGAAATAAAGATCCAAATTTTATAACTTACCCAAAACCGGGTTCTCGCCTTTTGGTGTCACTAATTGTGGTACACCGTGGTACCGGTTTCGGACCTATGACAGTCCACCATCAGCCACTCCTCTTCTTATTTACATACTACTGCACACATTTTTGTGGTTGTCGAATGATAAAACTTTTTACACTTATACATAAAAACACAAAACACATGAACACATTAAGACAGCTTCCGGAAAGTACATACTGCATCACGCACTGCTCGTAATATTACCGTGCACGGCGAAGGTGCACGCCGTTTTATTTTAGCGAAGGTGACCTTCGCCGTGCACGGTAATATTACGAGCAGTGCGTGATGCAGTATGTACTTTCCGGAAGTTGTCTTAATGTGTTCGTGTGTTTTGTGTTTTTATGTATAAGTGTAAAAAATTTTATCATTCGACAACCACAAAAATGTGTGCAGTAGTATGTAAATAAGAAGAGGAGTGGCTGATGATGGACCGTCATAGGTCCAAAACCGGTACCACGGTGTACCGCAATTAGTGACACCAAAAGGCGAGAACCTGGTTTTGGGTAAGTTATAAAATATTTTAGGTGTCAAGGCTCTTGATTGATTCAATAATAAGAGATCCAAAATCTTTATTTTCATATTTCATATTCATATTCCAGCAGTCAACTGACTTCCACGTAACACAGGTACAGTCGCGTCGCGACGCGAGACAGACTGAATGACAGTTTGGAAAGCGGTCGAAGCGGATGTATTGTTCACTTCCTGCCCCCTTCCTCTTTCTATTTTTGTGCGAATATTCCACGGCCTCGTAAATCACATCGATGGGTACAGATTTTGGAAAACGCCTGATGACCTTTGATGCAAAATGTGATACTTCACTGTTGTGCGGATAGAACGAATGGAAATTGAAGGCGCTAAAACGGAAAAATTATCTATTTCGTAAGAAAAAAAAAAATAATGTCCAGATTTTTAGTTCCGATAAAGCAGAGTTCCGGTGTCGCCGAGTCCGATGAACGAGAGTATACTGTATCTAAAAACGGTAAAATAAAAAAAATTACAAGATACAAAAAAGTTTACAAATTTTATTACATATCTAAACTCTAATACTAAAATCATAAAGATCAAACAACAAATGTGAGGAAGAAGGGACCTGTTCGCGGCAATTTTCGATTTTGAGTTATTCATATTTTTTAATTCCTCATTTAATTCCTAACAATTTGGTGCAAGTCCCGCGAGTCTACGTTTTTTTTTTTTTTTTGTTAAAGATATAGGACTTTGAAATTACGTGAGAAAAAAAGGCCATTTTGAGAAAAATCTATTTGAAAATTCAAATTAGCAAAAAAGATTTATTTTTTATATTTAAGAAACAATTTTGGTGTCAAAAGAAAGCTGTAAATGTCTTCTTTAATGGGCACACCTATTTTTGTCTTAAATCACAGTAGTTTTCAAGAAAACTATGTTTTTATTGAAGCTAGACATTGACTACTTTAATCATTATTTTGAATGTTTTATTCCATTACAAGTGTTTTGTAATCTATTTCAACCGGTCAAGGACTAAATGAAGCATATTCAAATTCAAATTCAAAAATTCAAATTCTTTATTAGTCAACAAAACATTTCTTTTGGTTCCAGCACAGCTGGTGAAACAGGTGACAAGTCAGATCATACTAAAACTACTGTGAAGTAAATGGTGTAACCATTTTCGTCAAATAACTAAATTCTAACAGACAATATCAGATAAATACATCGTTTAAGTAATCATCAATACAGTAGTACACTTTATCCAATAGCAAAGATTGTACTTCTTTTTTAAATTTGTTATTACATCTGATATTTTTTATTCTACATGGCAGTTTATTGTACAGCTTTTTTCCCAAATAGTGAGGTAGTTTTTCAATAGAACTTAGTCGATGAATAGGGTACTGAAAATCATTCCTAAATCTTGTTTCATATCTATGAAAATGTTGTTCCTCCATCAATGTGTCAAAATTACATTTTACAAAAGTCAAACATTTAAGAATATAGACAGAGGGTAAAGTTAAAATATTCAAAACCTGGAAAATACCTTTACAAGAAGTTCTTGGTCTTGCATTAGTCATAATTCTCAAATATTTTTTTTGAATCTTAAAAATTATTTCCATGTCTGAGCAACTGCCCCACAGTTCAACCCCATACTGCATCACTGAGGCAAACAAAGCATGATATACTATCAGCTTTGTATTATTATCTAAAATATTTTTGAGAACGATCATTTGAAAACATTGTGAATTTAACTTCTTAGACAAAATATTTATATAAGCTCTCCAGTTTAATTTATCATCTAATTCTAATCCAAGGAATTTGGTGTTTTGCACAATTGATAAAAAACTATCATTCAAAACTAACTGAGGTTCAAAATGTTCTCGACTGCGAGCAGTCTTGAAACTTATAATCTGAGTCTTATTACTGTTTAGTTTTAATCCATTGGCATTAAACCATTCCTGCAAATCTATCAAAGAATTCTGGACTTTTTGTTGCAAATTATCAATGTTGTTGGCTTTAAGGATGGCTGTTGCATCATCTGCATACAAAAACATATTAAAATTAATATTAAGCGGCAAATCATTTATATAAATGAGAAAAAGAAGTGGACCCAAAATGGAGCCTTGAGGGACACCACAAGTTACTTCCTTCCATTCTGACTTAAATTGCAAGTTATTCTTCTCAACAACTGTCCTATGATACCTTCCAGAGAGATATGATTCAATCCAAGACAATGCAGATGGAGAAAACCCATAGAGCCGAAGCTTCCTCAACAAAATGTCGTGCTTAACACAATCAAAGGCCTTGGATAGATCACAGAACACACCAGCAGTGCTCTGTGATCCATCCAAACCCTCAGAGACACATTTAATAAGATCTGCTATTGCAAAACCAGTACATTTATTTTTTCTGAACCCATATTGTTCTTTAACCAGTATATTATTTACTTCTACAAAGGTTGTTATCTGTTTACAAACTATTTTTTCAAAAACTTTTGAAAAAGATGTTAAAAGAGACACTGGTCGGTAATTGTCAACATTACTCTTACTACCTTTCTTAAACAAGGGTTTGATTTCTGCATATTTTAATTGAAACGGCACAATACCACTGACCAAAGATGCATTTATTATTTTACAAAGAGGTTCAGAAATTGATGAAGCAATCTTTTTAAAAAGAAATAAAGGGACCTCATCCCAACCAGAAGATTTTTTGTTTTTTAAAGTTTTAACAGTGTCTACTACCTGTGTACTGTTCAACAAACTGAAACTAAAAGTAGGCAAATGTGGTATTTTCTCACTGAATTTTTTGGCAAAGTTAACTGCGTCTGACACATTTGGTACAATTTCATTTTCCACAGACACATTTGCAAATTTACTATTAAAAATATCTGCTATATCTTTACCCCCTACAACCAGACTGTTATTATACAAGATATCTGAGAAATTATTTTTGTTTTTCCCCTTAACACCAAGTTCTCCATTGACAACCTTCCAAACCGCCTTACTTTTGTTTTCTGATGCTTCAATAAAATCACTATTTGCCCTTTTTTTTGCTTTGTTACATATTGATTTAAAATTTTTTTTTGAAATTTTTACAATACAATTTAAACACTGGATCGTTTGACTTTTTCGACATTGATTGCAATTCCCTGTTTCTTACACTTAAGTTTTCTATTTCTAATGTTACCCATTTCTTTCTCCCCTCCTTTACATTTTTTTGACATCCAGCTTTACAAGGTTTCAAAGGGAAATAGTTTTCAAAAATTAACTTGAAACTTTGAAAAAAATTATTAAAATTTGTTTGAACACACATGTTGTCATTTATATTCCAAACTTCTTTATGCAATGCACATTTAAATTGTTCAATACTTTCGGCTGAGAAAATTCTCCGCTTTTCTGAACATTTCCCTGAGAAAATTTCTTGTCTCCCACTGTGATAAACAAGGCCCTGTGATCGGATACTCCTAGCTCTAGATTTAACATTTGTGGCTGTTCAACTCTCTTATTAACTATAATATTATCAATACAAGTTTTTGTCTTGTGTGTAATTCTTGTAGGTTCACAAAAACTCTCCAAAAATCCAAACTGTCGTATCAAATTCAAAAATAAACTACGATGCAAAGGAAATTTACAATTTGTCATGATATCAATGTTAAAATCAGCTGAAATGCAGATTTTCTTAGTCCTATATTCTCTACTTAAAACTGTTAACAGAGCTTCTAATTTACTTAGAAAAGTATACAAATTTGACTTGCCGGGTGTACGATATATTGATATTACAATAATGTTCAAGCTTAATATTTCAACAGCACAACCCTCAAAAACTGAATGTTCAAAATGACAATTGATATCATTTCTATCTACATACGTTAAGTTTTGTCTTAATAAAATACACGTGCCACCATGGATACCTTGTGTTCTACAAAAATAAGCAGCTAATTTAAAATTTGAGAAAGAATTAAGCAACCCAACATTGGTTAAATCAAGCCAATGTTCATTGAAACATAAAATATCTACACCAGTATTTTCTAATAAAACATTCAAGGTGTTTATCTTATTTGTCAAGCCACCTTGTACATTAAGATGCATCAACCAAACAAAAGTCTTATCTTTCATTAAAACATTTTGCTCTAGTTGAAGATCCCTATTTGTACTTGAAAAAATATCTGACATTTTGAAAGCAACATTTTGAGATTTACATTTAACAGTATACTTGTTTTGTAAGGCTAGGGTGTCATTGCTGTCTGTTTGTGTTCTATGTTTTTTTGCAAAGATGTATTTAAACTCTCATTGTTATCAGAATTGTGACTATTGTTTAATATTGATGCTGAAAGACTTACAGGTTGTGTTAAAAATGTGTCATTTTGAATGTTTTGTACTGTGTCATCGGTGTGTGGAGAACTATGTAGGTGGGTCAAACTTACAAGCATATTAATATGCATAGGTGGGTCAAGCATATTAATATGCAAACAACCGAAAATCAATATTTTTAATCTCAATCGATAAAACTGCCCTTACTGAAATTTTAACTTTGCCGCAAAGAGGTCCCTTTTTCCTTTCTCCCTCATAAATAATGAATTAAATGTCATTATAATTGAGCTTTGATAAATTTTGTTAAAAATTACCAGTTTTCAGATACGGTATTTCCTTTTAAAGATTTAAAATGGCTGCCATTTTGAGACTATGCACCCAGTAATGTAGTGGCGCAGGAACCCATGGGTACAGTGTTCCTTCGCTGGTTTTCAAAAGATCGAGGAAATATCCGTGCCCTGTTCAGGGAATTTAACAAATATATAAGCATTCCCACACTGAAAAATTTGCTACAACACCATTGTACGCACCGGGAAAAAATCTTTTTTGTAAATGAACATTTGTGCAACAATCTCCGTGCCAAATATGAAACTAATAAAGCAATCCTTATGATACATACAAATTATTAAGTACGGTATACAAATTGGCTGTGAGAGTAATCGGCAGCATTTTGACATTAATGCTATGATATTCATATTGGCTTTTGGTCCGGGGACCATGCTCTAAAATATTATCAAATAGTTCTGAAACACTCTGTATACCTAGATCTCATATTCACTTGTATACATGGGCCTATAGGTTTATTTATCCCAAAACCTTTAAAATTTACTTAGTTACTTATATATTGTATAGGTTTAACAAATCTCTGTTATCCGTCTATTCACTTAACCATGTTGGTCCCAATGAGGATGACTATAAATATAAAAGTTTCGCTGTTCTATAAAAATAAACCACTTCCTCCAGAAATGTGTTAAAATAAAGGTTTTAATAGTGAGTAAAATAAAAACCCAAATTAAGACTCTAAACTTTTAACTCACCTTCTATATAATCTGAATGTGCATTGATTACAGCTCCAGGATTAGTAACGAGAAATTCTGCACACCAAAGTGGTTTTTCCGCTAGAACCTTTTCATCCATACCAACGTGCTTTTTCAGTTGTGAAGAAAATCCTCCATCCAGAAGTACGACCATAGCCAAATCTAAAGGCAACATATAAATAGACTGTGGAAGCTCTCTTAACCAACCTTGGATCAACCGCTGTCAGATTAACCGACCATTTTCTAGGAATATACAAACTTCAAATACCTTATGATAAATAAACGAATGCCGTAAGCTAGGTGAATTCCCCAGACACGTGCCATTGTGCACATATCCATACCTGTATTATGAGTAGGTCAGCTACAAAACTTCCACATCCTGTGCTCATGAGAACCCCTTGCTATTATTCCCAAATATAAATTACCTGCATTCAGGCTAGGCCTATATGAAGTTCTGATTTAAAACTTGGTTAGGATGTCTCTATTGCAATTATCAATGTGTTAACTTAATTACAGCTTGTATGTTTTGATTAAACAAATATTATTTAATATTGATGAGGTAGAGATGTTTATTCCAATTTTACCTTAAACCTATACAGCAGAAGCCCTCAAATCCGGCCATCTCGGGACTGGACTACCGGCCGGATTTCAAAATGGCCGGATCAACCGGCGATTTTATAAACAAGTTTCAAACAGAGAACTGTATTATATATGTGTTCAAAACATGAACTAATTAGGGTACCAGTATATTTAACAATGAAGGGTGGGTATCATACTTGCCCAATTAATGCTGGGTATAGTTTTTGTAACAATAATGATTAGCTTGCTTGTCAGACGTTGTAATGCAGCCAAAATGACAACTTGACAATGGATAAGTGGTCGCTAGCGATGAAACTGCGTTTAATGAACACTAATTCTGGTCTTCTGTCAAAAAGGCCCTAACGTATAAATGGAACTGTAATAGTGAAGGACTCCGTCTAGTGATCTAGATGTGATCTAAATTTCGTGTCACATCAACGATCGGCTGCAAAACACCCAAAAAAAGATAAAGATCAAAAATAGAACACAAAAACAATGTTTTAAAAAACATTTGAAACCAAAGTCTGGAAATTTGCACTTGAACTGATATATTAACATAGAAAACATTGACTTGTGTCTGTTTTGGTGGTAGGAAACGCCCGCAGCTGATCTTCCAGAAGACCGCGCCCGGACTAGAGAGCTTCTACAGTAATAAGAAGTATATTCTTATCAGTTGGGTTAGTTAAATTAACAACAACACAGACCAGATAGATACACACTTAGGCATAGGCCTATAGGCTACAAAGCATTAAGTATTATCAGGTTAGGATCAATGTTTTAGAAGTCTGGCAAAGGTTCAAGAGCCCCCCTCCCCCCTCCCCCCGCAACAATCCTGGTGATGGTTGGATTTAGAATGATAGGACATGCGCCACAACCCCATATTTTTAGATAATAAATTTTACAACAATAATTGTAATTAATAGGGTGCAACAAAAAATACTAAACGTAGGGAATCGTTAGAGAAAGAAATATGCTGCCTCTGTTTAAACAAACTATCAAAATTGAGTTATAGTGTGTAATAATCTTTCGAATAGGGAAGGAGAAATTGTTGAGAATTGCATCCTCAGATATCAAGAACTAAAATGTACCAATGTACCCTTGCTAAATGAGGGTATGATAAATGAACCATATTCTTGGCTTAGTAAAACAAACCTCCAGGTAGATGTAAAATCAAGGGGAGGCAAATTTTTGACTTCGTATTAGACCTACTTACATAGAAATAGTTACTTGTAAACAGCATAACCTTACTGATCATATATACAATTTGTTTTATAATAAATGAATGTCAAAGTTTTTAATATTTTAAAGCTACAAGAGTATTTAATTAACAGTTTTGATATATAGACTGTACCAAAATCTTTAACAATAAATTATTTACCTCTTAATCAAAATCAAAATAATGCGGCAAAAACGTCACACACGGTCCAAAACATAAACAAACAACGGGCGAATGGAAAACAGCTGACGCTTTTCATTTTTATATTGATTGAAGAGGACAGTTTGGCCAACTAGAAAAACACAATGACTAAAATAGTTTGTTTTTACATAGGTAGCCTCAATTCTAGATACTGTGGGTAGCCTACACTTATTTTTCGAACAATGATGTGATGTAACTTAGTATTTTATGTTGCTACTCGTTGTTATAATTACTGAATTCCTGTTATATAACTTATCATAACTTATAAAAACTAAGATGTTATACAAGGAAGTACAATAGGACAGCCTTTTTCTTAGTTTATATAAACAACATAACTCAATTAGATATATCGGGAAAGATATTACTTTTTGCTGACGGTGCAGCTATTTGTATTTGAGGGTAGAAACTGGCAAGAAGTTCAAATAAAATCCACAAAGGGAATTGTCCGCAGTAAAACAATGGTTGATCAAACACTTCCATTAAATATTTTTAAAACCAAATTTATGCCAATCTCAAAGATTCAAAGATTTTATTTGGCCATTAAGTTTGTACAACAATATGCTATGTCTTAATCTAAATTAATCTAAAATAATATATCAAGAGTCATACAAATCAAATAAAAAAAAAAACATCACAGCAAACCATGCACAATCAAAGAGAATAAATACATAAATAGAATTCACTGCAAGTCAAATTCTGCTTTCTCGTTATCATCAATATCAGATCCGCACTTAAAACATATCGTCACTCGTAAAATCTATAGGAATCTATACTTATTTAATACGCTAAGGGTTTTTTTTGTCTTGAGAACTCCTCCTACAATTTTCAACCGATTTTCAAGTTTTTTGTGTCGTTGGATAGGGCTTGGTCTGTAGTTGTTTCCGCCAAAAACTGAAGAGAATCGGACTAAAAATAAAGGCGCTATCCACCATTGAAATTTCAAAATTTCCCATTTAAATAACATTGGGATTGAATAAAGCATTTGAAACATCTGTTAATAATCAGCTGTAAATACGTGTAGTTTTTGTGATTAAAGAGATTCACTATATTGGATTGGTCGGATGTCATTGATTTAGAGCTAAAAGTAAAATTTGTATTGTATTAAAATAAATTGCTCGATTTCGAGCAACACATATACTAGTATAACTTAATGTCCGTGATTGTGATAAAATAGGAAGTGTTTAAACATAAGTTTTAATATTTTTAGGTGTTATGTTATTTGACAAACGGCTGAAATGGTCTGCTCATGTATAGAATACTTGAAAAGTAAAGTTAGGAAATTATTTGCTTTCAGAGAACTTCAGAAGAGATTTTGAATTTATTTTAATTGAAACAAGCATACTTCACGTACTGCCAGTCACTATTTTTTAGCGGGAACATCAAATGTGATGGAAAATTTAGACTATAACTTTACTGTAGTGACTTTGCGTAGATTTATCATACCCAAAAACCCAATAATTTGTCAATGGGCTATCAGGTCCAAATATTTGATAATAAATTAAAATTTTAAATTCCCGTAAAATATTTTATTTTGAAACTATAATTGGCTACCTGATATTCAAATTCAAATTCAAATTCAAAAGTTCTTTATTCATAAATGTACAATCGTGGTACAAGAATAGTGTCAAATAAAAACATACTAATACTAGAATAATGTACAAATAAAAAATAAAACTCTTTTCCTATACAGACCAATTAATTAAAATTTTGAATCCCCTTCCTTAAACAATTTAATATAAAGACATAAATAGATACAAAACAAGTGAAGTCAAAATTAATAAACATTTAAACAAAATAATAATAATAATAATAATAAATGTATAAATACTCTTTAGTTGATTTTTAGGACCTTTTTTCCAAATATTGTCAAAATAATACAACTGATTTGGCTATCATAAAAAAAAAATATATTAATTACCTCTTAAACATTTTTTTACAAAAAGATAAACAATAATAATAATAAACACATAATACGCTATTTTATTAACTTCAACCATTAATATTAAAAAACTCATCAAATGAGTAAAATGAACACGATAAAAGAAAACCCTTAAGTAACTTTTTGAAACTTTCTATACCATTTTCCTCAAAAATGCTATGTGGCAAGTTAAACAAAAATTTTGTGCCTATGAAACTAGTTTTTTTCTCAAAAAACTTTGATCTGTGTGGTTCGACATACCTAGTATTTCTGGTATTATAACCATGTGAATTTGGATTCTGAATTGGGATATTTGATTTTTTAACGTGCATAATTGTTTCCAAAATATATAAATCATAAACAGTTAAAATTCCTAGTTGGGAGAAATACGATTTCACTGTGTTTCTTTTTTTAATATTAAAAATTATCCTTAGAGCTTTTTTTTGTTGAATAAGAATTCTATCTAAATTTTTCTTTGATGTAGCTCCATAAATAGCTAAGCCATAAGACATATGTGAATGAATTAATGAAAAATAAATTGATTTTAGAGTTTCGATGTTACATGTCCTTGACATTTGTCGTAAGGCATACAGGCCAGATGACATTTTTTTGACTACATAGTCCACATGTTTATCCCAACTTAAGTGCTGATCCAAGATTAATCCAAGAAATTTTGTCTCTTGAAATTGATTCAATTTTGAGTTGTCAAAAAGTATGCTAGGCTCTAATTTTGATCTGGTTTGTTTTGTACAAAATGATATAAAATTTGATTTATTTTTATTAACTAGAAGGTTTTTGCTGTCTGAAAATTCTTTAACCCCTAGAAGACTTAGGAATGATTTGAGTTCAATGTCATCCTGATTTTGACCAGGAATTGTAATATTAGCATCATCTGCATAGAGGCAAACTGACCCACCTGCCTGCACCATTTTGGGGAACCCTTTTAGATAACAAAGAAATAACAGGGGGCCCAGGATAGATCCCTGGGGAACTCCATATTTTATAATTTTCAAATCTGAGTAAAAATCTTGAGTATAAATATAATTGCTGTTTGGATAGCTAAAACTACGTTGAATCTGGGTACACTGTTTTCTATTTTTCAAATATGAAGAGAACCATTTATATTCTTTGTTTTTTATATTTAAATCATTAATTACTGTTAATAATGTACTATGTGATACACTATCAAAAGCTTTTGAAAAATCTAAAAATATTCCAATTACTTTTTCATTTTTGTCAATTGAGTCTATAATAGATTCAATGAAATTTATACCTGCAGTAACAGTGGATTTTCCAGGTCGGAAACCATGCTGTTCATCATCTAACAATTGATTAGTCTCTAAATAATCCATTAGTTGGGTATAGACCACTTTTTCATAAATCTTTGAAAAAATAGGCAGCAAGGATATTGGTCTGTAGCTTGAAGGGTCATGTACATCTCCTTTTTTATAAAGAGGAATAACTTTGGCCACTTTTAACTTGTCTGGAAAAATACCAGATATTAGTGATGAATTAATTATATGAGTTAATGGTTTTGAGATTTTTGGGAAACACTGTTTAACTAGGGTAATAGGGATATCATCAATCCCTGCTGAGTACTTGTTTTCAAAGGACATAACAATTTTTTCAATATATGATTCACTTAATTCCTGAAATTTGAAAGCATGCCTACTTGTTAAATTTGAAGTATTTGGGGTGTTTGATTTATCTGTTATATGAGGTTGAAAATTTGGGGATTCTAATTCATTATTTGTATTTATAAAGAAATTATTTAAAATGTCACCCACAAGAAGTGGCTCTGTTATTAATTTTCCTTCTAAAACTATCTTGATATTTTCCATTGTTTTATTTCCCTGGTTAATTTCTGAATTTATGATTTTCCAGGTTGATTTTGATTTATTCGATGATTTTGCGATTTTACTGTCAAATAGTTGTTTTTTTTCATTAAGAATTTGGGTTTGAATATCTTTTTTCAATTGTTTTATTTTTTGTTTTAAGTCATTGGTTTTTTGTATCCTGTATTTTTTTTCAAGTTGTATCAAAAGATCTTTCTTATTTCTAACATCTTCCGAAAAACAAATTTTATCATTTTTACTTTTTTCCTCAATCAATAGTTTGGGAAAACTAGTTTCAAAGGCATGAGAGAATGCTGAGAAAAATATATCATACTTAGTCTCTACAGTAGCCTGATAGACCTCTAACCAGTTTTCAGAACCTAATAATTTTAAAAACACATCTACGTTTGATTTAGAAAATGTTCTACAAAATTTTTTCTTTACCACCCTAATTTTTTCTTGGATCCCAGTTATTTCTAAAAGTTGTGCATCATGGTCAGATACACAAGTAATAATACCAGATATGTCTAAATTTTTATGTTTGATGTTAGTGATAAGATTATCTATAGCAGTTTCTGATTCTGCAGTGACTCTAGTAGGAAAGTCAACTTTGTATTCAAAATTGTAAGAATTTAAAATATTCACAAAATTCCTATAAGTTTTATCTTTATTTAAAACATTTATGTTAAAATCCCCAGCAATAATAATATTTGTGAACTTAGCACTAAGAATGCTACATAAACTATCAAATTTATCAAGGAAAAGGTCAATGAGTTGTTGTATGGGGGATCTGTATAAGCAAACTAAGACAAATGAAAACTTGTTGACAGTGATTTCTGACACACAACATTCAAATTCCTTTTCCACTAAGAGATCCTGAATTGCAGGAATAATAATTTTTTTACTTTTAATATTATTTTTTATTAAGATTAATGTACCACCCCCTAATGAATTATGTCTAGTATAAAAGGAACATATTTTGTAATTTTCAATACTTAAGAACAAAATTTCTTCTTCGGTCATTTTATGCTCAGATAAAGCAACTATATCTGGTTGAATTTCATCAAAATTAATTTTCAATATATTGAGACGTGACGGTAGATGTTGTACATTTTGATGTAATATTTTTAATGGTTGAAGTTGAATTTTGTCCCTATTATAAGCATTATCAGTCTTCAAATTGAAATTGTTCACATTTTTTTTATTTTTTAAACAATGATTACTTTCTAGGCTAAATTTTTCATTATAACCCCATATCCCCATCATTGATGTTCTAAAAATATTTTGGCCTGTTATTCTAGTACTATGATTACTTATTAAAGCAGAACATTTTTCTTTGTCATACCAGATTAGTTTAAACTTGGGGAGAGACACTGATCACTGACACCATATTGCCCATGAAACTCATCACTAGCACTTTCACTGGTAACTGCTTCTGCCTGATCCATTATCAATGTTTGCGCTTGTTCCTTGGTTACATCGCTGGTTTCAGCCTCTGAAGATGTTTGCAGAGTCACAGGTTGAATTTCTTCTTGTACATCAGATGATAAAGTGGCTTGTCTGTACTTGGTTAAAATGCTGTCTTTCAAGCAGGTGTTAAATTCATTGTAGTTGAGTCCTCCCCAAAGTACTCTTGATGACCACCATTGGTTGTAGGATATGACATCCACAGTAGCACCTGTCAACTGATGAAATTTTATTATGTTGGAAGCAAAATGATCTGTAGATATTTTGTCCCGAACACACCCCATTGCAGAACATATTAATTTTGTAAAACCTTTTATTTTAAAATTTTGAGTAAAATCATTGAAAGCTGTGTCATAATCTTCTATTTTCGGTTTGTTGTTGTATTTGTCTTTAGTCACTAAAGCGTAGATTCCAGCTCCATCAGGAACTTGTTGGTACGCTAGGTGATCTGTTATGCAGTCCGAGATAAGAGGTTTTCCAAACTGTTCTCTAAAAGTCACCGCTACACCTGCAGTCATCTGTCTATTTCCGCCAAAATCGCCCGATATGCAATGTGCGAAAGCACTTTTCTTGTGGTGCTTTGACTCTTGAATTATTTCCTTCATGTCTGCTTCTATTATTCTTATAGGAAGCTGAGCAATTTCGTAGTGTTTATGTACCTCTTGAGTTTTCCACCAAGTGAGGGCTTTTAGAAACATACGAGCAAGTTTACATGTGCCCTTAATGTTAAGATGCAAGCCATGCACGGTAAAGTGTAGCCTCTTTAATCGGTTGAGATTTATTAAAAATACTTTATCAATCCGTGCTGCTAGCTCCGTGATGTAGTTATTTATCATCTGTATTTTTCCATTCTCTACACTATCTTCAGCCTTGTCGTATCTAATAGGTACAGTACACAAAAACACAGGTCTGGTTACTGTAAGCAGTTTTAGTTTGTCCTCCAAACATTTATACACATTATCAAAGTTGTTATATCAAACTGAACGTAAATTCAACATTCCCCACTAGTCAAACATTCCTATTTCCAAACAAAAAGTTAAGTTTTTTAAAAATATTTTATATATTTTTTTTAAGGCTGCGGTCTACCCCAACCAAAACAACAACAATGCCGAATGCCGCCTCGCGGCCGTAGCGCTAGGCGAGTTCGAAAGCTGCAGAGGTTTACGGGGATCGTGTTTCAGAATTAACCAATTAAGATAGAGATTGACTCTTAACTTTTTCTAAAAGTACAAAAAAGGATCTCGTCGGCTATCTTTTTAGAATTTTTAAATAAAATTTCTAATTTCAGTTATAATTGTGTAAAATTATCTGTTTTTGAGTTTTATAGATGCAGAGGTTTACGGGGATCGTGTTTTTAAAATAACCAATTAAAATAGAGATTGGCTCTTAACTTTTTCTAAAAGTAGAAAAAAGGATCTAGTCGGCTATATTTTTAGAATTTTAAAATAAAATTTCTAATTTCAGCTATACCGGTCTAAAATCATTTGTTTTTCTCGATTTTTAACTGAAGTTTTCTATTGGTTTTAATGAACTAATTACAAAATTGTAACAGACGAAAACTAGTACCGTTATTCTTGTTTAATATGACACCTTATTTATAGCTCTAGGCTTCATTTGGCAAAATATAACACGATTCTAAAAAACCCTTGCATTTGGGTGCGCGCCAGGGGTAGACCGCAGCCTTAATGGACTTAACAACTCATTTAAAATAGATTCGTTGTACAACTTTAATTTTTCTACAGTCGTATAATATTATGCAATGTTATTTTTCCCTTGATCAGTATGAGCAATTGAACTATATCTTGTTAGGGATTAAGTAATAGATACCTCGGTAGCCAAGACTTCTGTCTTGTAAGTCAACAACTTTATCATTTAATCCCCATTTAATTAAAAATCCATATAAATTTGTGATGGTCGTGTAATCATTTCATACGTCAATTAACTATCGTGTTACACACGCTCACGGTCAATGGCGGATTTTTTGTCCCTAAATGTTAAATGTGCCAAGTTTGAGCGCGCTCCTGTCTACCTGGACAGCCTACACGTTGCTTGACGGTGACTGACATTTATTGTACGAGAAACTATTTTTTTACATGTGTCCTTAAAGTTGCGAAATCTGTTAGTGTTTGTGAGAATTTATGCTGCAACATCTACATCCGACACTCCAGCTGTGATTCTTCGAGCTGCTCTTTCGGACTATCGGAAAATGGAAACCTCGATTCCCCGGAAAGAAGGCAGCTTCAGAAGGAAATGTGTCAAAGCCAAGAAATTTTTGAAGAAGAGAGAGAGAATATTGGTAACATTGGCGTTTTATGGCGAAAAGGTTTTAAGTTTTCTACATAGTCCAGAAGTTCAAGAAATTTTATATATTTTAGAAACTTGTCCAGTTTTTGAATTTTAAAAGTAAACTGTCTTGTGAATCTTTTATAAATAAGATACTTTATTTAATTTTTCTGATTAGTCGATTTTATTCAAATCCTATTTAAAACTAGTTAAGAAAAGCCTTAAACATTTTTCATTATTACACATAAAAGATTCATATTCCATTAAATATGTATATTCTTCATTTTATGATTGTATACAGTGATAATACCCAAGTGCTACTTTTTGTGACAATTGTTGTTCTTGTCTTTTTAATTGTGCTCAAACTAAACAGGATTTATGACTTTTAGTAGTTTATTTAAATGTGGCAGCAATAAAGAAATTAATTGTAAACAATTGAATTCTCTTACTCCTTTATTTTGTCTTCATTCATTACAAAACACTAAATCAATAAATCACAATTTTGAGACAGGGACCTCATATAGTGGGTATTCTCCCTTCAATTGTGCCAATGTTTTTAATTTTGGTTCAAAGAAAGTTATTTTTCTCATAATATGCACGTTAATTGTTTGGAATATAATAGGATGAGAGATCCCTTTTCTATGGATGTACCTAATTGTCATACATGTATTTAATGTGAAAATGATATAATTTTTGTTATCACAATAACACAATAAAGATTTGCTTCATTAAGAGTTGATGAAATTTCAAAATAATTTTTGTGGGATCAGAATGAATTTAAGAATTAATTTCTTTGAACAAAATACAGTGTGTTAAGAAATTCTCAAAATGGCTTAATAATTTCTGACCAGATTTAGTCTTAAACTTTGTAAATGACATGTGCCAAAAATTTACTTTTTCAGGCATTCATATAGTTCCTATCCCTTCATTAGAGAGTAATAAGAAAATCTTTAAAAAATATATGTTTAGGTCATTATGTAACTAAAAGCCTCAGTTAGTAGAGAGAGATAATGCAAACCTATTTTGAAAGAATGACTGAGTCAAAAATAACAAGTGATCAAACTTAACATGGAAATAATATAGCCACAAGTAAAAATTGCAAAAGTTCCCATTATATTCGTCATTTTTATTTTTTATTGACGTTTTTTGTCAAGTTTGTGGCAAATTTTTAGAATACAAATATAGGCTATACCGCAAAGTTTTTTTTTCCTTATTGGAATTTCTCTTACAATTTTCAAGTTTTTTGTGTCATTGAAGTTTTTTCTGCAAAACATTGACGAGAAACGGATTTAAAATAAAGGCACCATCCTTAATTGAAATTTGAACTTATCTCATTAGATTAACATTGTTATTGGGTTGAGCATTTTAACATTGACTATATACACTAACTTGAATAGACTTCTCATAGCTCAGGCGTTTTTGAAACCAATTTACGGGGGCACGATCTTCCGCGGCATACCGGGAAGTACAAGTGACATATGATAAGTAAAATCAGTATTACCACTGACTATATACACTAATGTAAATAGACTTCTCATCCAATGTATTCTGTTTGATACAAAACTTTTGAATATATTCATGTAAGCCATGCCAGATTTGTTGTAATGTAATTGGTGTTGTAACTATTCAGCTGGATTTACAGAGCTGCAAAAAACATTTTATCACAACATAAACATATAAACATCAGTTGTTTCATTCTTTATTAAGAAAAGTCTTACGCTCCTTCCACACATCACGGTTTTGCCCGTACGATTAAAAATCGCATGGCAGACATTCCAATAGAATCTTATGAGACCTTTCACACAGGCACGACGATGGTTTTTATAAGATTCTATTGGAATGTCCGCCATGCGATTTTTAATCGTACGGGCAAAACCGTGATGTGTGAAAGGAGCGTTAGTAATTATTTACCTATCTTATGTCTCTTGTTCTTTATTCATGTACGCCACAGAAGTTTAGAGTTCTATGAGAAGTCTATTCACGTTAGTGTATATGGTCTATATCACCACTCTTCTTAAACAACAATGAAACATTTTATTGCTGAGAGTCGTGTTTATGTTGTTTTAATAGTAGTTTATATCACTAGGAGCAAAAGTGGGTCTTTTTGGTGCACAATTTAAAAACGATTAAGCATCAAAAAGACACTTTTGCTCCGAGTGATGAACAACGGTTTTTATCATAATGCAAAATTAGACTTTTGATCGTTAAAAATATTAACTATTAAGTTGTATTTTCGAGGTTATATTTACAAAGTAAATAATATGCAGTGTTGACATTTCTGTTATTTACAAACAATGCTCTTTATAACGTTTGAATTTCAAAATTCTGCTCCTCAACATTAACAAATCAATAATAATATACTTAGCAAACAGCTGACTTTTCAGTCCTAGGACCTAAAAAATTCTCCAGATGATTTTTCACTCCTAGGACAAAAAAGAATCGGTTTTGGTACTATTGAGAGAACAAAAAACAGGCTGATTTCGTGCAGAATGATAAAAAGTGTTTTTACAGCACTGCAAATCCAGCTGAATAATTACAACATTGACTGCAACACTGCAACGGATCTGGTGTGACGTACACTAACATTCCAAATTTCTGTACCAAACAAAATGCATTGGATGGGAAGGCTCCCCACGTTAGTGTATATAGTCAATGAGTTTACAGCTTTAAAAAAGTGTAGTTTTGGGTGACTGATAATCACAATATTTGACTGGGCGTTTGTTACTGCTTTAATACTAAACATAACATTTTTAGCTGATAAGTCCAAACTATATTGCTCGATTTCGAGCAACAAGCACACTAGTGTTGTTAAATTCACGAATGACATAACATAGACTAATCCATATTCTGAACTGAATGACTTCCTTTAGGAATGTTTCCTAAATGAAGTCTAGGAAAAAAATTCATTGCCCTTGGCTAATGTCAAATGATATAATTCGGCAAACTTGTTCAGCGAACACAAAAAATGAACAAATATTTTCAACAAACAATTAAAAATAATATATGATTTCATTTTTTCAAATTAAATAGATTTAAATTTTTTATTGTTATTAGAACTGCAGCACTCAACACCTAAACAATGTCATAAATATTCCTTCTTTTTGCTCCTTATAGGATCAAATTATTGTACTGTAATAATTTTTCATCGTTGTAGGACCAATTGTTTTTATGTGATCTATTTGAAAAACCTTATGTGAGACACAATATATACGTAATCTTATTGTTATATGAAAGAATAAGAAATAAATGATTGAAAATTAGAATACAGAAGTGCGTGTCAAATTTGTTTGAAGAAAATCAGTCCTCTTTGATAGTATTTACAAAAAAATATTTATGTAACCTAGTATAATATATAAATAACTTATATTTATGAATTTGGAAACACCATGTCATAAGTTTTGCATTAACATTTACAATTTATGATTCTTTACTCCAATATAGGTGGTGGAATCAGCAATAAATTAATACGATATAGTAAAATCTTAAAAGTTGCTTCTCTAAAAAAATGTTTAAAGAGATTACCTGGTTTCTCTATTTGAAAAATACAATAACTATATACAGACCTTAAATCAGAACTTAATGAAGGATTAAAAATGTAAATCCCAATGTAATCCAAGTGTGGGTAATAGTATCAATGTTCACGAGTCTTTCACGTTTCAATTTCAATTCCTTTTCACAATATGAGATCATTTAAATGTATATACGGTAATCTAAAAGTAGTCGAAGGTACAAGTACATGAATGTTATCTATATTGGTCTCGTGGTTATCATCATTCAGTCAAAAGTGGATTTGTCATTTTCATGGCCATAAACTACAGACAATACACTTGTTAAACATCCTTGAATGCTGAAAATTCCATCGCTCAAAATAAATTATTTGATTAATTAAGTTTATACTTTTTATCAGTTCTTTTAGCCAACCTTATTCAAGATACACCTAAGGGTTTTATTGCTTAGTATCGTGATGCTTTCCCACATTATTCTTGTTGACTGTGTTTTTATTTATTTATTTGATGTAAGCAATTTTCCTTTAAAAGTTTCTCTCTCTCATCTCTTGCGTTCTTGGGTTACACATTTCCGGCCTTTCTACTCATTCAAAGATTTTTTCAATGGAACTCTCATCCAGAACTTACCATAAATTTGTAATTTAATTTGACGCCATTTTAAATTTTGATGGTTGTAAATAAAGATGATTCTGATTCTAGTTTTGAGTTGATACAGGGGCGGATCTAGGGAAATGATGAGAGGAGTGACCATCGGGGGCTCACATTTTAAAGATGACCAGTATTTTATTATCTTTTGAGCACATGTTAACAGATTAATAAGGTACTGTATAAGCCCCTGTACTATATAAGACCCCCAAAGTAGCAGACCTGCGTACTCATCAGCTAATTTCCAACAGAATTTTTTATATTTCCCCCATAAAAACCATGGGGTTGAGTGTGTAGGTTTAATTGTACTAATACTAACTATTTTTACTATGTATCAGTTATGAGGAACCTAAAGTTCCAACGTTTCAACCTTAATTAAGTTACAACGGAGGTTGGAAAAAAAAGTTGTTGACTTAAGCCAAAAATATGAATGAGGAGGAGGTAGGTGGCATCAACAAAAACAATAAAAAATCAATGACGTCAAGGGTGTAGCACCTGATATATTCAAAACAAACCACTCATACAATAAACAACAATATAAACAGGGCCGCCCTGAAAGGGGGCAACCGGGGCAGCTGCACCGGGCGCCACGGCCGAGGGGGCGCCGCGGTCGAGGCAAAATCTCCGTTTCATAAAGGCTCAAATACTTCACAAAATGTAAAAAATGCATCAATAAAAATTTTAGAAACAAATGGTTCAGTAATAATTTTTTTGATTAGTTCAAATTTAAATTTAAAACATTTAGGCTATCAGTCGGAAATGAGTAGTGACTAATTTAATTTTTTATAAATAAATAAATCTTTATTTTTCTTAACAATATACAGTACAGTACAATAAACACACACAAAAATACCCATTTGTAAACTAAACCAGGCTGACCTCAAGAAACATAAAAACAATAGTTCAGAAAAAATAGGGCCCCTAAGACACTTAGTCCGTTTAGGGGATCCTTTACAACTATAATTCATCGGTTAATTACTATAACCCTCACCACGTGTAACTTGACGAATGAATTTTTACTACTATTCAGTTAAAACGATTAGATAATCAGCTGTTCTATAAAAATTGCATGTAACCCCTATTGCGGCCCTATCGTCAAAATACTCCCCGTCGCAGCAGACCTGCGTACTCAGTGAATTTTCAAATTAGGCGGTTTGTTTTGATGTTTTTGGAAAAGTACCCCCTCTCCTCCCCTCGCCTTACCCAGCTTTGGCCATTCGTCAAATTATGTGGCGTGACTCAGAGGTGCCCACCCCCCCTTGGGACCAAGACTCACCCCCCCCCCCTCGGCTATAAAATTTGTAACACCCCCCCCCCCGGAAAAAATATCCTGTTCTAAGTTTTAAATAGGCGAAACTTCGTTATCCGTCTCCACCGTTATTATCGATGTGGAAATTTTGATATTGCGATAATATTGCTATTATATCGATGATAGAATTACATGATACGATTACGATTTTATCACCTGATTTAGTTTCTCGTTCTAATATAATGAAATAAACCTTTTGACAATAAAACAAATACCGTGTATTTTCAAACAAGTAACTGAAAATAACAACAACAGAAAAAGTAAAAATTAATTGTAGCTAATGTAACCTGTAACAAAGAACAACACAAAATAAACTAACCAAGTTTGTTGTGTAGCTGTATCTAAATTCTAACTGTGAGAAGAAGCAGACTTCGTTAGATCTAAAATGGCGTCACACAAATGCTGCCAAATACAAATCAGAAAGGTTTTTTTTGCTATTGTATTGCTCGAGGGAATATGCATTTTAAATGTTTCCAAACACCATAGATTTTGTTGTTATAAACATCGCTGTCAATTAAAGTGACGGAGGTTTACAATTTACGGTTACACTGTTAGGTTAGATTATTATGATACATATCTCTTCTCAGTATCGTTGTTGATTCGATTGTTTTCATCGCTCAATTTCAATCGCAATATCGAAATTTCCACATCGATAATAACGGTGGAGACGGATAACGAAGTTTCGCCTTTAAATACATGTTCTTGTGTAACTTTCTGTAATTCATTTATCAAGAAATTTATTTAAATGTAGGCTTGGCTATTTAATGTTATTAGTTGAGCAATCTGTAAAAAATAATAAATAAAAAACTGCGAAAGTGGTTATGATGTAGGCCTTGGAGTAAATTTTAAAACTTTGTAGGCCTATATCTTAATAAGTTATACAATTGAAACGCTATTTCTTAGTAACTACTAAACCAATTTTCATGATTTACGTATAAATTATTAAGGAGCATGATGAGTATATTTTTGCAGCATTTCCTTTAAATAGGCCTATACGACTATCCTCAGGGTTAGCCTACATCCTATATCTCTTTAAAATATCGGGCGAATTTAATTATTATGAAAGATTAGGATTAGGCCTAAAACTGGTAATTATTAACATTATACACATTAACCTACCTTTTTACTGGTTTAGCCTAATACAGGTGTTCTTATGTTTTAAAAGTGAAATGTGCGGGGGTCACCGTTAGACAACGTGAATAGGAAGGCACGGCGTCTAGACTAAACTTGGTATTTGATTGTTCCGTTTGTATTGGTGTGTCCCATCAATCATCAGAGACACATGAATCTTTATAATTTTCTTTTTGTGGATGGTTTTAATGCGATCTAATTTAACTTAATACATTGTCAACTTTTAGAAAAAAAATTTATAATTGTCTGGTTTTGAATCAAAGAAACCTTGAATAGGCCTAACTTACCAACTAAACGTTTTGAGGTTATCGCGCACGCACAACAGTCAGATTTCCGATTTCTTTATCGTGAAATTTCATTGACCAAGGCTATGAAAAACGCTACTTTCCGGACAAAATTACAAACAGCTTAATGTGTCTGTTTCTGGTGTTGTTGCATAAAATAAAAACGGATATGAGCAAGTGAGTCAACTTTGGCACCGAATTCCGATGCTTTCGCTTTCGCGAACGACATAGCGCGCGTCATTTACAGCTCGCCCGTTTCCATAGCAACCATTGGCTTCTAGATTCCGCCAACCTTAGAGAAATGAATGCAGAGAGTCACTGTGTTTGTTGACCAACAGTTGGGGAACTTTGTTGGTAAATCCTAAGCTGTACAGTCATAAATGATTTGTTTATTAAAAAAAAAACTTTAGTTTTAATTCTACTCGATATAAAAGTATACTTTTAAAAAATCGCCCCCCCCATCACGGACAAAAATACCCTTTTTTCGACCCCCCCCCAAAAATTTCAATGACGCAGTCTGCGTCGTAACCCCCCCCCCCCCCTGTGGGCACCCCTGGCGTGACTTATAATTATTGTAACTATAAACCTTTTTTCACAATGCAAGTGGAAGAGTGGAAGCATTGACTTTGTACACTTCGTTAGTGTACATAGTCAATGGTGGAAGTGAATCATGATAGCGTAGCATTTGGCTGCATGTAGGCCTACTGGTCAGCTGATCTTACGAACTGAAAAAATGGCTCGAGCGCTCGCCCGGGGCCTATGAAACAACGGGCCTGCATTCTTCCCCCCACTGCCTGATTGAGTATTGGAATTATATAATTATCAGAGGATTAGCTGAAATTGGGCGGCATCTGGTCACTTGACCAAAAATGTATGTAGGTCCTTTAGTTTTCGTAGGCCCTGCCCAGACCCAGATCATGTGTTGTCAATAACAAATGGTTGTGTCAACAAAGCTTGAAGCTTTGAAAGCTTGAACAAACGGGAAAGCTGAATAAGTACGAAGTAAGTAAGTAAGTAAGTATGCTTTATAGTACAAGTGAATTTGCTTATTTAGTTTATTAAAACTAACAGCATTGAAAATTTAGCCATGCACCTAATTTAATGCTTCACTGACTGAAATTACTGTAATTTTACATTTAGAGTTCACAGATATGCCAATTAATTAATGTAGGGGGAGCGGATCCAAATCTCGCCTCGGGGCGCCTTTTACCCTCGGGGCGGCCCTATCGTCAAAATACCCCCCGTCGCAGCAGACCTGCGTACTCAGTGAATTTCCAAATTAGTAATATTAATTTTGACCAGAAGAACTTGTAAACAAAATTTCATTACATGCTCATAAATAGGAAAATATAGTCTATTCTCCTAAATGATAAATATAGGGGAAGAGTATGCAGGTATGCTGCCATGGGGAACACTAAAAGTAGATTTTAAGCATAAACAAAATTTATTTTTGGCCATATAAAGCCATATACTAAGTTTCATCAATATCTATCCATAATTAAATAGTTTGCCTATTCTCCATATGATTAACATGGGAAAAGAGTATGCAGGTTTGCTGCCATGATAAGTACAAAAACCAAGATTATTTAACATAAATGGTTAAATCTCAACCAAATGAAGCTAAATATCAAGTTTCGTCCAAAAATATTAATTAATAATTGAAATAATAACACATCCTTATTCTCCATAAGATTATAATGGAGCGCCAAAATACAATGTACTGTCTTTAGAATTTTTAATATCTCGGTAACCAATGGAGATAGAGCAAAGCTTCATATTACTAAATTGTGTGTTTTTTGAGCTAAATCCAATGGTCAAAATATAAATTTAAAATGTTTTAAAATTACATATGAAAAATGCAAAAAAAACCCATTTTTGGAGTACAAAACCCCCCAAAACTACCCCTTCCGGTAGGTCGATATGTCTGGTTTACGAACTCATCTGAATAAACGTAGGATTATACATCTCTACCAAATTTGGTGTCGATCAGACCGTTTTTACGAGAGTTATCGTGTCTAGGGACACACACACACACACACACACACACACACACACACACATATATATATATATATATATATATATATATATATATAAATTTTAGTGACTATTATTTTTGTTCTCTGAGCACCTAAAAACGAAAAAGTAACATGGTCCCGGGCTTAGGTCTTACCATGAGACCTACGGTAATAGCTTATTCCCTATGGGAAATTCGCTAAAGCTTGAAAACTAAAACTATTGTGATTTGTCAAATAATATGTCATTTTCTGACATTAAAAAAGTTAACTTAATCCATTTTGGGAATAAACAATACTAAACTTACTTGTTGAATTTCATTGTAGACAAACAGACGTAAAACTAAGCAAGATAAGGCTATGTATAAGATGATAGATATTTGTTTGTTTTGACCTAAGACATAACCTGGTGAAGTTTGTGTTGATAATATTTTGACAACCTGTATATAGTTTTACAAATGAAAATTTAGAGTCAATGGATTGTTTAAGTAACTTATTTTGAAGCCTTATTAGAAAAACTATAAGACAACCATTTTGGTCTTAAACCGTAGGAAATTTATTTTACTTTAAAAATGATAATAGATTATTTTTATGAAAAATTGTACCTTCGGGGTCAAAATTAGCTAACCGTAAAACAGTGCAAAATTTAAGCTTTTTGGCAGTGAAAGGACCGGCAACGAGGTCGAAAATCTGGTTTAGCATCTCGGCACTACGGTATCGCAAACTATGTAAAAAAATAAGCCCACTAAGTTATCCCATTTCATTCAAGGTAAAGTGTATAAGTTAGTTGTAATTGCGAAATAGTTGATGTGCCAAGGGTAAATCACCTACATATAGTAGGACCTTCATCATATAGCATGTTGTCCCGGTAGCATTGATTTTGTATAGGCCTTTAGCCTACAACTGTTTCGTGGTACTATCACCATCGTTACAGTCTGTGAAATTGACAGCACAAGTTCAGTATTCATTGAAGATCGGTAACTTTTGTAATCTTATGCCATCTATAAGAATAAAAGACAGCAAGATATTTTTAATTGTGAAAATCTTTACATCTAAGGCCGGTTCCTACGTGGGCGACAGATGCGACGCGACGAGAGCGACTGGAGCGACACCAGCGACAAGCTTGCATCGCCATAATGTTACACATTGTAAATTGTTGTCGCTCCTGTCGCCCACTAAGAACGCTCCAATGCTTATACATTTGTTTGAAAATTTGTCGCTCTCGTCGCGTCGCATCTGTCGCCCACGTAGGAACCGGCCTTACTACCGTACGCTTACATATCTTCTTCGTTTGGTTAACTCTTTTTACAAATAAATTTCCAAATTTTTGTAAATGGAACTTGGATAGTTCATACTTTCCATTTTTAAATATGTATTTTAACCAGTTTTTTTACAATATAAACCTAGACTGCGTTGCACTAAAACTATCTGGTATCTTGCAAAATGTGATACAACTAACGTTTTAGACGTAATGTTTTGTTTTAAAATTAAGATTAAGAGTCTAAGATTTTAATTTAGGTAGACAAAAAATAATGTTTCTGGGAATAAATACAGAGAATTCTCAGAATACGTTGACAGTTGACAGTGGCCTCCATACTATGACGTTTCGCGTCCTCACCAGTTTACGCGACGTTCAAGGTCATTGCACACCCCCCCCCCCCAAATAAAACCACCATCCGAATGTTTAGTTGCTATTGTCCTCTCATGGAAACCGCTCCCCGCGTAATTCGGTCCTGGATCCACCCTGACCGGCAAAACAGATGTTTCGTCGATAGAAGCGAGGGTCGAAAACAGGTGATATCTATGTAGTGTGATGAAAACATATTTTTTATCATTCTGCACGAAATCAGCCTGTTTTTTGTTCTCTCAATAGTACCAAAACCGATTCTTTCTTGTCCTAGGACTGAAAAATCATCTGGAGAATTTTTTAGGTCCTAGTACTGAAAAGTCAGCTGTTTGACAAGTATATTAATATTCATTCATTAATGTTGGAGAGCACAATTTTGAAATTCATACGTTATAAAGAGCATTGCTTGTAAATAACAGGAATATAAACACTGCATAATACTTACTTTGTAAATATAACTTTAAAAATACAAATTTTTTAAAATATTTTTAACGATTAAAAGTCTAATTTCGCATTATGATAAAATACGTTGTTCATCACTCGGAGCAAAAGTGTCTTTTTGATGCTTAATCGTTTTTAAAAACTCGGCTGCGCCTCGTTTTTAAAACACGATTGCGCACCAAAAAGACTCACTTTTGCTCCTAGTGATGAAAACTACTATTTTACGTGAGGCAATAAAAATAATTAGCCAAGCAATGATCTGTCATGAAGTCTGGTTGAAGGGCCAGGTGTCCCTAGGATAGATATTGCTTATATTCCCCCTCCCATATACTTGCTGTTTATGTTACGGTGGCTTTAAGTGTTGGCAGTACAGAATTCATGGAAATGTTTGGCACATTGTCTGAGGTAAATGGTAGGTTATAAAACATGGCTCCAGCGTAAGCAGCTTTCTTCTCAAAGAGTTTCCTGTGATGAGGGGACAGGTTGAAGTCCCCAGCGCGTACCTGGTGTTGTAAGGGTGGAAATGGCCATTTTTCTTGCGAGGCTTCTGGAGCATGCCAACTCTACAGCTTCAAGGACGTATACAGCTACCACCATGAGAATTATTCCCCTTTCCTTGAAAGTCACTCTGATGCTGTCCCGCTGACCTAGTCTTGCCATGGTTCGTAAGGCTTTTTTCTTGTTTGAAGCTCTCTAGCCCTCTGGTTTCATAGATATTTGTTTGAAAGCTGATCATTTGAAATTATTCCTATTGTTCATTGTAGTCTGCTGATATTCCAGAAGAGATACCGGTATCAACAGAGTTCCCTGAGAGAGTTGGGGAATCCCTGAGATACAAAGTAGTCATTGAAGTGTTGCTAACTAATGTAGGCTCACTTGTAGGAGAGTTGTTGATTTTCAATGTGATGATGGCTCTCATGAGTTTCTCTGTTACTGCTTTCTCTGTTTATGGTATTCAATATTTCTTTGTTTTGATTGCTCGAGTTTGTTATTCTGTTTACTGGTTTTAACTTACATAGGCGTAATAATTGCACATCGGTGATAGGGGCAGCAGCGGTACATTTAGTACTATGAAATTAAACTAACTAAAAATGTAATAAATATCTATAATTATTTTCCTACATTTTTTACTTGCGTTTAACTATTAACAATCAAATTATTTATTGTATTTATCTCTTTTTAAATTTGTTGCCACCCAGGAAAGTGCCGCACTAGGCGGTCGACTAGTTTGTCTAGTGGGTGCGCAGGCCCTGATTTTAAGCCAGTTATAATTTTTTTATTCCATATTCAAATTTGTTCTTTGGAGCTCTTTGCTTCTTCTCTCGCCTCTCTCACATCCCTTCTCCTTTCATCCCTTCTCCCTCTTCCTCCCCCTCACCCTCTCCTCCACTCCTCTCTCTCAGCCTCTCTCGGTGTGTGTGGTAAATTATTTGTCGCAATGTCGTACCATCCAATTTGTTATTATTGAGTTAGGAAGTCTCAGTAGTTGTTCTGTATTTCTTGTAAATGGACTTTGGAAAGTGGTGAAGTTCCTTACTTTTTGAAGTGACAATAAAAATTGCCCTTTATTGTGACAAAATGACGCTTTCATTGAAAACTGCGCTTGGCCTTGCAGCAGGAGCTACTCTTTTCATAGGGTACTGCATTTATTTTGATCGGAAAAGAAGAAATGACCCTAATTTTAAGAAGAAGCTCAGGGAAAGTAAGTACTCTGTGTTGAATTCCTTCGAAAACACTTTTTAATTTTATTTAATTAGGTACTTATGCCTAGGGCTTGAATTTTTAGCCAGAGGCCCTGGGACTAACTTAGGTTCTTTATAAGGAGGGAATGTTGCACTGACCTGTCTTAACAATATCAATTCAAACTCTCTACATGGAACTGTAATCCTAGTAATTAATTTTCAAATGCAACCTTTTATTTCCTTTGACAAACAGCACTGGGTAGGTCTGATCCCTACCTTGTAGGCACGTATGACAAGGCCTATTAGCTAACTAACATCTCACATAAAGATGGAAATTACAGCACTTTTGACGAATGCAATGACTGACTGATGACATTCATCTACTAGCCTACTTTAGTCATTTTGTATAGAGAATTCCTGTGTGACAACCAACAAAAGGGCTTAGTTTTAATCAAAGCAGCTGAAGATGAACCGTATTGGTTTAAAACATGTTGCACAATAACACCATTTGACATCTAGGCTGTAAGTAAATTTACTTAGGTAACCCCCCCCCCCAAAAAAAAAAAAAAAAAAAAAACAATTGTTTTAAACAATTCATGAGTGTTTAACTTAGGCTATTGAATGTGAGATGGTAAGCCCTCATATTATTGGCCATAAAAATATTATTCTATAGTCGTCTATCTTCTTATTTCTATAAGGGTTTCGTCTGTTACGGGTCATTCCATATCAAGTGATCAAATGCAAATTACCTCACTATTTTTTATGGGGTTGATATTTTTTTATTAGATACATATATGCAAAATAAACTTAAATCTGAAAAAAGAAATTTTTTTTCTCTTTTAGTTTTTTCAAAATTTTATTTCAAAGTTTCAAAAAAATTGTGTTTTTGCGCATTCACTGATTTACATTTCATTTAATATCTCTGGCTAGAATCAAGATAGAAAGGTAAAATAAAAGCCATTCTATTCAGAATCAAATTGGCTTTAATTTGATATACAACATGAAGGTATTTGAAAAATTTAAATTTTTGATCCCTCAAACTCAAAATTTTGAAAGCGAATTCCAAAAAATTAATATAATTGAAAATTTTCAAAAAAATACCATAAATTCCTGATGTTACTACTAAGTTGTGTACAAAATTTCAGTTTGGGATCTCAATGGGATCATATTGAAATTAATTTTTATACATAAGCGTGTAATGGAAATGGACACCACATAGCCTTTAATACACAAATTAATTTTGTCAAAACATTTTTATTAAGTTTATAACCAATTAAAAGTTAATTTGTTAAAAAATACCTTCACATTTTCATTATTAAGAGTGATGGCTACTGACCAGTAAACTCTACTTCATAATAAAGGTCGATCACAGTCTATAAGTTCAGCTTTTTGTTGCTGCTATAATTTCATTTGGGACATCAAATATGTTCTTCCAGTAGCTGTGGTAGGGTTCACTTTAGTTAATTTTGACTTATCACTTTAAAGATGACAGGTTTGTGTCAGTCGTGGTCAGACGCTCGGCTCTTTTGAAGAAAGTTAAAAACCCTTGCTGACGGGAAACGTTTTATAAGGTTTTTCCAAAACGTTGGAATTAAAAAAAATTAATACCTCCACTGCCCGTAATTATGGGCCAATAGGCCTGTGCAGTGATCTAAAGACAGCAAGGTACGGTCTTGGCATTATAGGCTAGGTAGAGGTGACCGCTCATGTTTTTGCGTGTAATGTCGCCCAGGATCGAACCGAGGACTGCTGGCTTGTAATGCCAGAGCTCTACCACTGAGCTGCCGCTCCCGTATTAGTTGGTAATATTTTATAGACTATTTGTACTTCGGTGTCCAAGTAAATGTCCATACGGTAGCAAAGTTTTGCCGATGCATAGGCTATGTAGTATCACCATATATGTATTTTTAAAGACCTATCAAATTCTTCAAACTATATCAAAATATGGCTTATGACCTGTATGATTAGCCTGTATGAGTCTCCGGTTTAAAGCTCTGTGTCGGTGAACAGACGCCAAGGCGCCACGCCGCCATTTATTTAACAGCTACACTACTGCGCCTGCGCCCCTCGCCACCAGTCCACCTGTAGACACGATTTTGTGGTGCGCCCTTATCAGTGCATGAAGTATAATAGTACATCTAAAAACAAGTTGTCAGGTCCTGAATATTTCTGAGTTTGATTGAAATAAGAGTGGTTTCTTCAAATTAGGACTTCATTAGATGTTTAATACAGTTGTAAACAAAACAAGGTAATTAATAAACCACTTTTAAGTAAATCGCATTGAAAAGTTTCTTTATAAGCTTCTAGCCATTTCAAAATGCTTTTAAAAGCCTAGTACCGAGTGGTAGCTCTCCAATAAGGCGATGGTGGCTGGCAAGTGTGTCATGTTAAAACACGATAAAAATGAAGATGTAGAGTTAACATTTCTACATCCTTCTGGTCCTACCTGCGTCCTGGTTTGTTTTCCTAACATAATATCTTAAAAGTATATAAATCAAATATTAACTAAAGTGAACCCTACCACAGCTACAGGAAGAACATATGTAATGTCCCAAAATAAAATCAAAGCAGCAACAAAAAGCTGAACTTTAAGACTTCGATCGACCTTCATTAAGTACAGTGTAATCAGTTTATAAAATACTACCGGTAGTCATCACTCTAGAAAAGAAGGCCTTCTTAGTGAACAAATCTAAAATTTACATTTCTCTTAATATGGAAAATGTGTAGGTATTTTTTAACTAATTAACTTTTAGTTGATTGTAAACTTAATAAAAATTTTTGACAAAATTAATTTGTGTATTAAAGGCTATGTGGTGTCCATTTCCATTACACGCTTATGTATAAAAATTAATTTCAATATGATCCCATTGAGATCCCAAACTGAAATTTTGTACACAACTTAGTAGTAACATTAGGAATTTATGGTATTTTTTTGAAAATTTTCAATTATATTAATTTTTTGGAATTCGCTTTCAAAATTTTGAGTTTGAGGGATCAAAAATTTAAATTTTTAAAATACCTTCATGTTGTATATCAAATTAAAGCTAATTTGATTCTGAACAGAATGGCTTTTATTTCACTTTTCTATCTTGATTCTAGCCAGAGATATTAAATGAAATGTAAATCAGTGAATGCGCAAAAACACAATTTTTTTGAAACTTTGAAAATTTTTTTTGAAAAAACTGAATGAGATAAAAAATTTTATTTTCTTCCTTTTGATTGTGTTTGTTCTAATGATTCATTAAACCAAAAACTATTAAAAAAGAGAAACATGAGGGAAAATTTTATTTTTTATTTGGATCACTTGATATGGAATGACCCTTACGTCCCTTTTTCTCTCGACCTACTGAACCGATTTTTAAGATTGAGGTGTCATTTTTTAAAGCTTAGGATATAGCATTGGTTTATTTCTAGAGGGTGCTTTCAAATGTTTACCAACTTTTATTGCAATAACTTATCTCAAATGTGAATTGTAATTTAATAGCTGATTAAACGTCCCTTCAGATGAATTTTAAAGCCAGATAGGCCTACTAAACAAAAAGAGATCTCTGTTAGGCTACTTCATAACCAACATACATGTACTTTAGGTTAATTTCTCTCAGACAGAATCATAAAATGCACAATTTGCGCATGGGCCACCTCCTAGGCCTATATTATTACAATATTATCATTATTAAATTAAGGTATCATTAATATTATTACAAATATGTATAAATATTATACCCAACGCCTATTAATTTTATGAATAGGCCTAGGTTTAGGCCTACATTCTGAGTTAATGTTTATGCTTTTAGGAGAGGCCTAACTTTCATTTATAAAATAGTATTAAGTTCTGGTTTTTTAAACCACTGAACAGCTCATTAATTGTGAAGGAAATAAATGTTTATACTAACAATATAGGCAGTATGATAGTGCTACACATCCATATACACCTGGTGGAACTATCGAATGAAAATAATTGATCAATAAATTAAAACCGTTATCATACCATAGGCCTATGTCATCGATATTTAAATAATAAATCAGTTTAAATCTATAGGTACCTACATCATATCGGATTGAAAATAACATTAACCTATATTATTAGGCCTATTTAACGCAACAAAATTTAATTTGATCCAACCTATAACTTACACACTAAACTTCCAGTAATTTGGCATCCTATTATACGGCACAATTGATAATCCGGCACCACTATAAGAACAATTATATTGACAGAAACAAAAATAACAACAGGGCGATCGAGTTTGTTTGGGATCGAAAGTCGCGTCAAAGCAACGCTGTGTCGTACAAAGCGTATTGTACAGTCTAATAGGTTAGTGGGAGACAGTCATGATACTCCGTCACTTAGGTTGTCCGCCCAGTAATTGAGTTTAGCTACAGCCATCGGAAAATCTAAAACTTTTTTTTTCAAGTATCGAAAATTTCGTGCTGATTCAAAAAAAAAAGTTGACGAGAAGAAGATCCGTGAAAACTGCCGCTTTACCATAACAAAGCTTCCATTTCTTTTCCTCAAGTTTCACGACTTTGCTGTGTAAAAAATTACTAGATTTATAGTGAGGTGGTGGTTTTCACGGATCTTCTCGTCAACTTTAGTGACCAGTTTGTCAGTCACAATGCTCAGTCGTCCACTCTTCTGCTCATCATGAAAATTTTTTCGGTCATTTGTAAACTGAATACACAACTTATGCACAAAACTTTCATTCAAGACATTGTTCCCATACACCTTGCACACTTTGCGATAAATCTCTATTGGTTTTTTAAAATTTTTTTAGAACAAAAACTGTGTTACCGATCGCACTTCGCAACTGGCGGAGTTTTGTGGAGGAGCGGCGAATTTTAATTTAAAAATATAGAAAGCGGGCAGCGCGACGAGTCTTCTAGTGTCGCGGCTGGACAGCCACTGATTCCCCGAGCACTCTCATACCCTAATATAGGCAATACTCGCGCGCCTAGTGTGGCGTAAGACGGAAATGTTCCTTACTTTCGGTATAGCCCTCGTACATATCCTATGTGACTTTAGCTTCAGGAAGAGTAGGATTCAAGTTTTTTTTTTGGATTTCCAGTATCCCTTATAGGTACAATGTAAGTTAAAACTAAGTTACAAAGAAGATCCTTGCCTAGGCCATTCAGGTGCAGTCCGTGGTTCATATACATCCCCCTTTCCAACAAGCAATTCAACCTGAGAAAGCCCCATCAATTTTCACTACACTTTTTCTTCACAAGAGAGTTTTGTTTGGAAATTAGCTTATTTGTCCCCTTTTTGTCAAACCGCAAGGGAGCCTCCACCCAGAGCACCTTGCCTCTCGTGTTGATGTTCCTCAGAGCGTCCAACTTACTCTCGAGTCCTGCGATGCTATCCTCGGTGACCTCGTTCACATCTCCAACGAATACCAGGCAGTCACCCTCAGCAGCGGTCTGAGCGTCCTTGCAGATTCTCCCTCACAAGCTGGGCAAGCGGCTGGTCCGGCCCAAACCAGGACTGTACACCGAAGTCACCTCCAGCACCCACTCAGATCCTTTCTACTTTTACTGTACACCTGGGCGGTCTCGGTGAAATTAAGGTTGGATGTTCTATTTTCAGGAAGGAAGGCAAATAGGGAAGCTGCAAACAATGCAAGAAATGGAAAAACAAAGATTCCTGACTTGAAAGACCATGAAGCTGTCCAAATGTTCTTCCTTCAGGAGGTAAGACTTACTCCATAGGAACTAGGCTACCACATACTGTACTAACTTGTGGTTGGTGTCACTGGAGCTATTGCAATTGAAAGACTCCCCATCACTTAACCCTAGAAGTGCTCATAGTTATTAACCCCAAGTGTTTTTGTGTCGTTTGTCAACTAGCCTGGAAAGTAGAGTTTGCGGATAGTGAAATTTGACTTCGGATCGGGTAGTTTAATTTCGGATTGGGTTCGGATCGGATAGTAAGGAGTTCGGATCGGATTTTATTCGGATTCGGATACTCGCACGGACAGAGTAAACTGTTATATTACTCAGAATTAAAATACAAATTAATTAACAGTAAAATCTTAGCACTTTATTCCTAGGAATGCATGAAAAATGTTAATTTTATTTTTGTTTAATATAGAAATGTATAGGCATATATTGATTTTTTTTGTTTTGTTAAGTATTTGTTAAAAACTAGAATTATAATTTACATTTTGGACAAATACTTTACAATGACATATAAAGAATTTTCTAAATAAATTTCTAGATAAATTTTTCTCTCCCAGAATTAGGTAATTTTTTTTTGTTTGAATACATTGATAGTAATATTTTGAGAAATAACTTAGGGTTATGACCAAAAAAGGTCTATTTCATTCATTAGGCCTAGGCTATATGCAAGTTTTTGATATCTTTCGAGTCACTGTGATGACATTGCTGTATACAGTAGCCTAGGCAGCTTGCACAATAGGCATTCAGCCTGTTCTTGGTTTTTCTAAAAATATTTCCAAATCAAACTCTTTTTCTTTCTTGGCTCCATAACTGAGTAGTTATCAACTAGGCCTAGCCTATCCGATTCTAAAAAATTAAGTTTATCACATGAAAAGGTATTTACAGTTCGTAACTTCAATTCAAATTTTATCTCGTACGCTGTCGGCTGTAGCAGTATTCCCATTCCCAGACTTCAAAACATCGTACCACACGATAATAAATTATTGCACGCCACAAAAATGTCGTGTCCATCAATGTAATTAGTGATTGATGTCGGGAATGATTTGATTTTGTAATATTTTAGGCGCAAAAAATCAATTATTTTCTAAAACTATCACTAATTATCTTTAAAAATAACGGCAAATCTTTGGGAGGAAAATCAGGGTGACGTCGGAGAATGAGTATAACTAAGTATTATTGTGTACTTGGAAACACTGTCGTCTACTGCGCTGGACAACAGAATCAAATAACCACAGACTAAAATCGTGACACACTTGGTCAATTCTGGTGTTCCCCCATACCAGTTAATTCCAAGTCGGTGGCTGTGGAGTGCTAGTGAGGGTTCACTAGCCCCCGTTGTGATTGAAATCGGAACCTAACGCTACAGCCAATCACGACCACTGTTAGAATGGGTTGTTTTACTCCATCCGCTTGAGTCGCTAATATACAGTACACTCTCGTTCATCGGACTCGGCGACATCGGAACTCCGCTTCATCGGAACTGAAAATCTGGATATTATTAATTTTTTTTTCTTACGAAATAAATAATTTTTCCGTTTTAGCGCCTTCAATTTCCATTCGTTCTATCGGCACAACAGTGAAGTATCACATTTTGCATCAAACGTCATCAGGCGTTTTACATAATCTGTACCCATCGATGTGATTTACGAGGCCGTGGAGTATTCGCACAAAATAGAAAGAGGAGGGGGCAGGAAGTGAACATCCGGTTCGACCGCTTCCCAAACTGTCCTTCAGTCTGTCTAGCGTCGCGACTGCACCTGTACGTGGAAGTTAGTTGACTGCTGGAATATGAGTGGAATATGAGAATAAAGATTTTGGATCTTCATTTCCTGCGTTGTTTTTATTCCTATCTGTTCATTGTTACCATGTTTAAAGTTTGAGTGCCTTATTTTCATAAAACCTCTTGTGTTATCTTAAAAACAAGAGTGAATACAATCACGATAGTTCACCGTACGGGCGGAAATGATGACTCACGATGGACTCCGCTTCATCGGAATTTTTGACATCCGAACCGGCCGTCCGCCACATTAGTTCCGATGAACGAGAGTGTACTGTATCAGATTTGTTTTAACAACCATTGCCTTGAGTGGGCTATATCTTGGGGACACCCTAATACCTGGAGTGTCAATACTAGTGTTGATGACTGTCTTCAATTTTCAAGTTTTCGAAAGAGATGATAATAATTTATTGAGTCGTGTTTTAATCCAACATTGTATTCATACCTAGAACGAACGCGATCGTCAGTATCATTCCAAATGTAGTTTTTGGGGGGTTTAAAGGATTTTATGCTCATATACACTATCTATCCGAAAAAATCGGATATTTTTCGGATTGTATCCGACGCCTGTTGTACATTCGGATCGGATCGGATATCCGAATCCGATCTGGTTTTCCAGATATCCGCACACCTCTACTGGAAAGATTGATTTTAAGATCTGCTTTCATATAATACTCTTATATAATTTTTGCCAGTAGTGGCAAATTTATTACGGTAACCAGGTAGGCCTACGGTAATCAATATGTTTTCAGTTAGTTTCTGATAATATTGTTATACCACTGTAGTTGGTTTTGTTGATGTCGTTATTAAGGCAGATCTCTTACATTATACATAACAGTTATCATATTTCTATATAGTATTGTTGGCCTAAAATTGGTATATTCCTCTTGAATATTAGCCATTGGTTGTTTAGCCATTAATTAATTAATAACCTTGTCTAAAGAACCAGTTGATCCTAAACAGTACTGTAACAGAGCTACACAAGACATCACACCCATTCTACCCTAATCCTTCATTCATATTTGCCTTAAAATATGCCCTGATAGCGTCAGCGACTTAAAAAGTGATTAAGTGAATACTAAATTACCGTAATGGAATTATGCATCTGATTGCAGAACACTGACTTTCTTTATGATTCTCTTAAAAGCAGAACCCTTTTAGCCTTCTGTAATGGCGCACAATATAGGCTACTGTAAGATTTTCTGCAAGCTTAGACTTAGCAAGTAATTGCTCATTATCGCTATTTTGAAAGAGATTATAAAAGTTTTGTTTAAAAATAAAGATACAAGTATCTTCTATAAATTATGTCATAAAGAAAAGTAAAATTATTTTTTTGTTTCTGCCACAACTCACCTCTTTGCCACAGCCATTGTGACTTAATTGATCTCCATGCTGTAGTCAACGTTCGTTATGCGGCCATTATTTCTACAACAGACGATTTTCCTGCCGCATCACGTTGGTGCCGCGGCCCAACTTTCTCTTTCTACGACAATGTTGTATCGTCACCAGTTGTCCTGCTTTAAGGTTGATTCCTAACCAAATGACTTGGCTTCAATCATGTAAAATGAATCCTTGAAAGTGCAATTGGCTTCTAGGTGCAACAAGGCGAGGAGCTACTGAGTGCCGGAGATGAAGAGGGGGGAGTGGAACATCTAAGCAATGCAGTCGCCGTCTGCGGCCAGCCTAACCAGCTGTTGCAAGTGCTGCAGCAGACGCTTCCGCCTCACGTGTTCCAGCTGTTACTGTTGAGACTGCCTGCTGCAGGCCAGGTAAGGGTGAGGGAGAGGTGGGGAAATTGTAATTCTCTGAAAAGTCTTGGAATCAATTGGTAAGACCATTCATGGGATCGATTCTGAAGCGGTAGCTAATCGGATGAATCCTTCAAGTAAATCTTGTTTAGATTTTGGACTGTCCACCTTGGTGCGTAATCAAACAGCTAATGATCTGGAGTGCTAGAAACAGCAGTCTACCCTTTTCCCAATTTATTCAGCCCAAGGTTATCGTGAGTTGAACTTAAGTTGTGTGCCAAATGAAGCTTACAGCAAACCTTAGCATTGCAAGATGATGTACAGAGTTAAAAGGGAACAGTAATTTAATATCACTAAAAAAAAAACATGGTAAGTATGATAGGCCTACTTAAAAAGTATCAGTAAACGTAAACAATAAAAAAAACTTCAATTGCTATACCGTAGGCTTAATTATTTTGTTTACTAGTTGAAACCCTCCAGTTGAAACGAAAGAGTGTGCACAAAATGGTGTAGGCCTATGGTTTAAGATCAACCTGGAAAAATCTGCTAAGCAACAAATGGTATTTGAAATTTCAAGTGACTCCCGGTGGACTAATGAGAATTTGTATCAATTTTGTTGAGAAATTTTGCTACTTATAATATTTTTTCTTATGATGAAATATTTCACAAAATATCAACATGTGTTCTTAAGAAAACTTGGCTGACGTTTAGCCCCTGAACTACAATAATGCTAATGAGTATAGTTGGTTGTGAGTTGGCCCTGCACTACAAGTATCCTAGAACCTAATCATCAGTGTAATTTGAAGAGGGTGCATTCATGTCCAGACCCGTGGGGCCTGGGTTACAAACTTGTAACACAGAAACTCGGCGCCCGCTCTCCACCTTCCATCATGGAGGGCGCCACCATGGGGAGGATCGTCGCTGCGTTGTTTCCTGAACATCCACAGCGACCGCTGGTTGACTTCGGACGGGTAGAGGACGTTCCACTCTTCACTTTCGAGGAGCTGGAAACCTCCGTTCTCTCCCTGAAGAGCAACAAGGCTCCTGGCCCGGACGGGATTCCCAGTGAGGCTTTAAAGAAAGTATTTTCAATTAACGCTGACTTGTTGTTGAGAATGTACAATGCCTGTTTGGTAGAAGGGGTGTTTCCGGCTCCCTGGAAAACAGCCAGGCTTGTACTGATCAGCAAGGGCAAAGGTGATCCCGAACTGCCGTCGTCCCACAGGCCTCTCTGCATGTTGGACACGGCTGGGAAGCTGTTCGAGAAGCTGATCCGTTCCCGCCTGACTTCTGCCGTGGAAGCTGCCGGGGACTTATGCCCCCGTCAGTACGGCTTCAGAAAGGGACGGTCAACGATCGACGCTGTCACCGAAGTTCAGAGAGCTGTGGAGAGAGCCGAGAGCCACAACCATTTCTCCCGCCGAGTAGTGCTTCTTGTTACGCTTGATGTCAAGAATGCCTTCAACTCGGCGAGGTGGGTCGATATGTTGGATGCGCTTCGCAACACCTTTCGTATTCCTGCATATCTGTTGCGGCTCATCGAGGATTATCTACGCTCTCGAAGCCTGATCTATGACACAAGGGACGGAACGCGGACGATGGAAGTCACTTCTGGTGCCGCACAAGGTTCAATACTCGGCCCGGATCTCTGGAACGTTGCCTATGACAGCCTCCTGAGGTCCGAGATGCCTGAGGAAACCACTTTGGTTGGGTACGCCGATGACGTCGCAGCTCTCATTGCTGCACGCAACGTTGAGCTGGCCCAACTAAAGTTGAACCGAGTTATGCGGGTTGTCAACAACTGGATGTCCGATCACGGTCTCTCGCTTGCTCTTAGTAAGACGGAGATCGTGATTCTCACGAAGAAGAGGATCGACACCGTCGTCCCGTTTAGAGTGGGAAGGGAGGTGGTCACATCAACTCGTGCCGCCAAATACCTTGGGGTTATGGTGGACACCAAGTTAAGCTGGAGGGATCAGATCTTCCGTACGGCGGACAAGGCCGCTAAGGTAGTTACTCACCTTAGTAGGCTGATGGCCAATGTCGGGGGTCCCCGATCCAGCAGAAGACGTCTGTTGATGTCCGCGGTCCAGTCCGTGCTCCTTTACGGGGCAGAGGTGTGGGCAGGCGCTCTAGATAAGGAGTGCTACAGGCTGCGACTCGCCCGGGTTCAGCGTCAAGCCGCGCTCAGGGTGTGTTCCGCCTACCGGACAGTGTCCGAGCCTGCCGTCCTGGTGGTCGCCGGAGTCATCCCTGTCAAGCTCTTGGCAGGGGAGAGGAAAGCGATTTATCAGAGACAAGGCGAGATCGGCAAGGACACGGCAAGAACAGAAGAGCGCTCCCGAACCTTCCAGCAGTGGCAACACAGCTGGGAGCACGACACCCGAGGACGATGGACTGCGCGACTTATCAAGCAGGTCCAACCATGGGTGGAACGGCGGCATGGGGAGGTGGACTACTACCTGACCCAATTTTTGACAGGTCACGGCTATTTTCGGTCGTACCTGAACCGGATGGGAAAGACCGGTTCACCGGACTGCATTTATTGCCCGGGTGTTCCCGACGATGCGGAACACACATTCTTCCGATGTCCCCGTTGGGAAGGGCCCCGCCTGGAGGCCACACAAATATTTGGTGCATTTTCGGTGGACTCGGTCTGCCAAAAGATTTTGGAGGATGAGGGCAACTGGGATTGTTTGTCACAGTTCGTCCGGGGCATCCTCCTGGAAAAGAAAACCGATCTGGACCGCGAAGTGGCCCAGATCCCTTGATAGAGCGGCTGGATAAGGAGCGAGCCCGACGGGCGTAAGCCAAATTTAGGCCTAGCCTGACGTAATGTGATAAACAATTCCAGGTTAGATTCCTAAAAGAGTAGAGGAGGTTTTTTAGTGGGTAAACCCGTTTTTTAGGGGAGCCCCACACTACAGGCTGGCCACCTGTGTGCGTAATGCATTTTTCCGCCTCTCCCTCAAAAAAAAAAAAAAAAAAAAAAAAAAAAAAAAAAAAAAAAAAAAAAAATTCATGTCCACAATGAAGAGAATAGGGGCTGCATCGGCCACTGGCTGTCAGTGATAACCAATGGTGCCCTTTACAAAATTGACAAATAAGTTTGAGAAAACAAGAAATCATCGATGATCATATCTCTTGAGTATTTTCTCGAAATATAATCAATGTTGGACTCCAGAGGTTTGATTTGATGTATCAGCCCCACCAGAAGTGCAGCAGTCGGCAGCACTTGACTTGTAGTGGACATTTTGATTTCAAATTATGTTCGTTCCGCTCACTCGCCCTCTTCCATATTAAAGACAAGCTCGTTCGCTTTGCTCACTCGCTAAGCCGAAGGGTGCTGGGTCGATTTCACGAAACTGTCTAATTTCAGAGGTTGAAAACTTAAAAGTAAAGGTTATTAAAAATATTTTTTTTGTATAATCCAGAAGTAAATTGAATGTATAAACTAACATCATGAGTATCATTTCTAAATTTTTACTGTTTATTACTTTTTTATGCACTCTCCATGTATTTCTTACCTAAGTTTCCTTTCAGGTCACACTTTAATTAAAACCAATAATAATACATCTCTAAACAATTTGGGCAGTAATCATTTGACTGCTATAAATCTTCAAATAATTTGTATTTTTAGTTATGAATTGCTCAAATATATATCAACTATATTCAATAGTCTTTTTTTATAAATAGAGTAATTGAACTGTGACTGGAAGGAGTGTGACTGGAAAGTAAATCCGCTATGTTTTATTGTAATTTATCAAAATAAAATAAAAACCTACTTTTTCATCCTGTATTTAGTTTTAGCTATGACTGATACCTAGATGATTCTACCTATAAAACCAAAATAAATTATTTTTAAAAATTAATTAAAAGGCCTGACCTGAAGGAAAATAATTATAATACTCTAAACAACTCTCAAGTTTTTGTAAATTTGAGGGAAAAATAGTCAAATGTAAAACAGGAAACTACGTAGATCATGTTCGCCAATATTTCTACAGAACATTTATATATGTAAAACCAAAAAGTTACAAATTTGAACTACTATGTTCTATATTTACAGAAATATTGTTCTCAGTGAGTTAATTCTGGTAACACAAGTACATTTTTCTATAAAACCAAAATAATTTGTCTTATTAATTTAAAATCATCTAATTTATTTAATATAACTTAATCACAACCTTGTGCATGTGCTCAAATGTAATTATAACATTTTTAAACATGTAAACAAAGTCACTTATTTATGCAGCGCATTCCTGGAGACCGTGACCTTAATGGTAAATTGAGCCAAAAAGTTAAAAAAAATAATAACAATGAACATATTTAATAGTTTTATTATATGAATTGTATAGAAAAGAATCTCTTGTTGTTCATGGGCAAAGTTTAAACACACATAGTCATTAATGTTTCTTTTATAATTTGGGTGACTTAAAATTAGACAGTTTCATGAAATCGAACCTGCTGCATTTTGGTATAATTGTCTTAAACTACAGGTTAAAGATGTAACACATCTATAGTTATCAGCTGATTTTTGTTCATTTAATAAAATCTCCATAAGGATAACATGGAAACTTTGAAGGGCTCTATCGCGAAAACCGGATTTTTCCCAGACATGGGACCAGCTCCAATCAATTTCTAGTGGCTATATTCATTAAAAAAATAAAAAATCCTTGGAGCGAAAAAAAAATTTGCCCGTACAAACGGAGCTTGTTTTAGAGTAGCGTAACCCTTCTGACATCTGGGACCTACAGAGAGGCTCCTCTCTCTACTTCCACCTCCTCCTTCACTGGATGAAATGGAACTTCCTTCTGAATAGTCCTCTTACATTTGTAGGTATTACTCATTGGCTTTTTAAACTTTACAACAAATTAACCAATGTCGTTTGTTGGCAGAGATTCATGGCACACTCCACTACCTCTACTGCCACCGTGGTTGACGACGGAGTTGATTAAAAATTCTAACCTCTTAGTAGTCAGAGTATTAAATTTTGTTAGCTACTTGTTTTTATTTAAAATTTTCTATAAATTTTTGGACAATATTGTTGTCTAAATCAAAAGTGCTATAAATGTATTTCTTTTGTACATTTTTCCTTTTCTTTCATACTTTGGAACTATTTTATGTATAATTAAGACTTTATTAATTGCATGGATTTATATAAAAAATATACAAGATCATTTTGTGTTTTTAATTGATTAATTTCTATTGGGTTACTAATATTATATAAAATGCATATACTGTTTTGTAGCCCTTGTTTACCGTTTTCCTTAGTAATTTTTCCATAGCATTTGGTGATCTCATTTGTTCACTTTTAAATGTTAGAAACTAAAAGCTGTTAGAATTAAGTTTCCCAAGATAGATGCCTAGCACTTCTTAAAAATATGAATAGCCACAGATTATAACATTGTAAGTCACCTTATTACACCAAAAATATATAATAATCAAATAGTTGTATCGTTGCTGATGTATAGATATTATGAATATAGAAATATCTTGGGTTCACTTAACTATAGTGAACGTTTCAGCTTTCTTGTCTCAGGTCTTTACTGGTGTCTGTAGTGTGCCCGAGGATATATTGAAAATACGTTCTTCGTAAAGAACTTATTTTGGATGAATGTAAATTTGTCTATAAACTTATTTTTATAGCACAAAATGTTACTAAAAAAGAACGTATACAGAAGTTTTTTTTAAGTGAAATGAATATTATTTTTTAATATTGAAAGGGAAAATAATGATAAATAATTTTATGCCAAGTACTTTTTGCTTGACTAACGTTTTGTCAGTTCCTTAACTAGTTAATAAGTTTGAAAACAAATCGTAATCTCGTAAAATTTGAAAATTTGGTTGGTTCGGTCTCGTTGTTTTTTATTGCTCGGACACGAGCACTCTTCTTGGATTTGGTTGTTATGGATGTTGTTAACCCATCAGTGAGATGTATTTCTAACTGTATATTTTTATCCGAGGCCCACCTTGTTGAAATCCGATTGTATGTGTCTGTAGCTCAATATAGACTGATTTATTTTGATTGCGTCTTTATATTTCCCTCAATCAAGAGTAGAAGTATTTTTCAAACTTTGTATTTGAAGTGAGGTAAGTTCTTATTTAAGGTTGAGAAGATGTGATTAAAATAATGAAAAATAAATAAAAACCATTTGTGAGGTGGAAAGCGAAAAGGGACCTCTTGTTGGCAAAGTAAAATTTTTAGTACAGCTAAATACAGCGATTTCGGACCAAATCATCGATCTTCGGTTTTTTATCGATTATTAATCTATATTTTGTGTAGAAAAGGCGTATCTATACTTATTTAATACGCTAAGGGTTTTTTTGTCTTGAGAACTCCTCCTACAATTTTCAACCGATTTTCAAGTTTTTGGTGTCGTTGGATAGGGTTTAGTCTGTAGTTGTTTCTGCCAAAAACTGATGAGAATCGGACTGAAAATAAAGGTTCTATCCATCGTTGAAATCTAAAAATTTCCCATTTAAATAACATTGGGATTGAATAAAGCATTTTAAACATATGTTAATAATCAGCTGTAAATACGTGTAGTTTATGGTAATTACAGATATTCATAATATGGGATTGGTCGGATGTCATTGATTTGAGCTAAAGTAAATTTTTATTGTATTAAAATAAATTGCTCGATTTCGAGCAACACGTATACTAGTATCGGTTAAAAAGTCGAATCAAAGCTTAAACAAGTCGATATAAATCATTTTGTTAGTCACTGCATGCCCTGAGAAAAGGTACCTCTTGTCGCTTATGGGAAAATAACATGGCCGACAAGAGGGCCCTTTTCAACAACACAATTTGTAAAGAAACATTGGTTCAAAAATGAGTCTCTCCTGAATTCTAGCGGACACTTAGAGAACTAGGACGAAGTTCTAGTGAAAGCAGAACATCGTCTGATTATTTTGATACTGACCCGACAAGAGGTACCTTTTCTATAACTGAGGTTTTGGTTACAAAACTTTGAATTTCGTATACAGTCCTTTAAACAGTGGACAGCTATTACGTTATTGTAATTAATTAATCAGTAATTATCAACTAACAATATTCTATCAATGATAAGGGGGATAGTTCAATAATGAACAGGGCATTTTTATTGTAAAGTACAAGGTTGGTAGCAATGGGTATCGTGGTTGCAACCATCAGCTGTTGCCCCAGCTACTGCCTCTGATTGGAGTATTGTGACACTGTCTTTGTTCAAGTGTTATCAGTTCAGCTTGAATTTAGTTGTTTATCAGTTCGGCTTATAGTTAGTTGTTTATTAGTTCGGCAACGAAATGAGTAAAAGTGAGGATAAAGTTTTGAAAATATTAAACGAGTTGGGTGTCGGGGGCAACGGTGTCGACGTTCGAACTATCGATATTATTTTCTAATTAGGATGTTTATTTTGACTGTATTAAACTAATTATTGGATAAAACATTTAAACAACAATGTGGCAGCAGTAAATGTTCAGCATTGAAAAGGTATCTCTTGTCGTTATGGAGATATAACACTGGGCCGACAAGAGGTCCCTTTTCAGAAAATACCCTTGTGTACTACATGTTGCAATAAACACAGTATTAGCCTAAATTCTAGCGTTAGTTAAGGAAACTACTAGTGTTCTTCCTAAAGAGGACATTATAAGCTTTGCATTGAAACCAACATCATCGCTTAAATACGAAAAATATAGATTCTGAGTTTATTTAAACTTTTTAAGGGCATTTTCCTGAAAATGCCCTTCACGCTTCGAGAAAGTTCAAACGTCCATAACTCAAAAAAAAAAAAAAAATCATAGAGACATGAAATTTGCACCAAACTGTTAGGAATTTTAAGGTAATAATAAAAATATCAATAACTCAAAATCGGAAATTGCCGACAAGAGGTCCCTTTTCGCTTTCCATCTCACATTTGTAGTTAGTCCAGTAGAAAATATTATGTCGCAGCATTAATATATTACAATGAGGTATGTTTTTGTAGAGATGTCGAAACTGTAATTCAAGCACTCTTAGCTTCTTGCACAACTGTTAACTTCTTTGCCGGATGGCGCACCCAGTAGACCTGTCTGGATTGTGCCACCGTTGCACTGAAAATATGCAATCATATTCAAGATTAATCCTGTTATAACCCATAATTTTTCCAAAACATTTTTTTAAATGTCAGTTGAACCGGAAAGGGTTTTAGAATGAGTTAGAAAATGATAAGTATTATTGATTGTCTTAGAAAATTTGATTTTAAAGTAAACATAGTTCATAAAAAATAATACTCCCATTGCAACAGACCTGCATAATAAGAGAATTTCCAATGGGATTTGGTGATTCCTTTATTTTTACATTAAAAACTATAGGTTTGAGCATGATGGTTTGAACACTATGGTGTTGTAACAAATATAGGTTAATCTCTAGCGATTTGTTGGAAGGACTAAATTATTTGATGAAGTTAGTTTTTTATTTTCTACTAATAACACCAAAACATAGGCAAAAGAACTAAAATAGTAATATATGAATAGGTGATTGTAGTTTACTACCTAAATCCTTTTGCGGGATAATTTAGTGTTTGTGTAAACTTATTTCCCCAATTTCTTCATCTCGTAACAATTTTGTCTTTAATCCTCACAAAACAATAATTTTTCACCACTTACAAGAAAGTGACGTTGCCAACAAAGGAGAGATCGGGTAGCCACCTCATATGCGCCTCTGTTTTGGGCTCCGAGTCTAGATGTATTGCCGTATTCTGAAAAGCAGTCAGTCAGCAAACAAATTAACAACTGATTTACTAAATTGAAACTAGTATTAAAACTAGAAACCAATCATAAATTTTTAATTTAAAATTATTATTTGGATACATTTTTTAAGAGTGCTTACCAAACTACAAAAACATGGCCAGAGAATAAAAAGTAATTAAATTTCTGCCTTGTTAACCTAATCATTTTATCTATATATTAACAGGAAAGCATGGTTCTTTTCCTCCTTTTTTTCTCAGCTTTTGCACATTGTTGGAGAAAAACGTGCATACCGTTAGAAAGATGGAGTCCTGTAGATAAGTAGAATCCCATTATAATTCACATCGGCCCCCAAGAGTTTTGCCCCATGGGCTTTCAAAATTTCAATGTTAATCTTATGGAAGAAGGTCAATTGATTGACATCATTAGACATCTTTTATCATAACAAACGCAAATCAGGGAAAACGGATGTTTCAGTTATATAATATTTTAAAACTACAGTAATTGGTTCCAGATCCACTTAAAATTTTGGTCGGATTTCGACCAGTAGGTAATATTTAGTCATGTTAAATACTCACATTTGAGTTTTTTCCATCCAACTATCATAATATTACCAAATTTTCCAAACCATTTAATAATCCTCTGTCTCAAAATAGTGGTATAATCTCAAGGTGGTAGGTTGATTTCATAGACTTAACAAGTTGTTTAATGATAAACTGCTTATAATAATAAATTATTATCCACATTTTAAGTTTAGAAAGTCTACATAGTAGAGGAAATTCTGACAGGAGATTATTCTTTAAGAATTCATAAATATAAATTTACAGGGTGTCCAAAAAAAACGTTTACAGACTTTGGGATGTGATTCCTGATACAAAAGTAAAGAAAAAAGTTCCTATGAAGGTATGTCCGAAAATGCATATTTACCCAGATATCCGCCATTTTGTTTTTTCCACTTAATAATTTTTATTTCGGTGACGGATTGATCTAGGTACTTCATATTTGGCATGGATCTTTATAATACTGATGTCCATTTCCACAATAAAAATTATACCCTCCAGCAACTCCTTACTCTCCGGTACTCTGGTCACCTTCACAGAGTTGGTCTTCTCAGCAATGGATACGTCACCCGGTCCCACTTCATCCAGAATTTCGAAGTTCCCCTTGGTTGCAGCATTCGTTGAACTATAATGGTCATGTGTGCAGTGAGTCAAATTATCCCTCTTACACAATATATCAACCTGATCGACCATTCTATGAAAAAAACTTAATTCCGAGGGCATATCTGAAAATAACTTAGTTTTAGGTTCTCTATCTTCAGTTGAGGATCACAATGAGCCAGGGAAAGTTTATGTAAATAACCAAAATCCAGATTCTGATGGATCATGTTCATGCTTATTACTTCACTTAAATATTAGAGGATCCAGTTTGAGTAAATATGTAGTCTTGAAAGTAATGTTAGATTTTTTCAAATTAGAACCAAAAATAGTTTGTTTGTCGGAACATTGGATCAATGTAAATGATAATTTTTTGAAAAACTGTCTAAAGTCTTATAATTTGGCAACAATATTCCATAGAAATATAAAAGATAGAGGTGGTGTTTGTATTTTTGTTAGAGATGATGTCATTTGGAAGGAAAGATTAGATATTAACTCGATTTCCATAGAAGACTCTTTTGAGTGTACAGCTATTGAAGCTGAGAGTGTAGAAAACTCAAAAACTTCAGTTTTTGTAGTAGTTTACAGAACCCCAAATTATCAGAATTTAAAAACTTTCTTTTCATGTTTTGAAAAATTGCTGACTTGCCTTGAGGCTGATAAGTATAAGAAATCTATTTTTATTAGTGGTGACTTTAGCATTGATTTATTGGTTGACAATGAAAAATGCTGTAGATTTAAAGAGTTAATTTTGTCATTTGGTTATGAAGCATTATTCAATGAACCAACTAGGATAACTCCAACATCATCCACATGTATTGACAATGTGATTACAAATGCTTGTTCGAAGAACATGGACTGTAGGGTGGTTGACTTTGGGGTGTCTGATCATTTGGGTCAAGTAGTCTGCCAAAGAAATGAATTAAAGGTAAACAAAGAAAAAAAGTTTAAGTCAAATAGGGTAATTAATCAAAAAAATATTGATCTTATGGTTAACACTTTGTCAGAAGAGAGTTGGGAATATTGCTTGTCACAACACACCTGTAATGAAAGCTTTAATGATTTTTTAAAAATATTGTATAATTGTTTTTTAAATACCTTCCCGATCAAAACAAAAGCTGTTGTAGAAAAGGAAAGGAATCACGCTTGGGTGACAAAAGGCATACGCGTGTCCAGTAAGAAAAAATGGGAATTGTATAGAATCTCAAGATATAACTCTGACCCTGTTTTTTTAGAATACTTTAGGAATTACAAAAAAATTTTTAAGAAGGTTGTTTTGGCCGCAAAGAGAATGTATAATTTAAATTTGATTAAAAAAAGTGAAAATGTTAGTAAAACATCTTGGAATATTGTTAAAAGGGAACTTGACTCTAGTATTAAAGATAAATTTTGTCCAGAAGTTAGTATTGATGGGGAGGTGATCAAAGACCCTTTAGTTGTGGCAAACACAATGAACAAATATTTTTCTAGTGTAGTAGATAGTTTCCAAGACAATGCCTCTGTCACAGAATCCCTGGCTATTGCAAAACAAGCTCCTTTTAGAATTCCTCTTTCATTTGAATTCCGACCCGTTCCAGAATCTGTTGTCTTATCCTGCATCAAAAAGCTAAAAAACAAACAGTCTACAGGTTGGGATGAAATTCCCACAAGAGTCATCAAAGCTATTGCCTTATGCATTGTTAGACCTTTGACTCATTGTATAAATATTTCATTACAAACCGGATCATTCCCTGACAAGTTGAAATATGCCCAGATCATCCCTATTTTCAAAAAAGGAGATTCCCATGACATATCCAATTATCGTCCTGTTGCTCTCTTACCTGTTTTATCAAAAATTTTTGAAGAAATCACACTGTCACAATTAGTTCCATTTTTAGAATCAAATGAGTTGCTGAATAGAAATCAGTTTGGATTTAGGAAGGAAAGGAGTACTTCTGATGCAATTGTAGACTTCATAAATGAGGCAGTGGAGGCCTTGGACAGATCTCAGAGGGCCATCGGTGTTTTCTGTGATCTGTCAAAGGCCTTTGACTGCGTCAGGCACAATATACTGTTGGAAAAATTAAAATTGTACGGCATATCCGGCTCAGCTTTAGCATGGTTCACAAGCTATCTCTCCAACAGATTCCAACAAGTAGTGGTCACTGATAAATGTAATGTTAAGCGTTTTTCAGACTGGAGTCCTGTGGTTCATGGAGTGCCTCAAGGGTCCAAAGTTGGACCTCTTCTGTTTATTCTTTATATTAATGATCTAGCTTTTTCAGTTCCTTCCAAAATAATTCAATTTGCTGACGATACCACAATGTTGGTAAGAGCACCATCCATTCCCCTTGCAGTTAGTATCGCTTCAAAGGACTTATCATACATGGAAAACTGGTTTAGTTATAACGGTCTTCATCTAAATTGCTCCAAAACAAATATACTTCATCTTCATAACCAACAGTTGAATGCAGAGAACATTTTTCTTCAGCAGTTAGAATCAGGAAAACGTATTCAATCTGTAGAAAACACCAAATTTCTTGGTATGCATATCAATGAAAATCTCAAATGGTTTGATCATCATCATCAACTAAACACTTCTTTAGCCAAAGCTTTGTTTGCATTGAGAGTGGTTTTCCAAACTTCAGGATTAAGCGCAGCTCTTATGGTTTACCACTCTTACTTCATGTCTAGGGCATGCTACGGAATTATCGCTTGGGGTAGCTCATCTATCATTCAAAAAATTTTTATTCTTCAAAAAAAAGCAATAAGGATCTTAGCTGATGTTGGACCCCGCACGTCTTGTCGCCCTCTCTTTAAAGAGATGAATCTTCTGACAATCCACGCTATTTATTTATACCAGCTATGCATCTTTGTAAAAAAAAACCACGAACAGTTTTTGTCAAGAAATCATGAGCATCCGTACAATACCCGAAATAGAGATCTTCTTCAATTTCCCATCCACAGAACTGCACTTTTTGAAAAATCCCCTTGGTATATAGGTAGGAAAGTATTCAATCACCTCCCTAGTCAAATTAGATTGGAATTAAGGATGACTATGTTTAAGAAAAAGCTTAAGGAATATTTACTGACATTGTGTCCGTACTCTGTAGAAGATTTTTTCTAGTTGACAAAGAAGATTTTAAGTTTCATTGTGTTTTGTTTTATTTTGAACATTTAGTTTTCATTTTGTTTAAATTTGTTTTGTATTTTTTGTGATGAGAGAACCACATTATCATTTAGTTTTTAGACTAGACATAGATTAAGACTTTTATGTATGACATGTCATATGTTTACGTGTGAAGAAATCACAATTATGTAAACTTTGTGTGATGAATAAACCATTTCATTTCATTTCATTTCATTTCATTTCATTTCATTTCATTTCATTTCATTTCATTTCATTTATTTTTTTCCGATGCATATTTTCAAAATGGCGGCCATTTTAAATTTTTAAACTCAAATATCTCAAAAACGGTAAAATTTATAAAAATATTACAAGACACAAAAAAGTTGACAAATTAAATTATCTAAACAACAAAACCAAGTTTGTAAGGATCCGCTAACAAATAACGGAGTTATTAAGATTTTTCTCTTAAAATAACCTAAATTGGCATTAATCATAGTGGAAAATCAGTGTTTTTCTGCAGAAAAACCACAATAACTCCGTTATTTGTTGCCGGTTCCTTACAAACTTGGTATCACTGTTTAGATAATTTAATTTGTCAACTTTTTTGTGTCTTGTAATATTTTTATAAATTTTACCTATTTTGAGATATTTGAGTTTAAAAATTTAAAATGGCCGCCATTTTGAAAATATGCATCGGAAAAAATAATTTTTATTGTGGAAATGGACATTAGTATTATAAAGATCCATGCCAAATATGAAGTACCTAGATCAATCCGACACCGAAATAAAAATTATTAAGTGGAAAAAACAAAATGGCGGATATCTGGGTAAATATGCATTTTCGGACATACCTTCATAGGAACTTTTTTCTTTACTTTTGTATCAGGAATCACATCCCAAAGTCTGTAAAGGTTTTTTTTGGACACCCTGTATAGTAAACCAAACAGGTTGTTAAATAATTTTTATGTTTTAAGGTAAAGAATTTTTTTCTTCAAATTCAGTTTTTTAGAATTGTTAAGTAAGTTTAAGTAAAGTTAATAAGGAGAATTACTTCCTTCACTCTTCATCTGAACACTTACAGCAAATCCACCGAAGCAAGTCATAACATTAATGTCGGCACAACCAGTGTCAAACTCTCCGACCGGTTTCCCAGTTTCGTCCCTTGCCTGGACCATGAACCCGGCAAACTTGACCTCCTGGTCAGCCGACTTGATGGCGAAGTGCGCCGACAGACGGTTGGGAATGGTGTCACTGCTGAGGTAGAACTCGTACGGTGGTGCAGTTCGCTGGGGAGTTCCACCATGACTCGGGTCCATGGTCTCGCAGGCATCCGGGGGCTCGGAGACTACCGTTGCCACCAGCCCGGCCAGCAACCAGCCCACCACCATCCTACGGCTTTTATAATAATTTTTAATTTCTCATCCTGTAATATTATGCAAGAAATTCCAGGTGTCCATAATGTCTTGCCCTGATTTCATAGCTTTGCTGTTTTGACACCATTACAGGAACATACATCTTACAGATCTTGTTTTCAAGGGAATTTAATGTAGTTTTCCCTCATTAATTTGTTAATACCTAAAGCTCAGCTGATAAACCACAATGCACTAAACTGGCTAGTAAATAAACTGGCTGGGTAGCTGAGTGGTTATAGTGCTCGCCTTTGAATCCAAAGGTTGCCGGTTCGATCCTGAAGAAAGTTTGTAGCTTTTTTAAGGATCGATTCTGGACCCAGTTGCCATTTGTCGTTGGGCTATTAATTAATGATGCTTTCTAATAACTGGTCGTTGTTAGATAGTAACAAGACTGGGGTTTGGACCAAATTCCGTCAAAACGTTAAGAAATGCCAATGGCGTAGATAGACACAATACAAATGCAGTTTACATATAATGCACAACAAAATCAAATCGTGATGGCCTTACTAATCGCCACCTCTTTCACAACACTTGACCTCTCTAGATTTCTTTATTTACTAGTTTTTTTTTTTTTTTTTTTTTTTTTTTTTTTTTTAGATTTTCTTTTATTCTTTCACAGTTCTGAATTGAGAAACTCTAAAAAGAGTATAATAAATGCAGTGGCGTCCATTACTCAGGAAATATTAACTAAAAAAAAAAAAAAAAACGTTTGCCAATAAAATTAATAAAAAAGTCACCTAGAATATTTTAATGTAACCCAAGGCGCACATGTAGAGTTGTGTTGAGTTTTGCATAGCTGTAAAAATTCAAGTGACTTGTTAAAACTGTATATAAAATGTCATCCTACCACTAATCGTTTACATGCCATTCGGTTTCTTTATAAGGGCAAAACTTTATGGACAACCGGTATTATTGTCCGATAAATATGGAGAAAGTTTTTTTTATTTTTTGTAAAAATTTTCAAATTTGAGTTGTTGGTGGCATCCGTTTTGGTGCTCCTTGAATCCAAAAAAATTGTTTTCAGAGTGGTGTCTGTCTGTGTGTGTGTCTTGATGTAAACAGAGCTAGAGAAGGCCCCAATGAACTAATTATGATGAAATTTGGTATGCAAGTCAGAAATGAAAAACAAACTTTTACAACACTCAAAAATATATTTACACTGTTTCTGAGTGTTTAGACGTTTGTCTTTCATTTCTGATTACAAACAACACGTATCATGCTAATAAAAAAAGTGTATGCAAGTCGCAAAAATTCACCCCCAAACACATGAAAAACTCATAAATATCTCAAAAATAGCCTTAACAATCTTAATTAGTTTTTGTTTTTATTTTAGGAATAAAATGGCAACACTCACATAATTTTTTTAACCCTTTAAGTGCTATGGAACGATATATAGTTCATCGTCTTATTCCCCAGAATTGCTAAGCAACAATACATTTCATTCAAAAGTGCTAAGCAACGATATAACATCGTGGCGTCGATATCGATATGGCACTCTTAAACGGAAATATTGGTTGACTCGATTGTTATTTTGAAACACCGATGATTCATTCAATTCTCCATACGATCGAGACAAAATATCGTTGTCTAGCACTTTTGGGTCAAAAATTTTTTTAAATTTAATTTTTCTCTCGTGTTCAACTTTCTCCCTTGGCCGCTGTTTTACTTTTCGGAAGTTTTATGAGTAATTGCCCTGCACTTTTCAAAAGTTACTGTAATATTTTTTAAACCCTCAAAGGGTTAAGAGATTGGCAGACCTTACTTTGCCCCGTCCACATAGACTATTGATCTGTGCGTGGATCGTATTAGACAAAGTAAGGGGGTGAGCTACCACAGCACAGGTGAATGGTACTGATAAAATTTGTTAGCTGAAAATTACTTTATGGAGAAAACTTTTTTGCAGAGCACAATTGCTCTTATTGAAAAAAAGACATCTAAAACAAATCATCATATAACTACTCCTCTGACTTCTTGAAATAATCCATTAAAAAAGTGTATTAAGGTAATCACTTAATGCAAAAACTGTTCCACTTCAAACTATATCATGGGGAGTTAAATTGTCAACAGTTTAGCCTGACAGCTTATAAAATTAAATCATGTTGTTTTGAATTTCATAAATATTTCTTAAACTGAACTCACCCAGTTCAGAAGTTCCCTCTAAGCGATCCATTTGTCATGTTGATATAATAAATTTAATCTCTATACTGATAAGACTACAATCACACCTCAATCTTTCAGTTAAATTATACTGTTCAAATTAGAATGTGAAAGCTCAATTGTAAAGTTATCCTTTCCTTTTTATTCATTGACATTGTTTTATAATATACTAGCTGTTGCCCGTCACGGCTTCGCCTACGACTGAATTTATTTGATAGATAGTAAAATTCTTTTAGAGCAACGAAATTTTCTTCCTTGAGAATCATATTGAAACATTGAGGTACTAGTGGGCGGAACCCGAAGCATAATGAAGGAATTTTCTAAAATCTTTCTTAGTAACTCCTTCGAGTAAAGAGGAACAACCATGTCAAATTTTATGGTTGTTATTTTCTTTGGGAAAGTAGTTTAACAGGGGGCTAAAGGTCGCTCTCAGATGAATGTCATGCAGTGCTTCACCTGCTCAAATTTTCCGAGTTTAAGTCCGATAAAAGTGGGAGTGGTTTTTAATGAAAGATAGATAAGAAAGATATTTGACCTACTTTTTATTTTATTTGATTTTTTATATATTTTGAATCCATATCAAGCTAAAGGATCAAGGTTGGATCAACTTTGATCCATTATATAGCTCCATACGAATTTAAAATATAAAAAATCCAAAAGACGGTCAAATCGCTCAAGTCTCTATCTTTTATTTAAATTTACTTCCACTTTATCGGACTTAAAATAAACGCAAAAAATTTTTAGCAGGTGAAACACTACATGTTGAATTTTTGATCCGCGAAACGCCTGACACTGATAGCCTTTGTTGGCAGCCGCTGAAACTGCTGAGCACACAGGCTATGAATGTATCCAATGAATAGCATGTATTAATTAAAAGACCTACTCTCCGAGGCTAAATCTCCTTCCTCACCATCATCTACCTGAGTCTTGGGTCTCACACATGCTGAAATGCAGCAGCGTTTCTATATCCGTAGTGTTTTACACCGGATACTTGATATTGTTTCTCACCCTCAATATTATATGCTTGTAAACGATGCGAAATGCATATTCAGGAAGTTTCAGCAACGTCCACTCTAGGATCTACTCTTAATTTATTGCAACTGTTTGTTGTATGAGGGTTCCAAAATAATCATGTTTATTATTTTGTTTTTAATTGGAACGTTAACACATGGTTTTGTTTGTGATTTTAGTAGGAATCTTGGAAGATGTTATAAAAGGAGTGTTGATGGATTTAAATAGAGTATTTGTGTAGATGCAACTAGTGGCTTAGGGGCAAAAGCCCCTAATCATAAACTTAAAATAATGTAAACATTAGTGGATTACCCGTACTTTACAAAGGCAGTTTCCAGAAAATTTAATTTTTAGCGAATTTCTCTATAGGGAATACGCTATTACGGTAGTAGCCATGGTAAGACCTAAGCCCGGGACTACTTTACTTTTTCATTTTGAGGTCCCCAGAAGCCAAAAACACCATTCGTTCATTTTCATATATATGCATATATATCTATCTATCTATGTGTCCGTTATTCTGATAACTTTTGAAGGGGACTTCCGATTTTGATGAAATTTGGTATGAACGTGTAAGACCAGATCTATTTTCATGAGTTCGCGAAACAGCATTATTGGGTTATGGGAACCGGGTTTTATGGGATTTCAAAGGGGTTAAAATTGGGTTTTTGGCATTTTTGGACTTCAATTTTCAAAATTCATGAATTTTAACTAAAACCATTCAAAAGAGCTTAAAATAACAAACAAGTAGTATTTTTAACTTAGCTTTTTAACAAGTATTTTTTAACTTTTAAGTACTTTTTAACTTAGTATTTTTAACAAGTATAGTTAGTATTTTGAATTTTTGCCTTGGCTTAATTGGTTACGAAAAAAATCGAAAAATGTGTTTTCCATGTTATTCTTATGGGAAATCAAGAAAACCCTATATCTTACCTATTTATTGACATAACTTAATCAAATTTGGTATGTACATTATCTAGATAGGGTTTAACTCATACTTGCTCAAAACCCATATGGCGGCAAACCTACATACCCATGGGGTTTATGGCAAAAATAAAAATTGTCAGAGCTTGATATAATTTTGTGTTTACATTATTCACCAATTATTGATAAACTTAGATTTTCTAACAACACCCCATGTCAGAAAACCTATACATACTCGATCCTATGGTGTTTTTATGGGGAAAGTAAATAATCTGAAATTCCATTGGAAATTCGCTGAGTACGCAGATCTGCTGCGACGGGGGTATTATTGATAATATCTTAGCAATATCGTTTGCATAGCATATACCATCCGCTTCCTAAGCACTCTTTACAGTCTTGAGTCACTCGTCATGAATGAATGTTTGATTTTTCTGTGGTATCTATATACATCGTATGGCTGTCATAACCAGCTACCATCTTAAAAATAATAATAATAAAATAAATATAAGATGTTCTGCAGTGCAAAGCACCTGCGTCAATACATTTAAAATAAAATTAAAATAAACATTAATGATCTCTCTATTAAGCCAAATCCAGGGCGCTAAGCCATTGCATCCCAGCTTCACTTGCACAATGAAAGCCCATCAGCCCTTCCGGGAAAGCACTCAAAGGGCACTCATTGACTATGTGAGTCATAGTCTGGCACTCCGCTCAACAGCCGCATGACTGGTCTTCGATCTGTCATTCCATCTTCATACTCCAGTGCGGAATCGATTGAGAACAGTCCACTGCTTCCGAGGAAGATCCATACCACTTACTGCTAAGGTTGGGTCAGCAATCAAAAAGTGATTCTGTGGCTAAAACCTATATCAATTTTTAAAATAATGGTTATAAAATCATAGTTCTTGAGCTAAGACAAAAAAATGTATATATATATTGTATAAAAGTAGCAATGAGAAGAAAAACCCCCATCACAGGATTAATACACATTCAATAGTGTTCATCAGACACCATCCTCGTTTCAATCATTTGATTATCTTGTTTGTCCATAAGTTGAAATAGTATTTTCGCTCCTGTCAGATTTTCTTATTTTTAGCATTACAAAATTTTACACTATTTAAATTAAACCGTCTTCACTCTCTGTCTAATTTCGGCTCTCCAAATAAAAACACGTAAGTTATTTTCATAAAAAAGCAAATTTTCTATCCCTATAAACTTTATGGACTATTTTCCCCTCTCTTATTTATTTGGAAGGTTTTTGGTATGGTGATGTTTTCCTTAGTCTTTAGAATAAACACATTTAATTTAGATTAAGTTTGATTATTTAGAGGTGCCAATCTTGAATTTGAGACGTCAACTGGAACTTCACTCTGGAACTTCTATATATAGAGTATAGACTATACTCTATATATAGACTCTATATAGACTGTCTAGACCTGCTGGAGAAGCTCAATTTTCACATTCCTTGTTGGACCAGATTTCAAGATGTCTTTGAACGACTCCACTTTCACACCCTCTACCATCAGAAAAAGAATATATATATTCTCATTTTCACCTTTTTCGCATTAAAATTTTTCACCTAATTTCCACGTGAACAAATATTTTCACTGCACATAATTTTTACATTTTTCACGTGAAAAAGCGTGATTTTCACATTTTGTGCTGACTGGGCTGGCAGTCTTTGTTTAGTTGAATAGTTATAATAGTCTAATAGGTATATTACATTCCTATAATACTTCAAAAGTTTGAAAAAGTGAAGATGTTATTCTCAATGACGTTGCAAAGTATTAAAAATTACGGTATTAAATAATTAGTAAGTATTAGTAATAAAACTATTTTATGTAAGTTACTGTTGAAGCCAATTTGTTGATGTGCTCAGACCACCTGAGACTATCGTCCAATCTTCACTCCCAAATAAACAACAAAAGTTGATCTTTCAAGAAGTTCGTCGTCCAGGACCACCATCTAAAATTGCAATCCTGCCCTCTTTAATTTGAACTCTTCTTTTGAACAGTTGAAATTAATATGAATTCGAATTCAGTTTTCTTTGGGTTGTTGAGTCCAGAGAAATATTGTGAAACTACGAGTACATTGAGATGCTGAAAGGTATCTATTTCCAAGTCGGAGATCTTTTTGTTCTGTGTAAATAGAGAAAAGTATCACCAGCAAATATTGTCAAGGAATTCTAGGGTGCAAAATCTGAAATTCCATTGATATAAATTATAAATAAAACAGCACCTGATATAGAACCTTGAGTAATGCCAGTAGTAATCCAGCTACTTGGAGGTCACGAATTGTGGATAGTTATGAGCGATGGCTTGTGGATGCGATATTCCCTGGTGGCGATTAACGTCTGCACTAGTGAATGTTCATCCATAAGTACCATCCTCATAATTAGACCAATTCGTATATGGGAGGTTGAAATTGTGGTTCGGATCCCACGTTAAACTGTAGGTCCCTAGATACCATTGGCTGTTGGGCTATGAATTAACAGTCCTGTCTAAGGAGAATGTCGGCCTTAGTCAGTAACAAGACTACAAGATTGCGCCACAATCATCCTACACTCATCCCTCATTCATACTTGGCTTTAAACTACCTATTGAGTTAGGTCGCCATTTCAATAAAGGTATTAAGGTATTAGTAAGTTATTCACCGCAAAATTTGAGAAGAATTGTTACCTAACTAGAGTTTGACAAAAATTAACAGTTGCCTGTTGTCTCATATTGTTCAAATATGATGATAGCCAGCTCAAAGCTTTATTCTTGACGCCTAGGTAAATAGTTATTCAAGTTTCTTAACAAGGACTCCGTGGTCAACTCAATCAAAGAAAGGCCCTGGAGAGGTTGACGAAGCAGCCGACTGCCACCCTCTATGACTGTCAGCAGGCACCTCGATGCATCTGTCCACAGAGTCTATGAGGGCAAGCTTTGTAGATTCAAAACTCCCTAATAATAACAGAAAATAACAAATTATCAACAGCAAGCAAAATAATATGTATATTACAAAACAACACCAAATTTGTGTATGAAACCCTTGTGGGTATTTTTCAGTGATGGAGTATTTTGTTCTTATTCATGAGACTGGCTGAACTGAATAACGTAATGTACAGAAACAGAAACAGAAACAGAAACAGAAAAAAATTCCAAATAGAGACAGACGATGTTCACTGGAGATACGAATGAATTTTGACTCTTATAAAGTAAAGAATAGTGTATTTTAATGTGATTTGTTACAAAAATTAAGTTTAACTTAGTACATTTTTCATGCAAATAAACACATGTAGCTAAATGAATTATCTAAGTGAAATATGAAGTCATTCTACAATTTAATGAAGGGTGAGGATAGTAAACATAACCTCAATCAATTGTTTATGTGAACTTAATTTTTATTTTATTTATCATCATCAAGAGAAAAACAATGGCTTCGGTCAAAGTCCCCGAACAAAAAGTTATTCTTTGTGGAGAGTTTGGAGTTGGAAAAAGTTCCTTGTTTAGAAGGTATGCTTTCAATACGTTTGTCACATCAACAAGCAGACAGTCTACACTCGGCCTAGATCATTTCAACAAAGAGTACAATGTAAAAGGAAAGAGCATAAGGGTAAGATTACAATAAAAAATAATACACGTTTAACCAAAAATAATTGACATAACGTATATTTTAAAGATCTTAAGCTTTCCTACTTAAATTGTTTATAAACTAATGTGTTATGTAATACTTACTGCAGTGTACTTATATGTAGGTTATGTTAGATGGAGACTGTGTGTCAAAAGAAGTCTAAATGAGTTCACTGCTTTGTAAGTATGGTAGTGATTAACATTGTTTATGTAGTATCTTGCTGGAAATCCAATGGCAGCATTTAACTTAGTTGGCAAATTAAATTAATATTCATTGAAACTAAAAGGTAGTATCAGTCAGGTGCCCATTTTTTTAGTAACAAGACACATAGGCCTAGTGTGGAAAAAACTTCGGTTGGATAAACCTAATAGGTAATTTACTGGAGGCCTATAGTAAAAATTAAAATACCAATACATATTCCTAGTTTAAGTAAACAAGGTAAGGTGGTATGATACCAATGCATGATTCGTGATGATACTATGATGTGATATGGTACGATATCACATCATGGCTTTCTCACGAAAAGTAGGCCTACTAAAGATCTGATATATCGGACCTCGCCTTTCATCTGAAAAATACGAAGATATAATGGCTCGCTGCCGATGTTGATACTGCAGTCTTAAACAGGAATATCAGTTGTCTCTATTGCTGTTTCCAAAACTTCGATGATTCCATTCAACTCTCTGTGAAGGAGGGATGTGTTTAGGGATTTTTTATTAGTTAAAAACTATGGACATTGTATATTTTAGTAGAAGACCGCAAGGGTCATTAATAGAGTCAAGGTCCCACTGGATGGCAAGCGCCAAATCCCTTCAGTACGTCATCACAAATCCAACTCCTAACCTAACCTTATCCTGTAAAAATTTCTCCCAAAACTTACCTTTTGATGTGCCAGGGGCCTTTGAAATAACTTTAACATGCGACTGTGTTTTGACCGATGAGGACGTAGAGTTAATTTCCAGGCAGTATCCTTGTTTCGCGATGACCGGTAGCCCCTCAATTATTCATATACTGCCTGCGGCGTGGACCTCTTTGTCAAATTTAACTTTTGATCCTTTGCTGTCCGATTCTAAGTATATTTATCAAAATTTTTTGCGTATTTTAAATTCAAATTGGACAGTATCTTCGCCGTCGTTCATGGTCCACCAGGACATTCCGCCATCTCTGTTCGATCCTGTGGTTTTACCAGAGTCATGGTGGGATGTCCAAGATTTAACTTCATTAAAGTATATTGCGATTTTTGCATGGTTAGGAGTATTATCGGTCCTTTTGGGGTATATTGGGTTTAAAATGTATATTGTGAGTATCAAAATTGACATGAAAAGGGGAGAATAATTTTGTTTTTATTTTACTTTTTTGTGATAGGAGACGCTGAGGACATCGTCTTGTGGGATAAGGGGGATGTGAAGGAGGGATATGTTTAGGGATTTTTTATTAGTTAAAAACTATGGACATTGTATACTTTAGTAGAAGGCCGCAAGGGTCATTACTAGAGTCAAGGTCGCACTGGATGGCAAGCGCTTTGGAGGTAAACACGGGGTTCGTTGCCCTGAAGGTCAGAGGCAAGTGCGATCTAATATATAGGTCAACTTCCTTGTAGTTCGGGAGAGCGGTGCCTGGACAAGGGGCGGTCCGAAGGTGAGTAACCGTATTGGTTGATTTGGGGGATTTTAGGCTCTGTTTTGGAGGTTTTGGGTTACTCGTGATAGAGAGTAAGTTAAGTGTTGTTTTTGGCGTCGAATCATTAAATTTATTGTAGTTGAGATTTTAAGCAAAAGAGGGTTTTATTTCTGTAGCGTGTTTAAGAAGGAATAGTTTTAGGCCTATTTGAGTTTAAATTAAAGTCTCATTTGACCAGATCGCACTACCTCCAGAGCGAGTTGCCAGTCCAGAGTAAATATTTTGAGAGAGAATTATTATTGTTTGATTTATTTGAGAAGACATTTAATTGTATAATATTCTTAGAATCGAGGTTATGTTTTTGTATTTGTATAGGCTAGATAGGGTTTTTGATTTGATTAAAATAAAGGTCCGCTCAAACACGTGTATCTGTTATTAAGTGGAAACCCACATTATCCCTGTTTACTATTAAAATTAGGCCTAATTAGCTACGCTCCCAAAGTGGTGACGAACAGTTTTGGGTTCGCCACATCTCCATATGATCAAATTTCTGAAATCCTAATAATTAGGTTATGTGATGTGCACGACTCTGCAGCATTACCACTTCGTGAGCGTAGCTTGTAGGTACCAATTTTGAGTGTCATGGTAACTTAGTGTGGTTTCCACTAATAAGAACTAATAATAAGAGAGATATCTTGCTAGGCTACTGTTAAGCGGATTCAAACTTGTCTATGCTATGAGAAGTCATGCGTTGGCCTATGCCAAGTTAGTGCATGGTCAGTAGTACCAAATGTGCAACATTCTCTGAACCGAATCTCAAAATTTAAGAATCTCGGGGTGTGAAATCAAATAAACGTAGAGGATATGTGATGGAGGCCGTATAATAGCTTTATTATTCAGTTCCTTGCTACTTACACATGATATAAGTACATTATCTTGTAACGTGAAATGTTTGTCATTCCCATGGTTCTATCTTTGCAAAGAAAGCTGGTGTCTCCAATCTTTGAGATACATGATTCCTAATTCTTGATTTTGATTCTGAAGTACCGGTAATTAATTGTTAACCTTTTCAATATCCTATTGCAATAGGATACTTAATGAAAAGGTAAACAATTAATTACATATTCAATCTGATCACTCATTAGTCAATGGATGTTATTAATCGTTTACAGGATTACAATAACAACAATAACAATCAAAACTAATAGGCTATCAGCAAGTTTCAAACATTAAAAAATTTTTGTTTACCATTTGTCAATTTTGTTACTACAGTAGACTCCCTCTTAACCGGCCATCTCGGGACCAGGCCTCGGCCGGTTAATGATTTGGCCGGTTAAACCGATGTACATTTAAAAATTCCAACCTACAATTTCATATGGCCTAAATGCAATTATGGCTTGAATAAAACAACTATAAATATATTACTCTATATAATTTATAACTAACATCCGACACCGATGAAATCAGTGATAAAAAAAAACTAATAATAATTTGTTTCCTATATTATCTATTGGATAGCAGGTCCAAACACATTCACTTCCAGTGGCATACACTTCCGTCCAGGACAGTACATTTTAGATGGTTTGAGAACATCATGATATAATGTGGGATTAAATAATACATTAGATAAGAAAACAAAGATTCCCACGAAACATGGCCGGTTAAAGCAATGTTGAGATAAAAAATTTCCAGTTAAAAAGATGATGTTTTTGTGCCAGGTTAGGCCGGTTAAAGCGGAGACTGGTTAAAAGGTGGCCGGTTAAGAGGGAGTCTACTGTAACATAAAATGTTTTATTGCTGTACAGAGAAAAAGTGCATAAATTTACACAGGAATTTTGACCTAACTGTTACTCTGCGCTTTCAAATGATGTAGGCCCACCATGTTTGTAAGCTATAAAGATGATCATCAGGGAAATTTCAAACTGTTTTCGAAGCACTTTAATGTATGTTAGAAATTGTTTATTTGTTATATGCCAATATATTGGGTGTTCCCATGCCAATCATTAAACTTGCAGCTGAAGAACTAAAAAAACCTCTTGCACATGTAATAAATTCATCTTTTATCTCAGGTATCTATCCTAAAAAACTCAAAATATCAAAAATTAAACCTCTATTTAAAAACGGAGACTCAAAAGAACCAAGCAATTATAGACCAATTTCATTGAGGCCTTCCTTTTCAAAAATTTACGAGCGTGCCATGAGTTTACAGCTCACAGAGTTTTTAGAAAGAAATAAACTTCTAGACAACTACCAGCATGGTTTTCGTTTTGGCAGGTCCGTTATAAGTGCCACCACAGAATTTGTTGAATCAGTCATCGATTCGGTGGACTCGGGTGAAAATGTTATAGGAATTTTTATGGATTTAAAAAAAGCTTTTGACAGCGTGTCTCATCCCAAATTGCTTAACATTTTAAAGTCTTTAGGAATTGAAAGAAGAGCTCACTCTTGGTTTGAAACATATCTTCAAAACCGAATGCAATATGTAGAAGTAAGCCATTTCAGTAATTTTAATCACAAAATTAATGTTTCGTCATCATTAGAAAATATAAGCCATGGTGTTCCTCAAGGGTCAATTCTAGGACCCTTGCTATTTATCTGCTATCTGAAGGGTTTGCCAAGCAGTATTAATTCCGGGAAAATATGTTTGTATGCTGATGATATCAACCTAAAAATTTCAAGCAAATCACCTTTCGAAGTTGAACAGTTGGCATTTGAGCAAATTTCAAACATCGCCCAGTATTTAAATAATCGAAATCTCTTGGCGAATCCAATTAAAACTAAATATATGTCTTTTAGTACTGCGCAAAATAAACAAAGTGATCAGCTAAACATTTTTATGGGAAACGATACATTACAAGAGGTTGAAGTTACACGGTTTTTGGGTCTTAAAATTGATCAAAATTTAAATTGGGATACCCACGTAGATGACATCTGTAAAAAAATTTCATCGGGTTTGTATGCTTTACGTAAAATGTCAAAGGTTTGCTCAGAAGACACTTTAAGAAAAATCTATTTTGCACTAATTCATTCTCACATATCTTTTGGAATTATTTTATGTGGTGGAACCTCTTTGTCAAACTTAAAAAAATATTAGTCCTTCAAAAACAAGCCGTTCAAATAATATTAAATTTAAAAAAATCAGATTCAGTTAAAAATATTTTTCCTAAATTGGGTATTTTAACAGTTTTTTCACAATACATTTTTGAAGTATGCTTATATGTAAGACAACACTTGGTAAACTTGCCCAGTTTGGGATCAACCCATAACTATTCAACCAGAAACAGAAATAAAATTTTATATCCTGCTCACAAATTAAAATTTCTTGAAAAGAAACCGTCATACGCGGGGGCGAAATATTACAATAAATTACATTCTGAAATAACGGAAATAAAAGATTTTGCCAAATTTAAAAAGAATTTGAAGGGTTACTTGCTTCTTAGACCTCTTTATTCTCTCGAAGAATTCTTTCTGTGAGTAATTATTTCGATAAAAAAAAAAAATATTGTTTAATTTATTAATAATACTTTTATTTAGGTTAAAATGACGCCATTCATGTATACTTGATGTATATATTTTGAATAAAGTAATATTGAATTGAATTGAAAAATATATCATTTTGTCAATAGGTTTTTGTTGTGAATTATTAATAAAACCATTGACTTTAGAAGTAGTCAAGAGTACTCGTACTAAGAGTAACGTTCAATAGTCAATGATAAAACACTATGTTCACAGTTGCAACTGTGGGACACGGGTGGAATGGAGCGTGTTGCGTCCATCACATCAAGTTACTACAAGTTTGCCGAAGCAGCCATTTTAGTTTTTGCCCTAGACAACCCAGCATCGTTTCATGTTCTATCTCAACACTTGTTGGACATCGTGACTTATGCTGAAAATGCAAAAATATACCTGTGTGGGAACAAGTCAGATCTGGAAGGAGACACTCCTCAAGTCACTGACGCTGATATGGAAAATTTTGGGTGAGTTGAGTACAATCATTGACTATGTACACTAACGTGAATAGACTTCACGGCATTCAATGCTTTTTATTTGATAGGTACCAAAATTTGAAAAGTTTGTGTGCCCAGCGCCAGATTTGTTGCAATCGATGTTGTGGTTATTCAGCTGGATTTACAGTGCTGCAAAAACACTTTACCACAACATAAACATAACCCTCAATTATAAAATATCCCCTCCTTGGTTGAGAAGAGTGGTAATACTGATTTATCTACTATATGTCACTTGCACTTCATGTACGCAACAGAAGATTGCACCACTGTCAATAGGTTTCAAACACACCTATGCTATGAGAAGTCTATTCACGTTAGTGTATATAGTCAAAGGTACAAGAGAGTTTTAATACGCATATTTTTAGTTTACAATAATATCCTAGTGGTAAAAAGTCACAATTTTAGTTATTCACCAATGAAATCTCACAATTACCTAATGACAATTCTTATATTAAGGCAGTATAAATTTTGTCAAGGAGGTTTTATTTGAGTGTCTCGAACATCAAATGATTTTTTTCATATCCATATAGTTTCAAGTAGGCTATCACTTTTTAAAACTTTCAAGGAAATTTCTGTATAAAATTGCACTGTACATTTAAATCATTTGTATTGTGCAAATTAATACCTTTGTATTAATTACAAAGGTATGATTAAGTAAATAAAGTAAAATCCTTAGATGGAGAAGTAAATAACGAGTTGAATGGAATTAGTCAACAGAAACTTATAAACTGCTAATAAATTACTCTTTTAACCACTTTAGAATATTCTAAATCAGTGATGTAGATTGCAAAATAACTACAATATTCAAACTTTTCCGGACCACGGTACCCTTTTTCCTTCTGAAGGCTTTGTGGATCTCACTCTTGAATGTTGTATAATTTTCAAAACCTATTTGGGTTATTTTCCTTGCAAGGAAAAAATTGTTTCTAAAGAGAGGTGGTAATTAATTAATTATAATGATCAGTGTTGGGGAGTAGCGCGCTACTGTAGCGCCGTTACTTCTTTAGTAGCGTCAGTGTAGCTCCCCTACTTTTGAAAATAAGTAGCTTGTAGCTGTAGCGAGCTACATTTTTAGAGTAGTTGTAGCCGATTATTTAGCTACTTTACTCGCTACTTTGGTTTCAATAAAACATAATAATTGTGTTTAAATTTAATCGTTCATGGGTTCCAAATAAAAAAGGGAGACGGTTAGTATGCTATTATGTTTTTCGCTTGTTGGAATTGAAGATTACTTTCCATTGCCACCACCAGACGCTCCAATTAAGTGCCATAACCACAAAATGACAATCACCAGTCTTGTTCTCTTTTGTGTTTGCTGACCACTAGACGCACTAGTAGTATTCTACTTCGATGCGCCTATATTATAGAATAGAAACTAAACTGCTGCACTATGCTTGTACACTGCCAGGGTCGCTCAGGTCAGGAATTAAGGAAAGGGATGTTTACAATAATGAGAGAGGGAGAGAGAGAGAGAGAGAGAGAGAGACGACGCGACGTCAACAAATTCAAATAAATAGCTAGCAAGCTAGCCGATCGTTATTACTGGCATAACGACTCAACAACATAACCTCAACCACCTTGATTGATGTTAGATGTTGAAGTGAACGTTTACCGTACTTCCCGAACTCTTGTAAATTTGTACTTAATACTTTACAGAGTGTTTCATTCTTATATTCTGTTTCTGTAGTATCTGATCTAACAATCGACATCATGGCAATTAGTAGGCCTAAAAGCGAGATTAGCGACAAAACTGTAGAAGCTAGTCCTTGTGTGCATATGCCAGCATTAACCCTACCGTGGCCGGTCTAAGAAAAATGTCATAAACTTGTGAAGATAACTTAATAAATATTGTTGTTTACGTCTTTGATGTAAGTCTTTTTATTCGACAATTTATATTTCCATACCACTAGTCTGTTTACATTATCTTGGCTCCATAAGAGTTACAAATTATTATATTAAAATGAAAATATGTCTAAACACAATACCAAAAAAATGTATAGGCCTACATTTAAAAAAAAAAAAAAACTTAATTTTACTTTTTTTAAGTGGGAAAATTGGGTGGTTATACATCACAAGAGAAAAACAGGACCAGATTGCGGAAGTAGCAAAGTAGCTTAAATTGTAGCGAGCTAATTTTTAATTGTAGCTGTAGCTGTAGCTAGCTACTTTTTTGAAAATGTAGCTGTAGCTGTAGCTAAGCTACGTTTTTGAAAAAGTAGCTGTAGCTGTAGCTAGCTACTTTTAAAAAGTAGCTTCCCCAACACTGATAATGATATAAAATTTGACAACATATGTAAACTGGTTGACTGGTGCCTTGGAATGTCAAAACACCTCGGCAAGGAATAATTTTAAAATGGGAATTTCCACTCTCCCTCCAATAGCTTATGTCAGTTTGGTCCAACAGACAATGGATGGACCTTTGTAAATTGTCTTAAATTTTTCATAACCCATCCTTCATCAATGTCAAAACTTCCTAAACACCCAATCCTTTCAATAGACATTCCAACCTCCCTCATACATTTCATGAGTTAGAAAAAATTATGTGCAGTGAATATTCAGTTAACATAGACAATGCCTAAATTTCCTTTTAACCTTAAAATCAAAATTAAACGTAAGAGTTTTTCATAACAATCTGAAAAAAACTGCACTAACGTTACATTCTGAGTGGACAATTTAAGTGAACTTCCTGGATGAGAGTGCACATAATGCTACTGGAAGTTAATACACTTACCTTATTTTTAGTAGGTATTCATTCATGTCAGATGTCCTTTACAGTTGATTGATTTATAAAAACCGTCAAGATTCAGTGTAAGCACCGGTTTATGTTAAAATATTTAATTTGTAAAAATGAAGTTTAGTGCACTGAATGTATTGTTTGTAATTTTGATTTCAAATTCAAATTCAAACAAACTTTATTCCTTACAACAGTTTACAATAATTACAGTGTGCATATACATAGGAAATAAATAATTCCCAAGTAGACTCCAGGTCTGTGGCTGGGAATGAGTCCGTCACCGGTCACACACTTCACTTTGTTGATAATGTACAGAGGAACATAAATATACACAATTCATTAAAATTTATAAAATTAAATAAAAAATACATATATTAATAAAAAAGTTGATGATAGTGACACTAATAAATACATAAATTAATATATGGTATAATAAATCCCTGATAAAAATTATTTATAACAATGCAGGCTACCTAACCTGACATTATATAAACATTCTTAAACAATATATATTATTAAACAAAAAAAAAGAACTATTACTGATCAAGTACTAATTTACTTTAAGCCTAGTTGAATTTAAGTATAAAGAGAACGAAGCAGAGCTTCAGCTTGGTCCCACCCCATATTTGAAAGCCAATTGGTAATACGACGCTTATACACTGCAACACTATCACTCTCAGCCAATCTGATCTCTGCTGGTATGTTTCTATAAAGAATATGGCATTGATAAAATGGTATGTGTTTTAAATAAGAATGAGTGAGCCTAGGAAATACAAATCCGGTATTAATATTACTGCGAGTTGTATAGTGATGTTGCGCTGGCACAAAAATATTTTCTTTATTTATTTTAATGTACATAAGTAAAGTTTTAATGAAAAGTTGTCTTATACTAAGAACTGAAAAATCATTAAAAAGTTGAAAGGTGGGATATCTGGAATCTTTCTTTAGAATAGTTTTTATGATAGATCTTTGAGTAATTGCTAATGGCTCCAATATTGTCGGCAGTGCGCCTCCCCACGCCATGATTCCATACAGTAACACTGACTGCACGTAGGCAAAGTATGCATTTCTCAGCTGTTGCAGTGAGAGGATTGCACGAAGCTGAGTGAATGCATAAATAAAACTACGCAATCTGTTTTTCAGGTATTGAACATGTGGAGCCCAGTTTAATTTACAATCAAATATAACTCCCAAATATTTATATTGTTCCACACGCTCAACTGCTTCACAAATGCAATCACTCGCCAATGCATCTCCACAGCAATGCATTTTCAGTGTTCTCTCACCCGGACTAAAATCATTTCTAAGATAAATAGGTAGACATTTTGTTTTTTGAACATTAACAGTAAGCGTATTGTAATCAAACCAAGACTTAATATTGAGTAGATCCAAAGATGCTAATTTATACACCTCATCCCACGTACAGCCAGTAGTCACAACAGCAGTGTCATCAGCAAACAACATTAATTTACTATTTAATTGAATTTGTGATATATTATTAATATATATAAGAAACAAAATAGGCCCGAGCGTGCTTCCTTGCACAACCCCGTAATCTACATTAACTGAGTCACTTACTACACCATTTATAGAAACTACTTGTTTTCGGGAGTCAAAATAAGTTTGAAACCATGTAAGACTTTGATTTCTTACACCAATAGCCTCTAACTTTTCAATCAACTTATTCCTGTCAACCGAGTCAAAAGCTTTAGACAGATCTAAAAATGTAATTAAAATCTTAGAATTATTTCCAAAAGACTCAAAAATCAATTTGGTTAGATCAAAAAATGCATCCGAAGTACTTTTGTTACTTCTAAAACCATACTGAAAATTACTGATTATATTTTCTTGATTCAGGTAATTTAAAAGTTGAATTTTTACGCATTTTTCAATTATCTTAGAAAATACAGTCAAAAGAGATATTGGTCTGTAATTTGATTTAATAGATTTAGTTCCAGATTTAAATAGAGGGATTACTTTTGCAATTTTTAATGCGTTCGGAAAATCACCCGTTCTTAAACTCCGATTTATTATGTAATACACAGGTTCAATCAACGAGTTGATACAATCTTTTACGAATTTGGCCGGAATGTTATCGATTCCTGGTGCAGAACCTCCTCTTAGACTATGCACCACTTTGATTATGTCGTCTCTGCTAACATGCTGGAAATTGAAAACAGTATCATGTACATGGCCGGCTTCCACCAAGGCAGGTGGCGGCCCCCCAGGTCTCAATGCCGCTGCAAGTTCTGATCCAACAGACGCAAAATAATTATTGAACGAGTTAGAAATAAATTTAGTTTGATCAAGAGTGACAGTGTCGCCGGCAGTCGCGAATTCATTAATGGGGAAAATTTCTTTTTTTGACGGACGGCCTGCTGCCTCATTGACTAGCTGCCAAAATCTCTTAGGATCTCCTTTTGAATCATCTATTTTATTTTTGTAATAATCAAACTTAGTACGTTTTATTAATGAATGAATCATGTTTCTATAAAATATAAATCGCATTCGTAATCTGTAATTATTGGGCTGCTTTATAGACTTCCGATGCAATTTGTCTCGCTCCCGTATTGAATTAATTAGTCCAGCTGTAATCCAGGGCTTAATTTTCCTATTTTTGGAGTTCAAATTCTGTATAGTTGTGTTTTTTATAATAATTTTACTTACAGTATCAATCATATGTGCTGTACAAGTATCAAGATTTATTGTGTCATCTATGACGTTCTGCCAACCTACTTTAGACAAGTCATCACGAGCTTGGATCCAATCAGTTTTGTTTCTTACTGTTAAGTTTTCTGAATTAATTAAATTGCGTTCAGAATGCACAAATAAATAAGTCAATCTATGATCTGTTATTGAGGACTGTAGAACAGCAGAATGAACACTCATTGAGGTCAACAATTTGACAAAAAAATGATCGACACATGTCTGGCTACTAGGTCGAGTTATTTTATCTATGCATGATATAAACCCTGCATCGTATAGAATGTCTAAATAATTGTCTTCTATTGAATTTTGAGCAACGTTCAATATATTGATATTTAAATCCCCAGATATAATTCTCAAGGCACGATTCGGTTGATTATTTACGTAATCTTGTAAGCCGCAAATAAAATTGCGAATGTCTGAATTGGGGCTGCGATAAATACATAAAAGTTCGAATGCCTCACCAGCCCACCGGAAGTTAAGAGATAAGCAGCTCGCCACGCCCCCTAATCGCAGCTGTCGGCAGGTTACAGGGATCGCACTGTCAAAGTAGGCAACAACGCCGTCATTTTGATTTATTGGGTTGTCTGTTTTAAATACATTATAACCATTAATTTGTTCTATATGTGGATCTCCGAGTAACCAAGCTTCGCTCAAAATAACACAATGAATTTTTATAGGCAAATTATTTACAACTACTAGCATTTGATCAATGTTCTTTGAGTAACTTCGAATGTTTTGATGTATGACATTGAAGCCAAAATTATTCCCAATGTTCAAAATATCACTATAATCCTTAACCAACTTACAATCTATTAAAATGTCACCATCATCCCTAGCAATTAAATCTGCCATTATGTACAACTTCCTGGTGTTCGGCAAAATACTTTCATCGAAACAAAAAATAAATTTGTTACTATTTAGTTAAAAACTGTATACGTATTAGGGGATAATGGAGGTTAATCATAAAAAAGAAATATAAAATGATGGGTAAAAAATAAATAGATAAAATGAAATGAGGTGAAGGGAGTAAGTTAAAACAATTTTTCTGCTTACGTTTATCATCGCTGATGATGTTAAAAGGAAAGATAAAATTTTATAATCTCCAAATTGTTTACATACAAATTGAAAAGTGGCCTATATTGAATTTTTGAGGACTAATATTTTCATTATCTACAGTTGTTATGTAAAAATCAGTGAATAGTCATTTTATCTCATATAGAAATGCCAATCTTACAAGGAATCCAGACGGCGAAATATGTACAGTATGTTTGCTATTGTCAATTGGATGGCTAAGAATATCCGATCCCTTTATTCTGATCTTGCATTTTATGCTTCCAAATATTTTAAAAACTACTTTTAGGTACGAAGAGCAACTAAAGCAAATGCTTAAATAAAATTTAATATCCTATTTTTAATTTTAAACATGTCTTAAAATGAAATGTCTATGAGAAGGCTTACATAATTAAGTGTATCTGTAATATATATGAAATACACTTATGTAAATAATTAATTCCCTAAATTATGAGATAAACCAATTTTAAAGATAATTTATCCTCGGTACATTACAAAAGACAAAAAAACAAATAAACTTTAACCAATAATAGAATAGCCTATTATGATACGTAATCATTGTACAGTACTAATTAATTTGATTACTTTCGAGGTAAATGCACACAAATAAATCAAACAGAAATTGTACTTATAGTGTACCAATAGTTAAAATGTAAGGCTCAAAAGTATACACAATAAATTACACGATGTCACCTTAAACAATTGTGCTTTAATGACTAAAAATATTCCAAATAACTCAAAAGAACATGACCGCAAGAAAAAATGTTTACACTACGCAAACGGAGTCTATTGAATTGAATGCCTGTACTCATATTTTCCTTACTTTTTTTGTTAGCAATTAATTTGTTTACAATTAATTCCTACACGAACTGTACAATTAATTAACCAAAAGTTACAATTGCTCTTTTCACCCAGCATACTTTTTAAATACATAATTTTTTAGTTTTTAACTTATTAAGTTAAAAATTACGTTAATTACGTAATTACATAGGTTATTCACAAAGAATTACTGGCGTAGTTTTACTAAAAACAAATAGCTTAATACTCAACAGACACTTAAATTATATTTGCCAAAGTAGGCCTAGTACTACAATTATATTAATTTAATTTGGCATTACATTGAAAAGGAGAAATTTTTATTCATCTATCAAACAATAATGGATTAGTTTTACTATAAAGGTTTTAAAATAATTTTCTGTTCAAAGCAAGTAACAATAAATTTAATTTATGGGAATTCCTAATAATAAAACAAAAATAATCTACTTTATGTGTCCCATTATGTTGTCAATATACAATAGAGACAGTTAATTAATCAATATCAATTCAAATGAGCAAATGGGTTACTTTTCTAAAAAGTGGAGTTAAAAAAAAAAAAATAATTTAAAATAATTGATTAGATATGAATCATTAAGCACTTACTTCGAAAATAACTTATACAGGATTCTAGGCTACATTCTGGAGTTGTTCGTTTCCGGATTCTTTATTTTCTGTAGTATGGGACTGAGTTGTAGGCTGGACCTGCTGTGGAGCTTGAGGGGGTGCGGACTGCCACTGTTTCCGAAGTTCTGAGAGATTTCGCACCCGCACAATTCTGCCAGTCGCTGTCGGCTTGACGATTACACGGCCATCCGTCACCCACGCTGCTGCTAGGTTGTGCTGCTTCACCATCTCACGGGCTTTGTTGAAAATATCACGGGTAGTTGGTGTCAGATGGTCATTGAGGTAGACCTGCTGTTTAGGGAAGCTAGCATGGATATCCTGGGCATACAACAATCCTTTCCTCTTCCTGGCGTTCATCCAATCCCATTTAATGGTGCGAGAGAAAAATTTTACAACAATAGGCGGCGGTCTGTTGTCACCTCTACGAGGAGCTAGCCTGTGCGCAACATCGATCTCTGATATGTAATAATTTACGCCGATTGCTGTAGCTACACATTGCAACACATCGTACACATTTTCAGATTTGTTGAAAGGCACACCAGTGATTAATTAATTATTGATACGCGAATATTGTTGAAGTTCATTGTTCTCATCTGACAGTTTTTCAATATCAAGTTTGCATCGTTCATTTTCCTTTTTTAACATTTCCACATCTTCCCTTATAGACTCATTTTCTTTTTTTATTTCCGAAACCTGATATTTAATATTGTTTACATCGGTTAGGATATTCGAAAGATCAGTTTCGACTTTATCAAAACGTGAAAATGTCGCTGTCCACTTGTTTTCATTGTCCTCCCTGAATGAGTGAATTGCTTTTAAAATCTCACCTTGGGATTCAGTTTCCTGCGGTTTCTTGGATTTAATGCTCGAATCCGTTGCTTTAATTTCACACACATCACATTTCCAACAAATCCTCTGAGCACTAGGCATCTTCTTTAAGTCCTCCACTGAACCTATTGCTGTACACGATGGATGAAACTCATTGTCACAGTCAGAACAAGTAATTGTTTCCTCCCCACTTTTTATGTCTAATTTGCACTTAAAACACTTAACCGCCATTTTCCTCACAAAAACATTTAACTAATAATACATAAAATTTGAATCAGTTTTGACTACATGAGTAACATAACCGAACACGGCCGGACGCTGCACTACCGGTGCTGGACACTGGACGCGAGCGGAGCGGTGAGGTCCGTCTCCATCGGCTGCCCGGCAACGACTGACTGATTAACCTGATTAACCTGTCTAATCTGAGTTTTAAAAATCAGAACAATGAATGACAAGCGTAAATGTCAGTTTGTAATCATAGATTAAAAACAGTACATAATTGTAATTTTTTCCAATTTTTATCTAATTTGTTATCCGACTGCAGTCTGGCTCCGAGGTAGCCAGTTAAGGGTCATCTTCACCTTTGTGCTAGTAGTACAGTCTGCAATGTTAACCATTGGGCTTTTAGGCAAAACATGGTATTTTATTCCCCTGTTTTGGATACCATTTTTCAACCGATTTTCTTTAAACTTGGCAATCGTTTAGTTGAATAGTTATATTAAAAGTTTGAAAAAAATGAAAATATTATTCTTAGTGGCGTCGCAAAGTTACTTAATTTTCCATACTCTTAAAATTGTTTCTACCAATAACCATTTATTTTTTCTGACATATCAGGTATGAGGGACCATGCATCTAACCTTAAGGTACAATAAAACATATTTTACCATTAAATATCCAAAAACACTGTTTGAAACAGAGGAATGCAGAGGCATGTTGTCAGTGTTTTTACAAGGGTGAAGATGACTCTTAAGGGGGAGTCTATTGTGCTGATTAAACTAGCAACTAGCTTTACATTTTCTCTGCATAATCTTGACTTCTGCATTAGAAGCATTAAACCAACACACTTTACAACATTTTAGACATTAACAGGAGACAAATATTTATACACTAGTTTATAAGCAAAGTTCCTCAATAAAAAAAAAAAAAACTTTCTCATAAGTTACCCAAACATTAAAATAGTAATGTGTTTTTTCCTTAGTGAGCAGTGCCACAATTTGATCAGTGGGACATTTAAGACATCTTGCAAGACTGGTCAAGGCGTTGAGGAAATGTTCCAGGAAATAGCTCAACATTTAGTGCAAGCGAATCGATCTCGAATGGAGTTACAGACTGTTGACACTGAATCCTTTAAGATATCACAGACAGAAGACTTAAATGAAGATCCCCCGTGTTTGTGTTAGTTATAGAGTAGAGTCCCGATAATCCGAACTTTGGTAATCCAAATGTCCGCTTAATCCAAAACCAAAATTAGAATATTTTTAAAATATAAATTTACGGAAAAACAGAGTTACAACAGTTACATTGACGAATTTGTAAACTGGTTTTGAGAGGAGATAAGATGCACTCTATGAAGAGTAGAAAAGGATTAGTAGAGATTTGTACTCTATACTGAATTCTATTATTGTTTACTTCCGGCATCTCACTTTAAGAAAAATAAATAAATAAAAAATAAGGTGATAAATTCTTGAACGATGTATTTATTGTTTGACTTCTGGTAGAGGGTCGCAATATTTATTCTAGAGATATGAAAAACCATCCCATATCACAGGTTGGTAAAATGCAAACCAATTGTGGAATACAAAACAGATCATGCCCACTTTTTCATCTGATTTCCACAAAATACTTGAAACAGAAGCCAAAAATCACCTGTGTGATATTTTTTCATGAACTATATATATAAAGAAGAAATCATTTGAAAAGAGTAACTACAGCACTCTGCATAAACTTCTAAATTTAGACTGATTTGACTCTCGTAGCATAATGTGATGTATACGGCATCCGACCACCGAGCGAGCATTTTGAACTGTTAAATGTCAACAACTGAAGTCAATTATGTTATTCTTTACCAGTAAACTTAATCAATCACACGATATATATAATATTATTTTTACATTAGGTATAGTTTTGTTTGATCCGAAATATTCGTTAATTCGAAATAGGTCTGGTCCCAATAGTTTCGGATTATCGGGACTCCACTGTACTATCATTACTAGCTTTTGTAAGATTGAACTCGCTAGGTGTAGTGTGTATGCTTATGAGTGTAAATCGGTTCAACAATGTTCGATAGTATGCAAACCAAATGAGTGCTCTAAACATATTCAATAATGCAAAGAAAATGTGATTTATTATTATTCTACCAGTACCAGAATGGTAGAAAAATATTTATTTAAATACTCACTATTTTTTCTGTTGAAGGGTCAAGTTGTTTTGGGTTTTTTTTTATGATATACAAATATGAACTGTAGTAATACTGGTGTCAGTACACTCTACCCGTTAAGACTAATGATGCATCTACAACCTGTAGAAGTGTATACCTTCTTGTAAATACAAATACATTATACTTTTATATATCTTATTTACTTGACATTTTTGTGACTTTGACTAGAAACTGGGGAGAAGTTCAGTTTGGTTCTACTTTGACAAATTGATAGTTTTTTATATAGAAAAAGTATTATTTTTTTTATAAAAATAGTCTTATTTAGGCTTACCTCTTTTAAAGCAGCTTAACACAGGTATTTAGCATGTCAGTGTTTTGATTTAAAGAGGAATAACTTGACACCTATTATTTATGATGATGTTTTTCAAGAACAAATTTTTTTACTAAACTTCATGTCTCTAAAAACTCATAAGTTTACTTTTATTTGTAGTTATTGTTATAAGATTTTAAAACTATCAAAAAGGTCGCCTTTGTTGATAAATTTGTTTATGTTGTATAGGAAATATAAATAGGTTGAGGTAAAGATCAAATCATTTGTGTATTGCTTGTAAATGAATGTTTATATAGCAAAGTGTTTTTTTTCAATAATTCTTTTTTCATCATTGTGTCAGTTTCTTAAAGTTTTTTTGTTTTGTTTTGTTTTATTGTAAAATGAAACCTCAAAAACTCGACTCCCGGAAACACGGAAACACAGAGCCTCCGTTTTTACACCTGGTGTGCAACTAAGTAATCTGTGCCATTGTGCACTAAGTGACTTGATAATTGCTATTTGCGCATTTTTTTGCGGCCCTATAATCGGTAGTACATGCAATTTACCGTGTAGTAGAACCTACCATATCCGACTATGACAGGACCAGGCCATGGTCGGAACGGCCAAAAAGTTGGATATAGGGAGGAGCAAATGAAATTAATTTACCAAGTAGAAATACCCCCGTCGCAGCAGACCTGCGTACTTAGCGAATTTCCAATAATGGCAATCTTTACATAAGTGTACCAAATTTCATGATGATCAGACAGTTTTTTCCCTACCGATAATAATTTTACTGGTTCACGAACTCATCCAAGAGAATCTAATTTTACATGCCTGTAACAAATTTCATGATGATCAGACGATTTTTGCACTAGTTATCGTGTTCACAAACACTCAAAATTAAAAATTCTATTTCCCATATAGAAATTTTAAATTAAATTTTTTAGTAAATCGTTATTTGTGCAGTTTTAAATGTGTTTCCGACAAGTAATCACTACGTATCCAGCAAGTACACATAAAAAGCTACAATTTCATTTATAAAATTATGTAATCGCAGAGGTGTCCCTAAACTGTATAAACGGCAGCTCCCATGAAAACGACGGTAATAGCTTATTTCCAAAGGAAATTCGTTAAAACAGCTTGGCCTATACAGTACTGTAACACAACTTTATTGTACATATAATACATTAATTGAAATATCTAAATACATATAATAATTGAAAAATGACAATATTTATACATTATTGTCTCTACATAGTTCACGTTCGACAGGCTCAGCAACAACGGGAATGCGGAAATCACAGACAGACGGTTGGACACCAGGTCGGATATCGGGAGGTTCTACTGTAATGAGAAGCGACCATGAGGCTACTTTTGGGGCTGCTTTTATGTGCTATGAGTGTACCGTAATTGACAGAAAATATTAAATAAAAAATTGGTTTTTTTGGTCAACTCTGTTTAATTGCTAACGACCGCTTTCCCGTGGTCCGGTCATTTTTACAGCGATTACCAGGTCTGTTCAAGTAAATGAAGGGAGTCAAATTGTAGATAGATTATAAATAATCCCTATACAGATTATTTTTTGTGGCTCCAGGAAAGTTGACTTTCGTCAAACTTGACAGTGCGTGAGACCATATTGAACCGAGTTTCTGAGGTTTTACTGTATTTGATATACTAAAATCAAAGAGGAAATATTCTGTACAAAATGTAACAATTATGTATATTTATGTACATTTTTAGCGAATTTCCCTATAGGGAATACGCTATTACGGTAGTAGTCACGGTAAGACCTAAGCCCGGGACCATGATACTTTTTCGTTTTGAGGTCCCTAGAAGCCAAAAACACCGTTCGTTCAAATTGATATATATGTATATATATATCTATATATATATATATATATATATATATGTATGTGTCCGTGAACACGATAACTTTTGAACGGAACCTCCGATTTTGATGAAATTTGGTACAGGGGTGTAAGCCAGCATCTACTAGGTTGAGTTCGCGAACCAGAATGATCGGACCATGGGAACGGGGTTTTATGGGGTTTCAAAAGGGTTAAAAATGGGTTTTTCGCTTTTTTTACTTTTATTTATAAAATTCAACAATTTTGACTTAAACCATATAAAAGAGCTTAAAAAAACAAACAATCTAGTATTTTGAATTTTTTACCTAGCTTAAATGGTTATAGAGAAAATCGAAAAACTATGTTTTCCATGTTATTCTTATGGGAAATCAATAAAACCTTCTATCTTGCTTATTTATTGACATATCTCGATAAAATTTTGTATATACAGTCATTAGGAAGCGTTTAACTTATATTTGCTCAGAAAACCCATATGGCGGCAAACCTACGTACTCACCCCTATGGGGTTTATGGGGAAAATAAAAAGAACACCATAACCTTATAAAATTTGATATGTACAATCACTAGGTAGGGTTTATCTTATATTTACCAACTAAACCCATATGGCGGCAAACCTACATACTCTCATCCCCATGAATTTTATGGGGAAATAGAAAATATACCAAAATTCTATTGGAAATTCGCTGAGTACGCAGGTCTGCTGCGACGGGGGTATTATTATTTATATAGTGCCACATACCTTGTAATGGCAAGAAATTTTTCGGTTTCATCCTTAATATTGAACAATAATTTTTTTGTTATTTTCTTGGCTTTATAAATATACAAATTAATAAATTTGTATAATTATTTTGTGGAATGTGAACTTTCAAGTGAACTAAAAATGTTGTTTAAACAATGCTTTAGGTCATCTTATTTATTTGATGATGTGGAACTCGTTATGTTTCAAGTTTGTTAACTATCCATGCTCTTATTATTTTTTTGTATCTTATGTTTGTTCATCACTCTACACAGATAAACATAAGAGGTTATGTTAAATATTTTGTATCACCTTACCGATTGAATAACTCAACTAGTAGTAAATTTAAATCTATTTCTACAATTCAAATATTGCATAAAGTTGTAACAAAGCTATGCAGAGCCTTACGTTTACCGCTTTCTTGGCTTTTAGACGTTTTGTACAACGATATATAAAAATACTTGCCGATTTGAGTGATATTTTTACCTTTATAAATATACCTGTCATCAATAGATAGTGTTCATTAGATTGAAAATAATGTTCTATATCTTATTAATCAACAACTGTAGAATTGTTATTAATTTACTCATTTGTTGCCTTGTTGTGTTAATTATCTATAACTTTATTGTATCACATAATTACTGTATTTCCCATCTCCCTAATTTTGAAGAAATCACCAAACTCCATAGTTAAATGTAGTTATTTTAATCATCAGGTCTTTATTAGTTGGGTTTATACAATTTTAATGTCAACGCTCTTCAACTCTCTGTCTAAAAAAAACAATAGTTTTGTTTCTTTGTTTTATAGGATGGCTAACGTAATTTGTTTTGACTTTACAAACTAAGAGATGGGCAACATATTAATTCTAAATGTTACGATCAACTTTCATGTACAATTATTTTTTCATTATCATTATTTTATAGCATATTCATCATACTGATTTCTTGTAATTTTTGTGAAAAACAAATCTTCTCTAGGCATATATTTTTACAAGGTTCAAAGGTTGTGTTTTTCAAAATATATTTTGAACTTTTTTACACTTTCTTCATAAACAATTTGAACTTTTAAATAAATGTGTTACATTTATAAAGCAAGTTTTGATTCCTGTTTTACTCATCAACGTTAAGATGATGAACAATGTTTTGAGGGTTATCTGGTAACAGAATTGGGGGTATTTTAACAAGTAGAGTAATTGTTAACAAATTATTGTTCTCTCCCTAAATCCCAATAAATGTACAGGCATTGTTTTTAGTGATGCGCTAAAATGTTATTTTTCATTAATGGGCATAACTGTTACTTTACGTACTATTTTAACTGTTATTTTGTAACAGTTTAGAACCTCTTTCTCAAAGAACGTTTCTTGCAAGTTGTTATCCAATATCAGTTCTGGCTAAACATTCTTTTATAACTGTAAATGCTAACCTTTCCTAAGAACATTTTTGCCTTGCACTTGTTATTTAGAAACAATTTAGCGACTCAGTTCAGAAGAACACAAAGATGTTTATGGATACTTAAGTATTAATTTAATTGTGAAAAAATTACAACTATTGTTCTTACTATAAGTATATCAAGAAAATTCTTATAAGGAGTAAAAATACATCAAAATAATTCTGAGTTGTTATTCAAGGATGGAAATAGATAAAATTGTGACCTACTTCAGTGAAATAACGCGAGGAGTCAGGGTAAAAGTTGTTCTTCTTTATCGCTGTTCCTAAACATTCTCGATTATTCTTATCAGCCATACAGTTATTCAGGTCCTATAGAAGTGTATCGATGATTAATCATTCCTGATCCTTAACTTGTCTGTGAATTGATAACGTTTTAGTCAGTAACTGTTACTTAGCAAATACGTTAACAGTTTTTTTTTCATTAACAGTTATTGAGTACCATTTCACAAAATAACTCTCATCACTAATTGTTATCAACTTACTGGTGGTGTCCTGATTAGATTGTAGATTGTAGGCGATGGAAGAAAAAACCTTAAGGGGCTTACATTAATGGTGAAAGAAGAACTTTAGAAGTAAGAAAACAGTTTTAAGGCCACACCTGTTTAAACTCCTTTTGCTTTGAAAAATGCACAACTTAAGACCACAGAACTAAATTTGTTTGGATTATTGTAATAATTTTACAATGACCCCCAACATCAGAAAGAACCATGGCTTCTGATCCTGAAAACTTCAAAGATTCGCACTATGCCGCTAGCCAGTAAGATGATGGCAATACTAGAGAAAAATACAAAACAAGCAAGAGCGCAAAACAAGTTAAATTGGGCGCAGTCTTCTGTGACGGCATCATACAAAAGTTTTCTTTGTCACAAAAGTGACCTAATATAGATGACGGATGTATTGAAATATTCTTAGTACATGTATTAATGTTGGTTTGGTTCTTACATTAAATAGAAAGGTACATATAAAATAAAACTGTCTCGTAGTCTATACCTCATGGATTTTATAAAATGTGAATTTTAGTGCCATATTTTTCTAGGAGAACTATTAAGAAATTTCTTAAAAACATTTTTGATTGGTGACGAATGTTCAATGGTGGTGGTACAAGGAAATCCATACATTAATAATCCATATATTAAGCAAGCATGATTTTTTCTTGTGTGTATCATAAGAAAAATCTACCCATACTGTTAGAAAGGGAGTGTCCTGGAGATGAGCAGAATCCAATTATAATTCACATCGGCCCACAGGGCTTCGCCCTACAGGCTTCAAAGTTTCAACGTAAATCCTAAGAATAGAACGTCGGAGGAATAGAAAATGATTGAATCATTACACAGCTTTTGTAATAACAAATGCTAGCAAGTAATTGGGTCCTGATCAACTGAAATTTTGGTAGAATTTCGTCCAGTGGGTGCTGATCCCTAGTATAGGTTAATTCCTGCCTATTAGAAGTACTCTCAACATGATTCAGATATGGGGTTCTCATTGTTTTAACCGAACCTTTTCCAAAACAAGGTAAAGCCATTTTAACTGCCAACTGATGGCCTGCTATGGTTCATCCACTCCTTACTTTCATCAATTTACTTTGAGTAATTATTTTGAACGATAAGGATTCTCTACGGTTAATTTGTATGATTTTATTCTCTTTTCTGTAAGTCATACTTTGAAATAGGCCTCCAACATGGACTAAATATAATTTAAATTATTGAAAGGCCATCCATATTTTTTCAAAACCACATTAATTATTCTTCTATTTTCCACTCAAGACTTTTTAAAAATCATTTTAAAATAAACCAATAAGCTGTAATTTGACGCAGGTGAGATAGGGTATTTCCACTACCCTCACAGGTGGATTGAGCTAATTGTCCCTAGGGGATAGTTAGTACTTCATCACTATTTTGAAAACCAAATACAAAATCACTGTTATGTATCTTATTCAGAAGTTTGTGAACTTTCACATTCCATGTTACAGTACACTCTCGTTCATGGGAACTAATGTGGCGGACGGCCGGTTCGTATGTCAAAAAATTCCGATGAAGCGAAGTCCGTCGTGAGTCATCATTTCCGCCCGTACAGTGATCTATCATGATTGTATTCACTCTTGTTTTTAAGATAACACAAGAGATTAACATGAAAATAAGGCACTCAAACTTTGAACATTGTAACAATGAACCTATAAGAATAAAAACAACGCAGGAATAAAGATCCAAAATCTTTATTCTCATATTCCATATTATATTCCACTCATATTCCAGCAGTCAACTGACTTCTACGTAACACAGGTGCAGTTGCGACTCGAGACAGACTGAATGACACTTTGGGAAGCGGTCGAAGCGGATGTTCACTTCCTGAACCCCCCTTTCTATTTCTTTTTTTGTGGGAATACTCCACGGCCTCGTAAATCACATCAATGGGTACAGATTATGGAAAATGCCTGATGACGTTTAATGCAAAATGGGATACTTCACTGTTGTGCGGATAGAACGAATGGAAATTGAAGGCGCTAAAACGGAAAAATTATTTATTTTGTAAGAAAAAAACTAATAATATCCACATTTTCAGTTCCGATGAAGCGGAGTTCCAATGTCGCCGAGTTCGATGAACGAGAGTGTACTGTATTTGCATTTTAATTTAGATCAAAAGCAGAAACAGGGGTGAGTGCACAAGGATGGTAGACGTAGACAAGCCCCCTTCTTAGGTAGAACCCCCTCAAAATCTTTTGTCGAAACAATGTCACCGTTCTGGGCAGCGAACCAGACGGCTGACAACTACTCCTTGTTCCAAAAAAATTCCCCACTGTAACTTGCACTAAGTGGGGCATGAAATGTCGGCCACCCAAAATGGTAATATTGTGTTGACGAGGGATTTGGCAGGGTTTTTACCGCAGCTACAACCAGCATCTACCATATATAAAGCATTGATCGCTAAGAAGTAAAAATAATAATGACATATACAGAAAAAAAATCAGCATGATGAAAGAATGAATATTTTGGGGTTAAGAGAATAATGACAATATGTCTTATAACAGATTCATAAATAAGTTTATTCTCATATCTTGTGTAGATTATGGCTCTAAATTAAAATTATAACAAAACAATAATTACTGAAAATAAATAATACTATGAAATCAATGTTTGGAAATTTTATCTCAATTGAGAATACTACATAAAACGCACTACAGTCACAATACAGTACTAAAAAGGATTTGTACATTCATATTATTTAAACATTTCAATACTTAAGAGAACGGTTGAAGAAAATTACCTTCATATTGATAAATTACAATACATACTTAAGGCAGTCATTAATAGTTGGCGAAAGGCCCTGAATGAGGGCTACAAAACGTAATAACATGCACAATATACACGATAACATCCAACAACAGTCTTATTTACAAACTACCTTCAAATCGTATCTACAAAATTTACAGTTTGAACTAAACATAGTCAATAGTCAATTTTTAAAATCCATAATAACTCCAAACATAAAACATGGTATGGTATAATGAGTTAGACCCGCTGACTTGGAAACTATAAACGTGATTTGATTATAATAATTAAAAACCGCTGGTATGATTTGAGGTTTGATAAATTTATGAATAAATTATTTACCCGTGTATTAGAACACTGTTAGGCTTACAAAATGTTTTTTAATACATACACTCCTTCAAAATTTGAACCAAAATAAAGACATAAAAGTTTCATTGAAACTAGATAAAACATATGAAAATGTAAATCTCACTTAGGCCTACATAATAAGATTTAATAAAATTATATAAAGGCAGCTACTTTAATAAACATTGTAAAATGCAAATATCAAAAACCATGAATTTGGCGACAGTGTACCAAAATATTTGGCGATTTAAAAATCTGACATCTTAATTTAGACACAATGTTGCTCTTTCAATAATTGCAAAATACTTATGCTACAATCACCTATATTTAAATTATATAATTCTAACTAAATCCAAATGATTCATTAATATGAATAGGTAGTTATGAAAATAAATAAATATATTAGGAGACCTATAAGTAGTATCTAATTGCAACCTTATTCTAAATACCTCCTAATCACCAGGCTCAAGGAAATTGTGCAAATGATCTACATTGTTCATGGACAGGGCTAAAATGAAACTTTAACATAGTACAAGATATCACCATGAGTATAAAATCTAAAGAACCATTCAACTTGGGACAGTTAGGCCCTCACTCACAAGTATGAAATAATTGGTACTTTGAAAGTCAGAAAATAAAACACATCATATGATTTTATTGTACCTCATTGCAGTATATGATAGGCCATTTTATTTATAAATCCACTCAACATATTCGAAATATGTTCTTTTCAAACATTTTATGGTAATTGTGGTTATTGTTAAGATTTATATTTAAGGAGATTGTGCAGTCATGAAGTTGATCTTTGCAATAATATAGAGCGAAATAAAATAGAGTTTCAGATTAAAACAGTAATAAAATACCCCCGTCGCAGCAGACCTGCGTACTCAGCGAATTTCCAATGGAATTTCAGATTATTTACTTTACCCATAAAACACCATAGCATCGAGTATGTAGGTTTGCTGCCATGGGGTGTTGTTAGAAAATCTAAGTTAATCAATAATTGGTGAATGTAAACACAAAATTGTATCAAGCTCTGACAATTTTTTATTTTCCCTATAAACCCCATGGGGGTGAGTATGTAGGTTTGCCGCCATATGGGTTTTGTAAGCAAGTATAAGTTAAACCCCATCTAGATAATGTACATACCAAATTTGATTACGTTATGTCTATAAATAGGTAAGATATAGGGTTTTCTTGATTTCCCATAAGAAGAACATGGAAAACACATTTTTTGGATTTTCTCCGTAACAATTTAAGTTAAGTTAAAAATTCAAAGTACTAAATTGTTTGTTTTTTAAGCTCTTTTGAATGGTTTAGGTAAAAATTCATGAATTTTTAAAATTGAAGCCCAACAATGCCAAAAACCCAATTTGGACCCCTTTGAAACCCCATAAAACCCCGTTACCATAACCCGACAATGCTGGTTTGCGAACTCATGAAAATAGACCTGGTCTTACACCTTCATACCAAATTTGATCAAAATCGGAGGTCCTCTTCAAAAGTTATCGGTACTACGGACACACACACACACACACACACATATATATATACATATATGAAAATGAACGAACGGTGTTTTTGGCTTCTGGGGACCTCAAAATGAAAAAGTAAAGTGGTCCTGGGCTTAGGTCTTACCATGGCTACTACCGTAATAGCGTATTCCCTATAGGGAAATTCGCTAAAAAATCAACCCAATCAATATCGTGAGATAAAACTAGTTTAGTGTCACTGCAGACAACATGCTAATTATTTAGTAGTACAACTAGCGGTGTGCGAATATCAGGAATCAGTTTTTTTGGCCAAAGATGTAACACTTGAAAAGTAAGTTTTTAAAGCTGACGAGACATAAAAATTGTATAAAATAATTGTTCCCAAGCAATCAAGGTTAAAACCAATTGGAATTCTATCATTGAAAGAAAGATAGCCCGTTTTATTCATCATCATTCATTTCATCAATTGCTTCGTGGATGAACGCAATGTCCAAAACACTATAATGCATTGTTTTTAGTTTTTTAAAAATTTATTAATACTTATGAGCATAAGTGTTGATTAAAATTCGTATTATACCTCAATTTATTGATATAAATTGTATGTAGAAAGTGTAAAGCGCATACAGTCTACTGAGATAATAATTAGATCTACAGAGACAGTATTTATGGCGTGAGCCAATGTTCGTTTTGCTCTCACAAAATAAATGTCATATCACATCTTTTTCATGTTGTGATCAATAAATTTTATTATTTAGGTTCTTTTTCTTAGATTCTTTTGTTGTTAAATAACACACCCAATAGTTAGTTGTAAAAAAGTACATTCATTTAGCCAATATATTTATCAGATTTTAGTTTTACTCACTTGAAAATAAAACTTGATTCTACTTGAATAATCATAAGTTGCACATACCTAGTTTTAGCTTAATTTAACATAAATCATCTTTAAAATTTTACTGGTCTTATAAAGTTTAAAATCATATCCGAACAATCCAATTTAATACTCTACCCGTAAATCATGTAAACACAAATGAAAATACATTTTCTATTTACAAAACAATTTGAAATGCAGCTTTTAGAATGGGTTACATACAAAAACCTTCATATACATGGAATTTGACATGCATTATCATCGAGTAGCGAGAGAGATTGAACGAATTACGTACGTAGCGTACGGTGGGGGTTACGCGTGTGGGGGGGTGTTATAGGGGGGAGTCGGGGGAGGGGGAACCTTCTTTGTGCTGGTTGATGGACTGTTGCAGGGCCATCGGTGTGAGCCACTCGCGCGGTAGACACCGCTGCAGGAACGGAACACACGAACTGAAGTAGGCCAGCCGATTGACCCATGATGGGATCTCTTGACCACACAGTATCTGAACAACAACATTTATTATACGTTTCTTTTTTTTATCATTTCTATATTTGAAAAGAATTTTTTCAAATATTGCACAGTGATGGGAAATTCCTGCAATAATTTATTAACATGATCAGTGGGGCTCCGAATTTACTTTGTAGAACATTTGTATCAATTTTGGTGTAGTTTGGAGGGTCCCCTTTCAGTTTTGCAGATAAAATATTTAACACTTACTGAAAATGGTATTAACACTAACCAAAATTCTAGTTTTTGTAAGAACTATTTTTATAATATTGTATGTGTCAAGGTGACGCTCATAATCCTCCAATCACTCTTCCTCATAAAAGTCTTTAGGGGCCGTCCATAAATTACGTCATCGCTTTTTGGCCATTTTTGGACCCCCCCCTCCCTAAAATTATCCTACCATCATAATTTGTGTGACCCTCCCCCCCACTCTCAGAAAAATGATACTTTAAAACCTCCGTTTTAAGTAAAAATTATGCTTTTTAAACGCTACAAGATAAACTAAAAAAAAAATTTTATAACTTACCCAAAACCGGGTTCTTCTTGCCTTTTGGTGTCACTAATTGTGGTACACCGTGGTACCAGTTTCGGATCTATGACAGTCCATCATCAGCCACTCCTCTTCTTATTTACATACTACTGCACACATTTTTGTGGTTGTCGAATGATAAAATTTTTCACACTTATACATGAAAACACGTGTTATACATAAAAAAATCACGGTGTTTTTATGCATAAGTGTAAAAAATTTTATCATTCGACAACCACAAAAATGTGTGCAGTAGTATGTAAATAAGAAGAGGAGTGGCTGATGATGGACCGTCATAGGTCCGAAACCGGTACCACGGTGTACCGCAATTAGTGACACCAAAAGGCGAGAACCCGGTTTTGGGTAAGTTATAAAATATTTTAGGTGTCAGGGCTCTTGATTGATTCAATAATAAAGAATGGCAAGCCAAGCCAGTCGAGCCAAACAGCTTAAGCTTAAACATGAAGAGATAAAGCACATGAAGACAATCCTGAACATTTCTTTTAACAAAACCTGTAAAAAGGAAAAGTTGCTGCCTAATTACATAAAAATTGGTGTTCGTAATAAATCTGAGTCGGCCAAAAAACGTTAATGCAAGCAAAAAGGTTATGGCTAGACAATGAAATTAAAGCCCTCTACAGAAAATTGGGTGTAGTGAATTCCAATTTAAAGAATATTATTGAGGAGCTAGAATTTGATTCACAAAGTAGAAAGATCAGATCGGCTGTTTTCAAATTAAGATTTCATAAGCAAGCAATACTTGATAGGAAATTAAATGTGTTAAGAGATGGTCATAAAAAGGATCTAGTGGATTCCAATGCACACCAGTTTTATCCTCGTTTAGTTAATTTGACTAGCATTAAATTTGAAGATGGTGAGAAAACACTTCTAGGTAAATGGACTAAGTATAACCCACCACCAAACCCTCATAATAATAGTGATATTAAGTCTGTAATTATTGAGGCAGAGACAGCGATTTCTTATATTAATAAACAAGAGCAAGAAAAAGTTAGATATGGGGTAGCTGATAAAATTGAAAAAATTATTTCGAAGTCCAAAAAACGCCATCTGAGAGAAAAGAAATTTAGGATATTTAATGAGACCAAAAGGGTTGTAAATGAAGTATCTAGTAAATTGCATAATAACCACACCAGAATTGTGCAAGCAGATAAATCTAATTCTACAGTAGTAATGTTAGTGAACGATTTAGATAAAAAAGTTAAGGACTATTTGGATAATAATGGAGTCATTGCCATACAGGACAGAACAAAAGAGTATAATTGTATTATTAAAAATAGTTTAATGCATAACTGTGTGATAAATCCGAAAAAAGTCAAGGCTTCATACAACCCAAAGGCGATTGCGCCTAGATTCAAACCTCTTGTTAAAACTCATAAAGAAGGAAATCCAATTAGACCAGTTATTAACTCGATAAATTCGCCATCTTATCTTTTAGGAAAGCACCTTAGTGAATTGATCATAGCCAGGATAAATTTAGAGTATGAAAACAACTTTATTAATTCTAAGCAATTCATTGATAAAGCTGAGTTACTAAAAATTGATAAGCATCACACACTAATAACAGCAGATATTGATAACATGTCGTACAGTAACATTCCAAAAGATGAAGCATTATTAGCATTAAGGGAGCGTTTAGAGGAAACAAATCAATTTTCCGCTGAAGAGATAGACGATATAATCTTGTTGGTCCAAAAAATAACAGAGCAGAATTATTTTCAATGGAAAGATAAATTCTTTTATGATTCAAGAGGTTTGCCTATGGGGGGTCCGTTGTCGGCCCTTTTAGCGGAAATTTATATTCAGAAGTATGAAAAGCTAAATATTTTAGGCCCTGATAATACACAGCACAAAAATATTATGTTTTATTGTAGATATGTGGATGATGCGTTCATTGTGTACAAAGGTACAAAAAGGCAAGCTAAGGTTTTTATTAATCAACTTAACACATTATATTCACCGATTAGGTTCAAAATGGAATGTGAGGATAGCGGCATTATAAACTTTTTAGATGTCAAAGTTATTCGTTCGGGTGACAAACTTGAATTCGGAATATATAGAAAACCCACGCAAACTGATTTGGTAATTCCGATCGACTCCAAACATCCTTACTCATACAAAATGGCCTCATTTAGATCATTGGTAAATAGGCTAGTAAACTAAAAATTGTCACCTACAGAGTATGAAAAAGAAAAAGAAATTATTAAGTTAATCGCTTACAATAATGGATACGACACGCAAGTAATAAATGATCTAATAAGAAAAACAAATTTTAAAAAGCAAAAAACTGAGGACCAAAATAAAATGAAGTACGTGCCGCTAGGTTACACTAATGAATACTCTGTGCAAATTGGAAATGTTTTAAAGAAATCGTTTTGCCAGCCAGGATATAGGGTGAATAAAAGTTTGGACGTAGGTGTTCCTCGGAATCAGTTAGATAAAGCGGAGAAAAAGGGCATATATTTGGTAGAATGTGATAAGAGGATAAGAGTGTCGGTTGTGATAAAATGTATATAGGCTACACCAACCGCACATTAAAAGAACGTTTTAAGGAACATTTGGCAAAAAAATCACGCTAATCCATCTTCCAAGGTAGCCCAGCACGTAAAACAGCATCCCAATCACATTGTAGATTTTGACACCTCGGTAAAACTCTTAAAGCAGTGCAATAACAAAACAAAAGCGCAGGTATGGGAAGAGTATTTTATTTATGAACATTTTAGGCTTGACAAAAATAGAATGCTCAACAAAAAGGATGAATTCTCAGAAAAAATTACATTTAAGTTACTCAGCGGGCTGGATTCAATAGGGACGAACAGCTGATATCATATCATAGTTGACCTTAGACCTGTGATGCAACGCTGGGATTCACCTGAATTCGCACAAATCAGTAGCGCTACGACCTTGGCCGTGCACGGTAATATTACGAGCAGTGCGTGATATGTATTTCCGGAAGCTGTCTTAATGTGTTCGTGTGTTCTTGTGTTTGTGTTATTATGTATAAGTGTAAAAAATTTTACCATTCGACAACCACAAAAATGTGTGCAGTAGTATGTAAATAAGAAGAGGAGTGGCTGATGATGGACCGTCATAGGTCCGAAACCGGTACCACGGTGTACCGCAATTAGTGACACCAAAAGGCGAGAACCCAATTTTGGGTAAGTTATAAAATATTTTAGGTTTCAAGGCTCTTGATTGATTCAATAATAAAAAAAAATTGACCAATAAAATCTGAATTTACCTTCAGAAATAAAGCCAAAATGACTCCTCAATGGTCAAATAAACTATAAAACAACGACTTAAAATAGTCTAATGTATTCTATAGATTCTAATGTATCCTTGCACATCACCTTACCGTCATTTTCAATCTGGACCCTACCCCCCTATTTTCAGATGTAGTAATTTATGGACGACCCCTTAAAGATAGTCTAACTCTTTAAAAATATATTTAATCATAGACACAATTCTTTTTAAAGATTTCTGTCGTAATCGGAACCTCTGGTCTCATAGACCCACTGCATTTACTTCATTTACACCAACAGACACCGTCATCCTCACCAACCACTAAAAATTTTCAAGGACCAACCGCATGGCATCAAAGATAACTATGTAGCCTTACATCTGGTTGAAAGTTACTAAGAGGTGAATAATTTTATGAACAGCTTCGCTAATAATAAAAAAGAAATTTTGCCAGGGCCTGTGAGACCAGAGTTTTTGTAAAAATTGTTGATAGACAATCATGATGAACTGTGAATGAAAATTAATACTGTAAGCTATTAGAGTAACAAATATTGCAGTACGGTACCCATATTTAAATCACCACCACAAAATAAACATGCAGAGCAGTTAAACATTTGGTGTGATGAATTTGTGTATTATACGGTACTGCAGAACTTATACTATTCACAACTTACTTTTACACTAAAGAGATCAAATCCGCACTTATGTGCAGTAAAGATTGATGGGCTGGTCTATAAAATAAAAAAAGTTCTATTAAATAAAAATACACCACATTACCTTTGTACAGTTTCTATTTCCATTCCTAGGATTTTCTTGTAATAAAAAATGTTTCAAACTTACCCTTGAGATCCCATACAGACGTTTATGAATATTAATGGAGACTTAATTTTACATTTCTATACAGTATAGTACGGTACTTACTTGAGTTAGAGATCCTGAGAAGTGGTTACAATTTTTGTTCATCAGATGATAACGATCTCCTCTAAAATCTTTGCCTAATTCTTGAACTATTCTTTTTACATCTTGTTCTGTAAAGTCTGTGTGTCCTACATGGATTGATTGTCTGTGAAAATAAAAGGCAAAACGTTTAAGGAAAGGTGATTTAAGGAAAGCAGTGCAAAAATATGACAAGGGCGTCTCCAACTTTTCCCCCTCCTCAGGCCGTAGGTATAGTTACAGCCTGTTCGCCTGTTCAGTGGTAATGACAATGTGTACTGCTACCGCTCGCCTTTTTGTCGTTGGCTGATTTTAGCGAATTTCCCATAGGGAATAAGCTATTACCGTAGGTCTCATGGTAAGACCTAAGCCCGGGACCATGTTACTTTTTCGTTTTGAGGTGCCCAGAGACCAAAAATAGTAGTCATTAAAATTTATATATATATATATATATATATATATATATATATATATATATATATATATATATATATATATGTGTCCCTAGACACGATAACTCTTGTAAAACTGGTCCGATCGACACCAAATTTGGTAGAGATGTGTAATCCTACGTTTATTCAGATGAGTTCGAAAACCAGACATATCGACCTACCGGAAGGGGTAGTTTTGGGGGGTTTTGTACCCCAAAAATGGGTTTTTTGCATTTTTCATATGTAAATTTTAAAAATTTTAAATTTTTATTTTGACCATTGGATTTAGCTCAAAAAAACACACAATTTAGTATTTTGAAGCTTTGCTCTATCTCCATTGGTTACCGAGATATTACAAAGTCTAAAGACAGTACATTGTCTTTTGGGGCTCCAATGTTAATCTTATGGAGAAACAGGACATGTTAATATTTCACTTATTAACTAATATTTTTGGATGAAACTTGGTATTAAGCTTCATTTGGTTGAGATTCATCCATTTAAGGTAAAAAATCTTGGTTTTGTACTTATCATGGCAGCAAACCTGCATACTCTTTTCCCATGTTAATCATATGGAGAATAGGCAAACTCTTTTATTTATTGACAGATATTGATGAAACTTACTATATGGCTTTATATGGTTGAAATAAATTTTTTCTATGCTAAAAACCTTCTTTTAGTGTCCCCCATGGCAGCATACCTGCATAATCTTTCCCTATATTTATCTTAAAGAGAATAGACATTTATGAGCACTTGATGAAATTTTGTTTACAAGTTTAGCTGGTCAAAATTAATATTACTAATTTGGAAATTCGCTAAGTACGCAGGTCTGCTGCGACGGGGGGTATTAGTTGATCTCAATCTATCATTTGGCAACTCATAGTAAAACTATTAATCGTTACGAAAACATTTTTGATCTGTAAGCATAAAAGCTAAATGACTAAAATATTTATTAATTTGTGTTATTATTTTCCTAAGTGCTACGCCCCCTGGCATCTTGTGCCCCAAGGCCCAGGTCTATTAGGAAATCCTAATAAGCCATTTCACGGGACGACGTCAGTATGAAATATTACACAACAAGATGCATGACCGCACAATAATGAAACTCCGTTGAGATGACATCATAGATGTGCTAACTGACAGACTTTCACGTGCTTAGGGATTGGCGAGAAGCGCAAACGTTATTCACTTTCTGGACAGCTTTTGAGGTCTTAATTGCGAACAAGCCAAGCTCAAAAAAAGACCTCCACAATTCCTAGAACTAAGGTGTAAGTAAAGTAAGATGTGAGGTTTAAGGTAAGGTTGGGTGAGGTGTTTTTACCTTGGATGCAGGAAAAACAATTAGGCCTAATCAACTAGATTGTTAATCTTCCAGACAAACTGAGGCTTACACAAAAATATATATAAATTTCAAGCCAAATACCTTTCTCCTAGCATAGCATTTTATTGAACATCCCAGTTTTTAATGTACAGTAATGTATGTAAACATTTCCATCAAAAGGGATTTATTTAAACAGTTTTCTTTCAGATAAAGGCATTCCAAAAGCATACACAACATATCTTTTTAATCCAGACTGATTATTAAAGAAAAGCCCTTTACAACCAAACCACAGTATTAGTCTGACAGGGTAGATCTTAAATACAGTACCGTACTGTATCGATCACTATTGACTCACCTAAATCTAAACTGCTCTCCTAACTCCTCTGCGTCTCTTGGTGTTATGGCAAATATTCCGGAGAAAGGGTAAGGATGTCCTCCATAAGCATACTCTAAAACAGAATTTGGCCTAAAATTACTCAGGATATTAAAATGGAAATTGTGAATGTGACAAAAACAAGAAGTTATAAAACTGAATCAAAGATGTCTTTGGTAATTTTGGACCTCTTTTTGCCCCGTCCACATAGACTATTGATCTGTGCGTGGATCGTATTCGACAAAGTAAGGGGGTGAGCCGATACAGTACAAGGTGAAAGGTACTGATAAAAGTCACTGGCAGAACGCGGATTCAAACCCACGACATCGCTGCCATGGTCCCGAAGTCCGGCGCACTAACCACTCCCTAGTGGAAATGGTCAATAGAGATCAATACAAAATTGTATTGATATCACTACACATCAATACATCTTGTAATGATATCAATAGATGTCTAATGATATCACTAGAAGTCAATACAACCAATAGATTCATATCAATAAAACATTTGGTGATGTCAATAGACATCAATAAAGATCAATACAATCACTAGACATCAATACATGAAACTTTCAGTGATATCATTACAGGTCTATGGATGTCAATAGAGATAAATAGAATCAATAGACATCAATAGAATACTTTTGGTGATATCATCAGAGGCTTATTGATATCACTAGAGATCAATACAACAAATATAAATCATACAATTTGTGATCAATAAGGATCATTAAAGGTGAATAGGAGTCTATACACAAATAATACATCGATACATCAGTAATAAAGGAAATAACTTGGTGTATAATATTACAGGAATATTATATGGACATGGTTATGCTTAAAAGGAGCCGCAGGAAAAAGCTAGTCAGTAATAAAGGAAATAATATTAGTGTATAATATTACCGGTATATTATATAAAATGACTCAATTATTTTTCCATACATCTCACATGGATTTCATAATCACAAAAGGGGAGGAGGGATTTTTTAAGGGAACCGGTATCACTGAACGGTATCACTGAACGTACCTTAAATTGACAATTCAGTATTAAAAATAAATAAGACATTAGTAAAATTATGCGGTATTCAGGTATTCAAGGTATTAAAAGGTTTAGTTTAGCCTTAATACATAATAATATTTTATTTTTAAAATAAAGGAATAAAGTTGTGGCATGGTTTTTAATTTACTATGAATAGCAATTCAAAATTATTTGAATAGAAACAAATATTTTTTTGTGAAAAGATTAATTTATCTAGGCCTAACAACAATACTCCAAACCAACACAATAATTTCCTTTTTATTGACTTATAAGGTTTTAAAACATCAAGCCAGTTTAAAAATCCTCTAGTAATTTTGTGTTAATACTATTCACATTCAAATTCAAAACTTTGGCGCCAACCGTCCAAGGTTTTTTTATTTCTATGGTTTGCTGTTCAGCGATTGGATCAGCTGATACAGTTGGCAGCGCGCGCTCCCAGTGGCACTTTTTGTCGTTGACAACGACAACTCCAACCAACTGTCACGTCTCGATCTTGTAACTGAGTTGCTCAACTGTTATCTTTAGGCTGAAATCTAACAGAAAATGTAGTTTCATATGGCAAATATTTAAATTAAGTGAATATTTTTTTGCGGACTACAAATTATTACCTTAACTAAGCTGTGAATTCATCGTGGTGTATATTTGACTGCTGCGGACGACTGATACTGTACATCTAAGTTAGGTGATTGGATTTCCTATTCTCATATGCAGGTGAGTTTAAATATTAATAAGAACTTTAATCTAATTAAAAACTATTACTAAGGCCTGTAATTTATTTCCCTAACCAGGATATTGCAGTTCTTTTCAATCAATCCTGGAACAAATTAACTGCTCTCTATTTTGGAGGTTAAGTTTGAGTAACTTATAAACTTTAAGAGATAAATTTTTTTTCATTGTAGCTTTCTTTGCTAATTTTAAATGTAAGTGAAACCAGCAAATATCTCAAACCAGCAGTTAGAAGCAGTGTCTTTTTTTATAAAGCCTACTCTACTGGTAGGCCTATTTCAACTCTCCCCTTCTGACTAACTTAGGTTAGGTTATGTTGTAGCCTTCAACGAAAAGGCTAAGTTCGTTATCAGACCCTATTGCTGTTTTCGATGTTTCCAATGTTGTGTTCATCTATAATTATTTCCAATCCGTCCATTTGGTAGGCCTAGTTGAAAAGCGATGAACTGCATAAAAGAAGAGAACAATCGCAGAAATTTGGTTAGGGTTTAGGTCTATAGGTTGGTTTTTGTGATTTCTCTTCTATTGTTCATGCAAGTAGCCTATTTTTTAAACATCAATACGGTATACTAAAAATAATGTTATGAATGCATTTAAAAAAAATAAGTTATTACATTGTAATTGCAAACATCGATTAGTAACTTAGCAGTGGAGTTGGATAATAAACTTTTGCCATAAAAAGGAACAATTTTTCTTAAACTAAGAGTTATTGTTGGCTCAGCCAGTAAGTAATGATATCTGGTAGGTTAAGACAGGTTCTTTAGTACCTTACTATACTTGGATGAAGGCCTAATAAATAAATCCTGATAGGGTATATAATATGCAAAGCTTTTTTAAAACATAACTTCTCCCATCATAAGGTTATAAAACAAATCTAGGCCTAAATACCCTATATGTTCCCAGGTTGATATGAGAAATTAACAACAACAAAATTATAAGTTAACTTTGTCATTTAGTAATTAATTCAAGTAATTTTGGAGGAAACTGGAAACTGTTTAAGAACACTTAACATATGGATGGGGTAGGCTTATCAAAATATTGTCTCTATTTTTATGCAATGCATATATATATTTTGTTCTGAAGTGCATTTAAGCAGCCCTTAGAGCTCTTTTACACATGCATTTTTTCAGCCAAGAAAAATCAAATACATATTTTTGTGTTGTGCATTTGCCAAGTACGAGGGTGGGCTTATTAATATCATTATTTATTACCTTTTGTACTCAACTTTCAAGTATTTTTCTTATTATATTACTGCGCCTTGGAATAGAAAGCATGTGTTTTTCATCTGTCTGCAGAAACGTAGCATTTACCAATTCAGACTTTGAGCAAACATCCTACTTATAATCGGCTCTACTGTTGTTAATTACCCCCGCGACTAAGTTTTTTAAACTGTTTACTGTTCTATACACAGATGACCAACATAAGAACTGTTCAAGACGGACAACAGTGATCAAATGCACTCATCTGTTCCAATCTATTAAATCATCCTTTTTGTCAACCTTACAAAAATGCATGCGTATAAAAGAGCTCTGAAAGATAGTTTTTGTTCATAAGGCGCATTCCATACGGATTGTAATACCGCGTCCACATTTGGCAGAGTTTTTAATGTCTCGGTCAGCTGATATTTTTATCCAGCAAGTACAAATTGAGCCTTTTATATGAGCACGTTAACAATAATGTGCAATGAAGCGGTATTAATGCCGGGGAATGTATTTTTGAAAATTGTAAACTTAAACAGCTGTTGATTGTTATATGATACATCATTAGAACTCGCAGAACTCTAAGCTGCACAGGTAGCCCTAGTAAAATTAATTCTAAACTGTTAAGAGCTACAAATGATTTTGTTTCAGTTCCAGAAGGAAACATGTGAAGTACTACAGTAAATGAAAACGAAGAGGCCTATGCTTGGATCATTCGGTAGCCTGTTTATATAACCTACAATATCCTGCAAGCAAAGGCGTAAGTAGATCTCGCCTATATCAGGGGTACAGAAAACTCCTAAAATTTCCCCCAATTCTAAACTGTTACCGGTACGGATCAAAGATTTCAACCAAAATTACTTGACAAATATATGCCTTTGTCCTAAAACTTAACAGCTTACAATAAGGCTGTGAAATGATAAATATTTTACTACGGTATATTAAAACACAAGTAGGCCTACTTAATATCAAATCAAAACTACTTCCAGTGACTGTTGTATAAAAGTATTTATATACAACGACTTGTAATTTTTATATTCAACTCTTGTGATAGTTTAAAAAATACCACTGGTGTAGATATACAAAAAAATGTTATAATTTCCCCCAAATTTTTCCAGATACCTGGAAATTTCCCTTGATCCTAGATTGCCGGATCGGACATATCCTGCACCCTGGCCTATATTGATTAAAACTGTGTGTAGACCTTTTACTTGATTACTTTCCAATTATTATCATGTCGTTCAATAATGTAGTGGCTGAAAGCTCTCATAGCCTATTCATTAAAATTGAACTATAACACTTAATTTTTTTAGGCAGAGTTAGGACTATTTAGTAATTTTTTCTAAACAATCTCAGTTGAATATATAAAAGTTTGTTAAGGTATAAAGTAAAGTCTAGTAACTTAATGAAAAGTCTTAAAAGACTTTACTATAAAGTAAAGTCTTAATGAAACTTGTGAAACAATCCCCAAATTTATGTTTGTATTCAGTGTACAGTAAATCACAGGCAGACCCAATTTTTGTACCTATGTTTCAATAGTTAGATTGTAATATTAAGGTTCCTTAAATGTATTATTAAGTTAAACAAAGTTTTTTTAAATCAGTCTTATTGTGATTAGGCCTAGTATGAAATGAACAATACTGACACATAAATCATGAGAGATGATTAATACTGTTACACCTCCACTTTCCCTCAGTTCATCATCACAGTTGTTTGCAAGAAATAATGAAATTTTGTGTCAAGTCATTTGTCTGTGTGTATGTAGGCTACACTTTTTCTGAGACTACCACATACAGCGGTCCTCGGCTAGCGCCTCGGCAGTAAAATTTGACCTCGTACAGCCCCAGGGTATGATGCGGTCGCATTTTGTGACACTAGCCATACCATGTAGAATAAAATATGTTTTTAAATTCCACGTTCCCCAAGTTTCCAACCATAAACTGTTGTCTATAGTTCACCATTTTAACAATGTTACTCGCGGTTTTATTTAGTGAACAGCCTACAAACGTCTAGAGCGACGCGATCACAACTGTGCCTCACCGCCCATACCGTCCCGCAAGTTTACTTACTACGTCACTCACTCACTGGATCGAAATGGCCGTTTGTGCAATGGGTAAACAAAACAAACCCTAATTACTAAAAAAAATTATTAAAAAAACATAACAGTTGTGGGTAGTGGCTATGTCTGCTTGCTGCTCTCTCTCGCCGATTGTGATCGCATTTCGCGTTCATCACAACAGTCGTTGAGGTTATGTTCTGTTTGACATTTTAACTATCTTATATTAAATTAGAACAATATCTGGTCATAGAAAAAAACTAAATATTTTAGTTGTGAAAGATAACTGGTAAATAGGCTGCATGCGATGAAAATGCTACATAATTTCTATTTTTGCTACAAGTCTCCAAGAGATTCTAGTATTTTTGCTCTAAATTTTTTCCCCAGCTTAAACCCTGTAGAGTCCTAGCGATGAAATATACAAATTAGCAACATTAGGCCTTCTGTTCACACTGTTTGATTGTAGTTTATTGGTTGCAGGTCTCTCCTAAGAACATGGAAAACTGAGAATCAACTGAAATCCAGCAAATGAAAGCAGAAGCCAATTGTGAAATATTTATATGAAGTTTCGATTTCTGGAGTTAAAATTGGACAGAAAAAATAATAATGAAATAAGGGTTAATGTTATTTACGAACTGTTTTCATTATCATTTTATTAAAAATCGTTAAAGAAAAATGTTTTGCTTGTATTTGGGACAACCATTTTTTTATATATTAAATTTGTATTTTATTTTTAGCATAGGCTACATTTTTCGTGGGATTGAAAAATAAACTCTACGGTGTAAAATTTTGGGTAAAAATAATTTATTAAGGCTATACCAATGATTACTAGTAAAGTAAATATTAATTATTCATGTTCAGTTTAAATTGTGTTCAGTTTATATGTTTTCACTTTAGTCTGATGCTTTTAGTATTTGAGTTTGTGTTATGTTAATACAACCACCGTTTTTTAATTTTATTAATATTTTATTTGATCACTGTTAAATTTGAGATTGACACAGACAACCCCAACAAGTCTCCCAATCCTCCTCCAGACCTGGCCACCTCTGTCCCAGATTTAGTCACTTCCTAAATCTGCTGGAACTGGGCTAGAGCTCGACCATAAAAGGTGTACCCTAGAGCTGGCCCAGTTTTGGCTAATATTGAAAGTGACGTCCAGATCTGGCCCAAAATTATTTTTTCCATCAGGGATTCAGTATGATCAATAAGATCAATAGACATCAATAGGTGTGTAGTGATACGTAGTGATATCAATACGTAATTGGACCAATAGAGATCACTAGACATCAATAAGGAATCTTATTGATCTCTATTGATTTAGCTGTATTGATACGTAGTGATACGTATTGATCTCTATTGGTCCAATTCTGTAGTGATATCAATACGTATCACTACAATTTTTTTTATTGATCTCTATTGATCATTTCCACTAGGGCTACGCCACCGACTCGCCCGAGATGGAACATATTCTAATCTATTCAACGAATAGATTAGAATATGTTCCATCTCGGGAACATATAGATATAGAACATAGACATATAGAACATTCGAACATTCAAACATATAGAATAGATTAGAATATGTTTTTACAATGTGGTAAACAAACAATAAAATTGTTTGATCTGGTCTAAACTCTCTCTCTCTCTCTCACTTTACCAGCCCACTGAGAGTTTACTGCTGGAGAGTTTATTACTGGGCCAACTACTATAATCACTTTCAGGGAAACTAGGGAGAAAACACATCTAAGACAGTTAGGCCTAATTTTTCACAGTTTAAAATTGAAATCGTGGTTGATTTAAAATTACGATCATCCAGCAAAATTGATACCATAATACCAATTTGTGAGGGTTGATAATGTGAAAAAGACATTGCTAGGTTTTTAAGCAGCAAGCCAACCACCTCTGACAAATTAGCTGTCCTAGCTGTCAATTTTTACAAGATTAATAAAATTCAAAATTTTTGTTTACTGGCTTACTTACACTTGACTTTGTGTGGCATTCTAACACAACCATCTGTCAACTAGCATTGTTAAAAATGAAGCTCCAGTTGTCAATTTAATATAGGCTACATAAAGATTAAAAATATAATAAATGGGCTAAAGTATGGCCGTTAAAATTAACGCATATCTTTAATGTCACACTACTTTTCCAATGTGTAGTTTACTATTGTAAATGAATGAATTACCTTGTCCATATATTTCAACTCCAGAATGAAATACTCCCAATCCCATTGGTGTTGTGTACTCATTTATCCAATACTGAAAAAAAACAAAAACAATAAGTTAATTAAGTTAGGATTGACTAGGCCTAGCTTATTAACTATGCGTCTTTAAAAAAATTTCAATTTATATTTTCAAATGGCTTTTTATGTTAAAAATAATTAAACATTTAGATCAAATGGAACAACAACCCTTATACAATTATACCCTAGTACTGAACAGTCATGTCCTCGTGGCATTAGGGCTGACTCTAGGCTTATGTACAAAATTGAGTTCCAACAAAAAAGACTCACACCCACATAGGCCCTCGATTAATTTCCAACATCACTCAACAACACTAATATTTTATGTAGGTCCCTTAGCATAACCTAAAATAATTAATCACATACACCCTACCTAGTAATTCATGGTTCAGCTCTAAATTTATTCAAATCTTATTTGTCAAATAGAAGGCAGGCGGTTAATGTGACTGGAGAGCGGTCACCACTTGTTAATTTGGACTGTGGAGTTCCTCAGGGCTCTATTTTGGTGACTCTGCTGTTCTTGATTGCTATCAACGACTTGCCACATAATGTTAGAGTCCTATCAAGAATCAAGAATCAAGAAGTTTATTTCCATTGATACATCATTTGGTACTTAGAAATTGTCAGAGTTTGGTTATGTCATAAACATCAGTCCAAGTTTAAGATTTTATACAGATCTATATCTATGCAGATGACACAAATTCAAATTCAAAATAGTTTATGAGTTTTTGACACAACTTTCTTGAGTGCAAGCCACGATTTATTTTCAATCAAAAGGAAACTGGGCGAAACTTCGTTATCCGTCTCCACTGTTATTATCAATGTGGAAATTTCGATATTGCGATTGAAATTGAGCGATGAAAACAATCGAATCAACAACGATACTGAGAAGAGATATGTATCATAATAATCTAACCTAACAGTGTAACCCTAAACCTCCGTCACTTTAATTGACAGCGATGTTTATAACAACAAAATCTATGGTGTTTGGAAACATTTAAAATGCATATTCCCTCAATACAATAGCAAAAAAACCTTTCTGACTTGTATTTGGCAGCATTTGTGTGACGCCATTTTAGATCTAACGAAGTCTGCTTCTTCTCACAATTTGAATCTAGATAAAGCTACACAACAAACTTGGGTTAGTTTATTTTGTGTTGTTCTATGTTACAGGTTACATTAACTACAATTTTTACTTTTTCTGTTGTTATTTTCAGTTACTTTTTTGAATATACACGGTATTTGTTTTATTGTCAAAAGGTTTATTTCATTATATTAGAACGAGAAACTAAATCAGGTGATAAAATCGTAATCGTATCATGTAATTCTATCATCGATATAATAGCAATATTATCACAATATCGAAATTTCCACATCGATAATAACGGTGGAGACGGATAACGAAGTTTTGCCGGAAACTGTCAATAATTCAATTTTTTAAGCTTCAAACTGGTTTTCTGCTAGGCCTAGGCCTAATAGCTTTCCGTTGAATTGTATTAAAACTCAAGTCATTTTTATTTTAAGGCCCCTTGTTCAATATTTTGATACAGTGAGTTAAGCGAAGTTTTAGGGTACCGGTAGTATAATTGTCGACCAAACCTTAACATGGATTCTAGGCCCTACACATTGAAAATCTCCTTGTAAGGTTGTCTAGAATATTTTTTTTTTGTTATTGCATTTAATGTCCTGTGTTCCAATAACTAATTATGTTCATTTAACTTAACTTAAAAAAACTTAGGTCTACTTAGGCAAAAAGGCATTGCCAAACTTGGATCTCAAGTCCACTATAAAGAATTCTTTAAGCAACTCAAAAATTTAATACCTAAACCTTTTTATTTTAGAGTCAATTTGCTACACAAAACAAAACAAAATCCATGAAATAGTATAGAAAACACTACGGTAAGCATAAATATAATTCTAGACATAAATATCACTTCGCACAACAACATAGGCCTAGACCAGCAATTTATGAAAAAACAAGAATACATAGGTGTCAAATTGTACCAGGCTTTGCCACTTACCCTAAAGAATAATTGCCTCTTATTTTATAAATTTAAATGTAGGCTAAATAGCATTGATGGATATTGGGAAGCTTGTAAATCCCACCAATAACTAAGCTCTCTTATTGCTGGAGGATGGTTCTACGTAACTCTACAGGAATATGACAGATCCTACACCCAATGGGACACACGGTGTCAAATTTAAGTCAAATAAAAACTTAAAATAATATTTTTCAAGAATAATTAATTTAATTACCATGAAGTTACTTAATTATCTTGCTCAACATAGAATAGGCCTAGTGAGATTTCATTAAATGTAAAAAATGTTTAATAGGTATAGGCCGAGGTATTACCAGAGTCCATACACTTAAGTTATTGTATGGATATGGCTAGCCTATGATAGGCCTACTCTACTAAGTACCATACCTTGGATTCGTATTAGGCTAAAATCACTTACCATGTCATAAACATTCAGCATGACTGGTTCTCTTGCCATGTTATCTATGAGGAGTTCCTCACTGTCACTGGGGAAACTCAAACAGCTTGGAAATTGGATGCTGCAGCCTACCACAAAATAATCACTTACAAAAAGCTAGAAATTTCCTTGTGATTTCTGTGCTTCAAATAAAAAGTTGTGCTTCTTGTAAATTATTCTATAAATTCTAACTCTAATTCCAGTGTAATGAAATAGGAAATAAATGTGCAAATTGTTGTTGTGGTAGCAAAAATGCTTATATATGTAACCTATGGCAAAGTCTTGGCATAGTTCTCACCTAAGTTCTTCCATTTTGAGTGTAACATAACATTAGAAACAATCTGTACAAAATAATGTATACTGTCACTTTCCACTTTCTTAAAAACCCCACAGTCAAATTAATGTCAAAAAATTTTCATTTTAATTTATCTTATGACAAATTCCATTTCAGTAAAACCTACTAAGAATTTACTAAAGTTATCTGATCCGTCTGATTGCTATTCCTATTGCCCTCATTTTGACACACCATAAAACCAGAAAAAAATCGTTGGTTGAAAGAAACTGACACTGACAGCAGCTAGGAGCTAGAGTTTTTTTTTAAATTCTTTTTTGCCAAAAAGGCTTGGCTTCGGAATACTTCCACGCAGCCTTTATAATGAGCTGGAGTTAGTTTAGTTAGAAGTATCAAGAAAATATTCAACACATGCTGATGTTTTAGAGAATAACACATGCATAAACACAATTTCAAACTAGAAGTCTTTTTAAAAAGTAAGGAATCCAAAATAAGATAAATACAGCGTTTCTCGCCCGGTAGTTGGGTACGCTTAGCAATTTATGCTTAGCAAAGTAAATTAGTTATATGCCTCCCGTTTTCCAAAGCATTTTATATCAAGGAATAATTATTTCGTGCCTAGTAACTGTCAAAACTTAAATTATTTTTTAAGTTTTATTTTTTTAATAAATTATTTTTATTTCAAGATTAAATTATGCTATTTATAGTTTATGAGACACGTTCCACAGAAACGATTAGATGCGAGGGAAAATTTATTTAGTCATTTCCACAGATTATTTAAGTTTATCACTTGGTAACACTGTTAACACGTGCTGTGTATTCGATCGTCTGGTGGAGGACATGTGATGACTGATGAGATAAAAGTAGGGTTAGGGTTAACAATACGGCGAATGTTGACGGTATGTTGTCGTTTATTTTCCTCCGATTAATTTTATATAACTATAATAATAAACTTTTATCGAATATTTAAATATTTTAAAACACTTTTCATTATAAAATTGTTCAAGGCACTTAATAATTTTGCTTACAGTAGTTCAGTTGCATTTTTACTTATTTATTTATTTATTCAGGAATCACCATTTTTTTATGTTTACATGAGAATAGACCAACAGGAATCATAAGTATCTATCACTCTAAAACTGTAATATTTCATCTTGTATCTAAACGCCTATTACATATGGCCAAAAACAATAGTTTCAAATATATAGTTTATTTCATTGAATGAACTATCTTTCAATGCTTTAGTTTCTAGGCCTAGGCCTACATCAAAGTCAGCCCTAGGTCTAGGAGTGCCCCATAGAACACTCATGCCTTGGCCCTTTTTACCACTTTGCTAGAGTTTTGACTAAACTTTGTAAGGCCTTAGATCCTTTGGCATCAAAAGTGTTACAAATTTTGTATTCTACTAGGATACTTGGGCCGTCCATAAATTACGTCATAGCTTTTTGGCCATTTTCGGACCCTCCCCCCCTAAAATCATCCTACCATCATAATTTGTGTGACCCCCACCCCCTCGCAGAAAAATGACGTCATTTTTAACAAACCTCCGGTTTAAGTAAAAATAATGCTTTTTCTACTTACCTTGGTCTGACGATGAACGCTACCTGATAAACTAAAAGCATTGACCAATCAAATCAGAATTTACCCTCAGAAATAAAGCCAAAATTACTTTCTTAATGGAAAAATAAACTAAAATAAACTATAAAGCAACGCCTAAAAATAGTCTAATGTATTTTATTAGATGATTATTTTATAATAGTTGAATTGTGTGCTAACTTATCATTTTTTACAGTCAAAATTTGATATGAAACATCATATTTAAAATGACGTCATATCAAATCTGACCCCCCCCCCCCTTGAACATCACCCTACCGTCATTTTCAATCTCGACCCTCCCCCCCTATTTTCAGATGACGTAATTTATGGACGGCCCCTTTATTTATTTATTTATTTATTTATTAACCAACGGTCAGCGCCATTTACATCAATGTGTACATTATAATAACAACATAACATGAATTATAAATAGAAATACAAAACTAAAGTGATATCCAAGATGCTCAACACTAAAAAAACACAGAATCAAGAGAATATTCGTGGAAGACATGCAAAAACATAAGTGAGTATAATATTCTACAGTTAAGCAATGCGAAAGAGCAATAATAAATATGAAAAATACAATAAATTACGTGCAAGCTATTTACAATATTGTATGAACCAATAAATTAATTACATGCCAATCTAAGATAGAAACGTGCAAAGACATAAATAGTGAATTACTACAAGAAATACAATTGCAAAGATGTTTCACTAAATAATAGAAACAAATAAAAGGGCGAGCAATTTAACTACTAAACAACAAGAAAATATTACAAGCTAACAATAAACATTACAACAGTTCAGAGACAAAATTTTTCTTCTGAAGGCATGCGGTGACGTACCAAGAAAATCAACCAGCGGGGAAACGGCATTACCAAATCTCAGCAAACGAGGGATGATACTGTGGTAGCTGTATGCAGTGTAGTGGAGTGGCTTTCCGAACAGTTCCTGGGATCTGGTATTTCTAGGAACACGAATGTCTATCATTCTCAACAGTTCAGCACAGTTTGTTGGGCCATTCAGGAGCTTGAAGAGAAACATCAGGTCCAAATACATCCTTCTAGACTCCAGCAGAGGTAACTCGAGGGACATTCTTAGATCCAATAAAGGCACATCCAAATAGTTGTAACCCATTCGAACTCCCACAGCCTTCAAGAATCGGTGCTAAATCCTTTCCAGGAGCTCAATGTCATTTTTGTGATAGGGAGACCATATTAGTGAAGCATATTCCAAATGAGGTCTCACCAAAGAAACAAAGAGATGCCTCAAAGAGTCAACCGATAGCCCATCCCGGGATGCTCTCATAACGAAACCTAGAGACTTGCTGGCCTTCTTTGAAACATGTAGCACATGTTCTCCAGGGTCGAGGTTCGGTATCATAACAACTCCAAGGTCCTTAGCCCTTTCCAGTCTCCTGACAATATTACTGTGAATAATGTAGTCCGCAATAATTGGAGAGCGGGATCTAGTGTAGGAGACGACAAAACATTTAGACGGGTTCAGGTCCATATCATTTCGAACACACCAATTGACAATTTCATCCAAATTCCTCTGCAAACTTGAGGTGTCTTCAAAACAGGTGATCTCCGAAAAGATTTTGGCATCATCGGCAAATAGCAAAAACCGGGACGAGAGCTTCAGTCCAATGTCGTTGACAAACAGGCTAAACAATGCCGGTCCCAGCAGGGAACCTTGAGGCACTCCCGACAAAGCAGGTATTGGGTCAGATATTGCTCCACCGAACCTAACAAAAAGATGTCTATCAGCAAGGTAACTCCCAAACCATTGCAGCAGGCAACCCTGGATGCCAAAGGCTTCAAGCTTCTTGATGAGGTGGATGTGACTGATGCAGTCAAAAGCCTTGGCGAAATCCAGGTAGATCGCATCAATTTGATTATTTCTACCAAAAGCTTGCATGATGTTGCAGTGAAACACTGCCAGATTAGTTGAAGTTGACCTTCCCGGGAAAAATCCATGCTGTTCAGGTGTAATGATAGTCTTGAAGTTGAAAGATAAAGAGTCCAGAACAATACTCTCAAAAACCTTCGCCAAGCATGACTGAATGACAACAGGTCTGTAGTTGCGAGCATCGCATACATCCCCTGACTTGTGGATTGGAGTAATATAGCCATTCTTGAGGTTTCTTGGGAAAATGCCTCGCTCCATCAAGAGATTAAAGAAGATAGTTAAATGAGGGGCTAAAGGGCTGGCACAATATTTTATGACCTTTGGTGGAATTGAGTCAGGGCCTGGACCCTTATTATGATTAAGAGACTCCAGCTTCTTCTCCATCTCAACACAGCTCACAAAACAAGAAGACAAGTTCACATTATAATGGAAGTCATAGTGACTTGGACTTGGAAGGTTTCTTGGGAGGCGATACACAGAGGAAAAGAAACGGGCAAAGAGATCGCACATTTCAGAAGGATTGCTTGAGGTAACACCATCCAGACTCATTTTAGAAGGTGCATTTGAATTTAGCCTTTGGCTATTGACATGAGCCCAAAATACTTTAATATTTTCCTGCAATCCCATGTTGAGACTGTCAATGTAGGACGAGTGACACCGCTTTGCAAGTACGTTACATTCCCTTCTTAGACCACAGAACCTCAAGTAATCCTCTACTCTCTTTGTTTTCTTGAATTTTTTGTGTGCAATTTTTTTCGTAATTACAAGGTCCTTTAATTCCTTGCTAAACCACCGAGGAAAAACACTGACGCCAATGAACTTCAAAGGGGAGTTTTCAGCTATTACTTCTTCTAAACGTAGGCAGAAGTCCCCAAAAGTAGCCTCTATGTCCTCACACTCCAGGGGATACGGTGTTTGCTGAATCCACGAGAAGACGCGATCCAAATCACACTTGTTAAAATCACGTTTCCAGCGACCAATCTTCTTAATATCCTCTGGCGTATGAAGACTGAAGTCGATATCCAATGCAGGGTGATGTCTGTCCTGTTGAAGCACCACTTCACTAGATGGTTGTACAGTACACTCTCGTTCATCAGACTCGGCGACATCCGAACTCCGCTTCATCGGAACTGAAAATCTGGATATCATTAATTTTTTTTTCTTACGAAATAAATAATTTTTCCGTTTTAGCGCCTTCAATTTACATTTGTTCTATCCGCACAACAGTGAAGTATCACATTTTGCATCAAACGTCATCAGGCGTTTTCCATAATCTGTACACATCGATGTGATTTATGAGGCCGTGGAGTATTCACACAAAAATAGAAAGAGGAAGGGGGCAGGAAGTGAACATCCGTTTTGACCGCTTCCCAAACTGTCATTCAGTCTGTCTTGCGTTGCGACTGCACCTGTGTTACGTGGAAGTCAGTTAGTTGACTGCTGGAATATGAGTGGAATTGGAATATGGAATATGAGAATAACGATTTTGAATCTTTATTTCCTGAGTTGTTGTTATTCCTATAGGTTCATTGTTACCATGTTCAAAGTTTGAGTGCCTTATTTTTATTTTCATAAAATCTCTTCTGTTATCTTAAAAACAAGAGTGAATACAATTACGATAATTCACCGTACGGGCGGAAATGATGACTCACGACGGACTCCGCTTCATCGGAATTTTTTGACATCCGAACCGGCCGTCCGCCACATTACTTCCGATGAACGAGAGTGTACTGTACTGTCATCTGATTAATTGAGGAGAGAACCAAGTCCAAAATTACACCTCGTTCGTTTCTGACCTTATTACACTGCTGTAGGTTCCAAGCATCGGAAAGATCAAAAATATACTGAGAGCCCAGACTAAACTCCTCACCCATCCTCATGCTCAGCCCCTTAAGTCATACGCCAAGCTCATAAGTGAAATATCTACAAGGTTAAACTAGGCTTAGGCTAATATTTTTAATAAGAACTGCCAGAACTATCAACTAATAGAGCTTTTTTAACCCTCTAAGTCAGGGTTGCCACCCGTCACAATTCTGTCGGGACAGTCCCGACTTCGGACCCTTTTGTCCCACATCCAGACTGAACATTCGTCGGGACGCATTTTGTTCCGATATATTGTGTTACACAACAAATTAATATTGTTCATGGGCATTTTTATTATTGTTTGGAGTTAATATTCCGCCGCTTAATGATTACAATGGATTCTGGCAACGCCAAAGCGTCCTCTTACGTAGTTTATTAAATACCAGCACTAGTAGTGCTCATGTGAGTGAGCGGCTGCCACGACGCTGTTTTGCCAACTTAATTAGAGCAGAACTACTAATAAACTTACATTTAGACATGTCTTGTGCTGACTTTAACTAACATGCCAAAGAAGTCTCAAGTGGTTTCACTAAATTATTAATGTTGTACTTGCCTGCCCAAATTATAATTTATTTTTTACCTGTCACCAAACTTCATAAAAGTTAAAATTTAAAATATTTCTTAACCTTTTTTTAAAAGTAATATAGGATACCAACATAATACTTGAAAAGATATGCACAATTTTATTGGCTACAACTTTTGTACAGGGGACAAAATTCATATTTTCAATACAATCAAAGTAAACTAGGAAAATTCTCAAATATAACGAAAAATTCTGTCAAATTTCAAGTTTATGTTCAAATATTAACCCTGGCCTGTTAAATACCATCAATAAATACCATTTTCTTGTAGGTATTTTTGTGAGTAGAATAAATCTTGTTTGATGTTTTACACTGTATGGTTAGGCCTATCGTACAATTGATTTTTTAATGAAAGCTTTCATCATAAAATATTTTAGCCACCATTTTCCAAGATGGCGGAAAATATCAAAGTGAGAATGAATGGGAATTTTCACAAAATGATCAGGGCACCATGCCAAACAAGTCTCAAGTGGTTTTACTAAGTTATTAATGTTGTACTTGCATACTCAAATTTTAATTTTTATTTTGCCTGTCGCCAAACTACAAAAAAAGTTAAAATTTAATATATTTTGGAGTGTTAGTTTTAGGAGTAATGTGCAAACATTATACATGAAAAGATGTCACGATTTTACTATCTACAACTTTTGTCACGGTATAAACTTCATATTTTCAATACAATCGAAGTAAACTCGGAAAATTCTTAAATATAATAAGAAATTCTGTCAAATTTGAAGTTTATGTTCAAATACTGTATTGACCCTCTGGCTTGTAATACCATCAATTAATACTACATTTTCTAGTAGGAAATAACTTCGTGAGAATAATAAATCTTGTTTGAGGTTTTTACATTGAATGGTTATCGTATGATTGATTTTTATTTGAAAGCTTACATAATGACATGTTTAGCCGCCATTTTCAAGATATGGTGAAAATGCCAAAGTGAGAAAAATTGGGAATTTTCACAAAATGATCATGCCAAACACGTCCCAAGTGGTTTTGCTTTGTTATTAATTTTGCCCGATTGGACCCCTATGTTGTGATAACTTCCCCTGTCTATAAGTATGTAGATTGGTTAGTTATGACGGGGGTATTTTTTTCATATTTTACAGATATGCGTAGCTAACATCTATCTTTGGTTAAAGTATTAGGTAACCTATCCATAATAACAAATAATCTATAAAAATTAGGCAAGTCTACCTAAATCAAATATATCATTCCAGGTAAGCTAACAAGATGGCCGGTACATCACTTGCAGAACAGCTGAAGAGGCTTGCGGCTCCCCAGACCTCAATCCTTGTGCACACCAAGAAGAGACAGTCGTTACTTTTCGATCCCAAAGATGCGGCAGACATTGATCGAGCAACATTCTACGAAATTGGTAATTGTTAAATTCTGAGTTCTATCAAATCTATGTTTGTTTCTTTGGTGATTGCATAACAGATTAATTTTACACTATTTGTCAGGTTGGTACTATTTTGTATACATAAGCCACTATGTCTTATTTGGTTATTTTGAACTGTGGTACAGTATAAAAATAAATGAATTGAGATAAGATTATTTACTGAGCATTGTGTGAAAATTACACGTTTCTAAGTTTTACAGTTTTTGAGATGCTTAAAGTCAGCCATGGCACCCATGCCGCAACGCTGGGTTGGATATAGATGTCTAGACGGTTTTATGTGTGACTCATCGCTATGGTGTGATTCGTTTTGAGTTAGTTGGTGAAAGTATTTATTACGTATATATCATATAACAAACATAGGCCTAACCTATTCGCCGCAGCGTGCTGTAAACTTGGCGGAGTACATGTAGCAAGCCCGGTCTCAAGGTTGCAGGTCGAGATGCATTAGCCACTATCATTGGTAACAAACCTGACTTTAACTAAGCAGAACTAGTGTAGGCTACATGTTGCTCTAAATCAAGCAATTTAGTTTCCATACTGATAAATAAATTCATTTACTAAAATGTATAAATTGTTATTGTCTATAACAACTCTTTGTAAACATTTTTTAATGCTTATATACTCTTGGTCATTTTTAGTAAGATGCCCTTGGTATTTCGCTTGGCTCAATAGGCCTACTTGTGGTGGCTTATGGGCCGAAGCCTCTAGTCAGCTGCCTTTACAAATAATTCAATTTGGTACAAAGCAAGAATTCGACTCTACCTGAAAACCCTTGTTTCGCCCAAAAATTCAATGTGATAAGTTTTATTTCAATTTGACATTTTGTGAAATTATTGGTCTCTATCGCTTACCTCCGAATCTCGAAGTAAAAACATAAGTTTTAAAAAGTAAAAATTATTGTATCATAATTTAAGTGAGAATAATTGATTAATATAGCCATCATAATGACAATGAGATAGATAACGTGTCCGGCAATCAGCACCCATATCGCAATTAAACTTCTTTAAATTCAGTTCAGCACCGTTTACACTATGTATAATAAAACTATTCAATTTTCTTGATTAGCTAATCGTAGTTATTTCTACAATTTGCGAAACGCTCAAAATTTTGCTCAAAATGTTTTTCACGTGCATACTTAATGCAGTTCGCTAACCAGGTAAACTCCGCAGTTTAACATCATAACCTCTTTTGTGTGTACAGGTAGATAGTTCTTTCGCTGATGTCCGGTGTTAATACTTTACAGCTGTTCACTTTAAAATCAACCAATTTTTTTACCAATGTTAATCAAATGGGAAAATCACGATCTTTAAGGTTTTATAGGGCCCTTCCTTTTAAATGGATATTTACCACTTCTCTTTAGGAACAACTTCACTCCGAGCTCTATCCAATGACACCCAAATCATTCAAATCAGTTGAAAACTGTGAGAGGAGTTCCTTGTACAAAAAACCGTGTCAGGTATTAAATATGTACGAGGTGGCCCGTTGCGCATTTTATGATTCTGTATGAGAGAAACTAACCTAAAGTACATGTATGTTGGTTATGAAGTGACAGAGATCTATTTTTGTTTACAATCTGACTTAAAAATTCGTCTGAAAGTAATCAGCTGTTAAGTTACAATTCACATTTATAAACATCGTACAATGAAAGTTGGTCAACATTTTAAAGCGCCCTCTAGAAATGAACCAAAGGCGAGGGGGTCGAAGTCCGAAACGATATGACTTTTTTAATTACGATTCGTCCACGCGCTATTTACTAAGCTTTAAAATGACACCTCAATCTTAAAAATCGGTTCAGTAGGTTGAGAGAAAAAGGGAAGTAACAGACGAAACCCTTATAGAAATAAGAAAGATAGATTCCAGTTAAAAAGTAACATTTAAAAAGTAGCTGGCTTATGTATTACAAACAAGTACCTTCTGTCAGTTTATAACTTTGTCGGTTGATTTATTTTAGTTTTAATTCTCAATCAGCTTCTAGCAATAAGAAGGCTAACATACTGACCAGAATATATGTTTTCATGTTCAGTAACATAAAAGCACATACAATGCTTTTTGAATGACTGGCTTTATTGTAAGTACTGGCTACTGTAATACTAGTAAACCAATCAGTACAATGTAGTTACCGGTAGGGCACTACACAACGTACAGACAGCGCCTCAGCCGGTGCTGCTGTCGGTCCGCAGCTTGCAAGAGGAATGATGTGAAATAAAGCGTGAAACACAGTAATTATATGCATTTAGAAATTAAATCTTTGATTAAAGTTTCATGAATAATGTACACCGTACACCACTGCATAGCTAGTAGTACTTAGCAGGTCTACATAAAATTTCAGACCCAGTATGAAATTTCGCTGCACGATGAAAGATTGAAGAGATGCTATCAAACAGACTTTATTCTGTTAAGGAATGCTTTACCTTTTGCTTTTTTCAACATACAGGCAAGCAAGGTTTATTACTTTGATTTTATAGCTTTTCTGTCTTTTGTAAGGTTTAACTGGGTTAGAAGAGCTAAAAGCTATTGACCCCAGATTGGCAGAGTTTGAGAGAACATTGTTTGACGAGACAAGTCAACATCTGGAGCGTGCAGTGGAAGATAAACCGGCCAACGATAAGCTGGACCAACTTATCAATCGTTTCCTTATCCTGCTGTCTCCATATGTAAATTTGAAAGCGGCTCAAAAAACATTAGAATGGCTGATCCAGAGGTATGCTTTTTTAAAATTTTACATGTTGTACGTTTTAAAACGCCACATTTCATTACAAAAAGAATTGGCAAAATCGTCTTTTGACACTAATGTCTAAAAAAATCGTCTTTTAACACACTTGGCTTTAAAATTTATGTTTTCCTTTGTACTGTAGACTCAATCTTAACCGTCTACCTTTTAGCTGTTGTCCGTTTTAATCGGCCTACCTGTCCAAAAAAACAACTTCCTTTTAACGGGCTTTAACATCCTTCATAACATAACATTTAACTTCCTTTATCTGGTCTTGTTTCACATTTTTCAGGAAACGTTGTTTTCATGTATATTTGAAATCAATCATCATCATTCGTTCTCAGGGTACAATTTATGCGAACTCCCTTGCACGAAAGTGAACGCCACTGGAATTCATAGTTTGTGGTTTTTTATCTTCCTTTTAGTATATCACAGAATAAAAATATTCTTGGGTGTCTTTTTTAACTTGTACCTGCATTTTCTTCCAGTTGTGGTGCCCGGTTAAGATGGAGTCTATTGTAGAACATTTTTTAGTCATAGTCATAGTCAAATATCTTTATTAAATTGTTGTACATATATACAGACAGAATAGTGTCACATATCAGATGGAGATATACAAAACAAGAAAGACTGTCTTGAATTAAAACATAAATATACTTAAATATAGTTTACAGTGTGGTATTATAGATTGAACTTGAATAAACTGGCTTGTTCATTTAATAGGGCTTTCTTGAATTTTGTCAGTTCTTTAATATTCTTTATTTCTGCCGAAATGCAACTTTAAAATTTTGATCCCATGTAAGATGTTCTTCTCTTGGAAAATCCCAATGAATGTTTATCAGTAAATGCTCGGTGCCTCATGTTATAATAATTACAACATTATTATAACATGATAATAATTATTATTGATTGACTGTATTTCGTAAATCCAGACTCGATGTCAAAAAATTGTCTCTAAAATAAAAATGTTGTAAACGGTTAAAATTTTGAGCGCGGGAAATATGTGTTTGACCAAGTCTTTCCATTTTAGATGTAACATAATTTGAATTCTTTTGTAATTTTATAATATTATTTCAATTTTTCTTTTTTGTTGCTCCATATATGCTTATGCCATAGCAAAAATGAGATTGAATTAATGAGAAATAAATATGTTTTGAAGTCTCCAGATTACACTTTGTAGCCATTTTCCTCAAAGCATATACAGTAGAAGCCCTCAAATCCGGTCACCTCGGGACCGGACCATCAGCCGGATTTAAAAATGGCCGGATTAACCGGCAGTTCATTCATTCATTCTCTGGGGCGGACCTAATCCCAAGGCGCGTCAGCCGCAAGGGCTTTTTGCGCTCCCCGTATGTGATTCAGAGCTCATCCAAGTCTAGAAACCCGATGAACTTCTGCAACCTGCAGACTAGCTCCTCTTGAGGAAGGAAAGAGCCCCTCCGCAATTCTCTGAGGGCCCTCTCTCTAGCCTCTTCCAGCTCCATGCAGTTGAACAGCAAGTGATCTGCAGTCTCTTCTGACTGTCCACACTTCCTACATACCGGGTCCCCATTGAAGAGACCCATGCGCTTCAGGTGCTTCCTCAAAGAACAATGTCCTGTTAAGAGCCCTGTTACTTGCCTTATTTGCCTCCTTTCTAGCTGCAGAATATTAGAGGCAATTTTCTGAGATGGAGAGTGAAGCGTTAGCTTACTTACCCTCAGTTGTGGTAGTCTAGACCAGACCTTACGATGCTCCTCCCTCGCCTATGACGTGACCGCTTGACACGCATACTTACGAGAGACAGCACAGAACGGCTCTGGGTCAGTGAATGCTGAGGACGAAGCTACGTTGGCCAGGGCGTCCGCAGCCTCATTCCCGGGGATCCCCGTGTGACCAGGGACCCAACAGAGCGTCACGCTGTTGCATCTGCCCAACGCAGATACCATGGTGAAGCAGTCCCAGACGATCTTTGACCTGAACATAAGAGTCCAGAGCCCTTAGAGCTGCCTGGCTATCTGAAAAAAGGGAGATGCTCCTGTCCCCGATGCCTTGCACCAGGTTCACTCTGGCACACTCCATTATTGCGACAACCTCCGCCTGGAACACCGTTGGGTGCACCCCCATAGGGAGATTAACCGGCAGTTTCTTAAGAGTTAAACAGAAACCTATTAAATGTGTCCTATATTACAAGTTTTCCAACTACGCCGCGCCAGAGTCGCTGCGACCGATGTTGTAATTAATCAACTGGATTCGCAATGCAGCAAAAATACTTTTCCACAACATAAACATAATCCGTAGTTATAAAATGTCTCATACTTGGGTAAGAAGAGTGGTAATACTTATTTACCTATCATATGTCACTTGTACTTTCATGTACGCTGCTGAAGATCGCACCACAGTCAAAGGGTTTCAAACGCGCCTATGCAATGAGAAGTCTATTCACGTTAGTGTATATAGTCAAAGCTATTAGGGTATATTTAACAATGAATGGCATCATACTTGCTCAATCATATTTGCTGTGTATAAACTTTGGAACAATCATGATTAATTTGCTCGCTTAGATGTAATGCGGCCCAAATGACGATTGGACAACAGACTAGCGATCGCTATAGCTATGAAACCGCGATTACTGAAAAATAACACTGGTTTTCTGTCAACGAATTCCTTAACGTATATGGGATCGTAAAAGCGATGGAATCCATATAGTGACCTCAACTTCCGTGTTACATCAACGATCGGGCCACGATATACCTAAAAAAAGATAACGACCAGAAATAGAACACAAACACAATGTTTTAGAAGACATCCAAAACCGAATAAGTACAGAGACCAGCAACTGAATAGATATATTTTAGTGATGTAACAAGGAAAAAGTTGACTGGTGTCTATTTTGGCCGTGGGAAACGCCCGCAGTTAAACATTTTATTGCCGAAAGACCGCGGCTGGATTATCTGGCGGCCGAACCATCCGAGGCTTGACTAGAGGGCTTCTACTGTAGACCAGTTGTCATTTTAGATAATACCAGTGTATACAGAACCGAATAAGTAGGGACATCCTTATGGGGAAGTGAGAACGCCGTCCCCGAAACACAAATGGCACCACCAAGATGGTAAGGATCATGGTGATGTGTTGAATAGAAATAGATGACTAGAATAATTTTCAGATGTTTGTTATTGTTTTTGATTTTTTGTAAACAAATATGCTCATTTTGACATTTAAGAGGTAGAAAGAGCGCTTCCCGTGACAGTAAGGAGAAATAATCCTAGCATCACCGCTCTATTTTCCTCTGGTTTTCAAGGGCAAAACTAAAATTTGTTAACATGGGATGTCTCTATTTATGTGGTTCTGTATACATTGAAAATACTGTTTCTATATGCAAGTCCCAACTTAATTTTGATCAACCGTTAGCCCAAGAAATTTTGAATGGTTAACAAATTTCGGTTTTTGATTGTTGAGGTAGAATTTTGGTTCATAGTTGAGTTAAGATTGCTTTGTTTTAATTGATATCAAGCATGTTTTTTTAGGGTTAAGCAGCACATTTCTTCTATTAAAGAATTCATTTTAAGCTGATAATGCTTTGTTTGAAGATTTTTCTATTGTACCTGTATTGTACTGTATTCTATTGTACTGGCTGGGTAGCTGAGTGGTTAAAGAGCTCGCCTTTGAATCTGAAGGTAGCCGGTTCGATCCTGAGAAAAGTTAGTGCTTTTTGATGGTTCGATACTTTAATTAATGATATTAATTAATGATCCTGACAAATAAAAACAGCTGATATTTGTCAGTAACAAAGCTACACCTCATCTGATCCATCACAATCATCACACTCACCCCTTCAGTCATACTCACCTTAAAATACGCCAAAGTGCGTCGGTGTTTCAAATGAAGTCTCTAAAGTCTCTCTCTAAAGTCTCTATTTGAACCAGATACAATCAAGTTGGTATCATCAGCATACAATGAAATTTTATTATGTTGACTATCAATGATGTTTGGTATGCCAGTTAAATAGCATATGAATAGTAATGGACCCAAGATTGAGCTTTGGGGAACACCAAAACGAATTGGTTGAAAATTAGAGGTGAATATTTCTAAACACCTCCCTCTCAGCTGTGAAATTTCCACATATTGCTGTCTTTTATTAAAATATGATTGGAACCATCTGTACTCCTTATTATGAATACCAAAACTGTAAAGAATGTCTAGAAGTGTATTATAATTAACACTGCCAAAAGCACGAGTAATATATATAAAAATGCCAATTGGTTTTTTAGCTTTGCCAATATTATTAATCACATTTTGGATACAATCAATGATTGCTGTGATTGTTGATTTTTGGTTCCTGAAGCCATATTGCTGAAAATCTAATAAACAATTTATTTCCAAATAGTTCATTAGTTGCTTATAAACTACACGTTCAAAAATTTTGGAGAAAGAAGTTAAAAGAGATACTGGTCTGTAGCTCTCCGGCAGCCCCTGTAGTCTCATCCCCTTTTTGTAAATAGGCACTACCTTTGAAATTTTCAATCGCTCAGGAAAAACAAATGTTATCAGGGAAGTGTTGATAACATGTGTGAGAGGATTAACAATGATTTTTTTAGCCCTTTTAAGTACCGGTACTATGATAGGGACTGCATCAACCCCTGAAGACAGTTTATTCTGAAAGGAGGAAATTATTTCATTAACTTTTACACATTCAACTGACTTAAAGCGGAACCTTAAACTGTAAGAATTGTTTACAACTGGTGTTGTGTTATATTTTGCAATGGAGTTATCTCTGAAATGGCTGGAGTTATTCGACTATCCACAACATTGGTAAAATAATCATTGAATATGTGACACACCTCCTTAGGTTCGTCAATTATTTTCCCTTCTAAAATTACATTAATTACATTACTAAATTTTTTATATTTTAGATTACTATATTTATTTTTAGACTTTTTGCTGCTAACGTTACAACACTAGGCTAAATTAATTCCTTGTTTCTTTTACCTGAAGAAAATGAAAAGTTTCACGTTCTAAATAAAATGATTATCTTAAAATGGATCTAATTCATAACCTCTCAAATATTAATTGTTTGATGTTTTAGATTTCACATCCACCAGTACAACACAGACAGCATTGTGGCACTGTTCCTGCCTTATCATGACACAAACATATTCGCAAGGATGGTTCAAATCTTGCCACTTCAGGACAAAGGTGGTCGATGGATTTGGCTGGAGCCTTTGAAAAAAGAAGGCATCCCCATGTCAAAACTGTTCCTTTTATCAAGAGCGTCTTCGGATCCTTCGTTCTTAAAATTTATTTGCAACCTACCTTTGCAAGCAGTGCAGGTTTGTATTTAGTTTTCATAGTAAAAAATTTGTTTTTGAAGAGATTTAACCGTAAAGCACCTTGTGAGACCTTGAAACAATTACGGCCGATATCAATGAGTTTTGGAAATTCTATTAACTTTTTGTGATTGTTTGCATATGTAACTTAAAACCAGTTGCTTCGTTGAACATTTTGAGGAGAATAACATAAACCTTGGTCATTTAATGTAAACCCAATCCAACTTTTTATGTAGATGGCGTTATTAATTAAGGAGCCAAAGACATATAGCAGATGGGTCCAGTACCGATTTCAAATTGAAATATCTTATTCAGGTCAGTAACATATTATGTACAATGAATGGCGTCACTAATACTACACAATGATAACGTTCTATTTTCATAAGCGAGACACTTTAATTCTAAAATATACAAATGCCACACCATTCATAAAATATTTTGTCAGGTTTTTGGATGAATTGGAACTGCTTACATTCAGATTAGGAAGTGACCATGAACCAGTTATCTACCGATTGCTCTCAGTCAGTTTGCTCCTAGAAATAAAGTTTTTGAAAAGTTGGCTTTTAATCAAATTTCAGAATTTTGGAGGACAATTTTATCTTGGAAAATAATCAGTTTGGATTTAGGAAAGGGCAGAACACAATTATAGTCAGGAGCAATAGAACAGGCGTGTCAAGGTCAAGTCTTTTAATAAGCCAGCTGATTTTTGCTCATTTAACTACATGTTAATTAGCTTGACCTTCACCCGCCCGTTCTATTGACGCCGACTATAAGGCAATCAATAGTTTTGTAAATGAAGTGTCAGAGGCTTTGGATGGGTCACAGAGCACCGTGGGTGTTTTCTGTGACTTATCCAAGGCTTTTGATTGTGTCAACCATGACATACTTATAAAAAAGTTGGGTGTATACAACTTTTCAAAAAAATCTATCTCATTCATAAGATCTTACTTGGAAAATCGGCATCAAAGAACAGTAATTTTAAAAGATAACATAATATCAAGGTCACAATGGGAAAAAGTTAAGATTGGTGTTCCACAAGGCTCTATCTTGGGCCCCCTTCTCTTTTTACTGTACATTAATGATTTACCAAGAAATATATCTTCTAAAATAATTTTATTCGCGGATGACACAACCGCAATTGTAAGAGCAAACTCCCCTAATGCATTGGAAATTAAATTAAGCCAAGCTTTCGTTGAGTTAACTGTGTGGTTTGAAGCTAACGGTGTAAAACTGAATCAGGATAAAACTCAACTCATAAATTTTTGTACACCACAATCTAGGGAAGACCACATTAGGGAAGTTATTTTTCAGGGTAGAACATTGCCAGTATGTAAAATCGCAAAATTTCTGGGTGTTGAGTTGGATACAAATCTTAATTGGGGTCCTTACATTGAATATATCACAAAAAAATTAAATTCAGCCTGTTATCAGATGTTAATCATACGAAATACTGTAGATGTAAAAACTAGAATCGTGATTTATTATGCTTATTTTTGCTCAATAGAACAGTATGGAATTGAGTTTTGGGGTTCATCTTCAAATGCAGATAAAATTTTTAAAGTTCAAAAAAAATTTTTAAGACTTATGACTTTTGCATCTTGGAGATCATCATGTAAACCAAAATTTCAAGACCTACAAATTTTAACAATTCCAAATTTATACATATTAAAAATGTTATTAATGGTGAAAAGTAATTTGAATGCTTTCACCGAAGGAAACTTTGAACACAAATACAACACAAGATTTAAGAAACATTTTCAATACCCAATACACCGTCTTAGTCTTAAAATAGTGGAGAAAACTCCAATGTATATGGGTAAAAAGATATATAATAAACTACCTGAAAATTATAAATCATTAATAAGTACAAACCCATTCAAAAAGCACATTACAAATTTTTTGTTGGAAAAAAATTATTACAATGTTAATGATTACTTGAATGATGTAGAGTTTTGAGATAGCGGTATGTAGTAAAAATGTATTTCTTTACACTAAGTAGTTTGATGTAATATGATGTAATATTCTGACAATGTCACCTGTTTTTTAGCATATGCTGAATTGTAAACGCTATGTGACAATAAAGATTTGATTTGGATTTTAATTTTGAATAATCCTCATGTTAAGAACTGACCAGTTTACTGGCAAATTGCCGTGGCTGTTAATTAATCAGATTTGAAATCGCAACAGCTGACACTTTTTTACAGGTGCATGGTGAGAAGAGCTATTGTCTGACAACCCTTTTTGCCTTCTACTGCACAACTGTGATTGGAGCGTTGGATCAGTCTTCCCAGGTTAGAGAGCTGTTATTTACTAGAACATTTGTAGTTTTAATAGATCTGCAGGGTGTCTACTGACACTGGAAATACTTGAAATACTGGAATTATTCTGGAATTTTATTTCGATACTGGAAATACTGGAATTATACTGGAATTTCAAAATAGATACTGAAATTTTTAAAATTTTATTAAAATGTGTAATTTTTTTAATGCATAATATATAGCTTTTGTCATTTGATCCGTACGTAATATTGTAAACAATATTTGACAAGTCATATTTGCTGTTTAGGTATGATTGCAAACCACAATCAGAAAACTTGTCGTTCTCTTCATGTCGTTTCTTGTAGTTCATCAAGAAATGTAAACATTTAGTTTTGTAAAGATGGAGCCTATAAAATGTTTGATTATATACTCAAAATTAATTTTTTTTCTCAATCATATTCTTCTTTTTTTTTTTACTTTTAAGTATTAGCCTATTTCATTATTTTTTGTAGTTAAATGTTATTTATGATTATTTTGCATATTAAATAAACGCAAAATAAAATGGGAGGAACAGAGGGCTATAGGGTGATTCGGGGTGGGGGTGGGGCTTCACAAAAAATAGTAAAAAAATACCGTATTAAACAAATGTTATTGTTGGAAAGTACTTATTAAGCGTTTTATCTTTATACAAAAATCTATTTCAATATTGATAATATGAATAAATTGTCATTATGGTTATTCCAGTTTAGATTAATAGTTCACAAGTGATTTTTTTTGGAAAAATTTTTGAAAAAATTTGTAATTTTTGAAAATAATTTTTGGAAATTTTGGAAAAAAACTGGAATATTTGAAGAAAAAAAAATATATTGGAAATATACTGGAATTCTAAAATCAGATTTCAGTAGACACCCTGATCTGTTAGAGAGATCAATGTGCAGCTAAATAGGACTATGAGAGCCAGTACACTCATGGCAACCAATGTACCCTGGCTCCTGGTATTGTGTAATATCTCTCCACTGGGAGACGAAGGAATGCACTTATAAGGGAATATACTAAGATCATATATGCTCCACAGCTACCCTTCCATGATTACCTATCCCAGAATGCAGGCCGATTGAGGTTTCGAAAACCACCTCTTCGAACAGCGTCCTAGTTGATGGACACAAACCTCACCATCCATACAAACTGGACTTCCTCCTGGGACGCTTTCCAAGGTTGGAACAACTTCTTGATAGTTGACCCGACCGTAGCGCTAGGTGGTATGAATCCTCCTCGGAAGCAGGGTACTGTTCTCAATTGTTTCTGCACTGGAGTGGAAAGATGTAATTATTGGAAGTTTAAAGTGGGAATGACACAAGACCAGTCATGCGATTGTGGAGTGGAATATCAAACTATGGAGAAAATAGTCGCATAGCGCCCATTGAGTGCTTTCACCGAAGGATTGATTGGTCTGCATAGCTGGAGTGAAGCTGGGCTGCAATGGCTTAGCACCCTGGATTTAGCTCTATAAGGAGAGATCAATATTTTTATTTCAGAGATTAGTTATTACATTCAGGTGCTATTCACCGCAGAATTTATATTCTTATTAAAACTTGGTGGCTGGCTAAATGAGCCATTCGATATATATATATATATATATATATATTATATATTATATAATAAATCCACTTCATCCTTAAAATACTTTCAGTTGGCTTTCAGTGCCTGAAGACAATGGCTGACAAGCCATTGAAAATCAATCAAGTGAATACTCTCAGTATGGTTTAAATTAAACTGCACTTTTTGTTGATTAGGCATTTAAAACTATTATTTGCTAGTTTGGGTACTAATTAACCGAAAACTCAAAGTTTCAGCCATTCTTAAAACTGGTGAATTCATCCTTTTTTTCTAAACCAGGTTTCCGAGGTCCAAGTTACACATTTGCTGCCCTCCCTCATCGCGGGGTTAAGTTCGTCACATTTGGATTTCACTGCCTCGGCTTACATGATATTGGGTCACCTGGTCACCAAGATACGCCTCACTTCTGGTATTTTTAATGAGCTGTTCTACAAAGTTGCCAAAGTGAGTAGATAGATTAAAGCATGCTTTGTGTTTTAGGTTGCTTTCTTTAAAGAATTAATCCTAGGATGTTTTATTTTTTTCCTTTTTTTTAAGAAAAAACTTAGAAATATTCCAAGCCTTAAAAAAAAATTACAACTAGATTATTTATTTGTTTCCTGTGGCTGTTTTGTGGCTGCAAAATATTGAATGATTTTCGCCATATATAAATTGTATAAATCTGGCCAGAAATATTTCAAATCTTGCAAAGTACCAGTATAATCAACCGCCATATAGAAGGTGTCAGTGTTTATTAAAATTTAACATTACATCAGATTTAGAGTGCCCCTCTAATGTTTTATCAGTGATTTAATGCAATCATTTTTTCATGCAGCTAATAATTTATTACAATAGAACATTATGTAAGTGGAATCCTTTACAATTTCTGCTGATATTGTTACATTGGGTCCTCCTCCTGGCGTTGTCATGAGTGTCCGATACTTTACAGAGTGACCAGCCGAGCCTGCGCAGTGAGGCGGCGCTGGTGCTGGTGGTGATGGCGCAGTGCGCCAGGCTGTCATCAGTGTTGCCAACTGTCGTCCTCCTGGCGTCGTCTGATTGGTTCCTCCCCGTCCTCGCACAACTGGCTGCCTCAGGTGTCGTTGTGTTTCCGTTGGTCTCTGCTTTCGTCTCCGATTGCCTCACAGCGGTGAAAAACTCCCCGGATCACGACCAGCGACAGCAACTGCAAGACTTTGTGTCGAAAATGCTGGAGGAGTTGAAGCTCAGCGGAGAGGAAGCTGTGAATATTTTGAAGTAAGTTACCTTTCGCTTATCATAACAGTTGGATCTCGGTTGTGCAGCTATTTTTGTTAATGCTCTTGAGGAAAAATAGTAAAAGGGCAAAAGGCCCTAATTAGCCATTGCTTGGAAAAACAGTAATAGTAATCCCTAGCTGAAGACTCGTGCTTCACAGTGGAATGTTAATTAGTGATGATAGACTTGTTAAGAGTGATACATTCTGTACTCATTTTACATAAAATACTCATTACATACTCATTAAAATTCTGAATCATGATACCCACCTTTCAGTCATATGTACCTTAAAATACGCACCAGATCTCGTTGGTGTCTCAATATCAAAGTATAAAAAAACAATCTCATCCTATAAAACAACAGGGTGTCAACTGATACTGGAATTACTGGAAATAATGGAATTATACTGGAATTTTATTTCTATACTGGAAATACTTGAATTTCTAAATTGATACTGGAATAATTAAATATTATTTAAAACCAGATATTGTTGTTTTTAAAATGCATAAAAAATAGATTTTGTCGTTTGATCCATACATTCCGATGTAAAAATATTTCATGGTAATCAAGTTTGTTTGCACAGCTAAATTAAAAAACTTATAGTTCTGTTCAAATAATTAATTTAGCAATTAAGAAATATAAACATTTGTGGAAAGATTGAGCTTAGAAAATGTTAGATTTGTACTAAACTTTTGTTTTCTATCTTAAATTTTATTCATGATGTGAGTATTTTACTATTAGTATTATTCTATTTCATTAATTTTTTGCAGTCGTGAATTTTTTGCAGGTTTTTTGCATAACGTAAATAGACTTCTCATAGCATAGGCGTGTTTGAAACCTATTGACGGTGGTGCGATCTTCTGCGGCGTACATGAAATACAAGTGACATATGATAGATAAATCAGTATTACGTCTCTTCTCAACCAAGGGTGGAATATTTTATAACTGAGGGTTATGTTTATGCTGTGGTAAAGTGTTTTTGCAGCACTGTAAATCCAGCTGAATAACATTATTTTTACTTAAAACAAAGGTTTGTTAAAAATGACGTCATTTTTCTGAGAGGGGTCGGGGGTCAGACAAATTATGATGGTAGGATGATTTTAGGGGGGGGGGGGGTGTCCCAAAATGGCCAAAAAGCGACGTAATTTATGGACAGCCCAATGCTAAAAGGGACTTTACCCTAATTAATAGAAGTTATGAAATTGTCAATGCATGTTTTTGACAGTTTATTTATTCTAGTTGGTTCGTTTATATTAATAAAAAAAACCATAGTTCCGGATTATATTTTTGAATTCTTTAACTAAATTGTTGTTTTTTTCCAGAAGATTAATGTTAAAGTCGGTGGCAATTACAACTCGTTTTTTTTTTACTCATTCTGTAGTACATTTAATAATTGTTTGAATTTTATAAGAAATACTTTAGTGATTTCATTTCCTGGTATTCTATAAATTGAGACAACTATTAAATTAAGCCTCTTGATTTCAATTGATGAACTTTCAAAAACACAATATTCATTGAAAGCTTTTAAATCTTGTGGTAATGTATTTATATACCATACTAAAATACATGGTCCTCTCCTAGGATTATTCCTGAAATAACCATCTCTTAAGCTTAAATCAGGTATTTTATTTAGTGGAGATTTGTTTGATTCACTGATGTTATGTTCGTTCAAGTATATTATTTTAACATTTTTTTATCTAACAAAATATAAAATTCCTCTCATTTTTCCTTAATACCTTGAATATTGTGTTATGCATTTTGTATTATGCAGGTATTACGCATTTTTTCAAGTTTTAAATGGATCAGTTGCGTTTAAGTTCCTAACACTGTTTCTTGTGCTAACAAATTTTTTGAATTATTACTGGGGCTAGGGGTAATACTAGTGCTAATAATTGAGCTATAACTAATATCAGAGTCTGAACTTCACTTTGGGAAGTGTCGTTGTTGAGATAGGTCCATAGTGTAGGTTTAGGGATGTCTGTAAATTAAGGTGTTTCTGTGGTTGCTGTCATCAAGGTGATGGTTTTGTTCAGCTGCTCGACAAAATTTTGACGGGAAATGCTTCTTCTTAGTCTTTTGTTTGACTCTTCATTATATGTTATGATCTGCACTTCAGCTCCTGTGTGCTTCTTCACCATCGGTCTTCTGACAGGTGAGGCGGGGAGTGGTGCAGTCCGAAGCCATAGGTTTTCCTATGAGCTCTGCAAAAACTGTAGCTACCCCTTCACTAATGTGTTTAATTTCTCCGAAATCTGCAAAGATGCAAAGAGTAAAAGCTGTTGTCTCTTCTTGTCTTCTCTCCTGGATGTTTTCCATGTTTTCTTCAACAACTAGTATTGGTTTGGTTTTTGTGATAACATCTTCTGTCTGGGATGACCTTATGCTTTGGGAATCTGATGGTCTTCTTACGCACTCAAGAATTCTGATAACGATTGCTTCCTTGCCTTTTATGTTAAAGTGCAGGCTGTAGTTAGAATAATGGTGTCGTGGTAGATCGTGTGGTGTTAAGATTTTAGTATTGCTGGATGACTGCTTTATAATCTTCTCAATTTCTTCATTTACGAGGGCTATTCAGAAAGTAAGGATTGTTTCCGTCTTACGCCGCTAGGCGTACTTTACTGACCATTCGTCAGTCACAATGCTGGGTCGTCCACTCTACTGCTCATCAAGAACATTGGTTCGGTCAATTGTAAACTGAATACACAACTTACGCACATAACTTTCATTCAAGACATTGTTCCCATACACCTCGCACACTTTTCGATAAATCTTTATCGGTTTTAAGTTTTTTGCCAACAAAAACCGTGTTACCGATCGCACCTCACAACTGGCGGGATTTTTTACAGGAGCGGCCATTTTGAATTTAAAAATAAAGAAAACTGGCAGCGCGATGATGCTCCTAGCGTCATGGCTGGATAGCCACTGAGGCCCCAAGCGCTCTCATACCCTAATATGGGCGATACGTGTGCGCCTAACGGCGTAAGACGGAAACGTTCTTTACTTTCAGAATAGCCCTCGTATTATAGTAATTTTTTTGTCTAAATATGGACAGTCCATATTTGCATTATATTGCATTGGCAGGGTTGCAATAGTTAAGTTTATGTGATGTATTAATTTTTAAAGTAGCCTGGATTGTGTGATGTGTTAAGAGGAGAACCGTGCGAACATCATTCAATATTTGTTTTACTTTCGTATGTTCCACATAATTTGTTCCAGCCATCACTATCAGATTATCCTCGTTGGACAGATCCCAAACCAGGTCTGCTATTTCCTCAGTATCACAATTAAATTTGGCCCCTGGTCGTACATAAGTAGTTATGTTTGCAGAGGTTTTTGTCTGCAGTAGATTGTAGATTCGTAATTAAATAAAGATTCTTCTTGAAAAAAGCTTTCCAATGTTACAAAATAAGCTAGGTATTCATTGGTTTAAAGGGTGTTATTAAAGACAGATGCAATATTAAGGAAATGTAATATCTCCCTCTATCTCGCACTATGTTTAAGTTCCGTTGGCGCTATCTCTATTTTTAGTGCCAAAGTTTGGTTTACTGCGTTCCCAGAAAACAATTAATTTGTTTGTAAATTTTTAACAATGGATCTGACCTTCTTTGTATCTTTGTATTCATTTTTGGTGCTAAGCATCCTTAAAACGGTTAAACCACTTTAATGTGTAGCATAAAAAAAATTAATAATAATTTGATTGTAACTGTATCAAACAGAACCTAAAGGGTGAATAAAACCATAAATTAACGTTTTTCAGACTGTTTGCCGAAACACCAATCCCAGGCAACAAGTGGTTCCAAGAGACAGTGCATGGGCTGGAGAAATCTTATCCTGAAGCTTTTGACAAAGCTGTCAAAACCCACTCAAACCTGATCTCCCTGGTTCCTGGATTGACAGAGAAGAATGATCTGTTTCAAAAACTGAACCACCCCTCCCCGAAAGTGAGATTGGAAGCAATTCTTTATATACAAAACAACAAGGATCTTCTACAGGTAATATTTCCAAATTAAACATGTTAATATTTGCTAATTAAACAAGTTACTTCTACAGGTTAATATTTCTGTCACATAGTAATTGTAATTAAAAAAAAAACATTTCTTTTATTTGTGTAATATGTGTTGTAATCAGAAATGAAAAAAAAAACAAGTCTACAACTCTCAAAAATATATGTACACTTATACTTCATAGAATACAAACTGTAAATATGTGAAAATATGGAAAATGGCTATCAATTTCAACCAGACACACTGATTATCATCAGACCCAAAGAGAGAATGACAGAACCAAGATGGCGGACAGAAATAAAAGAAACATTATGATGTCATAGTCACAGACTTCATTAAATGTTTTTGGCTATTAATAAATATGTTTACTGTCTGTATTGTATGCAGTAAAGTGTAAATTTATTTTTGAGTGTTGTAGAAGTTTATTTTAATTTTGTATTAATTTAATGGGTTGTTATTCTTGACCAATTTATTCAGCGTGTCCAAAGTTTTAACTTCAAGTGTGTTGTAGTGGTCACTAGTTTATCGGTACCTTACAAATGAGTCCATGCTACTTGTCAATAAGCTCAAGTTAAGCTAAAGGTATCAGTGAGCAGCTGATAAATAAATAAATAAAAACCATAACAATTTGAGGCCTACAACCTTTGGGGAAAAAATGCCAAGGTATGTAAATTGTACAGGAAAAAACTTTTCCTATGCCTGTCCGAGAAAGCATTTGTTTTCTCACTCAATACGCATCGCAAAACAGGTGATTTCCATATTCATTTTACTTTGTGTTCTGTTGATTTACTTTGTGAACTCCAGTATTTAAACTACAGAACACATAACAGCATGCCTTAGCCAGCAAGTTAATGTTGTTTAAGCAGGAATTAAGCTGGCAACACTGAATATAAACATCTGATCTATTTTCTGTGTTGTCATTTTCGATCGGAAACAGACATAAACGTAACCTAAACACCAGCTAAAGGTGAGACTGTGTGTAAGTGCACAAAATGATCAACTATGGCTGTGATTTCAGTCATTTAGTTGACTTATTCACAGTGACGACTTATTCAACTCATGCTTAACACGTTCGCGGCGGCATGGGAGCGATCGCTCCCACGCGGAACCCTAATGCCATCCTGATGGGTGCGATCGCTCCCAAGCTGCAATGCTTTACAACGTGATTTATTTTTAAGCCAGGATCTGAGCTAGAAATCTGATACTTTTCACAGCATTGCTCAATAGTTTAATGTATTTCGGGACCACGTGGGGTTTCAATGGGCAGTGCTGCTGCTACGGCGGGGTGACGAAATTATTACTTCTAGGATGGCGAGGAGGTTCGAGCCAAAACCTCGCCACCACGAACGTGTTAAAGTTTCTTCACTGCACTTGAAAGAAATCGAGTTCAGCAAAGTCGTACTTTGCACACTTTCTGCGTAAATAACTATTGTGTTTTCCCTCAAAGCATCTTTTGTATTACATTTACAAGTCATTGATCATAATTTTTTCAGGAAGAATGGGTGCGTGAATCCCTCACAACTCGATTGTCTGATGATAGCTCCAAAGTTGTGAAGGCAGCTTTACAGCTGGCCAGCTTTTTACCCAAAGATCAGTTGATACATCAGCTGATTATCGTTGTGAAGCAAAGCTGGCAAAACAACAAGTTCCTAGGACCTGTGGCCTTGGATAGGCTTCTGAACATGGGTGCACATTCATCGCTGATCCTCGTTTTGACTCTTCCGTTTTTACTCCCGTCGGGTGAAAAAAGCTTGGCTGTCGCTAGAGAGATGTTGAACTGTCCTGTGTTGAAGAAATTGCCAGTGCTAAAGCCCTTGCTCAAAAGTAAGTTTTGAAATATTTTTTAATGTCTCATTTAGTGCTAGGAAATCCCATGGGAATTTGTGGTTGATCACTCGCCAGGCAAACATTAAAATCAATGTATAATTTTTAGTTATAGAATCCTCTTTGGATTATTGGTTTGGTTGGATAAAACAATGTTTTTTTAATTGGTGAGGTTAAGTTTAAACATTTGAGATTCATAACTTTGATACATCGTTTAATATATTTGATAGGAAACGTCTCCAATACATTTATTACATTATTACCGATATTTACAGTCAAATTTTAAAAACCCAAGACAAAGTGGACTTCAACTCAGTCAAGTTTATTGGATATGGTTTCCACTGTTTAACCAATCAGACCATGTAGGCTAATATTGGCTTCCATGACGATCATACAAGTCAGTGTTTCTCAACTGGTGGTACGAAAGACCATTTCAGGTGTTAAAGGAAAGACAGTGGAAGAATAAAAAAAAAATAAATACACAAAAAAATGTTTCTGATCGACGTGAAACCAAGAGCGTTTTTAGTCTGTTCAGTTAGTTCTGCATTACAACGCATTTCCACTTAGTTTGGGAGACTCCAATAGCAGCACCTTTTTGTAGCTAAAGTAATTTTGTACCAACTTCCCAAAAGAAACTATTTTTAAACTCTCGTTTTCTGAGCAAATTTATATGAACAAATAATAATCTTGTGTCCATTACTCGTCTAAACTTGAATTATTTCAAGTTCAAGATTTACCTTGTGCTTCTTTCAATTTATGAGACACACTCTGAAAACTTTAATTGGTCATATCCTTATAAAAATTTAAGTTGATCATTTGGTAACACTGGAATATCCTGTTTGTTCGTTCGGTAAAACCCATGTCAAAATAGTTTGTGTCGTGATAAATCATTGTTCATATGTAGAATGGTAGAATTAGTCCTGATTATTAATTATTTCTGCCATTGAGTCTTCCCGGATGAGCAAAACACAACAGCAAGTTTCCTATCAACAACTTTTTTTTCTGTAAATTTTTATTAGTTTGGTCATTTTGTATTTCTATTGATTTAGTTACTTTTGTAGAAATGCAATTTGTTTTGCTTTTTAAGTATGTTGTTTTTTTCAACTGTATTGTATTCAACTTTCTTTATTAAACCTGCAGCAAGCAGTTTTAGTTTCTGGACGGGAAAACTTATTTTATTTATATTATATTGATCATATAAAAAAATTAAACATGAATAGGGGCCTACCCTTTTTTAAGTAGTTTTATTTACTTACACCTGTTTCAAGTATTATTTCATGATCACAGTGTATGTGGTTTTTTAAACTTGAAAAAACCTAATAACCTTAGAAATTTATTTATAATTTTAATCAAATAATTCTTGAAAATAGATGTTTTAATTCCTTTCATTTGAGGTAGGTGATGTTACATTTTATTCTTCTGTACTCTCATAATTTGGTAAAAAATTGAGTTCTGCTTGTGGACATTATATTAAAAATATTATTTTGGTCTTTATTTTAACTTTTAGGTACTTTTCTTTGATATTCTGCTACCTTTGTTTTCAAAATTTAGAATTGTTAAGTTCGTTTTTACTGTTTGGTAGCTGTGATCTGATTGGAGTTCGTGCTCTGCAAAATTTTATTTCTATGTCGTCATATTATTCAATCTGATTGCTTGGTATTATATTGATTTATAATCACATTAATATTTTAAAGTATTTGTAATAGGAACTACAGTGTTAATTTCAATTAATGTTCATTCAATTTATATTTGATTTATAATATTATATTTTAGGTTACTGTAGAAGCTCTCTTGACCTTACTAAGGTTGGATAGCAAAAAAAAGTCCATTTAGCCGAGTAATACCGGAGATTTGTGTTAAATGCATAGATTATTTTATGAAGGACTTTAGGCTAGAAGGCTAAATGATCCGGGTTGCAGTACTGTATAGGGTTTTAAGGCGTAGGCAAAATACAATCGGTACCTAACTTTATCTAGATTTTATCTACAACTCACTTAAAATTGGTAAATTACCGTAATAAAATGTCGAAAATGCATAGGTTATGGACATCCATCCATCCAAAAAGTAGCCACACGGATGACACTTGACCAAATCGTCGTTCGCACTCACGTATGATCACACTAATTTGAGGTTAGGAGCAATACCATAGTGCAGAAATAGCTATTGGCAAGGTTAATAAAAGGTTATAAATACATTTTTTTTAATGAGCTCTCTACAAAATAGTGTTGAAAACTGGCATAACCATCATAAGTGTAAAAGTGCACATCAGAAGGGACTGATTCCAAACTCTTCCCTACAAATAAACCTGTAGTCTTGTTAGGAATATTTTTTCTCTGTTTCGGATGTAAGATTGTAAATTTGTTGGAATAAATGCATTCTATTGTATTGTATTGTAATTAGGGACCCCATTGTGTGAACAGTAGTAGTGTGTTTTGGTTACACCTAGACCGGAAGTCGTGACATCCGCCCGATCAGCTGCTCGCGAGCAGTTGACCGGGCAGCTGGCGCCAGCTGCCATGCCATATAGCTTCCGGTGGGGGTTAGAGGGTATATATGAGATGCTGTAGTTATATGTTATGCCATATAGGTTGGGGTGGAGATGGCGATAGTGTTGGCGTTAGGGTGAAGTGAATTTGCGCATAAAGTGGGGTTGAACTAAAAGTGCGCATAAATTAAAAGTTGGTTCAAAATTGAAATTCGTCGGTGTTAACGAAACTCTAACAGTTGAACAAAAATTAAGAGTTAGTTCAAAATTGAAATTCAAACTTATAACTGGGATCTGGAAAACATGTCAAGGTCATCCAGAGTAAGTTTTTAAAAAGCCTATCCAACTACCACCAGAAATAGTTCAAAGTTAAACTAGTTGGTGATAGTGGGATAATTCATCCGTGCCATGGGAGAGGTGTTTATCGTTTGAAAGTTGGCGATCGAATGAGAAGCGCCGCCTAGGGAGAGGGCTTATAAAATGGCAACCTTCCCCCACCACCCCTTCCCCCACTCCTTTAGACCAATAACCGGTCGCCGACTCTATGTGGTGAAACTGAACTAGACATGGCGGCCGCCATGGATAATTCTAACCTCAAACCTTAGCTCAGCTGAAGAGAATAGAGGAGTATAAAGTAGGAATTGTGGTGAGAGCACTTATATAAGGAATAGTGGGGGTAAAAGTAAAATAAAAAAACTTGTTGAACACAGTCGATAGGTGTAACAAGTTCAAAATTGTTGAAGTGTAACATATAACGCAAGATGTCATGAATAATACTATCATCAACATTAACCCGCAAAGTTGTTGAAGAATATAATGGGTTAAAACTGTACCGCTTTCTTACTTTACTTAAATTAGTTTTAGACTTTGAAACTGAAAGTTTAGAATTATTTTGTAATATGTGTTGTGTTCGTAACAGTTTCAATTTTAAACTCTGCGCAACCATTACAGGAGGTGTGTTATATGTTGAAGTCAAAAGAAGACTGAGAAATAAAATATGTTATATAGAGTATAAAGAGATAAATGAAACAGAATGTCATGTACTAACAAAATAGAGTAATAGGTTATGGGGGAAGGGGTGGTGGGGGAAGGTTGCCATTTTATAAGCCCTCTCCCTAGGCGGCGCTTCTCATTCGATCGCCAACTTTCAAACGATAAACACCTCTCCCATGGCACGGATGAATTATCCCACTATCACCAACTAGTTTAACTTTGAACTATTTCTGGTGGTAGTTGGATAGGCTTTTTAAAAACTTACTCTGGATGACCTTGACATGTTTTCCAGATCCCAGTTATAAGTTTGAATTTCAATTTTGAACTAACTCTTAATTTTTGTTCAACTGTTAGAGTTTTGTTAACACCGATGAATTTCAATTTTGAACTAACTTTTAATTTATGCGCACTTTTAGTTCAACCCCACTTTATGCGCAAATTCACTTCACCCTAACGCCAACACTATCGCCATCTCCACCCCAACCTATATGGCATAACATATAACTACAGCATCTCATATATACCTTCTAACCCCCACCGGAAGCTATATGGCATGGCAGCTGGCGCCAGCTGCCCGGTCAACTGCTCGCGAGCAGCTGATCGGGCGGATGTCACGACTTCCGGTCTAGGTGTAACCAAAACACACTACTAACAGTGAATCAGAGGTATTGAGTTGTAGTGTTGATAATCAGAATTATACCAAGTAACTAAAGGATAATATTTTCCAATAATTTATTAAAACAAGGTTGCCCATACACAAATTGCGCATTTTATGATTCTGTATTAGAGAAACTAACCTAAAGTACATGTATGTTGTTTATGAAGTGACAGAGATCTATTTTTGTTTACAATACAACTTAAAAATTCGTCTGTAAGTAATCAGCTGTTAAGTTACAATTCACATTTATAAACATTGTACAATGAAAGTTGGTCAACATTTTAAAGTGAGCCCTAGAAATAAATCAAAGGCGACGGGGGCCGAAGCTTGAAACGATATGACCTTTTTAATTACGATTCGCCCACACGCTACATCCGAAGCTTTAAAATGACACCTCAATCTTAAAAATGGTTCAGTAGGTCGAGAGAAAAAGGGACGTAACAGAGAAAACCCTTATAGAAATAAGAAGATTGATTAATTGTTAATGACTACCCACAGGACTTGAGAAAGCAAAGGATAACTTTACGGAAGCGGATTTCTCCAGGGAGGTGTACAATCTACTCCAAAATGGTATGAAGTCTGTCGATCTGGAAGCATTATTGAAATCTGGAAATCATCTGGAGCCGCATGGAACTGTTTACAAACTGGTTACGATACTTGTGGCAGTCGCAGCAATATCAGAAGAAATGTCACCGGAGAAACTCCAAGACATTCTGCAGCTGTTGAGAGAGTACAATGACTCACCCAATGTAAGTGTTTCAAACACTTAGTTGATAAATTTATTAACTACGAGGGCTATTCAGAAAGTAAGGAACGTTTCTGTCTTACGCCGCTAGGCGTGGGCGTATCGCCTATATTAGGGTATGATAGTACTCGGGGAGTCAGTGGCTATCCAGCCGTGACAATAGGAGCATCGTTCCAGTTGCCAAGTGCAGTCTGTAATAAGGTTTTTGTTGGCAAAAAATTAAAACCGATAAAGATTTATCGACAAGTATGCGAGGTGTATGGGAACAATGCCATGAATGAAAGTTCTGTGCGTAAGTTGTGTATTCATTTTAGAAATGGCCGAACCAATGTTCATGATGAGCAGAAGAGTGGACAACCGAGCATTGTTGACAGAAGATCCGTAAAAACCGCCACTTCACGATAACGGAGCTTTCATTATCTTTTCCTCAAGTTTCACAGACTTTGCTGTGTTGAAATTGAACGTCCGTTAAACTTGAGGAAAAGATAATGAAAGCTCCGTTATGATGAAGCGCCGGTTTTCACTGATCTTCTGTCAACTTTAGTGACCAGTTTATCAGTCACAATGTTGCTCACTGGCAGAATAAAAAAAAACTGGTCATTTTGAATTTAAAAATAAAGGAAATGGGCAGAGCTACGATGCACCTATTGTCACGGCTGGATAGCCACTGAGGCCCCAAACGCTCTCATACCCTAATATAGGCGATATGCGCCTAGCGGCGTAATATGGAAACGTTATTTACTTTCCGAATAGCCCTTGTATTTGTATGTTTAGTTTGTATGTTTTTTATGTTCTATTAGATGTTAAGAAAGAGTCTGTTAATTTAGTAGATTGAATGTTCATGATCATAACACTAGATCTAAAAATAATGTTGAAGTTACTTTTTATAGATTGACTAAAGTTGATAAAAGTTCAAAGGTAATTGGTCTGAAACTTTTCAATAAGGTTCCTGTCAACGTGAGAAATATTGAATCCTTTGCTCATTTAAAATTGTTTCTGACTAGTCGCCCGCTAAAGCACCCTTTATATTCAGTAAATGAATTTTTTGAATTAAGTACTGATGATTTTAAATAAATGCGCTTTTAAAATCCATTGTATGATTTTTGTTGTTGTTTTAGCCTAGTCTTTCATAAACTGTATGTCTGTTTTGTTACCAAGTTTGTAAGTCATGTCCGACTTATTTTTCACAATGTCTATTACACAACTGTGTTTAATTACAATAAAAGATTCTTATTCTTAACAACTTGTTCTTTTTCTATGTAAAATATAGTTTTTTGGTATAAATTAGGCTAAAAGTATTGTCATTTTATACAAAAAGCTTTTTATTTGAAAATAAAAAAAAATTCAAATTGACTTGCGATTTCTAGAGAAGCAACGAAGGATTCTTTTGGGCCATCAAGAGTTCTAGCTAATCTCTCAGAATTGCAGAATTTCTGTTTACAGTTAATCCCAAAGTGGAAAAACTCTGTAAAGGATTGACTATTTAAAATAAAGAATTTTTGTGTAAAAACTATCAGCACCCTGTAAGTTCTCTGTTGCACGAAAATAAGTTGACATAATTTCTAATTTACAAAATGTAGTTATAAATTAAATTTGTTGTCAAACCATTAAATTAAATCTAGCCCAGTTTGAACCCAAATCAAACAAATATTCTTTAAAAAAAACCATTATTGATAACTACACATTTATTTTAAATTTTCAGTTGAGTGCTGAAGTCAAAGAAGAATTAAATATGAGTAGTTTGGCAGCAGTGGTGTCAATTTGTAAAGAAAACAAGCTCCCCTTTCAAGGCAGTCTGTACACCCTGTCCAAGATAATGAGTGAAATAAAATGTCCGATTCCAGAAGGGAAACATATTTACAACATCCAAGAGCCATCAGTTGCAGTAATTGTGGACATATTCAGACTCGTCGTGGAAATGAAGAAATCAAAGAAAAAACACATATCAAAGGCATATTCTGTGTTTTGCGACAAAATGTTTGAGGTAAGGCCACGTATGTGATATGTGAAATTGCTAAAAATTAGAGGTGTGCGGATAGTGAAATTTGACTTCGGATCGGATTCGGATCGGATAGTCTAGTTTCGGATCGGATTCGGATCGGATAGTAGGGGGTTCGGATCGGATTTTATTCGGATTCGGATACTCGCGCGGACAGAGTGAACTGTTATTTTACTCAGAATTAAAATAATACAAAAATTAATTAACAGTAAAATTTGAGCACTTTATTCCTAGGAATGCATTAAAAATGTTAATTTTATTTTTGTTTAATATAGAAATGTAGGCATATTATGTAGGCACATTTTTTTGTTAAGTATTTGTTCAAAACTAGAATTATAATTTACATTTTGGACAAATACTTTACAATGATGAATAAAGAATTTTATTGTGTTTTTAGTGTGCATGTTTGATGTTGTCCATGAGTTATTATGTTAAGTATGATACCATTTCATATTTGTATGATTTTATGTATTATAGGCCTATTATAATACAGTACACTCTCGTTCATCGGAACTAATGTGGCGGACGGCCGGTTCGGATGTAAAAAAATTCCGATAAAGCGGAGTCCATCGTGAATCATCATTTTCGCCCGTACGGTGACCTATCGTGATTGTATTCACTCTTGTTTTTAAGATAACACAAGAGATTTTATGAAAATAAGGCTCTCAAACTTTTAAAATGGTAACAATGAACCTATAGGAATAAAAACAACGCAGGAAATAAAGATCCAAAATCTTTATTCTCATATTCCATATTCATATTCCAGCAGTCAACTGACTTCCACGTAACACAGGTACAGTCGCGAGACAGACTGAATGACAGTTTGGGAAGCGGTCGACACTGATGTTCACTTCCTGCCTCCTCCCTCTTCTATTTTTGTGCGACTCCACGGCCTCGTAAATCACATCGATGGGTACAGATAACGGAAAACGCCTGATGACTTTTGATGCAAAATGTGATACTTCACTGTTGTGCGGATAGAACGAATGGAAATTGAAGGCGCTAAAACGGAAAAATTATTTATTTCGTAAGAAAAAAAATTAATAATATCCAGATTTTCAGTTTCGATGAAGCGGAGTTTGGATGTCGCAGAGTCCGATGAACGAGAGTGTACTGTATATTATAGCCTATATAATATAGTTTCATATATTCTACTAACTACAGTAGGTCTCATCCAAAATAAATTCACTTCAAGGCTATCGGTATCAAACCAAGTTTCAACTTAAGGTAGGCCTATTGTTTAGCTCTAAAGTCGGTCAATCAATAGGCTACATTTGTAACTATTTGTTTTTGGTGAGAAAATCTTTTTCAATATTTATTTACAAATTTGCTTATACCCTAGATAAAATTTTCTCTCTCAGAATTAGGTAATTTTCATGCTCATTTTTTGTTTGAATACATTGATAGTAAAATTTTGAGTAATAACTTAGAGTTATGACCAAATAAGGTCTATTTCATTCATTAGGCCTAGGCTATATGCAAGTTTTGATATCTTTGAGTCACTGTGATGACATTACTGTTTAACAGTAGCCTAGGCCTACACCTTCATGTAGGCTACAGTCTTGTTTGATGTTTAAAAGTAGATTGCTAAGCTTACTTAGGTTCAATAATGCAGTAACATGTAATACTTTTAACAATTTAGATTTTAAACTACATCCCAATTTGTTTTAGGCCTATATTACAATGAGCTCAGTTAAAATAAAAACTTTCCTATCTCAAAGAATTTATGAGGTGGAAGCAAGTCACAAGTCTCAATTTCAGTAATAATAAAACGACATTATTTTATTTTTCTACAAAGAACATTTTATTATGTCTTAGTTACCCTACCCTTAGGCCTACCTTTAGAACCAGCTTGCACAATAGACATTCCGCCTGTTCTTGGTTTTTCTCAAAAGATTTCCAAATCAAACTCGTTTTCCTTCTTGGCTCCATAACTGAGTATTAACAACTAGCATATCCGATTCTAGAAAATTAAGTTGATCACATTAAGCCGCGTCCGCACTGGCCGAACATGTTCGCCGAACAAAGTTCTTCCGAACATTTGTTTGTTCGTTGCTAACCTTTTAGAATGTAAATCATATGGCCGAATAATTGTTCGTTAAGAATGTTTGTTGATTTTTGTGTTCGCCGAACAAGTTCGCCACGAATGTTCGCCCAGTGCGGACGCGGCTTTAAAAGTTCGTAACTTCAATTCAAATGTTATCTCGTACGCTGTCGGCTGTAGCAGTATTCCCAGACTTCAAAACATCGTACCACACGATAATAAATTATTGCACGCCACAAAAATGTCGTGTCTATCAATGTAATTAGTGATTGATGTAGGGAATTATTTGATTTTGTAATATTTTAGGCACGCAAAATCAATCATTTTCCAAAACTATCATTAATTATCTTGAAAAATTACGACAAATCTTTGGGAGGAAAATCAGTGTGACGTCGGAGAATGAGTACAATAACAAATTATTATCGTGTACTTGGAAACACTGTCGTCTACTGCGCAGGACAACAGACTCAAATAACCACAGACTAAAATCGTGACACTCGCTCAATTCTGGTGTTCCCCATACCACTTAATTCCAAATTGGTGGCTGTGGAGTGCTAGCGAGGGTTCACTAGCGCGCGTTGTGATTGGAATCGGAACCTAACTCTACAGCCAATCACGACCACTGTTAGAATGGGTTGATTACTCCATCCGCTTGAGTCGCTAACTATCAGATTTGTTTTGACAACCATTAGCTTGAGTGCGCTATATCTTGGGGACACCCTAATGCCTGGAGTGTCAATACTAGTGTTGACTGCCTTTAATTTTCAAGTTTTCGAGAGAGATGATAATAATTTATCCATTGAGTCGTGTTTTAATCCAACGTTGTATTCATACCTAGAACGAACGCGATCGTCAGTATGATTCCAAATGTAGTTTTTGGGGGGATTAAAGGTTTTTATGCTCATATACACTATCTATCCGAAAAAATCTGATATTTTTCGGATCCTATCCGACGCCTGTTGTACATTCGGATCGGATCGGATATCCGATAATATAATCCGATCCGGTTTTCCGGATATCCGCACACCTCTACTAAAAATGTTTCTATGTTAAGGTACAATTCTGTGTCATTACATTTTATTAATACTAAATGCATCACCATGTTTGAAGAAAAAAATCCTGTTGTACCATCTGTAATGGTATTAGATTTTTTTTACTTTTATAACTGCTACTTTTTAAATTGTAAAATCTAAAACCTTGTTCCACAACTTTCTTAACTAATGCCTGATTTGACTTACAAAGAAAATAATGAAATAAATGTCATTTTGAAGTTTGGTTTGCCTCTTCCATATTTTCTTATTATTTGCATTGATTTTAATTCACAATTTTGTAAAAGTATAACGTTAATTGTTATATCAATTTTACTCTTATCATAAAATATGTTAATAATTCACCACAGTAAAATCATAAATTCATAACACTGCTAAAAAATAATATATGTATACTAATAATGAAATAGTATTACCTTGTCCAATAACTGGTTGTCAAAAGACGACATGTTTCGTCCCTTAGAACTTTATCAGGTCCATAGTATGCAACTACCACGTAGTCCAATGTATTATTACTATGGACCTGATGAAGTTCTAAGGAATGAAACATGTCGTATTTTGACATCCAGTGATTGGACAAGGTAACTTTATTTAATTAATAATGTATTTCAATCCAGGGTTACAATGAATACTATATTTATACCTTAGTAAGTAAGTAGCTTTGTAAATAAATGTGATTGACTTCTTTTGAAAATTTCCCAAAGGAGTCAGATAGTTGTCAATCAACATTGAATTATTGGTTCGATCAGTAAAACCAGTAAATCATTATTTTCTTGATGTTTATTTGAGCTGGATTCCAAACCCCTTGTCCGTTGCAAAAGCTAACAAAAATGCCTACATCAACGTGGTTTTCTACAGGAGTGCTGCAGGGACGAGGCAGATCAGATAGTCCTGTTGTCCAACATCGCACTTGGCTGCCCTGAGGTAGCAGGAGAATGTATGCGACGGCTGAGCGCGTTGGTAGAGGAATCGGCTGCCGTGGGTGAACAGGTGAGCGAGTTACCAACTTACCAGTCTAACTCCATAATTAAATTTCAAAGTGTACAAAAATTTTTGAAGTCAAATTAAGTCCTATCAAGGGAGATGTTCTCTTCTTCATAACATCTACTACAGTAGAAGCTCTCTTAACCAACCCCAAGAGGACCAGACTATGGTTGGATAACGAAAAAATACGAGATATATGTGTTAAAATCACTTAAACAAGTGTAAAAAATTGTTGTAATGTAGTCAGTTGCTTCTAACACATTTAGTAATCTAAATAGGGGAGTGCGAGTGGTAATTTTTCTGGTCGAGCCGAGCCGAGCTGGTAATAAAATATTTGAGTTTCAAACCGAGCCGAGCCCAAACAGCAAAAAAAAAAAAATAAATAAAAAAAAAAAATAAATAAACAGGGTTGCCAGCCGCCGGGAATTCCGGGAAGATCGGGGATTATGCGGGAATTATACGCTCCAGGAAAAAACCCATGAATTATGCGTGAATTTTCTGACACCTCCTTGAATTTAAACAAAATTGTCAAGTTAAACTAACACAAGGTTTTGGGTTGCGTTTTGTATTGTGGTTATTTTCCAAACTCTTGGCGACTGAGAAGTACCGAGAATGTGAAGGAGCAAGCATGGATTGCCATAGGAACAAAATAGAGTCGACAGTCGTAAAGAATAAAACAGTTGACTCGGGAACAAACAGCGAGATAGCAGACAGCTGACTAGAGAGCGTGACCTTGATTCCTCCTACCCTTCAGTTTGCTCGCGAATGGCGTGTGCCGTGTGCTCCTATTGTCCTACTGTCGTCTGCCGTTCAGACGGAAAAGTTCTGTATTCATTTTACTGCAGGTATCTGTTCTGAGGAAAATGTATTTTTGAATGAAATATCTAGGTGTTTTTGCCGGTCGAGCCAAGCCCAAACAGCAAAAAATATAATAATAAAAATAAATAAATTAAAAATAACATTTTTTTTTGTAAAAATTCCAGGTTTTATCTGCTTAGAAAAAAAGTGTAAGAAGAAATAAAACAGTTAGTTTTAATTAGGAATATTAGGATTTTTGGTTTTATCTGCCCAAAAAACCATTTTTTGGCCATCAAAAAATTAAAATAGTATAGCATGAAATAAACAAGTTTTAATTAGGAATATGAGGATATCCGGGTGGATTATAAATGCATTATGTTTTAACCACTAAACTTCAATGGAATGAGTAAACAGCTCTTCCAGTTGATTGAACATTGAGGTGGACAACAACAAACTAATTGGACCTCTTCTCTATTGTTGTGCTAATGGTAATCATAAAACCCCACCTGTTTTGGTTTCTATTTTTAGAACGTCCTTTCCGGGCGAGCGACTAGTGTCAGTGTGTGAGTGTTTGTGTGTGTGTGTGATTGTGTGAGCGTGTGTGCGTGGGTACGTGTGTGCATCTGTCGTCTGTCAAGGTCATTACCCCGCCCCTTACCTCCATGACAATTACATCACCTAAGTATAAATTGCCGTGTTTCTCTGGTTTTTTTCATGAATTAATAAATCAAATAACTGTTAGTACAGAGTTTTCTTCTTAAGGCATTTTTTGGGCGAGATTGTTGGTTCTTAAACCATTTTCAGCTCGACCACCCGAATAGTTTTGCATAACCTCAAGCCGAGCCAAATAGTGCTACAGTACTATTCGACCACGCAACTTTTCGACCACTCGAGTACTCGCACACCCCTAGAAATATCCAACTATACGGTATCGAAAACTTCTATCTCTTGCCCCTTCCAATAAACTCCTTTTATAGCTAATACTAGGTTATAAGAAATAACTGGCCGAATGCATTGAAATGAAATTGTTATTAACTGAAAATTAATTTTATAACGTGTGTACGATGGTGAATTTATAATAGCCTATATGTACGGACGAAGGATATTTCGCTATGATATTGTGCAATAAAAATCATTGTGTAGTGGTCGATATGCAAAAATAACATTGTATCGATTTATATGGTTTAACGAAGACAAGAAAAATCAGAATTAAATTTGGCAGTCAAACCCCTGCTTCATGAGTGATGAATCATTGTAAACAATCAGTGGACCGAGTCCATTCTACAGCGCAAGGGTTAAAATCTTGGAGTGGAGCAGTGTTCTCATTACATAGGCTATTTTTCCAACCTTCCTATTGCCATTTTGTTTCCGAATTCCTTTCCTTTTGTACTCTCTCCCCGCACACCTAAAGCATGCGCAGTGACCAATGCCAGTTTTTAATGGTTACTAATTCTTGTCGTTCGTCCCGTCCTGCGCTAGCGCTATGCGACGTACACACGCTAAGGCCGGTTCCTACGAGGGCGACAGATGCGACGCGACGAGAGCGAAAAATTTTCAAACAAATGTATAAGCATTGGAGCGTTCTTAGTGGGCGACAGGAGCGACAACAATTTACAATGTATAACGTTATGGCGATGCAAGCATGTCGCTGGTGTCGCTCCAGTCGCTCTTTATGCGTCGCATCTGTCGCCCACGTAGGAACCGGCCTAACGCTTGTACTCAATATCGGAGGGCGGCGCGGCGCCGGTGGTGGCGTTGTAAAAAAATATCTTTATGATACTTGTTAATCACTATCCGAGGTAATCGTGGGGAGGACGGTCACGGATAACTTAAAACCACGGTTAAACCATAATATATACAAGGCAATAAGCAGCTGAATGTCAACAAATACCACCTTTCCACTTCCTTCCTGGCAAGGACAGGAAATCAGGAAATTAATATAAAGGCCACTAAAACATTTATTGACTTATGATGGTGGACAAGATTAAAAAGAAAACACCTGAAAAATAATCCAAACACATGATTGCAATGTTTATAATAAGGATATACACAAAACAATTAATTATTTATTTAAAAACTTCCAACAGGTTACTGTCCAAATCTACAACAAAATAATAACAAAGCCAGAAATACACTGCTATTAAAGGCTTTGTGCCACTTGACTTGACATATTAGCATTGCAAAGTGGAGAAAGGAAAGGATTAACGCACAAAAATTGCTAATTTATCAGAGAATTGCCTTGTTGACATTGTGTTACGTATTGCACCACAGAGATTACTATTACTTCTCTGTGATTGCATGCACATCTTGAATTACGCAGACGTCGAAAATAGAAGACGATTATTTTCAATAACAGGCGTCGTGGCGTTGGCCGGTAAAGAGTGTTTGTTTTCCTTCCTATCGTCCCTTCTTCTTCCCATCGTACTCACCCCCCCCCCCCTCCTTTCCACAATCTACACCTTGTGTGCGTCTGTGCATTGTTTCTTCCTCTCGTTTTCCTCTGTCGTACTCCTCGCCCAGTGGATGCGCAGTGTCTAGTGCGCATCGCATGGCTCGTTGTCATGGTTACGTGGTGTCCACCGTCCGTCAACGCGTCTTCTTACGCACTTCACATGTTTCTGAATCAACTTAGGAAGAATCAGAAACACGACACGAATGAATGCGTGGACAACAGTATCTTTGATTGACCGCTATTTTGCACTGCTACTGCGTCTTCACTTCGTTAGTGGCCTTCCCCATCACTACAAATATTTCATTATTAATGATCAAAAAAAAGTTATGATTTAGTTCGTGTTTATACTGAAGAGAGGTGCATTTACAAAATTTTAATTTTTGTCATATGCATAGTCTGTAAACGTTTACAATAATTAATAAAACTAAAATGATTAACAATTTTGTGAACATTATCAAGTTATCCAAATTGAATCTTTTCTGTATTTAATTAGCGCAGGAGCCTTGAATTTTGACTATTTTTTGCCGGTAAAACCGGGAAAGATGCGTGAATTTTTCTGAGCCCATTTGCTGGCAACCCTGATAAAAAATAAAACAGTTTTTATCTGTCTACTAGACCATTTTTTGGCCATTAAAAAATTTAAAAAGTATAACATGAAATAAAATAGTTTTAATTAGGAATATGAGGATTTCCTGCTTTATCTGCCCAAAAGGCCATTTTTTTGCCCTAACAAAATTTAAAAAGTATAACATAAAATAAACAAGTTTTAGTTAGGAATATGAGGATTTCCGGATGAATTATAAATTCATTATGTTTTAGCCACCAAACTTCAATGGAATGAGTAAACAGCTCTTCCAGTTGACTGAACATTGAGGTGGACAATAACTAATAAGGATCTCTTCTTTATTGTTTTGCTAATGGGAATCTGGCAGCCCACACCTGGCCGGGCGAGCGAGCAGTGTCAAAGTGTGAGTGTTTGAGTGTGTGTGTGATTGTATGAGCATGTGTGCGTGTGATAGTGTATGCGTGTGAGAGTGTGTGCAAAAATGCATGAGTGCATTTGTGTGTGTGTGTGCGTGTGTTGTCTGTCAAGGTCATTACCCCGCTCCTATTGCATCGCGTCGTAAACAAACCCCCCCTCCCCGCTCCACCCTGCCATCCTCTTACCTCTCTGACCCCGTGTACGATCACACCACTAAGCATAAATTGCTGTGTTTCTCTGCTTTTTTTGCATTAATTAATAAATCAAATAACTGTTAGAACAGAGTTTTCTTCTTAAGGCATATTTTTGGGTGGGATTGTTGCTTCTGAAATCATTTTCAGCTCGACCACTCGAATAGTTTTGCATAACCTCGAGCCAAGCCGAATAGTGCTACTATTCGACCACAACTATTCGACCACTCGAGTACTTGCACACCCCTAAAAGTAAACCCACAGTTATGGTTTAAAAACTGTTAGTAATACAAATTTGCAAACTCAGCACAGTAAACAATGTCTAAACAAAATTGAGAGCAACTAACAAATGACTAAATTTGACTTGCAATAGAAGCGCACAATCGACGTGTTGAAACATGAAATTTATTATTAGATCATTATCGCAACATCGGCTCGCATGGTGGAAGTTCGTATATTCCTGTAAAACGGTTGGTTAATCCGATGGGCGGTTGATCCAAGGTCGGTCAAGAGAGCTTCCAATGTACATGCTAAAATAAATAACTAAATCAGGTGAACTCTTAACAGACCAATTTGGGGCTAAAGCAGACCAAGATCTCGATTTGGTCAGATGAACCAACGTCTATTGGAGACACTGAAATTCATATACCCTAAACTAGTAGGTGTGGATGTAAATATGAGAATTCAAAAATAAAAATGTTACAATTTATCTGTAATATGTCACAGAGATAAATTGCTGTTGTCATTTCCCGGCCAAACACAAAAAGAAGTCTTCTTAAAAAAAAGAAAAAAGTAAATAACCCACTTAAAAGGAAGTCTCTTTTTGGGCCATGTAGGCTGGTAGCAAGCAGTTAAAATGCGACTTGTTCAGGTTGTTGAAAACAAATATAAGTGTATTTGTTACTCAAAGCATAACAAATATATTTAAGGGAATTTCAAAATTGAATTAATAATTTGATTATCCTTTATTATGATGGTAAGTTTTTATTTGAAATGTTATATATTCATGATAAGTAGATGTTATACCTTCTGGAAGGTGACTTTTCTCACCGCTACAGTTATGTGTGAGACGGATTTCTCAATCCATCCTCTGAACCACTAAATTATAAACAACTGAGACAACCATAACTTGGTCAACTGCCTTTGAAATTTTGAATGTCTTTAGAAACAGTTTTAGTCAAAATTACACTTGAGCCTAAAGAATCGCATTACACTATGTTTCTATATTTTGAAAAAATTTGAGTGTTGGTTTGCTAATAGCTCTATTCAAAGGTAGAACATCTCAACTGCAATGATGCAATCAAACTACTATAACTTACACCTATCTGCCCTCCAGGTGCTGGTGCCCGCAATGTTGGCAACACTGAGATCACATGATGACCAGGTGCGGCAACACGCCCTCTCGGTTCTACAACGACTGACGTTGCGGCTGGCCCTGCCCTCATACCACAATCAAACTACCCTACCTTACACCTATCTGCCATCCAGGTGCTGGTGCCCGCAATGTTGGCAACACTGAGATCACATGATGACCAGGTGCAGCAACACACCCTCTCGGTTCTACAACGACTGACGTTGCGGCTGCCCCTGCCCTCACACCACAATCAAACTACTATACCTTACACCTATCTGCCATCCAGGTGCTGGTGCCCGCAATGTTGGCAACACTGAGATCATCTGATGACCAGGTGCGGCAACATGCCCACGGTTCTACAACGACTGACATTGCGGCTGGCCCTCCCTCATACCACAATCAAACTACTATACCTTACACCTATCTGCCATCCAGGTGCTGGTGCCCGCAATGTTGGCAACACTGAGATCACCTGATGACCAGGTGCGGCAACACGCCCTCACGGTTCTACAACGACTGACATTGCGGCTGGCCCTGCCCTCATACCACAATCAAACTACTATACCTTACACCTATCTGCCATCCAGGTGCTGGTGCCCGCAATGTTGGCAACACTGAGATCACCTGATGACCAGGTGCGGCAACACGCCCTCTCGGTTCTACAACGACTGACGTTGCGGCTGCCCCTGCCCTCACACCACAATCAAACTACTATACCTTACACCTATCTGCCATCCAGGTGCTGGTGCCCGCAATGTTGGCAACACTGAGATCACCTGATGACCAGGTGCGGCAACACGCCTTCTCGGTTCTACAACGACTGACGTTGCGGCTGGCCCTGCCCTCATACCACAATCAAACTACTATACCTTACACCTATCTGCCATCCAGGTGCTGGTGCCTGCAATGTTGGCAACACTGAGATCACCTGATGACCAGGTGCGGCAACTCGCCCTCTCGGTTCTACAACGACTGACGTTGCGGCTGCCCCTGCCCTCACACCACAATCAAACTACTATACCTTACACCTATCTGCCATCCAGGTGCTGGTGCCCGCAATGTTGGCAACACTGAGATCACCTGATGACCAGGTGCGGCAACACGCCCTCACGGTTCTACAACGACTGACGTTGCGGCTGGCCCTGCCCTCATACCACAATCAAACTACTATACCTTACACCTATCTGCCATCCAGGTGCTGGTGCCCGCAATGTTGGCAACACTGAGATCACCTGATGACCAGGTGCGGCAACACGCCCTCTCGGTTCTACAACGACTGACGTTGTGGCTGGCCCTGCCCTCATACCACAATCAAACTACCCTACCTTACACCTATCTGCCATCCACGTGCTGGTGCCTGCAATGTTGGCAACACTGAGATCACCTGATGACCAGGTGCGGCAACACGCCCTCTCGGTTCTACAACGACTGACGTTGCGGCTGGCCCTGCCCTCATACCACAATCAAACTACTATACCTTACACCTATCTGCCATCCAGGTGCTGGTGCCTGCAATGTTGGCAACACTGAGATCACCTGATGACCAGGTGCGGCAACACGCCCTCTCGGTTCTACAACGACTGACGTTGCGGCTGGCCCTGCCCTCATACCACAATCAAACTACTATACCTTACACCTATCTGCCATCCTGGTGCTGGTGCCCGCAATGTTGGCAACACTGAGATCACCTGATGACCAGGTGCGGCAACACGCCCTCTCGGTTCTACAACGACTGACATTGCGGCTGGCCCTCCCTCATACCACAATCAAACTACTATACCTTACACCTATCTGCCATCCAGGTGCTGGTGCCCGCAATGTTGGCAACACTGAGATCACCTGATGACCAGGTGCGGCAACACGCCCTCACGGTTCTACAACGACTGACATTGCGGCTGGCCCTGCCCTCATACCACAATCAAACTACTATACCTTACACCTATCTGCCATCCAGGTGCTGGTGCCTGCAATGTTGGCAACACTGAGATCACCTGATGACCAGGTGCGGCAACTCGCCCTCTCGGTTCTACAACGACTGACGTTGCGGCTGCCCCTGCCCTCACACCACAATCAAACTACTATACCTTACACCTATCTGCCATCCAGGTGCTGGTGCCCGCAATGTTGGCAACACTGAGATCACCTGATGACCAGGTGCGGCAACACGCCCTCACGGTTCTACAACGACTGACGTTGCGGCTGGCCCTGCCCTCATACCACAATCAAACTACTATACCTTACACCTATCTGCCATCCAGGTGCTGGTGCCCGCAATGTTGGCAACACTGAGATCACCTGATGACCAGGTGCGGCAACACGCCCTCTCGGTTCTACAACGACTGACGTTGTGGCTGGCCCTGCAATCATACCACAATCAAACTACTATACCTTACACCTATCTGCCATCCTGGTGCTGGTGCCCGCAATGTTGGCAACACTGAGATCACCTGATGACCAGGTGCGGCAACACGCCCTCTCGGTTCTACAACGACTGACGTTGCGGCTGGCCCTGCCCTCATACCACAATCAAACTACCCTACCTTACACCTATCTGCCATCCAGGTGCTGGTGCCCGCGATGTTGGCAACACTGAGATCACCTGATGACCAGGTGCGGCAACATGCCCTCTCGGTTCTACAACGACTGACGTTGCGGCTGGCCCTGCCCTCATACCACAATCAAACTACTATACCTTACACCTATCTCCCATTCAGGTGCTGGTGCCCGCGATGTTGGCAACACTGAGATCACCTGATGACCAGGTGCGGCAACATGCCCTCTCGGTTCTACAATGACTGACGTTGCGGCTGGCCCTGCCCTCATACCACAATCAAACTACCCTACCTTACACCTATCTGCCATCCAGGTGCTGGTGCCTGCAATGTTGGCAACACTGAGATCACCTGATGACCAGGTGCGGCAACATGCCCTCTCGGTTCTACAACGACTGACGTTGCGGCTGGCCCTGCCCTCATACCACAATCAAACTACCCTACCTTACATCTATTTACCATCCAGGTGCTGGTGCCCGCGATGTTGGCAACACTGAGATCACCTGATGACCAGGTGCGGCAACACGCCCTCTCGGTTCTACAACGACTGACGTTGCGGCTGGCCCTGCCCTCATACCACAATCAAACTACCCTACCTTACATCTATCTGCCATCCAGGTGCTGGTGCCCGCGATGTTGGCAACACTGAGATCACCTGATGACCAGGTGCGGCAACATGCCCTCTCGGTTTTACAACGACTGACGTTGCGGCTGGCCCTGCCCTCATACCACAATCAAACTACCCTACCTTACACCTATCTGCCATCCAGGTGCTGGTGCCCGCGATGTTGGCAACACTGAGATCACCTGATGACCAGGTGCGGCAACATGCCCTCTCGGTTCTACAACGACTGACGTTGCGGCTGGCCCTGCCCTCATACCACAATCAAACTACCCTACCTTACACCTATCTGCCATCCAGGTGCTGGTGCCCGCGATGTTGGCAACACTGAGATCACCTGATGACCAGGTGCGGCAACACGCCCTCTCGGTTCTGCAACGACTGACGTTGCGGCTGTCCCTGCCCTCACACCACAATCAAACTACCATACCTTACACCTATCTGCCATCCAGGTGCTGGTGCCCGCGATGTTGGCAACACTGAGATCACCTGATGACCAGGTGCGGCAACACGCCCTCTCGGTTCTACAACGACTGACGTTGCGGCTGGCCCTGCCCTCATACCACAATCAAACTACTATACCTTACACCTATCTGGCATCCAGGTGCTGGTGCCCGCGATGTTGGCAACACTGAGATCACCTGATGACCAGGTGCGGCAACACGCCCTCTCGGTTCTACAACGACTGACGTTGCGGCTGGCCCTGCCCTCATACCACAATCAAACTACTATACCTTACACCTATCTGCCATCCAGGTGCTGGTGCCCGCGATGTTGGCAACACTGAGATCACCTGATGACCAGGTGCGGCAACACGCCCTCTCGGTTCTACAACGACTGATGTTGCGGCTGGCCCTGCCCTCATACCACAATCAAACTACTATACCTGACACCTATCTGCCATCCAGGTGCTGGTGCCTGCAATGTTGGCAACACTGAGATCACCTGATGACCAGGTGCGGCAACACGCCCTCTCGGTTCTACAACGACTGACGTTGCGGCTGGCCCTGCCCTCATACCACAATCAAACTACCCTACCTTACATCTATCTGCCATCCAGGTGCTGGTGCCCGCGATGTTGGCAACATTGAGATCACCTGATGACCAGGTGCGGCAACATGCCCTCTCGGTTCTACAACGACTGACGTTGCGGCTGCCCCTGCCCTCATACCACAATCAAAATACCCTACCTTACACCTATCTGCCATCCAGGTGCTGGTGCCCGCAATGTTGGCAACACTGAGATCACATGATGACCAGGTGCAGCAACACGCCCTCTCGGTTCTACAACGACTGACGTTGCGGCTGCCCCTGCCCTCACACCACAATCAAACTACTATACCTTACACCTATCTGCCATCCAGGTGCTGGTGCCCGCAATGTTGGCAACACTGAGATCATCTGATGACCAGGTGCGGCAACACGCCCACGGTTCTACAACGACTGACATTGCGGCTGGCCCTCCCTCATACCACAATCAAACTACTATACCTTACACCTATCTGCCATCCAGGTGCTGGTGCCCGCAATGTTGGCAACACTGAGATCACCTGATGACCAGGTGCGGCAACACGCCCTCACGGTTCTACAACGACTGACATTGCGGCTGGCCCTGCCCTCATACCACAATCAAACTACTATACCTTACACCTATCTGCCATCCAGGTGCTGGTGCCCGCAATGTTGGCAACACTGAGATCACCTGATGACCAGGTGCGGCAACATGCCCTCTCGGTTCTACAACGACTGACGTTGCGGCTGCCCCTGCCCTCACACCACAATCAAACTACTATACCTTACACCTATCTGCCATCCAGGTGCTGGTGCCCGCAATGTTGGCAACACTGAGATCACCTGATGACCAGGTGCGGCAACACGCCTTCTCGGTTCTACAACGACTGACGTTGCGGCTGGCCCTGCCCTCATACCACAATCAAACTACTATACCTTACACCTATCTGCCATCCAGGTGCTGGTGCCTGCAATGTTGGCAACACTGAGATCACCTGATGACCAGGTGCGGCAACTCGCCCTCTCGGTTCTACAACGACTGACGTTGCGGCTGGCCCTGCCCTCATACCACAATCAAACTACTATACCTTACACCTATCTGCCATCCAGGTGCTGGTGCCCGCAATGTTGGCAACACTGAGATCACCTGATGACCAGGTGCGGCAACACGCCCTCTCGGTTCTACAACGACTGACGTTGTGGCTGGCCCTGCCCTCATACCACAATCAAACTACCCTACCTTACACCTATCTGCCATCCAGGTGCTGGTGCCTGCAATGTTGGCAACACTGAGATCACCTGATGACCAGGTGCGGCAACACGCCCTCTCGGTTCTACAACGACTGACGTTGCGGCTGGCCCTGCCCTCATACCACAATCAAACTACTATACCTTACACCTATCTGCCATCCAGGTGCTGGTGCCTGCAATGTTGGCAACACTGAGATCACCTGATGACCAGGTGCGGCAACACGCCCTCTCGGTTCTACAACGACTGACGTTGCGGCTGGCCCTGCCCTCATACCACAATCAAACTACTATACCTTACACCTATCTGCCATCCTGGTGCTGGTGCCCGCAATGTTGGCAACACTGAGATCACCTGATGACCAGGTGCGGCAACACGCCCTCTCGGTTCTACAACGACTGACGTTGCGGCTGGCCCTGCCCTCATACCACAATCAAACTACCCTACCTTACACCTATCTGCCATCCAGGTGCTGGTGCCCGCGATGTTGGCAACACTGAGATCACCTGATGACCAGGTGCGGCAACATGCCCTCTCGGTTCTACAACGACTGACGTTGCGGCTGGCCCTGCCCTCATACCACAATCAAACTACTATACCTTACACCTATCTCCCATTCAGGTGCTGGTGCCCGCGATGTTGGCAACACTGAGATCACCTGATGACCAGGTGCGGCAACATGCCCTCTCGGTTCTACAATGACTGACGTTGCGGCTGGCCCTGCCCTCATACCACAATCAAACTACCCTACCTTACACCTATCTGCCATCCAGGTGCTGGTGCCTGCAATGTTGGCAACACTGAGATCACCTGATGACCAGGTGCGGCAACATGCCCTCTCGGTTCTACAACGACTGACGTTGCGGCTGGCCCTGCCCTCATACCACAATCAAACTACCCTACCTTACATCTATTTACCATCCAGGTGCTGGTGCCCGCGATGTTGGCAACACTGAGATCACCTGATGACCAGGTGCGGCAACACGCCCTCTCGGTTCTACAACGACTGACGTTGCGGCTGGCCCTGCCCTCATACCACAATCAAACTACCCTACCTTACATCTATCTGCCATCCAGTTGCTGGTGCCCGCGATGTTGGCAACACTGAGATCACCTGATGACCAGGTGCGGCAACATGCCCTCTCGGTTTTACAACGACTGACGTTGCGGCTGGCCCTGCCCTCATACCACAATCAAACTACCCTACCTTACACCTATCTGCCATCCAGGTGCTGGTGCCCGCGATGTTGGCAACACTGAGATCACCTGATGACCAGGTGCGGCAACATGCCCTCTCGGTTCTACAACGACTGACGTTGCGGCTGGCCCTGCCCTCATACCACAATCAAACTACCCTACCTTACACCTATCTGCCATCCAGGTGCTGGTGCCCGCGATGTTGGCAACACTGAGATCACCTGATGACCAGGTGCGGCAACACGCCCTCTCGGTTCTGCAACGACTGACGTTGCGGCTGTCCCTGCCCTCACACCACAATCAAACTACCATACCTTACACCTATCTGCCATCCAGGTGCTGGTGCCCGCGATGTTGGCAACACTGAGATCACCTGATGACCAGGTGCGGCAACACGCCCTCTCGGTTCTACAACGACTGACGTTGCGGCTGGCCCTGCCCTCATACCACAATCAAACTACTATACCTTACACCTATCTGGCATCCAGGTGCTGGTGCCCGCGATGTTGGCAACACTGAGATCACCTGATGACCAGGTGCGGCAACACGCCCTCTCGGTTCTACAACGACTGACGTTGCGGCTGGCCCTGCCCTCATACCACAATCAAACTACTATACCTTACACCTATCTGCCATCCAGGTGCTGGTGCCCGCGATGTTGGCAACACTGAGATCACCTGATGACCAGGTGCGGCAACACGCCCTCTCGGTTCTACAACGACTGATGTTGCGGCTGGCCCTGCCCTCATACCACAATCAAAACTACTATACCTGACACCTATCTGCCATCCAGGTGCTGGTGCCTGCAATGTTGGCAACACTGAGATCACCTGATGACCAGGTGCGGCAACACGCCCTCTCGGTTCTACAACGACTGACGTTGCGGCTGGCCCTGCCCTCATACCACAATCAAACTACCCTACCTTACATCTATCTGCCATCCAGGTGCTGGTGCCCGCGATGTTGGCAACATTGAGATCACCTGATGACCAGGTGCGGCAACATGCCCTCTCGGTTCTACAACGACTGACGTTGCGGCTGCCCCTGCCCTCATACCACAATCAAACTACCCTACCTTACACCTATCTGCCATCCAGGTGCTGGTGCCTGCAATGTTGGCAACACTGAGATCACCTGATGACCAGGTGCGGCAACATGCCCTCTCGGTTCTACAACGACTGACGTTGCGGCTGGCCCTGCCCTCATACCATAAGCTGCTGCACCATTTGGTCGAGCACAGCGAAGAGATGTCCATTGACAATGAGTGAGTGACTTGTTTGTTAAAAAAATAGTGTTTTCTAGTTTTAAATACAGAACAATCCCTCCATTCTGCTATTCCACACTCATTCAAAGAGGCACTTGTCAAAAAAATTTTTAACCTTTTTTTTGTACAGTAGACTCCCTCTTAACCGGCCACCTCGGGATCAGGCCGCGGCCGGATAATGAATTGGCCGGTTAAACCGATGTTCATTTAAGAACGCCAACCCACAATTTTATATGGCCTTAATATAATTACTGCATTACTTAAAAACAACCCTAAATACATTACTGTATTTGATTTATAGCTAACATCCACCACCCATGAAATTCACAACAAACCTACACTAATAATAATTTGTTTCTTTATTGTGGTCTACTGGATAGTAGGTCCAAACGCATTGACTTCCGGTGGCAGTCACTTCCGTCCAGGACGTTACAGTTTAATTGGTTTGAGAACATCAGTATGAAATAAAGTTGAATTGAATGATACATTAGATAAGAAAACTACATGTCCGGCCAAACGCGGTCGGTTAAAGCGATGTTGAGATAAAAAAATGGCCGGTTAAAAAGATGTTATTTTGTGTCAGGGTAGGCCGGTTAAAGCGGAGACCGGTTAAAAGGTGGCCGGTTAAGAGGGAGTCTACTGTATTTAAAAACTGAAGACATCCCGATTGCTGATATTAAGGTAGAATCAATCTAGTCTGACCTCAGAAGGTTCGGCCGTTGGGTAATCCGGCTGCGGTCTTGGTGAAACGATCAGCCGAGGGCGTTTCCCACGGCCAAAAAAGACACGAGTCAATTTGTTCCATGTTATTTCACTAAAATATATTACTTCAATTGTAGATTTCCGAACTGTTTGGTTTTGTATGTCTTCTAAAACATTGTGTTTGTGTTATATTTTTGATCGTTATCTTATTTTGGGTGTTTTGTTGCTTGATCGTCGATGTAACATAGAAGTTAGGTCACTAGACTAATTTCGTCGCTATTACGGTCCGATTTATATTTTAGGACATTGGTTGACAGAAGACCAGTATTATTGTCCATTAAACACAATTTTATCGCTAGCGACCGCTTGTCTTTCATCCAATCGTCATTTCGGTTGCATTAAATAAACTTTGGTTGCATCATTTCGGTTGATAAACTGTTCCTAGAAAAACTAGACCCTCTTTTGACTAAACTATCAAATGAATAAAAAAATAAAAACATTTTAATTGCAACTGATCACAATATGGACTTTTTAAAAAATGATAAGAGATCTAAGAGTTTACAATTTTTCTGTAAACAACATGGCTTTAAACATCACTTGCCCCACTAGAATAACAATAAATTCCAAAACGTGCATTGATAACATATTTTCAAATATGAAATCCATGTCAAGTACGGCAGAAACTTTAGTTATAAGCTCAGGTGGACCCGACCATGAAGCAATATTATTATCTTTAGATGATGTGAAACCTGCTATAGACGCTTCCAGTAAACACAGCGTATCATTTAAAAGAATTTTTAATGAAACAAACTTAGATTACTTTAGGTATAGTTTCATGGAATCACCATGGCTATTCCTACCTCATTTAGATGTAAACACTAATTACAATAGTTTTTTAGATTACATTTTACTGCTTTTCAATCAAGCTTTCCCTCTTAAACCCTCTAAGTCTAGGACTCAAAAGCTCAAACAAAAGAACTGGATTTCATCAGGAATTAAAACATCTGCTGAAAAGAAACGACTTTTACATGCAGAATCAAAATGGAATAAGTCAAAACTATTTCAAGACTATTATAAAAAATACAGAAAGATATTCAAAAGGACACTCAATCTGTCAAAAAGAAAATATAATGATAACTGTATAATTAGTTCTACAAATAAGACTTCAGCAACTTGGAAGGTTATAGAGAGAGAGCTTGGTCTTCATAAAAAAGAAAGATATATACCTTTTCCAGTTGAAGATAATTCTTTGAAAATAAAAGCTTTAGCAAATTCATTTAATGATCACTTTTCACTAGCTCATAAAATAGTAAAGTCAGCTCCAAATGAAAAAGAAGCTCTTAACCTCTTAGACACACATATCCAAATCTTTAACTCACATGAAAGTGTTTTCAAGTTCTCTAAAATAAGTCCCACTGTTGTAAAAACTATTGTTTTTTCTTTAAATAATACCAAAGCTGTGGGCTGGGATGAGTTACCATTGTTTGTAATTAAACATGCAATAGATATAATTCGGTGGCCACTTTGTAATTTAATAAACCAGTCCCTGGAGCAAGGCATTTCCCAAGATAAATTAAAACTGTCAGAAATTTTACCGCTATTTAAGAAGAAAGATGAAAGTAATTTAGGAAATTACCGTCCGATAGCTATCCTCTCAAGTAATCCGGCCATTTTGAAATCCGGCTGGTGGTCCGGTCTTGAGGTGGCCGGATTTTTGAGGGCTTCTACTGTACATTCATGTAATTTTGCGGTTAATAGACGCACTTCTGTTGACATTATGGCTGTGGTTTCTTTGGTTCAGTCGTTACAAACTTTATTGTAATGTTCCATTGGTATATTATTTTCCCCTGGTTAAAGTTCCATTGCTAGTAAAAGTCCAACCATCATCGAGTTCCGGTATTGTATGCTTTGTTCGACTAAACGGCAGGAGAAGGGAGTTAATATCTTGAATTATTTTATAAGTATTACCTGTTCCTAAAATTTGCTAAAATGAACAGGTTTTACTCCCTATTAGTTTGGATTAATGGGACTCTACTGTAGCAATTTTTTACTCTTAAATGTTTTTAAAGAATTGAGAAGCCTAGTCGGCTGTTCTCTGCATGGATATAAATGAAGTGAAATTATGAGATGGTTTGATCAATTTTTCTTGTTTTTTTTTTTTTTTTTTACAGGCAGGTGAATGTCGCCTTGTATTTTTGCTTGTCGCCGGATCCGTCCGTTCAGTCTCTACTGAGCGCATCCGACAGGCAAGCCTTGATGTCAGCTCTAGACACATTGATAGACACTGTCATTTCTCCGAACACCCCAGACTATGTGGCGGCTTCACTGCTCAACATTCTCGATCAAGTTAACTCACAGGTCGGTTCACATTAGCCTATAGAAAAGAAGTTATGATGCATTTGAGTGCAATTTGCTAAAAAAGTTAAACCAGATGAGTTTGATATGAGTTTACAATTTTACAAGTTTTTAACTGTGTTTTACGTTAGCGGTAAGCCACAGTATCAGGGTCTTAAGGATTATCGTTATTGGTGTTCCAGGAGCCAATGAATTGATGTTTGATACATTTTCTGCACTAAGCTTCCTCTTCAACTGGAAGTATTGAAAAGTAGTCTCAGTAAATTTCTAGTTTCAACATAGAAATGTGAATAATTGAATCAAATTGTTCATTAAAATCCCTTTTAGTGCTAGAGCTTCATGTTTGAAATGCTTAAAGAATAATTTGATTTAATAGTCAAAAAAATAACTGTTTTTATTGATTAGGTAAAATGTTAAAACATAATTTAAATGATATAGGTTTCCCAGTTACCTTATAACATCCTTTTGAATATGATGTCTGTTGTAACATTAGACTAGTCTTTAAGTTTATTGACTCGTATTAATTTTATTTTGACCATGCCAGTATAAAAAAATTAAGTCCATTTTCTGTTCCAGAGCTTGCTGACCAAACTGATTCCGCTCGCCATGCAGGTCCTGCGGTGCGAGGAGCGCTCGGCCGGCCAGGCCTCCGTCCTGAGGGCTGTGATCCGCCGCCTCAACACGACCTCCGCCTCGGCCCTGGATCTGGACCCCACCTGGACCTTCGTGGAGGCTTGCCTCTCAGACCACAAGCCCCTGGCGCACGACGGAGCTGTCCCTGCTATTCTGATGCTCCAACAGGTGAGCGATTGTTTGTTGTTTGTTGTTGTATAATTTCTCCCAGGACAACTTTAAAACTGGTTTATACTAGTTGCGAAGTTGACATTGGGTACAGCAAACGAAGTTGTCATAACACTGTGGTAAGACTTTTGGCTGACCACTATGACAATTTCCCTTCCTTCAAACCCCAAACATGTTCAAGACAGCGGGGGGTTAATGCGAACTGCATGGTTAATCCCTAGCTGGAATATATGCAGATGGCAGGGGGTGAGTAGAAATGCTATGGGCATGGAAACCCCTAGCTGGTACATGAGTGGACAGTCCCGTGTCTCACTCTTTCTCTTCCTTCAATATTCCATCCTTCCAGGGGCTTGCACAAAATGCCCATTAGAGGCAGACGTGCTCAACGGTTCGGCCGGGGTCTCCTTATCCACCAATAACAGGTGAGCGATTGTTTATAGGGCACGCTGTTTTTTCTCGTTGATTTAAACTTAGTTTCACCAAATTTTTTTGCTAGTACAGCTTTTATTGTGTTCTTTAATATGTGTGTACAATTTTTGTCAAATGACTCATCTTACTTACTTCTTACTTCTGAAGAGTCGTCCCGATTGACCATGTAGTGGCGTAGGACCAGTCAAGTTTCAAGGATGGGAAAAGAGAATGTAAGGATAAATTTATGAATTTATTGAATCAAAACTCCAAATCAAAGGTCCTCGATCTTATAAAGACATCTTTCAACGTGGAATGATTTGAGCCTACGCCTAAAGATGTTTTTATTCTCAACTGTTTTGAGTTCAACTGGCAGTTTTTGGGAAAACTTTGCCCCAGCATAATCTGGTTTGGATTAAAAAAGTTTTAAGTTCTTACATTTCTATTTCTAGTGTTATAACAATAAAGATCATCCTGACTAGTTAAAATTTGAATGTATGTTTTGTATTTTTTGTCTTTGAACTCTAGCATTTTATAACGTGTCGTTGGGAACAGTCTAGACCCCGGTCTTGCTATTATCTAATGTCGTCAGATTATTTATTTTTTATTTACCTGCTTGCTAATAAAATTCTTGGAACTGGTTTAGCCCATAATATAGGTTAGACTAAGATGATAAGGTATGCAAGCGTAATGTTGATAAACTTGGAGTTACAAAGAGATCAAGAATCTTGAAAATAATTTAGGCCTCCCGTATTAGAAATTAAAATACAAATTTTCTAGTGATAAATCTTTTTTGGGAAATGTTTGCTACAACTCAAATAAAATTACTGAGACCATATTTTAGAAGCCAGTAACTTTTTTATCTACATTAATTTTAATGTATTGAGGACATAGTTTTTATTGTAAAAATATTACTTCATTAACTCTAATATTATAATTTGATTACAAATTTTACAATTTGTATGTATGATAATACTAGTATATTAAAAATTGAAATTTAACAAACAATTTAATTATTGGTAATGTTTTTTTATTTCAAATAGTTATTTTCTTTTTCTTAAAAACGCTGTTCAGCATATGCTGTGTGTCCAGCACATCTCAATGTTCCCCATTTTGTCTTGTCACACACGGTAACATTTTTGTTTTGCACATATTCAAATCGTATCTGTTTCATGAAGTTGTACATTACAGATTGACCGGGAGCTGTTTGCGTCCTTACCAGCTAATCAACAGCAGCGGTTGGTCGCACTGATCGTCAGCTGTGTTACGGAAACTGAAGTGAGTGATGTGACCAGTGCTGCCGCCTCTTGTTTCAAAAAGATCATCCTTGACGCCAACATTGTCGCCAACCTGTTGGAGCGAATGAGAGACGTCACGGTGGAAACTCCCGCTGACACCACAAAGAAAAGGTAATGAGTCGATGGGGAAAGCTGAAAATCATAGAGGGTACCTAGAACTAGGGAATCAATACTGGGATTATCCTATATTTGGGGCTGTTCTAACTAGGGATGGACGGGAATGGATTTTTAGTTCGGGACGGGACGGGACGGGAATTTTTATTTCCCATCCAATTTCGGGACGGGATTGCTCTTCTCGACGCTATCGGGAAATATTTGTTTTGATTTTTATCTGAGTGTCGTATACAGATAAATTAATGTTAAATATCAACTAGTTCTCCTTCCAACTTGTTCCACTTGTTTTTTATAAGTTACAATGAATGTCCTTTTGTTGAAAAATTCAAATAATATAGTTTTGATATTTTAAGGATGCAATAAGATCATGGGAAAGTATAAATTTTATTGTAACCAAATAAATTTAAGTCGAATCACTAAACACACATAAAGGAAAAATGTTGAGCATGTCTTATTTAATACAAGTTTTGCTTAATGAAATATTAAACATTTGGTACGAAGAATGAAAATAAACATTATGTACGGTACCAGTACAAAAAAAATATATAGATTAAAAGAATTGGAAAAATTGTAAAGAAAACAATACTATATTACAATAAATAAGGCCTATTTTATTCTCGTCCTCGTCCTCGTTAGAGAGATCGTCGGCCGCGATCGCCGTCCCCGTTAGAGAGATCGTCGGCCGCGATCGCCGTCCTCGTTAGCGAGATCGTCGGCCGCGATCGCCGTCCTCGTTAGCGAGATCGTCGGCCGCGATCGCCGTCCTCGTTAACGAGATCGTCGGCCGCGATCGCCGTTCTCGTTAGCGAGATCGTCGGCCGCGATCGCCGTCCTCGTTAGCGAGATCGTCGGCCGCGATCGCCGTCCTCGTTAGCGAGATCGTCGGCCGCAATCGCCGTCCTCGTTAACGAGATCGTCGGCCGCGATCGCCGGCCGCCGTTCGGCAGTTCCCGTCCCGATAAATTCCCGAGTATAAAAAAAATCCCGCCCGATGATCGGGACGAAAATTTCCCGAAAATTTTCCCGAAATTTCGGGACCCGTCCATCCCTAGTTCTAACCCATAGATTCCAACAAGGTTAAATCCCAAGATTTTCAGGATTTTCATTTGTTTTGATGTATCAACGCCAGTGGCATTTTTGTTAGAGTAAAATAATTTATTTAAGATATCTTCGGATATCCGAATCTGATCCGAAGATTTTATTGATATCCGTATATTTGATTCAGATATCCGATTTTTCCAGATAGATTTTAAATCTCGTGTTAAAGACAAGATCAATTCACAAATATTGTGTTTTGTGCAATGGCGATTCGGAAAGAATGGTGACGATTCGATGTAACGTCTAAAATGACATCCAAAGTACAGAAGCAGATTAAGTCAGATCATAAACTAAACAGGAAATAGTCAAGACACCTAGCCACCAAGGTTAAGTGTTTAACATTCAACTGAGCAATTGACAAAGTGTCAATTCTGAAACCTCTCGCTTGGAGCACTAGCAGTAAAGATACAAGTGTTTTAAGGCTCGGCCAATCACGGAAACTCTAGAAGCTCAAGTTTTTATTCCACTTACTTGAATCACTAGTGTCGTTATGTTTAGAGGTAGTTGTTGGGGGACAATTCATCATACGTAGTTTCGTGACTCAACATAAGACTTAATCTTATGAAGATTACGATTGTGTTTGACGAGGAACTTGTAAAGGCATTGTTTCCCTATACAAACACATGTTCTGTTGTCGTCTGTATTTATTTGCTCTTTGATGTTAACACGTTGGCTACCGACAGTCGGAAATTTGGGTCGCCGGGAGTTCCCAGCAGACCGATCCTAGTACTTGATACTCTCACCACAGACCGAGTCATTGTGACAAATACTAACCCAGAGACCGAAAAATCTTTTTCGCTATTTTTATATAATTTGATGTGTAATATATGTATGTATATATATATATATATATATATATATATATATATATATATATATATATATATATATTAGCTCATAAAAGTAGGAAAAATTTATTTCATTCTATTTTATTTCATTATTCTATTTTAGCATTTTTATTGCGTCTCATATGTGTGACGTCGGTCTATAGTAATATTTTGTTATATGTTTGTTTGCTATAGACCAACTGTTTCACATATGTGTCATGAGTTGGATGACTGGGAAATAAATGAAAAATAATTTTACTACACTAAAAAATACTAAAATATACAGGACAATGTGTCATGCAATAAAAAAATGCCATGTGGAATGTGTGGAAAACAAACACTAATGGCATCATGTGAGCAGACAAGATGGTCAACTTTTAAAATCTGTAAAAAATAAAAATTGAGGTCGTACCCAGAGACTAAGCGACACACATGTGTGTCACACATTCCTATAGACCGATAAACAGGTTTTAGATCGATTCAGTGGACCAAATGGGTGTGGCGAGTCATTTAACTGAATGGTGACTGCATCCCATATATGCGTCGTTGGTACACTGGATTTGACCTGAGCGTCTCATATATGTGTTGTCGGTACACTGGGAACACCTTGAGCGACACATTTATGTGACGCTGGTCTATTTTTAAGGGTTTTTTTTTTTTTAACATTACGTCACGTATGTGTGACGTTCAGTAGCCAACGTGTTAATAGGTTTATGTCTTTATACCTCTGATCGTATTTTTATCTGATTTGAACATTTGCATTGTCTCTTAATCTTAATTATTGATGTATGGAAGTGGAAAAGAAAAAGAGTGTTGTTTGGAAATCTTTGGCCAAAACTGAAAATGATTGACAGAATGCCCAGTATGCAAGCTAAAGCTAGGTTATGTTTTATACTACCATTTTAGTTGCAAATAAAATTATATTTCTGGTAAAAGTCTACTTTTTTATATTGTACACTGGGATGTTTGCGTGGTGAGTTGTTCTGGTCTATGGCAACTTTCTTTAGTGAGAGCTTAGGTGTGTGCAATGACACACCTACTTTTCGGCGCCCCGGGCAGAGAGGCACGATCCATGGGTAGGATCGTCGCTGCTTTGTTTCCTGAACATCCTCAGCGACCGCCAGTTTTCTTCGGACGGGTAGAGAACGTTCCACTCTTCACAATCGAGGAGCTGGAAACCTCCGTTCTCTCCCTGAAGGGAAAAAGTCCCTTGGCCCGGACAGGATTCCCAGCGAAGCTTTATAGAAAGTCTTTACAATCAACCCTGATTTGTTGTTAAGAATGTACGCCACTGTTTTGTAGAAGGGGTGTTTCTGGCTCCCTGGAAAACTGCCAGGCTTGTACTGATCAGCAAGGGCAAAGGTGATCCCGAGCTGCCGTCGTCCCACAAGCTTCTTTGCATGTTGGACATGGCTGGGAAGCTTTTCAAGAAGCTGATCCGTTCCCGCCTGAATTCTGCTGTGCCAGGCTTGTACTGATCAGCAAGGGCAAAGGTGATCCCAAGCTGCCGTCGTCCCACAAGCTTCTTTGCATGTTGGACACGGCTGGGAAGCTTTTCAAGAAGCTGATCCATTCCCGCCTGAATTCTGCTGTGCCAGGCTTGTACTGATCAGCAAGGGCAAAGGTGATCCCAAGCTGCCGTCGTCCCACAAGCTTCTTTGCATGTTGGACACGGCTGGGAAGCTTTTCAAGAAGCTGATCCATTCCCGCCTGAATTCTGCTGTGGAAGCTGCCGAGGACTTATGCCCCAGTCAATACGGCTTCAGAAAGAACAGTCAACAATCGACCCTATCACCGAAGTCCAGAGAGCTGTGGAGAGAGCCGAGAGCCACATCCATTTCTCCCGCCAAGTAGTGCTTGTTACGCTTGATGTCAAGAATGCCTTCAACTCGGCAAAATGTGTTGATATGTTGGATGCGCTTCGCCACACCTTTCGCGTTCCTGCGTATCTGTTGCGGCTCATCGAAGATTATCTCCCGTCTCGAAGCCTAATTTACGACACAAGGGACGGAACGCGGACGACGGAAGTCACTTCTAGTGCCGCGCAGTTCAATACTCGGCCCGGGTCCCTGGAGTGTTGCCTATGACAGCCTCCTGAGGTCTGAGATGCCTGAGGAAACCACTTTGGTTGGGTACTCCGATGATGTCGCAATTATTAGACATTTGAGTACTTGCCCACCCCTTGCAAATTCTTCCTATTTAAAAATACTCAAGCAAAATTCTTCACAAGGTAGAACAATTCATTAAGTTTTCCTTGTGGTGTTTATTTCTTTATTTTGCTAGGTTCTATACAAACTTATGGGTTCTGACTCGCTTAGGTCAGAGATTCAAGTAAGCTATAACCTAAAGTGTGGGTACCTCACTTCATCATATAAAGTAAGGTACAACCTTAAGTGATTTATTTAACTAAAATTTTTCTTACAGAGGGTGGGCAGTGAAGAAACCACCTCCATTGGAGCTTTTGACAACCACAGCTTGGAAACAGGGTCTGTGTCTATTGGAATTCATTCAGAACAAGAAAAAGCTGGACAATGTTCAAGTATTGTTGCCAAGGTTGTTTGAGATTTTAAACAGGTGAGTTAAAAAAAAAAAAATAAAATAATAATAATAAATAAATAACTCACTATTTACATGACTCCATATCAAGTAATGTTAATGTGTTATAATTGGTAGGATCTAAAAGTAGAAATTGACTTTTTAATACATTCTAGTTTTTGTTCCAAAAACTTTCAGTAGGGTTTGATTTTTTTTTTTTAATATACTTTAAACTAGCTTTGTTGAGTTAGCTGTTGATGGCATTACTAAAAAAATAAATTTTGAATAAAATGTAGTAAAAATTTACAATTCCTTATTTTTTTATTTTTGTTCTTATAATTTAGGAATGATAAGCAAGATATTCTTTTTTTCACAGTAGACTCTTGGTAATGTTTAATATAATAAGCATATGATAATATGTAGAGAAACATTTATAAATCAATGAAAAAAATAGCAGGTTTGAGCATCTTCAATTTTTCAAATTTTTTTATTTGCTCATAGGAATTTAAAATGTCAATTAATTATAATCGTCAGGTGGTTCTTCCAAGTCTTTTTTTTTGTGCTACACAAGGCAGTGTAAGTTGTTGTCCTAGTTTAGGAGTCGGACAAAATATAAACCTTGTTCTGTTAGTTCACTGCAGTGCTTAATTCGTTACTTGAAATGAATTGAGACTAAAAGATTTGTTTGTACTTGTGTTAATTTGAACCACCAATTTAACCAAACAAGTTTGGTTCAGTGTTGTATTTTCTTTATGTAGTTGCTCATAAGTAAATTATGGAACTATTGTAATAATTGTTCACCATAAAGATAGAAAGGTTGACTGATGACCGATTGTGCTTAGTTATGATTGTGAACCTGGACTGCCCAGACACCACTTTACACTGAACAATCAAGAGCTTACTGTAATTTTCTCATGCTCGTGGCAGGTGTCTACAGTTTGAGGAGCAGTCGCCAGTGGAGTACACAAAGCAGGTGGTGCTCACCGCGCTGCTGCACTGTTGCTCCAGGCTCTCCCCGGATGGCACCCCTGTCTCTGGTCTGCCCGAGGCCAGTGTGCAGGTGGAGCTGGTGGTGGAGTGTGTCCGTCTCTCCCCCAACCCGCAGACGCACCATCACGCTCTGCTGCTGCTCGCCCGCATGGCCAGCATGGTCCCGGTGAGTCCAAGTTTCTTAGGAAAGTACGAGGCGTGTTTTGTACATACATCTGTCGGCAACACCCAGATGCCATTACGGCTTTTGGTACTGCTGTGTTCGGGTTTTTTAAAAAGTGTTTTAAGATGCCTTTGCCCATTGAGAGTCCTGCCGACTGTGAAGTACGGTTTTTATCGGTTTTCTGTAGGCTAAAGGCCTGAAATCTTATCAATATTCAACGCAAGATATGTGGAGTGTAGAGATAAAACATTATGAGTGAAGGAATGGCATGAAAGAGGGTTAGAGGATATAAAGTTAGCCGCACAGATTAGCATGATGAGGAGCGGCAACATTTCGCTTCACAAACTGTTTCTGTCCAAATGCGGCGAATAAACCTAGGATTTGATCAGAAACTTTGGTTGGGAACATCTCGATTATCCTCGCTACAGCCCCGATCTAGCATTAAATGAAAACCCTATGTTCATTTGAAGAAAGACCTAAGCAATGCACCAACAATGATGACAATGTCAAAACAGCTGTGTTGGAGAGGTTCTCAAGGCAGGCGGCAGAATTCTATGACGACGAAATTGAAAGGCTTATTAGAGGATATGCCAAAAAAATGCCTTAATAATGGTTGATATTATGTAGAAAAGTAGTCTTAAGTACTAACTTTCATGTAAAATAAAATTATTAACAAATATCTCCTAGTTTATATTTTAAAATGGTACTTAAAAAACATGTCTCGTAGTATAGTAAAACCTCACAAACTCGATTTAATGTTGAATCGAGCTGAGCAATGTTGAGTGCCCTGAAGCTGATGTTAACGCTGCCATTTGATTGATCAGACTAACATCAGCTCTCAAAGAAAAACTTTTACATTAGCAAAATATGGTGATCTGATATTGTAATATCACCTGTCAACGTCGGTAGTCTGGGAAGAAAAGTGGCTACAGTAGTAACCGAATCCCATATAATGACGGGTCTAAATTTCATATAATATTAATATTAACAATCGAGCCTCAATAAACAGCTGCAAATATCGATTAGAGAGACAGGTGACCTTCGGTCGATGAATCTAGGAGGTGTCAAGTTATCTAAGACGTTGAACTAAAGTCAAGTTTGTAGGGTTCCACTCATGTAGATCAATGGTTTTCACTCTTTTTAACAAATGCCTAGCCCAGTACTTTTTCATAAATTGTACCCACTAACCATACTAATATACACCCATATATGAAATGTATCGGCCAACAGTCAAGATTAAATGTAGTCAAGGTAAAGTGAGTAGGGGTTGTGGGCCATGAAAGCTACTATTGAGGTGGGGGGTGTGAAAGCTTTTACAGTAGACTCCCTCTTAACCGGCCACCTGTTAACTGGTCTACGCTTTAACCGGCCTACCCTAACACAAAAGAACAGCTTTTCAACCGGCCAATTTTTATCTCAACATCGCCTTAACTGGCCGTGTTTCGCCGGAAACATAGTTTTCTTATCTAATGTATCATTCAATTCAACAACGTTATTTCATATTGACGTTCTCAAACCAATTAAAATGTAATGGACCAATAAAATGGACCTACAATACTATCCAGTAAACCACAAAAAAAAAGAATAATTATTAGTTTAGGTTTGATGTGGATTTTATGGGTGTCAGATGTTAGCTATTAATCACATACACAAATTTATTTAAAGTTGTTTTTCAAGTGATAATTATATTTAGGCCATATAAAAATGTAGTTTGCCGTTCTTAAATAAACATTGGTTTAACCGGACAGTTCATTATCTGGCCGCGGCCTGGTCCTGAGGTGGCCGGTTAAGAGGGAGTCTACTGTACTAGCATCAAGGAAGGCACCACAATTTTAGTGCCAAGTTGGATTGGTTTTCGTATTCAAACAACTGAATGTGTAACCAAAATTGTATTATAGTATTTCCCTTTAAAAACTGTTTCCCTAGAGTACGTAATCTTTGTAAATTTTCATCAAATTTCCTTTTAATATTGTTATAACTGTGATGAGTGGATATTAGCACAATCATTAACTATTTTTATCATTCACTAACCATTTTTATTTTTGTAGTTATTTATAGTTAATTTTATAATGTTACTTTTCATTTAAAATTCGTCATTATAATTTGTCTTTTGCGAACGTCTAAACTAAACAGCTCTGAGTGTCCGAATATGAGAATTATTGTAAAAGATTTGTTCTACAATATTCTGATTTTTCGTGATTATTATGGTAATAAACCATACATATTTAATATCTTTTAGCCTTTAGTAATCATCAAACATTTTACAATTAAAAACATACCTTTTACATTATAATCATTACAATCAAACATTATCAATCATTACATTATCAATCATTACATTATAATCAAAATAGGTGTGTAGGCTGAAAATAACAATAGCTTATTCCCTATGGGAAATTTGCTAAAATTCAAAACAAATATTTCAGACCAAATCAGTAATTCAAAATCTTCTCATTAACCTAAATATGAAAAAAGTAAGCTACATAACAACATTATAAAATAAAAAAACATGTTATGTTAGAAAAAAGATTTATTTCAAAATTAGCAGAAGTTTTCAAAGCCAATTTGCATTTTTAGTTAGTTTAAAAACTGTGTTATTACTAGGCAATACTATAATAATAAACATACTTATAATGCAACAACCACCACTGTTGCTTATGTTCAATACAATTATGTTTCATACTATTGCAATTTAGAAGGTAATTTTTATTCCATTAGGTAAGGTGTGAAAAGGAAAAGGTGTGAATTTTATCGAGCAGTGGTTATCGCAGTATAATAATACCTGTTAAGATCATACATTTTGTTGAAAATACTTACATTCATTTTCAAATTTGGACACTCCTCAAGTTATGTTACGACTGAAACATCAATTTCATGTTGAACTGGTGCATTCCAATGGTCCTTATCTTTGTGTCACTGCTACACTGAACTGGTTCAATTTCCTTTCTTCTTTGTTGTACGGCTTCTTTGATCTGGTTAAATTCCTTTTCTTTTGTCGCACTGCAACCCCGCGCCGGTTCAGTTTCTTAACTTGTACGTTTTACAACTAAATTACAATGGTTCAGTTCTTTATTTTATACATATACTACTGCTAATATATCTGGGCACTTTGCCTTTATTTCATACATCACAAACATAATCCTTATTTTTATTTATACTACTGGTTATATTGGGGCAATTTAATGCCTTTATTTCATACATCACAAACATAGTCCTTATTTTTATGTATACTACTGGTTATATTGGGGCAATTTAATGCCTTTATTTCATACATCACAAACATAATCCTTATTTTTATGTATACTACTGGTTATATTTGGGCAATTTAATGCCTTTATTTATATACATCACAAAAATACTCCTAATTTTTGAGTATATTACTGCCATAAATTAGGGCACTATTTTGTGCCTTTATTTTTTACATCACAAACATTTGATATAAAGTAATTAACAAAACAGTACGTGATTAAATATAAATAATTGCTGGTGCTTTATCTTCCATTTCGTCCCAATACTATGACGTTGGAAATTCCTTATCAGGTTTGGACATCTACCCTGCAATTGTTCAATTCCTTAGTTGCTACAGTATATATTGATCTACATTTCACTTCTATTAAATATATATATTTTTAATAATTTTGCAAGCGATGCTTCACTGGCAAAAAATATATTGGGGTTTCATTTAGGGGTGAGCGAGAACTAATTTATGAAGTTAAGTCAACTTGAGCCGAGTTTTTGAAAAAAAATTTGCAAGTATCGAGTTTTTTCAGTTGAGCTTTTCCAAATTCTATGTGTACCAAAAGATGATTTTTTTATTAATATAATAAAGATAATAGTAATAAAATAATAAAATGTTACTTGAAAAGAAAATAACAATATTTTGAATTTGTATGTGTATTATTCATTTTTTTTATCATGGTAAGTGTTTAAAATATGACAGACTAAATTAGGAAAACTCAGATTGTTCACTTATCACTTCCCATTTATTACTTCTTTCACCTGTTAGTTTTATCAACATCAACGTACAAAACTCATCTATTACAATGTCCATCGATCTTGAGTGCAGAGTTCCTGACAAATCAGTTATATAAATTATAATCATCAAAGTCTTGCACTATAAATACATTTTTAATATGTATGTGTCACAAAACACAATAATTTTTAAAGCCAATGCACAAAATTTAATATTTATTTGTTTACATAAGAAACAATTAAGAAATGTTTTATAGTACTGATTTAAGTTTACTGACATCTCTCGCTCAAAGATGACACTGCAGAGTTCCATGTGACCGGCATTTTGTTTCACAAAGCCATCGGAAGTTATTTATCGCGCTTGGATGAATATGTAACCAGTGTACACATCTTGAAAAAACCACTTTAGTTTCTTAAAACATAATGTAATAAGTTGATTAAAATAACAAAATGTCATGGCATTTCTTCAGCAAATGATAGAATTTCAATCTGGTCGAGAGTTTCATTTATTACAAATCTTATGTACAAATCTGTTTATAATTTTCATCTCAGGAAAAAACTCGACTCTAACTCAACTCTAACTCTCAACTCTAACTCGACTCGACTCTTACAAACGAGATTTTTCCAAAGTTAAGTCGAGTACAATACTACAAACTTGGCTCGAAAAATATTCGACACTTGAGTACTCGCACACTCCTAGTTTCATTCAACTTATACTGTTGCCTAGGGCTATTTTGATGCATTAAAATATAGTTTTGGCTGTCAAAAGATAAAAACTGTACTAATTTTTTTCCAATTAATTAATTGACCCAAATTATTGATAAACTGTTTTTATAAAATAACTTATTTTAACGATTTGCCAACATCAATCCTGTTCCGTTGGATTCCTATGCTTATCAGTCGTAAGAAGTAGATTATTTTTTACATTAAATGTCCCAAACTTGCTAAAGTTGCAAGTGATTCTCAATGAAATAGGATTTTTACCCATCTCACAATAAAAGAATAGAATATAAAGCCATGTTTGGAATAGTTAAAAAGCCCAGGCAATATTTATATAAGAAGAATGAACCCTTAATACACAGATTACGATAATACATTTTCCAACAACTAATTCACTAAGGCAATAGGCCTACAAAGCTATGACCTTAAAAACGCAAATTGGCTTCTTAAGTTTCTGCTAATTTTAAACCTTATATGCAAGAGTGGGTTTTACTTAAAATTAACTGAAAAGATATCTTAGCTTTCCGATGTCTTATTCTTCCAGTATCACATTTTGGTAGGGATGTTTTGATTAATATTTTCTTATTTTCTTGAATATTTGCTGCACAGAGGTAGTAAAATTCACAGATAGAATTCAGCTTCATTTTTCCAAAGAAAACAATGACCTCCTGAAAAGAAAAACAAAGTACAATGTTAAAAAACAATGTAGTGATTTTTTCTTTATTGGTAAAAGCCTAGTTGGCCTCTGGTGCGTAGCTTACACTTACAAAATGCTTCTAAAAAACGGTTTTTACTAAAAGATTGTGTGAGGCAGATACACCGCTGTAAAATTAATATCATTGTTCAAATTTTAATATTACATGTAGCATCAGGAACTGATTTGGTTATTGGCTCGAAATGAGACGATTGCTGAAACTTTAACAAGATTAAGGAAAAAATTAATAAAACACCCAAAAAATTAAATTGAATTACTAAAATTAATGAAAAACAGCACCAAGTTTGTTTTATTCTATTGTTAGTCCAATGCCTAAAAATAACTGCCCAACAAACATTTTCATTTGAATCTACAAAGACAATAGAAATTTTTGACTTCCAGCATTTCAATCAAAACTGCTCCTGCAGACTATTATAGCTGCAATATTACCGCTACCAGTGGTGTATTACCTGATAAAAAATGTTAGTGCTCCGAATCCGCAAAAATAAAGTGTAAACGACTTGACCTGGCACTGCTCTGTTCCACTGTCAAGTGTTGATTATTCATAAAATACTAAATTAATTCATGACCTTCCAATACAAAATTAATCGAAATGTTCAGTTTATAAATGAAAATATCATACTCTATTAATAAATGTGTGTTAAGCACTAAATTCTTTTAGACATTTTTGTAAGAACTATCTAATTTAAAACAAAATTGCTTAGCAACCAAAACAATAATTCATCCAGGTAGAAAGATGTAAAATACTAACTTTTTTATCCATTGCAACTTTAAACCAAGCAAAGTAATATATTTTTCTGTTTCACATGAAATAAAAATTGATATAAACAGCCTAATTGGAAGCCAAAATATTAAGAATTGAAATTTTTAATTTTAATTTTTTTATAAAATTTTCAGTGGTTGTAAATTTTGTTGAATTTTTTTAGTATCATTCCAATTTTTTATTAACACTTCATTTTGAGTTAATTTCAATCAAAATCTATTGTTACTATCTAACACCTTTCAAACCAATTACCATTAGAGGCCAGTCTTGGCTCGCTTCTTACAATATGTCTTTTGTTTTTATTTTTTTTTTAGTAATCCTGCATGTGTGTTCATTCCAGAATAAATGTTTTTTCACAGTTATGTACATGTTTTGCAACTGTGATGCGACCATCAATGAATGTACAGACCATTCATTCAAGTTTTCTCGTATGGAGGAATAGTATAATAGGCCTATCCCATTCTCAATCAACAGTTGAAAGGTTTATTGTAGTATTTGAGACTTCTTCAAATCATACTATCAGATTACAGCTCCAAGTAAAGCCACAAGCTGAAATTGTCCATTCCTCTTATCTCGGCTGAAAGAAAGTTCACGAATAGCTGTGACATTGTTGGGAGATATCTCTCTCTACTCCAGCTTCACAGAGGTTGAGGGGATCATGGAGCAAAGGGGCCGTCCATAAATTACGTCATCTGAAAAAAGGGGGGGGAGGGTCCAGATTGAAAATGATGGTAGGGTGATGTGTAGGGGGGGGGTTTCGGCTTTCATATGACGTCATTTAAATACCCCCCGTCGCAGCAGACCTGCGTACTCAGCGAATTTCCAAATTAGTAATATTAATTTTGACCAGCTAAACTTGTTAACAAAATTTCATCACGTGCTCATAAATAGGGAAATAAATGTCTATTCTCCTTAAGATAAATATAGGGAAAGAGTATGCAGGTATGCTGCCATGGGACACTAAAAGTAGGTTTTTAGCATAGAAAAAATTTATTTTGACCATATAAAGCCACATAGTAAATTTCATCAATATCTGTCCATAAATAAAAGAGTTTGCCTATTCTCCATATGATTAACATGGGAAAAGAGTATGCAGGTTTGCTGCCATGATAAGTACAAAAACCAAGATTTTTTACCTTAAATGGATGAATCTCAACCAAATGAAGCTAAATACCAAGTTTCATCCAAAAATATTGGTTAATAAGTGAAATATTAACACATCCTTATTCTCCATAAGATTAACATTGGAGCCCCAAAAGACAATGTACTGTCTTTAGACTCTGTAATATCTCGGTAACCAATGGAGATAGAGCAAAGCTTCAAAATACTAAATTGTGTGTTTTTTTGAGCTAAATCCAATGGTCAAAATAAAAATTTAAAATTTACCTATGAAAAATGCAAAAAACCCATTTTTGGGGTACAAAACCCCCCAAAACTACCCCTTCCGGTAGGTCGATATGTCTGGTTTTCAAACTCATCCGAATAAACGTAGGATTACACATCTCTACCAAATTTGGTGTTGATCGGACCATTTTTACGAGAGTTATCGTGTCTAGGGACACATATATACATATATATATATACATATATACATATATATATACATATATATATATATATAAAAATTTTAATGACTATTATTTTTGGTCTCTAGGCACCTCAAAACGAAAAAGTAACATGGTCCCGGGCTTAGGTCTTACCATGAGACCTACGGTAATAGCTTATTCCCTATGGGAAATTCGCTAAAAAAAAAATGATGTTTTATATCAAATTTTGACAGTAAAATAATGATAAATTCGTACACTATTCAACTATCTATATTAATAAAATTAGAGTTTTGTCTTTACATTGCTTAGAATTTTGATATTTTTGATTATTTTTACTTTTTATTCATCGCAGAATCCAAAATCGATGTCATCTAAATTTCTTTCCCTCTGTCTGTCTGTCTCTCTGTCACTCTGTCTGTAACGCTCATGGGTCATATTTTGTCCTCTTTTCACGGGATAACGACTTTACCTAAGGGTCTAAATTTTTTTCATGTCATAGACTAGAGTGGTGTCAAGGTTCATTGCAACTTTAATTGCCCTAGCGACCTTAGGGCTTTGCCCCATAGTATGTCAAAGTAGCCAAGTTGTGCTAAAATACCAATCTTTAATCTCTTTTCACTCGGCAAGGGCTTTAGTAAATTATATGAAAATTTTTATTACTGTTAAATGGTGCAATTAGAACGATTTTAGCTGCTCTAAAGCATCGTTCGCCAAAAAGGCTCTGCCTTATAGTAAAAGAAATATTCAATGTTAATCTTATGGGAATTTTTAATTCTACCTTTTTATGTATGCTTTTTAATCAGCTGGATTAGACAGTTTGTCATTTTCACCACAGATGGCAACACTTAAAATTTTAAATACAGACTCTTTCATATCTAACCCTTTAACTTTTCACTAGCCTAAATACAGTGAGTAAAGTCAACTAATTCTTGGTTCTAAATATGAATATTAAAATAATTTAAATGCAAATTATTACAGATCGAGTTTTGTTCCTTAAATCTTAATATGTTTCTTATTATCATTACAAACTAATTTTAGTTCCCAATTTAGCTTTCATTGCACGTTCTGACAAAAAGAGGTATATAAAACACATAAAACACAAAAACATAAAACACAAAAACATAAAATACAATATGTAGTTAATGAGGTTTATAAATTCCTCAATCTTTCAAGTAGTTCGGGTATATACGGGGCAATATTAATGTGAAAGAACTTAATGAGTAGGGTTCTTATGAAGAAGTGAGAAAGTCGCTCACTAAACACTGATACCACTGAAATTTTCATTCAAGGATCATGTTGATTGATTGATTGGAATCAGATTGGTTTATTGTTTTTTATTTTGTGTAAACAAACAAATATGTTTATTTTGACATTTAGAAGGTAAAAAGAGCGCTTCCCGTGGCAATAAGGAAAAGTAATCCCACCATCAATACTTTATTTTCCTCCGTTTTTCGACAAAACTTTTAACATGGGATGTCACTATTCGGTTTTGTATACATTGGCAACACATGGGGTTTTAGGTAAGAAGGTAAAATTTAAAAACAAAAAAATTGAAATAAGTAGACCTAATATATACACTGGTGCGGTGCCTATACGTTACTGACAGGTGTTGCGTTGTTTTACTATTGGTTTGAGTATTAAAACTTTAACTAATTTTGAATTTAGATTTAATGTTGTACAAGTCTGTACATATCTTTCATGAGTAGAACAAGATGCAGGGGTGGGATACATTGGATTTGGCATATAGCTATCGTCACATCCAATCAAGGATTCAATATTACATTTCATAAGAATCTATAATATTTTTGACAAGTCTGAGTTGTCTTAAATCATCTATGAGTTTATACTCAGAGAACTATAAAGTGAATCACCATACGAATATAAACGTTTCATCAAACTGCAACAAAATCATCAATATAAATAACTTCTAACCTAAATAAGAAAAGGATGTAACAAGATTTTAACAAATGTACCTGGTAGCTATTAAGCATAAAACTTTAAATCTAGATACGTTAGAATGAACCAACTGAAGGTTCTATATTAAATTTGTGAAATCATTGATATAATTCGTTTAATAAGCTGTACACACACCCCGTGCGAAGAATGGGTACACAGCTAGTTAATAAATAATTTTTTAAGATTTATTAACTTTACTATTTAACTACTACTATGCATTAGACTATTTTTATGCGTTGTTTTATAGATTTTTTTAGTTTATCTTTCCATTGAGAAAGTTTATTTTTCCACTGACAAAGTTACTTGACTTTGTTACAGATTAATTCACATCGGTGTAGGTAAATTCAGATTTGATTGGTCAATAATTTTAGTTTATCAGGTAGTGTTCATCGCCATACCAAAAAGACATTCTTTCTACATCGTAAGTAGAAAGAGTGATTATACAGGGGGCAAGAGCATGAGCATGAGCCTGTTGTTGATACCCCAGTTTAAAGCATCTCCTGTCCTTTACCTCGTTTCAGAATTTCCTTATCAGTAGTTATATAAATAATGTATTGCTACAGTGGTTTGTAAATAAAAATATCCAATTTGAATAGTTCTTTCAAAAACCTACTGCAAAAATGGGGTTCAAAAGTTAATTAATAGTTTTAATAAATCAATAAATAATAGAACTTCAGTAGCTTTGACGAAAAAAAAACATTATTTTTATTTGAAATGGACATTTGTTTCAAATGACTTCATTTTATAAGAGGGGGGGGGGGAGTCAGACAAATTATGATGGTTGGATGATTTTGGGGAGGGGGGGGGATCCAAAAAAGGCCAAAAAGCAATGATGTAATTAATGGACGGCCCCAAAGAGGGGCCCTGCGACAGTGCTGTCCTCTTGTAACGCATTTAGGAACTGCAAAAAATAAAGGAATTAAGAGTTTTTAATAAAGTAATAGGAATATTAATCTACTAATAGCTGCATATTTAGTTATTTCAACTTAAGATTCGGTTGTAATAATAGCAACTTCCCCTTTTATAACTTAAATTCCAATTTTTTGAGGATTTAAAATGCTTATTTTACAAAAACATACCAGTAAGGATCATCAAAATGTTGGAAATAACATTTAAATGTTATTATATTCTTTATATACCTTTATAAATTAATTAGAAACCAGGTATTATTCGGTAAATGTCGACATTATTCTCAATCTAATATCACCTTCCGTGTCATAAATGGTTTTAAGGGGGGGTAAGTAGGAAGAGGATTATAACTGATTTATTTAAAAGTTTATCATAATATTACAGTTGTTTACATGTTTATTATAACCTTAGGTTCGGAATATATAACTAATATTACTTTTATTCGGTGTTGATACGCCATCATGAGTGAGAGCCGATAGTCGGTGAACCAGATAGGATATTTGTAAATATCCCTAAATTCTATAAATAAGAGAAGGTGGCAGGTTTTATATTGAAAACATAATAAGTTGTATCTAAATTATCAAGAATTAAAGAAAAAAGTTGTGTTTTCAATGAATTTATAAGTGAATCGGCCAAAAATATCGAGGAAATGGTGAATTTTTGCGGATATTTCCATTTATTAAAATTCCCATTCATTATTAACATTTTACCCATTATATATAACAAGTCCAACGATTATACATTTAAATCGTCAAGATATAATAAATATGTAAGGTTAACACAGTAAATTCATTGAAAAAACCCGGAAACTTAACAGTATTCTTCTCGCGGTATCGGTATTTCCGGTAATGTCCATAAATATATCAAGAGTGATGCAATCTTCAAGTACCACATGTAAACACCTTCTAGGTATCTATATGCAACTGTATGAGTATATTTCGATAGGTTTTACTCAGTTATTCATGACATTACAACCTAGAATATGTTTCCCTAGAATATGCCGGAAATCATTCTATGAATCTCATATTTTACTGATTTTTAACATTTATATGCATTATAGACTTGAAAAGTGATACGTTTCTAATCCTATACTATAAATAGTTTAGAAAAATTACCAGATTACAACTCTATGGGCTCATGTGCACTTTTTAAAAGTGATAATACGTGTCAGAAAGTCTTATAGCCGAGGATTTACAACAGGTATGAGACTCAAAAGTGTAAGTATTCTAATATCTTTAAGTGCATAAATATGATCCTAAAATGAACTAGAAGTAAGTATGGATGGTTTACAACAATAAAAGTAATAAATAATGATTAATTTCCTCATATAATAAGTTAAAATGTTGAAAATTCCGACAAATTCCGGCGGCGACTATCATATGTTAACATATAGCTGATGAAGGTAAGATATATATGTCACTTAAACGTTACATACACCATCATAGATATAAATTACAAGTGATATACATTTCACATACTATAAAAAAGATGAATAAATAGTATGGGTGACCATCGCATTGGCGGAATAGTCACCGAGCCGAATTTCTGCGGCCCGCGATAAAACTACTATTATTCCAATATATGTTGATATAGACCCCTGCGGATACTTAAAAGTAATCATTTCCCATACAATATAACCTAGTATAGGTAGTATTTCGAATGCATCATCCGCTATATAGCTGTGAGTCATCGCTGCCATGAATCATTCGTTTATCTTAGAATGACTAATTTTATCACAACAGCTATGAGTCACTACATGACGTATACAACTCATGAGTCATACCTAAGACAATTAATTACTTTTATATAGTTAGTTCATTACCAGGAAAAATAAATAAAAAATTTTAAATAATTAAAATCTTAGATAAAAATTCAAATTTTCCAAATTTTTATTTTTTTTTTGAAAGCTGAGAGAACACCCCTTTCACTTAAGTAGAAGCCGCTGGCCTGTGGTAGTCTGTGATGTCACAGCTCAGGACAGGTCAGCGGCTTCTACCAAAAGAAGGGGGGGATTTTTTATTTCACACTCTAGACACCTAATTAGAGCACTTCTAGGTATCTTCTGACCACATCACTGTGGCTGGCCTCATTTCTGTTGGTTGGGTGATATTGACTGCTCCTAGAGCCAAGGTTTCAAGGTCTGATTTATATACTTTTGTATTCTATAAATTTCTTCAGTCTTAGCGGTTTTATTCAGAAATGTTTTAAGATTTTTTAAATTAATGGGCTTACTATTTCCGATTTTATCGAATTATTTTAAGTTCACATTTTATAAATGCATGCAAACAAAAACAATTTGATAGTGTTAATAAGAATACCGACAAGTGTTATTATTAAAAACATTGATGTTTCAGGAACGCGTTCTCCACTCCATAATGCCGATCTTTACTTTCATGGGGTCTTCGGTTTTGAGGCAAGATGATGCTTACAGCTTCCAGATTATTTCAAAAATTGTGGAAACAATCGTTCCTGTTCTAATGACGGTAATTATGTTCATTTATATTTATTTTTATGGTGTTCTACATTTTTTTAGTTATTCCTAAATTCTAATTTTTTTTTAAAAGGAATAAGTTGATGAGGTTTTGTTTTGATGTTTATGGAGTGATTTCTATTGTTTTGGCTTTAAAAGTGGATAATGTACAATGATAGAAAACATAGAAACCCAAAGTGCATAGATATATTTTCACCATTAAGAACAAAATCAGGAATATGTAATTTAGTAAGTTAATACAGACCTACTGGTCTGTAAATTTACTGGTTTTGAAATAGTAACAAAGATAAATTTTGATGGTCTTAAATAATGTGGAATAGTCTAACCAATTCTTACAGCAGCTTTCATTTAGCTGCGTTGCAAAGTACATATTTACTATAATGACTTTTAATGTCACATTTAATTATTTTGAAAAGATTTTGATTTAAAACTGTTAATTTTTTTAATAGTTTAAACATCAAATTACATTTTGATTGCTAAAAATTTATCTCGCAAAGCACATTAATGCCAAGTTATAAATTTTAGTGTCAAAATAAAACCTTTTAGCACTTTTTCAGAATTTACTGAATCTCATGACTTTTGTTTCAGTATTAGTAAATAAGTAACCATTTAGTTATTATTTTGTCTTATTGACTGCCTTTTCCCGATCCATTGGTTGTCACCGATTAGCAAAAATGGCAAAGTCCAATCTCTTTAGATATAGGATTGCAAAGTATTTACGGTTGTGCTGCCACGTTTTACTCTGGCAACTGGGCCAGTAGTTCCTCGGATTCCGCTACTTGGTGCTGGGGTCGCTTTTTCATGCACTTTACACTAGGTGTAGCCCGGGTGGTCTACCCTTGTCGAGTGTCGAGGAGGTGCTTTAAAATTTTTCGTGGTACAACACTCCTGAGAAAAGTATATTGTTTAAATCCATCATTTGTTGGTATCCTATTTTCCATCTGTTGTTCTTCAAAATGACATAATATTAAAATAAATTCCATTTAAATACAAGCAATATTAAGCTAATTTTTTTATATGCTAAATTTTAAAGATAAATTAATCTTATACACTACAGTACACTCTCGTTCATCGGAACTAATGTGGCGGACGGCCGGTTCGGATGTCAAAAAATTCCGATAAAGCGGAGTCCGTCGTGAGTCATCATTTCCGCCCGTACGGTGACCTATCGTGATTATATTCACTCTTGTTTTTATGATAACACAAAATATTTTATGAAAATAAGGCAATCAAACTTTGAACATGGTAACAATGAATCTATAGGAATAAAAACAACGCAGGAAATAAAGATCCAAAATCTTAATTCTCATATTCCATATTCATATTCCAGCAGTCAACTGACTTCCACGTAAGACAGGTGCAGTCGCGACGCGAGACAGACTGAATGACAGTTTGGGATGCGGTCGACGCGGATGTTCACTTCTTGCCCCCTTCCTCTTTCTATTTTTGTGCGTATACTCCACGGCCTCGTAAATCACATCGTTGAGTGCAGATTATGGAAAACGCCTGATGACTTTTGATGCAAAATGTAATACTTCACTGTTGTGCGGATAGAACGAATGGAAATTGAAGGCGCTAAAACGGAAAAATTATTTATTTCGTAAGAAAAATAAATTTAATAATATCCAGATTTCCAGTTCCGATGAAGCGGAGTTCCGATGTCGCCGAGTCCGATGAACGAGAGTGTACTGTACTAAAATTTCAGCTCTGTAGAAAAAATGGATTTCTTGTAATGATTGTTCTGAAATTCGCAGATATAAGTATTTAGATGTTAATAATCCTCAAAGTAGTTATCAAAAATAAAAAAATAAAAATTGTATGTTATAATTATAACAGAACAAATAGTTTAGGGCAAACAAAATTTAAAACATTTTGCATGCACAATCGTAACAACTCCAGTGCCATGTTTAGAGCGAAGTGACCGGTACAGAGAGAGTCAGCACGATGGAGGTAGCGGAGCTGACACCAGAGGTGGTTGGTGTGTTACGAGTGTTCGCCGGCGCTCTACTGGACGTGCCCGAGCACCGTCGAGTACCCTTGTACACCAAACTGCTCACTACGCTGCGGGAGCACCGAGCGCTCTGGGCCTTCCTGGCACTGGCGTTTGAGTGCCACGTACTCCACCCGGACAGCAGCACTGGTGAGTCACGGAACTCTTTATTTGACTTTAATATTTACATAAAATACATTGGCTCGGATTTTACTTGAATTTTTAAATTCTGTAATAAGCTCTGTAAAGACATTGTATTTTTAAATTTGGCGGTTATAACATTTTGCCCTGTGATAACTACAGTAGTTCAAGAATTTGACTGATTTTATCTCATTTTCCCGATTGTTTTGTTCAGGCAAGGAGCCCGGTTCGATCCCCAAGAGGTTGGACGCTTGCTTGCAACTGTGTCATCAGTTCTCTCCCGCCACCGTGCTCTCCGCCTGCTCCAACTTGATGGCCTACCTCTGCCAGCTGCCTACCCAAAAAGGTAACAACTACACTGAATATTTTAACAATTTGAGCAAATCAATGGTTTGTAAAAAACAGTGATTGTTCTTATTGTAAAATAAAAACAAATTAAAGAATCAAGAATTTATTTCAACAATTAACAAGATATACAGCTTGTATTGTATAGTTGACGTCAAAGTAGGCCTATAGTTACAAATTAGGCACACAAAGCAATTAGGCTCAACACACAGCATGCAGACATGATGGAAACGATATCCAACAATCCACATCACATATACAGTGGAACTTAAATTAATCATCAATTTTTTAATAGCCACTCTCTGTTTATATTATCTTTTTAGGCTTCACTAACCATATGTGACCCTTTGGGACTCATCAAATTGGTGAAAAACACAAAAACATGTGCACAGAAAAAAATATACACTAATGATCGTTCCTAAGTTTGGGAAGCCTAAAAGATAATGTAAACTGAAACAACCTCAGCTATAATCATATCATTCAGAAACATCACTCTGTATACATCACTACTAGGAGGGTGCAAATAGGATACTCGAGTATCGAGTATTTTTAGAGTAGTTTGTACTACTCGACTTAACTCAAAGTTTTGGAAAAATCTCGTCAGTTTGAGTCGAGTTTTCCAACTGGCTTTACAAAGTGAAAATTGTTATCAGTTTTGCTCATTAGGAATATGTACCCCACAACCAGATTAATCAATCAATCAATCAATCAAAATATCTTTATTTATATAAGTTTATACAGCGTATAACATAAATAGTGTCAATGAATCTTATGACTAGCTTAAAATTAGAAGAAAAACAAAATTAAAACACAATAAATCTGCTTGAATAGCCTGTTACATCACAACTGAAAAAAATCATTATGACAATGAAAAATGTCAGAAAAATTCTAAAATTAGAAGCCCCGTTCAAAAAATTCATCCAGACTGTAGTATGGATTTTCTGTTAAGTACTTCTTAAGTTTATTGAAAAAGGATTTATTATTTTTATTTGCAATTAGTTCCCCAGGTAAGTTTGTGAAAAATTTTAACCCCATGTAAGATGTTTTATTTTTGTACAACTCTAATCTATGGCGTTCTATTGAAAAGTGGTTTCTGGTGTTGTAGGAATGAGATTTATCTTGAAATATCTGAATCTGATTATTTTTTATGAATTTAATAGTTTCAAGGATGTAAACGTTATATATGGTTAATATGCCTAATTCAGTAAAAGACTTTCTAACAGATTCCCTTTTTGTCAGGTTCAGCATTATTCTAATCGACTTCTTTTGTATACGAAGGATTTTTTTAAGATTTTTGGATGCTGTGGATCCGTATAAGCTGATTCCAAAAGTTATATGCGAATGAATTAAAGCAAAATAAATATTTTTTAAAGTATCTAAGTTACAAATTTTTGACATTTGTCTAAGTGCATATAGACCAGAAGATGATTTTTTAAAGATATTTTGTATATGTTGATTCCATGTTAAATGTTTGTCAATATGCAGTCCCAAAAATTTTATTGTCTCTGTTTCTTCAATTTCGTTGCCATTTAATTCAATTTTTGGTGTGAGTTTTCTCCTAGACTGTTTGGTGGAGAATGTAATAAATTTGGATTTTTCAGTGTTTAAAAGAAGGCAACGGCTATCGAAAAATTGTTTGATTTGCAGAAGACTAATGAAAGCTGAAAGTTCTAGTGTTTCATTATCTTTGCCTGAAATTACTAAATTTGTGTCATCTGCATACAGAGTTACTGTGCATTTATCTTCTTCAAAAATGTTTGGGAGTCCTTTCAAGTAGCATAAGAAAAGAAGAGGCCCTAAGATGGAACCTTGAGGAACCCCATATTTGACTGGTTTTAGCGTTGAATTAATTTGTTGGGCGTTGTTATCATTTACATGTAAAATTTGAACGTATTGCTTTCTTCCAGAAAGGTACGATTTAAACCAGCTTAATTCTAAACCTTTTATGTTGAAATTCTCCAATGTTTTGATTAAAATATTGTGTGACACTCTGTCGAATGCTCGACTTAGATCAAGAAAAATTCCTACAGGATTCTCCCCCCCATCTATTTTGTTAATAATCCTTTCAATGAATTCAACACCAGCTGTAATAATTGACTTGTTGGAACGAAACCCGTGTTGTTGCTTATCTAAAAGATCGTTGAGTTCTAAAAAATTTGATAATTGTAAATAAACTACTTTTTCATACATTTTGGAAAATGTTGGTAGAATTGAAACTGGTCTGTAGCACTGAACATCCTGTACATTCCCTTTTTTAAAGACTGGTACTAATATACTGGTGTCTAATATTATTTCTTATCTCATTTATTGAAAAAACCATGCAATTTTGTTATTATTCAAGTTATTTGGATGTAAAATGTAAGAAATTAACGATGTCATGTTTTATTGTGCACATTGGCTACCTATTTGATCCAAGCAAGATAGAAAATAACTTAAGATGGTGTTGTTGAAATGGAATTCCGGTCACATGGTCATCACTGTCACCTTTGTGTAAAAGATGTGTGTAAACAAAAATCAAAACTATAAAACATATTTCTGAATCATTTTTTATCTAAAAAATATTTATTGTTGTAGTATATTAATTAATTACAGCTTACTGTATTAATGTTCACAATGTATTATGATGCAGAATTTTTTAAAATTATCGTTTATCCAACTGTTTTAACATTGCTTATGAATTCTGCGCTTTCATTGCGCTAATGACTTGCATTGGTGAGTTTTGTACTTGGGTGTTAATCATAGTAACAGGTAAATAAAGCCCTCTTCGGCAGATGATTCACTTTCATATCACTTACCAAATTTACTGTATCGATTGGCGCTTCTTCATGGATAAGAGATATGTATATCTGCAGGATTTTATGCAATTCAAGTAAGTGAAATAACTAAATTAGCTCTCTTTGCTCATTTTATTAATCAACAAACTGTTTTAGGGGACAAGAAAGCGCAGGTGTACAAGAAGAGCAGCGTTGGGTTGTTGTTTGACGTAGAGCGAGCCACTGACAAGCAGCTGCGGCACTACACGTACACAGGCCTCACGTTCCTGTCGCTGCTGCTATCCTCCAAACAGTTCCTCAGATTGGTGAGTGTAGTCGACACCGATGCTGGACGCTTCGTCTCAGAGATACGTTACAGTACAAGCTCTCTTAACCAACCCTTGCAGGACCAGACTATGGTCGGATAATGAAATACCCCCGTCGCAGCAGACCTGCGTACTCAGCAAATTTCCAAAAGGATTCAATTTTTGTAACATATCCCATAAACACCATGGGAACGAGGGTGTAGGTTTGCTGCCTAGGGGGTATTGCAAGTAGATATAGGAAAAACCATTCCCAGTGCATGTAACTAAATTTCATCAAATTCTGATATTTTTCATTTTCCCCATAAACCCCATAGGGGATTTGTGGGGTTGAGTAGGTAGATTTCCCACCATATGGGTGCTGTAAGTAAGAGTATATTTATATTTAAAATTTAAGCAAATCAATGGTTTGTAAAAAAAGGTAATTGTTCTTATTGTAAAATAATAACAAATTCAACAACCTAAGACCCTAGGAATTCCAACTGTGCTTATGATTTTCTGATTCAGCATAAGATTGTAACGAAATAAGAGTTTTCCTAGCGTATAAACTTTATTAATTTTCGATAAATTCTCCGTACAAATTTATAGGGTCCTTTAGAGAAATTCGTTAAAAAGTCGGTTAAACCGAATAATAACAGAAATAGGTGTTAAAATCACTTAAACAAGTAAAAAAAATGTTAAAAATTGTTGCAAAGCAATAAATTGTTTCTAACACAATCAGTTAATACATTAAACATACAGTTACGGTATAAAAAATTGTTAAATAACAAGTTTATCAAACCCAGTTAGCACAATGCCTACACGTAACATTGAGAGCAACCAACTAAATTTGACTTGCTTCGAAACGTATGATCGACTTGTTGAAACATGAAAGTTATTTTTAGATCATAATCGCAACATTTGCTCGCACGGCAGAAGTTTTTATATTCCCAGAAACAGTTGGTTAATCCAATGGGCAGTTGATTCGAGGTCAATTAATAGAGCTTCCACTTACTATATTCTTCCTTTAGTTCCCCGTTTAGCTGTTGACCATGAAGTTAGTTTTGTTGATAACATTTCCTGGGGCCTGAGCGTTTGCTGCATAAGGCGTTGTAAACATACAAAAATTCTTTGTTGTCAGTTATTTCAGTGTACGCTAATTCGCCAAGGTTTTTCTTTCATGACGAGCTCGTTCAAGCCTAAGGGCACTACAATCTGATATGAATTTGTTGAAACTGTAACATGTGGATTTTACTCTACAGTTAACAGCTGGTTTCATCATTGATGGTAATTCTTTTGTTGTAAATTTAATTGCAATTCTTCAAAGTTGTTTTATCCTTTGACTTTTATTTTATTTAACTAAATATTCATGAACTCCAGTATAAAGTACTATTTGAAAACTGATAAATTATTTTTATTATAGTATCACTTAGTAATTCAATTACTGGCTACAATGGAAAAACAAATTACATGTGTATACTGGAGCACATGGTTCGTGCTTTGACAGTTGTAGTGTAGAAAAATTAGTCGGGAAAAATGAAATAATTTTTGGAAAGCCAATTTCTTTTGAAATGTGTTCAATGGCGTCCCCTAACCTTCCTCCGAAAAGTCCCCGGTAATCCCATATGGGGATCACGCTTAAAATGAGGGGTTGGCCCATAAGGAGTTACATTAAAATTTGATATTAAGCATACTAAATTTAAATACATTCCAGAAGGTTTATATATATATCAAGTTAAAGGTCTTAAAATGCAGAATACAATGCCGTAAATCCGACCTCAATATAACTGTCGGGAGTGAAATGGCAGGCGTTCAAAATTTAGAGTAAAATAATATTATCAAAACTTTGAAATACAATAACTTCCGACATATTTGACCTTTTGAGGTCTGGGTTTAGGCTATGTACTCTCCTTACTAAGACCTTTAAATTATTTATAGTATGGCTATGGACTAAGAAATTTTTTTTTTTAAACTTCCTCTTTGGGACGTCCATGTGGAGGGTGGTTCAAGGGTAGTATGATAAGCATATGATTAGCTATCCACATTTTCAAAGGTAATTGTAAAAGCAAACGTTTGCCGCAAACCGCACCTCGAAAGGTCAAGTATTTAGAAAATTATTACATTTTTAAGCGTTTAGGTTAAAATTTGATTTTTATTCAAAGTTTGACAGGCTGCCGTTTTCGACTCTGGCAACCTTTTTAGATGGGGTTTGCGGTATTAAATTCTACTACTTAAGAGCTTTAATTTGATGTATATAAACCCATTGGTCGTAGAAAGATTTATTTCTGACTCCACGTGGGCCATCCCATCATTTTTAGGCATGTTGCCCACTGGGGATTTTAGGGACTTTTCTGAGGGAGGTCAGGGGATGGCATAGAACACATTTCAACAAAAATTTGCTGTCCAAAAATTATTTCATTTTCCAGCCATATTTTGGCTTAATTTTACTACAATATTGAGTCAGCTGTTTTCAGCATCTCTTTTGTTTTGATTTTAAACTTCCTAAAACTAATGGTAACATTTATAGGATTTCAATTCAAGATTGTAACAAAATAAGAGTTTTCCTAGCGTACAGACCTACAAAAATAATATTTTTATCCAGAACAATTTTTTTTGTCCAAAGTTTGAAGAAAATCATCAAAAGAAAAAAAAAATCATCAAGAAATGATCAATATGGATCATGATCTGGATCGTAATAAATATTTACAGTATTTTTTACTGGGCTTAAACTTACAGAGTCAATATTTATCATACATCAATATTTGAATTTACACACTCAATCCATATTGTGATCCAGGATCACGGTCCAAATATCGCGATCCGACAATAAAGTTATTCTTATTCTAATTCCGTATTGAGCGTTTAAGATCCACCATTAGAGTAGTTTTCGAAATCCATGCGCATACATACAAATATACCTTACTCGTATAGGAGTATAGGATAACAACAGTTATTGTTGAGTTTTTATTATGACCAATTTGCAATTTCAGTGCAGATGATCTCACATTTTAAATGTAAAAGTAAAATTTATATTTTTCAAATATATGCTATGAAATAAACAATTTTAAAATAGTATTTGAAAGTGTATTAATAATCTGATTCTTTATATGATTTAAACTAAATTTTAGATTGTTAAAGAAAACAGTTCAAATAATAAAGTTTGAACAAAAGATAACTTTAATAATGTTGACATATTATAAGATTTCAATTTGAATTTATAAGATTTTTTGTCATATTACTTCCACAGGTAGCCACTTTGACCATGGAGGAAATCCAAGGCTTGAAAGATGTGTTCCAACTGCTGTTTGAAGGCATTTTGACATTTACGCAGTCTGTGTCGAAGCATGTTGATAGCTCCGCAGGCCAACCGACTGCCAAGTACTGGAAGTCCATGTTCAACATATGCTTCGATGTTTTGACCAAGGTGTGGAAAATAACATCATATGTTTGTAGGGTAAACGAAGTTTAAAGAGGTGAAATGCTTACAATCTACACCAATATTTGTAATGATAACTACTTTTTTTAGAAGTGCTTGTAACTTCTAGTGTGTTCTTTTTTTTCAAAGGTGTAAAATCTCTAAACGTTCCTCTATTTCGCACACAGTGTGATTTTGGCTGATTAAGTGTTTGTCAGGTGCCTACCAGTCGAGAAAAAGTTGGGAATTTTGTGAGGTCGGGAAAAGTAATGAAAAAGTTTGGGATTTAAGTCTTTGGTCGGAAAAAAAACTCATTTAAAAACAAAAATATGAGATTTTTATGGTATTTTACAATTTATCTTGGACAATTTTTTAAATAATACTTTTAAATAAATTTAATAATTTTAAGTTATTAGATACTTTAATAACTTGTAAATAATAAGTGAGGCTGCTTTTTTGCCAGGAATTTCCAGAAGAGTGGCGTGGAAAAGTCAGGAATTCATTTGTGAAATTTAGTAGACACCCTGTGTTGGCCTGAAGTGTACTTTTTTTGACAACTTTTGAATTAAATCGCTGTTCTTTAAATTCTGTGTTAAAGACCCATCCAGTTTGGCCATTATGAATACTAGAACATTTGGCACATTTAACTTTATAAATACCAGTCTTTTCATTTCCATTGTTAGGTTTTTACTCCAGTTAAGTTATGACCTGTATTATCTGCAGACTAACGCACTGCTGCCGGGAGACCTGTTCCTCACCGTGGTCGGCTCGCTGCTGGCCCATCCGTTGGTCGCACTGCGGGTGAAGGCTCTTGAGCTGCTCAACTGGCGGCTACAGCAGTCCTCAGCGCAGCTGGACACACAGCGGCTGCTGAGCCTGCTCACTCCTGTGCTGCGGCTGGCCAAGGTAGACACTAAAACATGCCTCTGCATTCCCCCAATATTTCCCCAATGCAATTCGTACAATATTTTTAAATATTTATTATCTATCTTACTAATTCCATAAGGAATTTCTTGTAAGCAGCAAAACTCTTTCATTTATGAACCGATTTTGATGATTGAGGTGTCAAATTAAAGGGAATTCTCTGTAGACGTCATGGAACAATTTTTGTCGCCCTCAATTCAATGTGCTTCGCTCCATTGGATTTTAAATTTTCCATGTATTTTAAATATGAGACAAAATTTGGTAAGTTTACCTATAACATATGATTCATTTCATGAAGACAAACAGCTGCCTCATAAAAACAACCTGTCTCCCTTCTATCATTTTAATTTATTTAGTTTTTCTGTTTACTTATCAGTCAACTTTCAAATTCAAATACAACGATGACTGACGAAATGGGATGGTGTTTATTAACATACAGTTTTCATTCAGAGTATTACGGAGTGACTATTAGTTTATTTAATAAAGTGATTGTATTTTATTTTCATTTTATACAAGTTTCACACCATCTGCCTAGCGCTCAGACTGGAGCTGTATTCGTCAGGTATCACTAAATAACTAAATCGACTGGCAACGACTCGTTTTTTAAATATTAATTATTGCAGATAAATTTCGGAGTCAGTACCCTCATTCATTCGTTGGGGTGGACCTAATTAATCAATCAATAATCTCCATTCACAAAGAGCAGTTTTCTACAGAGAACGGTGTCATAAAAGGTCATATAAAGTAAAATAAAATACTTCTCTCTACATTTAACCAAGTTAAGCCTTAAAATCTATATGACACATTCACTATTAATTAATTGGCCACCTGTGCGTAAAAGCATAATTTCCCTTCCCTCCACTGCCGGCCTTGATTCCATCCTAGGCTACCATACAAGCGAACCGCAGGTAATGGCAGGTCTCACCACAGAGAGATGTAAAGCCACCGCATGAGTTGTTGCTCCACTCCCCGCGTCCTTCCCACCAAACGCCTGCATGTAATGAATGACCACTCACCCCGGTCTCTTATCTTTTGGAGTTGTGGCCAGCAATGAGGTGTTTACCAGTGTAATTCCCAGACACTTCACCTGGTTCTGCAAGTCTACATTACGGCCTTGCAGTGTTAGGGGCCGATCCCTCTGAGGTTCCTCCTCTTAGTGAAGAGAACCACCACAATCTTGGAAGGATTGATCGAGAGACCTAGCTCTGTGCACCAGCGTCCAAATGTATCATAAAAAATGTTATAATTTGAGAACTTTTAAATAAAATTAACAATTATATTTTTATTTTAATAGGTACTTTTAAGGTATGAGAGATCTAATGGCACCACCTATTTTAAATGTGGTTTAGTACAGTTAGGTTATTTCAGGTTAGCATAGCTGTCAATCTAAGTACCATTATCTTTGTTATCGCTTTTATGACAAAAATGCATGTGATATATGGGTACTAAGGTCGTTCATGATCTTGCACTCATATTTACTCTTGCTTTGTCACTACTAGATGTTTGGTGTGTGTGTGAGTAACTACTCTACTTACTAGTTTACATTGTGGATTATATTTTGATATGGTTTTAGTTAGTGTAAGATGAGTGTATCTTGATAATTTTGACTTATTTACCAATATTACCCATCTTAACTAAACCAAACCAGCAAGGCACTGTCCACTCTTTTTGCTGACTGCATTTTGGACTCTGTTGTGGAAAATGTGTCCATCTGCAAGATACTAGAAATTTGCGCAATAGTGTGCAGGAGCCAAGTTATTTAAAGAGCTGCCCAAGGAAATAAAAACTATTGATTGCATATATAACTTTAAAAGAAAATTAAAGCAGTACCTTATAAGTAGAGCTCTTTACTCTTTAGAAGAATTCCATATTAATTAATTTGTATAGGATATCACTGTGTGATATATTAGGTTTAGAAAATGCATTATTTCTTTAAAAACATTTTTGACACTATTCAAATGTACATATGTATATATTTATGAATAAAGAGAATTTTGACTTTGACTTTGACTTTGTTAACAAAGTTGTAGTACTGTACTTAAAACGTTTTTATATTCATCACTTTTTTACCCTGTAACCTTAAAATAATGGGTGGTGCCTACAATTTACAAGTACCGATTCGTTTACTAGGATTAGTTTAGCTACAGTTTTTACTATTTCGTCTATGTTGTTAGCTTTATTGTGTAAAAAAAACTTGTTAAATTCTATATATTTTTTTATTGAAGGGTGAGGAGGAGGGCGGGTCGGAAACGGTGATCATGCAGCAGACTGCGCTGATGTCAATCAAGTTCCTGGCGAGGCATCTGGCGGCCGACCACCCGGACGAGTTCCAGCCGGTAATCACTCACTTTTATTTATTTATCGCTGTGTTTGATCGTTGAAATCTCAAAAAGCAAAAGAAATAAGAAATCAACAAAGAACAAGCAAACTTTACAAAGTATTAAGTACTAAATGCATTGCGGTTTGAACTTATAGAGGTATGTGAGGAAAAATTGGATATATTGAGGTAAACTTCAACTTATGGTTAAAAAATAGAGGCAATTTTAGTATCTCTTCGACTTGGTAAAAAATATCTGTAATATTATTTCAAGTTGTGTATGGTTTTTTTTCAACTTAGGCAGGTTTTTCAAGGCGATTTCAATAATTTGAGTTACCGAGGATTTCCAGTTAGCGAGAGTCAACGGTATTAGGTGAAGCCAATTCAGTGTTACAGTACGACGCATTTGCTTGTTTGTACAAATTAATGGAGAATGTAAGAGTTTTAAAATTTTGTTTCTGTAATTTAAGACAAATCCGTTCTGCAGGTGTTCAAAGCGGTGGTGAAGCTGGTAAAGCGAAGGGCCGTGGGTGACCCGGTGCTGGCGTCGGCCGTGCTGTGTGCGGGCGAGCTGTGCCACACGATGGGGGCCCACGCGATCACCCACCTGCCAGCTCTGGCGCCGTCCCTGCTGGCCGTCATGGCCGACCCCGGCCTCGTCACCAGGTACGGGGAAGGGGCTAGGCTGCGGGAGGGGGAGGAGCAGAGGAAAGGGCAGTTAATGTCTAGTATGGGAGAGAGAGTAAGGGAAGTGGGGAGGAAAGGGTAAAGGAAAAGGCGGTTGAAATGACAGAAAAACGGTGGAGAAAGGTCAAGAGAAAGGGGCAAAAGGTGGGTGAAAGGGGTGGGGAATTCGGGAGAGAGAAAGAGCAGAGGGAAAAACAGGGGAAAGGGCGAGCATGCAAGAAATCTTTGGGAGAAAGGGTAACGGATTGAGCAGGGAAAAAGGACGGAGAATAAGGCGGGGAGAGAGGACAAGGGCAGGAGAAAAGGGGATGAGGTGGGTTCAGTATTACCTGAAACTGTCACCTGAAACATGATCAAAGATCATTGTAATGCAATTTTCTAAGATCTTTGAGCAGTATGTTAGTAGAGGCCTGAAAATATTGTATGCTTTAAAATAGGACTATATTTGACATTTACAGATTGAGAGGATTATTGGGGATTTTCCTTGCTACATTTTACGACATTAAAAAAAAATAAAAATAAATAAATAAATAAAACACTTAGTGTTTTGTTCCTGACAAGGTTCTTTCACCTACATTTAAAATCTTTTGGATGGCAAACCATACAAGTAAACCTAATAGACACAACTGAACAATATATTTATGATGTTTTTTTTTTTTATAACACTATAGTTTTTATTAATTTTTTATGTTTTATTAATTTTCACAAAAGCTGAATATTTTAATTTTAAAAAGCTAGGGGGTCAGCAGAATAATGGTTAAAAATAATACCTGTCCTATTAAACTTGAATTTCTTTTTAGCCTGTGTTGTAATTTAAATTTTATTCCAAGTCGTGCCGTATAATATGATCGGATTAGAGGAAGTTTACTGTATCAGATTTAATACCAGCTACATTGCCACAAACAGTTCTGTGCTTGGAAATTCACTGGCTACTTCTTAAGTAGTGTGAACAGTGTTATTTATTAGGTGCTTAGCCATTCTTTTAACAACTGCACAAAGTGTCTTATATATATATATATATATTTGTAAAATGCAAAAATATTTTCTTAAAAAATAAGTAGGAAACAGTTGGATCAGCATCAATGTAATAAAGTTGCATTTATTTTTAAAAGTACCCTTTTCATTCGGAATGATTATTCTTCCCTTACTATTCCACCTAGAACTAAGTTCGATCCTTGCCAGTTCAATTTGGAATTAAGTTGCCATTTGTTATTGGTTTATTGAATGATTATAACGGACAACAGGTTAACATTAGATAATAACAAGACTAAGGTTTGAGCCATTCCCCATCGAAATATTAAAAATGCATCATGTAGAAAGATTAAAAATTAAACTATTCCTAATTAAAACAGTAACCACCACTACAAGTGTTTTAGTGAGTTCTCCTCGTGTAATAATTTTCACTGTTTTCCATGTTACAGTGGAGATCTGGTGCTCCTGAGTGTAGTGTCGGCTGTGCACAAGATTGTCGACAGTCTGGCTTGTTTCCTAAGCCCCTACCTCGATCAGCTGTTGCAACAATTGTGCATATTGTCAGCTGATTGCTCACAGAACAGTGAAAATCCCAAACTGCAACCCGTCTTGCAGAAGATTAAAACAATCAGGTGAGTGCTCAACTCATTCATTTTTCTTCTACAGAGTTTGATAGAGAGGTATAAAAAGAAGAAGCACTTGGTGTGCTAATTTAAATTGTAAAAAAAGTGTGTGTTTTTTAATTATAAAAAAGCTTTTAATCAAAATGATTAACCTTTTCTCTTTTAGTAAACTCTTATAGTTTCTTTACATCAGTTACTTCAGTTTACATTGAGGTTTGTCATAGTTCATTAAAAGAACAAAGAGTTGATATATTTTAATTTTGAAAATACTTTGATATCTACAGACATATATAATATATCTATCTTCTTATTTCTATAAGGGTTTCGTCTGTTACGTCCCTTTTTCTCTCGACCTACTGAACCGATTTTTAAGATTGAGGTGTCATTTTAAAGCTTATGATATACCACAGTGACGAATCGTAATTAAAAAGGTCATATTGTTTCAGGCTTTCTTTGCCCCTCTCGTCTTTGATTTATTTCTAGAGGGCGCTTTAAAATGTTGACCAACTTTTATTGCTGGTTCTTTAATGTGAATTGTAATTTAACAGCTGATTACCTGCAGATAGATTTTAAAAGCCATATAGGTAAACAAAAATAGATCCCTGTCACTTCACAATCAACATTTACGTACCGTAGGTGAGTTTCACTTATACAGAATCATAAAATGTGCAATTTGTGCGCACGGGCCACCTCGTATACATTATTTATCATACAGTGGTATTAGATTCTCTCAAGTGCTTTATGTTATAACTACCTTTTTAGTTTTTAAATATTTAGCGAGATTTCTAAAATGAAGATACAGTAGAGTCCTGTTAATCTGAACTAAGCTGTTGGTTTAGCCAATATATTGAATTGGTAGAATTCATGAGCAGGCTAACACCAGATACCGAGTCGTTTGGAATAGGGTACAGGATAATAATAATAATACTGAACTAAATGACAATTATACTGCCAACAGCAAACACTAGCAAAGGAACCGTTTTAAATAGTGAAAAATAGAACATTTTTTTTAAACCTCCACTGCCCATCACCATGTCCATAAGCCTGTGCGGTGATCTAAAGACAGCAAGGTACTGTCACGGCATTAAGTCACATAGGCTAGCCAGAGGTGACCGCTCAAGTTTGTGCATGTAATGTCGTCGCCCGGGATCGAATCGAGGACTGCTGGTTTGTGAGGCCAGAGCTCTACCACTGAGCTGCCGCTCCCGTAAAGAATAAAAAAAAGAGAACATTGTAATAAAGTTCGTCAACAACAACGATTCAACCACAGAAAAGTGGTGGAATAGTGACGGAATTGTGTCTAATCGACGATGTTAACTCAATGTAATATTGAAAATCAGAATTTTTCTGGTTTTTTAAGTAAAGGAAACAAAATGTATTTGGATAACGGATTTTCGGAATAGTAGGACATTAATGTATGGCAAAAGACATAAAAAATATGCCTTAAACAAAAATTCCAGAAAAACAAATTAAAAGACCTACAGAACAAAGTACGAAACATACCAATGTACCAATATACCAAAAGGTATGAATATATGTCAAAATAAATTATAGAATATCCATAAGAAAAAATGTAAAGTTTTATCGTTAAAAAGATTTCATGCCCTATTCTGATATCTTACAGACAGAAAATCTCGTCGGACGTCCCGCTCCGAGCCCTTTTGCCGGCAGTGTCGGAGGGCTACTCTCAGCTTGTGGCTTCCGGTCGCACCCCCGCGGTGGCACCCCTGCTCTCTCTGCTCGCCGAGAGCTTCAAGAACGGCCACGACCTGACCCCGGAGTTGTCCGCCTTCTTCCTCTCCGCGCTGCAGTTCCGTAGTCAGGCTTCGCCCGAAGACATCGCAATTGTCGAGCCCGCTGTCATCAAAGCCATCATTGCACTCGTCTTCAAACTCTCCGAATCGTCCTTCCGACCGTTTTACTACAAAATATTCAATTGGGCCTTCCAAGCTGATGGCAACCGGGATCGTTCGATAACGTTTTATAGGTAAGTGGTTTCAAGTTTCTCCTTTGAAAAAGCTTAAGTGCAAATATTCTTTTAAGTTTATCTACTAGATGTTTTGTAATGTTGGAAAATAAAAATAAGGTTGACTATAATCTTATAAGTGGTGATTGGTGGGTAATTGGACCTTTATGCCTTACACTCTTCCAAAGTTCCAATGTTAATCGTATGGAAGAAGGAATTGATTGAATCATTTGACAGTTGTAATAACAAATGCTAGCAAATTGGGAAGAATAGTTGTTTCGGATATAAAAAAAAACATTTTAAAACTGATTATTTCAAGATCAACTGAATTTTTTATTAAATTTTGACCAGTGAGCGATCCCTAGTAATGATAATAATGTTGCCTTATTTTATTGATTTTTTTTTTGTTGCTTGTTTTTTGGGATCTCTAGAGTAAAATGATCTGGTATTTTGTATAAATCTTTACCTGCTCTCTAATGTTGAAAACTAACCCAACAATTGCTAATTTTATGAAATAAATCAATTCAGGGCAGTGATATTTTGTTCAAAATTATTCTTATTATGAAGATCATCTAAAACAAAACTATGAATTTCCACAAAATTATAAATAATGAAGTAAATCAAATAATATGCAGACAACTTTGTTAACTTATTGTTTGACTTATTGACAGTATAAGAAATAATTATAACCTGCTATTTCCACTGATAAAATAACCTCGTTATCAATACCGAGAAACTATATTACAATTAACTTTCAGGTTGACGAGTAGTATAGCGGAATCGCTGAAAGGCCTATTTGTCTCGTTCGCCCACTACTTCATCAAGAATGCCGCTACTCTTCTGGATGAGAACAACACGGCCAAACAGGAGCTGAGGTGGGACGAGACGAAGGAGTTAGACCTAGTAGACGCAGTCCTGCGGTCCTTGCACACCGTCCTGCTGCATGACGCTAGCCACTTCATCAACAAAGAGCGGTTCGACACACTCATGCAGCCAGTCGTCGATCAGGTGAGTTGTTTGTATCTTGAGTAAAAAATGTGATATACAATGGGTTTAAAAACTTTGAGAGGGTGTTTTGGGTGACTACTCTTTCAATAATTTAAAATGTTGGCTTAGGAAAAATCAATGTATTGGACCTCAAAAATGCGGAAAAATTTTTTTCTCAAAATTTACGTAAAAATGTCACAAAAACATAAAATAAGTGAAAAAAGTCTTTTGGAACGCCATTTCTGGTGTTGCGATGATGTAATTTCCGTGACTTGGATCCGAGTCAGCCGCTCCTCGAAGTAGGTCGCCGACCCCTCTGACGCATTACACTAGTATAAACACTATGAAATTGTATAGGTTCACTCAAAAATAAATCGAATTATTATTAAATTCACTTTTTATTATTAAAAAATATGGAAACGGAATGTTCCTGAAGCCTAGGCCCGAAGTATGCACCCACCAATTGGGTTCACTCCCTCGTCATCCTCACTCTCGGAACTGACATCCGTTGACCCATCAGAGAACTGTTCTTCCACACTTTCAGCTTCATCTTCATCCATTGTCGCTCAATCAGAGTGATTCTATGCGTTCTGCACAAAGTTCACCTCAGAAAAACACAACAGTCAATAAACTCACGATAAAAATAAAAAAACTCCCGGCACCGGAAACTGTCACTACCGAACAAAGGAGTTGTATCTATACGACGAGCGGACAGCGTAAGATCCGTCCCTCGAAAGAGCTGAGCTCACACTGAAGCAATACAGTCGCCGGTGCACCGTGACTCGCTCCCGAGTCAGCCGCTCCCAGCTCTAGGGTCGCGTGACTCGGATCCGAGTCACCCACACGCAACGTGTTAAGAATGTAAATTTGTGGACCAACTTTTCCGAACATGACCTCATTATTGTCAATTTCTAATCAATATTCGTGGCATTGTTTAGATGCCCAAAAGTCAAATTTGATAGAATGTATGGCCGGTAGATGCAATTCTGTCGCTTTTGCTTCCATCTTTTTTTGTAAGAGGGTCGTTGATATTTTATTATTTGATCGAAATTTTTGGTCACTAATGAGGTTTAATCGTTTGTGACAGCTTTTTCACTGCCTGATTGTTTTTTATAGCGAATTTTAGATGATAAGCTTTGGAAAATGGTGGGAGTATAATATCAACTCCGGAAACTTGACTTTCATCAACCTTGACATTCATAAAACTTGAGAGTGCAGAAGTCCACATTGGGACGAGAGAACCTCCATTTCATTTTGTGGGGTTTTACCGAAGAGAATAAAGAAACCAATGGCATGGAGAATAAAGAAACCTGTCCTTATAGCATTTTTGTAATGTTTAATACCGTGTGATATATTGTGGTCTTTACAGTATTTAAAGCAATTTAACACAGTTCCCCTGTAAAATCTTTTCAGCCTTTATTTAATCACAGTACCTTTGTTAATAATTATTAATGGAGATTTAGAAACGACTTTATTGCTTGTTGGTCCAGCTATTTTTTCTATGGTTAAATGGTTAATTTGGGCCTTAAACACATTACTATTGGTATTTATTCTAATTTTACTCTTGGTGATTGACATCTATCTACACAGAACTCAACAAGTAGGGACATCCTATGGTAAAAAGTTATAGTTTCATCCTTGAAAACCAGAATAAAGTCTGCAGCTGCAATTACTTCCTCTAATTGCCATTTTAAGTGATTTTTTTTCTATCTCTCAAACGTTAAATTGAGTAGTCTATGTTTGTAAAAATCAAAACAATAACAAACACCCACAAAGGTGGCGACAGTGAAGAGTTCAGTATTTGTGTTATGAAAACTATGTGTTATGTTGTCACTTACAATTGTTGCGGTTGCAGTTGGAGAACCAGCTGGGAGGCGAGGAGCGGATGCGGGCGCGGTCGGAGGAGCTGGTCATCCCCTGCCTCACCCAAATGGCCGTCAGTGCGGCAGACGACACTCTGTGGAAACAGCTCAACTACCAGACGCTGCTCAAGACCAGGCACAACCTTGCTCAGGTGAAGACACACACTCTGTACAACATTAGCAGCGTTGGCAGGAGAGTTTAGGGCTGCCAACCTGATTGCTGGATTCAATTACAGTGCGCTCTCGTTCATTGGAACTAATGTGGCGGATGGCCAGTTCGGATGTCGAAAAATTCCGATGAAGTAGCGTCCGTAGTGAGTTATCCGTTTAGCCGGCGGCCATCTATGGTTATATTCATTATTGTTAATGAGATAACATAAGAGATTTTCTGAAAATAAGACACTGAAATTTCGAAGATAATAACAATGAACTTATGGGAAAAAACAATATAGGAAATAAAGATTCACATAGTGTTTTTTGCTGATTCACTGGTATTGATTCTTTTAATAGCTTTAAGTTCATCCTTTAAAGATATATATTTTTCCTTTTTACTTTCTCCCCCTATACCATAGTATATGGAGAAAGTATTGTTTTCGTAAAAATCTTCGCATTAGTTTGATGATGTATTTATATATCCATTTTGGAGCCCTCTTTTCCTCTATAAATGTATATATGAAGAAAGTATTGGTTTCGTCAAAATTTTAAAATTTGAGTTGGTAAATTTATTGTTTTGGTGCCCTCAGAGTCCAAAAAAGGGGTTTTCAGAGTGATGTCTGTGTTTGTGTGTGTGTGTCAGGATGTAAACAGAGCTAAAGAATGCCCCAATTGTCCGATTTTGGTGAAACTTGGTATGTATGTAGATTCAAATCCACGATAATTCCACTAGATTTTTTCATTTTTTAAAATTTTTTATTTTTAAGGGTAGTTTACCCCTTAAAACCTCCCAAAAACGTGAAAAATCCAAATTTCTCAAAAACGGCTCTAACGATTTTGATTAAAATTTTTGTGGTTTATTAAGATTACAATTCTGAATAATTTGAATTTATTCTGAATGACACCACTCGCATCTCCGGGAAAATGCGCGTTCAAAAGTTATAGAGCAAAATGTGTTAAAAAACTCAATTTGGATTTGCAAAAACTCGTGCTGCTCACCTGGTGGCTATCCGACTGAGCCATCAAGACATTAATGTTTTGAGGCTTTTAACACCTTTTCATATTCTTGGGAGAAAGTATGTGTCAGTTATCTGATACCGTTTATTTCACTCATATTGGCATTCCAAAAAACAAAGGTGCTCTCGCGATACAGAAATACAAACAGTTTGACGGATTTTTACTTCCTGTCAACCCATATCCTTATTCCTGTGTGATTATTTACACAGCCTCCTCAATCACATTGTGGGATGAAGGTTATGAAAAGGGTCCGGTGACAAGTGATGCAAAATGTGATTCATTACTGTATTGCAGGTATAATGAATTTTGTTGATGAAAACACTAAATGTGAATATTATTTACTTGTAAGGGCCGGTTTCTCCAAACACGTTTAACTTAAACTTAGTTTAACTCAATGTTAATCATATGGACAATGTTGGTTTAAACTTGATTTTAGGTTTAAACTTGCTTCGAGAAACCGGCCCTAAGAAGGAAAAAAATGGTAATAATATCCGGATCATCAGCTCTGATGTCACCGAGTTGGATGAACGAGAATGTACTGTTTTCTATAGATAAATAAAATAATATTTACTACGGAGACCAGTGCAGCGCAATGCGCAACATCAATCTGATTGGGTTGACATTTCACTTGTTTGATTGATTTTATTCTGCTATTAATATGTGTTTACCTATTATACTTTTGTTATTTTGACACCTCAAGAGTTAAAAATGGTTAAAATATAAGGGATAAGATAAATCGTGTTTAAGAAAAACGGCAATTTATTTAACTATTTTTTGTAACATAAAAAAAACTTTTTGAGGTTATTGCTTTAAACTACAAAACATGTGGAAATTAATTTTGACAACATATATTTATTAGTATAACATAGATATGGCGTCTGTTTTAATGCATACACCATTCAGCATGTACCAAAAGAATTGTTTCACTGAATGTCTTTAAAAGCCTTAAAGCTGAATCCTTTTATAGGTCCTTTAATTCTTTATTTTTCATCCTTTATTAAATTTGTTCAATCCTGAAAACTTTAATTCAATAGAGTGCAACCTTCAAAGTGAATCTACAAATTTTAGAACCAGCATTATTTCTTTTTTACTTTTCTTTATTATTGATGTGGGATATTTATTTATATATTCGACAGGTGCGTATTGGTGGTGTGCTGGCGGTTTGTGAAATTGCCAAAAAGCTCGGAGAAGAATTCCTTCCATTGCTTCCCGAGACTGTTCCGTTCTTGGCTGAACTGTTAGAAGACGAAGATGAGAATGTGGAGAAGACTTGCAGAAGAGTCGTCCAGGAGTTGGAAGCTGCTCTGGGTGAACCCATCAGCAAATATTTTTAACCATTTTTATTAATTTGTCCTTGTATATATCTTTTATCAGTAAAGTTTTATTAATTATTTTAATAGTGTTGATTCATTATTCCGATTTTATACTTTTAGTTAGTTGAAATCTAGATATATAGTTTGAAGATAAGAGATTTTATAGTTTGAAAATATTCAAATGATTATTAATACAATCTCAGTAAAGAATATTATTCCAAAGCTACTTGAAGCGAATTACGTTATAAAGAAATTTTATAACCTCCTTTCACTCAATTTCACCTAATATTGAGTCCGTGAAATGTTTTATTTATTAGATTACTGAAGTTGGTAGCCTTATAAATATAGCCTTTCATACTCAAGAAATAGTTATTTGTTCGGTATTAAAACAATGCAATATTGCAAACAGCTGTGTAAAAAATAACACAGTCTAATTAAAAATTTATCTGCAATTCCGGTTTTTCTCTGACCAATTAAAATAAACTATCTCATAAATACTAGAACCATTGAATTTAAAACAGTAAAACAATTTTTAAAACAAGTGAAAACATTACAATTAACTACGGTAACAGTAGTTCCACAGTACTGAAACAGCCTTGTTGAAAATCACTGATAACATGCTGTTGGCCATGGATCGTAGTCAATGTACACTACTGACGTTATTTGACTTTAGCAAGGCTTTTGATACTGTGAACCATGATATCCTTCTCGCTAAGCTGAAACTTATAAAATTTTCAAATACACCACTGTCATGGATAAGATCATCATACCTTCAAGGTAGAAAGCAGTGTGTGTGTCATGACAACCTAACTTCTGACTGGGGACATGTCCCTTGTGGTGTTTCCCAGCGTTAATACTTGGTCCTCTTCCTTTTACAATTTACACAAATGACATTTCTGTTTTACATAAGGCCAAGTTTCATTCTTACGCTGATGATCTACAGATTTATGCTCATTTCAAAGTCAGCAGGTTGAATGAAACTGTGACTAAAATGAACGACGATATTGACAGAATTGTTCAGTGGGCAGCAAAGAATGGACTTAAACTAAACCCAGACAAAACAAAGCCAATGATACTAGGACACTCACGACTCCTCGGTAAAGTTGACATGAACAATGTACCGAACATTGTTGTCAATTGAACACTTTAGCCATACTATGACAAGGCCAAAAGTCTGGGTTTGACTATCACTAATACACTTGACTGGACTGATGAAGTAATGAATACCTGTAAAAGGGTATTTGCTGCTGTTCATACTGTGAAAAGATGCAACGACTTTTGCCTTTCCACGTCAAATTGATTTTGATCAAATCACTTGTCTTCCCACACTTAAATTACTGCAACATTGTAGTCAATGACATGACTGTGGCATAGGCCTCAAAATTACGAGCTCAAAATTATTGCATTCCATCTTTAACGAGATGACCGCGTCACACCTTTCTACATTCATTCATATTTATTAAAATTATCAGAAATCAGGCTGCTGCAAATAGTTACGATCACACATTCTGCAATCAAACTTGGAATCCCAAATTATCTTGCGATCAATTTCGAATTTTTGGATGAGAGAGGTGCAAAAATACCCGCTCTAATTCATCAACACTTCAAATTCCCCACCACAAAAAAAAAACTGTTTTCAACAAATCTTTCATAGTCACAGCTAGTCATCTTTGAAACTCCTTACCCTACATATTAAGATCCATAGAATCACGATCCCGGCTGACGGTTGCGCTGAAGGAGTATTACCTCAACCGGATGACCGTGGCTTGGCGGGATGGCATGCTCTAGGAGTAGGTACAGACACCATGCTGAATGTAGAATGAATGATTTTTTAATCAAACAAATTTTTATTATTTGTATCATAATTATTTAAAACCAGCTGAAGTATATTATGTTAAAAATTTACTCCTTGGTTTTTGTTTTAGAGGTTAACTGTAAGAGAGGGCCATGTAGTCCTAATGTTTGCCTCAATAAAGAAGCATTTTCCATTTCATTTCATTTCATTGCTGGACAATGGAGAGATGTGTTTAGGTGTAGGATGTCCCGTACCAATTTGTTTTCTACACATGAGTTAAAAATAATATTTTTAATAGCTCTCATTTATTTAAGGCTATTTCTTTGAACTAAAACCGTTAATATAAATATTTTTAAGCTGAACTTTTTCTTAGTAGGTAATACTAATTAACTTTACTTAACTTTGCCCTTTAAAACTTTTCCTTAACTAGTTAGTTGAAATCTAGATGTAGTTGAAGGACTGACTTTTTTACCATATGGATAAGCCTTTTTGTATTATTGTGAAGTGTCCTTAAAAAAAAGAAGTAGAAATAGAAATAAATAAATAAATTATCTTACCATGGGTAGTGTATAGATACAAATCCATTTATATAATTCTTGAAAACAATGATTAGTTTTATTTTATATTTTTCCATTATTCAAATATTTCCACATTTCTTCAGATATACGGGTGTCTTTAAAGTCCGACATCGTTTTAAGATATTTGTGTTTAAAAATTTAAAATGGCAGCCATGTTTAAAATATGCAGCAAAAAAATTTTATAGTGGTAATGGACATTGGTATCATAAAGGTCCATGTAAAATATGAATTTCCTACATCAATCTGTCACTGAAATAAAAATTATTAAGTGGAAACAAAAACCAAATGGCAGATATCTGGCTATGCCTATTAGGACATACCGTCATACGAACTTTTTTGCTTATTTTGACCCAATTAGCCATATTATGAAATTTGGTCATGTACTGTAAAGATACCCTGTTTAAAATATAGGTATTTTAAATAATTATGTAGAATGTTTGAACCTATAAAATTTTTAAAGTATAATACTACATTTTCAGCAGGCTTATTGTACTATTAATGTTTATTTTAGGGATGGAGGAGATTTTATTTCTAGTTCAAGACGAGACGATACGGGATTTTTTAACTCTCATAAAATTTTAATATGACATCAAATTGGGATTTTCCTTCTCGTACATAACGGGAAATGTTCGTTCAGAATTTTAATCTGACTTTGTAACATTGTTAAATTCTGATTTATGACAGATATTAAGAACAAATATTAAGTACCTCATTACAAATAACTCTTAAACATAGGCTAAGATATGGTGATAAGAGTAAGGATACAACATTGAAATTGCAAAATTTACCAGACTGAAACATCAGTCTTATTAGTTAAGTATTAATTACAATTGCAGTCTTTTCGTTTTGTTGTATCTTTTTTTGCTATATTCAGTTCAATATGTCTCACACTAGTCACGCTTAACAATTCTTCTCAATAATACAAAGTCAAAACAAAAATTATAACTTAGTAGGGCCATGATGACGGTCATAATCATAACCATAAACATAGAAAAAATTATTAGTTAAAACTAAACATTAAAAGTTTAAGTACATAAAACTTTGGGATGCAAAAGTACGAATTGGGAAAATAAAACACTTCGCTTTGCTTCAAAATCGTGTATTTCAGAACTAAACTGCTGGTAAAATAGGCCTAGCACTTTGAAAATTATCTATAACTACTATTTTTTATTTTATTCACAAAATATTTCTCGTCTTGAAAAATTTTGGGAAATAAAAATTTCATCCCGTTTAACAAGATTAAAAATTTCTTGAAAAATTCAAAAAAATTTGAGACTTGTCTATCCCTAGTTTATTTCCATTCTGAAGTTTGCTTACAGATTTTTCCTATTTTAAATATTCTCATGTTTGGGTTTTTAAATTTTAATAAAATTTACTTAAAACAATATTGGTTGAAACATCCACTAGTATAAACCAATTTATAATTTATAAGTAATTTAATCCTCTTTGATAATACTTTCGCAAAGAAAATCCAACAATCAAATTTCATACATCATCTTTTATAATATCCAAGTTGATCAGATCCCACGGTTGCCACGGTAACCACGACGGTTGGACCACAACCTTGTCCTTGGTCACCACATCCTACCTCGGCTTCCTGCGACGCTCAACGCTCGATATCCAGTGCCCAGGATGAAGCAGAGTTATCAGGAGCGGTACATCGAGCAGGACGACTCGTCCTTTCGAGCGTGCATTTGCACTCTTCTACTGCTCTTGGCGCTTTTCGGTATCACCTCTATTTTCCTGTGGAGGTTTCAGGAACAGCGATCTCTGGAGTCGTATAAGGTAAAATCTGCAGATTTTAAGTGTTTTTGTACCAACTAGGATTTTTCTAATTGAAATTTACTTAAATAATTTTTCTAAAGAACATCATTTCACACTACCAATTTTGTTTAACACCACCATATCCAATTTCTTAAAATTGTTAATTACATTCTAAGGATTTATAAAGCACAAAATAGGTTTGTTTGGTTACTGTAATAAAGTTGAATTTTTTCACTCAATTGTAATTAGAGAATATATCTAAAAAAAGTAATAGAATCTACCAGAGTACTAGAGATTTAAGTAAAATTCTAAAAATATGTTTCGATCATATTTCAAAACCTAAAATAACAACAATTTTGTAGCAAACTGATTTTAACCGTACCACTATACTTGTGAGAGTATTACAAACAAGCTTTTATTTCAACTGTTTGGTGGAATTTGTACAAACTTACAGTAATTTCTTGTTTATTATTTTTCTTTCTATTTTTTCTTTTTTTTTCAAGGTTTCATATCATCGACCCTCCTCAGATTCTTCCTCTTGGTCTGGGAAAATAATCAAGAATGACACGGAAACAACACCTCCTCCAACAACTGATAATACACATCTAACTCCAGAAACAAAAAAAGCTACTGAATATATCACGAAGGAAAATGAAGATTCCACAACCATCGTTAAGGAAAATCCATCAACACTTCATCATACTACAGATTTTGAAACTGGTGAGAGTGAAAAATATAGTTCTACAGAAGATGTATCATTAGCAGAGACAGTACACACTACCACTTCATTTGCAGAGAAGAGTGAAACTCAGGTGACAACTGAAAAGCTTGAACAGTTTAGGTCAGACTATAGTACGAGTTCAAAAGACTCTGATGAAACAATAGAACTTTTAACATACTCAAGCACAAAAGAAGACAGCTCTGTAATTTTTTCTTCTTTGTTAGATTCTACTGTGGCACCAAACACAGAATCAAGTTATGACCCATCTTCAATATTACTGGAGTCTTCTACTCTAAAACTATTTCAAAGACTTTTGGAAACAGATGAAATTACAGAATCAACTACAAGTGAACCAACTACGGAAAATATCAAGGAGTCTTATACAACCGAAGAGGAAATTACTACAATTGAAGTTTCCCAAACAACTTTAGCTGGTGAAACTATAGCGTTGAACAAAATTTCATCTATTGTTACAACTTATAACTTAACGACAGTGTCGAAAGCAGATGAAACATCTACAACCAGCACTACTGTGAGGACGACCCCAACACCGGCCAAAGTGACCTCTGCACCGCTGACGTGTCCTGAAATGTCATGCCCATCTCAGTCCTGTCCTGAGTGTCCCTTAGTGACCTGTCCCACAGTGGCCAGTACTACAACTACGATACCTACTACAACCGCAAAGCCGGGTAAGTTTAAAATTCTCCTGAACTATTTTTAATATGTTACAACTTGTATATAATGCCATTTTTGTACAACATAGATTTTAAGTTATGTCACGATTATAATTTATTTAACCCTCCATGAGATGCATCAAGGAAGTCACTTGAAACTAGATTTGTTATCAAAACAATACATATAGTAGTTTTGTTCGGCAATGCTGGTACTTAGTCCTTCACACCCTTACGTACCTCACGATCCTCTTTCAAGAGAACAACTAAGGCTATTCTTACCATTTCTACATCAGCTGATTGTTTCTTCAAGATTCATGTTTAAGTTGCTTTATGTGTCCTCAACCAAAGAGAGTTATCATATGTAAGTGAGATCGAAAATTAGGAATTTTGAAATTACTATTTGATCACGTTTTGGTTGAGTAGCCGTTCATAACCCTACAAACTTTCAACTATTTTACTACAGTAACCTACAAATTTAAGTTTGTTGTAGATAAAGTATTGAATGGAACAATTGTATAGAGCCTTCAAGATGAGATAACTAGAACATTCACCTGTGTCTAACTTACATCTCACTTATGGCTTAAAGATCTTTATAACACCATCGTTGCGCAAACTGCTATGAACCCTCCATCGTATGCTACGTGGAGGTTACCTCCGCACTTGTAAAAAATAAGTAAAAAACAAGAAAGCTTGTGTTCTGCAACCTTGCTGCTAAGATCGCTTTAATATCACTCTAGAGTAACTGTGTAATGCCCGGCTTTTGCGGTCACAGAAAATGTATTGACCTGGGGGTCAATTTTTCCCTAATCGTGGGACTCTCAGTATGGAGTTTTTTTTTTCAATTATGCTACATAAATAATGTTTTTAGTGTGATATTTTTTAAAAATTATTTATTTAGTTTGTGTATTGTTTATTATTAGCTAGAATTGAAAAAGAATGAGACTAAAAACTTTGTGAATCCATGCTTTATAAACACTTAGTACAAATTTAGATAACTAATTTGAAAAACAATTTTGAGTCACGAATTATTCAATTTAACATGTTCATACTTAATATACAGTTTTACAACAATATCAATGCGGTATTTAATCACAATCTTATTTCATAAGAATAATTTTTTTTCATTTTTTTAACGCGGAGGCTTGTGCCCGATGGAGGGTTAAAAAGCGTAATCGATAAAGAAATAATAGCATAACATTTAGGAGGGAAATCATCTGCTGTTGAATGTATGGTTCTGTGTTGACCAGATGTGCCGACGGTGTGCAAGAGCAGCCAGTGCTACGTGACAGCCGCAAGGATCCTGTCGCTGATGAATGTCACCGTCGACCCGTGTGAGGACTTCTACTCATATGCGTGTGGAGGGATACTGACCAGTCCCACACTGCTGGAGACTGACAAGGAGGAGGATGTGTGGAGGCGGATGGAAGGTGGGCGGAAAGAGATTCGGCAGAGTCCAGCTAATTCAAAATTCTTGAGACCAGACGCTGTTAAGTTTAGCAAATTTTCGGACTAGCTAGATATTATACATACTACAACTTAGGCCTACAGGTTCAGTTATGAGAAAATTACATAAATCCCACATAAGAAATCGTACCATTTAGTTTATAATATTTGATTGACTTTCTTGTACTGCAATAAAGTTTTAAGAGGTACAAACTCGTTATATTTTAGCAAGAAAGCGATGGTGATATCTGAAATTTATCTTAGGAAGATCCGATAATGCTCTCAAGTATTTTTGGGCTCATAAACAGGTGAAGTAGCAACCAAAAGGGGAAGATATTGATCTTAATTCAGAGTGCGAAGAGTTTGAGAGCTATATAGTCGTTTGTATGTGATAGAAGGTAAGTTACCACTTACCAGTTTATTGTTTTGTTGTTTCATGATAAACAACTATAAATGTTTCTTTTCAATGGGTAGTATGTAGGTACTTTTTAAAAAGTTTTTTTAGTTGAAACAAATTATTTTTGAAATTTTATTTAAAAATTGTACAAGACGAGTTGTTGCTAGTTGATACTCGACGAATACAGCTCCAATCTGAGCGCTAGGCAGATGGTGTAAAACTTGTATGAAATGAAAATAAAATACCGTACAAACATAATTAAATAAACTAATTGTCAGTCCCTAATACTCTGAATGAAAACTGCATGTTAATAAACAATATCCAATTTCGTCTGTCATCGTTGTATTTGAATTTGAAAGTAAACTGATTAGTAAACAGAAAAACAAAATAAATTAAAATGACAGGAGAGAAACAGGTTATTATTATGAAGACAGCCGTTAGTTTTCATAAAATGAATCATATGTTAGAAATTTACTAAATTTTGTCTTATATTTAAAATACATGGAAAGTCCAATGGGGCGAAGTGCATTGAACTGAGGGTGGCAAAAATTATTCCATGACGTGTACAGGTGTCCTATAATTTGACACCTCAATCATCAAAATTGGCCCATAAATAAAAGAGTTTTGCTTCTCACAAGAAATTCCTTAAGGAATTAGTAAGATAGATAATTATGTTTGATTGACAAATTGTTGAAAGTTTTTCATTCTTTGTGCTTTTAGGAGCTGTAAAAAATATTTCTTCGACCAGTTCTAGTTCGTATCAAAATCTAAGGAGCTTTTATAACGGATGTGTCAACTATGACAAGTTGGTGACAATGGACGAGCGAAAAAAGCAAGGTAAATTAGTAATTGTAATATAATTCTCTTTTTTCAGGAAATATTAATTCACATTTACATACCCAAACAATAAATATTCCTACTACTTGAATTTACCTACATGTAACATAACAAAGAGATGATTTTATTTAATAACTTATAATTGCAGGTCGCAAGATTTTAGACGATGTTGCCAAATTTGCCGATGCCTCAAGCACTCCAGATAATGACTTCACTGAACTCCTTATACGGTTGTTTCAGCATGGCAGGTAAGTAAAATTCTATAATTTTCATTAGTAAAGAATTTTTCATCATAATTTCGTTCATTGAATGAAACCAATTTATTACAAACAACATGCGATGAAATATCCCAAACCAAGCCCAAAGTATATTGATTAATTTTTAAGATGAGCTCGTTTGCTTTGCTCATCTATGCCTCCATGATTAATTTGTTCCTTCTCTCCCTCAAACCTGGACAATTTCAAAACCAGATGGGTGGAGCACTTGCATGGATTTAACAGATTTTTGCCTGTGTTTTTTTAATGAATGCTATTGTACTGACATATAATAGAAAACATAGTCTTGGTTCATTTATAACAGAAATAATGAAATAATATAATGTTTTCTTCAATTTAAAGATTCATAGATTGATGTTTTCTTGTAAAATAGTCCATGAATTATGTAAATTTTTTATTGAAAGTTAACAATGCTTCATCCACTAAATCTTTAATACTCAAAGCAAATTAAAATAAAGTTGTAAACAAAATGGATATCATTAAAAATTTATGCTAGTTTAAGGACAAGAAAAGTTCACTAACTTTATGTATATATTATTTTCAACATTAAACACTTAATTTGCAAAAATAGTTTAAAAATTTAAATTTGATTTCCAAATTTGTTTCACATTGGCAGAAATGCTACTAGAAAGATTTACATATGTTATTCTAGAAACTGTAACAATGAAAGTTCATTTTCTATGCATACATTTACATTTACAGTATACATTTTCGGTGCTAAGCATGAACTCCCCTGCTTTGTATTACCTACATGCGACAAAAATATATTATAAATTGTCCTTAACTTCTAGAAATGTAAAGTTAACTTGTTTGCTTTTGAAAATTAAATACAAATCATCCAGCCGGAATTAACCAGGACCGTATCCTGTTCGGTTGAGCAAATTTTGGGAATAGACAGAATCTATCCATGATGCAATATACCAATCACTCCCACCATCTTCTGAAACGCAATATTACCGGATCTTAATGATGATCAGACCCAAGCAAAGCGTTTTCTAGCAACGGAATCTTGCTCAATAGTGTAGTATAACTATGGCACCTTGTAATAAATTAGCAACAACACTCTAACAACGGATACGCAGTCACATCATGATTGCATCTAATAACTTTAAGTTGCGTTGTTTAATTTCTACAGTCGGGATATCAGCTGTTATTAAGTAAAGAAAAAAATTTATATTTTCAAGACAAAATTTGTTTGAATTAGGTGGGGCTTAGGGATAACGGAGTTAGAAATAGCAGGACTGTGTTGTACATCATAAATTTGTTATGAATCAAATAGGGATGGACAAGATTGGCTTTTTAGTTCGAGACGAGACAGGATTTTTTTAATTCTCATAAAATTTCAAGACAAGATCAAGACGGGATTACCCCTCTCGTATGGAAATGTGCGTTCGGGATTTTAGTCTGATTTTGTAACATTTTTAAATCCTGATTTATGACATATAATTTATAAAAAATGTAAATTTTAACAGGCAACTCTGATTTCCAACTTATATTTAGAACCTTATTAAGTGACTTATTACAAATAACACAAACATAGGCTAAGATATGGCGATAAGAGTTAGGATACAACATTGAAATTGCAAAATTTATCAGACTGAAACACCAGACTTATTAGACTTATTAGTTAAATATTAAATTACAATTTCAGTCTTGTCCTTTTTGTGTGGCTTGTGTTTTGCTATATTCATTTAAATATGTCTCACTCTAGTCACACTTAACAATACTTCTCAAAAATACGATGACTAAAAAAGAAATCATACTAAATGATGGTTACATTCATAACTCTAAACATAGACATAAATGATCAACAAAAACTAAAAAAAAACTTTTAAGTATGTAAAAATTTGGAATGTAAATATTAAAAATAAAACACTTTACCTTGCTTCAAAATCATGAATTTTAGTATTAATTTGATGGTAAATTAGGCCTAGCAATTCGTAGATTATTATAGACTCCCTGTTTTTTTAACGTTATTCACAAAATATTTCTTGTCCAAAAAAAATCTTGACGATAAAAATTCCCGTCTCCCTTAACAAGATTAAAAATTTCTTGAAAAATTCAAGAATTTCCAGACTTGTCCATTAATATAATCAAAGTAAGTATTCTCATATGCTCATCCCTGTATTACCCATTGGTTAATCTCTTATCACTAATGACCTCTGCATCTTTAGTAAACCGTTGTTTGACCTGAGACTGGATGTAGACTCTTCCAACTCGTCGCAGTTTCAACTGGTTGTGACCGTTCCGGACTGGCTGACGTCACTCTTCTACGACAGGACCAAGCGATGTAAACCGTCCACCGTCCCCGCAGCTCTGCTGACGGCTTACGAGGACTACAAACACTGCATGGTAACAACATTCATCTGTTTCACACAGTTTTACCAAGAAATTGGTTTTTAAACGACAGTGAGCTAAAAAAAGAAAAAAAAAACTTTTGGTGGAAATGGTATAATCTCTTCTTGTCTTACCAAATTGTCAGTCTTAGTCAGTGATTAGAGAGAGTTTAAATCAAAATTTATTCAAATTACTGCTTTTCTAAAAACCCATAGAAAGAGAATTCCTGTAGTATGAAGAAAGTAATTTAAAACTAGCAATAGGTTTACAATGTGAAATAATTGTTTGCCCAGTTGTGTGTTATCTGAAGATCTGTAGTTTTTTTTTTTTTTTTTTTTTTTGGTATTGAAGTTCGACACATTTAAAAATTAAATTAAGGCACATTAAAGTAGTCTTAAATAAAATTTTGGAATAGTTTATGGCACAGAATGGGAGCAATGTTGAGTTCACAAAGACCTTTTGTTTCAAAACCTATAATGGATCGAAAATAGAAAAAGTTTTGTTGTGCTACTGTGAACTGAAATATGAGTCAATATTTGTACTTTCATTTTCCAAAAGTAAACACTGAATTACTATTTATCTTGTTGTAATTTTGTACATCCTAGTGAGGGACCGCGTTAAATTGGATGGCGACAAACCTGGATGATTTTTTTTATTAGCTTTGTCGGGTGCATCATGCTTCAAGCCTGGACTGTTTTTATAAACATCGAACCTTGTCACTTGACGTACCTAACAAATCTGGACCGATTGAAAATAGTCCTAGCTTGAGGCCTGATGTACCTGCCAAAGCAGGACCGATTAAAAATGTCCAGGTTTGACACCTGACACACTCGACAAAGTTCGAGTTTTCTCTCTTACCTCTCTTTATGCACCTGATTGCACTGTCTAACTTGTCTGTCCTATTGGGCCATGCCCCCTGCTAGGCCACTCCTCCATTATTATTTACGAACACTCACACACCTGTCAAATATGAAACCTTACTTCTCATCTCGCGTTGAGGCCCAATTTTTATAATTTTGATGTCTTGCTAGCTCACACTCTCAATACCTCATTGTTAATTTTTATGTCACAATAGTAATAAATGTGTAGATTTGTACAGAACATATATTTAGAAGATCAACATCGCCAGACCATGCCTTCCGTTGAAAACTCATTCAAAGTAAAATTCATTGAGTTATTAACGGTTTCTTTACCTGTACTATAAGCCTAAATATGTACTGAATATTAAATACAACAATTTTTAAACCAAATTACTCACTCAAAGCGTTCAGATCATTAGAAATCAATCATTAACTATTAACTAATCAAGTATATATCTAATATCTTGCTCACAAGAGCGCTTAAATACGCAGAGTAGTTATGGTGGGCCCGCTACACACAAGGGTTTGTGTGTGTATCGTTTCACATTTTTCAGTACTGTCATTCACTTGCTTCTATTTTGTTTTTAACTTATGATCATCTATTATATAATTAACCAGAATCAAAACCAATCAGAATAGTTTTTTTTTTTTTTTTTTTTTTATCAACAAATGTTTTAGAATGCAATTAAATAAAAATCATTTCTCATACTGTATTAATCGTATGGAGGAAAAAAATCTTTAAGAACTGCCCTTTTTTTGCAGTAGAAATATGTAAAACCCAAAACCTCAGCGCAAAACTAAAGCCATTATTTTGACATCTCAAATGTTAAACTCAGCGAGGAATCAAGGGAAGAGTTGTGTTCACAAAAACCTCTTCACTTATATATAGAGACTTTTTTAATTAATTAATAGCATTTTAGGTTGGCTATGCTATACAACACAGTTTTAGTAACACCATAGTATAAGCCTGAATTAGCAACTCGGACTGATTGAGCGGTTCTTACAACAACAATGGCTACCTTCTTTTGTCTATAATTCCCAAAATCCAAACCCCACTATTAGACAGATGGCCAGCAAATAGGCCACGTCAAGCTTGTAATTTATGAGAGGTATTAGTACAGTCTTTTTAAAAATTTAAAACGGCCAGGCTTGACGCCTAATGCACCCTAAAAGGTTGGACTGATTTAAAACTGTCTAGATTTGTCGCCTTCCAACTTATTAGCTGTCCAACTTTGACAGCCCGTGACTTTTAAAAGAGTCCAGGCTTGACGTTGTCTGACTTTGAGCGTCCCTCTAGTGAGCCAATCAGAGGAGGTATAAACCGCGATTTAACGTAGGGTTCTTAATCAGTCTAAGAGAATCTTAACTTCTCTGCATAACTTTGTTTACATGATCAGTTGAAGTGGGGTAATAAATGTTAACATTTGATTTTACTGTTACAGGGGAATTTTTCAGAGTTCATGGACACTACACAGAAAGCTCTAGAGTTTTTTGGCGTTTTCGATTATTTGCCAGCTTACAACGCCTCCCAGCTAATCCAAGAAATCAGAATGTCCTTGGAGTTTGATGTTCTAGAATTACTAAGGGTTTGTAGTTATTTTGAATTTTTGGAATTTTTCTTCTAAAATTATTCCCTGGGAAAATAATTTACACCCTTTAAAATCTTAAACTCTAACTTTTTATAGCTTTTTATTTAGTTTAAACCTTTTTGATGTTTTCACTGGAATTAATCTGTATAAAAACTGCTTCAAATAATCTCTTTTCTGTTTGCTTACAATTTATTTCTAAGTTCATTGGCTTTTTACTTATAAACAATAATAATATTAAAGTTATAAAAAATCTAAATCAACATGTTTTAAGGTGATTTGTTTATTGATTTCAGGAATATCCATCACCTGATGTAGTAAACAAGGACACTCAATCCAAGACCTACAAACTCACTCCGAAAATTCAGCTGGAGACTGAGTTACCAATGGTAAAATCAACTTGTATTATAACTCCTCCTTGTATGAGTATGAGTTGAATTGTATGAGAACTCCTCCTACAATTCTCAACCGATTTTCATGTTTTTGGTGTCGTTGGTTAGAGCTTCGTCTGTAGTTGTTTCCCCCAAAAATTGATGAGAATCGGACTTAAATAAGGGCGCTATCCACAAATTAAATTTTCCCATTAGAATAACATTGAGATTGGTTTGAGCATTTTAAACATCTGTTAACGTACAGCTGTAGTTTTTGGTGATCACTGATATTCATAATAATGGATTGGTCGTATTTCATTGATTTAGAACTAAATGTAACTTTTGTATTGTATCAAAATAAACTGCTCGATGTTGAGCAACACGTGCACTAGTTACTGCTTAAATAGTAATCTTAGTGGAACTTGGATAATTTGAAACTCAAGGACCAGTTGAAAAAAATTGAACTATAAAAAAAATTTGAATTATGGAAGTTCTTAATAAATAGTGCCAAAAAATGCCCTACTGAGAGCCTAAAAAGGGCCTGCTGAGGCCATGCAGGTTTATACTATCATGGCAATTATACAAACAAACCAACCGTTTTACTTTACTATTTGTTTTTACTGGATGAACTATGAACTTTATTAACAAAATTAATTTAGTAGAACTGTCTCAGTTACTAGTTTAGTCTATAAAATATAATTATATAGAATAATTATTTAAATGCAATGCGGGGGTCTCTCAAATGTTAAATAAAATAAAACAAGCATTTGTCCGCAGATTGCTTGGAGCTTCCTTTTCTCCAGTCTGATCAGCGTTGAAGTCTCTGATGCAGCCAATATTCAGGTTTACTTTATGGATTACCTGAAGAAGTTCTTCGGGCAGCTGCAAACCAAAGGTGTCAGGTAACGAACATAAAATAATTTTAGAATCAATATTGCAATAAATTACTTCATAAAAACTGCTTATACTACTATCTCATGAATACTGTTCTGATCGAATATCAGTTTTAAATAACTTAAATATAAATTCCAGTATTTTCATTGCTACACCCTTTGACCTTTGAGGTATACAACCTTACCATATCAATGCTTATAGTATTTTGCAATGATGATATGACAGTTCAGTTCAGACATAATTGATGATAAGATTTCAGTCATCAGAAAGGGGATGGACGTGAAGGTAAAGAAACGTTTTGTTTTAAATATCGAGTCCGTCCACAATAATTACCAACAATGCGAACATGACAGTCCAATTTTTCCAATCCATTAGAATTGTTTTGGCATCCCAAGAATGGAAACCTTGACCTCTTAGAAGTGCGTTCACAAAAATGATTAGCTTGATGGGGCGAATGTTGTTCATTATAAATGATGAATCACGTATTTGATATTAAGATATTTTTAGATATTTTATTTGAAACACCGACGCACTCTGTGGTGCGTATTTTAAGGTGAGTATGACTGAAGGGAATTTGTACAATCCCACAGGCCACAAGCCACTGGCCACGGATACCTTAAACTCCAAACAAATCCGATGAAATACTTTCTATTAACAAATAAATAAACGGTATCAGTTAACTGACACATACTTTCTCCCAACAATATAAAAAAGGTCTTAAAAGCTCCAAACATTAATGTCTTGATGACTCAGTCGGATAACTACCAGCTGAGCAGCGCTCGTTTGACCCCACGCGCGTCTGTGACTTTTAACAACGTACTGCGTTTACCGCTAAACGAAAAATTGAATTTTCTCCGCAACCACTTGACGTAGAGCAATAATTCAAAATACTGGATTATTTAGTTTTTTGAGCTTGATTTAATGGTGATAAGTAAAATTTATTTCAAGGCAACAGTTATTTTGAAAATTCAAAAAATTGAATTTTGAAACACTTTTTACTCCATAACTTTTTAACGCGCATTTTCTCGGAGATGCGGGTGGTGTCATTTTATTCACCATTTTAAGCTTAATAAACCACAAAATTTTAATCAAAATCGTTAGAGCCGTTTTTGAGAAATTTTGATTTTTGACGATTTTTGACGGTTTTTGGGGGTAAACTACCCTTAAAAATCAAAAATTCAAAAAAATGGAAAAAACGCCTGGAATTATCGTGGGTTTGGACCTATGTACCAAATTTCACCAAAATCGGACCATTGGGGCATTCTCTAGCTCTGTATACATCCAGACACACACACGGACACACACACACACAGACATCACTCCGAAAACCACTTTTTTGGACTCAGGGGGAACCAAAATGGATAAATCCACCAACAACTCAAATTCGATAATTTTGACGAAAACAATACTTTCTCCATATACTATGGTATAGGGGGAGAAAGTAAAAGTAAACAAGATAACTGATTATACATTTAGTATAATGTTGAAAGAATGGTCTCATTGAGGTGTCAACGTTTTGTCGTCACCACTTAACCTCCTGTCTGATTTTACCCAGTTTTTTCATGTTGAGACAGGACTGTGCACAACTCTTTGCTAGCGATGTTCGCTCATGACCTCTACACGGACCTGGTGTTGACTCACGAGACCTGTGCTAGAGAGCGTTACTGCCTGCAAGTCACTGCGAAGCTCATGCCTGTCGTCTCTTCCAACCTCTACTTGGAGAGCTTCCCTGTCCATGCGGATAGAGAGCTGAGGAAACAGGTGCGACAACTGGTTTTGACTAAAATCCTGTGGAAATAATTATACAGTAGAGTTAATTTGTTCCTTTCAACAGGTCACCTCGGGACCAGACGACGGCCGGATAATAAATTGGCCACTAAACCGATGTATGTTACCAGTATGTTGTTGAGTCCCTCATATTCCACGCCTCCCCAGGCAATTCAACTGTACCTTAGAGTCCAGCCCAAACTAAACGTCACGTTACAGACTCACAAACTTATTTAAAAAATTGTAATACTACATAAATAAATAAATAAAAAAAAAAAAATAGTACTGCCTAGGCAAGTTATATCACAGAGAATACCGAAATATGTAACAACAGATTGCAATGGAGTACTTATTTTTCCAAAAAAGTTATTCAAAATAAAGAAGGAAAAAAGAAAACCCAACCTCTTCTGTCCCCGCAGTTGGCCAGTTCTCACTATTTTTCTCCCTTCCTATGTACTTTTGATTATTTATTTTTTAATTGAAGTGTTTAGAAAATGTACAATTATAAGTGCCAGACAATGAAATTCATACATTTGTGAAAAATCCTAAAAAATGCTATAATAGTAGGGGTTACGGTCGAGTAGAGCGTTGATAACTGTTACCATACGCTATTAATATGCAATAAAGCACTGATTGTAAAATATGAGCAGAGATTTTAATTCTGAATGTATTTTTGTTTTTGTGTTACAAACTGACTATTAATTTTGTCATTTGTTAGTTGTTTACTTTCACGAGAACAATGGAACATGAAGTAAACTATTCCTTATCTGAATCCTAAGAATGAATTAAAGATAATTAGGTTTAGTGATCTTCCGGAAAGAAGGTAAACAAAGGCATTCACTTCCAGTTGTGTTTACTTTTGTCCAGAGAAGTTTACGATGATTGTTCACTTGGGATGTCTAAAACTTATATGATATAAAATTGATTTGACAGATTAGTACAAAACTATGTATTCAGCAAAACAAGACAGGTTAAATCAATGTTATTTCTTATTAATGGCCGGTTAAAAAGAAGTCATTAGCCTACTATGTGACAGGGTAGACCAGTTAAAGCGGATGCCGGTCAAAAGGTAGCTGGCGAAAAGGGACTTTACTGTATAAGTTAAGTACTTAACTTGAAAAAGAGTCCCCAAAACTATTTGTTTGTCTGAAATGATGAGCTTCTCCACGAATATAAATATATCACGTAAGCCAGTCTGTCAAAGTGTGGTTGGGTTTGTGAAATTTCTGGGCTATAAAAAAAGGTTAAAAACAACAAATTGTAAATTTTAATCATGCAGATTTATCTCTTTAGAGCACCAAAGTTTATAAATGCCTGTAACTTATACATAAAATATTTATTGGAAAAGTTCAAACATCAGGTCATGCTTGTCAAAGCCATCTATAGTCTAAACCTTGACTAAAAATCCTCTTTTTGTCATATCAGGGTGTGAGTTAACCGGACTGACAATTGAAGCGTTTGCATTTAAAGAGCGTTAAAAAGTGTTTAAAGAGTTTGCAGGACTCTACTATATTAAAAGCTGTGTACAAACTGTTATTCCAACTTGTAAGAAAAATTTATTATTAGTATGGAAAACATGTGCATAAGTCATTACACTCAAACTGTACAAAAGAGGATTAAATTATTGCGTTATGCTAGAAAACAATTTTGCCATGTATGTTTTATCTGGTTTTACAAGGTTGTCCAGGTTTACCAACAACTGGAAGCAGCCATGGAAGACAAGATATCGAAAGCAACTTGGCTCGACGAGAAGACAGCAAATGAAATCTCCAAGAAACTAAAGTTCATGTCAATACAGTTACCCAGGAAGTTCAACGATTCTATTCTCAATTCAAGTTTGGGAGAGGTGAGGAACTCAATATTTTGGCAGACTTAAAATATCTAAAATTTTAAATATTTTTATATTTAAGTTTCATTTCGTATAGTAAACATAAGTCATGCTTATGCTTGGCTGAAGTTTTAATTCACACTTTCTAATGATTTTCATCAATAGGCTGTTAATCTATCTTGTTATTTCTATAAGGGTTTCGTCTGTTATGTCCCTTTTTCTCTCGACCTACTGAACCAATTTTTAAGATTGAAGTGTCATTTTAAAGCTTAGGATTTAGCTCGTAGACGAATCGTAATTAAAAAGGTCATATCGTTTCAGGCTTCGCCCCCCTCGCCTTTGGTTTATTTCTAGAGGGCGCTTTAAAATGTTGACCAACTTTCATTGTACGATGTTTATAAATGTGAATTGTAACTTAACATCTAATTACTTTCAGACAAATTTTCAAGTCAGATTTTAAACAAAAATATAAATAGAATTTAAATCTAGAAAATTTATAACAACAACATTTTGCACCGATAAAAACAAAATCACTGCGAGTGTTATTACTGCCGAGACATTGTCAGGTTATAGAATGTGTCAGGCCAAAAAGTGTTTTACTCTCAAGATTATATTGTTTGTTTATAAAGAAGAATATTTTTACAACCCTAAATTCAAACAATAATGATGGTAGATTGTTTTCACTTAAGTATGGCACTGTTTTACTAGAATAACCCTTTGGCTGTTGTAACTAAACTTGATGAAACGTTGCAGTGTAGCCTGGAAGGGCAGCAGTACTTGAATGACTCGGTCTGTCTGATCAAACATTTGCAAACCCAGCTTTATTCTCGATACAGTTTGGACCCCCATTCCGCTCATGCCATGTAAGTTGGGTTTTAAACTCAGGTAACTTTTCAACACATCAGTTTAAACATAACAATTAGTACATCATAAAGATGGAGTGTGTACCTTAGCTTTTAGTTTTGGTCTCAAAATTCAGATTATGTAATAGCGTCTATGATTACGTTACTTATTGTGCTTGCCATAAATAAGTGCTTTTTTCTTTACAACAAATGTCAAATCGCCTTATTTTATAAAAAAAAAATAAAAAAATAAAAAAATAAAAAAAAAAAAAAAAAAAAAAAAAACACCCAGAAATAACAAACATCTGAAAAATAATATCAAATAGCTGTTTTCATTCATCCAATCAGCTCAACCTTTAACTATAAAGTAAATTGAAGTGTTAATGCTGTATTTAAAAGGTGGTAAAATTATGTTTTCAAGAGGAAGGTAATTTTAATACATAGGCCTAACTTATTTATTTCAGAATCAAAATTTATACTTCAGTTTTTCACTATAAAATTCTTTGATATTTTCTAGGTGGCCCCACTTTCTGACTGCATTTTCAACAAAAACTGCCTTTATCTATGGATTGAACACTTTTAGTAAGTATAATAATTTATTTAAAATTAAAATAAAATTTGACTTTACAGTAAAAATAAATTGATATTTTGACTGTGTTGTGAAGTTAAATAAAATATATCTGCTAATTTTAAAAATCATCAATTTATATTTGAGTTTTCTTTTGTACTTTAACCTTGGAGTTTCATATCTTTAGTGAAATCTTTTTGTCCTTATAGTTCACAATTCATTTACACATATATGTCAATTCTCTATATACAATATATTACCAGTAATTTGCCCGAAGTAGCAGACGAATGGCCCTAGCCATTGGTCAACTACAGTCATCTTCATGTGTGCAACCCCAGAACGCCAAAAATGTGATAAACTTTACGAAAATACTTGTTTCGCTTAGGCATGATCTTTGGAGGTGTCAAACTACATTGATAAATAAGGTTTGTAAGGGAGACTTTACTGCATTGTATATTGCATATTCATTATTAGTTCACAACTTTATCTGAATTTCTGTTAACTCTCTCGCTATTCCAGTGATCCCGCTGGCCGTCATCGGGCCAGTCTACGACCCTCAGATGCCGAAACATGTCGTAATGGCTACGCTGGGGAACGTGCTGGCAAGAGGCATCGGCCACAACTTCGACCACACCGGTGAGTTTGGTGTGCTTGGTGTCACTGTTGGGAGATGTAATTAGGTTGACAGCTCTTTCATCTTCTAACGGAGATTCTATTTTTTAGTTTCTTGTGAGAGTGAATGTGTAACTTTTTCAACAATGTATTGTAGAGTTGTCAACTTAAGTATTTTAACCGTACAATTAATAAATATTTCAAAGATGTTAAATCCTCTACCATCTAGGATTCTAACAGTATAGCACCAGTATTATCCACCATCTGTTTCAATTGACAGGTGTGAAGTTCGTGGCCGGAGGCAAGATCGGGATGATGTTGTCGGAAGCCACGAACCCCACCTACGAGACGGTTGTGGAGAACAGCAACATGCAGTTCAGCTGGACCAAGTCCTACCGGGAACAGGGCAAAATATACTCTTACCTGGTATGTAAATGATATACTGCCCTGAGGAAGTAATTGCTTTATTTTTATTTATTTATTTTTTTATGTTTAGTGTCTAATCATGCCCTTACATGCAGTGTTTGCCTGGGCTGTATACTTGTCAATGACAATCCTTATTTCTATTCCTAATCTATGTACACATATGATTCACCATCTGGGAGATACTGACAAACACTTTAATGTTTCATGTTACTTATGTTTATATTTAGTTCAGGCTCTATATAGGTTGAGCATGCATGGAATGTCTCATCAAGTTTTGACTTTTGGTTATTCTTGGGGACATCTACAAGATAAAATATCGATTTTGCCACCTTTTCAGCGTTGGTACGACAAAAATTGGAGACGCTTTTTAGAAGAAGTCTCGGGAGAACTGTTTAGGCATATATGTCATGTTAAATATAATGTTAAAGTTAAAGGTCTTTGAATGTAGAGCAAAACACCACAAGCTGAATATAAAAAGGTCAAATATGTTGCAAGTTAATACATTCTAAAATTTTGGTAGGTTGATTGTAATAAAAATTTGACTGCTTGATATTTCTGGGTCAGTCGTCGATTTGAGGTAGAGTTTGTGGGAATGTCCTCTACTAAGCAAGACCCTTGAGCAAAATACAGAAACACCCCCATCCTATTTCCAATCTAATCCCATCTACTTTCCAATGGCTGTTATTATTTAATCAACAAAATATTTGGTTTTATAAGTCATTAATGTATTAAAGTTATGTAAAAATACTTTAAATTATTGATTTTATCACTATTCCATACAAGAAAATATAGTATCATTATATAATACATGTATTCACATAAATTAACTCTTTCGCGGCGGCATGGGAGCGATCGCTACCACGCGGAACCCTAATGCCATCCTGATGGGTGCCATCGCTCCCAAGCTGCACTGCATTACAATATGATTTATTTTTAAGTAAGGATCTGAGCTAGAAATCTGAAACTTTGCACAGCACTGCTCAATAGTATAATGTATTTCGGAACCACGTGGGTTTTACTGGGCAGTGCTGCTGGGGTGGCGTTTTTGTAACCAACCACCAGCAGACACCTCAGTATCAAGTCGGAGCCATTGCGGACGGGTTTTATCGCTGTTTATCACTGTTTAGGTGTTTGTAGTGTATATTTCTCTTGTGAAATGTCAGACCCTGATGATCCTGACTGACGGGGAAGGTAGTGGGACATCAAGTGGCTGGGTAGCTGAGTGGTTATAGTGCTCACCTTTGAATCCAAAGGTTGCCGGTTCGATCCTGAGGAAAGTTAGTAGCTTTTTAAAGGATAGATTCCGGACCCCGTTGCCATTTGTCATTGGGCTATTAATTAATGATGCTTTCTAACAACTGGTTGATGTTAGATAGTAACAAGACTGGGGTTTGGACCGTTCCCCGTCAAAACATAAAAAAAATGCCACTGGTGTAGAAAGACACAAAATACAAAAAATACAAGTGACGATTTTTTTTTGTCTGTTTCAAATAATTTAATATTATTGTGTTTTAGTAATAAGTAAAAAAATAACTGTATACTTTGTAAACAAAGCCAGTATTATTTATTATTCAACCCATCATTAGTGCGATCCTAATGCCAGGTGCTGATGGGTGCAATCACTCCCATGGAAGTATTCGTCAATTTTCAAACCTCAAAGCGGGATGAAAGCATACAAAAGCCTATCAAAGGAATAATATATAAAATTAAGTGTTTTTACTATTTTTACTTTCAGGATGGTGACGAGGCTCGAGCAAAAACCTCGCCGCCGCGAACGTGTTAAAAACATTAATTACATATAATCAAGTTAATTACAGACTAATTAATTTTAAGAAGAGTAAAATCAATTAATACAGAGACCTTTAAGAAGAACACATCTTATGGCTTTCATTCTGCCAGTTTTGATAATTGGGCAACTAACTCATCACGAGTGTTTTTACAGCTTGACCCAGAACTCACTCTGAACGAGCGTCTCTCTGACATCACGGCCGTTAACCTGTCCCTGTCAACCGTACTGGGAACTCGGGACTCTGTGCTGCCTTGGGCACCCTTCCCCTCGGAACAGACATTCTTCCTGGCTCTTGCTCAGGTACGATTCTGAATGCATTTACTATGAGTTGTTATTCATTTTGTGTCTTGTGTCGATTTGAACTCTAACGTATGTGCATAAAAGTATATTTACATTTGACATAAAAGGGAAATCCCTCACTCCCACTTGTCTAACCACAGCTCGACGTTTATTACAAGATAAGGATTTAGAACGTCCCCTACAAAAACGTTTAAAATGTCTCAATCATCAAAAAGATACAAAAGCTCAAAATTCTCTAGCTTCCCATTATGTTGGAGTGTTGAAAGTTAAGTGTCACTGATTATTTTGGATTCCAAATAGGGAAGTTTTTAGTTATTTTCAGTTTTTTGTCGTGATCCAAATTTAGAGCTCTGTGACACTGGCTTTGAAATTTCCCATGTAAATCTTATCAATACAATAATGTAAATCTTATCTGGTTTAATAAACCAGATAATAAATTAAACTAATAAAATTTATTTAGAATCTATACAGTTCACACACTTATTATGACTTGATTAATAAACTTTACTAATAAACTGTGCTGGGAGGCGAGTGAGCAGAGCAAACAAGCTTTGGATCCTGAGGTTACAGAGCAGAGAGTAAATGAGCTGACCCTGGAGAGGAGTGTAAGGAATGAACTTGCTATCACAGGACTGAGTGAGTGAAGTGGACAGGCCAATCCTGAAATGAAATGAAATGCAAGCGAGTGAGCAGAGCGAACAAGCTTTGGATCCTGAGGTTACAGAGCAGAGAGTAAATGAGCTGACCCTGGAGAGGAGTGTAAGGAATGAACTTGCTATCACAGGACTGAGTGAGTGAAGTGGACAGGCCAATCCTGAAATGAAATGAAATGCAAGCGAGTGAGCAGAGCGAACAAGCTTTGGATCCTGAGGTTACAGAGCAGAGAGTAAATGAGCTGACCCTGGAGAGGAGTGTAAGGAATGAACTTGCTATCACAGGACTGAGTGAGTGAAGTGGACAGGCCAATCCTGAAATGAAATGAAATGCAAGCGAGTGAGCAGAGCGAACAAGCTTTGGATCCTGAGGTTACAGAGCAGAGAGTAAATGAGCTGACCCTGGAGAGGAGTGTAAGGAATGAACTTGCTATCACAGGACTGAGTGAGTGAAGTGGACAGGCCAATCCTGAAATGAAATGAAATGCAAGCGAGTGAGCAGAGCGAACAAGCTTTGGATCCTGAGGTTACAGAGCAGAGAGTAAATGAGCTGACCCTGGAGAGGAGTGTAAGGAATGAACTTGCTATCACAGGACTGAGTGAGTGAAGTGGACAGGCCAATCCTGAAATGAAATGAAATGCAAGCGAGTGAGCAGAGCAAACAAGCTTTGGATCCTGAGGTTTCAGAGCAGAGAGTAAATGAGCTGACCCTGGAGAGGAGTGTAAGGAATGAACTTGCTATCACAGGACTGAGTGAGTGAAGTGGACAGGCCAATCCTGAAATGAAATGAAATGCAAGCGAGTGAGCAGAGCGAACAAGCTTTGGATCCTGAGGTTACAGAGCAGAGAGTAAATGAGCTGACCCTGGAGAGGAGTGTAAGGAATGAACTTGCTATCACAGGACTGAGTGAGTGAAGTGGACAGGCCAATCCTGAAATGAAATGAAATGCAAGCGAGTGAGCAGAGCAAACAAGCTTTGGATCCTGAGGTTACAGAGCAGAGAGTAAATGAGCTGACCCTGGAGAGGAGTGTAAGGAATGAACTTGCTATCACAGGACTGAGTGAGTGAAGTGGACAGGCCAATCCTGAAATGAAATGAAATGCAAGCGAGTGAGCAGAGCGAACAAGCTTTGGATCCTGAGGTTACAGAGCAGAGAGTAAATGAGCTGACCCTGGAGAGGAGTGTAAGGAATGAACTTGCTATCACAGGACTGAGTGAGTGAAGTGGACAGGCCAATCCTGAAATGAAATGAAATGCAAGCGAGTGAGCAGAGCGAACAAGCTTTGGATCCTGAGGTTACAGAGCAGAGAGTAAATGAGCTGACCCTGGAGAGGAGTGTAAGGAATGAACTTGCTATCACAGGACTGAGTGAGTGAAGTGGACAGGCCAATCCTGAAATGAAATGAAATGCAAGCGAGTGAGCAGAGCGAACAAGCTTTGGATCCTGAGGTTACAGAGCAGAGAGTAAATGAGCTGACCCTGGAGAGGAGTGTAAGGAATGAACTTGCTATCACAGGACTGAGTGAGTGAAGTGGACAGGCCAATCCTGAAATGAAATGAAATGCAAGCGAGTGAGCAGAGCGAACAAGCTTTGGATCCTGAGGTTACAGAGCAGAGAGTAAATGAGCTGACCCTGGAGAGGAGTGTAAGGAATGAACTTGCTATCACAGGACTGAGTGAGTGAAGTGGACAGGCCAATCCTGAAATGAAATGAAATGCAAGCGAGTGAGCAGAGCGAACAAGCTTTGTATCCTGAGGTGACAGAGCAGAGAGTTCGAGCTTACCCTGGAGAGGAGTGTAAGGAACGAATTTGCTATCACAGGACTGAGTGAGTGAAGTGGACAGGCCAATCCTGAAATGAAATGAAATGCAAGCGAGTGAGCAGAGCGAACAAGCTTTGTATCCTGAGGTGACAGAGCAGAGAGTTCGAGCTAACCCTGGAGAGGAGTGTAAGGAACGAACTTGCTATCACAGGACTGAGTGAAGTGGACAGGCTAATCCTGAAATGAAATGAAATGCAAGCGAGTGAGCAGAGCGAACAAGCTTTGTATCCTGAGGTGACAGAGCTGAGAGTTCGAGCTAACCCTGGAGAGGAGTGTAAGGAACGAATTTGCTATCACAGGACTGAGTGAGTGAAGTGGACAGGCCAATCCTGAAATGGAATGAAATGCAAGCAAGTAAGCAGAGTGAAAAAGTTGTCCTTAATATTATTAGAAATTTAAATCTATTTCCATACAAACTTATGTTGCTCTTTTTTTAAACTCCTCAATAGTAGTATAGTTTAATAATAATAATTAAACTCCTCAATATTGGGGTTTGGACCGTTCCCCATCAAAACGTTAAAAAAATGCCAATGGCGTAGAAACACCCAAAATAAAATACAATCAATTCATTCAAAGTTTTGATGTACCATAGTGTATTTGATTGAAATTAAGTTTCTTTGCAATCCATGATCTGCCAAATATATTTACTCTGTGTGTGTACACCAATTCTTGTATTAATTGATCTGTAATGCTCAGTTGTAATGGGGCTCTGATGCCTTTACTCCAACTCCCTGGTTGTACCCTGATCATTTCTGATTATTTTGAAAAACTTCCAAAGAATTGAAATCAGAATTTTTATGAGCTATAAGTAATTATAAAATTAGTTGACTATTTCATTAGAGAATCATTTCCACTCTTCAATATAAAATTTGAATTTATTCATGTAGACTACGTCAAACCTATTAAATTAATCAATTAATCTTAAATTTTTTCCAAATCAATCCCTTGATTTTGTTTATTTTATATAACATGATCGTGTAGCAGCACAATCAAAATAACCAATCGATTTTCATTTTCAGAGTTTCTGTTCAAAGAAGAATATGCCAGAAATGTTCACCACTCTTTATGAAGGGAACTCTCTTCTGCCCTTCGATAGGTAAACTCAATCATGTTGTTGATATGTTCCTAAGATTGACGAAGAAAAATTTAAAACATAGAAATTACACAATCAATCGAATGAAGGAGAAATTGGTACTTTTCCACTTTGATTCTCGAAAACAATTATTGCTCATATCTTTTTGAACACTGGAGAACTTGAAATTTGTTGTAACTGTCTTCAAGTCCTGAAACGCAGATAAGTTTATCATTCCATATCTTTAGAGAAGAGTGTAAAAATATAAGTAGCATTTAACTGTAAGTGGCATATTGAAGACATTAGACAGCATCTACATCAAGTTTAACTAATATTATGTTTATCCGGACTTAATCTTTTATTTTTTGCGAAATATATTTTATTTACATTGTTAAAAGTCCTAATAAATGTTGTTTGTACAATTTAATATAAAATAAAAATCCTTTTTCTAAAGTCGTGTCCGCACTGGCTGATTCGTGGTGAACCTGTTCGGCGAACACAAAAAGTCAACAAACATCCCTCATGAACATTTATCGGCCATACAATTTACATTCTAAATGATTAGCATCAAACAAACAAAAATTCGGAAGAACTTTGTTCGTCAAACACTTTTGGCCAGTGCGGACGCGGCTTAAGAAATAACTATGTCTGATTCTGCTAATCCAATTATATCATAAACATCGAGTTCACAACTAGTCTCTCATATCTTTCAAACTATTCCCCTTTTACTAACTGTTAATTTTTTGTGTAGTTGGGTGTGTTTGTAAGTATTTTGTAAGATTCCGTAATAGTTTTTAAGATTACCTCAAATTCTATAATTTTAATTTCCTTTATCTGTTTAACTCATTATTTTGAGCTATCCAAGTTTGATTATTAGAGATTTCTTGTATTCTAGGAACAAAATGCAAACTTTTCTTAGTTTTTAATGATGTTCCAAAATAAAAATCAAACTTGCAAGCACCAGTTAAAATCATGATCTACTGGAAATTATTTTAGTTTAATGAAGCATTTTTCTGTGATAGTTCAACTACTTACCGGTGAACCTTCCTACCTCTTGTATTCCAACATGTTTGGTCTACCAACAACATTTCTGTTTGCAGGGTCTTCAACTTGGCGGCCAACTCAGAACAGTTCGCTCTTGCGTTTCGCTGTCCCCTCGGAACCACCATGAATATGGCCAGTGAGCTCAAGACTCGACCATTCCCTACGTTTGAGAAAGAGGAGCTCTACGCACCAGACTACTCCTAAAACTTATAGGCCTATATTTTTTTAAAAGAGAATAGACCTAAATATAAAAACCTATTTGTTTGTTTTTCTGGATTAATTTTTTTTAACCTAGTTTTTATGTTTTTTAAATTTATTTGGTAGGCCCAAATCTGTTATGAGGTGTAGTAGAATATCTTATACTCTAAAACAAGCTCCATTTGTCCGGGAAAAGTTTTTTTTCGCTCCAAGGATTTTTGATTTTTTGATTGAATATGGGGGTTTTGGCCACCAGAAATCGATTGGAGCTGGTCCCATAGCTGGGAAAAATCCGGTTTTCGCGCTAGAGCACTTCAAAGTTTCCATGTTATCCTTATGGAGATTTTTTAATTGAACAAAAATCAGCTGATAACTGTAGATATAAACCAATGTGTTACATCTTTAACCCGTTGCTTAGGAAAATTATACCAATTATACCAAACCCGTCGGCTTGTATGGCAATAGAACCAGCATCTCACAGGCCCTAGGCTGCACGGCAACGGTATTTCAATCAGAGGTCCTAGCGATTGAATGCTGTGCTTGGAACATTCTGGCAAGAGGGCTAAGGAGAGGCAAAATACTTATCCTCTCAGATAGTCAAGCTGCTTTAAAAACACTAGACTCGTTCGTGATAGACTCACGGACAGTGCAAGGCTGCAAGAGCGCTCTAAAAGCGCTGGCGGAGCACAATCAGGTACAGCTAGGCTGGATACCGGGACACTCCGGGCATGAAGGCAATGAAAGGGCCGATGCTCTGGCAAGAAAGGGCTCAGACGAACAGCTAATAGGACCGGAGCCCTTCTGTGGTGTCCCCCTGTGCATAGGACAAAACAAAATCCTATCCTGGGAGAAAGGTCAAAAACAGGAAGCCTGGAACAACTTCCCAGGAGGGAGACAATCAAAAATACTGATTGACCCTTTTAACAAGAAGTGGAAGGAGCTGCTTAGCCTAAACAAAAGGGAAATCAGTCTTCTAATAGGGATGCTAACTGGTCATGGGCCACTGAAAAAACATCTCAAGACAATCGGACTTAGTCAATCCGATCGATGCAGATTCTGTACAATGGAGGAAGAATCCGCCGAACACCTATGGCTGGACTGTCCGGCCATCTCTCAGAGAAGGTTGAAATTCCTAGGAAAGGTTGCATTAAAGCCAGAGGAAATAAGGGAGATGGAGATAAACCGGCTGTTAGGCTTCGCGAAGAGCCTTCATCTGACATATTGATAAACATAAGGGGTGCTACAATAGGCCTTTCAGGCCGAGTTAGAAAAAGGTATTACTACCTGGCCCCACCAAATGAAAAAAAAAAAACCCGTCGGCTTGGCGAGTGAGCAAAGCGAACGAGCTTTGTGTGAGAACGAAAGTAATAGTTTTACCGAGCTTAAGCTCGGTCCACCTGGTACTATGCATAGAATGAACATATTGAAGCAAAGGAAAATTACATAACATAGACTACATAAATATTACCTACCTGTTTTAGACTCTGACTTCTAACAACGAAAATCGTGCTTTTGGGGTCTAGGGCCAAAAATGTTTGGTGCTAGAGGTTCTCACTTGTATCCAATAGAAACCGAGAGTTGATGTGAAGTGGTTGCCTAGCAACCAGGAAAACAAGCAGTGCATCCCGTTAGGTTTGTATGGGGAAATAAAAATATTTTTTCATTTCTTAAAAATTATTGCATATGTGATAAAAAAATATTGTTTATAATTCGGCCAAAAACTTTTTGTCAACACTTGATCGTTTCAAGTTTGAGAATGATGCCGGCAAAACGCCATTTTTGTCCCTTTTAACATAATATACTATAGAAGGATTTTTTTTTGTTTTGGGTTGAGACAAAAATTTGCAATGTATATTTGGTTTATACCATTGTTCTATTTTGATTGAATTATAGTTATCTGTAATATTTAAACTACTGAATCGATCATATCATATACCATTTTGTCACTATACAGTTGTAGGCCTACATAAATTTATCAGAAAATTGTATTAAGTTACTGTATTACATTTATTCTTACAATTTACATTTGGTGCATTAGCAACTCAAAAATAAAATCACCCAAAAACAAAAACCTAAAAACTGTTGTATACAAAATTTCTCCCATGAAAAATGAAAAATTAAAATTCCATTCTTTACACTCTGTAAATAGAAACCATACATTCTCCAAAGAGAAAAGCTGTTTAGATAAAGATGTTTCTTACGCCGGAAAGTAAAGCACCATCATTTAGTGGGTAATCAAGTTAAGGGGGAGTGCCAATGGGGGGGGGGGGGGAGATACGAAGAAAGTTAATGTTGCGATTGGCTTTATGAAGCTGGGGGTGCGATCTGTCTTGTAGGCAGTAAACACTGTTGACCCCCCCCATTCCCCCCCCCCCCCTACCATCCCTGCACAGCAGCTGACCGGCACGGGAAATAATTTTTGCTTTTTACAGGAGCTAAAACTATTGGATGGTTCATTTTCGATTTTCTTTAGCGTCAAAATGATATATTTTTTGTTTACAAATAGGTCTACTAGTTACCAATTGGTTCCTTATGCTTAAGGCATAAAAAATATTTTATTAATCCATTTAAAGGTTAAAAGCTCAATAGTGTTTTTCCATCTAGTCTTGCTTCAAGAGTAATCTTCACCCTAAAAAAACTTTCCATTGAGTATAGACTAATGTAAATTAGACTTCTCAACCAGTTGATTTTTTGATACAAAAATTTGGAAGGTTCGTTTCACTACGCCAGAGGTGTTGGAATCAATGTTGTAATTATTCATTTGGATTAACAATAATACTTTATCACAATAATACTTTATCACAACATAACCATAATCCTCAGTTATATTAGATGTTTCATTCTTGTTAAGGAGAGTGGTAGTACTGATTTATACACATCATATTGTCATTTGTACTTCATGTACGCGGTGGAAGATCGTGCTAGCCGTTAATTGTTCTCAAACACTCCTTTGCTAAGAGAAGTTTATTCAGTGTATATAGTCAATGGTTACACTACGTAAAGTGAAAATATGTGTTTAACTACACCCCGAAACATTTTAATATTGTGGTTATTAGAAGAAAAACGCATCCAACTTGTGGGGAATATACTCCACTAGAAAGTGGTTTGTGTAGTTACCAATTTTTTGAAGGAAGAAATGAGATGTTAGACTACTTCAAACTTTAGGTCAACTTTTATATCATAAGTTCATTTATCTCTTTTGATCCGAGTAAGTTAAGATGCCAAAATTCCGTCTCAATTCTTTACGTTAAAGTATAAAACTAGATTGACAAGTTTTATTAGACCATTTCAAACAATAATTTAATTTGAATTAATATTCCCTACTTGTTGCTCAAAATCGAGCAATAAAATTTGGACCATCAGGTGAAATTGCTAAAAATATTTTGTTTATTGCTAAATCAATTACTGTCGACCAATCCAGCTGTATTGTGATTATCAGTAACCACCCAAAATTACACTTATTTACAGTTAAATAACAAAATAATTTTCTAAGACGCTGACGCTACCACATTAAAGATGTTAAAATTGCTCAATCCAGTGTCAATGCCATTTTAAGGGTGAAACTTCAAATTTTAATGATGGATAGCACCTTTACTTTAAGTCCAATTCTTATCATTTTTTGCAGGAAACAACTTCAAAACCAAGCCATTATCCTACGACACCAAAAACATAAAAATCAGTTGATAATTGTTTGAGGAGTTCCAATCACAAAAAAAAAACCTTAGAGTATCAAACAAGTACAAAATATATATGTATGTCATGAAAGAAAAAACAAATACAAATACTTTTTGTTGTACCAAAAAGCCACTAAAAAAAAATTTATTAACATTATGACTAACAATGTTATTAGTCAAACATTTTTCTAAAATATCACTGACTGTCTTTTATAATACCTGCCAATAATGCATTATTATTATTTTATTAATTAAATATTTCTACAAACAGTTTTTTTTGTTTACTCTTAGTTTTACTTTATCATACAATACGACGAAAACTACACAATCGGGTGCTTGTTAGAATTCCCTTCAAATACAATAATTACACCAAGGTAAAAGCACCGAACAAATCAGGATTTCAGGACCCCTACTGGACAGGAGCAGGACATTTCCTGGGCAGGATTAAACGCCTCCCTTTTGATGTCGTCCTAATTGTATCACATCTGAGACCCGAACGGTGTCTTGTCTTGCGGCGTGATTGGAATAAAACCCCCTCCCCTCCCCTCACCTGCCCCTCATCCATAACACCCCCCTCCCCTCCCTGCCCAATGCCTCAATGACAGTGTCGGCTTTATATCTTGCTGTTAACTTATCAGTGTGGTCTCTTGTACTTTTCATGATTTTTAAATTAACTATTGTAAAATAAATTATTCTTATCTTTAACCTGAAATTGAGGTGTTATATTTTTTATGGTTTTATTGGCATGCTGTAAAAATAACCCGTGAACCTTACTATCTTCTATATATTATAAAATGAAAGTCGTGTTACACCACTTATATCTAAAAAACGGCTGAATTGATTTGGCTGAAAATTGGTGAGAAGGTAGATTAGAACCAGGAATAACATATAGGATACTTTTTATCCCTAGGGTTTTGTCCCGCACGTCTTCAAAGTAACCATATTATGCTTATGGAAGCAACATTTTTGTATTGGAACATATGATTACATTAAGGGAATATTAATTTTGTTAATAGGTGTTCTCATTTGAATTATTGATAGAAAATTGGTAATAAAAACTAGAGGATAACTCATTATAGAATTGCGGCGAGTGAGCATGGCAAACGATAACGAGCTAATCCTGACGGGGAGTGATCACTGACTGACTCATCACAAAATCTCAGGAACTACCAAATGGATTTACTTGAAACTTAGAACACACATTTGTCTTGCCTCTTAGATGCTCACTAAGAAACGACTTTGTAAAATTCCTTCAGTGCTCCGCCCCACAGGCCTTTGAAGTGTCAATATAATGTTATCCATACGGCCAAATTGAAATACGAATTAAGAATCCTGCGGGGTTGAAATTTGGAGTGATCTCTTTGCATATAGGAGTTCAATAAAAAAGTGTTTTGTACATCTCCTTTAGGGATCCGCCCTACAGAAGCTCACAATTAATTTGACATGGCCGTTCCTATTTGGTCATAGGTTCTCATTAAGAAAAGGTTTTGCAAAATTCCTTCAGAGCTCCACTGACACTACTTCATTGTTTCAATGTCATTCTTAAGGGAGAAGATTTTGTTGCGCTTTAAAGAGATTTTATTACCTATAAAAGAAGTTAAATCACGGGCAAAGCCGTGACGGGTAACGGCTAGTAAGTAACATAATAACTAAGACTGGTAACCAAGGAAACGAAGGTAAAGTGTGCGATGGATGCCAAGATGGTTGTGGGAAGGTTGGCAGGAATCGTGTTCAAAATGGCGCCAATCAGGTTGCATCAACATATTAACATGTGTTTATCACTCTAGATGTAGTTTAACCTGGTTGATTGAGGTAGCTGTCATAATAAAAAATATTAGCAAATCAGAAGTAAAATTGGACCAAAGTAATTATTGAAATATTAACTCTGTCTGGATAATGAGGTGCATAAGACTTTCTTAAATCTAAACATAAATATAATTAAATGTTAAGAGTTTTTTTTATGATTTCCCTTTGATAAATAATTCTTAAGTACAAATTAAGCATTTAAAATGCTAAGCTCATGTATATTGGTACACATAAGGAACAGCACCAGAAGCACAGTTTTGACTTTTAATCAGTCAGAGTCTCATGCAAATCAGTCAAATATTTAGACAAGCGAACCCGACAGATGATGTACTCTCCGACATGGACCGAGCGGATCCGCAAACAATCCCTTCCCGGCCACCCGACACTGTAGGCAGATGCATATGCATAACAGAGTCCCGTCGGGTGCGACTGCCAAAGATGGTTAATTTTCTTTCACTTGTGAAAGGACATTTCATCTTTGTAATGTACACGAGTTTTATTGCATGGAGTGAGGCGGAATGAAGGTGATTTTTAAAAAGGCAAAGTGGTTCAGTGACCATAGTAGTGAAATAATTCAACTTAAGAATGGGGATGGAAGTAATAAATTCTCAAAATCAAATTAATGTAGAATTTGTTTTATTTAAATGTGTTTTCATATTATTAGCATCATGATTACTCCACGTTTAATATTTGTAGCATTTTTCACACTAAACAAAAACAGTTGTTTTCCGGCCTATAATTAGTTCTCTAAGTTGGTGTTTATTGTAGCCCAAAAAAGTGTTAAAAGTGTACAAAAAACATCTTCACACTTTTCCGTTACGCTAACGTCAAAAGTTGTGTTTGTCTTAAACAAAAAAACTTATTAATAAAAAAAAATGAGGACAATGTAAACAAAAAAAAATATATATATATATATATATATAAACTACATTTTAAATGAAAGATTTTGACAATTCATTCATTTGACTTGTACTTTAGTTATTTTTCTTAAGAATATTTAAATACAGTATGTAATTTATCATTATGGCTTTTAGTGGAGGGGGTCAGAAATTAACTGACAGTTCTCCTCGCCTGAAAGGCCTGCACATTTTTGTTTTCTATACAGATGGGCTTCTGAACTTTGCCGTACATTATTATAAAAAAAGTTCATCACTTGGATTGGCAGTGTTTTTTGGTGCTTAATCGAAATTCTGTAAAACGTGTATGCACCCAGAAAAATCTACTTTCCGTCTCAGTGATGAAGACAACTATTTCATTATCCATTTTTTCCTAAGCAGCCAGCTTTTACCCAAAAAAATTTATCTGTTCAACGTAGTTTTATTAGAAGTTGCATTTATGTAGCGTTAGATAATTTAAAGAGTAATCAATAAATAGGTATTCCAAACTTATATGATAAAAATAAGTTACAGTCTAACATTGGTTTATTTACTATTTTATTCTTATTATTATTCATGCTAGTTTGAATTTTGAATAAAAAGTAATTTCAAGTTAAGTATTTAAATTTCTCTTAAATTTTGCTTTTATACTGATAATAAAAATGAGAAACTACTGTACGAATTAAAATTCAACCCTAAACTGTATTTTATAATAGGCCTATGTATTCTATATTTATCTCAAATAATAGTAGGCCTACGGAACTAATTCAAAGTCGGCAATAGTCGCCGGCTCAAGAAGGGGCCTACGATACCCGCTCAAGATCGAAGTAAAAAGGTATAATTAATTTTAACGTGTAGATAAATGACAAAAATAATCAGCTGTTGTATTGACGGCGACGATCCAGTCAGAGAGGAATCAGTTGTCGCGCCGTTCAAGCCTAGGTAGGCAAAACAGGTGCTGATATCATGTTGCGTTGTTTTGGCTGAAGGCGCTTGTTAAATTTATAAATCGAGATCTAGTTAAGATTACGAGAAAAGAATAAGAAGTTTGTTCATCAGCTCCCAAAATCAGTTAAACTCTAAGGAAATCAAATTATTATCTTCATTGAGATTTTTCTGAGATTTAATTGTAATGTTAATTTAAATTAAATCATTTAATGATAATAATTAATTACCCATCACTGAAAACTTTTTTATTTTTTAATAAAACGAAATATAATTTTTTCATAAATTCTGTTTTAATTGACGAGAAACTAACTTACACTTGAAAATCAAAGGAAAACATTGAAAAAATTTTGCACTAATACGCTTTCGTCAACACAGCACAAAAGATCAGATACTGTATTCCTTTTATTTTTATGAGGTCAAAAACTACCAGTCAGTTTCTATATTTCTACTAACTTGTTTAAAATTTTATTTCAATCAACGGTTCGATATTAGAAACAATTTACTGAATCTACGCATAACATTTTTTTAAATAATGGTAACATAATCTTTCATAATTAAAACAACATTAACTATTTTTAAACGTTTGTCTCATAATTCTCGCCTCATTGTAATAAACCGAGGAGCGTTTTTCCCCGGGTGTTCTTGAATTAATTACTCCCACAGCGGGCAGAGGGCGTGTGCTATCTGCCATCTCACACCCTTGGCCGCCACCGACCACTAAAATAACAAACACATTTCACCGACCGCTAAAACCGTAATAAACGTGCACCACGCCGGGCCGGACACTGCTCATCGACATTTTATCGATTAAATTTTAATTTGTTGGGTTAAACATTATTGTAAAATTATGCAGAACATTGTAGAAAAACTAATAGATCACAAGTTGAAGTTTTAATTTTTAACTAAAAATAGATAATTAAAATGGAAAAAGCTAAACAAAAACAGTTGACGTGGACGAAAATTATCATGATTTGTAACATTATGAATAAAGAAACTTGTACAAAATAAACTTTTAAGTATTATTTTTACATTAGTAAATATTTCAAAGTATCCTCCACATATTACACCTTGTTATCCAACAAGCAAATATGCTAGCATTAGGCCTACTAGTGGTGCCTGTGTAGCGAAATACACAAAAATTTTTGGTTAGATTTAGTTTCCGTAAGTCCATTTATTCTTTTGTTATACCACTGAATTTTGGTTACACTATGCTTTATTACAAAGTACCAGGTTAACCGAGCCTTGCTCGTTGGTTTTTATTCACTTTTGTTATAGTGTCAAGGTAAAAAAGCAATTAAATTTCCACCAACAACCAACTATACCTCTTCACAGTTAACAGCTGTTTCAAAAAGTCTGCTTAACATTAATGTTTCTTTCTTTTTGTTTACATTTCGTTGTTATTTCGTTACCAAAATAGCAACCCATAAGACTAATGTTAAAAATTACAATTTTAAAACTTAATTTTAGACCAAATTCGATTTTTCCTGGAGTTGAGGCTGTTTCTAAACTTATTTTTGGGCCAAAACACTCTTTAATGCAAACTTTAAGCAAAATCTAACAGCTAGATTTTGAGATCGTGGAACACACATCCCTTCAGATATTCCTCGTATTATAGTATAGGATAGGATTGCTTCAGTATAGCTACTTTACAAGAAATAGATATCTCTAAAATCTAACGGCTCATTGCAAAACTGCAAACCGAGGCGTACCATGAAATGTTAAAACTTGACAATAATTAAGAATTGAATTGTAATCATGAAACAGATCCACGCATTACGTAGGCTATAAATATTAGTAAATTATTGTTTTTGGGATTGGAAATCATATTGCAGATTCTACTACTATCCCGTGAAGACTAAATTGTCAGTGTATTAATAACGAACGACCCCTCTACACAGGGGTGAAGCCGACAAGTGGGACTTTTAATCCGATTTTGCATTCGTAAGAAGCAGTTAAAAATATCTTTCTCCGCCAGAGGTCGTAAGGATCTCCAGTAGATACGGAGCAGTCGGGGAGAAATAATTACATTACACTCTGCCTTAATTATTCCTAGACAGTTAAACATTTGAGACAATGTGTTTTTAAAACATGAAAAAATTTTACTCCTAAAAATTACTCCTACTAAATGATCTGCTCTAACTTCCTCAGTGGTTTTAGAAGCTTCTTAACAGCCAATGGCGGTTCTTGTACGTAATAAATCTGAGCATTTGAGCATTCTTGAATCAAAATCAATCAAAAAACTATTCTAATACCAACCAGTGTTTTATGTATTGCAATACATTTAACAAGAGCTTAAGTAGCTAAACTGCTATTCAAAATCTTAGAGTTGGTTTTACTACTTGAAAGTATCAAATTCCCTTATCAACCTTTATGCCTACTCCTAGCTTATGGAGAACAAATGAACATACAACAACAAACCACAAAGTCCCATTTTTCGTATTTGACTAAATCAATTGATCACTTTGTTAGACACCGATCTATCAGAGCGCATTTTAAGGTGAATAAGAATCAGTGTTTCAGCATGGATGTGTGATGATTTGTGTAGCTTTTTCACTGTCCAAGATCAGCTGATTATTCAGCCCAATAACCAATGGCAGCTGGGTCCAGTTCCGAGCCTTTAAAACGCTACAAAATTTTCTCGGGATCGAACCATCAACTTCTGTTTTAAAGGGGAGCTCTATGAAGCCGCGCCCGCACTGGCCGAAATGTTCACCGAACATTTTTCTGCCGATCTTTTGTTTGCTACTCAGTTACTCAGCCAATACTTGAAGAATAAACAAAAAACAATAACAAGGATGCGAAATACAATAATTTTTGTAATTATTAAGATATTTGACTGTTTGTAATTCCGTTTTACTCCTACTAAATGATCTGCTCTAACTTCCTCAGTGGTTTTAGAAGCTTCTTAACAGCCAATGGCGGTTCTTGTACGTAATAAATCTGAAAACCACCAGGCGGTAAAACATAAACAGTAGCCTGTCTCTGGGGGAGGAGGGGGGGGGGGGGGTAAAGTGATCTGATCAAGACACAAGACCCCCCCCCCCCCCCCCCCGTTAAACATCGACCCCTCCTACTCCGCGGTCATCGCTGAATTAAACACCTCCCTTTTGATGTCAGGGCTAATTTTATCGAGAACGTTTATGGTCTTGGGTTTCAAGGTCAGCTTAGACATCTGTGTTAATCTTGTCACAGGTAAAATAAATTTTTATTGCAAAATTCAAAATATACAATTTATAGACAATTTATTTCCCTACGTAGAAATATGGTAATGTAACCAAAAATATTTTTTTTTATAAGTTTACAAGCGAAAATTCGAAAAAAGTGCAAAACGCCAATTTGACCATTTACTCTTTGATTGTTACTAAAATACCCTCCAATAATAAATAAATAGAATAAGACCAATGTTTTTTTGAAGCCAATAATATTCTGAAAAAGAATATATAATAAGATTTGTAGAAAAAACATTTTTTTTTACTTTTACAACCATCAAAATAAAAAAATTGATTTTTTGAAAAACGCTTTTTTGATTTGTAACTTATATAACTATTTATAAAAAGATTTCCATGATCTGAAACCATCATATTATGATAGTCAATTTTGTTCCCTTCAAGAATATATATATATATGTATATATAATAACACATATATATGGCTTATATACGCTAAAATATGAAAGCCCGTCATGATACCCTATACACTTGTATTTCATTTCAAGAGCTACAATGATAAAAATTCAATTAGAGGCCCCTAGACCTAAAATCATCTATATTATAATAGTAAACTTAGTTCAAGAATATATATATATATATATATATACATGTATATATATATGTATATACCATAAAATGAAAATAAATAAATATATATATTCATATGTACTATAAAATAAAAATATAAATAATATAAATGTAATATAAATGCAAAATATTGCATAAATATTACACCTAATACACTAAACTACACTGTAACGCACTATTACACTGTAATATAATTATGATTTAGCTAAAAACAATCGATAAAAACTTACTATTGGACCGGCACACGGAATAAAAACACGAGATGCAACGGAAACGATCGATTTCATCGATTTTCCTTCAAGCTGTTAGAGAAGTCAGTGTGACCAACCGCGCATCACTGAATTCTGCTTTTCTTCCTCTTCAAGAGCATATATAACACAATGTTTATTTTTGCGTTTTACGTTATATTATTCACGTTTTAGTCAACGGTAATCGTTACCGTTTCGCCAATTCAGTAATTACGTAAATATTTACTGATTTTCATAAATTTCCTATCAGCTGTTGGAAAGTATTATAACATTATACTTCATACGGAATGACAGCTTATTTCATCCTTGTTGCAGTGGTACCACTCGTTTTTGCCAGAAACAAAAATTACCTGAGCTACAAATTTTTTGAAGTTACTCATGTTTTGTGATTTTGCGAGAATCTGGAGCTGCCGCGAGTTCGCGCGTAATTTTCATTCAAATGTAACTAATGATTACATCGTTATACTTTCGTTATAAGGTTCGCCCTTATAATAAAATGAAACTTCAGAATCTCCTCTTTCCATTGGTATAAGATTTATCTCATTTTACCGACGTTTTCAGTGCATACAACGCAACGGAAAAAACTGTTACAAATAACGGTAATCATTACCGTTGCCATTTTACAAGCATATGTTGAAAACGCTAATCTTAATTATACCTCAGTTTTCCGAAAAATTTAGAAAATTGATTTAAACCAGCATCACGTTAGCAATTTCAAAACTGAAACCTCTACAAAGTCATTGAATTAAACACGCATTTAGAAGTTAATACCGAACCATGTCTCGCATGATTTGTGGTGCAGCCAATGAATTTCGGATGCAAGTGGGTGTTTGTTTCCTGATAAGTTAATTATCATAGTCAATCAGCTAGTGGTGGGACCGCCGACGGAGATTTGAGTGCAAATGATACAGTGTTCCCAATCCCTGCCTGCCCCTCGAGATTTATTAGTAGGGGGTGGGAGAGACAGAGAGACAGAGAGAGAGAGAGAGAGAGAGAGAGAGAGAGAGAGAGAGAGAGAGAGAGAGAGAGAGAGAGAGAGAGAAAGGGGGGAGGGGATTTGGACCAACAATGAGTTATTGTTATTTCCCATATGCGGAACATTAGTTTATTCACTACCGATGGAATTAAATGTGGAACTGATAGCGGTGGTGGACTGAGCATATGATTTCATTATTTAATATTAGAATGCACAAATGAAGATTTTCATTAATTTTTGTTGGTTTGAATTTTTAAGCGGTTTAAGCATTCTAGTAAAAGAAAATTACCTGGTGTTGACAGTGGCATAAAAAAAACTACCCAAGAGTCAGAAATAATACAAAAACAAACACAGTGCTTTAGAGGAGGCTAAAGGGTCCCTCTCAGAACGTCATGCAGTGCTTCACCTGCTCCATTTTGTGTCTGTATTTTAAGTGCGATAAAAGTGAGGGTTATTAAATGGAAGATAAAGACACGAGGTATTTGATTCGCTTTTTTGTTTGAATGCATATTAAAGTATAATGGTTCAATGTTTATCAACTTTAGATCAATTTGAGACCATCATAACCAAATATAGATTCAAAATATAAAAAATAAAAAAGCGAATAAAATAGCTCACCTCTTTATCTTTTATTAAAAACCCCTCCCATCTTTGTCAAACTTAAAAAAAAGGCGCAAACTGGGAGCAGGTGAGACACTGCACGATGAATATTTGATCCGAGGGATTCCCGATACTGACCAAGGTCTGTAAAGGAAGAAGCATAACTTCTTCCCAGGTCAGCCGTATAGCTTTTTTTTGTGTTCCGGATATGAAGCGTCTAAACTAAGACGGAAGTCAAGTTACGTTAAAATATTTACCATTACACAGCTGATTGAATAAGTGAATGAAGCAGTCTTGCCATGGGTACGATATTTATCTAAACGACACCATATTACTCTATTTTAAATTTGGACTATTAGTTGATAACAAACCATTAGGTGATGACCAAATTACAAATTATCAATCAAGGTAAATCTAAAACCATAAATTATACCATATTTTGCTTTGAAATTCCTTATTTTAGTAATTGTTAAGACGAAAAATTCCCAACGCAAACGAGAACGATTGTTGTTTGCTGTTGCGTTGGCAACACTTGCAGGTAGGCGACATCCATGGATGTCGCAGAAAGTGACACCATTGCTCTTATGGCATGCGGCTCTCCTGGCCCTGGCCTACAGTCTCCTTGGATACTGACAGCCTCTATTGGCAGCTTGGTTGTGACCAATGCGAAGCGTATTCAGGTATAGTTTCCACAATCCACAAAGGCCACTCGACTGCGCAGGCAGATTATCGCTCCATCCCTTTGTCCCCATGAAAGGATATGACTTTTTACTGCATTCATAATTTATCCAAAGTCAAAAAAATTGGCGGCTTAGTTCAATGATAGCTAACCATACTGAATTAAGCAGCAAACATAACAATATAGATTTTAATGTATGTATATTTTAATTTAAAATTAGTCAATTAAAAGATTCAACATTCAAGTTACATTACTCAATTTAGTTGATTAAATTGACCTTTTAGAAATTTAAGCCATTGGTGAAAATCAAATGTAAGAAAAAGCCGTAATCCCATGCAAATATATTGCTTTTACGTTAACGTTTGAACTTTTTAAAATTAACTAATTAATTTATTTTTATTTATTTATTTATTTAAAGTATCTAGTGACGCCCTTACATGCAATTGATTGCCTGGGCAGTAGATTTGTCACAATATTGTCTTAGCCTAAATGCTTATTCTACATAACAAAAATCTTGTTTCGTGAGGGTTAAAACAGACAAAAACTATTTACAATAAAAGAAAACAAATGCCACCAACTGGGAAAGACTCTCATGACATGATCTGGAAGCATATGAGCCTGTCAAGCCCCGCCTGTGCTGTGTGTCAGGTAATTTGTTACCTGACTACAAATCAAAATTTAGTTATATTACAATAAGAAATGTGCATACTAAGACTGAAGAACTAAAGGATTTCTTGTCTATAAAAAAGCCTATACTATAATCTTTTAGCAAGTTTTCACAGGCCATTAATACGATTTCAAGTTTAATGTGCATTTTTTATATTCTACCTTCCACTAGGTTTTACAATATAACAGTGAACTAAATTTACTGCTTTACATGAACTTCCCCTATCGTGGTAGCCCGAATAGTAATCTGGGTCTATGGCAATTGTTTTAGCCGAACGTAAAAGCAAAAAATGTTATAACCATTAGATTTTTTAATACATGTAAAAATAATATACAATTTGTTTGGAATTTAACCAACTCCTAGTTAGCAGCCTGAGTATTTGTAGACTAGCGGCATTTTGTAAGAACTAGTCTACTTGTTGCTCGAAATCGAGCAATTTATTTTGATTCATTACAAAACATTTTGTTCTTATTCAACGACATCCGACCAATCCAATATTGTAAATATCAGTAATCACAAAATACTACACGTATTTACAGATGTATATTAACAGATGTTTAAAATGTTCAATTCAAGCCTAAGTTCATTCTAATGTGAACATTTCAAATTTAATTTGTGTATAGCGCCCTTATTTTATGTCTGATTTCCATCAATTTTTGGCAGAAACACCTACAGACCAAGCCCTATCCAACGACACCAAAAACTTGAATATTAGTTGAAAATTTTAGGAAAAGTTCTCAACACAAAAAAAAACTTTTAGCTTATTAAATAACATCATCGTGGAATAGCCTCTGGATCACCTAATATAAATCAAAAGGTTTAAACTACCTGGATTGTCGCCAAGTGATCCTGTTAAATGGTTGTAACTACCATTGGTTTCGAACCTCCATAGGGTTCATTTTTAAGTTAATAAAAACATCAAGCGCCAATATCTTGTTCACAAAAACTTGGAACAATCGTCATAGTCCGGCAAAAAAGCACAAAACACAACACACACGACATGTTTTGTGCTTTTTTTACCAGACTATGACGATTGTTCAAAGTTTTTGTGAACAAGATATTGACGCTTGATGTTTTTATTAACTTGAAAATGAACCCTATGGAGGTTCGAAACCAATGGTAGTTACAACCATTTAACAGGATCACTTGGCGACAATCCAGGTAGTTTAAACCTTTTGATTTATTAAATATGTATAGATAACACTAACGTGAATAGACCTCGCATCCAATGCATTTTGTTTGAGGCAAAAATTTGGAAGTTCGGTGTACGCGGTGCCAGAGTCGCTGCCATCGATGTTGTTATTATTCAGCTGAATTTACAGTGCTGCAAAAACACTTTACCAAAACATAAACATAACTTTCAGTTATAAAATCCTTGGTTGAGAAGAGTGATTTATCTAACATATGTTAGGTGTACTTCCATGTACGCCACACGAAATCGCACCACCGTCAATAGGTTTCATACACGCCTATGCTATGAGAAGTCTACTCACGTTAGTGTACATATTCAATGATAATACAAACAACCCAATTGTTACAGCTGGAATACTCTAAATACTTAAGTTTGTTGCCATGGGGTAGTTAATAGAATAACTATTCTAGATACAGAGGAATAACTGACGTGTTTTTTTACAAGTTTCTGAAAAGGATATTGTTGGCCTCGTTTCCCATGCGGAAGTAGGGCAAGGTTCGGCAGGCAGGAGCTTTGCAAAGTAGCCTTATTTGTGTCGGCCGTGTCGTTACCAGAGACCTGGAACAGGCTGTGAGCACGTATAGACCTCCGTGTTCCCTACAGTGCAGCGAGCAAACTGTGTTATTTACTTAAGATGAAAAAATCTGGTAATATTTAGAGTTTAAGGGAACACTTTTTACAATTTCATCTGTTTATTTGTTTATGTCCTAGCACTTGGTATTATAGGGAAAATTGGCGTACAGGTTTGTAAGCTTAATAGGCTTAATTGCTATTTTAAACAATTTTCCTTTTAATCGAAACAATAATTGACCAAACATATTAAAGATGTAAGTACAGCATATGACTATCCCTTTATGTTCCTGAGTAGTATGTTTAAGTTGATTAACTTAATCAAAACAAGTGTACTTATGTTTAAAAAATCTTTAAAAAACACCGAGTTTCTAGCTTAATACTCGGCTTAAAATAATAGCTTAATATAAGTCGGCTAACTGTAAGGAATCAGGAGATTTTCTTTAAAATACTGAAATTAATATAATTCACAATTTCAAACCAAACTGTAAACTAACTTTTATATAATTGTTCTATACCTTTTTAGTGGTTCAAAGATTGTAGTAATCAATGGTGCATGAACGATAACTAGTAGTTGGGCATGATAGTAAGTTTTAAGTTGGAAAAAACCAAGCTTAAGTAGTTTCTGTTAAATTTGAGGCAGAAGTGGAATGGAAAAAATATAGATTTTTATCATTTCACGAATGTTACACAATTTTGGCGATGCGTTTCTTAGATTTCTCACATGAAGATGCTACTATTAATTTAATGCAGATTACAAATACCATTACGTAAATAATCATCTCTACAAATATTCTTTAGAGTGAAACAATAATAAGTTCACAATATGGAAGAATATGACAATAAACGAAATAGAGTTGTTGCGTTGGCTGGACTGCATCCCATTACATATTGTTTTATTGCTGTAAACATGGCAGCCCTGCCCAGTGTTCACAGCTGATTGCGTGACTGATGAATACATTACTAAATTATCAGTTTCTCTTGTTGAGTCCCTAGATATAAACCGGTATTATTTGCCTGTTAGTAGTGTTATGTAAAAGTACTATTTAAAAAAACAAACCTAATTTAAGAGAAAGACAATTTATTGATTTTAATTCAAATAACACTCATCGAAATGAGTTTCAAATAAATGCTCAAATCTATTCAATACAAGTGATTACTTTTTTGTATATTGGCAAAACTGCACTAGTGACGTAGTCATCCTAGTCCTTCGGTCCTTCCAAGGTTAGTTTATGGTTTTTATACTGGTAACCAAGGAAACGAGGCTAAATGTGCGATAATTACAAAAGTAAAAGCGGCAATCGTGGGGAAGATGGCGCAAATCAATAAACTAGACATTTACAATAATTAACAGTTTCAGATCTGCACCAAAACATGCAATTCCGTTTGTTGTAAGATAAACACTTTGTACATTTGAATCATATAGATCAATTATTCTAAATTGAGGCACAAGTAGAACATTTAATACGCTTATAACGTAAAAACAACAACTGCTGGTTACTATACATTACTATATTTCACAATTTTAGGCTAATCCCGTAAAATTTTAGTTCCTAATTGGTTCATGGCAATGTGAGAAATAAGGAAAATTTGGTAATTTTAACATGTGTTTATCACTCTATATCCTATAATATAATACGAACAATGTCTGAAGGGATGTGTGTTCCACGGTCTCGAAATCTAACGGTTGGATTTTTCTTAAACTTTGCATTTAAGAGTGTTTTGGCCCAAAAATAAGTTTAGAGACGGCCTCAACCGCAGGCAAAGTCAAATTTGGTCTAAATTTAAGTTTAAAAATTGTAATTATTAACATTGGTCTTATGGGTTGCTATTTTGGTAACGAAATAACAATGAAAGGTAAACAAAAATAGAGGAACATACAATGTTAAGCAGTCTTTTTAAAACAGCGGTTAACTGTGAAGAGGTATAGTTGGTTGTTGGTGGACATTTAATAGCTTTATTACCATGACACTACATTAAAAGTGAATTAAAACCAACGAGCAAGGCTCGGTTAACCTGGTACTGTAGTTTAACCGTAACAACGAGGTAACTAGATATACCGTGCTACAAAAAACACAATTTATCCACAATTCGACCTCAATTGGTTTCGAACGTTTGAAAATTAAATATTATTAAATCATATTATTTACTCGGATTGTAATTAAAATTCATTTCAATGTAAACTTCGTTTTGGTAGGTAATATTGTAATAATATAATAATAAGTTCGTTGAAGAGTGATCAATAGTAACCATTAAACACTAATAATACAGTTGAAATATCTTGTGTAACGTAATATACGAAAATTTGCCAACTTGAAAATAGCGTTTAGCGTTTACCGTAAGATTTACCGTATGTTGCAAAAACTGTCTAATATTAAATCATTATGAAAAATTAGATTTTACAGTATTTTAGCATTATTAAATTCTCTGTTGATAGAAATCTATTTATATTTTGGACTGCTGATTTTCATATCCACTTTAAAGATAAACTTTCGTCCTAAATACACGAAACATTTAACGTACCCAAACCCTAAACACTTTCCGATACCTTGACAAGGCGTCAATGTCAAAGACTACTGATGAGTGATGTCAGTCAAAGACTTTAGAACCGAAAGTCAAAGGCCTCCGGAGGCCGTCTATCTCTCACAGCTGGGTGCCCAGTGTCAATAAGTTGCTCATTAATATGCATCAATTGACACAAGACCGCGCCGCCGCCGCCTCGACTCTTACGAGATGAAACTCATCCCTCTGTATGCGATTATGTGTATCCGTAATGGGGGTGGGGGTGCAGATATCGCAAACCGATCATCGGTCCGATGTTTGATTTTGTTGGGGTTGGATTATAGGCATTTTCTAATTATCATAAGGGACTAAGTTTGCTCGTGTCGTGCATCTCGTCCAAATTTGACGAACGAGGGGTAAACCTCTACCTGCCAACTAGTCTAGCCAACCAATCTCATCCAAAAACATATTCTATTGTTTACTTAACAGGTCTACAAAAACTTATTGAAACTTTGGCACGCTGGAGGGTTTCTTCTTCAATCTTTATGAAGAAATTATAATTCAAGGATATATCCAACACTTAGGCGTGTTACACACTGGTTTCTAAAGACATTGTGTCTTAGATATTTTCGTGTCTGATGCATGTCTCCCGTGAAACCGGTTAGTGAGACTCATGTCATTACCATCAATCTACCACGCGCTTGGGCCTTGTATTAATTAATACAAAGAAACCCATACTGTATCCAATCAAAATACTTTTTAAAGTTGTATTTCATTTTAAAATCCAACTTGTCCTAAGCTATACATATATTCTAGAAAATAAAATAGTGGGTCGCAGTTAATTATTACATGATTTAACTGAAACACTACTCAGGTTTAATAATGTTGAAGATAAATGATTTTAAAGCTTAAAATTCATATACAAATGAATATTTCAACCCGTCTCTTAGTGTGACATTTTTCGTGATAAACTATGTCAATTAACCAAACGTAACTCAATTAAAATTTTAAGTGTTGCCGTGGAGAAAGATTACCACCATGTAAAGTTACCAAGAGAAAATTTACTACCAAGAAAAGTTACCTCCGAGAAAAGGTCCCTTCCATAAGGCCTCCCATAAGGGCCTTTAACTTTCCCTTTACTAACATTTTTTTTTGTATTTATAATTTATTCATTTGCATTTCCATCTAAACTTAAGCAAATTAATGAGAGTTAGTAATATTTTTATTTCTACAATATTCGCATTGCTCAAATCAGAATAGAACCATTGACTATGTACTCTAACTAGAACCTTATTTTAATACAATGCTGATAAACACTTTAAATTTTCTACAACTATTATGCCATTCATCAAAACAACTAACCCCTAAAATTATTTCATGCTACCCTAAATAATCGCCAAATCGTTTTCTTTTTTGGTACATTTATATAACGATTCTCATTGGTAAAGTGGGGGTTTTCCGCTCTTTTCCCACAAGATCAAGGCGTTTTACAGAGCCAAACTTGTGTTCCAGAAAAGGCAAATAAGGGTAATTTGTGTCGCCGCACGCCCCCGGCGTAAATAGCGTCAAAACGCGGAACAGACCCGGAAATTCTCCGGGAGAGTGGGTCGAGTTGTGTGAACCTCTCGGTGGTACCTTTTCTTGGTGGTAACTTTTCTTGGTGGTACCTTTTCTTGGTAATAACCTTTCTTGGTGGTACCTTTTCTTGGTGGTAACTTTTCTTATTGGTAAATTTTCTTGGTGGTACCTTTTCTTGGTGGTAACTTTTCTCGGTGGTACCTTTTCTTAGTGGTAACTTTTCTTGGTGGTAACTTTTCTCGGAGGTACCTTTTTTTGGTGGCTTGCCATTACCATCGGGTGTCGTATGGGTTGTAGATTTTTGTGACAAAATCTGAAAAATATACTTATCGGCTGATTAGTATACATAATTAGACCAATTCGCATATATGAGGTCGTGGTTCGGATCCCACGTTAAAAACTGTAGGTCCCTAGATACCATTGGCTGTTGGGCTATGAATTAACAGTCCTGTCTAAGGAGAATATCGGCCTTAGTCAGTAACAAGACTACAATATCGTGCCACAATCATCCTACACTCATCTCTCATTCATACTTAGGTCACCATTTCAGTAGAGGTGTTAACGGTGATAACAAAATACTGTAGTGTTAAGCGTGTATCGTATTAATTTACAGTGTCGAAAACTATCTAGTATCTTAAATAGCACGTCATTTATGCTTAAACAATGAACGTACAGTAGTTGAAATTTTAAATTGAAAACCATAATATTAAATGTTGAAATAGGGACTGACTCATTTAAATTAATAGTTTATAAACTGAAACTATTAGTTTTCAAAATTGACGTTAGCCTGTTAACCAAAACATTTGAAAAACGAAAAACTAATGTTTTTACCTTATGACGTTACTTTACTCCAGAACTTTGTTCTATTATCAGGTTAAATTAAGTTGATGATCAAATAACTTAATTTTTATTTGAACTAAGGAACATGCTACTTTAAACACTCCATAGGTCTAGTTATTTCAATAATGGCTAATCGGATATTTTCCAAAACGTTACTTTTCACCTAAGCTAGTTTTGTTAAACTTTATGCACCACAACAAATTAACCATTCAAATGCATACACGAAGACCAAATTTACAAAACTGTAATTCCAATCTTCCCTACAACCTCCGCGGTTGTCTCCCGCTGGTATTTTTATTATTGACACTGCCCCCCCCCCTTCCCCCAGATATCACCGCGTTGCTGACATGTTGAATATTAATTGCACCGTGGGAGGTGAGGAGGGGGAGGGGGGATCACCCAATGCAAACACCGAGGCCACAATAGTGGCTGCGGTTCTTATCGTCCTCAAGTGGCACAGTTTAGCGTCATGATTGTCTTGGGGTCGAGGATGAGATTTTCCAGAGTTCGGAGCGACATTTGGATAAATAGAATTGCGTTGAGATCATGACAAATGTGTTAAGATTAATGGGGGCCTTTATAATACGCTCCATTATTGAGAACATAATTAAGTTATAAAACATGCTATTTACTTCTTTGTTTCACTTCGTTGATATGCCTAGCCCAAAAACGCTTGTTCCTCTTCAAGACGAGATCATTCGCTACACAAGGACGCTGGACTATAATGGTTTTGTTGTATCGCATGTTAAATACTTGACATCATACATTTATACAGTTGATTTTGGTTGAATTGTTGTATCTACAAAAATGTCCATTTCCAATGTTTTTATTGGGCACTAGGTTTAGCCTATGCATGGCGATGTTTTGTCAGATGCGACGAATTCTTCAGCCTTGTCAAATTTTAAACCATCACAAACACACCGACAAAGAAGCACGAATAGTCACAAAACACACCAAATTAATCCTGACGTTTCGGAAAACTATAAAAAACGTTAAAACGTTTCCCGTTATCAATTGTTCGTAACTTTATTCAAGCGAGCCGAGCGCCTGACCTCGGCTGCTGTTACTTAGGCCTACGTAAAGTTAGGAACTCTTGATAATTGGAATGTGTTTAATAGTTTTAGTTGGGCGTGTTTTATGACTATTCTTGCTTCTGTGTCCGTGTTAACGTCCGTGTGTGTTTGTGTTGTTGTTGTTTTTTTATTTTTTTTTTTATTTTGACAAGGCTAAAGAATTTGCCACATCTGACAAAACATCGAAATGAACCTAAATGTGAGTAGTGCCCAATAATAAAATTTGAAATATTAGGTACCCCACCTAAAACATGTTAAAAAATGTCAATAAAATTCACATGTGCACTTAAATGGGTTGTAGGAAGGAATTTACCCCAGTATTGTGATCAGTTCCAAGTCATTTATCGTGGCTGAAACCCTATAAAAGATTAATAATTCTTTGACGGAACTAATCACTCGTACAAACAGTGCTTGCTTTCGAGTATAGAAGTCAAGATAAAAAAGAGTAAGGCATAAGATTGTCGATTGTAATGTGCAGATTTAAAGTGCAAGGCTTCCTAAAAAAATCTAAAAATTTTATTTTATTGCAGATGAATTAATTTTTATTTTATCATTAAGTATGTTGTGATTGACTTATCAACTGCAACCTTAAATCAAGTATAGCATGCTTATGTGAAAAACTGTTTTAGTCACAAATCTAATTTTCACAGAGCAAGACGATTGAAATGCCAATTTGTCAATGGATTTTCGGACTAAGCTAACCATACGTCAATGTATATGTATAACATTCATGTTATTTATTTATTTATGCTTTGAAAAGGTACATAGTAGGCCTACATTTGATATAGTTTTATGTCCTTTCGTATATAAGTTCACATAACGTACGTGTAAATAAAACTTTCTATGCATAAGAGTGAATCATATTCGCCACATGAAAAGTACTACATAAAGTAAATGAGACAAAGGGAGATATTTTTCCTCAGCCTCTCGAAAAGGACAGGAAGGATGTCAAATATGAATCACCAATTTGGATGCTTATGCGAACAAGCTTGGAGCCGATAAATGGCAACTGGGACGCTTGGTGATATGAGGTTAGGATCCCGAGCATATCACCATCCCTACGAGCAACCCTTGTACTATTGATCGAACATGGACTGAACAGACTGTGAATACTGATAACTTTTATACATTTTCGGACTAAAAATGTGTACATTTTTGTGTATATTATTTGACGTGGTGGCTAGCGGTAGAGTTCCGATGGTCTTACAACCCAGCGGTACCTGTTTAGATCGCGACACAAAGCTACAGTCACACGCATCGTCATCTCTGGCTTAATGTGATAAAATATCTTGCTATAGATCACCGAATAGGACCTATGGTGATACACACTGGAGCACGAAAAATAAAAGTTGTCCTCAAGAGCAATGGTTGTTAACCAATTAATTATCACCACTACTGTTGGATAGCTTCTACTGCCTTTAAAAAATCTACCATATAGCTTTTACCAGCGAATTTTCTCGGATTTATGTCTTCCATTAACTGTTAATGAGCGAATTCGGTCGCTCCTTTCATTCCTTTCCCTTAAGCTCAGGACCTCGGTCACTCGTCCCCATTCTGAATGTATAGTGCCCACAGTAAAATTGATTACAACAAAAATACCAAGTAGTTAAAAACAAAAATAAGAATATAAAAATTACTCATATGTTTCACTTTTGAAAAATATGGCGATTAGTTTTTATTGATTGCGTGTAAAAAATTAACAAATAAACTCACTTTCCCCATTTCTAATATTTGTAGGATATGATCCAGTTAGAATTAAACTGGCTGGTAGCTGAGTGGTTATAGTGCTCGCCTTTGAATCCAAAGGTTGCCGGTTCGATCCTGAGAAAAGTTAGTAGGCCTAGCTTTTTAAAGGTTCGATTTCGGACCCAGTTGCCATTTGTCATTGGGCTATTGATATTGGGCTATAATGATGCTTTCTAACAAATGGTCGATGTTAGATAGTAACAAGACTGGGGTTTGGACCGTTCACCGTCAAAACGTTAAAAAATGCCATTGGCGTATATACCTAAAATAAAATTAATAAAAAAATTAATAAAAGCACAATACAAGACACTTGTATTATTACCAAACGCCGTAACACCGTAACCCAATAATGAAAAAGATAACGAATTTCAAACCTGAACGATGTCGGTAAACAGTAAACCCTCTCGAATTTAATTACAAAACAACGAGATCGTGTCATGGACGTGCCCCTGCGGTCAGTAAGGGGATTACCTCCCCCCCAACCCCTAAAGGGTGAGGGAATCACGGAATCATCTCATTCACGGGCAATATGACGTGTAAGGCACACACCATTAGCATTGTTTTTGCCCTGGACAAAACGTCAGAGGGAGGGGAGGGGTGGTGGTGGGGAGGGGGAGGGGTTATCATGCCGTCACAGCTGGCTGGACAGAGCTATGACGTCATTTGTGGACTTTCATCTTTGTCGTGTGTGGACTTATGGTGATGTTTGGGTCATTTGTAGGTTAGTATCAAATATGAATTAAACAGTTTGAATAAATTTAACTCTTAAACTCGTCCGTACTCGACGAACAGTTTTCTGATGAACGTTAGTGCTTTCGGTGTTATTAATGGGTTGTTAATGCTGATTAAGTCTAAGACGCTTACCACTAGCCGTTAGGGTAGCAAGACAACCCTATTCGGCTTTACTATTGTAGCATGGCATAAAACCATTATGTTAAATTCGTAGCACATTGAAAGAAGATTATAATCACCTTTGTATACAAATATTTTTGTACAGAATACATATATTATGGTGAATTGTACGATAATGAGCAGACTATATGTATAGGGTAACAAGTAGCTTAACTGACTTACTATCAATCTAAAATAACACAATTTCTAATACATTAGTTGTCTCAAATTAATCTAACATGATCCCTTTAAAGATTTAAAATGACGACAATAAAACTTAAATCATATCTAACAAGAGATATTAATTTGGTGGTGGAATCGTAGGGTCACAAATCAGTGGCACCCTTCCCCCCCAACCCCATCCCCTAACAGCTCCGAGCGGAAAATAGAAATGACAAAGAGCGTAACAGTTTCACCCCTCCCCCGACACCAGCCCAGTTCTGATTTATCTACCTGACTTATTGCTGCTTTGTATTTATTACTAACTTCATTTGGCTCGTTTAGCTTAAAACGGTAAACGTTCGAATAGCAAACCCATTTGTCTTTAAGTAATCATTTAAATTTTTAGAGTTAAAAGCTAAAGAGACAATTTATATAATACTGACTTTGGTATCCCAGTGTCTTCAATTTGTTGTCTCTTTGTCTCCAAATAAATCTGTAACTAATAACACTGGAATAAGAATAAGTTCAACAGACAGTTGGTTCTCCAACAGTTTGGTTTGCTAGATCGATATTAGGTAGATTAACACAATAAGTAAAGCTTAGTTAAAAAAAAGCTTTCTTTGAACAATGCGGCGTTCATAAAAATTTCCGATTTTTTTGTTTTGTACAACATGTTTATTAGTATGAAAATTCCATGTTGTATGGAATAATGCATTTAAAAAATATAAATCGGTACATTACCAGAGGCCTCTGATATAGTGCTCGTATACATTTTATTACATTGTGTGGTATTAAAAGGTTGAATTGAAAGTGATCTACTTGTTAACCCTATTAGCGAAACCCTACGACTATTTTCCCCTATCAGATATAGCCATTTATAATAAAAAAGTAACTATTAAAAAAATAAAAGAATTGCACTTATTCCCATCACACTTTTCACTCTAAATACAATCGCACAAATCTTTTATCATAGAAAAACTAACGTAGTAAGTTTCTACCTGGTTAGTTTTTCTATGCTTTCAGTTACACTCATTTTGTGTCCAGAGAAGTGTTTACTGTCGGTTAAAGTGTACTTTAAACAGTTCCCCTTTTGGATTTTTTCTAAATTACTGGGTGTATTAAGCTTTTGTTTTTAAACCAATACTGAGACTAACACCATTTTTCATTTTTAAATTATTATGCTATTTGGCATATTTATAAGAAACAATTACAGCTCAAGTGAACGAAAAACAACCGCATACTGCATCACATATTACGATGCAACAGCATCCATGTAGTATAACACGTTATATGTTATAGCGTGTACACTGGTCAGCACAACCCCCTAACAGCGTTCGTGTGTGTGGGGGGGGGTGGGGGGGGGCGTAAGTTATTCGCCAAACGGCGGTCAGCAACTTACCGGTATAATGTGGACTTACCGCCCATAACAACAAATCGCCGGTGACACCATGGACAACACACACTTTGCATTATGGGATTTACACATCTGGGTGCAAAATATATGGGAATCGTGGATGGGGCGCGGGTAGAATGTTAGGAAAACAAACAAACCGGCGTTTGTCTACTTTTAAAATAATAAGTCCGCAGCTAGCTGGCCTAGCTAGCTGGGCCACTAAATACTAAACGTTGTATCTTTGGTATTATTTAAAACTTTATTTAAGTTACTATTTATTTACTTTATTTAAGGTATTATTTAAGTTACTTTATTTAAAAACAATTACACCCGACCAATGCAATACAATATTGTGATTTTTCAATGATGCATGGCGTCTTTATTTTAAGTTTTATACTCATAAATTATTGGGGGAAACAACAGACCAAGCCCTATTAAAAAACACCAAAAACTTGAAAATTGTAGGAGGAATTCTAATAAAAACCCCTTAGCGTGTTAAATAAGTATAAATTTGTATCATAAAACACCCCCACCAAGACAACGATACGTATGCATAATGCAATCACGGTGGGAAATGTTAAAATCCATTAACTGTCATGGTAGATTTGCTATGAATGCCTAAGGTTACTGGGGCATTTCGTGACATATTTGCTCCCCATTTGCATCACACCCTGTACTAATATAGCTACAACAAAATATGAAATTTTCAATTTCAATCTTTAGGGGTTGTTTATCTGTGATTACAATGTTAATTAGTTACCTAGACCTAGACCAGTATGTTACTTTACAGTTGAGGTAGTACGGTACTAACACCCAATTCTAAAAAGCAAAAGCTAAATAATTTTTTTAAGCCTAAAATATCTAATACAAATAGGATGTAGAGTTCCAAACTGTTCTATAAAACACTAGCTGTTGCCCGTCACGGCTTCCCCCGTGTTGAATTTGTTTTTTTAATCTCTTTTAAGACCTCCGAAATCTTCCTCCTTAAGATATACATTACGATTAATACATTGAAATAGTGTGAGCGGGGGGCACCTATTAGCAAAGAGGAACGATCATGTCAAATATTATCCCCGTAGGCCATAGAGTAAATTTTTAATCCAGTGAAGAGGAGCCCTAAAGGGTTTCAAAATCTATATTTCCAAAACCGTTTCTTGGTGACTTCCTATGAGCAAAGAGGAACATCCATGTCAAATATTAACCCCGCAGGTCATGGAGTAATTTTTAAGTCCAGTGGGTGGAGCCCTAAAGGACTTCAAAAACTATTTTTCCAAAACAGTTTCTTAGTACCTTTGAGTAAACAGGAATGTCCACGTCAAATTTTAACTCCGTACGATCTATGGTATCTTAAAGGTTCTGTAGGGTGGAGCCCTAAAGGAAGTTTGCAAAATCGTTTCCTGGTGAATGCCCATGCATGAGTAAAGAGCAACGTCCATGTCAATTTGCAACCCCGTAGGCCATAGAGTAATTTTTAAGTCCGGTGGGGAGGAGCCCTAAATGAATTCAAAAACTATATTTCCAAAACAATTTCTTAGTGACTATCTATGCGCAAAGAGGAACATCCATGTCAAATTTCAACTCCATAGGCTCTCTAGTAGTTTTAAGTCCTGAGGGGCGGAGCCCTTATGGAGTTCAAAAACTGTATATGCAAATCCGTTTCTTGGTACCTTTGGGTAAAGAGAAATGTCCTTGTAAAATTTTAACCCATAGGATCTATGGTGACCTAAGGGTTCCGTGAGGCGGAGCTCTAATGGAAGTTCGCAAAATCGTTTCTTAGTGAATGCCCATGACCAAAGAGGAACATCAATGTCAAATTTAATCCAGTAGGCCACAGAGTAATTTTTAATACCAGTGGGGTGGAGCCCTAAAGGACTTCAAAACTATATTTCCAAAACCGTATTTGTTAAATTTATATACAGTAATACTCGAAGCAAATCACACTTCATTATTTTAATATTTTACTTTCATTATCATATCTTTTCAATATTTGTATTTTAACACACATGTCATTGTTTATAACATTCTTTACTCTTGTTTTGAATATACCTTCATCTCACCGCTCTTTTCAAGGTCTTAATTTCCTTTTAAAAGTTTACCTCAGGTCCTTCGAGTATTTTTATTGGTTCCCCTCCAGTATCTAGTATCTTAGTGAATACCTATGAGCAAAGATGATCATCTATGCCAAAAATTAACCCTGTAGGCTCTATAGTAATTTTAAAATTATTTGGGACAGACCCCTGAAGGCAATGTGTAAACCACTTTTTATTGAGCACCTATGACCAAAGAGATTACTCCAAATTTCAACCCCGTAGGCCCTATGGTTTATAGAACCGTCGTTTCTTTCAATTCGTATTGTAATTGGCCATAATTGTAACATTATATTGAAATTTCTAAGACATGTGGGATGAAGTGATTTTTGTGAAAGCGTTCTAGTGAACATTTGTGAGCAAAGAGGAACGTCCATGCCAAAATTCAACCCGTAGGCCCCAAAAGTAATTTTGAAGTCCCGTTGGGCGAAGTCCTAAAGATACACTAAAGATACTACGATATATGCATTTAAATAAGTTTATTAAAACAACAACTAGTTCTATTCTTATAATATTGAATTTCTATTCAATAATTTCTATTCTAGTATATTGAACCTGTAAGAAATCTATTAGCAGATCAGTTAAAACACTTATTTAATTGTACAAAAGGTAGATTCAATTTTTATTTAAAATAAAACCTAAACATGGATTCACAACTCAGGAATATATCAAAACTCTCCATAGTAACCAATAGTAAACTTAAACCATATGATTACAGAAAATACTTAAATAGAATTGACACACTTCAACACTCCCCCTCAATTCTTGAACACTAGTAATCAACCTTCTTGACTCCAAGTCCTTCACAAAATATTTTTAATTTTGCGGCAGGAAGTGATTTTGTAAACATGTCTGCAATCTGCTTGTTGGTGGATATATATTCCAGCTTGATTCTATTGCCAGCTACTAAATCCTTTACAAAGTGATATTTGACATCTATATGCTTTGAACGTTTGGTCTCCAGAGTGCTTGCCATTTTCATGCATGACTGATTATCTTCAAAAATTTTCACTGGCGTCACCTTTGCTGTGTTCATGAGTTCAGACAACAATTTTATCAGAAACAAACACTCAACTGCACATAGAGACAAAGCAACATATTCTGCCTCAGCACTAGAAAGTGCTACAACATTCTGCTTGCTAGATCTCCACATAACACTGTTTCCAAAAACCTGAAAAACAAATCCACTAATACTCTTTCTGTCATTGTGATCGCTTGCAAAATCTGAATCCACAAATCCCACTATTGGATCTGAATTAGACTTCTGAAAAACCAAACTGTGATGTTTTGTTCCCTTCAGATATTTCAATACTTCTTTTAAATGAATCCAATGTTGTTCGTCATATGAATTTTGAAATCTGCTAAAATATGTGATTGCAAAACTTATGTCTGGTCTTGTTCCAAGCATGACATACATCAGGCCTCCAACAAGTTCTCTGAAAGGAAATCTTTTGTTTTCTTCCTCACTCTTCTTTAAGTTTAGCTTTGGTTGAATAGGAATCGAACAAACCTTCGAGTTTTCAAGTCCGAATCTGGTCACCAACTTATCAATCATTTCACCTTGATTCATTGCTAATCCATTTTTGTTACAAGTGATTTTGATTCCCAAGAACTTTATTCCTTCTTCAATATTTGTAAGGTCTTTCATTTCAAATTGTTTCATAAGCAACCCCTTCATTTCGTCCCTCTGTGACTTTGTTTTTGACACAAGAAGCATATCATCCACATAAATCAAGATATAACTGTCATCTTTGATATAAAGACACGGATCTGACACTGATCGAGAAAAGCCAACACTAATTAGGAAGTTTGTTAGTTTGCTGTACCAGCACTTTGGTGCTTCTTTTAATCCATAAAGCGCCTTTTTCAGTTTACAAACCATTCCATGTTGAACATTAAGTCCTTCAGGTGGCAGCATGTATACGGGTGTATTCAAGTCTCCATTCAAGAATGCTGAAGTAACATCAAGTTGACTTATTTCCAGATTCTCATGCACAAAAATCGACAAAATTGTTCGGATTGTTACCATCCGAGCTACTGGGGCATCACCATTACCATTTCCATTTTTCTCACGGAAAACCCATTTTGAATCAATTAGCTTGACATTTTCCGGGGGTTTTACAATATCCCATGTTTCATTCTTCATAAGTGCATTCATTTCCTTGTCGATCGCTGCTTTCCATCCTTGATCTAATTCAATCGCTTCTTTGTAATTTTTCGGTCCATCATTAAGCAAATAATCTGTACAAAGTGCTGACATTATGTTGGTTTCATAATCTTCAAGCCATTTTGGTGTTTTTCTATCTCTTCGTGGCTTTGGATTAACATCTTTTCTTTCATTATCTGCTCTTTCATTTTGACTTTCAGTACTTGTTTGACTGTCTTCAACAGATGGTTCTTCGAATACTTCGATTATTTCCTCGGTTGCACAATGTTTCTCCTCTTTTGGTCCTTTACACGAGTCTTTTTCTTAAAAAATTACATCTCTTGCTATTATAATTTTCCTAGATTCAAGATCCAACAACCTGTACCCATTAGGAGCGTACCCAACAATTACCATTTCTCTACTACATTCATCAAGTTTCTTCCTTTGTTGTTTTGGGACATGCATGAATGCTTTACTGCCAAAAACTTTTATTTTCTCCAGGTCTGGTTTGTAACCATACCATATTTCAGCTGGCAGGACACCTTTTGATAATGCAGATGTTGGTCTTCTGTTTATAATGTAAGCTGCAGACAGAAGTGCCTCGCTCCAAAAGCATTTGTCGAGTTGAGACTCACAAAGTAAACAACGAACTGTTTCAGTCAAAGTTCTGTTAAAACGTTCAGCAACTCCATTTTGCTGTGGTGTACCTGGTACAGTGTATTCCACAACGATTCCCTTGCTCGAACAAAATCTTTTAAAATCATTACTTACATATTCACCACCTCCATCACATCTCAGCCGATGAATACTTGCTTCAAATTGAGAACTTACCATGGCCTCATACATTTGAAATTTCTCAAAAACTTTAGCTTTAGATTTGATCGGATACACAACAACAAAATGTGAAAAGTGATCAATAAAAGTTACAAAATATTTCATTCCACTGTACGAAATTGGGTCAACAGGCCCACATACATCGCTTGATACAACTTCAAGAATCCTATTGGTCTTTCGGTCTTCAGAAAGTGGTACAAATGGTTTCTTAGTTTGTTTTGATTTTATACAAACCTCACATGTTTTCGTAGGGGGGTAGGCAGATGAATGACCCATACGCCTATGCCATAGATCTGAATTACTTTCAGAAACAAAAGCATCACTCTCATTTAGAAACATTTGTACTTCATACAAATTCCCTACAATATCTCCCTCCAATAAAGTTGAACCATTTTCTTTTGAAAATTTAACTTTATTATTTACAAAATGAACAGAAATTCCCTTACTGTCTATCTGTTTCACGGAAAGCAAGTTCTTTGTTAACCCTGGACATTCATAAACATTTTCAATTTTTACAGGAGTACCATTTGGTAAAGTTACTTTTAAAATACCACATCTATGTGCTACAATACATTCACCCTTCTTAGCAACATTTATTTTTAAATTAACATCAAAAACATTTTCTAAATATTTCCCAGTGTCGAAGTCCACCAGGTGGTTTGTTGCACCCGAATCTACCACAAATGATACCAAGTTGCCCATTTGTTCAGACTCGCCATGAACTGATGACAAAAATGAAACATCTTTATCAGCTATATGAGTCTTGAAATTAGTTTTTAGCGAATTTCCCTATAGGGAATACGCTATTACGGTAGTAGTCATGGTAAGACCTAAGCCCGGGACCATGATACTTTTTCATTTTGAGGTCTCTAGAAGCCGAAAACACCGTTCGTTCAAATTGATATATATGTATATATATATATATATATATATATATATATATATATATATCTATATATAGAGGTGAATAAACACAATCGTCCTCACAAAAGTATGCATCGACAAAATCCTCCTCGTGAGGAGGATTGTGCCTGTCATGGTGAATTTTGAGCAATCTACGATAGATGGCATGGATATACGCAATTAATGCATGATCACTTTCGTCCTCACAAATTCAGTAGTGCCAACCCACGACAAATTACACGGGGGAATAACATAATAGGCCAATAATGAGTTTCATGGATGTCTTGAAAACTACTGGTGCAAATCTTACAACTTATGATTCATTTAGTATGTTTTAAGACACGAGGAGTTCAATAAAAATATTTCGAAATCATCGAAAATCAATAGTTTAGCCGCTATGAATAAAAACTCGGAAATAATGAATTTAATCGATATCTTGAAAACTACTGGTGCAAATCTCACATCTTATGACTCTTTTTGTATGTTTTCGGACCCGAGGATTTCAATAAAACTATTTCCAAACTAACGAAAATCAATAGTTTAGCCGCTATGAATAAAAACTCGGAAATAATGAATTTAATCGATATCTTGAAAACTACTGGTGCAAATCTCACATCTTATGACTCTTTTGTATGTTTTCGGACCCGGGGATTTCAATAAAACTATTTCCAAAGTAACGAAAATCAATAGTTTAGCCGCTATGAATAAAAACTCGGAAATAATGAATTTAATCGATATCTTGAAAACTACTCGTGCAAATCTCACATCTTATGACTTTTTTTGTATGTTTTCGGACGCGAGAATTTCAATAAAACTATTTCCAAACTAACGAAAATCAATAGTTTAGCCGCTATGAATAAAAACTCGGAAATAATGAATTTAATCGATATCTTGAAAACTACTGGTGCAAATCTCACATCTTATGACTCTTTTTGTATGTTTTCGGACCCGAGGATTTCAATAAAACTATTTCCAAACTAACAAAAATCAATAACTTAGCCGCTATGAATAAAAACTCGGAAATAACGAATTTAATCCATATTTTGAAAACTACTGGTGCAAATCTCACATCTTATGACTCTTTTTGTATGTTTTCGGACCCGGGGATTTCAATAAAACTATTTCCAAAGTAACGAAAATCAATAGTTTAGCCGCTATGAATAAAAACTCGGAAATAATGAATTTAATCGATATCTTGAAAACTACTCGTGCAAATCTCACATCTTATGACTTTTTTTGTATGTTTTCGGACGCGAGAATTTCAATAAAACTATTTCCAAACTAACGAAAATCAATAGTTTAGCCGCTATGAATAAAAACTCGGAAATAATGAATTTAATCGATATCTTGAAAACTACTCGTGCAAATCTCACATCTTATGACTTTTTTTGTATGTTTTCGGACGCGAGAATTTCAATAAAACTATTTCCAAACTAACGAAAATCAATAGTTTAGCCGCTATGAATAAAAACTCGGAAATAATGAATTTAATCGATATCTTGAAAACTACTGGTGCAAATCTCACATCTTATGACTCTTTTTGTATGTTTTCGGACCCGAGGATTTCAATAAAACTATTTCCAAAGTAACGAAAATCAATAGTTTAGCCGCTATGAATAAAAACTCGGAAATAATGAATTTAATCGATATCTTGAAAACTACTCGTGCAAATCTCACATTTTATGACTCTTTTTGTATGTTTTCGGACCCGAGGATTTCAATAAAACTATTTCCAAACTAACGAAAATCAATAACTTAGCCGCTATGAATAAAAACTCGGAAATAATGAATTTAATCGATATCTTGAAAACTACTCGTGCAAATCTCACATCTTATGACTCTTTTTGTATGTTTTCGGACCCGAGGATTTCAATAAAACTATTTCCAAAGTAACGAAAATCAATAACTTAGCCGCTATGAATAAAAACTCGGAAATAATGACTTTAATCGATATTTTGAAAACTACTGGTGCAAATATTATAACTTATGACTCTTTTGATGTTTTCAGACCTAACCCGAAGGAAAAAATTGTTTTCAAAGTAACGAATGTGCAGTTAATAAATTGAATAAGGCCTAACCCTATATAAGGCTTATGTAAGACTAAATGGAATACGTTCTTACCACAGTTATCTAATGTTTCGAGTAAATACTCTTTTAAACTGAATGTCTTTGGATAAAGTCCCGGGGACCGATTTGAATTATAAAATATTCCTAGGATACAGGACATTTACTTTTCAATGGTATCCGCATGTGTTTTTAAAGTTGCACATAAACCGAAAAAAGGAAAAGAATCTTGCTTGCCTATTAACTAATTAATGTATTTTAGATAGTTGAGATAGAAACATGTCACAGTATTGGAAAGTAATAATAATATTATAGGTAAAACATATTGTAAAAGGGTGAGTAAATTTGAAATGGAAACGTGAAAATGGCGAGTAAGCCCAAACAAGTGCCGAGATAGCGAATGAGTATTTTTTGTTGGTTCGGAGAAAGGCCATGACCAAGGCGCCAGCGACCCACTCCCCTCTGAACCGACACCTGCCTTCCCACCACATTTTTTGTTGCACTTACGTTAACAAGGTGTTTAGTAAATATATACTTTGAAAATTAAAACTCACCGTTTCGATGAAATATTTGCGCAAAATGTCAAATATGTTGCTAACATCATAGATTCTTTTTCAGTTCAAATCTTCACTTGCGTTTTGAAACTGGCATTATTCCTGATAAATTAAAACTAAGTACTGTTGTTTCAATACATAAAACAGCCTCTCTTAAATTAGACAACCTTGGACCTAGTATTATTCTTTTATTATTTGAATAAATCAGCCGAAGAAACTAAGAATAGAAAAAAGTCGACCCGTCCATTTACCTATCTCTGTTCTACGAGATTCTCGTAAATCCATACATATTTAATACGCGACACCTTTTTAGTACAATAAACCTCCTACGGTTTCAACTAACTTTAAGGGCGTGATGGTTTTTCTAAAATAAAATATAAAATTTTCATCTAAATGGAGGGGCCCCACAACCCCTTGAATTTGTGTTATTTTCACAGCTAACCGAGCATTGCTCGGTGGTTTTAAATCCAATCATTGTTATATGTTATCAGGCTATTAAGTTTACATAAACAACCATCTAGGCCTACACCTTATCACACTAAACAGGTGGTTCATAAAAACTGATAAAAAGTAGAGTTCTATTACTTTTGTTATTTTTCATTATTATCATGAAACTATAACACAAGTGAATAAAAACCAACGAGCAAAGGTTTGGTTAAACCCGGTACTAAATAATTTATGGATGTAAAATAATTTGGAGATTTGCCAGTATCACAGTGCAATGTAGAGTGGTTTTAAATGCACTTGTTTCATAAAGAGTGGTGGTCTGTAATGTAAAGTTTAAAATTTGTAATTCTTCATAATTTGTATTATAGTATTGTAAAATTATGGTTCAGACCGGAAATAATTGCAAACTAATATTTTTTGACCGATTCTTATGTAAAATTATCTGAGAAAAACTATGGTGAAAAGTCTACCACTCTCCGACGCTGCACTCGCCTGCTATGGCCATATTTGTCAAAATGGCGGCTGTAGTTTTATAAGTTTATGCTGAATATCTTTTGGACCGTTAAAGACAACTACATTTTGTAAATAAGTAAACTTTAGAACATTAAATTTTGCACATTTTGATATATAATTTTTTCGGTTGTTATATTTAAGAAGGGTGATATTGCTCTTTAAAGCTACTTTCAATTGTGGGATTTTAGGTGAATTTCTTTTGTTGGGGAAACCATATTACGGTGGTGCCAAAGGTTAGATATAAGCCTTTATCCGTGTTAACTTTTAACTATAGGGTTCCCAGATACCAAAAACACCATTCATTAAAATTTTCATATCTGCCTATATACACTTCTTAAGATACATATATAAATATGTACATAAATTCCATGAAGACAGTAAACCTGTTAACGAAACGTCCGATTTTTATCAAACTTGACATGAAGGTGTGAGACTACGTTTATTTACATTAGTTATGTCGATTGGGATTATCAGACTATGGGAAAAGGGTGATTTAGGTTCAAATTTGTAAAAAGCAGCCCAAAATCGGGGTTTAAGCGTATTTTAGACAAATTTGAACCTGCATATCACCCTTTTCAAATAGTCTGATAATCCCAATCGACATAACCAATAGAGACAGACCTACTAATTCATCTTCATATCAAGTTTGATAAAAATTCGACGTTTCGTTAACAGGTTTATACTGTCTTTAAGGTATTTACGTACATATTTATATATGTATTTTAATAAGTATATATCTGCAGATATGAAAATTTTAATGAATGGTGTTTTTGGTATCCAGGGAAACTGTAGTAAAATGTTTACACGGTTAAAGGCTTATATCAAACTTTCGGTAACACCGTAATATGGCTTTTCCAACAAAAGAAATTCACTTTTCAAGAAAGCCCACAATTTAATGTATCTTGAAAGATCAATATCACCCTTATTAAGTATAACAACCAATACATATTGTATATCAAAGTTTAGCAAATTTCTGAAATTAGCTGTCTTTAAGGGCTTAAAAGATATTGAGCAAAAACTTACTAAACTACAGCCGCCATTTTGAAAAATCGGCTTTAGGAGGCAAACGCAGCGTCGGAGAGTGGTAGACTTTTCACCATCGTTTTTCTCAGGTAATTTTACATTAGAATCGGTCAAAATATATTAGTTTGCAATTACTTACGGGTTCAGCCATTTTTTTAGCTAATTTTACTAGACTATTATAGCCTTAAGTCAACGAAACAACAACGAAAATGAAAGAATGCAACTTTTAAACATTGGTTTCTAAACAGCTGTCACCAGCGAAAATGTATATTTGTATATAACGTAAATTTCAAAGCCTAATTACCATGATAACACAAGAAAAGGGAATTAAAAACAACGAGCAAGGCTTGGTTAGTCCGGTACTAGGTTATATGGGAGTATTGCCAGTTTGTATTACAACGTATTTTCTTTATTTCATTAGATTCCTGATATCCAATATTAAATTAATGTTCTTTGTAAAAAAAATTAACAGTTGACACTGATTGAAATAAACTGATTTAGTTTTAGGATAGAACATTAACACTTCGATATCGTGTTGCCGATTCTGGTAGTAGCAATGTTTTGGCTTAGGTGTTCTGTGAGCGTAAAATAGATTAACAGGCGTTGGAGGAGTCAAATTCCGTCTTTCAACCATAAGAGCAATGTTAATTAAACGGGAAACGCAATAGTTCCTTTATTTGTTATCAGAGAACTGTGGTTTATAGCTCTAAAAAAAATTCATATAAGACAAAATTCGATTGTGAGAGGAATTTTTAATAACAATTATAGATTTTTTTATCCAGTGGAAATAACAAAACAAGATTTTGACTACTCTTAAACCATTTGTACAGTATTTTATAAAATATGTACAAAGAATCGATCTTGCAAAATGATCGAGAAATTTAATTGAGACTCAAACACAATTTATTCTAACCAGTCGGATAAAAAAATAAAGGAATTATATGGCAGGTATAAGCTTAGCATTACCCTTAATGGGAAATAAATCCAACATGGCGGCACACCAACGCCCCTTAATTATTGTAATTATCTTCAGAACTAGGCAGGTGTCTTAATACCATTGTATGTTCTCTAAAAGAAAGACGTTCCCTTTGTTATTGAAAACAACTGTATGCAAAGTTTTAAATGGCTTAAGGAGGGGCTTACTACAGCACCCGATTTAGCTCCCTATGTTCCCAAAAGCCTGCAATTTTTTTGGTAGACGCCTCTAGTACAGGGCTGGGATGCTTGTGGAGTATCGTTGGCAAAGACGTCACAGAGAGGACAGGAACGAGTCATTATTGTTCACGCACACTTTCGCCAACCAAGTTATCTACAGTACGGTCTCATACATAGAGAAGCAGAGAAGCGCTAGCAATTGTGTATGGAATGAAAAAGTACAATTGTATGGTACAAGAAAGGTTTGTCTATCTTTACGGCAAGCCGACAGCAAATGTATAATTTTTTTTAACAATGCCAACGCTTAGTCTAGATTACCGCCCCTTAGTATGAACATAATAATCTCAAAGAATAGAATCTTTGGATAGATACGTATTTGCATTGTTTGAAAGAGAGTTTATTTCGGGCGGACCGAACGCATTTGGTGGAATAACTAAATTGTTAACACCATTTTGTTCAGCTAATTATTACGCACTACATTGCTAATTTAACGTTCCTTGTATCTCTTATGCTTTACGACATTCCAATGGTGTCCATATAAAATAAAAGCATCACACAAAACAATTCATACATTTTATGCTTGGTCATTATTCAATTGTTAAGTAGTAAAACAAATTTAAAAAAATTCATTTGATACTGTACTGATTAATTAACTTTAATGTAATAATAAACACCGTCCGTGCCCATATTGACTGATAATACTAAGCTAGGAGAACCTGTGTGCCACATCTATCAGAGTACAGGGTGATTGGACCGGAATTCTCAAACACACTGAGTGTTGAGATTTTGTTTGTGTTTTAGGTTTAAATTATGGATTCTTCAATGATTCTTACGACACGCGGCTCTACCACAAAACTCCTAAAATCATCTATATATTAATAGGCAGGCATGTTTCGTTTCCTCATCTTTTTCTCAGCTCGTGTGCATCGTAGGAGGAATCTGGGCATACCATTGGAAAGGTAGTGTTCTGTAGATGAGCAGAATCGTATTCTAATTCAGATCGGACTCCAGGGCTACGCCCCACAGGCTTTTAAAGTTCTAATGTTAATCTTATGGAGAAAAGAGAATTGAATGAATCATTAGACAGCTGTTGTAAAAACAACTGCTAGAAAATTAGGAAGAACAGATGTTTTAGTTCTAAAATGTTTTTAAGTTTCTTGGGTCCAGATCATAACTGAAATTTTGATCGAATTTCGATCAGGAGGCGATCTCTAGTTAGAATAAATATTCTAACAGATGTTTGATCTATATAATTCATCACGTACAATTTACAGTTCCTCAAAGAAAAATAAATATAACCCCCAGTAACGCAATGCGGTGCTCGTGGCGCTGTTTTTGCTGTCTGAAGCTTATGGGGAGGTTGTTCGTCTTTGAATAATGAACTCGCTCTAATATTATTTATAACATATTTTTCTTTCTCCAATTAATGTGTCAAAGCAGAGTTCAAATTTATACTAAAACTTTATCCTGGCATGCTTTGCAATGCCAACCAGAGGAAGTTTTTGCCCACCAGGTGAGCTCGTTCGCTACTCTCAATTGCTACTTGGAGGTCACGAATTGTGGATAGTTATAAGCGATGGCTTGTGGATGTGATTATGGGAGATTAACGTCCGCACTAGTGAATACTAGTTCATCAATAAAGACCATCCTCATAATTAGACCAATTCGTATATGTGAGGTCAAAATTGTAGTTCGGATCCCACGTTAAACTGTAGGTCCCTAGATACCTTTGGCTGTTGGGCTATGAATTAACAGTCCTGTCTAATGAGAATGTCGGCCTTAGTCAGTAACAAGACTATAAGATCGCGCCACAATCATCATACACTCATCTCTCATTCATACTTGGCTTTAAACTATCTATTGAGTTAGGTCGCCATTTCAGTAAAGGTGTTAAAGGTGCCGTTAGGTTGCTCGTTCGCTGCGCTCACTCGCCGCAAGTCTATAATAGTACAAGGGAGCCGAGCTGCGCTATATAAACTTACTCATGTAATACGGTAAGAGTGTTAAGAACAACTCCTATAATTTTCAAACGATATTCAAGTTTTTTGTGTCGTTAGATAGGGCTTAGTCTGTAGTTGTTTCCGCAAAAAAAATGATGAAAATCTGATTTAAAATAAGGGCGCTATACACAAATTAAATTAAAAATTTTCCCTTTAGAATAACATTGGGTTTAAGTTGAATATTTTAAATATCTGTTAACGTTCAGCTGTAAATTACGTGTAGTTTTTCGTTGTTACTGATTTTCACAATTATTGGATTGGTCGGATGTCGTTGATTTAGAAATAAATGTTACTTTGTACTGTATCAAAATAAATTTATCGATTTCGAGCAACAAGTAGACTATATGTTGTAAAATGTTTAATGCGGTATTGAAGTTATACCCCGTCCAAATAAATGTGCGGTCGAAAGACAGAATTTCATTTCCCACTACAAGGAAAATTCCTTCAACACCTTCCTGAATTCCCCGATTTACGTTACAATCAGATATTATTTTAATTTCGCCCTTAAAATTTAGAGTAGAAAATAGCGCTGATGACCGTGTTACTTACCCTACTTGCCGTTGGAAGCGCTTCTTGTTACATATCAAATGTCAAAATTAGAACATTTGTTTACCAAAGATCAAAACATTGGCATAAAGTGACATGAGCGATAAACAGATGTAGTAATTCTCAGTGATTCTGATTGGTTGTATTCTTGGTAATGGGAGGAACTGGAAAATGGGGGAATTGAAATCTGCATTTTAACTGCACCTTTATTATGAACGGAATAGCCCATAATTATATGAGGGTGAGACGTAATAGTATGTTTTATTACCTTTTCTATGAGTTTTATTATTATTATTTTGTCTTGCTTGATCCTCTTTTAGAATATTGGGGTGGGAGACGTATTTCAACTGTAAACAAAGAATTTAAACTTGCAATAGACGTTTTGAGTAGCAGTTTTCCTAATGTATACAGAACCGAATAAGTAGGGACATCCCATGTCCCGCATGGGACATAAAAAATTATAGTTTTGACCCCAAAAACAAGAAAAAAATAAAGCGCTGATGCTAGGATTACTTCTCCTTATTGTCACGGGAAGCGCTCTTTCTACCTATCAAATGTCAAAAAGAGCATGTTTGTTTAAAAAAATCAAAACAATAACAAACTTCTGTAAAATTATTCTAGTCATCTGTTTTCATTCAACCAATCAGCACAATCCTTACCATCTTGGTGGTGCTATCTGTGTTTCAGGGGCGGCGTTCTCACTTCCCCATAAGGATGTCCCTACTAATTCGGTTATGTATACATTGGTTTTCCTTTAATAACATTTTAATCTCTATCTATAAAAACGAAACAGGGTATCTTTAAAATGGTGTCTTGAAGATGCGCAAACACTACTGGACCGATTGATCTGAAATTTTGTAAAAATATGTTTTATTTATCTAGGAGAAAGATTAAGATAGGCCTAGTCCTGTTATTCAAAGCTTCTGGGCTTTGCTCTAGTTAGTGGCCTTGCTTATGTCTTGTACGTAGAAATTTAAATATGTATACAATATAATTATCAAACGTGTAACTGGCAACTTTTAATGTACATTGAGTTTAAATTTCTGTAATCTTTAATTCAATTTAATAATTTAAACAAAAAGCGGTTAAAAATTTATTCTTCATGGCATTGGATTATTTGTGTAGATATTTATATCCAATTAAACGTGTAAACACTATACAAAACGTAGGATATTAAATTTTAACACAAGTTGTTTCATTCCCAGAAGTCAAAATCCCTACAACCTTATATTTGATTGAATGCCCTTGACAATATCCTCGCAAACTCCAAAGGGATCTGCCACAGACATCTTTAAAATTACCATGTTATTCTTATGGAAGCAACCTTTTGGTGTTAAACACATGAAAACATTTAGGAATATGATTAATTAACAGCTGTTCTCATTTATTTAAAGTATTGAGGCAAGATTGGTAGTAAAAAAACTAAAGGATTAAAGATAGTGAGTTTGATTGGCAAACGAGCTCTCCTAAAGGGCATACAATATCTTGGGTTGGCATTGCAATTTGAGTGCCGTTGCAAAGCACGGCTCAGTCAGCTAGTAATATCCATAAATTTAAAGAAAAAAAACTGCCTGTGTGGTTCAAACACCGATGTATAATAAATTGATAAAGAACCGAAAAAGTAAAGACATCACAACGAGGTTGAAAAGTATATTGGAGTGCTACTATCATAGGGAATTTTGTCGGCTGTTGATTGGTACTATTTTACCAACGATTCCCGAAAAATCTTTGGTAACAAGTCTTTGATTCACACTTGTACATCTGCTATTAGACATTTTACCCACAGTACGAAGAATTTATGGAAACCAATCTCAAAAGCCTGACCACAGACCATAAAATCAAATTAATTTAAAAGATAAACAACAATTAATGAGATGTTTTAAAAATCGGTGATTTTTAAAGCTTGTTGCAATCAATCAAAATACTTAAAGTTGGTAACCAAGAACAAATTAACATGTGTTTATCGCTCTATATCTATTTCAACCTCGTTGGGACAATCCATTAAAAATCGTTTGGCCCTTGAAAACCAGAGGAAAATAAAGTGGTGATACTATAGGAATATAGGATTACTTCTCCTTATTTTCACGGAAGCGCTCTTTCTACCTCTTAAATGTCAAAATGAGCATATTTGTTTCTAAAAAATCAATACAACAACAAACTTCTGCAAAAGTATTTAGGCCACCTGTTGCCATTCAACCAATCAGCATAATTCCTAAATAAAAATTACATCTTGGTGCTATCAGTGTTTCAAGGGTGGCGTTCTTACTTCCCCATAAAGATGTCCCTACTTATTCGGTTCTGTGTATATTGACGATGCTTACGTTTTTACACCTACGATTTTCTTAAGGGCAAAAAGTTAATTCACGATCTTACTGTGTAATCCAAAGTTTTTCGTGTTCTGATGAATTAAACTACCGTTAGACTATTTTATACCCGATAATTTACTGCTCAATATACCTGGTTTCAACTCAGGCTTTTGGAGATTATACCCAACCACCATAAAAAAAGAACTGTTCTCGATTTCATTATTTTGTATTTTGTACCCAAAGAATGGTTGTTTGCCCTCCGGAACGGTCTTCCACATGTGCTTTGCGAAATAATTTCCAACTTTCTTTTAATTACAGATCTACCCTCAATACTTTAAATGTGAACATATAAATAATATTCTTAAATGTAATCATATGTTCCAACACAAAAATGTTGCTTCCATTAAGAATAACATGGTAACTTTGAAAAAGTGTGGGGCAGAGTCCTATGGATGTCTCTGGATAAAAAGTATATTATACGATCTTCCTGGTTCTAAGCTACCTCCCCACCAATTTTCAACCAAATCGGTTAAGCCGTTCTCGAGCTATAGATAGTGTAACACGACTTTATTTATTTTTTTTTTTTAATTTAAAAATTATTCCCCATGTTATTCTTACTGACAAAAAAAGAACTTTAAAGGTTGTACCCTGCAGAATAATAATATCAACATCTCAAATCTAAAACCTTACTGCAAAGATACTAACTGGGACAAATTTTATGACATCTCAAACGTTAAAATTGGTCCAGAAATGAAGAAGGAATTGTGTGGTAACAAAAAAGGGCTCCATGTATTGTTAATATAGATATTACTATTTCACACAAATGGTTGTCTACATTCCATAAAATACATCAGGCTTACATATTAATTTGGAACATTGATACGATTTATTAAAAAAAAAACTTAATTTAAACAGTAGCCTATTTGGCTTAGACATTTATGAAATGACAAAATTGTATTTAAAGAATAAAGAATTTAGCCTATACGTGAAGAATATAAAAATAACTACCGGACCAGATATTCAACACTAATTCCCACAAAAGAAGGTCTACATAGAACAGCTTTATATGAAAAACTCCTTATGAAATATCACAGAAAATATAAATTTTATCATAGCAAATTATAAATTGCAAAACCCATCAACAGAATTAATAATATTAAAAAATGTACTTGAGGAAGAACCTCTATATTCCCTTAAAGCCTTTAATGATAAAAAGAAAAAACTAAGAATTTATATTTATATAAAGAAGAAACCATACGGAAGTTAAGTGGATAAAATAAGCATACGAAAGCCTACGAAGTATTATAAAATATAATTTATATTAAGAACACCTAACGCATGTATACATGTTTATGAGGTGAATAAATTTGATTGATTAATTGAAATGTAAATGTCCAGTGAAAGTCAGAGAAATTAGTGACAAACTTTCTGTGGTCACACTGTACAATATAGATAATAACAGTCGATCTCTTAATTGACTATTTTGTTGGAATATGATCTTGTGAAAAGATCTTTAATAACGCTCTCTGTTTTATCCCCTTTATCGTATAGTAGAGCTCAGCCAAATTTCAAAGTAGCAAATACCACCACAGAATTAAGAATGTTTAGAATAATGATACAAATATTTCACAAAAACAAAAATCATGTACACCATACTATATTCTGAAAAGAGTTTCTATTTATATTTCGAAACAAAGTTTTAATCACGTAAAATTATATTTACAAAATGTATTAAATTCGACTCCAAAATCTTTTATCTTAATCGATTTTTAACAGATAGGACCTTCATCCTAAGACCATTACTGATATTTCACAGGTTTTACACAACGCTTCCCCTTCCAAGTTTCCAAACCCTTGCCCCCCTCTAACCCTTTCTTATCAACTTTCAAGTAAGAAAATAATTCTTTATAATCACCATGTCATACATCTAAACAATGTCACTATGCCACTATTAAATGCATGGTAAACTACCCTCACCTCCCATCCCAGTCTACAATGTACAAATCCATTAATGTGTGGCTACAGCAGTTAAAGAATGGCCGTCGCCCGTCGGTCGCCGCCGCTCCCCCACCCTCACACAATAAAATTGGCGCGCAGTTACAAGGACACCGCGTGGAATATCGTCCTCGCGCTGCCCGTCACAAAAAGAGTAGCTAGGGACGTTATTGTAGTTTTTGAGGGTATCGGGCACGGGTGTCTTTATTTTATTGACTACCCACCTGATATCTGCCATTGTATGATTTTACCCACAGTTACCGAGATTTCCTAAGTATCCAACCACCAATCTCATCTTAGCAAATAAAAATTTCAAATTAGCCTACATCAAAACTGTAAAAAAAAAAACAGCAAAAATAAACAATCTAGTAAGGTAAATTCACCAGTAGTGAACAGTATAAGAAGAGAAGGAAGCTTGACACATAATTGCCAGTAAATTTGAATACCTACAATGTCTTTAATACATCGAGGTGAAAGCTGATTTAATGTTGTTTGTAAATTAGTCAATAAATGTAGTTTCTAGCATAAAATAACCTTGTATGAACCTATAAAATAAAGTGATGCACATGTTCCAGTGGTGGACAGTTAAAAAAGAGCATTTGCCAGTAGCGGACAAGAAAAAGTTACCCACATTTTTCTGTTATTACAGATTTATACAGTTTATAGACCTATATTATCCTTAAACCTTACTTAGATTAAGTAATTCCAAACTCACCTCCTTATCAGTTTGAATAAGGGTGACCTGTTCCATCGCAAATTACAGTGGGCATCAAATAAAAATACTCTTAAGCGCTTTAAAATAAGGAATAATCTATAACATTTGTTTATAAACAATAAAATAACAATAAATGAAGATTATTTCAACAAAAAACATCACGTTTTAGTTGAAAAATAAGGTAATTATTACCTTAAATGTCGAAAGTTTTCACTACAGGCACAGTGTCCACTACCGGTGCAGTGTCCACTACTGGTGCAGTTACCTTAATTATTATTTAAATCGTCTGTTTTTGTTGCTCAGATTATTGTGAGTAAGAGCTTGTTAATCTATCTATCTATATATTAAGAGGCAAGCGTGTTTCTTTCCCCCCTTTTTTCTCAGCTCGTGTGCATAGCAAAAGAAATCTGCGTTAGAAAGGTATAGTCCTGTAGATGAGCAGAATCCCATTGTAATTCACATCAATCTCCAAGGCTACGCCCCACAGACAATCAAAGTTCCAATGTTAATCTTAAGAAGAGAGGATAATTGACTGAATCATTAGACAGCTGATGTACAACTGATAAGATGATAGAACAACTGATAAAAATAGGAAGAACAGATGTTTCAGTCATAAAATGTTTTTAAACTTTTTGGGTCGAATTCAACCGGAATTTTAGTAGAATTTCGATCAGGAGGTGATTTCTAGTATTAATAAATCAAAACTTTGTATGTTCACGTTGGTGAAATATCCCGAAGTGAAAAGACAACGTATCTTGTAAAAAAGTTGAAAGATTAATTTTAAACTAAAGGCCTACTTGGCGCTCAAAATCAAGTTATATAATTTGAACTATGACATGTCAATGCTAAAAATGTTACATTTAGTTCAAAATCAATGACATGTCCGACCAATCCAATATAGTGAATATCAGTAAACACCCTTAACTAAACTTATTTCAGCTGTACATAAACAGATCTTTTAAAATGATAAAAGCAATCACAATGTTATTCTAAGGGGAAATTACAAATTTAAATTATGGTTGCCTTATTTTAAATCAGATTCTTAAAATTTTTAACAACTACAGACCAATCTCTATAAAACTACACCAAAATCTTGCATTAAGGATTATACGAGCAGTTCAAATTACAAAAACCTTTAACGTAGACTATTAAATAAGTATAGATTTGCGGATCCCTAAATACCAACTGGCAGGATGGTTTTACATGTAAAATATACTGTATGATTTCTATTTTCTACATTTACCGTAGTTTGATAAATTTCTCATTCACGGGTCTCAAAACAAGCTTAAGTGTACCGTCAGCGTATTAAGTAATGGTTAAGACACGAATTAAAATTAAACATAAAACAACATAGGCTAACCAAAACAAAATTGATTCGAGTTACAAAAAATTTCGATGTTAACCCAATTTACTGGTAATATTACGTAAAGTGATAAGGTCACTGATTGGAAATAGGCAGTAAACTAGGCCTGACGGTACCCTTGTATATTTGTAAATCTCTGTAGGCTACATGGTGTTCTGAAAAAAAACGTTACAATAATTCAGGAGATTATTCTACACATTTATAAAACTAAACAATGAGCTTATACCACACTGATGTTTATTTTCAGGAAAAGTTTTTCTTCCTATGAGCATTCAAAATGGCGACAATTGTAAACTAAAATATTTCAATATCAGTAAATTTTATGACAATTGTAATAGAGACAAAAAGTTGACGGATAAAGTTATCTAAATTATGTTACCAAATTTGTGAACATCTGACAGCAAATAATTGAGTTATTGTGAATTTTCTGCAAAAAACACTGATTTTGCATTATAATTAATGTTAATTTAGGTTATTTTTATAGAAAAATCACAATAACTCCATTAATAAGTGTTGGATCCTCACAAATTTGATATCATTGTTTAGATCATTTAATTTGTCCACTTTTTTGTCTGTCGTAAGATTTAAAACAGTACTGGTGGTAAACTTACATTACATACGACTTACGATGTGGATTCTGACACTCCTTCCCTCCCTATTCTTAAAATAAATTCATTGAACAAACTTTTATATTTAGAAATACTATACAATTCATAGGAATTTTGAAATTTTCCGGTAATTATTAGTAAATGTTACTTGCTGAGTAGAATGAACGTGTCGAGCTGATGGATTTATTTATCTTGGGAACAAGAATGCCTGAGTTAGCCTTAGATCTTATCGAGTATGTATAAACTAATTGTTTTAAAATGATTGTTTATTTTTGAATATGTACTTTATTAAAGATGTACGAGGTGGCCCGTGCGCAAATTGCGCATTTTATGATTCTGTATGAGTGAAACTCACCTACAGTACGTGAATGTTGATTATGAAGTGACAGAGATCTATTTTTGTTTACTATCTGGTTTTTAAAATTCATCTGAAAGTAATCAGCTGCTAAATTACAATTCACATTAAAGAACTTGCAATAGAAGTTGGTCAACATTTTAAAGCACTCTCTAGAAGTAAATCAAAGGCGAGGGGGGCAAAGCCCGAAACAATATGACCTTTTTAATTACGATTCGTCACTGCCCTATATCCTAAAAGCTTTAAAATGACACCTCAATCTTAAAAATCGGTTCAGTAGGTCGAGAGAAAAAGGGACGTAACAGACTACACCCTTATGGAAATAAGAAGATAGATATATAGATAGAAGGTAGAGTTGAGGAATATAGACTTTGATTGAATTCATCAAACAGCTATTCGGTTTAAATCTAAGATCTTTGCAAAGCGCAGATTTAATAATGGCTTTTGGAGTAATGAAGGCAGGATTGAGCTTTGTTACGCACCTCCCCAAACCATTATACCACACTAAAAAAATAGATGAAACATATCCAAAATAAACATTTTTCAGCATTTAGAGGTTGAGAACATAGCCCAGAGTTCGAAAAACAAAAATAAATTTTGCGAAGCATTGCTTTAGGATACAATAGGGTCTGTCTATTTAAGTCGGTTGTCAAAAACGACAACAGCTTGACACTCGGCTCAACACAATTACACGAACTACATTCATACTGGCCGCCACAAGTGTGCAGTCTTGGATGGTAATCGTTAGGATCGTTATCGGCTCGCAAAAAATGGCTAAGTATTTTTTTTCTTTGAAGATTTGATGTGTGCCGAATTTGATCGGAAATGCTAAACAGCGACCAGCAACCGGCCCTCTACCGCGCACACTTAGACCCAGCTGTAGCCTGCGAAAAAAATCGCAGTGTTGTCTGCGCATAGAAAAGGATTTTTCTTGTGTAAGTTCAATTACCGATATTGTTGACGTATATAAGATATAACAGAGGCGCAAGAGTCAATACCAAAATCACTTTTCAGTTACCTCCTATCTCCTCCGTTCATAATTTCTTCCGAGCACAACTTCCTCATAGTTGTTGTGATTGATGACCGATTCAGTTGATGAACTTCAACCTTCAAAATCATGGTGGTGGACCCGTAAGCAGAAGGAAAAAGTGAATTCACGGGGATGCACAAAAATTTGACTCAACCCCCAATCTTGATCACCGTGCAAATGAACGGGAATATTGAGTAATTGATTTTAAAAGTCAATTTATTCTAGAAATTTGGTTTGTTCCCAACTAAGAACCGTAAAAGCTCATATGTTTTAATAGCGTTTATGCTAAACATAAAAATAAAGACTGCAAGCTTAATTTTTTGTAAAAATTTATTTGTGTTTGCCAAGTGTTTTACTGTCAATCAATTCAGTGAGTTTTAGAGCACTCCCTGTATGTCACAGTTAATTTAAAGATAAATTTATAATGTTATGCATAATGAATGTTCTTGTTATGGTAATGATTAATGGGGAAATTTACTTCTTAATAATGTGTCCCGAGACAAAAACAAGTAAGTTGTTAAGTTAAAATTACTTATTTAACTAACTTACTAACTCATTAACCTATTTAAGTAAATTTAAGTTTTTAAAATTTGTAAGTTTTTGGTAACATAATTTAACTAAGTTTTGCGGGGCCCCTGGTGTTTAATGAAATGCTGGACAGGATATTCACTTTGAGGAATTAAAATCTGTGTTGAGTAAAGTAAAAAACAACAAAGCCCTTATGAAAGACATAGTACCGTATGAGTTAAAAGAAAAAAAAAACCGGATTCGTTGCTGAAAGTTTTGGTAAATATATTCAATAGAATTTTTAAAGGTGGGGTCGTTCCAAATAGTTTCAAGATATCTGTTATTTTTCCACTACATAAAAAGGGGATATTCTTGCCTTATGCATAGTAGGCATGATACTAGGTAAATGAGTGGGTAAATTATTGGAACATTTTAATAGAATTTCAGGCTGGATTCCGTAAGGGGCACTCAACCGTAGACAATGTTTTTAACTTAACAAACATGATAAAACGCCGATTAGAAACAAAAGGTAATACATTATACACTTTCTTTATAGGCTTCTCGGCTGCTTTCGATACGATTGATAGGAGGGCACTGTTTTATAAGTTATAAAACATGGGGGTATTGACGCGCATGGTGTAGGCGTTGCGGGCACTGTACGATGGCACAGAGTCAGGAGTGTGATATAAGCTCTGAGTCTCCGAGTATTTTGAAACAAAAAAAAGCTTAAAACAGGAATTTGCGGTTTCTATTTTGATGTTTTCTTTGTTTATAAATGACATGCACAAGAATAATTTTGGGGGCTGTTTGTTCGGGGCAACTAGAGTAAATGCTTTGTTGTACTCTGATTACGTGTTATTATTAGCTCCATCAGCGACGTCTCTTCAACTCACGATCAATAATCTAGAACAGTATTTTGATTTGTGGGGTTTGCAATTAAATTTAAAGAAGTCAAAAATTGTAGGCCTAGTTTTTAGAAATGGAGGGAGAATTATCGATCGTGAAACATGGTCATAAAAGGGAAATGCAATAGAAGTGGTGAATAGTTATAAATATCTGGGAATTGAGCTGACTTCTAAATTATCTTTTGAATGTTTTCTAAATTCAAAGGTAGCTAGTGAAAAACTAGCAGTTAATACGATATGGCGGAATTATTTTGCGGCAACTGGAATTTCCTTGAATGCCAATTTTAGCTGTTCTGATTCTGTAATTAGATCAACAATTTGATATGGATGTCAGGTATGGGGCTACCAATGGAGTGTTAAAGTAGAGGGAGTTTTGGGCCTTTTCATAAAGAAATTATTTCATCTACCAAGTAATATTCCTAATCATTCTTTGCTTTTAGATACGGGATCAATCAATATTTTTTCACTTTGAAGATGAATTTAAACTACATAGTTCGTTCTTTGTCTTTATCAAATTGTCACTTGCCATACATTCATACAAAACAAGTCATTGGAAAAAAAATTATACTGGTGCGAAGAGTGGCAAAGAATAGGACGCGCGCACGGGATAGAGGTCGCAATGGAGGGTGACTAAGGTGGAGTGCTTTGTCGGCGGTGTTGGATGCGGGAGATGTCTAGGTGCCCAGATGGTCAGGGCATTTCACAGCGGATTACCGTCGACCCTCGGAGGGGCAGGGTCGAGGTGCGCCTATGGTCAGTCGGGTGACCTGTTCCCCATGTTTTGCTGCCACGCTGTTACTAATTCATTCTAAATTAAATATTAATGTTAGGTACGGTATGTTGTTATTTAAACTATGAGAAAAGCCCTGTATAAATAGTAATTTTTATCACTATGGCGAAAAGCGGGTTTTCTGTGTTCATTTGGCCCCCAGTAATAGCCCAGTTTTAGGCTTTCTAAGTTTCGATGTTATTTTTTATGGGAGAACGATAATGGATTTAATTATTGTATTTTTAAAAGTGTTGTAATAATAAAATTCTAGAAACGCAGGAAGAACAGCCATTTTACATACAGTACCAGGGGGACCGAGCTTAAGCTCGGTAAAATTATTACTTTCGTTCTCACCCAAAGCTCGTTCGCTTCGCTCACTCGCCAAGCCACCGGGTGCTGCACTTTGGTATAATTTTCTAAAGCTGCAGGTTAAAGATGTAACATATTGATTTATTTTATCTACAGTTATCAGCTGATTTTTGTTTAATTTAAAAATCTCCATAAGGATAACATGGGATCTTTGAAGGGCTCTAGCGCGAAAACCGGATTTTTCCCAGCTATGGGACCAGCTCCAATAGATTTCTGGTGGCCAAAACCTCTATATTCAATCAAAAAATCAAAAATCCTTGGAGCGAAAAAAAACTTTGCCCGGACAAATGGAGCTTGTTTTAGAGTATAAGATCTATTATAAGACATTTTAAAACTTATTGGGTGCATATAAACTGAATTTTAATCGATTTTGAACAGTAGAGGTTATCTAGTTTTTATTATTGAGAAACTTGCCATGTGCCTTACTAAACAAAAACATATTGTAGGATGAATTTTTTATAGAACTTTTCCTACCATTATAAAACTAATAGTCTATAACAAAACAAAATAATTTTTATAGTCTAAAAATCTTTAAATATTCAAAATTATTAGAATAATGCTGAAAAATATTATTTTTCCACTGGAAAACAAAATGTTACATTATAAAGATGAGACACAAATTACATTAAAAACCCTGACAACAGTACATTCGGTATTTTCCAGTAGAGTTCCATAAATTTTTACGTTTTGCTAGGAGTGAGAAAGGTTGGATGAGTATGCGAGATATCGTCTTTTGGAATTCCTGACCGTCTAAACTCCAGGAAAATGGTGTTTTCATATTTGTACCTCCAAGACCTAGAAGTCTTTTAAGAGAGGAAAATACCAAAGTGTGGCTACCATGAAAGTCCGCACCAAAACCTGTCCGTCGGCAAAAGTCATCGAAGCGTTATTAATGTCACAATGAAAGTCCGCACCAGGAAGGTTTGGCAGTGACCTCAGGTAGTCCCCCCTCAACAGCTCCGTCTTACCCCTATTTCTCTTGTCTATTGCTCCCTGGCTAACACTCTCACCACTTTCCGTAGGTCAGTGTACGGTTCAGCTCCATCGATGATTTTTACATTCCTCTATGGGTTACCGTCGACCTTTTCAATGGCCGTATTTACGTGCGCCGATAGTCAGTCGGGTGCTCTGTTCCCCATTTTTCAATCGCAAGCGGTCTCTCATTCCTCAAGATAGAGTAAAATACAGATACCTTACTGAGACAATAATTATTTACTTACAAATAAATTCCTGGTAAGTATTAATTTTTTATGTAATTTGTGAAATAATGTAGCCTAAATGTTCGTGAGCGGTACGTTAGATGATGTATATAAAGTGTAAAAAAATAAAGACCTAAGTTCCTTGCAGTTTTGGTTCTGCATCTGGAAATATATAAAGTAACGGATAAGAAAACACCTAGGACTACAGCCTTCTATAAATCTATATATATAATTCCGTAAGCGAATCGGTCCCCACGAAATATCTCGAGTTAGAAGAAACATAGATTAATGTCTGATGGCTCATTTTAAAGCTTGAGGGCCAAGGACGCAAGGAAAAATACCAGAATCATCAAAAGTTGCCTGGGCTTCGCCCCATTGGACCTCGAAGTTATAATGTTAATCTAATGGGAAGAAGATTTTTAGATCTACACGTGTGATTAAGCAGATGATCCAGTGAATATTTTTTATTATAAACTCAGCTGGTTATTGAACAGATATTTTGAGTTAAGATAACCATATTTAATTATAGCTTTTTAAAATTTGCAATGCACTATAAAAAAAGGAAAACACCAATAGTGATGGAAAAATTACGGATCCACGGTAGATTTTTTTCTTTAAAATCTATGTCATTATGATTTTGTGTGCTGAATATACCGCTGTAAAAAGTTACTTAGCCGTGGTATGGTTGATATAATAGTTAATGAAGTGGCTTTACTCAGTGCATGTCATTAAGATATTACGTTACTGCTTTATATGTTGGCTATTTAGTGGTTAGAGTTGAATAGTTTTTTTTTAGTAATTGTTTATTTTTGACTAAATCATATTATGTAAACTACTAACATTGGATAACCTCCTTATGAGGAATATTTTGGTTTATACATTCTCTGCTTCTTTCCTTACATAGGTCGTATGGAATCAATTATTGCCCTTTAATACGGGGAGCTTTTCATATGTATGCAGTGGGCAAAAACGAACAATATGTCAAATAATGTTCTACTTCATTAAACAAATAGACAAAATAGACTACAATCATAGCACAAGGAATGTTGTTAGACTCAAGTGACTGGTGGTGGTTGGGGGAGCACGAGGGGTGTCAGTGGCACAGGGGTAGGGGGGGCATGGGGGCCTCGGTGGCGGCATGGGTGGACATGTTAAACACGGGGAGGAACGGCAGGTATGGGGCATGGGGATATGGGGGCCACAAGTTGCACTAAAGACATCGGTGGCACAGGGGGTAGTTGGGCAGGACATGTGGGCACAGGAAAATGGGGGTCACACTGACATGGGGACACAGGGGTTCGGGGGGATGGGGGTTCTCGGGCCATGGGGGCATATAGGGTACAGGAAGCACGGATCACGAAAGGGGTCGAAGGACATGGCAAGTGTGGGGGGAGTGGGGGGCGCAGGGGTCCTATAGTCGGGCGCAATAAAACAGGCGGGTGAAGGTCAAGCTATAGTAGGATTCACGAAAATAGTCTGATGACTGATGAGAGTCAAAACATTGTTGCCAAATTTATTCTGAAACACATGTTTACACTGTATTTCACATGGTAAACTTAACAAAAATGACAACATTGCGAGAGGGGGTGAGGGGGAACACAAAATTATTAGTTTCAAAACTAATTTTATTGCGTCCAGCAGTCTAATCGTGCAAAAAAAATATTTTTTCCGCAAAATATACAACCTACTGTAGTGTTTAATGCAAGGGAGAATATTGGCGCAGTACTGATTTGTTACCATCAAAAAAATATTCGTCAAGATTAAGTAATATTTATAAGAAAATTTATCCGTGTAAATTCACAGAACAGCTTGAGAAGAAATATAATAATTGTGCAACTAGGTGATGAATTGAAACTTAATTTTTGAGATAACATCATAATTTGGATTTTTAGGGGCATTTGCCCCTACAAGCCCCTAGTAAACAATTAAACTGATTAATAGTAGAACATATTAAGTTCAACAAACCAATAACATCATTTTGTCACGATGAATTTTGGCTTTTATAAACCGGAGTTTATTAAATAAATTTGTCTAAAATATAATAAGATTTGTCATTCATATAGGATAAGATATGTTGTTGTGAAGTTATATCAACAAATAACACGAAAATCACAATTATGGAGAATAAAAATGTATATATTAATATGTATATAAAACCATTAATTTAAGGATGATTCCTAAATCAAGTGGGTGGATAGGCAATATATTTTAGACTAATATAGTCTTCACAGCTTATCTTTTTATGCAAGTAAGCTCCGTCCGTGAGTTGGTAACGACATTAGGGGTTTAAGTTATCACAGGGGGTTAGAGGTTCAGAGAGTGAATAGTGACAGCGGACTGAGAGAGGGGGGGTTGGTAAAAGTGGAAGGAGGAACCGGCGTGGCAGGTGCGGACTTTCATGGTGTCATGGCGGCCGCTCCTTGGACTGGTGCGGATTTCCATTGTTTTTTATCGCGACTTAGAACTGGTGCGGACTTCCGTGGTCCCCATGAAGGGCATAACTGTTCCGTTAAACTCCGACTCGACGGCCTCTGCTCGCCATTGCAAATTCCTGGTCACCCACACCTGGTTTTTGAATAACGGAATTCAAAAATTCTACTTACGAAGACTAGGTAATGCTTACCGTATAGGTCTACATACTACACACCATTTTTTTAAAATCTATAGTTGACTGTAAATATTGATACGATATTGGTAAACAGTCACGGTAGTTTTTTAACCTGAACAAAAAACTGCATATACGACATACCAAATTGTTATTCTTCAGTTGACTTTAAATATTGATACAGTATTGGTAAACAGTAAATGTAATAATTATTAACACGAACAAGCAACGAATTGAAGGCAAATCTCAAACTGACATCGGCGCACCTCGACCCTGCCCTTGGAAGCGGTCAGGGCGGCTGAGAGTCTCGCGGTCATGGAGGCGGTGCTGAATGCCCGCTATCACCGGTCGTCCTTGAACTTGACACTGGGGAACAGTTCTTATCTTTTTGATACTATAAACTTAAGGGTGATGAGATGGATTTTTAAAGCACGGGTGGAGGCGATAAGTTTAAATTATAAACCTTGGGTTACAAATCAAAATTACACTTGCAAATTGTGTAATAACGGAGAAAATGAGGATGTTTTTCATTTTGTGGGTAAATGTCCAATTTTGTCAAATATTGAAGAGAGAGATTCCTTCATAACAGAGAACTGTCAAGGCAGGATTTTTATTCATACTTAAATGGGAGGGACTGGCGGGGTCTTGGGTATTATCTTATGAATGCGTGGAAGTTTAGATGGTATTTGGTCTCAGAATTATTATTATTATTTTTTTTTATAAAAATATATCGATTTAGCCATTATTAAAATGGATTTTAGCTGATCCATTAATTTTAAATATGCTTTAATTTTTATCTTTTCATGATATGCGTCAAATAATAAATAAATATGTATTTATGTATTAATATTATTATTTACTTTTTACTGATGATATATTCTTTTCATGTTTTCTTGTTGCAAAATAACTGCATTCATCCTAGCAGACAGTCCATTGGACTTGTTGTTGTTGTTATTATTGGTGGATAAGGAGACCCCGGCCGAATCGTTATGCACGTCTGCCTCTAATGAGCATTTTGCACAAGACGCCGAAAGGATGGGATATTGAAGGAAAAGAAAGGGTGAGAGACAGGATTTCAGACGGCCGTTTGACCATTCAGAGGGCCAATCTCCGTGTACTGTGACAACGGTCCGCTCTGCCCTCTAAACGACCAACCAACCGACTGTCCACTCATGTTCCAGCTAGGGATTTACCTTCCCGCTGCATTACTCACCCTCCGCTGTCTAGAACACATGTTCCAGCTAGGAGTTTCCATGCCCGATGCAATCCTCACCCTCCGCTGTCTTGAACATGAATGGATTATGAAAGAAGGGAAATTGTCATAGTGGACAGTCAAAAGACTTACCACAGTGTTATGACAACTTCGTTTGCTGTACCCAATGTCAACTTCTCAACTATTATAAAACTGTTTTAAAGTTGTCCTGGGACAGTCCATTGGACTATTGCTGAACCAGTGCAGTGAAATATTGCTGTCGAAAAGCATTTAAAATATGTTTAATGTAGGAATTTTGCTTACGTTATTAATTAATTTAGCGTATTAATTTTTCTGAAAGCATTTTGTACTCAATTTTATTATTGAAAAATAAATAACTGTTTTTTCTTTCTTCTTCTTCTCTTCTAATAAGTTTACCTATTTTTAAAACCAAACGTTTTAATTTAAATTGAGAAAATTTAAATCAGGCCTAGAACCCTATAAAAAATTGAAAGTGTAAAAATGTTAAAATTAGAATCGCCATGTGCTTAAACATAGGATTATACTCATTAAGTAAAACATTCAGTGAAGGGATTACCGTTTTAGAGAACAAAATTTTATTTAATGTTATACCTATCATAATTTATCTTTTTTATTTGATGAGATACGACGAAATACCAGAGGACCAAAATTGATCATGAGGTTAATTGCAATTTTTTAATACTATTAAAAGTTACCATATTAAAAAAATGACGTATATAATAAATTCCATACGTTTTTCCGAGTTTTTGCTTGTATTGCGAAAACTATAACAAATATCAATTGTAGAAATGTTAAAATTAGATTCGCCGTGTGCTAAAACAGAGGATTAGACCCATAATATGCAACATTCTTTAAAGAAATTACCGGTTTAGGAATCAAAAGTAACTGATCGATTAGCTATTGCTATTAAATGTTGTTTATTTATTATACTATTGTATTTTATGTCGTTTTGCATTGTTAGGAAGTTTATATATGCGGTGTGATAAATTTTGTATAATCATAGTAAAAAAGTTATGACATAAAGAAATAAATTAAACATGTGTCTTTACGTTTAAAATCATACCCCACACAAGCGTTTATATTTCCGTGCGCAAAACCTGAATAGGCCGGCGGGCAGGAAGGTGTGCGTCGCAATGCGGAAGTGACATGTGACAGCCAATGACCTTGAAAGGGTGGGGAGCGCGTTTCGAAATCCGTGAATAGGTCTGTTGACGCGCGAAGGAGCGGAGCCGGCCGCAACATGCCCCCGTCCGCTACAAGCGTCCAAGCGCTACTAACAGACAAAGAAGAAATCATGAGTAACACGTGTGGGTGCAGCCCGTGAGGAGGAAAGTGTTTATACGTAGTTACTACAAGAATGAGTTATTAGGGTTTTCAATGTTGGCAGCGTATGCGCAGAACCTACTGCGCAGTGAGGAGGAAAGTGTAGCTCATGAGGAGGATTGTGTATTTTGCTTATACAGCCATGAGGAAAAAAGTGTCGATTCGTCTACTCAAAAGCACAATCCTCCTCACACAATCCTCCTCATTTTGTGAGGAAAATTGTGTCTATGCATGATGAAATGAGGAGGATTGTGTTTTTGTATAACTATATATATATATATATATATATATATATATATATATATATATATATATCTGTATGTGTCCATGACCACGATAACTTTTGAACGGAACCTCCGATTTCGATGAAATTTGGTACAGGGGTGTAAGCCAGCATCTACTTGATTGAGTTCGCGAACCAGAATGATCGGACCATGGGAACGGGGTTTTATGGGGTTTCAAAAGGGTTAAAAATGGGTTTTTGGCTTTTTTTATTTTTATTTATAAAATTCAACAATTTTAACTTAAACCATTTAAAAGAGCTTAAAAAAACAAACAATCTAGTATTTTGAATTTTTTACCTAACTTAAATGGTTATGGAGAAAATCCAAAAACTATGTTTTCCATGTTATTCTTATGGGAAATCAATAAAACCTTCTATCTTGCTTATTTATTGAAATATCTTGATAAAATTTGGTATGTACATTCATTAGGAAGCGTTTAACTTATATCTGCTTAGAAAACGCATATGGCGGCAAACCTACGTACTCACCCCTATGGGGTTTATGGAAAAAATAAAAAGAACACCATAACCTGATAAAATTTGGTATGTACATTCACTAGGTACCAACCAACCCCACAATTTACCAACAAAACCCATATGGTGGCAAACCTACATACTCTCATCCCCATGGATTTTATGGGGAAATGTAAAATATACCAAAATTCCATTGGAAATTCGCTGAGTACGCAGGTCTTCTGCGACGGGGGTATTACCTTTTTCTTAGGACAATCAATCCTTTTGTGACCTTTTTTCTCCGCACTCATAGCACTTAAATCTAAAAATATTGCTATTTACATGAGTCTTACCGTTAACATTCCTTTGAGACCCAAAATTATATTTAGACTTAGACCTCTGACTCGAAAGCATTGACACATCTGCTGGATTAGAGTGATCACTAGCCCTGAACTGCCTTGATTCTTCCATCAATAATCTATTTTTGACAGAATCAAGGGTTACAACATCTGGACTACTACTAAACAAAATGTCTATTGCTGTGGTAACTGACTGATAGCCTTGAGGCATACAAGAGAGTAACTGTGTGACAATTTCTTTACTATCAATTTTACCTCCAGCAGCTTTCAAATCAGTAATAATTTTCTCAAATTTAGTCAAAAACTGTAGCATAGAACACTCACCTTCATATTTCAGATTTCTAAGTTCCCTTTGAAGTTTTACCTGAATAGCAATTCCAGTTTTTGCATACGTGTTTTGAAGCGTTGCCAGAATTTCCTTCGCTGTAGATTTATCCTTAACAGTTTCCAGGACATTGTCTCCTAAGCTCTGGACTATCAGATTCCTTGCTTTGACGTCCATCTTCTTAAATTCCTTCTTCTCTTCAATATCTTCAGGTTCCTCAGTTTCCAGTACCTTCAAGACTTCATACTGTTCAAGAAGAAGCTTGATTCTATACTCCCAGTTTGAAAAATTCCTTCCATCAAACTGTATTATCAGGTTTACTCTTATTCCTGTATCCATGATTATTAGTTCCACTACCCTTTCAACTTTCAAGTGTTTACCAATTGCCTAACAATTTCCTACATTCAATTAAAAATGCCCATTAACTATAGTTTATATTCTGGGCCCATAACCTCTAGTATATTGAACCTGTAAGAAATCTATTAGCAGATCAGTTAAAACACTTATTTAATTGTACAAAAGGTAGATTCAATTTTTATTTAAAATAAAACCTAAACATGGATTCACAACTCAGGAATATATCAAAACTCTCCATAGTAACCAATAAACTTAAACCATATGATTACAGAAAATACTTAAATAGAATTGACACACTTCAACACATCAAGCCAATATAAACAAGTCAACATTTGGTAGCCTTGGAGATAATAAAGAACATAAATCATATGATAAGTCCTTCCTTTACATCCTCTCCCTCCTGCAAAAGATTAGGAAAAATATCGGCGTGAAGGTTTCACCTCTCTTCCAGATCTAGTGAAATACCGCCCATCAGCAGTTAAGCCACGGATTGGTGTTTTTTTACTAGTTTCTTGTGTCTCATTTTCCTTCGTGTTTTCTGACCCGTCTTCTACTCCTTCCTCCTTCTCGTAGGGATCTTCATCCAATGGATACGTGTGCCAAGGAGAACTAGATTTCAATTGACCAGATGCTGGGATGAGCAGTCTTCGATTTCTTCTTAAACGGTTGCCATTTGACTCCACAATGTAGTCCCTGTGTTGTCCTCTTTCAATTATTGTACCATACCGTTTGAGATCTGTAATCCATACTTTGCTTCCTTCTAGTAATGTGCCCAGATTTCTTGTTCTGTGCCTGCGATCATAATACAACTTGTTATTCTCGCTCTGCTTGTTGTAATTCCTTTGATACTTCTGGAGGTCAGGCCAACGGGGTTGTAGTTGTTCAGATACAGACGGGAGGGTAGTCCGAATTTTGCGCCCAAAAATAAGTTCGGCTGGAGAGACCCCACATGCAAGTGGAGATGCGCGATGTGCTAGAAGGCCAAGATAAGGTTCTTTATTTTTCTTGAGAATGCCTTTGCAAATTTCGACTGCCCTCTCAGCTTGACCATTCGCCTGAGGAAAGTGAGGACTTGACGTCTGTATCTTAAAGCCCAAATCTCTAGCAAAATTTTGCATTTCTGACGAAACCAAAGCCGTGCCGTTATCTGATCTCACAATACTTGGAATTCCGTGACGAGAGAATATTGATAAGTATGCTTGTTTGATAGCCGCTGTATTTACACTGTTTAGATTTAACAATTCAATATACTTTGAAAAGTAGTCCTGCATGCAAATGTAGACCTTTCGGTTGTATTCAAATAAATCTGTCGCTACAACTTCCCAAGGACGTTCGGGAATTTTAGATGGGCTCAGAGGTTCAGCCGGATTAGTGCGATTCTCCAAACAACTAGAACAGTTTTCCACCATTCTTTTTATGTCGACCGATATACCTGGCCACCAAACCACCTCCCTTGATCGAGCCAGGCACTTGTTTACTCCCAAGTGTCCACTGTGTATTTGATTTAAAGTGTCATCCCTTAACTTCTGTGGGATGAAAATTCTCATTCCTTTTAAAATTAGCCCGTCGACAAAGGCTAAACTTCCACGTTCCCTGAAGAACTCGGTATTTTTCAGTTCTGACCAATCCCCATTCTCTATAGCCTTCTTTAATACATTACAAACTTTGTCATCTTTCACAGCTTGGCGAATAACATCTAGCTTACTGTCTGTGCAAGATAGTGTGGAAATAACCGAATTGACAAACACTTCAACGTCTTCCTCTAAAACATCACTCTCTGGAATAGTCTGCAATGGAGCTCTTGAAAGAGCATCAGGAACGTAGAAGCTTTTCCCAGTTTCATACCTCATCGCATAATCAAACAACATAAGTCTCATTCTGAATCTCTGCAACCGAGGAGATAGATCGCACAAAGACTTTTGTCCTAAAATCTGAATAAGAGGTTTGTGATCTGTAACGAGCTCAAACTTGTTCCCCAAAATGAAAGACGAAAACTTCTCACATGCCCAAGTTAGAGAAAGAGCTTCTTTCTCAATCTGAGCATATCTCGACTCGGTTTTGGACATAGTTCTCGAAGCATACTGTACTGGCTTCCATTGGCCATCCACCCGTTGCTCCACAATAGCCCCATGTCCAAATTTGGATGCGTCCGCACAGACTCTAGTCTCCCTCCGTGGATCATACAATTGTAACACTGGAGCCTTTATTAAATTCCCTTTTACCCGTTTGAAACATTCCTCATGAGTAACATCCCAGTACCATTCATTCTTTTTTGATAAGAGGTCATTCAGTGGTTTGGTAATTTCCGAAAGGTTCGGAACAAATTTCATTAAATAGTTGACCGTCCCTAGAAACCGTTTCAGTTCTGTTTGATTTTTTGGGACTGGATATTTCTCGATTGCCAAAACCTTTTCTGGATCTGGCATAAGCTGTCCATTTCCAATTGCATGCCCCAAAAAAGTTACCTTAGGCTGAGTAAATTCACACTTGTCACGATTTAAAGTTATGCCTACTCCAGACAAACGAGAAAGAACACTATTAAGCCTCTCGTCGTGCTCCTCCCTTGTGCGGCCGAATACACAAATGTCATCTGTCATATTGACTACCCAGTCAATCCCTCCAAAGATTCAAGCATTTTTCTTTGAAAGTGCTCGGGAGCAGAACTAATACCAAAAGGGAGGCGTTTGAAAAAATACCTACCGAAAGGCGTTATAAAGGTAGTCAACATGGTACTGTCCTCTTCAAGGCTAACTTGCCAAAAACCACTATTTGTGTCTAGTTTTGAAAAAACTTTAGCTCCTGCCATTTGAGCTAAAGTCTCGTCTACACAAGGTAAAATAAGTCTTTCTCTTTCCACATATTTGTTAAGAGCCGTAAAATCAACACACAGTCTCACAGCACCAGTCTTCTTCGGGACAACAACCAAAGGAAAACACCACTCTGTTGGTTCCGTAATAGGTGCTATTACATCTGCCTTAACCATCTTATCTAGTTCTAGCTTAACTTTCTCCCTTAAAGACAAAGGGATCCTTCGGGGAGTCTCAACCGAGACTGGCACATAATCTTTCTTTAATTTGATTGTGTAAGGTTCTTTGAAATTGCCAAGCCCGGAAAATAATTTTGGATATTTTGCTATCCAATTAGTACTACTGTTCACTTCGTTAAGTTCCCTTAACAATGAAAATGCTAATATTCCTGTACGACCTAAGAGGGGTTCCCTTTGGTTGCTAAGAACAAAAATTTCCTCCTTGTGATTGATATCACCCTTCCGCAAGTTAACGATTGACTTTCCAATGACTTTCAGAGGTACATTGTCTGGCCCCTTTAACTGGGCCCTTGTTTGTTCAATCTTAAAATGTAAAGCTTTGGCATCGTCATAACCAATACAACTTACGTCAGCACCTGTATCTATCTTAAATTTTACGTAAGCTTCACCATTTACAAACAGTTTAACATAAAATGGTTCAGATAATCGACTGTCACAAACCCCTTCCTCAATTGTAATAGCACCTAGCTTAAAAGAATTATCCCCACTAATAGCCAAAGATTCAGTCTCTACTTCTTGAACTGACTTTGAAGATCTACATACATGACTGAAATGTCCTTTCAAACCACATTTAAAACAAAACTTTCCATTTGCAGGACAATTTTCTTTTGAGTGAATCCGCTCTGAACCACAATAGTTACATCTTTGATTCTTATAGTTAGACTTAGATGTCTTACCGAACTTTGGTGTGAAGCTCCTCTTCGTTACCAACACGGACGTATCGTTACCGGATTCCAACTTATAACCCTGTTGTTCCAACTTACTACTCTGCTGATCCATCGCCTCAGCCTACCGCACTGCTTGAACCGCCCTGGTCAAGGTCATGCCCTCCTTCAACTGCAGGTGTTTGGACAATCCTTTATCCTTTATTCCTGTAACAAGCTTAAGAAATATCATCTCATCATTAAAATGCCTACTTTTGCATTTATTACAAGACCATTCGCACTTCTCAGACAGTTTATGCAAATCATTAATGTATGTATCAACTTTTTCCCCCAACATTTGACTTCTCTGCAAAAAAGTAGCCCGGTGGTAAAAAATGTTTTTCTTAGTCGAGAAATAATTGTCAAAAGTCTTAACAACCAAATCAAACGATGTTCGATTTTCCTCACACAGTCCCAGAGATGTCAAGAGCTCCTCTGCTTCCCGACCCATGCAGTATAATAACATGTTCACCTGTTGATCCTCTGATTTTAAAGCCAAACCTGTAGCCTTACGGAACATCCCAAAGTTTTTTATCCAGTTTGTCCATGTTGCCGGGTCTTGAAAATTAAAAGTTTCTGGAGGTTTTACCTGGTATGTAGGCCCCTGTTGTGATTGTGATTGACTTTCTTGTGTCAATCTTGCATTCAACACAGAATTCAAAATGTCTTTCAATAATCCAGGAGTCAATTCCATACTTCAATAAATTCTTTTATTATATTGATTATCCCACCGCTGCCACCAACTAAAGATACTACGATATATGCATTTAAATAAGTTTATTAAAACAACAACTAGTTCTATTCTTATAACATCAAGCCAATATAATCAAGTCAACATTTGGTAGCCATGGAGATAATAAAGAACATAAATCATATGATAAGTCCTTCCTTTACAGATGCTTTACAAAAGCGATTCTTAGTAAGCCCTTATGGGCAAAGAGTATCTTCCATTTCAATTTCAACCCCTTAGGTCATCTGATTATTCATATTCGTTGTTACCTAGATTCATATTCAAAATTGGCCATAAGAATAACATTAGACCGAAATTGAAATCGTGTGTGGCAGAGCCCTGATATTATTTCGCAAAACAGTTTCGTAATGAGCACGTACATATGAGCAAAGAGGAACGTCCACGTCAAATTTCATCATCTAGATCCTATAGTTTTTCAGATTCGTTGTTTCCTAGATTCAAACTAAAAATTAGCTATGAATACCATTAGATAGAAATTTTGAAGTCCCATGTGGCGGACGCCTGATGGAACTTGGCAAAACCGTTTCTTAGTGAGCATCTATGAGCAAAGAAGAACGCCCATGCCAAATTTTACCATCATAGGTCCTATAGTTTTTCAGATTAGTTGTTGCCTTGATTTGTATAAGAAATTGGCCTTAAGAATAAAATTAAATTTAAATTTTTAAGTCCTGTGGGGTAGAGACCTGAAAGAATTTTGCAAAACCGTTTCTTAGTGAGCATTTTTTAACACAGAGGAATGTCCATGGCAAATTTAAACCAACTATACCCTATGGTTATAAAGATTCGATGATATTGAGTGAGTGGTATTTGACAAAGTAAATTAAACCTAACCTAAACTCTAACTAATAAACATTTTTACACCAGTTAAATTGTTTACAAAGATAAAAATATGGTTAAGTCATATGGTTATGTCATGTCATATGGTTATGTCATCCTTTAAATGAATTATTTCACTAACAGCCGAAAGCTTTGAATCTTAAACAGCTAAATACATCAAATCTTTGAAGTCATGTGGGGCGGAGCCCTGAAGGAATTTCGCAAAACCATTTCTTAGTGAGCACCTATAGACAAAGATTAACTTCCATTCCAAATTTCAACCCTGTAGGTCCTATAGTTTTGGAGATTCGTTGTTTTTTAGATTCGTATTTAAAATGCTCCATAAGAATAACATTGTAACGAAATTTGGAAGTCGTGTGGAGCGGAGCCCTGCAGGAATTTCGTAAAAAAGTTTCTTAGTGAGCATCAATGGGTAGAAAGGAACGTCTATACCAAATTTCAATTCTGCATTCTCTCTACTTTTGGAGATTCGTTGTTGCTTTTATTTGTATTGAAAATCCCCCATAAGAATAACATTGTAACGAAATTTCCAAGTCGTGTGGGGCGGAGCCCTGACGGAATTTTGCAAAACCGTTTCTTAGTGAGCGTTTTTTTATCAAAGATGAACATACATGCCAAGTTTTAACCCTCTAGGTCTTGTAGTTTTGGAGATACTCTGATACGTGAGTGAGTGGTATTTGACAAATATATAGTAGAGAAAAAAAGAGAAGAAAAAGAAGAAGAAGATTAGATATTGAACTACTCTATCGAATAACTGGATAGCATCAATATTGATCGCTATAACATTAAACAAATTGTATAAGACGATTGTACTTTTTAAAACAGTGTTAATGACTTTATATTTTTTACTGTACGTAAAATAAAATAAAATAGTGAAGTACAGTTATAACGAGTTTTAAAAATACTTATTTTCAGCACAAACTGCATTGATGAGTAGTTTAGTGCTCATTGCGTAAACAGCAGTTGTTCGCCAGTTGAAAAACTGACAGGTTCTAAGTAAGATATTAGATAGATTTAGATAAAAAATATATATTAGTGGTAATACACACAGATAATAGTATAGGTGCGCTAACATACAATTTTAAATCATTTCATTTATTGCAAAATGCTATACAACAGGTATATAACAAAATTACAAAGTAGCATTAAAACCATATTACAAACATTTAATTATAATTTTTTATTTCACAAATATAACATTATTTTGTCTTGCACATTTTTCATGTTCAACGATGAAGGTGCAGAAGCTTCATCAGGGGGGTAAATGTTACTGCATTGTAATTGGTGGAGGGGGGGGGGGGTTCATCGCTCCCCCCCCCCCCACGAAGGGCAACTGACCGTGGCGCTGACCGTGGAGGTTTCTGTCACTAGGTCTTGGCCTGTCCCGTGCCGCAATCTGAATCTGAGTTGGGGACGATATTGATACCTATAAGAATGGGGGTATCGAATTTAAAAAGCTAAAAATTCGTTTACATATTAATTTTTTAATAAGTTGCCACATCTATGGGCCAATTTAATTCCATAAAATTCAATTTTTATTTACTATAAACTATTACAGGCTCCTTGTAGAAATTTTACCTAAATATGGTACGGTATTGAAAATAAATATAATTTATATTTGTCAAAGTTTGTTTATAAATTGGCATTGTCTCCTTACAATTTGTCTTCGATACTTACAATTACATCCTCCATCTATTGTATTTTATGTGTAAGGCAAGTTTTGAAATATAGATGGTTCCAGCTAAATGTTTAACACCGCTATACACTTAAAGATTTTTTTACACTATGTAGGCTTCCAAGTAATATTGGAAGTGATTTGTTTTTACTGTCTCATATACCGGGGTCAACATTTATACAAAATATTACTAAAATTTTAAATAATGTTCTAACTACAAAATTACTACAATTAATAGAATATTTTTCTGCCAACGTTACTTAACATAATTTACACTTTATTCAAGGTAAATGCACATAGTATAATAATCTTGAAACCTTCTATATAGGTCAGTTCTTGTCTATCGTTATAGCCTATAAATTAGGCATACTGATTCATCGCTCAGGTTAAAAGTAGATAATAATGAAACTGGGGTTAGGACGGCTTACTTAGAAAACCTCATTGGGTTTTATTAAATAAATAAAATGTGTTACTTATCCGCCCTGAAATAGTTGTCCTCAATGTTATAGCCTTACCTATAGCTGGTTATAATTTTAATGGAAAATCCATTTATTATTGAATCAACTTATTTTATTTTGAAGTTCATTCTTGGTGATGGTGAGTTCATGCAATGTTCATGTCATTAAGTAAATTGTTGCGGATATTTCCATAAATGGTTAGTAAACAAAATTCACGACGTTTGGGGATTTGGAATATTTCTGGACTCTTTCTATTAATTTCTTCGACCTGAAGACGGGATCAGATTACAGATCCCGAAATGTCATGAATTTTGTTTACTAATCAGTGATGTAAAATGTCCGCAACATTTCACTAAACAATAACTTATCTTAGTTGGTAAAAAAAAAAATACAGAGTAGCCTAACATTCTAAAAGTAACAGAGTAGTCATTAAAAGGTTTATGAAAAATTTAGCTGTGTACATTTGTATAAATGTGGATAGAATGCGGGTGTGCTAAGTTATTTAAAGAAAGTACCATCAGTCAATAACCAGGGGAAATGTTGCCCCAGAAATGCACCCTTGAGATTTATAGCTGAGAGTTATTGGTTCTGTCTTTATTGTCTTTGACCGATGCTTTATTTATGACTGCCCAGAAGTTATATGCGAACAACTTTCATTGTTATTTTCCTTCTGAAAAATCTATAAATAAATCTAAAAATATAAAACAATGGTTTAAATAATTTTTTCACCTTTGATTTGTAATTAATTGCAAATAATGGTTTTGATTATTGTTTGAAAAGTAAGAATTTTGTATTGCAGCTATCGATTTTTGTGGCAATGTTTTAAGTGAAGTTCTTAATTAAATGTGGAACATTTTTAATGTTTGAGCATTTAATTTTGGAAGCTGATTAAATTTATTACGGTGGTTTCTCTTCTAACTGAACACTTAAAAAAAGAAAACACACATGAAAATAAAAATATTGTTGACGAACTAAAACGTAAGTTTATTAGGTTAATAGCAAATGTAAAAAAAAAGAAAAAAAACTAATTACATTACAAATCATTAACAAATTCGTTAATGCATTTTAACTGAAAGAATATTTTAAAATTAATTTGTAAATCCAACCCAAGTCACAAATTTTTTCACTGTTTTCTAACGTAAATTATTAAAAGTTTGCTCTAGACAGTAAAAACGATTGATCAATTTATTATGTCATGAGTATTTCGGAAACATCGCCTGGAACAACCATATCTCTCTCGGTAGTGTCCGAACATTAAAGTGTTTACAGGACATAAAGAGACTGATTGGATAACGTTTAGGGCTCCCTCAGGATCCGAGGGTGCCAAATGTGGTGGGGGGTGGGTGGGGGGGGGGGTTAAGGGGGGAGGGGGATCGGACTCTTACGGTGTATTGTACAAGACCTTGATTGCCTTTGAGCTTTGTGATCTGGGAGTTCTGCTGAGTTTTTCCATGTTTTGATTATTTTTAAACCCCATAATACTAGCAGTATTGTATTTTGCCCTTAAAATGTATTGCATCGCTCTGAAAACACAGTATTGGTATTAATCGTTTAATGAACTTTTGTATGAAACATTGTGAACAATAACTTACAAAATATTCTTATTTCATTTTTTAAATAAATTCATTTTTTTTAGTTGTAATCTTTAAAGAATAGAGTAATATAAATGCCAATTTTTGGTGTCAGTTTTTTTTAACATAGTACAGTAAAATTAGGGTTTTAGATCGGCAACTGATGTGCATTCCCAAAAATTTGATAAGAGCTACTTTTAAGCACTATAATTAAAGATCCGATGAGTCCCCAAAAAATAAAGTTGTTTTTCACCTATTAAACCACTTTTCAAAATGGCGGTTTTTTGTAATGGGATACATTTTGAAAAATTTAGTATTTATTTTTATTTTTCACCTGCATTTCTCAATATAATGTTGTGACACCACCACCGATAATTTTTTAATGGGAAGTAGTTCATTATGACCGGTCGTTAATTTTTGGCCGCCATCTTGGATCCGCCATATTGGATGAAAGTTATTTTTTTGTAATATAAAGATAGTGTTGTGACACATCATTTCAAAGTAGATTTTTACGCTGATTACAATGCCGCAATCCGTTTTTGAAAATTTTGGTTCGTTTTAAAGATACACTCAAATAAAAATTTAGCCCTATGAATTTCTTATGGACATTTCGAACTTTAAATTTATTTTGCATTATTTTTCTTTTATATCTAGTTCTAATTGAGGAATTCTGTTCATTGTGACCTTAAAATACTCAGTAATATTCCTGGCATTAATTTAAGCTATTCTTCATTCCATTTGGAGGATATTGAGACGAGTTATATCCTTCTATTTAATAGAAACTTCAATTTTTTTAAATTCGCTTTTAGTTTAAGATTAATATCTCAAGTTCTAAATAAGACACAAAGTTAGTTCTGGTCTTAAAACAACTAGTACATCAATGTCTTTAATTTGAGTAATTGGTCATTGAAATTCGTTGGATATTAAGTGGCTTATAACTGTCTAATCAACATAAAATTTATTGGTTCCTGAAATTCTTTTTCAGTTAAAGACGTACAACTGAAGTTGTAAATGAGATTCAAGGTTCGTTTTGGTCTTTAATTACACGGTACATTATTGGCTTTAATTCCATATATTGATTGTTAAAATTGGATACGTTTAAGATGTGATATTATACACTTTTCAATAAAAAATATTTCCATTTCTGAAATTTGGGTAAAGTTTAAAATTTACAAACCGTTTCAAACCAAGCCAATTCGAACGAACAAAAACTCCAAAGAAGCCCATTGATCCACTGAGTGATCTGATACCAAAATTAACAACCTATCTCAATTAGAACAGGATATATGAGGAAAAATGAGCAATAAATATATTCAAATTTTGAAACGTCCATAAGAAATGTATGGAGAAGAATTTTAATTTCCGTATATCTTTGAAACGGAAAAATATTTTCAAAAACGGATTGCGGCATTGTAATGAGCGAAAAAATCTACTCTGAAATGATGTGTCACAACACTATCTTTACATTAGAAAAAAACAACTTGTATCCAATATGGCGGATCCAAGATGGCGGCCAAAAAATAAAGACCGTTAAAAATAAAGTATTTAGTACCCAACAATTATTGGAGTTGGTCCCACAACATAATATTGAGGCGATGCACGTAAAAAATGAAAAAGGGGACCTTTTTTCAAAATTTATTTCATTACAAAAGAACCGCCATTTTGAAAAGTGATTTTATAGGTGTAAAACAACTTTATTTTTTGGGGACTCATCAAATCTCTTTTTCTAGAGCTTAAAGGAAGGTCTCCTGAAAATTTCATGGACGCACATCAGTTGCCGATCAAAAGGTTGTTTTTGGCCTTATTTTACTGTACTAACAGGAAAAATATTAGAAAATTTGCTGCTTGTTTTTACTATAAAATAATATTGAATTGGCTTTCTAAGATTTTTTTTAATTGTTTGGAACTAAAATTAGTTGTCAAATCAAATTTTTCAGTAGTTGTGAGCAATCTTTACTTGATGATGTTTTTTTTTTTCAACAGAACACATTATATATATATATATATATATATATATATATATATATATATATATATATATATATAAACGCTATTGTGTTTAAACATTGAAAATGTATGTACTGTATGCAATGAGAATTGTTTTTATTCCCAAAGTGTAATGTTTTATTGTGTCCTAACAATCTGACCTCAAACATAAATTTATAGCTCACGGTCAGTAACATGGGGTCGGTTGAGCACCGGTCGGTTATAAAAGGATATATCGAAATGTCTTTTATCCCAACGGATGTTTTGCTCCCCTTGCTACGTTAAACCCACTCATATTGTTGCACTGCGACTCATAAATTGACAAAACCACAATTGATATACAATGATTAGAGTTCCTGGCGTTCATCTTGATTAAAATTGATGACAACTATTGCATTAATTTAGGAAGCAATCAATTTCAAACCAATACCTCCAACGTAACTTATAGTTTCGTTAAGTATTCCAACTCATTGTTTGAAAAGAAATTTGATTGGCAAAGAAGCTCAAGTGCCAGTTCATTTCTTATCATTCAAATCTCCTCAAAACAACTCCATATTTCCACCCTCTGACAAGAAAATATAGGATTGGTTATCCCTACCATCTGGCCAGAATGAGAGATATTTATCTCGCCGCCTTTTTTATAAACTAATAATATTTTAGTACTTTTAAGGTACGTTTGAATTTTAGATCTTATATAGACCTATTCCAGTACGGTATTGTGTTTAGTTTGAAGTTGGTGTACAAGATTAGGCCACAATTTTTTTTAACGACTTCGAACAATGACGTTTTTTCCGTAATTATCACATAAAAAAGGTATAAGGTGTTGCTGATGACATCTTACTGAATGTCATCACCAACTCTCCGAGTTTGAAACCGCGCAATGCCTCTAAAGAAACGAAATTTCCCATTGAAACTCTTTGAACTGCTTTACTTTGTTAGTGGCTTAGCATTAGCTGGTTAAACCCAAGGCTATTGATTAAACCTTAGCGATACTAAGGAGTTGTTTTGCTTGATAAGTTGCACTGGCAAACTCAATCCATATAACCTATATGTTGTAAAACCTGTTTCATGGGAAACCACCCTCATCAAACTCCTAAATCTGAAATCGTAGCATTTATAAGCATAACTTATATGGAATTATGCCTACTGTATTCACTTTGATTTTTTTCAATTACCAAAACAGTTTTTTCTTGTCAAATGACCCCGCCGAACTTGCCCTTGCCCCCTCCGCCGCCCCGGAAGTCCTGAGTCTACGGACCGGCCGTCTCCCCTCCTAATCTTTTAAACTGCTCTTTATTTGCTCGGCTGCCACAACTTTGAAGATTTATTCAACTCATAGAGCGGTCAATCTGGGCCGTATTCCCCCTCCGTGGCGATCGGCTCGGGTTCGACAGACGAGATATTTATGTCCTTTGAGATCGGGAGAGATGTTGTGGGGTCTTGGCGGCTTAAATTTCAATATTAAATTAATTTTGTTTGGACGGAAAATAATTAATTCATAACGGAAAGTTATAAATAGTTCATTTTTCTGTGATAGATTGGGTTATGTGCTTAAATCAAAGGATAGCTCAGGCAGGTTTACACAATATTGAAAGGCTAACTTGTTTTTTTTTTTTTTTTTTTTTTTTTTTTTAATCATGTTTAATTGTTTGTACATCAGGTTTGCAATTTTTAATCAAGGTACAAAACCCCCCAAAACTACCTTTTCCGATAGGTCGATATATTGGTTCATGAACTCATCCGAATAAAGGTATATTACACATTTTTATCAGAATTTGGTCTTGATTTGACCGTTTTTAAGAAAGTTATCGTGTCTAGGGACACATACATATATACATAAACAATTTGATGACTATTATTTTAGGTCTATGGGCACCTCAAAAGAAGAAAGTAACACAAGGTTCCGGGATTACCATGAGACCTAATCCCGGGGTCAATAACAGCTTTCCTCCTATGGAAATTCGCTAAAAATAGTATAGGCTATATATTTTATTTTCTACCAAACTACACGATTTAATAAATGTAATGCTTCCCCATGAAACTACCTTCCAAAAATAACAACCAATAAACAAAACGATAATAAATGTTGTTAATTTGAGTTTTATCATTACAGGGTGTTAAACAAAATTATACATTGACGACTTGTAAACTTGAAAATTAGTTTACGATAGAACAGTTTATATGGGTTCTAACGCTATTTTTGCCATTACAATGACGTGCCGAAAACAGATTATTACACACTAGTGTCTGGAAAACGTATATATCCAAGTTTAAAACATTTCACTCTCAAAACACAATATTTTCTTAGAAAAATAAATGTTATTTCTTATAATCTGCAATTTTACCAGATCCTCATAAATGATATATTTTTGTTGCACTAATAATCTAAAATATACCTTAAACCTATTTTTCACTTTTTATGCACAGTGAAAACCAGCACTGTTCGCCTCAGAGTTGAACGCCTCGCTGGAGAGGCGGTGAGATGGTATCGCAGGCAGTTAAAGGAGAGGAACGACGAACATTTTGGGGCACTTGCGGCGGGATGCGGGCGTAAACCAAATTGGGGGAATAAAAGACAAAAGTAATCGGGGCCGATTGAGTCAAAGCAGTTGACACTTTTATGAGAACCTCCGCCAACCCTCGCCAGATCAGAGTGGGTTCCCTGTGCAGCGATCGGGGGGAAGTGGATCGGGCTCGTCGTGCTGGGTGGTAGACGTCACACGATGGAACGTAACAGTGTAGCTGTGGTTTTATGTATCCAAGTAAAAAATTGCTACTAGAGTTAAAAATATGAGAGTAAAAACCTGTACTTTGGAGTATCCTTTAACGTAGGGAGAGGTTTATTACGAAAACATTGGATGGTAACATGCTTGCATTATGGTGTAGATTTTTACTCATGTACACTGGATTGTTACTTCCAAAATCTGAACTGTTCAAAAATTCAAAACGTAGACCTAGTTTAAAATTTGGGATTAATCTGTATTGTCTATACAAGCTATAGACCGAATAAGTAATCTATATACTTTAAATAACAAGCTGATCGATTAACATAATCTACTTTATTTAATAAGTTTAAAATGTTTACACCAATTTTGAAAACACAAACTCAGTTATGTTTTGGTTTATATAATTTAAAATTCGGAACAATGACAGTTGGATGGTAAACAAAGCACTTTGAAGGATCGCGTTAAAAATGCTCACCACACAAAGTATTATGCAGATAACTTTTTTTGATATTCAGAGCAAAATAAAAATTTTGAACATGTTTTATCACTAAAAAACTATTACCGTACCGTTATTTCGTACATTGTACACCAATTCATCATATTTAACGTTTATTAAAAATTACATAAATTTTTAATACAATAGCCGTAAATCGCCTATTTGTTACCATATCTAGAAAGTAATACTTTGAATAAAAAGCATAAATATCGACAACCAAAAGCATACGGTAAGAAGTTATATAATTTAGTTTTGTAAATCCCCTCTAGGAGGAGCTGCAGGAGAGGCGGAGGTGGCCGTGTTGTGTAGAGGGCATCTGGTGAAGGGCTCATTTGCTCGTGGCTCGTTTCCAAATCCCCCGGGGCCGGTCAGAAGATCCCCTGACCCCCCCCCCCCCCCCCCGAGGGTCCTTGCACCTAAAAGGCACATTTGTGTTGACTGGCCCCCGAGGACCGAGAGGGCAAATCAGAAACTCCTCGCGCTACATTGTATGGCATTGGAGATAGTAAATAGTGTCTCCGGTACTGTTTCGGTTTATCTGGTAACAATTAGTAAAAAGAATGTTTTGTAGATCTGAGACGATGGCTGGAAAAGACTTAGTATAATACGCCTCTTTAAGTGTTTTGAGTTCAATTTTTATTTGTTCTGAATGTAAACAATTAATATGTCAATTTATTCCAAGTAGTGCCCCACAATCAGATTTGTCTGACGCTTGGTTTGTAACCTGACCTAAATTACATAGACCTATACTCTTTATTAGGGTTTAAATCTTAAGATGTACCACATAAATCTCAAATAAAGGGCATGTCTTGATTTCTGGATAATGAATTCAGACTATAAAACTACCGGTACTTTATTTACCAAGTCCACCAGGGCTTTCTAATAAACTCTGGTAAAATACTGTATTTTAACCAAAGCAACAACAGAGTTTAAAGACCTTGACACAGCTTTTATTTTAAGGAAAACTGTTTATAAGGAGTTATTTGACATCAAAACGGCTTCAAGGACACTTGGAAAATCACCATTTGGACAATTAAAAAATATGAATTGAATGAAGGCGAATAAAAGTTACAATCATTATGGATGGCACCCTTAGTGTAAATATTTCAGATGCTTAAGACAATATATTACAATTAACTGTTTTACGTAAAATTATCGTAACCATTTCCCCAAAGCTGTTAAACCTAAGTTATTAAAATAACTTGTAACAAGAAAACTAAGTAAAAGGAATCTCCCCGTTCGGTTAAACATACAAACATTCATTGCAGCCAGCGGGCCCTCAATTACCGCAAATGTCCTTGGAGCCAGTGATAAGCAGCGGTCAAGGTCGTTACCGTTATCAGCTGACTACACGAGGGTCCGGAGCAAACACGGACACGAGTGTTTGTTTACCGGCCACTACCTGTGGATCCTACAACACGGGGGCAAACAGTGTGTACAGACAGGGGAATTAGCATGGGGGGATGATCCTTTGTAATGAAGTGGGAGAGAACAGCACTGTACGTGGAGAGGAGTTTTTTTAATTCATGAAGAATTTAAGTTTAATGTGGGGAGTGAAACTTGATTTTTGCTTTAAAGCCTAAAACAGGCGAATGCTTATTGGGTATCTTGAACTAGCAAATGAATTTTTACTTAGTAAGAAAGTGTTTATAATTGTGTTTGAAATTTTTATAATTAATATGTTGATCAGTAAAAATATTTTGAGGAAAATTTAATGATTTTTTAACGTATTTCCCAGGTTTTTAATATTAAACTTTTGCATGGGTATGTTTTTCAATGTTATATCAAGAAACAAAACAAGTTCCGGATAAATTAACTTGTATGAACCTTAATTACCAAGCCTTCTTTAATTTTTTTAAGAAAGAATTGCCAGCCAGACAATGTTCTTCATATATAAAAACTTTATATAAACCTTCTCATTATAGTTTATAAATAGATTGAACTGGAACTTCGTGAATTTACGCTAAAATCGACTATAGACCGCTATACAATAATAATTAATAATACAGTAATAATGTTTCTTTCGTCCGACATTTATTGCAATGATTTAGGATACCGTATTTGATAATTTATTTACATTATTTTACATAATATTTTTTTCAGTCGACTATACGGAATTTAAAGTTGTGTCATTTCATGGAGTGCTTTATTTGTATACGTTACCTTATATGAACCACAATTACCTATCATTATCATGTTAATTATTTCGCTCGACTTTTTTATGCCTAAGAGAGTTGAATAAAAATGCATTAAAATATAAAACCAAATAATGCCATCAAGTTCTGAGCCCTGTAAACGCCATATTAAACATCCAAGATTAGCAAGTCATTTCAATCGACAATTGTTCAAAATAGGAAATTTAACAATGACAAAAAGATAACAACTTGAGATAGCGGACACAAAAGGAACTAAAAAGGGGAGCGGGGAACGTGCCGGAGCGTTAAAACAGCGCCGGGGGTCAAAAAGAGACAACAGCGACGTGTTCAAGCCGCGACATCCGCGAACGTTCGATAGTTCGAGACGGTGGAGCGAAAATAACAGATACTTCCCGGTAACCGCTACCGATGATCATAATACATGCCGACCAGCCGGCCATCTCTGCTATAAATTAACTACTTATAGGTGTACTGTACTATAGTACTATAAAATATATGGTAAAATATAAAATATAAATTGAGATATGTTTTTCTTAAAGAGCCTGAGTAAAGTTCAAAAAGTTTAATATTTAAGACCTTACCAGGGTTAACCATTTCACCGTTTAACATTTCTAGTTTTTATTTGTTTGAAAATATATTAGATTGTTTCTTAAAATGACTTAAAAAATGTATTTGGATTGGATATAATGCCACATTAGCTTAATTCTCTGCATTGGATAAACATTGGGTGAGTCGGTGGCGTAGTGTGGTTAATGTGTTATAGTTTGAGACCATGTCGTGGATCCAGCTCTTCGGCTCCTTTTATTCACCGCGGCATGTCGCAGCGGGCTGTCGCTGCGGCAGATCGCTGTGCCAAATTTTCACGCGACAAGTCGCTGCTGTCGACCGCTGTCGTGTGGAAGGGGTAACAGTGCTGCCAACTACATTTGGTAGTCGCTCAGACAGAAAGGCAAGCACGTGTTGTGATGTTCGAGGCCGCTTGGGTTGGCAGCACTGCGAGAGTGAACGCGGGCTGCCGCTTTGAATAAACGGCCCAATACAAACCAATGCATATAGAAACCGCTCGTCGCCAGCGATTTCTAAGTGCACGCGACAGAATTTACAAAACGCCGCGACACATCGCTACTTCTGAGACCGCTCATTTCTGAATAAACTTCCCTATTTAGAGCAATGCACTTACAAAATCGCTGCGGCAGCCCGCTGCGACATGCCGCGGTGAATAAAAGGAGCCGAGAGGAAATTTTCACCAGAACCGTTCAACTGACACCTGAACTGTAGAGGCTCTTCCTTTACTTTGGCTAATCGGATCAACGCACATGTCAATATTTTATGTGGTCGGGGCAAAATAAGGCAACAAGAGGCCTGACAACCTCTAAAATAATTTTTACACAGGTAAAAAAATGAGTTTAAATATTTTTTGAGTTTATGAAAATTATGCCTATTTCTTCTTTCACTGAATTATTTTGACTATTTCCTGAATTCATTCCTAATGCAATCCTCCCCCCCCTCAACCACCGACCAGACGACTTCCTCGTCCGCTGCTTCATAGCATGTTTGTCCCGCGATGACCGTGATGTGATCCGTATCGACCGTCGGCCGTCTTTACGATCACGGCGGGGGACAAAACAGCGAAAAAAACGACTTGAGTTATGTCCTTGGAGGGAGGGAGGCAGGAGGGGGGGGGGGGGTGTTGCCGATTAGTAGAGAATCGATCCCGTCATCCGTCGGTCATCCGGCGATCGACCCGGGGAATCGGATAATGAGTGCGACCATCCGGGGAGTCGAGACTGTGGAAGTGCAGGATTCCTTTGGGTTGGAGTTCATTTTTGGGTGATGATCAAATGTAAGCATGAGGCATTGCTTCTAGTTGGAGTAACTGTAAAATATTTCGCATTTCAAAAGAGTGTCAGAAAATGCTTATTGGCAATTTGAGATGCTTAGGAGTTCTCAGTTTTTTTTTTTATTAATAAAAGTTTGGCGGTCCTCTTTTTGCCTTTTGCCCCGTCCACATAGACTATTGATCTGTGCGTGGATCGTATTAGACAAAGTAAAAGGGGGTGAGCCTCTACAGTACAAGGTGAAAGGTACTGATAAAAGTCACTGGCAGAACACGGATTCGAACCCACGACATCGCTGCCATGGTCCCCAAGTCCGGCGCGCTAAACACTACGCCACCGACTCACCCTTATTGGATTTAATGTTCAGAAAGATGCATCTAAAATTTCGGAGATTCGCCTTTTACAATGTATGGTTTAACCTATTATGGCTCTACTTTGAGGTATTTATGACCACTATCTTGGGGATTAGAGGATTTATTATTTAGATTACTAGATACCCTGCATGTTGGTTCCTTTAGAAGAGTACGGAACACAACATTTTTTTGTATACATAAAATTTAGACTCTATGGGCTTAAGCAATGATATTGATGTTTATGGAATTACCAATGTGTATGTGTGAAATATGGGGAATGTTTATTACCGGATTGTTTTAATACCGGAAACTTACGAGCTAGAATAATAAGACAGAGCTTAAAACTTAGGATGATTCATTTGTAAAAGATATTAATAAATAACAAATAAGTTATGCTAAATTTTAAACATTCATATTTACTTTATTTGATTTTATAAATATTTTTGACAAAATTGTGCAAAAAAAAACTCAAAAATTGTAAGACAGCCCAACTACTAATTTGTACTATCAGATTTCTTCCCCAAATTATTTCATGGTGTCAGCGTACTGCCTACAGAATCCCTCATATCACTATTTTGAAACTACATGAACAAATAACAAGTCCAAGAAAGTGAACATATGGATAAGGGGAACCCTTAACACGGTATAAACCTCCTATAAAATAGGCAGTAACTTCTGTAGTTACATACATGCAGCGCTTAGGGAGAGGCTGTGGAAAATAAATATATTTTTAGACTAATAATAACCCAAAATATTTTCTCAAAAGTAAATTAATATTTAACGTTTTTAAACCATGAACCTTGATTTAGTGTATTATTATTTTATACATTAAAGACCTTTTTCCGATTAAAAAGGTATAGCGAACGTTTTTGTCTGAAATGACCACAGCAATCCAACTTACCTTGTAGTCGTAATGAAAAATTTAACAAATTATAGTTTGGGATGGGCCAGAGTTGAGTAAAAACCGCATTAAAAAAATATAGATGAAATTTAATTTAATACAGATTCAAATCCTGACAATACCACGACACATGTCACTGTACTGTTGCATTCAATAAATATGGTCACATATATCAATCAGTACAGTCGTATTCAAATGCTGAGTAAGTTTTAACAATTTTTCATTGGCTGTGGTCAACAACGGCTTTCCTGCTTGTTGTAAAACTATAATTTTGCTTCTTAGATTTAAAGTCAGAGAGTAAACGTAAACTTTAATTTTATTTTTAAAATAATGATTGCGTACATTTAAGAAAATTTTAATGAATATAATATAGATTTTACTCTGGCATTAATGTCGTAACTTTTGTTCTCCAAAGTCATTAAGTGGGGGAAGAAAATGAGTAGTAATAACATACTACCCAAACCACTGTACAAGAAAAATAAAAATAAAATTGAATATTAAACTGTGTAACCTTTACAATTTGTTATTGGTGTATAATGGATGGTGCTATATTTTACAATAGGTTAACGTTGTAGTGTACTGTAAAAGATTACGTTTTAGACCTTTCTCTATCGAAACGTACCCCCGTCGCAGCAGACCTGCGTACTCAGCGAATTTCCAAATTCGTACTCTTAATTTGGATCAGATGGACCTGTAAACAAAATTTCATCAGGTGCTCATAAATAAGGAAATTAATGTCTATTACCCTTATGATAAATGTAGGGAAAGAGTATGCAGGAATGCTGCCATGGGGAACAATGAAAGTATAGGTATTTTAGCATAAAAATATTTCGACAATATGAAGCTATATACTTTGTTTCATCAATGTCTGTCCATAAATAAAGGAGTTTTCCTATTCTCTATATGATTAACATGGGAAAAGAGTATGCAGGTTTGATGCCATAATAATTACAAAAAAAAACAACATATTTTACAATAAATGGATGGATCTTAAACGAATAAAACTAAATACCAAGTTTCATCCAAAAATATTGGTTTATAAGTGAAACATTAACACATACTTATTCTCCATTAGATAAACATTGGAGCCCCAAAATACAATGTACTGGTTTTAGGTTTTTTTACATCTCTGCCACCAATGGAGATAGAACTAAGCTTAAAAAACGAAATTCTATGTTTTTTGAGGTAAATCCAGTAGGAAAAATTAAAATTAAAATTAAAAAAATTACATATGTAAAAAGTGAAAACCCCATTTTTTTTTACAAACCCCCCCCCCCCCAAAACTACCTCTTCCAGTAGGTCGATATATCTGGTTTACGAACTCAACCGAATAAATGTATAGGATTGAACAACTCTACCAAATTTGGTATCGATCGGGCCGTTTTTATGAGAGTTATCGTGTCCACAGACATACATTTATATGTAAATTTTAATAACTATTATTTTTGGTCTCTGGGAACCTCAAAACGAAAAAGTAACATGGTCCCGGGCTTAGGTCTTTCTATGAGACCTACGGTAATAGCTTCCTCCCTATGGGAATTTCCGTAAAAATACCTGGACCTGTCTGATAAATCAAATAAATATGTTAATTTTATTCTTAGTGTATAAACTACTTTAAAACATTACTGTGTCCATAAAAAATTGTTGTTATGTGTGTTTTTTGCAAATGAGGGGATGTTACACGCACGCGATGCACATCACAGCATGTCCACCCCAGCTATTTAGCCCCGCTAAGGACCGGCCGGACAATATGTGCCGCCAAGAAAGATGCGAAGCCATATAAACGTCATGGCCAGCCGGCCGCGACGATAAAAGAATACGGACGACTTTGGGGCAGTAGCCCCGCCGGGGGGGGGGGCGATTGTTGGTTTTTTGGCTTTGAGGTGCGAGGGGCTCGATGACGGTCATTCTGCGAGGGGCGTTAAAAAACTAAGGGTCCGTTAGGTTGATAGTATTATAGGAGGGTGCAGCCCCGCTGGACGTTATACTAACTAGGGTCGTGGGGGGGTGCTGATAACAACCGGGTGGGAATATTAGATAAGGGTAGAACGTTTGTGGCCACTAGTTAGAAGTCAGTGGGTTATTTACATAACGTTATTGTGGCGAATAAAAAAGGATTTACAATAATTTCATTGAAGTGTCTTGTTGTTGTTGAGTGTTTATGCTATTATTTAAGATACTGTACCTATTAATGTTTCCTGCTAATCTCATCTCGTCCTCAAATGTAGGAAATACCTAGAACATATAAAAACGATTGGTTTTTCTCCCTAACTTTGTCTTATTGACTATAAATAGCAAACGTGAAGAAAGTATACAAAATCAGATTTTATAAGAATGATACTTTGTTAATATAAATCTTTATCTTGAAATAACTCTCCAAATAACTCATTAAGAAGAATCTAAAAAACAAACAACCAACAGTAACATAGCGTAGCCTAATACTTCTGTTCTGTTTAACTTTGTAGATTTTTGTCAGGTCAAAAACATTCTAGTTATTGAAAATATTCTTTCAGGGTCCTGACAAGAGATCTAATGCTATGTGTGTCCAATATTGAAAAAAGTTAAAAAATTCTTCTTTTAGTTCTTACAAAGTTTTAAAAGGTATAATTCTAGCATTATGTTACTAATGCACAATAGGACTATTTTCTACTTTCTCTCTAAGGCACGACTCGCATTATTATAACTGGACTATAAAAATTCACAAAAATAAATTACTAATTCTAATAATTCAAAATATCATTTAGTAAATACTACTTTGGAAGAAAAGAAGTTGTATTGTTTTGTAAATAATAAATAAGTCACGTATGATTAAATTTGCCACTGGAACCAACCCGTAGTGAAATTTCTCTACTTAAACACTATTTATCCACACATCAACGTTATTTTTTTCATATTTTTCCCGAAAAGCAGTATACGAGCGAGAACATGTGTATCATCGCCGAAGGCCGGAGGGGGTGGGAGTAGGGGGTGTGGACATGAAAATCCCAATGCAGGCTATCAGATATTCCATGCAGCAACAAGGGATGATGCCCTTATCCCTTTATCAATCAAATCGCCCTATCATATTCCTCACAGCCCTTCATCTTCTGTCAGACTCATGAGCCGGACACTCCTTTCATCCTTCGCGGTTGTTCTAAGAACTACTTCGTTTTTCCGTTTAATATTTATGTTTCATACCTTCTCCATGAGATGTTGACGGTATGAAAATTCAAGATGTGTTAGGAATAAATAAAAATGAATACTTTACTGTAATTTAATGCATTTTTACATAATGTATATTTTTTAATAATTTTATTTTATGACACATGAATTTCAATCAATATTTTGCATAAAGCAGCCTAATTAATAACTGACACTAGCCAAATGAGGCTAATTTCAAATAAAATTTTCTGACTAGTTAAAATAATTATTGTTAATAAAATAACGCATAAGATGGTTTAGTGAAGATATAACATAGTCTCTTTCATTTGCCCTACCGGCGAACGGGAGAAATGCACTATATAAGCACTTTACAAAGATAAATCTAACTTAACTACGTAAAAATCAATACAACTTAATAAATTGTCGATGTTTAGTTACCCTAGAAACAAATCTACTATATATTTGTCAAATACCACTCACTCACGTATCAGAGTATCTCCAAAACTATAAGGCCTAAAGGGTTAAAACTGTGCATGTACGTTCATCTTTGCTTAAAAACGCTCACTAAGAAACGGTTTTGCAAAATTCCGCCAGGGCTACGCCCCACAAGACTTGAAAATTTTGTTACAATGTTATTCTTATGGGGGATTTTTAATACAAATCAAATCAACAACGAATCTCAAAAACTAGCCAACCTGAAGGGTTTAAATTTGGTATAGACGTTCCTTTCTACCCATTGATGCTCACTAAGAAACGGTTTTACAAAATTCCTGCAAGGCTCCGCCCCACACGACTTCAAAATTTTGTTACAATGTTATTCTTATGGAGCACTTAAAATACGAATCTAGGAAACAACGAATCTCCAAAACTATAGGACCTACAGGGTTGAAATTTGGAATGGATGTTCCTCTTTGCATATATGTGCTCACTAAGAAACGGTTTTGCGAAATTTCTTCAGGGCTCCGCCCCACATGACTTCAAATATTTGATGTAATTATCTGTTGAAGATTCAAAGCTATCAGCTGTTAGCGAAATGATACATTTAAAGGATGACATAACCATATTACAATATTTTTATCTTTGTAAACAATTTAACCGGTGTAAAAATGTTTATTAGTTAAGAGTTTAGGTTAGGTTCGGTTTAATCTACTTTGTCAAACACCACTTTCTCAGTATCATCGAATCTTTATAACCATATTGTATAGGGGGTTGAAATTAGCCATGGACGTTCCTCTGTGTTAAAAAATGCTCAGTAAGAAACGGTTTTACAAAATTCTTTCAGGTCTCTACCCCACAGGACTTAAAAATTTCCATTTAATATTATTCTTATGGCCAATATTTAATACAAATCAAGGCCACAACGAATCTGAAAAACTATAGCACCTACGATGTAAATATTTGGCATGTGCGTTCTTCTTTGATCATAGAAGCTCACTAAGAAATGGTTTTGCAAAATTCCATAAGGGCTCCGCCACATAGGACTTCAAAATATCTATCTAATGGTTATTCATAGCTAATTTTTTGTTCGAATCTAGGAAACAATGAATCTGAAAAAAACTATAGGATCTATGATGATGAAATTTGACGTGGACGTTCCTCTCTGCTCATATGTACGTGCTCACTATGAAAGTGTTTTGCCAAATTTATCAGGGCTCTACCACACACGATTTCAATTTTGGTCTAATGTTATTCTTATGGCCAATATGAATCTAGGGAACAACGAGTATGAAAAGAGGTAATCTAAGGGGTTGAAATTTGACACTTTGCCCATAGGTGCTCACTAAGAATAGCTTTTGTAAAGCGTCTTTAGGGATTCGCCCCACGGGACAAAAAATTACTTTTGGGGCCTACAGGGTTGAATTTTGGCATGGACGCTCCTCTTTGCTCATAGGTGTTCACAAAGAAACTCTTTCACAAAAATCCCTTCAGGGCTCCACCACACATGTCTTCGAAATTTCAATATAATGTTACAATTAGGGCCAATTACAATACGAATTGAAAGAAACAACGAATCTATAAACTATAGGGCGTGCAAGGTTGAAATTTGGAATCTCTTTGGTCATAGGTGCTCAATAAAAAGTTGTTTACACATTCCCTTCAGGGCTCTGCCCCAAATACAGTAACCTCAAAATTACTATAGAGCCTACAGGGTTAATTTTTTTGCATAGACGGTCATCTTTGTTCATAGGCATTAACTAAAATACTAGATACTGGAGAGGAACTAATAAAAATCCTCGAAGGACCTGAGGTAAACTATTAAAAAGAAATTAAGACCTTGAAAAGAAAGATGAGATGGAGATATATTCAATAGTAAGAAAAACAAGAATAAAGAACGTTATAAACAGTGACATGTAAGTTAAAATACAAATATTGTAAAGATATGATAATGAAAGTAAATTTTTAAAATAATGGGGTGTGATTTGCTTCATGTATTACTGTATATAAATTGAATCAATACGGCTTTGGAAATATAGTTTTTGAAGTCCTTTAGGGCTCCACCCCACTGGTCTTAAAAATTACTCTATGGCCTAATGGGTTACATTTGACATTGATGTTCCTCTTTGGTCATGGGCATTCACTAAGAAACGGTTTTACGAATTTTTTTTTGGGCTCCGCCCCACAGAACCTTTAGGTTACCATAGATCCTACGGGTTAAAATTTGACGTGGACATTTCTCTTTACTCAAAGGTACCAAGAAACGGATTAGAATATATAGTTTTTTAACTCCTTAAGGGCTCCGCTCCTCAGCAGGACTTAGAAACTACTAGAGAGCCTACGGGGTTGAAATTTGACATGGATGTACCTCTTTGCTCTTAGGAAGTCACTAGAAATTGTTTTGGAAATATAGTTTTGAAACCCTTTAGGGTTCCGCCCCACTGGACTTGAAAATTACTCTACGGCCTACGGGGTTGGGAAATTGACATGGACGTTACTCTTTACTCAAAGGCATTCAAAACTAGGAAACGATTTTGCAAATTTCCTTTAGGGCTCCACTCCACAGAACCTTTAAGTCACCATAGATCCTACGGGGTTAAAATTTGACATGGAAAGTCCTTTAGGGCTCCGCCCCACTGGACTTAAAAATTACTCTATGGCCTACGTTGTTAATATTTGACATGATCGTTCCTGTTTGCTCATAGGTGACCCGCTTATGCTATTTCAATGTAAATCTTAATGTAAATCTTAAAGAAGAAGATTTCGTAGGTCTTAAAGGAGATTAAAAAACAAATTCAACACGGGCGAAGCCGTGACGGGCAACAGCTAGTATGATATATCAGCAAGATATGCCAAAATTGGAAATACGTGACTCGCTATCAAATAAGTCAGTGTCCGAGAAGGCTTTCAATCTGTTTTAAATCCAAAGGGTAGTGGTGGGTTGGGAGTTAATTGGTAAATTAAATTCTAGCCAAATTCATGTGGCAATGCTATCCTTATGCTGTCAACACATTTAGTTATTTGATGAAAAATCTGTTATTAGAGAATTTGGATTGTAATTGTTAAAAAAGTTAAATAAATTTTATTGACTAAATAGATTTATCTTGCAGTTAAAATTTATTTTTTAGCCTAGCTTTTTTTGTGAGATTGAAAAATTCCTGATCCCAGTTGACATATACCTGATATACAAAATGAAATCCTTGTGATGTATACATAAAACCTAGAACTAAACTGGTGAGGACTCTTCAAGTAACTTTGAATCTACTTCTCAATTGGATAAACAAAAGTATACAAAGACATACAAGTGGTTTTACAACATTTGTAATGCCTTATTTTATATGTAAATTTTTAATAAGAAGAGATATTTAAATCAACGGAAATGTTATATGTCATTAGTTAGTTATAGCTTGAATAGAGTAAAGCAACGTCATGCAATGCTATTTAATTATCTTTAGAAAAAAATTGTAAATATATGCTATTATGTGATCTGTTAAACCCTAGATGTGCAAAATAGTTTGATAATCGATAAATTCTGCCATATATCATCAAAGATATATAAGATAGTGAAACATCTCATAAGATAGTGACATGATTCACTTCAATAAATTCTAAGGGTATCACAATGATAACGATTTTAAATAAAAATTATTAAAGCGTAAATTTTTCTCATGAAGGATATAAAGAAATGAATCAACAAAATAAATTACTTTTCCTCCCAATCTTTACAGTCTCACTTAAAAAGCATTTAACATAAATATTGCTTAATATCTCAAATCCGGCATGAAAGCCACGGAGGGGAGCTGAATCTATTAAGGGAGGGGAGGATTTTCTGTCCCAAATTGACGACCTCATTCTTAAATTGACTCTGATAATAACATGATACTTCCGAGGAGAAGGTTGGAATCCTATATAAGGAAGGGTCTGTATCGCTCTTCCTCCATTTCATATAAGCTTGTTTTTCTACAGTCATACTCGAAACTTTGCAACGTTGTTCTTGTTTTTTAAAAACCTTGATGTTGCAAATGATTTTTAATAGTTGAATCTTAATTTAGTTTTGTAATAAAGAAGAAGAATTGTTTTTTTTTAATGATAAGGGGGTTGGAAACAGTTTTAATATAACAAGCATCTAAGAGCTTGAAAAAAAAACGTATTTGAAATTTGGCAGTAATAAAGTTTTTCTGTGAAAGTCCAAAATATTTAAATTTTCACAGTTTTTTCACAGGTTATTGTCCCGGGAGATCAGTGAAACTCTATAGATACTTTTATCTTAGGGTTGAGTAAATTTTGAATGAAAATCCTGATGAGTCATTTGCAATATAAGATGAAAAATCTCAGTGTGACAGCAAGTAGAAAAAGTTTAATATCTCGTTGGCAATGTAAATTATTTTAAACTAGGATTATTTGTGCAGCACAATGCACGGCATTAATCATACTAGGTTGAAAATCTGTAGTTCCATATTGTTTGTATTTTTCTTTTGTGTTCTTTTCTTATACTATGTTTTACTATTAAAAACTGCAATAGCTTTAAGTTCAATAAAAATTATCCCCTATGTCAGTCTTATGGATAAATATTCTCGTTTAAAGACTGCCCGTGTCTTTCAGAATAGAAATATCCAAATTCAAACACCTCATTGAAACTACAAAGTGAGACGAATATTTGACTCCTCAAACGTTAAACTTATCTTGGAAATAAGGAATAAAAACTATAAGACATATGTGAACAATTTAGTGTTTTGTCTAGAAATACAAACACACTGCAAAATTAACTTGCAACACAGTGACGTCGGTTAGCGACAGACATGGCTGTAATTTACATCGTAACCTGTGGAATATTTCACCGACATTTCCCTCAGTTTCAATCGCCTGCGTGTTTCGTGAGAGGAATACATTTTCCAGTTTGTTGCCTTCCTTAGTTGCCCTGGGAGCGAAAATGTTCTTGGGACAGAGCAAAGTCAATGCCTGTATGGTACATGATAAAATAATAACATTATTGATAGTTTTATCGTAACATGTATAAAAATACATGATAAGCTATGAGATATTTATTTAAATTAACATGGGAGATCATAAGTTGTAGCTGGATGCAGAAGAGGAACGAAAATTTATACACTCTTATCTTATATATTTTTTTAGATTTTTCTTATAACAGTTTAACGTTTGACAATAACCAGTTTTTATGTTTGACAGATGTTTAATAAAAGCAGAAGATCGATCGTAGCACAAAAGTTAAAAACCTTGGACTTCCAAAGGTTGCCTTTTCGGTCCTGAGAACAATTAGTACCGTAGCTTTTGAAAGTTCTTTCTTTGACTATATACACTAACGTGAACTTCTAATAGCGTAGGCGTGTTTGAAACATATTTATTTGGCGGTACCGTCTTCTGTGGCGTAACCTATAAGTGACAAAAGTGACATGATAGGTAAGTCTGTATTACCACTCTTCTTAACCGAGAATGAAATATTGATTGATTGAAAGTTATGTTTACGTTATGGTAAAGTCTTTTTGCAGTACTGCAAATCCAACTGAATTACCTCATCGATTGAAACGCCTCTGGCGCAGGCACGAACCTTCCAAATTTAAGTATTAAACAAAATGCATTAGATAAGAAGTCTATGCACGTTAGTGAAATATCATCAATGGTTCTATTCTCCACCATTTCGCCATTTATTATCGGGCTGCTGAAATATTCAACAAGAGGATAGATTAGACAAGAAAGGTTCTTAGACTTTTTTCCGACAAAATGTTTAAAATGCGTTGCCTATAGGCATTGAAAATGCACAATAACGTTTTACCACGACTATCGGAGTCTATTGGAACTTCTCTCGAAAAAGATTAATGACTGCGTGTGATAAGTCCTTATCACACGCATGGCTTTCTTAGACACCTAATAGTCTATCAACGGAAAATTGGTTTAATTCGGTAGTCTTGTGTGATTACACTAATATAGTTGATTAGGTACGGATTTCAAAATTTTAATTTGTTATACATAATAGATATTTGTTGGTTTTAACAGCCATAATTGAATTTTATTTTTTGGTTATGTTTGTTATAGCAGTTTATACTTCTAATTTAAATTTAGCCATCTCAGTTTTAATTCATTAGTTTGTAAGTACTGCTTTATTATTATTAGGTTTTTTGTACCTGTAGTAAAGCATGAAAAAATGTTTTAATAAGTTGTGGTACACAGAGTTTATGTTTAATTTTAACATTTTCTTTGTAATGTTTTTATCAAAGACATGATTAATTTCTATCGCTTTTCGGAACAAACTGAGGTTTATAAACTAAAGCAATTTAAAATAGATTAATCCCCTATACCAATAAGCTATCTTAAATAGGATAAAACGACATAACCCCACATTGAAGGGAGAGAGAACTTCCACTGGGTCATCCCCTCCCCCTCTCATTCCCCGCTAAGGAGCTATCCCCTCCCCCACCTCCTGCCCCGTCCTCCCATTATCACACCAATCCAACACTTAATTAGCGTCGAAGAGTTCCACGAATGTCGCGGGGATTTCCACCCCGATTGTCGGATTGCCACTTACTTCTGAGAGCGGCGGTGTTGAATACATTGCTGGCAACTTGGAAGTTATTCAAACTGTGTTCGTTGAGATTATGTGTTCATACGGTTTGAATTGATAGCAGTGTAATTATTTAAATCGATGATCGTATTAAATAATTAGAATGTTTCAAAGTTATATCTTTTGATGTAACGAAAGTAGGATAATGTTTGTAAACCTTTACTGATGGATTTTGAAAATCGCTTTAGTGTAATAAAAACTAAACTATAAAACTATAAAAGTCGAACATGCAGGAATATTGAGGTATTTACACAAAGTATTCAACACCTGATTTTATTAAAATCAGCTGAACTTAGTGAATCAGTTGATTACTAAAACGTAAGAAATAGAAATTCAGCAGTCATTACGATCGCATATGATCGATCACTCTTGGCCTTACTATAAACAAGGAACTGTAGAATTGCACTACATTTGCACTACCTTCCATTGCACTACACTATGATTTTCTCAAAGACATGATTCACTTCAATAAATTTTTGAAGCAAAGTGAGATTTATAAACAAAACCAACTAAAAAATCTAAAGGTTACGAAATAGTCCGATAGAAAATTGAGCAGTTGCATGAGGCTCTCTCACCCCTGCAATGTTGTCGTGGTCACATCATGTGCAATATAAGATGAAATTCTGGATAAATTTGGCAACAATGCTATTATTTGTTGAATGCTATTTGCTAAATACTCTCAACAACGGACTATTTTCGTGAACTATAGTGTAGTGCAATTAAATAATAAATTTACTTACCCGTAACGTTTTATCTAAGTATCATCTCTAACTTTTACATTTTTAAAAATAATTTCAAGAATGAAAGTTTTGAGCAAAAACGGGGTTTTTAACATGAAGAAACCGATGGAACACCCATGATTTTTAACCTATAGTTTTCAAACTAATTTCGCACTACTTTGCGCCTTACCCCTTCATTGAACCTCTTGCCTTGCTGTTTACAAGACTTACAAGACGCCAACGGCGAGCATAAGCATCAAACATATACGTTTTGTTTGTATTTTTTCACAAAAACTTAGTCTTATATGTCAACTGAATGTGGTTATATTACGTAGAACATAGACAGTTCTCTAGGATCAAGAATGTTTATTTCCATCAAGCATGTTAACAAAAACCTTGCACTAGGAAAACACCAAAAACTTATAACTAAAAGTACATTTTTTTTCGTGGTTTTTAGAGCTAAAAATCACCATGCAAAGAAAGAAAAACCCCACAGCGAACTGTAAAACTGCACACAGTTACATAAAAAATCTACTTACATATTATTTTTGTAAGTAAAAAAACTCATGAGTGAGTAGGGCCTACATTAAATAATTAGTCCCTCCACCCCTTTGTGAATTTGGGTTCCGGCAGGTTCCGAGCTGTACATGCAATCATGTTAAATAGCTTAATGCCAAGAATAGTGTTACTTAGTCAATTTTTCCTAAGTCTAACAAAAGGTACATTAAGATAATTTATTTCTAGTGTTGTACGAGTTGATGTCACCCCTGAGTTCAAGAGTGCCCAGCTCGTATTTAGTTTTGAAAACAGATTGAATATAATGTAGAGATATCTACTGTTTTTATTTTATTTATTTTTTTATTATTTTATAAAATACCTCATGTAATACAGTCAGCAGATTGAAAGGCTGTAAAATAAATTAATATCAAACTATCGAAATGTCAAATGTTATGATTCAACAAAGTAAGATCAGTAAGATAAGTTTATTTTTTTTTATTTGGTGCAAACTTAATGTAATTCGGTCCAGTGGAGGAAGTCTCAGGCACACTGTCCTAACTATTGAAGTTCACTTTTTTCAGATGCTAAATTTCCATAAGAAAGGTTTATTTCTCATTCTCGACACACTTAACGTAAATATTTTTTGAATACAAATAAAATCTGCTAATATAGGACTGAAAAGTTTTGTTTTGGTACACCTCTCATGTAAATCAGCCCAGTATAAGTCTCAGACGAATTGTCCAAAGGCGTATTTTGCCTTACCGTTTTAAATATTTAGATGTAATACGTTTTAACATTTACATGGGATAGTTTATTTCGAGCAACACTTTTATGCAAGTATTTTATAAATCAACGAATTGTGAAGTACATGTCTATTTTAATACTATCAATGGATTGAGAATAACAAGCTTTAATTAATTAGCTTATATTTTCCTTAAGAAACGTCGGACAGTGCTAATATCCTGACTTTGGTGTTTGTGTTTGTGTGTGTATGTTTTTTATGTGAAAATTTGACGGAGGATTCCTTAATCATCGCACTACAAAATAATAATAATAATAAATAAATAAAAAAACCAAAAACCAAAAAAAATTGGTGGGTGAGGCCCTAGTAACATAACAAGCATACTACACGCCCACCAGAAATTATCATGTAATTTAGGAACAATAACAAGCTTCTTGAAAGTTAGCCAATTTTTGGCTGCCAATAATCTACACGTGGAACATTGAAATATATGACAAAAGAGTATTAAGTAACAACTACTAATCCAGTCACATCATTTATCAGGTGTGGCTAAATATTAGGCCTATTTTGTCAAAGCTGTTAAAAAAATGTCTCACTGTGAACAACAAAGCTATGAAAGGTACAAATTGAATATTTCACCACGCGCAACATACTGTCGTAAAAACTGGTACCCGTGGTGTATAACTGAATTTTCCACGTCCTGTCGAGTTATTCCATGTCCGGCGTTGGGGGTTGGTGTGGAGGGGAGGGGGGGGGGGGGTACAAATTGAATGTGACCGACCACAATCGCGGAGGGATGCAGCGCACGTATAGTAATGCTATTGAGAGCTAGTTACCCCTCGGACCCTGCAGAGTGCAGAATGCCAATTTTGAGGTGCTACATGGAGCTAGTCACCTTCCCGACGGCGCGGTATGAGTTGTGAAGGTCTGTAAAGACTTCATTTAATATATGACTAGTATACGTGTTCCTCGAAATCGAGCAGTTTATTTTAATACAGTACAAATGTTACTTTAGCTCTAAATCAATAACATCCGACAAATCCAATATTGTGAATATCTGTAATTACCAAAAACTACACGTATTTACAGCTGATTATTAACAGATGTTTAAAATGCTTTATTCAATCCCAATGTTATTTAAATGGGAAATTTTGAGATTTCAATGGTGGATAGCGCGTTTATTTTCAGTCCGATTCTCATCAGTTTTTGGCGGAAACAACTACAGATCAAGCCCTATCCAACGACACCAAAAACTTGAAAATCGGTTGAAAATTGTAGGAGGAGTTCTCAAGACAAAAAAACCCTTAGCGTATTAAATAAGTATAGATTAAATGATATATTCAAATTAAATCTCAGAAAATGCCTCCCGAAGATAATAATTTGATTTCCTTAGAGTTTAACTGGTTTTGGGTGCTGATGAACAAACTTCTTATTCATTTTTCGTAATCTTAACTAAATCTCTATTTATAAAATTTAACAAGCGCCTTCAGCCAAAACAACGCAACACGTTATCAGCACCTGTTTTGCCTACCTAGGCTTGAACGGCGCGACAACTGATTCCTCTCTGACTGGATCGTCGCCGTCAATACAACAGCTGATTATTTTTGTCATTTATCTACACGCCGAGGTAGAGCGCACCCTTGAACTATTTAAAACCTTTGGCTACTCTGCATTTGTACCAAATGCCAAATGGGATGCTATATACCGTGTGCCCCAAAAGTCCCGGACCAGTTTAATATTTTTTTAAACGTTAACAGTAAAATCAATCAATTTTGGTAATTCAACACTTCACCTAAAAATCTACTTTTTGAAGGAACTATACCTTTCTGTCAAATTATGGGGACGTCCCACCAGGATTCAGAAGGAAATCTGAAATGTAATCATATGTCAGTCAATATGTACATCTAATTAAAGGTACCTAAGAATAGAGAACATTGCCGCAAACCCGACCTCAAAAGAATAACCGAGTCAAAAATGGCGATCAAACTTTGCATAAAAATCATATTGCTGAAAACAAAAAGTGTTCAAAAGTGTTGTTGAAAACCAAAAAAATTCATTACCTGCCGATACACTCGAGATTTTGAGGCCAGGCATTATCTCCTAAACCGTTAGGATTGGGGCTACAAATTAAATTGTAAAGTTGACTTAAATTTACGTTAAGAATAAAAAAATTCCACAAAAATTGGGTATTTGTATTTTAAATTAATTACTTCTGGTCTGGAAGGGTTAGCCTACTTCTGGTACACCCTGTAGTCGGTGTCAATCGATAGAGCGTAGCCTTTTTATCTGTAATGGCACAATTTTTTTTTTTTTTTTTTTTTTTTTTTTTTTTTTTTTTTTTTTAACTAAATATGTAAATTTTAAAAGCGGTGTACGGGTGGTCTAGGACACGCGTATAATATAGCCCATTAGCTTATATTAGCGTATAATATAGCACATTCTAACTTAATCACCCTATGAAACTATAGGGAAAGCTAAAGTTAAGGTGATATATAAAGCCAATTAGCTACCTAACCATTTTATTTAACCAACCTCTGAAGCTATATAAGAGGTGATAAAGTGGCAGTGTTTTAAGAAGGGGTTCCCTAAATGAATAGCGCATAGTTTTAATGAGTATAAAAATTTAATATGTTTATGTTAATTTATTTGTCCGTTTTGGCTAGTCGCACTCTGAGCATTAAAACTTTTATTTAAATATTAATTAAATTGGTTTATTCGTCTTCTAATTAAAAAAACTTCTCTTGAAATAAATAAAAATAACAGGAAATTTTTGAAAATGCCTCTGCTATGAATTAGATCACAAGATGAAATATATTGCTAATATATATTATTAGCGAATTACCCAACAGGGAATACGCTTTTACGGTAGTAGTCACAGTAAGACCTAAGCCCGGGACCACGATACAGTACTTTTTTCATTTTGAGGTCGATAGAAGCCAAAACATTGTTCGTCCAATTTCATTATATGTCGATAACTCTCGAACGGAACTTCAGATTTTGATAAAATTTGGTACTACAGTACACAGGTGTAAGTCAGAATTCTTCAGGTTAAGTTCGAAAACCATCATGTTCGGACTATGGGAACGGGGTTTTATAGGGTTCCAAAAGGGTCAAAACTGTTGTTTTAGCATTTTTGACCTCAATTTTCTAAATTCCACGAGTTTAACTAAAACCATTTAAAAGAGCCAGAACGAAACAATTTATTATTTTAACCTGCCTTAACCGATTACGGTAAGGCAATCGGTAAAATATGTCTTATATGTTATTTTTATTTAAAAAAATACAACTCCCTCTATTCCACCTATTTATTGAGGTAACTTTATAAAATTTGGTAGTACATTGACTACAATAGGTAGAGCGTATTTTATATTTGCTTACAACATCCATGGGTTGCGTTCTGGCGGCAGACCTACATACTCACCATCATGGGGTTAAAAGGATGGATAGATTCAATGGGATAGATAAAAATACCAAATACCATTGTATATTCACTGAGTACGTAGGCCTGCTGCGACGCGGGTAATTTTATTTGTTGCTGTTTGTTCTCCCTCATTTAAATAAATTTAAAAAAGGAAATAATCATTAAAAATCAAACCAATATCGGAGTAGTAACTTTAAAACGGAAACTTTACTTATTACAATATCACAGTCTTCTCAAATCAGGTTTAGCTAACCAACCCACATAAATGCAGCAATGGCGATCCTCAGATAAGGGTGTCTTTACTCTGTTCACTATAAGGTACATTTTGGGGATTGTCTTTGAGTTGTAAATCAAAAGTCAATGTCTTCATCCCCCCCGGATAACATATCTATATAACTGCCTATAACGTATAGAGGGTCTAAATCTGGGATAGCAGTTCACCCCCCTCTAATTGTTGAGCTATTGTTATAGACTTTTGTTATGACGCTGTTCGCTTTCTAATCCAGGCTTTTAGCGTACAATAAGTATTTTTTTCTGTTTTTAGCGAATTTCCCATAGGGAATAAGCTATTACCGTAGGTCTCATGGTAAGACCTAAGCCCGGGACCATGTTACTTTTTCGTTTTGAGGTGCCCAGAGACCAAAAATAATAGTCATTAAAATTTATATATATATATGTATTTATATATATATATATATATATATATATATATGTATATATGTATATATATATTTATGTGCCCCTAGACACGATAACTCTCGTAAAAATGGTCCGATCGACACCAAATTTGGTAGAGATGTGTAATGCTACGTTTATTCGGATGAGTTCGAAAACCAGACATATCGACCTACCGGAAGGGGTTGTTTTGGGGGGTTTTGTACCCCAAAAATGGGTTTTTTGCATTTTTCATATGTAAATTTTAAGAATTTTAAATTTTTATTTTGACCATTGGATTTAGCTCAAAAAAACACACAATTTAGTATTTTGATGCTGTGCTCTATCTTCATTGGTTACCGAGATATTACAAAGTCTAAAGACAGTACATTGTCTTTTGGGGCTCCAATGTTAATCTTATGGAGAATAAGGATGTCTTAATATTTCACTTATTAACCAATATTTTTGGATGAAACTTGGTATTTAGCTTCATTTGGTTGAGATTCATCCATTTAAGGTAAAAAATCTAGGTTTTTGTACTTATCATGGCAGCAAACCTGCATACTCTTTTTCTATGTTAATCATATGGAGAATAGGCAAACTCTTTTATTTATGGACAGATATTGATGAAACTTAACATTATCAATTTTTTCTATGCTAAAAACCTACTTTTAGTGTCCCCCATGGCAGCATACCTGCATACTCTTTCCCTATTAGGAGAATAATAGACATTTATTTCCCTATTAATGAGCACGTGATGAAATTTTGTTTACAAGTTTAGCTGGTCAAAATTAATATTACTAATTTGGAAATTCGCTGAGTACGCAGGTCTGCTGCGACGGGGGGTATTTTTTTCTAAAAGTTACATTTTACTCGTACTTTAAATGTGTATCGTAACAATCGTTGCACAAACTATTGTATTAAAGTGCAAGGTTGGTTTCAGTATGCCAAATAGAGAGAAAACAAAATATGTAAACTTACCATGCATATATGGTGTGCCAAACGACAAAGTGTACCAAATAAATGTGTAATTTAAAATATTTTAACGATTTTTTATATGATAGAAAATTTTTAATTTCATCAATGTAGGTATATGCATGACAAGTTAATTTACTTTTTATTTGATCCAAAACATAAATTTACAATGAGTTTTGGTTGAAAATGGAAGTTACAAAATAGAATACAAGTTTCAAAAGTGTTTACTTTATTCCACAAATAACATAAAATTAATGTATTTTTTTGTTTTTTACTTGGTCCTTTAATGCAGTTTTAAGTGGGGCTCGTCCACTGGTTGAAATTCGACCAAAAAATTAGTTCATCTTGAGAATATCAGATTTAAAATGTCTACAACTGTAACAGTTCTTCATGATTAGCTATTTTTTATCAGCTAATGATTTAATCAATTATCCTTCTCACATAAGATTAACATTGAAACTTGAAACTTTGAAAGCCTGTAGGGCGGAGCCCTGGGGGCCGATGTGAATTATGGGTTTCTACCTTTCTAACGGCATGTGTGAATTTTTCCTGCGTTTAACACAAGCTGAGAAAAATTTAATTTCAATTAATCAAAGAGTTAAAACTCATAACTATATACTTCTTAAGTTATTAAATGCAACTGTTACTTGTCATGGAAAATAAAATTTAACCCACAGCAGGAAAAAACTAATTAATATAAAATCGTTCACTTGAATGTAATGCGCACAATTTTAACCATCATACTTTTCAATGCGATTAAATAAGTCCAATAGATCAAGGAGAGTTTACCCTATAGTTATTGGCTGCATGTAAACATACGACTGTTCCAGCCAATAAATAAAACGGCCAATAAATTCGCGGGGGGAAGCCACCCGACACTAACCGGTTTTTGTCATTTCTATTTACTGGCCAAGATTTATACTTGTTCGGAACTGCACACATTTTCACCATTGCCCTGTGTTTGGGTGCTTTACTTTATTATAAAAGAATATTTAATGTTGGTCATTATCAATATGTGAACATCACTGATTGGGTTAAAACGGTTAAAACTCAGTTATGTATAGAATGTTTAATTTATTGCTACAGGATCTGATGCAGCATTTACCTTTTTTCTTCTGCTACCATAAAAAACTTGAAATACTTAATTAATAATTTAATTAGGTACTTAACCTAAAAATTAATGAATTTAGATTTTTATTATCAGTTTAGGTGAATAAACTCCAAGGGCAAGTACTTTTCTATTTTAAATTTTATTTTACGTTTCCTTGCCTTGTAGATTTGTAGGCTTAACTCGCTTTAGATGATTTTTACTCCTAAACACGAAATTAATTGGTGAAGTCGATAAAATATAATTTTAAATTCTGAAGTATACTAACTATCAGTATCTCTGGCACTTCGGAATTATTTCAAAGGTGGGCAAAAAAAGTAAGATAAATAACCAATTCAACAAAATTGTTCATGTTATTGTTATAAGGAACAATTCTTTAAAAATTGCAGCCGACTTTCTTCTTTTTTGTATGAATATTTGTAACTTACTTTTGCACCATTAACTTATGAGGTTAGAAGAGGGGGAAAAATTGTGTACCGGTACAGAAAACTCTCTTTGTAAACACTCTGACGGCAACGCTATCCCCATTATTTAAATCTCACGTTTTACTAATTTTAAATCCCAAACCCTTTTAAAAGTTTCGTAAAAAACCTTTTTTTTTGCATTTTTAGCTCAAAACAGTAGTAGTGGCAGGTCTTAGAACTTAATTTAAAAATTGAAAAAAATTAAAAGGAACACTTTAAGAAACTAATTGTGAGTTAATAGATTAATATGAAAGCAACATTATAACCTGGTAAAGTCAGGCTACAAAAGTTTTAAAATCACTTTCAGTGTATAAAACATCAAACAGTTTGACAAAACTGCTTCAAAAATAGATTTTATGCAACATTTTAAATCAAGGACATAATTCTAGTTAGTTTTCCTTCGGTTGCGTAATTTGCTGTAAAGACTGGTGTATGAGATTGAATATTTGTATTCGTAATAATGAAAAACAGTACCCACTGTGTATCAGTTGGAGGGCTGCAGCATCCGCTCTACCAAGGTCATTCCGAGAAAAGCAGTTGATAGCTAGAACTGTCTACGTGGCGAAAGTGTATATCACTAGCACGAGCAACGGTTGAGTTTGATACACTGTTATTATGCTTTGACGGGTTAGAGACATGGCAATATTCCAACTCAGCATGAACATTTTTCTCATATTACATGATGTATATTTGTCAGGTTTGGTCTACTTAACTCATAGCATAATTTATGAGTGCTAGGAAGTGTTAAATTAGAACTATTAGGCCTAATAATGGTTTTCTATCATGTTATATAGGTCAGAATAACTCGTATCACAACCTGCTTGTTAGATTGTGTTATTTTAGTCAAATACATGAAAATATTATTCACTTTACCTTAAAAAGCTATATTTTGCTAAAAGCCTGGCTCTTCAACACCATTACAGCCCCTATCAATGGTTATCAGTGTTAGTTTTGACTTGGTGGCGGTCTTAACTTATTATAGGTTAACGGTTAAGCAGACCACCCGTACACATTGTCTGGCGTCTAAGGTTTCCCATAACAATATTCAAACAAAGGTGCAATACTGTATTATTTACCATATTGTTCGGATATTGTTATGAGAAACTCATTTGAAGTAATTGCCTACATTAATGGAATGATTGTAAAGTAGTTTCATTAAGTCACTTACATCCGTAAGATACCTGCCACTACTTTAAGGCTGTGGACAGTGTGGACACAAGAGTGGGCGTAACGACTGGACGGCTGTTTTACCGGAGCCGGCAGTATTTTGAGGGTCAGAACACATAGCCACGGCCAGCCGGATTGCGCAATATATATAATTAGTAGTATATTTTTTAACTTAGTATAATTATTAATAATTATACTATTACGTATTATACTTATTACGTTAATTACTTAACGAGTATAATTTTTAACTTAGATGTTATAAATAGTGCTATGCAGTGAATGAAAAAAGTAGGTGGGCTGTTTAATAAGATCCACGAAAAAAGAAACTGACCCGTAGTATTTGAATTCATCCAATATAAGGTAATAGAATTCGTCATTGTGCATTTTACACGTTGTTTCTTTAAATTGAATGACGGAAATAAATTCTTCAGTTTAGAATGTAAACCCATATGTTTGATTAACTTTTGAGGAGAATTTCATCGCTATCATCCTGCGCATTGTATCCACTACAGCACTCATTTTATCCAATGTATGTCAACTTTGGCTGTCTGTGACACACTACCGGACTTTGCTCCAGACCGTACATCGGACCGAACATCGAACAGAACATTACACCTTGCAGGAAGGTAAATTTACTCCAAATATTTCCTCGAACAAGACATCAGACCGAGCATCGTACCTGACAAATTCACCGAGCGAGCTAAATGAAGTTTAGAGAGAGAGGGAGAGCGCGAGTGAGAGCGTTAGAGGATGTGGTGGGTGGGGAGGGGGCGTTCCATTGCCAGCGTTCGTGGTGACGCACGGGAGAGCGTACGGGGCGAAAATTGATCTTAACATTTTTTAGATGTTTTGCCAGAAAACCACCTCCAGAACGCTTGCCTCGACAGTACGGTATACTGGTCCCTTGACATACTACCAGACTTGCTCTTCTCGTCCGGTACGATGCTCGGTCCGATGTACGGACCGGAGACAAGTCAGGTAGTGAGTCGCAGGCCTAGGTCGGTCAGTCAGGTTGCCACCTAGCTGTCCCCATCAGCAACGCCTGTACATCGCAGCTCTGCCCCCCCCCCCCCCTCGAGGAGGGATCACGCTCTATTACCTCCCGAGATCCTAACCCGATTTCCCCTATAACTCCGCTCTGTTAACCCACCCTTGGTGACAATCAACATTTAAGCCCCCTAGTCTTTGTCTCCGAGACTTCCTACGGTAGGATAGAAGAAAATCTTTTTAATTCTACATTTGATTGAAAGAGACTGAAAATAAATATTTTAACATTAAGGTCCCATGAAATTCCATGAAATTCTGTTAGGTAAGAATAACTCACATCACAACCTGATTGTTAGGTTGATTGTTAGCTGATTGTTAAGCTCTAGAGTTTTTAAGGACCAGTTACTTCAACCTTCATATATTTTGATTATTGATGGTAATTATCTTTTACCGTCTATACTTATTTAATACGCTATGAATTTTTATTTTTTATGGGATTTCCCCTAAAGTTTTCAACCAATTTTCAATTTTCGATGTCGTTTAACGGTTTGATTTGCATATTTTTCTCTTAAAAAAATTATGAGAATCCTACCTAAAAGCTCTAAAAATAATTTTATTAATTTACAGCCGTCAATTAGTGTACATATTGGCCGCGTGTGATTAATTTAGAACTAAACGTTTTTAGCAATAACATGTGATAGTCCAAACTAAATTGCTTATAGTATTTCGAGCAACGAATACTATAATACATTGTTACTAAACGAATTCACGCAGAAGAATAAAAACAGGCAAAAAAGTGATGGGGCTTTTACGGCAATTAAAATTGTGAAACCATTAATGAAATGAATGTCTGTAGGGCTTAAAATTATCATTTACTTGGAAAATTATAAAATAATAATAGTGTTCAATCAACGTTTAGTATTAAAACTGCCTGTGGTTTTTGGTAAAGTAGCAAGACACAAGTTTAGCATTGATTGGAGTCCTTCTTTTCAGCCTCGGCGAAAGATTATAATCAGAAGGAAAGGATTACCATTATAATCGTAATGAATCCTAGATCAACTCCTGATTTTATTGCTACTTTGAATCATAATCATTCTTTATATGTTATTATCTATCACTATGGCACCGATATGTATTTATGTTCGCTGTTACAATTTTCTCACTCATAACAAAAAAATATAGTAGTTTTATTTCAAACTTCAACTTTATTATTTATTACTTTTTCTTTTTTAACTCTTGTAGGGATTGTTGATGCAAAGTATTGGGGAGGTTTTGGCTTCATAATAGTCTATGAATATTTGAAATGAAGATTTAATTATAAAAAAATTATCTAACTTCTTTGGTTATATTGTTGAGGGAAAATAACCACATATAAAACATTTGATTGGGAATTTTAATGATAAGATTTATAAATTAGAAAGTTTTTTATTATCGATTTTCTAGTAAGCTAATGCAAAATTTTCACCAATGCATCAAGTTTTAAGAATTGCAAGCGCCTGAACAGCACGAATGCAAGTAGAATGCAGAAATGGTGTGAAAATTGCGAGTTATTTCACAAAGAATTACTTATTGGTGAAAGTTTGATTGAAGTGTTAACTTTTTTTGTAAATTCAATTGACCTCATATTCTTAATGATAATAGAAAAAAATTTTCATTTTCAATTAATTAATACGAGTATTTTCGAAAGAAATTAAGCAGAACTTTTATATTTTTGTTAGTTGTCAATCATATTGAAATAAATTGTATTCCGTTTTAAATATAAATAAAAAGTATATAAATACGTAAGAGTTCTTTATATTCCTAATAAAATTGTGTTTCTGGTTAACATGTTGTATTGACCTGCTCAACATCAAATAATCAATTATAAAAACAATTTATGGAATTACCAATACATTAAGATAACATGTTATGATAAAAAATTAATTCTATTCTGAGTCAAAGAATTAACTCAAATAACTCTAAAAAAGGAAAAAAGATTCTATATAGGTTGAACTTACATAGAGAATTTTAATGATAAATATATATTTTTACATGAACCAAGTACCCACTAATTACAGTCTTAATTAAAATAATAACTAATATTTAATTAAATAAAAATTTTCAAGATGTGCGGAATTGCAAACAAGCCATCTGATTTCTTACTAAACAAATTACTTAACTTAGATAACCAACAAACAAATCATCTAAAACTATAATTCCAAGAAATTGAATGTCGCCACGAGAATTTATCGCTTATTCCTTCTTTTCCGGTATTCGCGTCGATCATCATTTTCCAGCTGTTATCACACAACTGGCCGATCAGCTGGAAGGTGTTATCAGTGCTGATTGTTGTCTGCCTCTTATCAGTGGAGATGAATCACAGTTGCACAACCTGTTACATTCGCGGTAATGTTGGTAGCATTTCTTCCTGGTCAAGGCCTTGGTCCGTCCACAACAATAAACTTGTGATTGTTACATGTCTGGTGTTACTCATCCAGGAAATATGTTGTTGGAAATCTAGTTTGTGTTTTGAAAACATTTTACACCCGTGGTAGAATCTTCTGAGCCAACAAAAATCTTTTAACTTTCCTTGGAGAGTACAGTATGACCAACAACCATGGATCGTATAGATCTGTAGCCTATGCAAAACGTTCATTCGAATGATTATAGTTTGGTTAAGAAAATAGTCGAATGGAAGTTTTAACCCCTTCATCTCCTCTAACCCTGCAATTTGATTTTTTTACCATGTGTAATATCGTGTAAAAATATGTTTCTGAATAGATTTGTCAACAATGCATCAACTCTCATTGGACTATTTTCTTAAACTTTACTAAAGTTTTGTTTGTTTTTATGTCCAACTTTTCATTTTTATTTGATAAAACTGCCTCCTTTCGAAAAGATTTAATAATACAATCTATCTTTGGGTATAGTGAACATAGCTGACAATAAATTTTCTTAGGCCTAACACTCGTCAGTAAATTATGTCCTAACTCAATGCATAACGAAAATAAGTTCATGACCATTGATCGATACATAAGTTCCGTAATATAAATCTCAAAGACAAAGGAGTGAAGTCTAGAAGTAAAAATGAAATACTGATCCGGTGGAAAATGTGGATGAAGCATAAAGTGGATCTACTCGTGGATGAGGCTGCCTTCAAAGACGCGGATAAAGTCAAAGTTACGGGGCTCTCGCGCGAATGACTACGTTACTGGATCTCGGTTGGTTGGGGGGGGGGGAGGGGGGGGGGGGCAAATCGGATGATGGGTGACAGCTAACTGGCGGCATTAAGTGTCAAAAAGAATCCGAGATACGATTGAGTTTAGTCTAGCGAGGGCCGAGTCATCGGAATCGAATGATTGTGTTATATGCGAAGAGGTAGTGTGGGGGGGGGGGCGATGAAATAATGGGGGGGGGACTTTTTTTATATAGTGGAATTCATCTTTGAAACTATTTTTAACTAGGCGCCGTGTACTAGGAAGTTGAATTACAAACTAGTTTCAAAACCAGTTAATTACCTTAGTTTGGCTTTTCCCAAGTATACGTTTAAAATAAATGGAGGTTAATTCAACATTAAAATTAAATAATCAATTTTGGTTTAAAATTGAGTTTAACTTACTGATTTGGAGAAAGCGACGCTTATTCAGATAAGGGGTTCACCACAATGATATTTTTATCTGTAAGAGTATCTGTTTTTCACGATTTTTAACTGAAGTTTCTATTAGTTTTTTCATGAAATAATTACCAAAGTGTATAACAAACGAAATTTAGCACCGTTAATCTCCTTTAATATGACACCTTAGTTTACCTCTAGGATGCATTTGCATTTAGCAGAAGATAACTCACGATTCTAAAAAAAAACCCTTGCATTTGCATAGAGAAAAACAAAATATTTTAGACAGTTATAGTTGAAATTAGAAATTTTATTTGAAAAATTCCAAAGCCAGAGAAGAAGAGATATTTTTACTTTTAGAAAAAAATTAAGAGCCAATGTCTACATTAGTTGGTTAATTTCAAAACACGCTTCCCGTAAACCTCTGCATTTATAAAACTCGTTACCAGAGAAAACGAATGATTTTAGACAGTTATAATTGAAATTAGAAATTTTATTTAAAACCTATAAAACCAGAGAAGACGAGATCCGTCTTTCTAAATTTTAGAAAAAGTTAAGAGGCAATCTTTATCTTAATTAGTTAATTTTAAAACACGAAACCTCTGCAGCCATCAAACTCAACTAGCGCTAGGGCCGCTATTAATTATTTGGTAACGTCGTTCGGGCTCAGGTAGAGCGGAGCCTTAAAACATGAAATTGGGAATTAAAATTCACACAATGTCCCATACAGGATTTCAAAACTCGTGAATAAGATTAATAGGAAACGGTCAGAGCCATGGAAAAAATTTACCACAACTCGCCGGTCCTGGGAAAAGAGTAGATTCTCACATCCTGAAATAGACAAACCACAGCGCTGTTTGTTGTCACTTAGGTTATAATTCAATAACACGAATAGAATGTATTGTTTTTCGTTTTAGTACGAGGCTTTGAAAACTGGGCAGGTCCATTAGGGTATGTCAGTGATTAAAACAAGCACAATTCTTATATACGTTTCCAGAGTTTTTATCAGACCACGAAACAAATTCTCCCAAAACCTAATCCAATGTTAACCTAGTTCACCTCTTCTTGTACTATTATAGTTAGTTGTAAAATTAGTTGGTAAAATTTTATAATGTGTACAGCCAATTTCTTTTTAATATGTTCTATGGCATCCTAACCAGCCTCCCAAAAGTCCCATGAAATCCCGTCCGGGGATCATGACCAAAAATGGGTGTATGACCCAGGAGGAGTTACAATAAAATTTGATACTGAGCGTACCAACTGATAAAAAAACATTCCAAAGGTCAAATTAAAGGTCTAAATAGGTAAAATACAATGAGGTCACCAAAGCGACTCCATAATGGCTGTCGGGGGTGGGGGGAGTGAATGGTAGACGTTCAAAATATATAGATTTAAATAATACTACGGTATCTCAACTTTAAAATGCATTAACTTCCAACATATTTAATGTTTTGAGATATATATTTGGCGGCTATATACTCCTCTTACAGTCATTTAACAGTATTTTCAGCATGACCTTGGGATTGGAAATAATTCTCGAGACTTAATGTAGAGTGTGGTTGAATTTTACCGAATTTCCCTATAGGGAATACGCTATTACGGTAGTAGCCATGGTAAAACCTAAGCCCGGGACCACGTTACTTTTTCATTTTGAGGTCCCCAGAAGCCAAAAACACTGTTCGTTCGGACCGTTCGTCCGTGGTACTGATAACTTTTGAAGGGGACCTCCGATTTTGATGAAATTTGGTATGAAGCTGTAAGACTAGGTCTATTTTCATGAGTTCGCGAACCAGCATGATCGGGTTATGGGAACGGGGTTTTATGGGGTTTCAAAAGGGTCAAAATTGGGTTTTTTGCATTTTCGGAGCATAATGTTCAAAATTCAACAATTTTAACTAAAACCATATAAAAGAGCTTAAAAACAAACAATTTAGTATTTTGAATTTTTAAGTTGGCTTAACAGGTTATGGAGATAAGCCAAAAATAGGTTTTTCATGTTAATCTTATGGGAAATCAACGAAACCCTGTATCTCGTTTAATTATTGGAATAACTTGATAAAATTTGGTATGTACATTCACTTGGTAGGGTTCAACTGATATTTGCTTACAACACCCACATGGCGGCAAACCTACGTACTCACTCACCCCTATGGGGTTTATGGGGAAAATAAAAAAAGAACGCCATAACTTGATAATATTTGGTATGTACATTCACTAGGTAGGATTTAACTGATATTTGCTTACAACACCCATATGGCGGCAAACCTACATACTCACCCCCATGGGGTTTAAGGGGAAAATGAAAAAGTGCCGAATATTGATACAGTTTGACATTTACCTAACGTAACCATTACATTTCCTAACAAAACTAACATTTTCTAACAACATCCCAAGGCAGCAAACCTACATACCTATTTCTATGGTGTTTATGGGGAAAATACAATATCTCAAGATCGCTTTCAAATTCGCTGAGTACGCAGGTCTGCTGCGACGGGGGGTATTTTAGTACGCCATGGTCCTTAGTCATTCCAAAGTTTAAATGTAATTGTAATAGCAAACTTTTGCCGCAAACTTACCTCAAAGGTAGAATATCATTGCATTTTTAAAGGTTTAGGCTAACATTTGATTTGTATTCGACGTGTAGCAGGCTGTATCACTTTTTACTCAGGTAACCTTTTTACATGGGGTACTTCCGCCTCCAAATGGGGTCTCCTCATTCCTACGCACGTTCCCCACTCAGGATTTCAGGGGACGTTTCTGGGGTCAGATGATGGCAAAGAACACATTTCAGAAAAAACTGGCTGTTCAACATTTTTAAATTTCCAGTAATATTTACTTTACCACACTACAGTTTCTCCCCGTGTTTCACACCCAACACGTATCAGCCACGCAGAGTAGTCCAGTGCTGCGGCGGACGGACGCGCCGTGCTGACGCAGCGCTACCGGACACCACTGCCGCTGAGCTCACATCCGTCGCGGTGACATCAGCAGCGCGTCAGTACTCCGCACAGCACTCAGCACCGTCGCCGCCGGTGTACAACGGGGCTCATTCAGCCACGGGCTAGGCTGTTGTCAATCGTGGTGGTCGGTGGTCATTGAGTACCAAGGAAATAAAGGAGCTTATGATGAGGTGTATATCGGATAACGGGAGGCCACTCATTTGTAAACGTATATTACATAAAAACAAAAAGAAATTGCTTTATTATACAAAATAACGATATAAGAATAAATACCCCCATCGCAGCAGACCTGCGTACTCAGCGAATTTCCAATGGAATTTTGGTATATTTTCTATTTCCCCATAAAATCCATGGGGATATGTAGGGTTTTGTTGGTAAATATAAGTTAAACCCTACCTAGTGTTTGTACGTACCAAATTTTATAAGGCTATGGTGTTCTATTCATTTTCCCCATAAACCCTATAGGGGTGAGTACGTAGGTTTGCCGCCATATGGGGTTTCTAAGCAAATATAAGTTAAATGCTTCCTAATGAATGTACATACCAAATTTTATCAAGATATGTCAATAAATAAGAAAGATAGAAGGTTTTGTTGATTTACCATAAGAATAACATGGAAACATACTTTTGGATTTTCTCCATAACTATATAAGCTAGGTAAAAAATTCAAGATACTAGATTGTTTGTTTTTTTAAGTTTTTTTAAATGGTTTAAGTTAAAATTGTTGAATTTTCTAAATAAAAGTAAAAAAAAGCCAAAAACCCATTTTTAACCCTTTTGAAACCCCATAAAACCCCGTTCCCATGGTCCGATCATTCTGGTTCGCGAACTCAACCTAGTAGACGCTGGCTTACACCCCTGCACCAAATTTCATCAAAATCGGAGGTTCCGTTCAAAAGTTATCGTGTTCACGGACACACACACACATATATATATATATATATATATATATATATATATATATATATATATATATATATATATATATATATATATATATATATATATATATATATATATATATATATACATATATATCAATTTGAACGAACAGTGTTTTTGGCTTCTAGGGACCTCAAAACGAAAAAGTATCATGGTCCCGGGCTTAGGTCTTACCGTGACTACTACCGTAATAGCGTATTCCCTATAGGGAATACGCTAAAAATCCCAAAATTTGATGTTTACCTTTGACCATACCAGTAGCCTGGAACAAAATCTCGCCGTCTTCCTCGGCCAATATCCGCAATTTGAAATCTCCGTTGCTGTTCAAGTGATTAGGTTATGTCATGTTAGCTTTGGTAGAGCCAAACGACAAGTTAAATAATAATTGTGTATCTTCTAGTGAAGTGAAACCAGCAATTAACTGATAGTTCGCCTTGCTGAAATGTCCACTTTTTTGTTTTCTAAGCAAGTAAACCAATGGCTTAACGTGACTTCCGAACCACGGGAGCGGCCGAACTATCTTTTTATCCGCAAGCCGCAATTTGAACACGGGCCTTCTGGGTGATAGCCTAGACTAGAGCTCTACCACTGAGCTATGGCCACTGCCTAGCGACAAGTTCAACAATATTATCAGTATAACAGCGTGATAAGTCTAGCGGCGAAGCACAAAAAAGCTGACCTGTAAAGGCATAAATAAGCCCTCTCAATAATAAATTTCAAGAGAAAATCTGTAAATTATATGGACAGATTTTACCTCTATAAAAAAAATACTAAAACGATTATATCTATAACTTTATATAATGAAAATGTTGTCATAATAATGATATTACAATACTAGTTTTTGTTGATTATCAACAATATCGTTGAGAAATATTTTTCATGGTTTGATATTACGACGATTACGTGTAATCATTTATAAGTTAAGTTTTTGGAAGTCCAGTGAAACCTGTTTACATTCATAGCAGGTTCGGTTTTCCCACAATGAGTTCCCGAATATTGTTACGCCGTTATAGTTTGGCAAGTGATAAGTACAACAGTGTTGTGCTAAAATAAGGAATTATTTTTTTAGAGAGTAAATTTTGTATGAAAAAATATAGCTGACATATCAAACTAGTAATGTGTTTATACGAAATTGTATAGGAATGCTTGTAACCAGAAATTAAGGCAGATATTTCTTTATTCTTGGAGAATTTTTTCATACATGGGGTGCTGGACAAGCAACTTTACGAGGCACAACATTTTGAGAACTCTGAATAATGAAATTCTGGCAGTCTGTCTTCTTTCGAAAGCACCAATAACATTAAAGTTAAAACTATTGATTGACTCTTATTCTACAAGATGACCCATCAAACACGCCAATGAACGAATAAACAGTGTGGCCTTACTCTAACTGTCCAGTTTGCAAATCATATCACCAAACGAAATAAAGTGTGGTAGTAGTATTGAGTAAAGAAGCAACAAATAAATGGTTTTAAAATAATTAGAATATACTGGTTAAAAGTGAACCACTACTATTTCTTAGTAGAGGTGCTCAGCACCTTCGATTTTTACATTTTATCTATTTAATTTATATTGTACAGGGTATTCCTTATGCGTTTTGTTTTGGCTATGACTTTTTCCATAAAAACAACTCACCACCTTTATAAAAGTCAGCCCTGATGAAAATTTATAACGTAAACCGCCAATCGATACTGTTTTTAGTAATACTAATTCTACTAAAAACTAAGTAATAATAATTCATATGGGAGACTGAACAGTTGTAGTGTAAATGGTGGAATAAACAAACCCATAGTTTTGCATTAATTTACACAAATGTTGTTACTTTTTTATTAATAGTAAGATAAAGAGAGAGAAAATGTTTATTCCACGAACACATAAATAAAAACATACAAAATGATCAATTTTACAGGAAAATGTAAAGACAAATTGTATTAAAACTATTATTTGGTTATTTTTCAAGTTTAAACTACATTTTTTTTTTTTTTTTACAACATTTATTTCTGGTTCAACATACAGAGTGTTATACACGGAACATCTAAAAACATAATTTTAACAGTAAATTAACATTGTGGGTTCGCTCTGAATTAGAGACACCCTGTAACTAAAATAAGTTCATAGAGGGGGAAACACTTCTTTGAAAGTTATAAAATTGATAATAGAAAATTAGTAATAGATTATTAAAATATGAATAATATGGAAGGTAAGAAAACTATAACAAATCTTGAAAAAGTCTTGGGCGTAGCCTTCTATTTGGGAGGGGTAATCCAATTTCAAAATGTTGTGCACCTAAGACGTCATTTAGGCGATGCGAGAATTTTAATGTATACTTACTGATGAGATTAGCTATTGGTTCTATTCCAAGTTCTCGATGAATTTGTGAATTTCGAACAAACCATGGTGAATTAACTGCAATTCGCAGAACTTTGTTTTGAAATATTTGTATTTTAGAAAGTTTTGTAGATGAAATTGAAAGGCCCCATACTTGACAGGCATAAAAAACTAGTGGCCGGAGAATAGTTTTATATATTAATATTGCACATTGTGTCTGAAGTTTAGATCTTCTGTTGATGAGTGGAAAAAGGATAGAGAGCCGAGAATACGCTTGATTAAGTTTAGAATTTACATGAAGGTTGAAGTTTAATTTTTTGTCCAATAACACTCCTAAATATTTTACTGCTTGGTCAGGTGGATTCCAGTTTATGGGAGAATTATTTATGATGATTTCAGGTGGCAGCAATGGTCGTCTTAGGGTGAAGATCTTCGCTTCTGACTTTGTAGGGTTCAAACAAAAGTTCCATTTATTGAACCATTGTGTCACGTCATCGACAGAATGTTGAAGCTGCTGGTATGCTTGGAGAATGTCACTGTTTTGAGTGATGATGGTTGTATCATCAGCGTAAAGGGCCAAGGTCGCATTCTGTGGAATTGGGATGTCATTCATAAATATGTTGAATAATAAAGGCCCCAATATTGAGCCTTGGGGCACTCCTGCTGAAATTGGGCGATATGAAGATGACGATGAATTAATTTTGACACAGAACTGACGGTTAAGTAAAAATGATTTAATTATTCGTTTTAAATAAAGTGGAAATCCCAGACAATCAATTTTATAAAGAAGGCCTTCATGCCATACCTTGTCGAATGCCTGGGAAACGTCAAGGAATATAGCAGTTGAGTGTTCCTTTCTTTCAAAACCTTTTACAATTGTTTCGACAATGCGTTGAATTTGATGAGTAGTTGAATGTTTAGGCCGAAATCCAAACTGATGGGGAGGAATTGAGTTTGAGTCTTCTAGAAATGCATTTAGTCTTCTCTGGATAACTTTTTCTAATAATTTTGATAGGCAGGACAACAGGCTTATTGGTCGATAGCTGGAGACGGAAAATTTTGGTTTGTTGGGTTTGTGAAATACTATAATTTCTGCCTTTTTCCAAGAATCAGGAAAATAGCCTTGATGAATGCAGGAATTGAAAATAGAAGTTAAAACTGATATTGCTTTCTTGGTTAGATTTTTTAGAACAACATTTGGGATTAGGTCAGGTCCAGGGGATTTTCGCAAAGGAAGCCTCTTGATTATGTCCTTGACTTCAGCTGGAGAAACATAATGTATCGGAAGTTCATCAGTCAATGTTGTGGTTTTCATGGCTTCACTTACAAGAGCAGTGGTGTTGTCATCGGTAACATTGTTTGGAGAGAATGCTTCTTGGAAGAAGTCAGCAAGAGCGTTACACTTCTCGAGGTCACTTTCGTAGGTAATGTTGTTGTGTCTCAGGGGAGGAATTACCGTAGGGGTGCGCAAAATGCGTTTAGTTGCTTGCCATAGACTCGAGTCATTCGGGCTTAGATCACTCACATAAGTTTTGTAAGAAGTTATTTTGAATTTGTCGATTTCGAACTTTACTTGACGTATCAGCTGGTTAAGCCTCCTACGCATTTGGGGTTCCCTATATCTGATCCACTGACGTCGAGCTTGATGTTTAGCTTTGATTAGGTTTACAATCCGAACAGGTGGAGTGAGGAAATCGTTTGTCTTTGGAGTGAATTGTTTAAATGTTGCAAGTTTAGTAGCTCTGTGAATACTGGTAGTTAAATGTTGAATAGCAGTATCAATGCCAATAACTGAATCCAAGTTTTTGGGCAGCTGAATTAATTCGTCCAGTTTGATGCCAAAAGTTTCCCAGTCAACCTTTCCCGTTATCAATCTTTGGGGTGGTGGGTTGAAGTCAGGTTGCAACATGAAACTGATTATAACAGGCAGATGGTCAGAGTCCAGTTCAGGTACAATGTTGTGTTGGATTGGAGCTGCAAAGTTTTGATAGAGGATAATGTCTAAGATGTCTGGTTCACAGTTTAATTGGAACGGGTAAAATGTGGGTTCCTCCGGGGCCGACACATTTACACCAACGTCTGTAATAAAGTTTAGTAGGCGCGTACCATTAGGATTATTAACTCTACAACCCCAGTTTTGGTGTTTGCAGTTGATATCGCCGATGATCAATGTGGGAGTCTGAGCTGTAAGTAGGTTCGTTAAGTCATGCAAGTGAAGTCTCCGGTTAGGTGACTTATAAGCAGAAACAATATTTACAAAACTCCCGTCATTCAGGGATACTTTAACAGCAGTAGCTTCAATTGACACTAATCGAGGTAAGTATAGACTATTGTGTTTTATTGATCGTTTAATAAAAATAGCAACGCCTCCAGATGCAAAAGGAGCGGCCCGGTCCTCTCTATAAATATCATATCCACTTACTTTAAATGGTTGATTATTTACAAAGTGGGTTTCCGTTACACAAGCAATGTCAATATTATGACGAACTAAAAATGCAGAAAATATAGATTTTTGTTTGTATAACCCATTTGCATTCCAATTCAGGATTTTTAAACTTTGAAATTCAACCACATTAGGCAGTGTCATTTTTTAAGAAGGAACTTAAAACGTTAGTAAAAAATGTTTTAATCATTGGAATTATTGATTTAACTAAGTCCATTATTAGAGTTTCAAAAGAGGATGAGCTGGGCTGTTCAACAGCGACGGGTTGGTCTGATCCGTTTTCTCGTGCTACATGTGTTGAGGAAACAGTTCGGGTTCTTGTGGGAAGTTTGTGAGGTGAATGTTTCCCGTTGACAGCAGCAGCGTAGGAAACCTCGGATGATTGGGGTTGGGTAGCTTCTTGCAGTCTTGTTTGAGCATCAGTTGGAGAGATGCCTCCTGTTGGGGGTAAAAACGGCTCAGAATCGACCTGCCTAGACTTCGATTGTTTTAGGTTTTTAGTTTTAGACAAAAGTCCCTGGTAATGTGAACATCCTCTGAAATTGGCAGTGTGGTTTTCTCCACGGTTAACACAAGTAGGTGTAACATCTTTAGGCAAAGGACACGCAGAAAAATGGTGGTTACCTGTGCAGCGAACACATCTGGGGTCTAGACGACAAAAGTTTTTGGTGTGGCCATACCGTTGGCATCGTGTGCATTGAGGAATGTCCTTATTTTTCCGTTTAGGTTCAACAGATACAATGGAGTGACATAATTTAGTGATTTTGAAAATTTCATGACCGGCATCATTGTTCTCGAGCTCAATAACACACAAAGGAATGACAAGTTTTTGTTTGTTAAGTAACCTGGTTACTCTACAAACTGGTAAGTCGAAGCTTAAAAGTTCACTTTTGATTTCATCTTCAGTCAAAGAACACGGTACATTTCTGATAACAACTTCCAGTTTCTTGTCCAAAGTGGTTTGAAAAGTGTGAAATTTAACACCGGATTGTTCATAAAAGGATGTTAGCTTTCTAAAATCGGATATGTCTGTAAGGTTGATTTTAAGAGATTTGCCTTTAACTGATGTAGTAAATTCATTGGTCACATTAATCTTTATATCTTTAATAATTTCTTAGTGATTATTTACTTCGTGAAGGAAAATGGGTGGGATTTTATTTTGTTTTTGTTTAGGTTGAGCAGGGGATTCTGGGGAAGATTCAGTATTACTCGTAGATCAGCGGTTCTCAACCTGGGGTACGCGAACCCCTAGGGGTTCGCGGAGGAGTCCACGGGGGTTCGCAAGAGATAAATTGATAATGGCGGCCATGAAAATTTTAGCCTACTTTTATAAAATAACTTTGAAATAGCTATACCTACGAATTTCACCATAACAGTCAAAGATTTCGAACCGTTAACAGTTTGAAATATTGAAAAGACGAAGAAGTTTACAAGGTCAACGTTAGACCCGTAGCCTATTTTAGCCTATAATTGCTCCGTCCAGAGACTCAACTTAACTACTCAATCAATTCATTGGCAACACTTTGGAAATTTGGCACTACTGCTCATATCTCTCCTCTAAGCTGCCGTGGGCTCGTCTTTTGTGCATTATTAACTGTCAAGTACTATCGGTATTGAGTCTACCGTCGCGTCATCGCTAAGTTTACCCTTGTGCGTGGCGCCCGTGGTTAGTGCTTGGTGTTTTCCGCCACACTACACCGCTTCCCGCGACGCGGCTGCGCGGCACTGTGTCAGCGCTTGTCTTTGATGCATGTCGGCAAATTTATTTGGTGTTTTGTTTTTGTTTTTTATTATATTGCATTTACTTTTGTTTTTTATTATATCTAGTAAAACTAGACTTTAATGATTTATAATCTTCTGAAGTTTTTAAAATTATTTTATAGATATTTTTAAAACTTAATTACAAATGTGTTAAAAATATAGTTATAACTTTATAGTTATAACTTACTGATAACCTTGATTGTTTACTAATTACTTTAGTAGGCCTATTGGTTCATTTACCCCGCTTTATAATAAACGCTGTAGTAGGCTGATACTTAATTTGCGGATAAAAATGATCTACGGCCCTAAGGGGTACAATTCATGAAAATACATTGACTTGGGGGTTCGCGAGGCGAATAAGGTTGAGAACCGCTGTCGTAGATGAATAGTTGTGATCAGAAAGTGCATTAAATGGGTTTTGTTTACAAAGTTGAGACGGATCTAATACAGGGTTAGGCAAAAGTCTGGACACCCCCAGTTAACTTTTTAATGTGTTGCAGTAGGGAAACCAAACTCGGCACATGTTTACAACATAAAAAACGGCACTTTTTCATCAACTACACATTTTTGCCCCTGCCCCCAAAATGGGGTATTTTGGGGGCAGCCCCAAATTTTCAAATGTAAACCCCTATTGAGTGACCCCTCATTTTGAACGGTTTATCAAGAGAAATGCAATGGCACAAACCGGAGGTCAATATCTCACCCCTAACCAAAATGGCAGCCATTTCAAAATTTGAGATGGCTTGATCGGTGGTATTCAATAAATTTAAATTGGAAAATAGCTATTTTAGAAATACGAAGTTTTAAAATTATTTTGGAATTTAACCTACTTATTCTTTTCTGCTAATAGGTTCAATTCTAAAATAATTAAAAAATTCTCATTTCTAAAATAACTATTTTCCGATTTAATTTTATTGAATGTCAATCAACCCATCTCAAATTTTTAAATGACTGCCATTTTGGTTAGGGGTGAGATATTGACCTCCGGTTTGTGCCATTGCATTTCTCTTGATAAACCGTTCAAAATGAGGGGTCACTCAATAGGGGTTTACATTTGAAAATTTGGGGCTGCCCCCAAAATACCCCATTTTGGGGGCCAGGCCAAAGTTGTGTATTTGATGAAAAAATTGCATTTTTTGTGTTGATAACATGTGCCAAGTTTGGTTTTCCTACTGCAACGTGTTAAAAGATTAATTGGGGATGTCCAGACTTAAACTTGCTTGCCCATCTCAAATTTTGAAATGGCTGCCATTTTGGTTAGGGGTGAGATATTGACCTCCGGTTTGCGCCATTTAATTTCTCTTGATAAACCGTTCAAAATGAGGGGTCACTCAATAGGGGTTTACATTTGAAAATTTGGGGCTGCCCCCAAAATACCCCATTTTGGGGGCAGGGGCAAAGTTGTGTAGTTGACGAAAAAGTGCCGTTTTACTTTCTCCCCCTATACCATAGTATATGGAGAAAGTATTGTTTTCGTCAAAATTTTTGAATTTGAGTTGTTGGTGGATTTATCCATTTTGGTTCCCCCTGAGTCCAAAAAAGTGGTTTTCGGAGTGATGTCTGTGTGTGTGTGTGTGTGTGTGTCTGGATGTATACAGAGCTAGAGAATGCCCCAATGGTCCGATTTTGCTGAAATTTGGTACGTAGGTCCAAAACCACGATAATTCCAGGCGTTTTTTTCATTTTTTTGAATTTTTGATTTTTAAGGGCAGTTTACCCCAAAAAACCCTTAAAAAACGTGAAAAATCCAAATTTTTCAAAAACGGCTCTAACGATTTTGATTAAACTTTTGTGGTTTATTAAGAATAAAATGCTGAATAAAATGACACCAACCGCATTTCCGAGAAAATGCGCGTTCAAAAGTTATAGAGTAAAAAGTGTTTCAAAAATCAATTTTTTGGATTTTCAAAAAAGCTGTTATTTTGAAATAAATTTTACTTGTGACCATTAAATCAAGCTCAAAAACTAAATAATCCAGTACTTTAAATTATTGCTCTATGTCAAGTGGTTGCGGAGAAAATTCAACTTTTCGTTTAGCGGTAAACGCAGTACGTTGTTAAAAGTCACAGACGCGCGTAGGGTCAATCTCGTGCTGCTCAGCTGTTAGCTATCTGATTGACCCATCAAGACATTAATGTTTTGAGGCTTTTAACACCTTTTTTATATTGTTGGGAGAAAGTATGTGTCAGTTAACTGATACCGTTTATTTACTTTCTCCCCCTATACCATAGTATATGGAGAAAGTATTGTTTTCGTCAAAATTTTCGAATTTGAGTTGTTGGTGGATTTATCCATTATGGTTCCCCCTGAGTCCAAAAAAGTGGTTTTCGGAGTGATGTCTGTGTGTGTGTGTGTGTGTGTGTGTGTGTGTGTGTGTCAGGATGTAAACAGAGCTAGAGAATGCCCTAATGGTCCGATTTTAATGAAATTTGGTATATAGGTCCAAATCCACGATAATTCCAGGCGTTTTTTTCATTTTTTTGAATTTTTGATTTTTAAGGGTATTTTACCCCCAAAAACCCTAAAAAATCGTCAAAAATCAAAATTTCTCAAAAACGGCTCTAACGATTTTGATTAAAATTTTGTGGTTTATTAAGCTTAAAATGGTGGATAAAATGACACCACCCGCATCTCCGAGAAAATGCGCGTTCGAAAGTTATAGAATAAAAAGTGTTTAAAAAATCAATTTTTTGGATTTTCAAAATAGCTGTTGTCTCAAAATAAATTTTACTTATCACCATTAAATCAAGCTCAAAAAACTAAATAATCCAGTACTTTAAATTATTGCTCTACGTCAAGCGGTTGAGGAGAAAATACAATTTTTCGTTTAGCGGTAAACGCAGTACGTTGTTAAAAGTCACAGATGCGCGTAGGGTCAAGCTCGCGCTGCTCAGCAGGTAGTTATCCGAAAGAATCATCTAGACATTAATGTTTAAAGCTTTTAACACATGTTTTTATATTGTTGGGAGAAAGTATGTGTCAGTTATCTGATACCGTTTATTTTATGTTGTAAACATGTGCCGAGTTTGGTTTCCCAACTGCAACGCGTTAAAAAGTTAACTGGGGGTGTCCAGACTTTTGCCTAACCCTGTATATACCTTTGATGAGTTTCAGACATGGAATTAGCTTTCGCTATTTTCCGAGGAGAGACGAAGTTTTCCTCTTCTTTTTCTTGTTCCATTTCGTCGTGGGATTCATTGAAGAAATCAGTATTTGTCTTATTCATATTTGTTGAGTCAGACCATTGAATGGGAAAAACATTGGTGGAACACGTGTTGTTTGGTTTAATTGAAGGTTTGAGGTTAAGTTTATGTTTGAACACAGATTTTTTAATTTTGTGATTAATTGCTTCTAATAAACGTGTAGATATATAAATTTAACGCTCTAAAAATACAGAAAAGCAACGAAACTATAGATAACTCTCTTTTAAACAAATAAAACGTAATAAAAACGCGCACACAGAAAAACTTAACTGTGAAGAACAGTTACGATCAGCTGTCTCGAAGTTTAAACTACAAAAATATGAATTCAACGATACGATAATTTCTAATCATCGCTGCAAGACTTACGTCACACTATGACGTCTCCTCAGCTGACATAACAACAGTGGTACCACCACAATGTTTTGTGTTAAATTACCATAATCCTATAATATAATACGAGCAATGTCTGAAGGGATGTGTGTTCCACGATCTCAAAATCTAGCGGGTAGATTTTGCTTAAACTTTGAATCTAAGAGTTGTTTGGCCCAAAATAGTAGTTTTCATCACTCGTTTTCGTTGTTCATCACTCGGAGCAAAAGTGTCTTTTTGATGCTTAATCGTTTTTAAAAACTCGGCTGCGACTCGTTTTTAAAACACGATTGCGCACCAAAAGGACTCACTTTTGCTCCGAGTGATGAACAACGTTTTTTTATCATGATGCGAAATTAGACTTTTAATCGTTAAAAATATTAACTAAAAAGTTGTATTTTTAAGGTTATATTTACAAAGTAAGTATTATGCAGTGTTTACATTTCTGTTATTTACAAACAATGCTCTTTATAACGTATGAATTTCAAAATTCTGCTCCTCAACATTAATGAATGAATATTAATATAGTTATCAAACAGCTGACTTTTCAGTACTAGGACCTAAAAAATTCTCCAGATGATTTTTCAGTCCTAGGACAAAAAAGAATCGGTTTTGGTACTAATGAGAGAACAAAAAACAGGCTGATTTCGTGCAGAATGATAAAAATAAGTTTAGAAACAGCCTTAATCTCAGGACAAATCAAATTTTGTCTAAATTTAAGTTTAAAAATCGTAATTTTTAACATTGGTCTTATGGTGTTATTTTGGAAACGAATTAACAACGAAAGGTATACAAAAATAAAGTAACATTAATGTCAAGCAGTCTTTTTGAAACATCTGTTAACTGTGAATAGGTATAGTTGGTTGTTCGTGGAAATTTAATAGATTTATTGCCATGACACTATAACAAAATTGAATTAAACCCAACGAGCAAGTGCTCGGTTAACCTGGTACGTACCATACTAAAATAAAAGCAAAAACTTTTTAGATAGCATAATTTTATGAAAAACAAAGTTATAGCATTCGTAAATCAATATTTATTTAATACACTAAGATTTTTTTGTTTGGCATAATAGTTACAATTTTACACCTCCTACAATTTTCAATCGATTTTTATTATTTTTTTTTTGTCATTGGATAGAACTTGCTTTGTCTGTAGTTGTTTCCGTTTCCACAAAAATGGTGAAAATCTGACTTAAAATAAAGATTCTGTCAAGAATATAAATTTGAAATTTTCCCTTTAAAATAGCATTTCTGTAATTCTGTAAATAATCGTAGTTTTTTTTTTTTTTAACTAAATGTAAAAATTTTAGATATTACATGGAATAGTCCAGATCAAATTGCTTTATTTCGAGCAACACTACTAATGTAGGATTTATTCTATTGTTTTCAATTGCTAATTGAAGCTACACGCATTTATATAAAATCTCTACACACTACCTAGTTCCTTGTTTCCTGACATCAGTAGGTAAATTACAACATTGAATGGTGACAGGTGGAAATTAAAACAGTTGTTTTAATTTCCACCTGTTTGGACTTCCACTTGTTTTGAAATACCTGTTTGGACTAATTTTGTACGATTTACCATATCATTAGATGTAATAATAAACCTGATTTGCCGAACTTAAAACTGAACTTTCGTTTCAATTCTCTTGCATTATTATACAATTCACCGATAAATGTTTTAAGAAAATCCACCCCAAGGTATCAGTTACTAAACTTAATTCTGTACAGTATTGATAAGCGAACTCTTTAACAAAACAACATATTCACTCTTATGTTTTCCTTGTATATTATTATTCGATTTTCACACCGATTCCTTCCACCATTTTCTTGTTCACTTAGTTAATACATAACATCTAATCTAAATCCATACAAAATCATCAAAGCTTGAAGTTAGAGGCATTCTTTTTTGTTTTCGTGTGTGTATGGGGTTCAGAGCAATCAATTATTAAATAAACGGTATCAGTTAACTGACACATACTTTCTCCCAATAATATAAAAAAGGTGTTAAAAGCTCCAAACATTAATGTCTTGATGACTCAGTCGGATAGCTACCAGCTGAGCAGCGCTTGTTTGACCCTACGGGCGTCTGTGACTTTTAACAACGTACTGCGTTTACCGCTAAACGAAAAATTGAATTTTCTCCGCAACCACTTGATGTAGAGCAATAATTTAAAATACTGGATTATTTAGTTTTTTGAGCTTGATTTAATGGTGATAAGTAAAATTTATTTCAAGACAACAGCTATTTCGAAAATTCAAAAAATTTATTTTTGAAAAACTTTTACTCTATAACTTTTGAACGCGAGTTTTCCCGGAGATGCGGGTGGTGTCATTTTATTCACCATTCTAAGCTTAATAAACCACAAAATTTTAATCAAAATCGTTAGAGCCGTTTTTGAGAAATTTTGATTTTTGACGATTTTTGAGGGTTTTTGGGGGTAAATTACCCTTAAAAATCAAAAATTCAAAAAAATGAAAAAAACGCCTGGAATTATCGTGGATTTGGACCTACGTACCAAATTTCACCAAAATCGGACCATTGGGGCATTCTCTAGCTCTGTATACATCCTGACACACACACACACACACACACACACACACACACACACACACACACACACACACACACACACACACACACACACACACACACACAGACATCACTCCGAAAACCACTTTTTTGGACTCAGGGGGAACCAAAATGGATAGATCCACCAACAACTCAAATTCGAAAATTTTGACGAAAACAATACTTTCTCCTTATACTATGGTATAGGAGGAGAAAGTAAAAAATCAATCATGTAGTCGCGAGTACTCGATGTTTCCGAACATCCAATTGGTCAGTGTCCACTACTGTACATTGTTGCACTCGTGGTCAGAGGTCACACACGCCAACTGCAAGGTTATCCTTCACACTGATAGAAGCCCCCTCGTGGATATCTCATCTGTCATTCATTAACACTTCAACTGCATCCAGTGGATGCGTCAGAAACATGTCTCCGATACAAGGTTTCAGTCGTGGAGAAAGGAAGCTTTTAAAGTTGATGGTTACTTTCATCAAGTGAGAGATTTGTTATTTTGCCATTTCTAGGGGTTTGCATACCTAGCTGCCATACTCCGTCCATTGAAAAAAATATTTCAATATGGATAATGGCTTAATTTCAAATAATAATATTGTGTTATTAACCTAAGATCAACTCTCCCCTATACGTACTCTCCTGTACGTACTACAAAACTACGAAAAATCCATGAAAGTGTAGAGCATTCAATCAACAGATATTATATTTTTTAAACTTGTTATGAGAGCTGCATTTGGTTGTTTGTTTGTGAAAATAAAATAGTCTAGTGTTCGAAGCCTATGATATGAAATGCCTAATAGTCAAAAGATTTATTGTCAATCGACATTTCAATATTATCTTTTAATTATCAGTTGAGTATAAGTTGTCACGGGAAACTTTTAAATTCTTGTAGACATTCGTTTAGGCTATAATTAAAACTAATAGAAAAGGTGATTTTTTTCTCTCTTTGCTGCTCTAGTAATTTTTACTGAAGCAAAGCATCAAAAATGAACTAACTTCACTTAATCTCACAGACCTATATCAGACAATAGAGTTATAGTCCCATCAAAAATACCCCTCAGTTTTTACTTACATCACCACCAGAGCTCTGAAACCAGTGAAAGCGTGTGCCTTTAAAAAACATTCGACTTCTACCAGTGTTCTGGACGCTCGAAATCAAGCACTTTAAATTGAACTGTGACTTGTCATTGATAAAAAATTTTACGTTTCGTTCTAAATCAATGACATTTGACCAACATTGTGATTATATTATTATTAATCGCCCAAAACTACACCTACTTACAAGCTGTACATTAAGAGGAAGTTAAAGGGCTTCTCTCGGAACGTCATTCGCCTGATCTCTTTTCATGCCTTTATTTACCATTAAGTCCCATAAAATAACCTAATAAAAAATAAGTAAGACTTCCAATTAAAGTAGTAAGACTCGGGATATTTGATTCGCTTTTGGATTTGTCAATTCGAATCCATATTAAACTATGATATTAAATATTTGATCTAAAGTTGATCAATTTTGAACCATTAAACTTAATAGGCCCTATTGATTTAACATCTTTAAAATCTTTAAAAGCGAATCGAACTGCCCAAGTCTTTATCTTTGATTTAAAACCTTTCTCACTTTTATTGGGCTTTAAATAAAGGTAAAATAGGAGCAGGTGAAGCACTGCATGTTGAATTTTTGATCTGCGAGACCTCAGAATTGTTGTGCAACAATGTGAACCGTGTTTCGTAACCATAGCAACGACCACTTGACTGCGCATGCAAAATAATCGCTCTATCCCTTAAACCCCTTCTTAACATATGTTTAAACAAGGAATCTATTTAAGATTCCTTGTGTTTAAAATGCTCAACCCAATCCCAATGTTATTCTAATGGGAAATTTTAATTGAAATTTGAAATTTGAAATTTTCCCACTACAATAACATTGCGATTGGGTTGAAAATTTAAAACTTATGTTAATTTACAGCTTTGAATAGATGTAGTTTTGTATACTATAGTCACAATATTGGATTGGACGAAAGTAACTGAGTTGAATAGACGTCATCCAATGCATTTAGTTTGATACCAAAATTTGGAAGGTTCCTATACGCCACATTAGAGTTGCTGCAATCGATGTTGTTATTATTTAGCTGGATTTACAGTGCTACAAAAAACATTTCATCACAACATGAACAAAAACCTCCGTTAGAAAATGTTCAATCCTTGATTAAGAAGATTGATAGTACTGATTTGCCTATAATTTGACTCTTGTACTTGCAAGTACGCCGCTGAAGTTCGACGAGTGTGTGCATCGAATGAGCTGACTGAAAAGGTGAGTGAGCGTAGCGAACGAGCTGACCCAAATGGCAAGTGAGCGCAGCGAACGAGCCAAACCCTGACGGCGAGTGAGCGTGGCGAACCAAGCTCACTTGAATTACCTATAAAATATTTGCTATTATATTGATTTAATAAATAGTCGCTCCGCTCAATATTGCAAGCAGACAACTGTATTGTGTACCTAGTTATGTACATAGTCAATGCTAATAGTCAAATTTTTAGCAAAAGACATGATTGTCTAAATTAAGCTGTTCGATTTCGAACAACAAGTATACTAGTATTTTCTTATTGTGGAAAAGATTACGACATTTTACCCACATTTCCCACTGTTTCCTTAGTAAGCATTCACACTTCACCATCGTTTCCTTCGTTACCAGTTTTATAGTCGCAACCAGGACTGCGGATAACATATGAAGAAAAGAAGTGCTGTTTCATTCCTTTGATGTTTGGAAATGCCGCTTTTGAGTCAGGCCGGTGATGTAATCAATCTGATGTCCATAAGAATAACATGCACCAGCTGATCAGGCTAGTGACGTTTTATGGGTACTAATTTTTACATCGTTTTACTCGCCTAATGAAACAGCCCTTGTCTATTACATTACAACAGGTTGCCCCAGTCCTGGTCGCAACCAGCTTCAAAATGACAGGTTAATACTTTTAAAACATCTGATTATTTGTTGTTTTTATTGTTTTTCAAACAATTTTGGTTTGAGGGTCTGTGAACGAGATTGGTTACCACAGAAACGTTGGATAGGTGTGGGTAATATAGCAATTAACAGATGGTAAAGTGTAAACAAAGGGCTGGTTAATAAAGAAATGGCGTGAGTCGTGGGAAAATGGTGCCAATTGGTGCCAATCAATAGGAGACAAGTTTCCCTACCTGTGAAGCCCTCTATATGATATGTATAAATTGTTTCTTTGACTATATAGTAATAGTAATAAAATAGTTAGGTTCACGAAAATAGTCCGATGAGAGTTAATACATTTAGAAACATCTATACTTATTTAATACGCCTAGGGGGTTTTCGTGTTGCGAACTCCTCCTACAATTTTCAACCGATATTTAGGTTTTTGGTGTCGTTGAATAGGGCTTGGTCTGTAGATGTTTCCGCCAAAAATTTATGAAAAACGGACTTAAAATAAGGGTGCTCTACACAAATTAAATTTGAAATTTTCCCATTAGAATGGTCGGGTTCACGTTCATTCGCCGCATCCACCACAACCGGGATTTAGATAGTCACGTGACAAATCCCAATGGCCACCTGATAAATCCCGGTGGATCCTGGTGACGTCATTTTTCAGCCGTCTTATGAACCCATCGGGATTTTGATTGTTGACGTTCACGTGCTTACCGCAAAAAATCCACCGCATCCCGGTTGCGGTGGATTGCGGTGGATGTAACGTGAACCCGACCAATATCATTGGATTTGGGTGAACATTTTAAACATCTGTTAATGTACAGCTTTAATTACATGTAGTTTTTGTGATTACTTATTTCCACAATATTGGATTGGTAGGATATCGTTAACTATATGTATTTGTTTTACTGTATCAAAATAAACTGCTCGATTTCGAGCAACAAGTAGACTAAAGTCCGTTTATTACATGGTAGGATAACCACAAGTGATAATATTGTAGGGTTAGAGGGGGTAAGGTGGGTACACAGCTGATGAAATTTCCAACAGACTATCTCTTGAACCTTTCCATAACAGTTGAAGTTTCACGATGATGTATGACAAATTTTTTTAAATTTTATTTCTAAAACATTTTATGGTCTCATATATAAAAATTAGTTTGATTGGTTGAGGGAGTAAAACATCGTCACGTACAGCATTCACAGCCAACTCCTCGCATGTGTAACAATTGAAACTTCCGATATAGTAACTACACCGTAAAGCCATATGGACAATATCCTCAGCAGGGGCTGTTCCATGACCGTGCGGGGGGGGGGGGGGTGTAAGGGGCCGTTCTCAAGCAATATGACAAGCCACGGCCGCGCGGTCAGCATCGATATATGCAGCCACCGCAATATCCGGACACCGCTTGGTCCGAACGACCCACGCTGATTTACCGCCCTGCAAACCTTTTTAATTTGGTTTTACGTCACATGTAAGTTTTGTATCGGTCCGTGTTTGTGATATTGTGGTTTGTTGAGGTAGTTAAAGAGCGATAATTGTTGTGTAGGCCTATACTATCCGTATAAGGAAATATGAAATAGACAGTAAATTAAGAATTATGACTTTGTAATATCTAGTGTTTTCTCTTTTTATCCATCCCTCTTCTCATTTTTAAATACATATTTTTTTTTATTAATATGTAGGCCTAGTAAGTAAAATAGTAAAACAAAATAGTTATACTAAATAAAGACTTACTTTTTCTCAAGCGCTCCAAATTGTAACTTATATTACAAACGTTTGGGCTTTACAATGTCGTTTTCTCACATATTTTTACGAGGTACATGAATTGGAACTATTGTCAATGTATACAGAACCGAATAAGTAGGGACATCCCATGTTTAAAAAATTTAGTTTTGCCCCCGAAAATCGGAGTAAAATAAAGCGCGATGCTAGGATTACTTCTCCTTATTGTCACAGGAAGCCCTCTTTTTACCTCAAAATGTCAAAATGAGCATATTTGTTTAAAAAAGAACAAAACAATAACAAACGTCTGCAAAATAATTCTATCAATCTGTTTCCATTCAACCAATCAGCATGAGCCTTGAATAAAAATTATGTGTTGGTGGTGCTATTTGTGTTTCGGGGCGGCGCGGCGTTCTCACACCCCCTTAAGGATGTTCCTACTTATTCGGTTCTGTATACATTGCTATTGTGTTGCTTCAAAACAAACTTAAAATACTGTAATTATATTTTCTACAAATAAAATTAATTTTAAGATTTTTTGCGATTAAAAAAATACGTACGTTTCAAAAATAAAATCTATCTTATGAGACATACAACACACTTTCATCTAAAATAATCACGTCAAATTAAAAAGAAATGCCCAACACGAAATTTACACAAACCGTTCGAACAAAAAATCAACAGGCCTTTCACACACTCGTTGCGCGGTACTGGTTGACACTGCCGCGATGAGGTGTTAAAACCATTTGGGATATGGAAGGAAGGTAATCCTCATTTATTTACATATAGCTTGGGGGATATCCTAAATGTATTTTAATATTACTCTCAGTGATTCATAAAACATGTGTTTGTAATATATTATCTTGATGTCTCAGAACGCTTGAAGTATGATTTGTAGTTTTCTACACTTGCCTCAAATTTACAAGATCAAGGATAAAGCTTGGATTTTGATTACTGTTTAAGATTTCTTTTCTTTCCTAGTAAGGTATATGACAGTTTTACTGCTGGTTTTTAATGTTAAAACTTTAGTTGTTATATTGGTCTCATGGCCAATTGATGTTTTCTCAGTATAAAATCAACTCATCTTAACTCCCAGGGAAGTTCTCATTGAAACCGGAAGTGCTGCAGTGTCGAGATGCAGGGAAGGGAAACTCACCCCTTTCGGCGACACCAACAATTAATTGGCAAGCTATAAATCCACGTGCTTTATATTGAATGTAGGGCCGAGAAAAAACCGGACACCGGCCCAGATCAGATAGACCCGTGCCAAGACGTGTCCCCTCCACTGGTGGTGGGGGGGGGGGGGGTCATCCCCCTACCCTCCACGAATCACACCCCTCATCAGCTGACCTTGTCTGATACCGGTGTAAGCTCGTCACAGCGCATGGTTGAAGTTTTTAAATCTTCTATACATATTTAATACGTGACACGGTTTTTTGTACAGGGAACTCCTGCTCCTACAGTTTTAAACAGGGTTTAGTGATTTTCGTGTCAATTAATAGGGCTTGGCGAGAAGTTGTTTCTAAAGTAAATTGGGAGATATCCATCAAACGGAAGGGCCCTAGAAGCCCTTAAAGTTCTAGATTTTACTATTTGATTAACATTGATGAGGAAATTGAAAAGACTAGTGTTCTTGTTGCTCGAAATCGAGTAGTTTAGTTTGAATACGTTTTACAGGTTATAGGCTTGTTTAATGCAGTTTGTTAATCAGTGTTATCCTCCATGGTTTAACAAAACTTCTTTATTGGTAGTCTATGAATAGACAAATGCTCACGCTGGTGTACTGTGTTTACTTTATACAGCTGAAAAATCTTTTACTTTTCTTGTCAAAGTTATTATAATGGGGAAATACAGAACAAGGGCATGCAGGGATCTTCTATTTGGATGGATATTTACCAATTTACTTTGGAAACAACTTATTAAATTTAATTTAACGTAATAGATTAATATACATAGTCAATGGTTTACCCTGGTACCCTACTACCATTCTACTACTAACCAACCAACCAATTGTCCACTCATATTTCCATATACCCTCTAGATGAAATTAGCCACCAATTGTATATAGTACCAAGGTCTTTTGTTTCTTAAATCATGAATACGTTTATTCATATTCTAAAATAATAATTTTCAAATGACACCCCTTTTCTCCCCCACCACCTTTAATAAGAAACACTAAAGCCTGACAAATCAAGAGATATTTAGCCATTCATAAAAATTTGAAAATATCGGTTACATCTTTACTAGTTAAATAAGATATAGTTTTAATAACCAATGCAGTTACACACCATAAGATGCACAATGTTAATCCATTTATTCTGGTTTCAAAAATTTAATCCAAACAAACTTAACCACTGAGATTTTTAATTTTGAAATACCCTTTAGACGGCTAAACATTGAAAGCCTTGTTCAAGTACGCCTTGCCCACGATGGTCCTGTTCTTGCGGGCCTTGAGACTGTTGATGTGCTTCTGAGCGAAGAGCAGGCCCAAGATCTCCAGCATCATGATGGCCACCCCTCCCCAGACCAGGTTGAACAGAACGAGCCTCAGGTCGCCGGGAGTGGCGTTGTTGAAGACTCTCAGGTAGTACTGGGGGAAGAAGACGATCTCGATCATGGCGGAAGTGCACTTGGCCACGAACCAGATGTAGAAGTTGATGTGGGTCGCGGCGTTTTGACCCTTCTCGTTGTAGATGAGCCACCACAAGAACGTTGTGATGGACGCGTAGATGATCTGAAAAGAAAATTTCTGGAATTGGAAAAGAGATATAGAAGCCTCATGTTGACAAACCTCGTTACGAATATATAAATTCATTCTAAAAAGATATTGTTTAAAATAGACAAGAAGTTATTTGACAACTGTATGGTGGTTTGTTCCTTGTTGAAGCAACCAGGCCCAGCTTAATTAGGACATGAATTGTAGAAATCTTTTCCTCCTTTTCCAGCGTGGTAGGAGAAATCTGCGCATACCGTTAGAAAGGTCCTTCAAATGTGCATGATTAATTCACACCGGCAACAAGGGGTTCGTCCTAAAGGCTTTAAAAATTTCATTGTTAATCTTATGGAAGAAGTTTTATTGATTTAATCATTAGACGACTATTGTTGTAATAACAAATGCTAGCAAAACAGAAAGAATATGGGGTCTGTGGTAGGTAACATACTTTTTTAACTAATTGGGTCCCCAATATTAACTGAAAGTTTGGTCAAATTTAGATCAGGTGACGATCTATATTATTGCACAGTACGAATTATTTAATGCTTTGCAATATATGATTTGCCATTATATTTTTCAAAACAAAAATTTCGATTGTCTGATAGGAAGATAAAGATATCAAGATTAATGCCCAGGACTAGTTCGTTATGATTGATTATGAATATATCGGTCATCACAGGTTGGTTAGCCTTTAAGTTAGGAAAGCATAGCATATTCATTGAATGAATATGCAGTGAATATCATAGAATGTTTACTGTTTATCCTAGTAGGTAGAATCAGCCCGGCCTTAAGGTGAGCTTACACGAGGGTTGACAACCAAAAATGGCCAACGTTTACTGGAATCTCTATAGGCCTTCATGACTAAACTCTGGTTACCAACCGTTTAAAGATACCAATTAGATTTTAGACACGTCGCCTGGGTTTATATATGACATATATCTAAAAAAAAGTTATTTATTTATTTTGAGAGAATTGTGAGAATACAAATGCATCCACTTTAATGGGTTTAATTCTTGTGCTTCCTTATTTATCTGCTCCATGGATAAGAACATTGTGTAGAAGTTCAAAATTAGCAATGAAAATATACCTGTATTCCAATAAGCTTATCTACAGTTCTCGCAAAGTTGGCTTGGTCCAAATAAATGCACAAGAGGAGGGATGTGATCCAAAGAAGGTTGGCTCCTATCAAACTCATGATGACACTGTACACCCCCATCGCGAACTCTTCAGGGTTGACGGAGAAGAAGTAGAGAACCCCTCTCTTTTCTTTAACGGTGAGGAACGACATCTTCGGCTTGATCTTGTAATTAAATTGAAGTTTTGCACTGGTTTGTGAGACCAGTCTTGAAAAATATATCTTGTAAATTTTGTTTATAACAATTACTGTGTTTTGATTTTGTTATGTTTTTCTTGATCTGCTGATAAAGATAAAATTAGAACAGCTGTTAAATTATTTCTTATAATCACAAAAACTCGGATCCACCTACCATATGATGAAAGTCTAAATAGGCTACATAGGGAAAGAGATGTATTTCTATTGATTTTTACTTTAGCATATGATCTATATGGTCCTGTGCAAATCGACGAATCCTAGAAAAAAACAAGCAGTCCATTCGGGGACTCGAATTATGAAAGTGACTTTTATCAGTATTAACAAATTGACTCTAACAGATTACTCCCTTTGCATAGCCATGTGTTCAACCAACACCGCCTAGAATGGTTCAAAACAGAGACCATCGGGATAGTACATGTTGAACCATTGTGAAAAATATTTGAAGATCTCTTAAGTTTTGAAAGTTGGACATTTCAAAGTTTGTAACACTATGAACCACGTTTGACAAAGCATGTTTAAGGGTGTGTTATTAAGCATTTCCTTTTGCACAATTGGTAGTACAGTACCACTTATGTTTCTGATAGTACCATAATTCTACAAAACATCTCCCAATCTTTCCGGCTAAACCACCCCACATCGCTATAGAAAACCCTGTATAAAATCTCCGGTTATTTGGGATTCAAGACTGAACGTTCGAGATGTGTTTACAATGGGGTTATCCAGGTCATAATTAGCACCGGATGGCTGGGGGTGGGGGTGGGGGCCGCCCCCGGTCGATGTCGCTGCGGCTGCGCCACCCCCGGCGCCGCCCCCAGTTCCTCAAAACCCAAAATCCCTCCCCTCCACGCAGCTGCCGCCTCCACACCTGTACTCTCCTGTATACGAGGCTGTTTGACTTTATGAAAATGAGACGCATCGTGCAACCTATTAGGGGAGACTTCAGAGACTGTAATTTATTTCGGTATGAAACGTTTATTTAGGTCGGATCCGATTTGCAGTAAAAAGCTTCAACGGGGTTTGGTTGAGTAGTGTGCAACATTTAAGTGTCCGATTATTTGATTTTAGTGAGGCTCTTAACATATTTCACCTGTATGGATGTCAAACTACTAATTATCAGTGGTAACTAGAATGGTAAACTTTGTGGGCCATATGATTGTATTTTTTCGTTTTGAATCCTCACAAAAGCCAAGTGGCTACTGGGGTTTTAGAGGTTTAAAAATAATATAAATTTGTAAGTGATATTTTAAAAGGAAGTTAATAATTAAAATAGAATCATATTGATTATATTTTAATTATTATTTTAAAACTGTTTTAAAATAATCATATGATTATTTTAAAACAGTTTTCAAAGTAAAATAGTATTTTGAATGATAAAATTGTAGCTTAGCTCTCTTTTGGAAAAATCAAAACACATGTTTTAATTTAATCTTTATTGAAATACGCTAAATTACGTGTTGCATGACGCTTGTTGATAAACATGTTTTTACGAAATTTGGTGCGTATACCTAAACACTAAGCGGCCAACTGCCGGAATGCCCCCCACCACTCGTGTTTAATCGTCACACTACTAGTGCGCCAGCTGATCTGAAACTATGCGATTTTGATGCAATCCCCCTGTTAATTACTTGGAAATCCCCTAAAATAAACAAATTTACCCAACTTCCGCTTAAATACCCTAAAATTGGGTAAATTATACCCTTTTTTGGCAACACCGATTAGAAGTCACACCACTGTTGTGACGTCATCTCTCTCAGCACTCCGGCCTGGAGTATAGTTGGCGTAGTTGGCCTTAAAGGCTCGCCATATAGTTTTGCTAATGTCCATATAAAATAAGCTGGGATGAATCATGGGGGAGAGGGGTTCCAAAAGAATTGAAATTATGACTTATGTCAATATTTATTGAACAGATTATCCACTACATTAACACTGAGTAAAGCAAAATCATTCAAGTTATCAGGCAAACCTTATAGCTGTTTCGCTGCGTCATAACTCTAACGTTTCCTCGCCCGTTTTGGCAGCAACCCACATACTCAACTCATTGAACCCATGAGAAAAATTTTTCAAATAACATCGCAAATTTGTTAACTGTATGCTTGTCCACAACGGTGACTGGTATTTATAGTTGTTAGGTCCGCGCGTTTCGGTGTTTTATACCAAAAAGAATCAGGAAATAATTCGACGATTGGTTTTCTTTGATATGCCGACAATAATCTCAGCCAAATGATGAATGCCACTGCCACAGTCGAGACCTCAGACAAGTCATAATGGAGTTATTGAGAGCCAAAGCTGGTGTTTACAAACAGCGGCGCTCCGACCGCTACGTGCGATCCGGCGGCGCGGCGGCGGCGTGGTCTGGCGGGACTTCTGGGAGCCTGCGCGACACGTGTCGTGGGATCAAGGTCTGTAGAGGAAAAAGCATAACTTCGTACTAAGGTCAGCTGAATAGCTATTTTTTGTGTTCCGGATATGAAGCGTCAAAACTAAAACGGAAGTAAGTTACGTTATAATATTTATCATTACAAACCTGATTGAAAAAGCTAATGAAGCAGTCTTGCCACTGGTACGGTATTTATCGTAACGACACCATATTACTCTATTTTACATTTGGATTATTAGTTAATAACAAACCATTAGATAGTGACCAAATTAACAATTATCACTCAAGGTAAAACAAACTCCATAAAATCTTCCCTAGTTTGTTTTGAAATTCCTTATTTTAGTAATAATTGAGACAACAAATCTCCAACGCAAACGAGAACGATTATGGTTTCCTGCAGCGTTGGCAACACTTGCAAGTAACAAAGAGTAAAATGTTGAGTAAAATGTTGGTTTTTTAACATTTTTTTAACCAACAAAACCTCTGTGGCGACATCCACGGATGTCGCAGAAACTAACACCATTGCTCTTATGCGATGTAGCTCACCTGGTACTACAGTCATCTTGCGAGGGATCGGGAAATGCAATGTTGAAATCAAACAACGATCGATTATCCTACACCAGCTATGAACACATCATAGATGCTTCAAATTTTCAAGTGGACCGCGCTACTGAAGGAACATGATGTTCTGGTTTGTTTCTTCTTAGTTTACTATCCATTTATTGAATTGTAATTCGACTAACTTCAACAGGAACCTTGTGTGTCGTTGAGTGGAGAGGATATAAAGATTAAAGGATACGATTTAAAGTAATATCCCCGTCGCAGCAGACCTGCGTACTCAGCGAATTTCCAATGGAATTTTGGTATGTTTCTATTTCTTAATAAAATCCATGGGGATGAGAGTATGTAGGTTTGCCGTCATAATATGGGTTTAGTTGGTAAATATAAGTTAAATCCTACCTAGTGATTGTACATACCAAATTTTATAAGGTTATGGTGTTCTGTTTATTTTTTCCATAAACCCCATGGGGGTGAGTATGTAGGTTTGCCGCCATATGGGTTTTGTAAGCAAGTATAAGTTAAACCTTATCTAGATAATGTACATACCAAATTTGATTAAGTTATGTCAATAAATAAGCAAGATACAGGCTTTTCTTGATTTCCCTTAAGAATAACATGGAAAACACATTTTTTTATTTTCTCCGTAACCAGTTATGCTAAGATAAAAATTCAAAATACCAAATTGTTTGTTTTTTTAAGCTCTTTTAAATGGTTTCAGTTAAAATTGTTGAATTTTAAAAATTAAGGTCGAAAAATGCCAAAAACCCATTTTTAACCCTTTTGAAACCCCATAAAACCCCGTTCCAATGGTCCGATCATTCTGGTTCGCGAACTCAACCTAGTAGATGCTGGCTTACACCCCTGTACCAAATTTCATCAAAATCGGAGGTTCCGTTCAAAAGTTATCGTGTTCAAGGACACACACACACACACACACACACACACACACACACACACACACACACACACACACACACACACACACACACACACACACACACACACACACACACACACACACACATATATATATATATATATATAAAAGAGGAAGTATGGATATATATATATATATATGTATGTTGCCTATAGACTCCGAAACCGCTCAACAGATTGCAACGAAACTTTCAGGCATTATTAAACATTATTCAAGGATGGTTGGTGTGAAGTTTAGTGAAAATCTGTCCAAAGGGCTCTGACCCAGAGGGCATACAATGGTGCAGTGTCAGGTTTTAGAAATTTAGTGTTTACAAAATCAACTGCTGTAATTAAAAAATTCTTAAGTTTCATTCAAGCAGATGCTTATAATCATAGAAGTAACAAGGTGTGAGGTATAATGTTGATGTTTGTGTTGTCTTTATGGCTCCGCCCTACGGAAGCTCACAATTACACTAAAAGCCTACAGGTGGTGAAATTTGACATGGACGATTCTCTTTGTCCATATTTGCACCATAGGTCCATAGGTTTTGCAAATATAGTTTTTTAAGCTCTTTAGGGCTCCACCTCACTGGACATTGAAATTACTTTAGGACCTCCGGAGCTGAAAATTGACATGGACGATTCTCTTTGCTCATAGGTACTCACTAGGAAACGTTTTTGCAAATATAGTTTTTTAGGCTCTTTAGGGCTCAACCCCACTGGACTTTAAAATTACTTTAGGGCCACCGGGGTTGAAATTTGATGGACGATGCTCTTTACCCATAAGTACTCACTAAGAAACGATTTTGCAAATATAGTATTTTAAGCACTTTAGGGTTCCGCCTCACTGGACATTGAAATTACTTTAGGACCTCCGGAGCTGAAATTTGACATTGACGATTCTCTTTGCTCATAGGTACTCACTAGGAAATGATTTTGCAAATATAGTTTTTTAAGCACTTTAAGGCTCCGCCTCACTGGACATTGAAATTACTTTAGGACCTCCGGAGCTGAAAATTGACATGGACGATTCTCTTTGCTCATAGGTACTCACTAGGAAACGTTTTTGCAAATATAGTTTTTTAAGCTCTTTAGGGCTCAACCCCACTGGACTTTAAAATTACTTTAGGGCCACCGGGGTTGAAATTTGATGGACGATGCTCTTTACCCATAGGTACTCACTAGGAAACGGTTTTGCAAATATAGTTTTTTAAGCTCTTTAGCGCTCCACCCCACTGGACTTCAAAATTACTTTAGGGCCACCGGGGTTGAAATTTGATGGACGATGCTCTTTACCCATAGGTACTCACTAAGAAACGATTTTGCAAATATAGTTTTTAAGCACTTTAGGGTTCCGCCTCACTGGACATTGAAATTACTTTAGGACCTCCGGAGCTGAAATTTGACATGGGCGATTCTCTTTGCTCACTGGACTTTAAATTACTTTAGGGCCACCATGGTTGAAATTTTACTTGGACATGCCTCTTTGCTCATAGGTACTCACCAAGAATGGTTTTGCAAATATATTTTTTAGTAGGGCTGTGCTCCACTGGAGTTTAAAATTAATTTAGGGCCTCCGGGGTTGAAATTTGACATGGACGTGCCTCTTTGCTCATAGGTGCTCTTACATTTGCAATTACGATCAATAAGATACAAGGCAAACTTTGACTATTCTGGGTTTAAATTTGCAAAATGCCTGTTTATCCTTTGGCCTTACAGTAATATTAATATACTTACTTTCTATGCCATTGACTTTTTTGTTACATTAAAAAACTTAAAACTTAACTTATCTTTTTTTTGTTATATTAAAATAGCTTTATTTATGTAAACAACTTAATTTGAGGGCAGCAACGTGCGCCGGGTAACTGCTAGTATATATATATATATATATATATATATATATATATATATATATATATATATATATATATATATGGGTGATTCTCTGAAGAGTGGGATTTTTCGTGTCCCAAGGAATAAAATCTTTTACTAATTAATTAAGATTAAATCAGACAGTGTATTCGACTTAAGTAAATGTAAAATAAATGCATATTTGATCTCCTATTAATGAATATTTTACCATTTATCGGCAAAAAATTGCCAAAACCAGTGTTTGTCATTCCTCTGGTATGTCCCTACTATGAAAATTAACAATGTTTTCTAAATTTATTACCTTTTGAGCAATTAAAAATACTATAAAATAATATAGTTTGTTTGTATGTTGTGTGTAAAATATCATATTCGATTTGGCCAGATTTGATACTCTATTTAACAAATTTTTAAACAATTTACTTTTGTCCCTGGTTTTTACTCATCATTCCTCTGGCAAACTATTACTGCCAGGTATGAAAGGAGGGAAATAATTTGACAAAGAGTATAACAGGGATATTTTGTCTAAATATTTGGCAACACTATTTCCTTAAAAGCATATGTTCAGTAGCTTTCTGAAGTTAGTGAGAGGTGGATGTGACATCTTACCTGCTGCTGTCACACTGGCTGTCATCATTCCTCTGGTACATTTTATATTTTTATTCATAAAGTAATTCTTATGAGAAGCTACAAATTAAAATTTAATAGACATAATTTATGTTAGGCATAAATATTCAACTACATAAATGTATTTTTATAGTGTCAAAACTTAACCTATAGTTGCAAACATCATTCCTCTGGCATCATTCCCCTGGCAAAGTATCTACCAGAGGATTGATGTTAAGACCAGAGGAATGTCGTTACATTTTTACTTTAGTTTGCCTTATAAAATAACTGCTCTCATAAATAATAATATTCATAAACGTATGTTTATTAGTACTTATTTACAAATTTTACTTGAATTTCTATATATTTTTATAGTAATAGCCAATTTACAGAAACCAGAGGACTGACGTCTTATGAACAGAGGAATGACATTTTTCAATCAACTCTGTGATGAAACTAAGAATAATTAATTATTGAAATAAAACAGTAAGACTGATTAAAGACTTTATGTCAAGTAAAGACTGACTAAAAAGTTATTTTTATTTATGGGATCTTTAGACTTGTTTCTTTCTGTATGAGTATGTTTTTACTACAGTATTACTTTTTGTAGTTTCATTTATATATTTTTATTGTATTAAATGTTTAATTTCATTATAAAACTGGCTTTTTCGTCCTTGATTTACATCCTTGAGATAATGCTGACTATTTTTTGTAAAATTTTCATTCCTCTGGCAATCTGTCATTCCTCTGGCATAAGAATACTATATTTTTATGTATGAAAAGTTATAAAGTAATATATTATTAATCATAATAAGATAAATAAATAATAATTTTGTCAGTTTTAAGCTGCAAATATTTAACATAAATGTGGTATTGTTAATCTGGCTAGTTGTATCATTCCTCTGGTAATAATTTTTTCCTTCTTTTAAAATAACTAATTGATAAATTAATATTTTATGTGTTCCTTCTGGGAAAGTAACACTTAAGTAAAGATCAACTGGAAACCACAATGAAAATCCTTTAAATTAAAAAATTTTATTTTGCCAATTATAGGGATGAAATAGCCCACTGTTTAGAGAATCACCCATATATATATATATATATATATATATATATATATATATATATATATATATATATATATATAAATCAATTTGAACGAACGGTGTTTTTGGCTTCTAGGGACCTCAAAACGAAAAAGTATCATGGTCCCGGGCTTAGGTCTTACCATGACTACTACCGTAATAGCGTATTCCCTATAGGGAAATTCGCTAAAACCATCCATGATTGAGATAGCACAGGTCTACGGTGATATGTCTACATGTAGAGACGGGATCAGGGTGGGAGGAGAAGAATAAAACAAAGAGTTAAATGATTAAGACTTTTTGTGCCAACTCCTTTTTAAGTCAACTCAAAAAAACTATGAACTTCAGGTCAAGAGTATCACAAAATAAAAGAACGACTAAAATGGTTTTACACTACTGTATGTATTGTCAAAGAGTAGAAAATGAAAATGCACAAATTAATGCACGAGGAATAAATTAGTTGTAAGCAAATGTTCTGTAGTCAAGTACGTTACTCCCATTTAAGTAGAGGACATTGATAAATCGATATGTCTTAATCTATACTTTTTTAATACGCTAACGCTCCTTTCACACATCACGATTTTGCCCGTACGATTAAAAATCTCATGGCGGACATTCCGATAGAACTTATAAAAACCGTCGCCGTGCCTGTGTGAAAGGTCTCATAAGATTCTATTGGAATGTCTGCCGTGCGATTTTTAATCGTACGGGCAAAACCGTGATGTGTGAAAGGGTTTTTTTTTGTCTTGAGAACTCTCCTACAATTTTCAACCGATTTTCAAGTTTTTGGTGTCGTTGGATAGGTCTTGGTCTGTAGTTCTTTCCGCAGAAAAATTGTGGGGATCGGACTGAAAATAAAGGCGCTATTCACCATTGAAATTTCAAAATCTCCCATTTACATAACATTGGGATTGAATAAAGCATTTTTCATCTGTCAATAATCAGCTGTAAATACGTGTAGTTTTCTAATTGCCTTGAGTTTTGGTGATTAAAAAGATTCACAAAATTTGATTGGTCGGATGTCATTAATTTAGAGCTAATAAAAGTAACATTTGTATTGTATTAAAATAAATTGCTCGATTTCGAACAACGCGTATACTAGTTTATATAAACATTTCATTCAGAGCGCCATGGGTGCTCCCTTGATCGGTCAGTTTATTTTTGTTTAAAGGAAGACCAACATAAATAAATAGAAAATCTACATATTATGTAAAGTTAGTGTATTAGAGCGTTGTGGCTCACTACTTCCCCATCACAGTGCTTTGAAAATATAATTGGCAGTGAAATGGAAAGAACCGATTGGCACTCACAGTAAAAATCATTCTGTCCCATCCTATACAGATATGTTAGGATTAAAAGTGACCTGTTAGAGATTTCATAAAACAACAGGCAGAACTCTTTTGGGCTATAACAAGTAAATAGTTATGCTGGAAACTTGAAAACAATATATCGGGCGATTGTATTTTTCAGTTTTAACACCCCATATGGAACTTTAATTCCAAATACATAGCCAGCTTTGTGAAGTTTGCAAAATTTATACCTTTGGCCATCTATTCTAGAGATCTCTCCCTTTTGCTTCTTCAAAATTGTATTATTAATTCCCTGATTTATAACAATTATGGCAAAAAATGAAAATGACACTTGTCATCAATATCTTCTGAATACAAATCAGACTCGTGATAAGCGAGTCCAGTCATTGGTATCCTAGTCAAAGAAAAGGTCATTCAGATATCGTAAGTAAAATATCGACACATTATACGGACTTGATTCACCATAGTTTAAGAATGTATGCTATATTATATCTAATCTTCTCTACCGAATAGAGACAGGTTTGCCGAATGATGAACGTGTTCCACCCACCATTGTTCTCATCTTTCTCACTTCCCAGACCCAAGATCATCCATCATAAGCAATACATCGATAGAGGTTTACCGAATAGTTTATCTAAAACATCCATATGTTACATCACTTATCGATATCGAATTGCCTAAACCAAATGTCAAGTAGTTTGGCCAAAGTCTCGAAAAGTAAATGTAGGTCCCAGTCCACCAATTGGTTTCAAACTTCAAGTTTGGAGATTGTAATTAATACATCGATTAATTAAAGTCTGGTAGTGTATCACCGCCTTTACCGTGTTGGACAAGAGGTCACGGGTTCTATCACCGGGATGCCAAAAAAGCTTTAGGATTTTCGACCTATTTCCCCAAAATAGTTTATTAACCACTAAAAAGTTCTACTAGCGTTGATACAATAAAAATGGCGGCAGGTGTAGCACATGAGAAGCGTGTCCAGCGGCCGCTGAGGCGGTTCTCAGGCGGCGTTGCCAGTTCCGAGATCTGCACGCGCCCCGTCAGCACTCCTTATCACAACAATCCCCGCTGGAATGCAACTGCGCAGCCGACTGCAGGTCTCCTCACTTGCAGACGACAAAATATGCGACACGTTTGCAGAACAGTGGGCGTTTATCATGTGTCATAACAGTCGTTAAATTAAGTGGTATTCGTAGAACTAGAGAAATTTAAACCTATTTAAAAAAAAGAGTGAAGTTTTACATCGAATGACTTATGATTAGGTGTCAATAATTTAATGATTTTAAAACTAGATTAAATGGGTGTACAGAACAAGAAAATCGAAAACTATTTGGTTAGATGATGCTCTGATTGGCATATCTATAGCCAACAGAAATGTTATTGTTCATAATATTTTGGACTTTACCTTGTGATTTGACTCGACACTTGATAGTTTGCTTGATTTTCAATCTACTATGTCAAATACACTCATATATCAGAGAATCTCCATGACCATAGGGTATAGAGGGTTGGAATTTTACATGGACGTTCCACTTTGGTCAAAAATGCTCACTAAGAAACGAATTTGCAAAATTTCTTCAGGTCTCCACCCCGCAGGATTTAATAATTTCTATCTAATGTTATCCCTGTGGCCAATTTTAACACAAATCAAGGCAACAACAAATCTGAAAAACTACGGGACCTACTATATAAAAACTTGGAATGGGCGTTTTTCTTTGCTCATAAATGACCTCTAAGAAACGGGTTTTTACCATAGAGCCTACGGGGTTGAAATGTGACAATTGTGTTCATCTTTACTCATATGTACTCACTAAGAAATTGTTTTCCAAATATAATTTTTGAGGTTCTTTAGGGCTCTGCCCCCTTGGACTTCAAAACTACTCGAGGGCCAATGGGATTGAAATTTGACGTGGACCTTCATCTTTACTCATTATGTACTCACTAAGAAAAGGTTTTACAAATGTAGTTTTTGAAGTCCTTTATTGGCCACTACTGGACTTTAAAATTACTATAGGGCTTATGGGGTTGAAATTTGACATGGTTGTTCCTTTTTACTTATAGGCGTTACCAAGAAAAGGTTTTGTAAAATTCAATGCTCTACCTACACTTCTTCAATGTTTTAATGTAATTCTTAAGGAAGAAGATTTAGTTGCTCTTTAAAGAGATTTTAATACATGTAAAATAAATTCAATCACGGGAGAAGCCGTGACGGGCTACAGCTAGTCCATCTATAGGCAAGCATGTTTATTTCCTCATTTTTTTCTCAGCTCGTGTGCAAAGCAGGAAATATCCGAGCATACCATTTGAAAGGTGGTGTTCTGCATATGAGCAGAATCCCATTATAATTCACATCGGCCTCCAGGGCTCCACCCTACAGGCTTCCAAAGTTTTAATGTTAATCTATGGAAGAAGGGTAATTGATTGAATCACCATACAGATGTTGTAATATTAAATGCTAGAAAAACAGGAAGAATAGATTGTTCAGTTTTAAACTAATTGGATCCAGATAAACTAAATTTTTGTCGAATTTCGACCAGTGGCGATCTCTAGTAGGTATAAAAATGTCATCAGTATGACTTATAAAGTTATAGCTCATAAATGCATGGCTAATTTTTACTTAAAATGTTCTTATATTTGATCTCTTTGAAGATGAAATCTTTCCACACAATTATTCTTACAAAACATTTTTACTTGATACACTTTTATATAAGCGTGGATGTACACACTCTATCAAAATTAATAGGCCAACTTCTAACTGCTACAAAACTCCAATAATGCACAATTTCTGTTTATTTTTTCAATCATATAATCGTTAAATTAGAAGTAAATTAATAATTACATGCAACTAAATGCTAAAACCATATTTTTTTTCGATATTGATTTCCCTTTCAATATCAGTAAGCTGGAGCAACATCCATGGGAAACACCTTCAATGAGTGTATCACAACAAAGAGAAAGCGAGAGAGAGGCATTGTGGGAGGGGGGTTGGGGGAGAGCGAGTGAGAGGGCTATAGGGTCCTCCAGCCCGGCGCGTGGGGTATCACTTGGTAATCTACTGGCACCCTTATTATACCTGGCCAACCCTTCCTCCATGAAACAAACAATTCAAGAGCCCTCCTTCTCAGGGATATTTTATAAATTGAACTAGACTTTAAGTAAGCCGGGAACTATTGTGTGAAAGGGGAGGCATTCTGGGAGGTAAGACGTCTCGCCGGTAGCAGGTATGTCCGGCTACGTTAGGGTAGGTCATGTTGTGATAGTAAATGTATTCATAATCAGGTTATTTATAAGCCTCAGTTTTTAAAATATGAAAGACACATTAACTTTAGTCTCGCAAGTATGACGACATCGCTATAAATATAAAATGCTTTAAGGGATCGCAAGAAAGGATAGAAGCAGCTTTTACCCTTCTTCTTATTATACATACACTCTGATGTAAATGCTACGGTATAGAATCTAGTATTTTCCAAATATTCCTCTAGTTCGATAGCAGATTAAGACCTTTTAAGAGTCATCTTCACCCCTTGGCCAGTAGTACATTGTTGCGCAGTCGGCAATGTTAACCATACGGCTTTTAATGCAAATATGGTATTTGATTCCCCTGTTTCGGATGCCGTTTTTCAACCCATTTTCTTTAAACTTAGTAAGTGTTTAGTTGAATAGTTGTATAAGGTCTCTAATGCCTCGAAATTTTGAAAAATTAACAAGTATTACTCTCTGTGACGCCGCAAAGTCACTCGATTTTCTTTAATAATATTTCAAAATTTAGTAAAATTTTCGAAATTTTGAGGTATGAGGGACCTAATCAACTAAACACTTACCAAGTTTAAAGAAAATCGGTTGAATACACAGGGGCGTCTGAAACAGGGGAATCAAATACCATTTTTTGCATTAAAAGCCGTATGATTAACATTGCCGACTGCGCAACAATGGGCTACTGGCCCAGGGGTGAAGATGACTCTTAAGTTACTTTAACAATACAGTAGTGGTGTTGGTGGGGGGGGGTGGCGGTGGTTGTACAAATGTTGGTGTTATGTGAGTGTAATACTCTTAAGCGAAGCGGCTTACCACCGGCCTGTCACACTTGTAGGAGCTCACCCATCACATGTTCCTACCCTCGACAAACATATTTTTCATCCAGTTGATCAAATTTTAAAAGGTCATTTTGTACAAAAATGAATAGCTCACAGTGTTTGCCCCCCTTAAAATCTTGAATATTTTAAAATGGAAGGGAATTGAAATGTATTTCTCTGGAAGGAATAATATTCCTTGAAAGTTTGAATTTGTTCTGGAATTGAAGTTATAGTATGAGCAAATAAAGTAACTCCTGTTTTTGCTATTTTTTAGATTCTTGGTAACGTCCTTGGTTAATGTATTGTTTAGGGTCTAAATTGGTGCTGTAATTCCTAAACATTGGCTTTTCACTAAACACTAAATGTAAAAAATCATGTTTCAAGTCGCACGACACTTGGTCTTCATTCCAAATTCAGCCTGTTAAACTGACCACATGTGTAGAATAAATCCTGGCGGACTGCCTCACGTCTCGTACAACCAACTGCACTTCATTAAATTATCTTTGCCCTGGTTGAGTTAAATCTCAATTTAAAAAGCCAGTTTAAGTTATTTCATATTTTTGAAATTTTTTAGGTTAAAAAAATATAACTAATAACTACAAAAATATTTTTTTTAAGAGCTAGAAAAAATATTATTAATAAATTTAAGGTACGTTTCGTAAAGGCTGTTTCCGGACCATAGATGTTTATAGGATTTTTAATTACCATCAGTGTTTAAACTTTATTGATATACTCTATTGATGTTAATGTTTATTATGATTGATTAATATTTATTGAGGAATCTTATTGTTACAAAGAAGGAACCCCTTTGTAATAATCTATTTTACAAAATTAGTCGTACTAGAATTTTAACTGAATAAAATCAAAGATGCCAAGTCGCAGATACGAAATCTAATTGAATTTTGAAGGAAGATAAATTACGTAAAATATCGCCATTTAAAAAAAAAACGCACTAACTAAACACCATATTAAATTGAAAATCTAAAAAAGTCCAAAACTACAATTAACTAATGAACAATTAAACTCTGAGAGCAAATATTATGCCGTATATAAAAGTATATATCATAGAATTCCACCATATTTCCCAATGTCGACAAAGGGTTAAGGGAGGTCCATTGCTAACAGATAAGGCCCCACATAAATACACATTAGCCCTGCAGCTTGGTGGCGTGGCGGCGGCGCGGCGTCTTGATTTAGTCCAGCCAATTTCTCTTATTTATTGGCCCCGTTTGCGCCCCCCCATTTCTGTGTTTTCTGTTTTCCCGGCTGACTTGAGATGCCGATTCGAGATTTATGATTATTGCTGTATGTATTTACATTCTAACAGGGCGCATTACTGGATAACCTTTTTGTGGAATTTGTCATCTATAAATTTCGTACTGGTACTGTGAGTATATATAGATTTTATAAAACGAGTGGGTATTTATTAGTTGTCTTTGGTTGATTTTAAAATATATTTGTGGATGTATAAGGGAATATATTTGTTTATTTATTCATACTAGGGATCACCTCCTGATTGAAATTCGACCAAAATTTCAGTTGATCTGGACCCAAGAAGTTTGAAAACGTTTTTATAACTGAAACATCTATTCTTCGTGTTTTTATAGTAGTTATTTTTACACTAGCTGTCTAATGATTCAATATGTTCCCCTTCCTCCGTAATATTAACATTGGAACTTCGAAAGCCTATGGGGTGTAGCCCTGGAGTTCGATGCGAAATAGAAAGGGATCCTACTCATCTACAGGCTCATACTAAGGGCATGCGCTGATTTCTCCTACGATGTACACAAGCTGAGAAAAAAGGAGGAAAAGAAACATGCTTGCCTATTGATATAAAGAAGATAGTTGGTTTTTACGAAAACCTTGAATAAATTTACCATTTTGATGAAATTGATAGATTTAGTGAAGAAGAAAAAAAAGATACTCAAATTTATGTTATTAGATCAATAGCATCTGATGACTTTCTTAATGTGAGGGCATTATTATTAGTGTCGAAATCCTAAATAACAACTATTCTTACCTTTTTTTTAACTGTTGGGTTCTTCAGTCGTCAAGATTTGAAGCAGCCATTGTTTCTTTGTACTGTAGAAGAAAGCGGAACCAGTGAATCCATTCAAGAAAAAAAAATTGGAGCTTTAACAAAGGTAGATAATTCTCCAAACTAGACTTTATTTGTTTATCCCCCGATCCCCTCCAACCCCAAAAATCAACATTCTGGTACCGATAGTTATGTCTCTTCAAAATGATAAGCTAAGTTTCAGATGACTCAATGTAATAACTGAGGACTTTTTTTAGTATTGTATCAAAATTGTTCAACCTTTAGTTTACAGTTCAACAACATTGAACTGTAAAGTTTAAATCTTTATGAAATGACAATGTAAATTCCAATCAGTATATTATGTAAGGAAACCTTTTTTTAAGTTCAAAGTTTCAAACGGAGTTAAAAATTGTCAGTCTCCAGCCAGAATGAAGCCTTTCCAGTGAGGATCCATCGATTGCCGAATCAAGCCACTGACCGACTATCTTCTCCCCCCCTCCCTCCCCCGCCATGCCCCTGTCGCAACTCATGTGGTTAATAGGTAGTTACTTTCTTCTCCTTGATGTAAAAAACTAGCTTTAATTTATTAAACGTCTTGGAAGTCATTCAAACGCATGTGTTTTGTTAAGTGGTTTAAATAAACCAAAACTATTTATAAATTCCACGAGGGATATTAGTTTTGAGGTTTTTACATACCTAAACTGTTTTAATAAGTTTTATATGACTTATGTGCCATGAAATGTAAAATCACTGGAGTTGTAATTTGCTGGTTTATTGTAAATAATGTTTTTCTTAAAACCAAGATGCATTTTTAAATATTTCAATATGGACTTATTAGATTTTATGTAAATACAAAGCTTAAACAGCAAGAGGACATATAAAAAAATATGAGGTCTTACGAGTTGATATCAACTCTTGTTGCAGCTATTTCTCTTACCAACATTAGGCTATTTTACAAGCTCGAATCAGAATCGTTTATTTCTACGGGACATTACATAAATCCACTGACAATTGTCAGTTATTGCTTAGGCTCAAGTCAGGGGGTAAAATTAATTAAGTTTACTTTTTGGATTATAACATTGACATGAAATGAAAAAATAAATATATCATCAACAGATAACAATAACAAATATAAAAAAACTTACGTAAAAAGAAAAATGTCTAAAGGACATATGAGTAGAAAAAATAATAGCAAGAAGAATTAATTGTATAAAAACAATAACATATTTTTTTCATTTAACAAGAGATGCAATTCAACAAGTCATAATAATATCAACTGGAGTTGACTTTCTTTTTAGCAATTAGTCTTTAATGAACATAAAATGGATTATTTAGCAACCACTCATTGAATTTACCGCATTTAAAGCGAGTGCCTCTTAAACCTGTGAACAATGTTCATAATTTATAAAAAAATCTTGGTACACATAACAACATAATCTGTAAAAATTTTTCTTTGAATATTAATTTGACAATTCCTTCTTGTGCAATACGAATGAACATTATTATTTAAAGTTGAAATGAAAGGTTCTTTAAAGCACACTCTACGACTTCAAGTCAAAGATATAAGCTAATAAATTTAGTACAGACTGGATTCCTTATGATTGTCATAACGGTTTACAGTGAGCGTCAGGTTATGATTCTTATAATTTTTCTTTTGCATTAACAAAATATTTTGAAGGTTAATATTCCCAAAATATTTGGAAAATACTTTGAAAAAAGATACAGTAGACCCTTTTGATATGCTAGTTGGAATTAGCAAAGTACTTGAGAGATATTCTAAAATATCCCAACACTTCATAGTTCATAATGGTAGTCGGTTATCCCAAATAAACGTTTTGATAACAACACAATACAGTTCACATTTGTAGAGACATTTCAGGGTGTTTAATGGGGGGGGGGGGGGAGGTGACAATTAAATTGTTGTCTGTCACCAGCCCCTGACATGACCCCTGGCCCGCTGTCATCATTATACACTTGTCATACAACCCCCTCACCCCCAACCCTCTAGCCCTGGTGGGTGGGGGGGGGGAGTGTCAGGGGACAGGTCTCTTCAACTGAGGGGCGTTTGAATTTCAACCGATGGTGAAATGATGCACATTAATACACTTTCCCTCTGAAAAAGTTGTATAAAGCTGAATATTTTAGAAATAATAGTAGTTTTCATCACTAGGAGCAAAAGTGAGTCTTTTTTGGTGCGCAATCGTGTTTTAAAAACGAGGCGCAGCCGAGTTTTTAAAAACGGTTAACAAGCATCAAAAAGACACTTTTGCTCCGAGTGATGAACAACGTTTTTTATCATGATGCGAAATTAGACTTTTAATCGTTAAAAATATTAACTAAAAAGTTGTATTTTTAAGGTTATATTTACATAGTAAGTATTATGCAGTGTTTACATTTATGTTATTTACAAACAATGCTCTGTATAACGTATGAATTTCAAAATTCTGATCATCAACATTAATTAATGAATATTAATATAGTTATCAAACAGCTGACTTTTCAGTACTAGGATCTAAAATATTCTCCAAATGATTTTTCAGTCCTAGGACAAAAAAGAATCGGTTTTGGTCCTATTGAGAGAACAAAAAACAGGCTGATTACGTGCGGAATGATAAAATAGTAGTTTTCATCACTAGGAACAAAAGTGGGTCTTTTTGGGGCGCAATCGTGTTTTAAAAACGAGGCGCAGCCGAGTTTTTAAAAACGATTAAGCATCAAAAAGACACTTTTGCTCCGAGTGATGAACAACGTTTTGTTTATCACTTTTTATTCGTTAAAGATATTAACTATAAAGTTTTATATTCGAGGTTATATTTACAAAGTAAGTTATATGCAATGTTTACATTTCTGTTATTTACAAACAATGCTCTTTATAACGTATGAATTTCAATATTCTACACCTCAACATTAATAAATCTATAATAATACACTTAGCAAATAGCTGACTTTTCAGTACTAGGACCTAAAAAATTCTCCAGATGATTTTTCAGTCCTAGGACAAAAAAGAATCGGTTTTGGTACTATTGAGAGAACAAAAACAGGCTGATTTCGTGCAGAATGATAAAATAGTAGTTTTCATCACTAGGAGCAAAAGTGGGTCTTTTTGGTGCGCAATCGTGTTTTAAAAACGAGGCGTAGCAGAGTTTTTAAAAACGATTAAGCATCAAAAAGACACTTTTGCTCCGAGTGATGAACAACTTTTTTTTATCATAATGCGAAAATTAGACTTTTGATCGTTAAAAATAATAACTATAAAGTTTTATTTTCAAGGTTATATTTACAAAGTAAGTAATATGCAGTGTTTATGTTTCTGTTATTTACAAACAATGCTTTTCATAACGTTTGAATTTCAAAATTCTGCTCATCAACATAAATAAATCAATAGTAATATACTTGGCAAACAGCTGACTTTTCAGTACTAGGACCTAAAAAATTCTCCAGATGATTTTTCAGTCCTAGGACAGAAAAGATTCGGTTTTGGTACTATTGAGAGAACAAAAAACTGGCTGATTTCGTGCAGAATGATAAAAACTAAATATATTGAACACCAACCTATTAAACCAGTTTTAAATTTATTTCATATTTGATTGATTTTACAAATTTACCAATAAAACGCAATTTGTTTATACAAATCATAGTAGAATCCATCAAACAAAATAAAATTCAATTGTATAGAATAATAGAATTAATTGTTAATAGTTTCTTTCAATGAGTAGTACTGCAATGCACTATTTTTGTATGTACTCAAGCAAAACACAAACTACATCGACATGATTTTTGCCAAAACTTGTTTTATAATATAATTGCACACTAAAAAATATGTAAAACCTTTTCTTTTAAAGTATCTTAAGCCTAGAAGTATTCACTATTTTGTGTTATCTTCTGGTCCAGCTAAATTCAGAACTTAATTTTGTTCCACAATTGAATGCCTCAGTTTTTCAAAAACACATTTTTGTTCAACAAATTTTGTAGAATCTTCTTCAAGAATTATGTTTTCTTTTGAGAAATCTCTCAAGTTTTTACTCTTTTGTAAACTTCTTGTGAAATTCTAAAAATATTTTTATTTATTGAGCTTGCAGTTCTTAATTGAACTATATAGATTGGTTTAAATAAAATTTCTTTTTTGGTGTTAAACCTGTCAAACTATAGCAATGAATACAAAAACGTAAAGAAGGTCACATCCCATGTTAAAAATTGGCCAACATTTTATTCCGCTAGGAGCACTATAAACTGAACTTGAGCACTCCAAATAGAGATAGCGCCAAAGGAATCGGCCTAAACATAGTACTAGAGGGAGGAAAATATTAAAATTTCTTATTTGGTATTGTGTTGTTAAAACACCATTTTAAACATTAGTTACCTAGCTTATTTGGTATCATTGGAAAGCTTTTTTCAAGAAGAATCGTTATTTTAAGTCATCAAATCCTTTTATTATTAAGACTTTGTCGTATGGGCTATCAACTTGAATGTTATTCTAATGAAGATATTTTGTTGAATCATATGTTTACAAAAATAAACTAAGTTAGAAACGTCGTCATGGTATCGTGCTATTTTCACATTTGTTTACTTGGTCTCCAAAATGAGCACTAAATTAGGCGGACGGAAAAAGTGTTCCTACATTAATTAATTGTGAGAATTGGTTCAGTAATGGTTAAACTGTCATAGGTTATGTATGATATGTGAGAGCAGCGTGAGGACGAGATTCTTTGCTGGTGACAATCTGCAACAAAGTCAGAATGTAATCTGGTCAATGTAATAGGTCATTGTCTCGTGCGCACTCTCATGGTGGAGTGCGCTACTACGTTAATAGAAACTTTCTTGACAAGATAAACAAACCCCCACCACCATCTCTCCTTCGAAGGATCAGTGGATCAGGTTTAAAAAAACCGACTATAGTCTTGTTATTGTAAAAAATAGTTCAACAGGCCACACCATTGCCTTGTCATGAAAATAACAGTGGGGAAGAATAATGAAACGGAAACATTGGTAATGTGACCGGTTTCCTACCTACCAGTGAAGTGTTGATTTCTTTCACTATTGTTTATTGATACTGAATGATGTCACATTGAAAACAATTGAAATTTAACGCGTTTATAGCTCAAAAATGCAATGCTCGATCAGCGCTTCGTTTTACTCTTAAAACGAGTTGAAGGGCTTCAATGAAACTAGAACTATATCCGGATATGTAATTTACCTGTCACAGCATAATTAAAGTAAATAAACAACTCCGAATATAGTTGTTTTTTCTACTTTTCAGCAACATAAAAAATCCTAAGAAAAATCTTTCCATTTCCCCCATTTTTATATCACCATTTTTATACTGTATTTGTAGAATAGCTATTATTTATGAAGATTTAGAAACAGCAAACGCAATAATTTTCAATATTGTTGATGACCCAATGTAATGTGTAGTGTTTCAATCAATTAAAATTGTATAAGTAATTTAAATATTGAATCCCATAAAATTATATTAAACAGCCTAAACTTCTAGGTGATTGCAAAGCGTAATAGAACGTTTTAAAGTTGACTTTAACATTTGTAATATCATTGTCAATAAGTCACATTGACCGTTTAGTTGTAAATTTAAATTCAGTGATATTATTATTCATATTGGGTTGTCAGTAGTTTGAACGTGTATTTGAATTAATTTTGTTTCACAAGTTTTGGGAATACTTGTCCTCGAGCAGCTCTGATTATTTGTTGAGTGACAGAAGCGCTTTTGGCTTGTCGCCAATTTGAACTGCAACAAAATTCTGTTGTGTTGCAACGGAAGGTTGGCGTGTTGGAATATAATGAAACATTTCAACCTCTTATCTAACTTTCATTGCATTTGACAAGGACGAAAAGTCGAAAGTGCTCCAGCTACTCAACAAATTATCAGGGCCTCTTCGCAAAAGGCGTAGGCCTATACCAACTGTACACGAAACCATATACATACATCACCTTAAGGTTTGGTTCTTTTTATTACCGAATTTCCCTCTAAGAAACATGCTATTACAGCAGTAATCACGGTAACTAAGCCCGGGACCATGATACTTTTTTTTGAGGTCCCCAGAAGCCAAAAACACCGTTCGATTGAATTAATATACATATAAGTGTGTACGTGACCGAAAACACGATAATATTTGAACGCCTCCTCCGGTTTTGATGGATTTTTGTACTGGGGTGCTGTAAACCTAAACCAGCATTTACTTGAACGAGTTCCTGAACCAGAATGGTCCTTACATACCATGGTACGGGTTTTTATGGGGTTGCAAATGGGTAAAAATGGGTTTTTGGCATTTATTGACCTTAATTTTAAAATCCCACAATTTTAACAAAAATATTTTAAGAGAGCTCAAGAAAATAAACAATTTGGTATCTTGAATTTTTAACTTAACTTAAACGGTTGCCGAGAAAAAAATGTTATGTTACCCATGTTGTCTTGAGGGGAAATAAACAACATTTTCTATAATACTTATTTATTTACATATCTTGATAAAATTTTAGATGAACAATAATTAGGAAGGATTTAACTTATATTTGCTTACAAATCTTAAATGGCTGAATGCCTACGTACTCAACACCATGGGGTTTATGGGTGAAATGAATAAATACCATAGCTTGATAAAATTTTGTATGTAGAATAAAAAGGTGTGATTTAACTAATATTTTCTTACAAAACTTATATGGTGGCAAACCTTTATACTCAACCCCATAATTTCTACTATAAGAATAAATACCATAGCTTGATAAAATTTTGTATGTAGAATAAAAAGGTGTGATTTAACTAATATTTTCTTACAAAACTTATATGGTGGCAAACCTTTATACTCAACCCCATAATTTCTACCATAAGAAAATAGAAAAAATTTAAAATTCCGTAAAAATTCGCTGAGTATGCAGGTCTGCTGCGTCAGGAGTATTTAGGTATTAAATTACTCCAAACTTTTGAAATATTTATATAAGATTATTTATTTGACATAAAACAATTTAATTTGATTGCATTGTCAATACAAACTAATTTTAACTTTACATACAACATTCTTCTCCTATATGTCTCTTCTATTATTTTTATTTATGACTTTATTAATAATAATAACTGGCCCACAATTTTATGTAGTACACGTTTAACAGTAACATGTAAAACGAATCCACAAAATTTCTTCACAGCAGAATGAAGAAACCGCGCAGTCCGCCGACCGAGAATAGTGCTGAGTGTGCGGTGGACGCGGTAAACAAGTGCGAGGTGGATGACCATTGCGTCACCTGGGGGGGTTGGGACACCGAGGATGCCGGGGGTCGGCGACACACAAGGGGGCCAGGGGGGCGACCAGAGCCGCTGGGTCGGCTGGGTCAGCACTACTGGCGAGAAATGATAAAAACTGTAACAAGGTTTTGTGTAGTCGGGAGTTTTGGTTTGAACGGTAAAAGCTTAAAAACCCCTTCGCAGCAGACCTGCGTACCCAGCGAATTTCCAATGGAATTTTGGTACACTTTCTATTTCCCCATAAAATCCATGGGGATGAGAGTATGTAGGTTTGCCGCCATATTAAGCAAATATCAGTAAAATCCTACCTAGTGAATTTACATACCAAATATTATCAAGTTATTATGGTGTTTTTTAATTTACGTACTCACCCCCTAGGGGTGAGTACGTATGTTTGAAGCCATGTGGGTTTTGTAAGCAAATATCAGTTGAACATTACCAAGTGAATGTTCAACCAAATTTTATCAAGTTATTCCAATAAAAAAGCGAGATACAGGATTTCCCATAAGATTAACATTGAAAACCTGTTTTTGGATTTTCTCTATAACCTGTTAAGCCAAATTAAAAATTCAAAATTCTAAATGGTTTTAGTTAAAATTGTTGAATTTTGAAAATTATGCTCAAAAAATGCAAAAATGCAAAAAAACACTTTTTTGATCCTTTTGAAACCCCGTAAAACCCCGTTCCCATAACCTGATCATGCTGGTTCGCGAACTCATGAAAATAGACCTAGTCATACACCTTAATATCAAATTTCATCAAAATCGGAGGTCCCCTTCTAAAGTTATTAGTACCACGGACACATATAGATATATATAGATATAGGCTTCTGGGGACCTCAAAATGAAAAAGTAACATGGTCCCGGGCTTAGGTCTTACCATGGCTACTACCGTAATAGCGTATTCTCTATAGGGAAATTCGCTAATAATAAAACTGGTGAAACTGTAACAAGGTTTTGTGTAGTCGGGAGTTTTGATTTGAACGGTACAAGCTTAAAATAGGGGTGAAAAGAAAGGTTGAATTTGTAAAATGGTTGTGAAATGTATATGAGATGGGTTTTCTTTAAGAAAATTATTGCCCTAAGTTTCCCCAAGTTTTATTGCCTGTCAGAGCTCTTCAAATGATTTAAGGTTAAATAAATGTTATCTTATCTACCTAATATCTTAAACTCGCAACTCGTCTGCAAATCTCATATTAAATCAATTGCTGATCTTCCTCCACTAAAAGCCATACGATAATTAATTATATTAAATCATACTCTCAAGATTATAGTTTAATTTGAAAGTCAAAGAAATGTTCTTCCATAAGGATTATATTGAAACTTAAAAGTCCTCTTCACCTTTGGGCCAATAGCCCATTGTTGCGCATTCGGCAATGTTATTTTATTCCCCTGTTTCGGACCTAGTTTTTCAAACAATTTTCTTTTAACTTGGTAAGTGTTTAGTTGAATAGTTATATTAGGCCCCTCATACCTCGAAATTTTGCAAATTTATCGCATATTACTAAGGAAAATCGAGTTACTTTGCGACGTCACAGAGAATAATAGGCCTATATGTTAACTTTACAAAATTTCGAGGTATGAAGGGCTTAATATAACAATTCAACTAAACACTTACCAATTTTAATGAAAATCGGTTGAAAAACGGCGTCCGAAACAAAGGAATAAAATACCATGTTTTGCATTAAAAGCCGTATGGTTAACATTGTTGACTGTGCAAAAATGGGCTACTGGCCCAAAGGTGAAGATCACTAATAACTTCCAGTGGCAAGCTCTTTCAGTTTTTATTTGCATCTTTTTCAAATTTAAAATTACTTTTAAATGTTCAGTTAGTGTTATAGTTTTTAATTGGCATATATTTAGTACCATTTGAAAAAAAAACTGAATTACAACTTGGAGTTTCAGTTGAATTTTTAAATATTTTGTTGATGTATTATATGTCCATTAATTATGTATGTTCATGCTCAGTTGAAATTTTTATTTATCCGTGTGCACAAAATAAGCAGATTGTAGAATGTGATATTAAGATGTGTTAAAATTTCATGGTTTTGAAAAAGGGGACGATATGATTTTGTAGAAGGCAGATAAAAAATAGCTCTTATGGTTTCTTTTGCAATTGAAATATTTTTTTGGTCTCTTTACTTGATCCCCAGAAGTCCGCATGAAGTATGCGACTTTATATAATCATAATCATCTTTATATTAAAAACAGTAAGGAAAAACACCTCTGGACAGTTCATCTGATACTTCTACTTGGCCAATTTTTATGGGGGATGTAACAAAACAAACCCTTTCAGTCCTATATTTGTGGGGTTTATTTGTATTTCAAAAATAATTACGTTAAATTGGTTAAAAATAAAAAAAATAAAATTTTCTTTCGGAGATTAAGATGGGAAAAAGTCAACTACGGTATTTCAATCTTTGGACAGTTCATCTAAGACTTCCACTGGACTATAGAAACCAATCACACAAACATGAACCTAAGAAAAACTAATAAAATTACAGCCATCTATCACAGAACATCATTTTATGAAAACCATATTAAATATAACCATACCAAAATTTACAATTTCCTTCCTACCGAAACTAAAAATATATATTCAGACCCAAACATATTTAAGAAGAAATTAAGAAGCTATATTATTAACAAGAGCATTTATTATATGGAAGATGTTTACCAAACAAAATAAGAAACTATGAATTTTAAATTAGTTTAGGATTTTATATACTGTATAAGTTTATGATTTTTAAGCTAATGCAATTACTTTGTCAGCGAAATAAAACTTTGATTGGTTGATTGATTGATGATTACTTTCTTAAATCACAAAAATCGACATTTTTAATTCTTGCAATTAACTTATTTCAAGCTTTTAGTCAGCTGATTGTTTAACACATGAGGTATGTCGTTTAACAATGGTAGAAGAGCAAACTCTCAAAAAGAGTTTGGTTTATTATTTTCCAGTATCTAAAATGAATCCAGTTTTAAAAGAACTTTCCAGTTTATTATAATGAATAATTCTTTAAATTAAAAGAAAAATAGTAGTGAATTTTACACTATTTAAACTGTTTAGTTTTATAGTTGGTGGATAAAAAAATAATATTTTATTGTTGAAATGTTTGTTTTTAAGCACGTAAAGCATATGATCAATTGAAAGAAAACAGCAATTAAAAAAAGTACATTTTACAAATACTTCGCACCATCTGGCTACCGCCTCCGCTCGATCGTCGAGTATCGTCGGGCAACGACCGGTAACATTAATTTCGTGACATTATTTTTGCATCATTTTAAAGCACTTTTATCATGAAAATTTCACTACTTATCTTCTTAAATATTTCTTCTAAATAGCGTCCATGATAAATCACTTAATATTGTGAGACTAAGGAATTTAGTTGCAGTACAAGAGGAAATAAGTGTATCATCTAACAATAAGTAGAAATTTGTTACTTTGTATATACCTTTTTTTATTATATAAATTTTGTTTTACTTTTCAATTTTAAACTTTTATTGTGAAACGAATTTTTAATTTTTGTTTTAGATTTTTAAAATTGAAATCATGAGGAAAATCCAAGATTGCGTCAGATTGCTCTCTTGAGGTAGAAACTGCCACGGCGCAGGATAGGCAATCGAGGTACAAGAACACCTGTGTTGTCGCTCCTGGGGGGGGGGCATCTTGCTAAGCATCAGGCGACCTGTACCTCTATTGCCTAGCTTGCGCCGTGACAGTTGAGTAAGTCCTGATAAACATGGAGGAAAAGTCAGAACCTCCAGCATATTCTTACCTCCAATTTACATCAAGTTGGAGGTAAACTTCAAGTTTTTACTTTAAATACTGAATACGACTTAAACTAACTGTACGATTCCAATTATGGTTTTGAGTTCAGAAGTAATGAGAACAAGAAACTTGTTCACCTATCTGGAAATAATTACTTAGTGATATCGAAATATATACAACATTTTTCTACCGAAAAACCCTCTACACGAATTAAAAGTAATATGTACTGTGATGTTTTGTGGATACGATGTTTTAAAAGCCGTATAACCAATCAGATTGTTAAACATTTAAGTAATCCATATGATGACTCCGGTAATAGAGGGGATTTATTGTTGAAAGGTTTTTGTGTATACGTTTTATTTTACTTTCTCCCCCTATACCATAGTATATGGAGAAAGTATTGTTTTCGTCAAAATTTTCAAATTTGAGTTGTTGGTGGATTTATCCATTTTGGTTCCCCCTGAGTCCAAAAAAGTGGTTTTCGGAGTGATGTCTGTGTGTGTGTGTGTGTGTGTGTGTGTGTGTGTGTGTGTGTGTGTGTGTGTGTGTGTGTGTCAGGATGTATACAGAGCTAGAGAATGCCCCAATGGTCCGATTTTGGTGAAATTTGGTACGTAGGTCCAAACCCACGATAATTCCAGGCGTTTTTTTCATTTTTTTGAATTTTTTATTTTTAAGGGTAGTTTACCCCCAAAAACCCTCAAAAATCGTCAAAAATCAAAATTTCTCAAAAACGGCTCTAACGATTTTGATTAAAATTTTGTGGTTTATTAAGCTTAAAATGGTGAATAAAATGACACCACCCGCATCTCCGAGAAAATGCGCGTTCAAAAGTTATGGAGTAAAAAGTGTTTCAAAAATCACTTTTTTGAATTTTCAAAATAGCTGTTGCCTCGAAATAAATTTTACTTATCACCATTAAATCAAGCTCAAAAAACTAAATAATCCAGTATTTTGAATTATTGCTCTACGTCAAGTGGTTGCGGAGAAAATTCAATTTTTCGCTTAGCGGTAAACGCAGTACGTTGTTAAAAGTCACAGACGCGCGTGGGGTCAAACGAGCGCTGCTCAGCTGGTAGCTATCCGACTGAGTCATCAAGACATTAATGTTTGGAGCTTTTAACACCTTTTTTATATTGTTGGGAGAAAGTATGTGTCAGTTAACTGATACCGTTTATTTATGAATACATTTTTTTCTATTGTAAATCAATTTTAGGTATTCGTGAAATGTTTGAGGATTCTGGCTTTCACTAGGGGAATAAAGTGATTTCTTTAATAAAACGAAGTGAGAGATATTTTTAACTTCGAGTATAAAAAAATTAACCTGAGCTTTTGATCAATGGGAAGATAAATAAATAATTAAAATGCAAATTATCAATATTATCTTCTCATTAAAAACACTAAAAAATTTTGTTCAAATTCATTTATTTGTACAGGGTTAGGGAAAAGTCTGAACACCTCCAGTTACCTTTTTAACGCCTGTATTAGAAAAACCAAACTAGGCACATGTTGACAACGTTAACATTGCAGTTATCAATTTTGTTGTCATCTTAGGATTTTTTGGTTTTGCATCTTTCAATTCATGCAATACAACTCAAAAATTGTAAAATAATAATTTATAATTTTTTTAGGAAGCAAAAATATTAATAGTTGGTTAAGAAGTTCATCATTCTGACAACCGGCTATTTTATATACCATTTTAAATATATATTTTTATTTAGTTCATATTATGTGCGTAATCAAGGTTTGATGTGTGAACAAACCCTTTATTTCACAATTGCGTATTGACATACTGTACTTAATATTAAAATAAAGACAATTATTTATTTATTTGATTATTTCATAAAAAAAAAATGCTTTAAAGAGGTTGTAAGCGTTTGTATACTGAAACATGGTAACAGACTAGCAATTTAGTGACATAATTTCGTTTGAACTAACACAAATTTTAATGTTTAATGCTGTAAAATCATGGAAAATAGACTCTATTTAAAATGTTAGTTACTTTATAATTCTTATTTTGTTTGTTTAGGATTAACTTTACAATCAAATTAAGTTTTATCAGAGATTCATTACATCATCAATAGTAAGAATAAAGGTATCATTTTAAAGTTCAGAGTTGGAGAGAATGCTTATCCTCTCTTAGTACTGATTATTTTATCGTAGCTGTTCTAACACCACTTGATTCACCATAGAGTAGTGCAACGAACATCTTTTGCACGTCCATGTACAATATTTTACAAAATGTGACTATTGTTGCCTAAGAAATTATCACATTGTACCTCCTATTTTGGTATTTATGACAATAGGTTACGTACATAGGCGTGCCCACGGGTGGTGCCACTGGTGCCGCGGCACCACCACTAGATTGAGATTTGGTCTGTGTAAAATTAGATTTTTACGTTGTAGAAACCGGAAAACAGCAGATTCAAAAGTTTGAATTTGCTCGCATCATCGGCCGCATTTGCATTCGTACCTGGCAGATTCCGGGAGCTAACAATAATTTCTTGTCTCTCCGTACTTCCGGCGCGCTCCTTAATTCCCACAGTGGATTCCATTAAATGGATTTATTTTAGTTTGTGTCACAATATTATTAGTTTCTATCAGGCTTTCGTTAAAACCGTAAGGATTTTATTTTATGATTAGATCAAAATAAATTACGATTGATTGTTACAGTAACCAAATGTATGAATATTACTTTCATTTTATTAACGTCAGCAACATAAATAAATTAATAACTGTGTAATTGTCATGACTCTTGTAGTAGTTTTGTATCATTTTCTTTTAAACCATCATAGTCCTACCGGAAAACCCTGTTGTCTAATTTTCCTTTATGTTAGTGTTTATTCAGGATATCAAGTCTTATTTCAATTCTTGGGATTAATTTAGAAGGGGGTGTCATGGGAATTACGATTATCTCAATTTGACAACACAAACTTTATATAATGTAAATTTATTTGTACTTAGTTTTAGGAAATATTGTTGAAGGAGCTAGGGTTATCAAACAACTGGTAGATTCCAACATCACATTGCTCGTAGGGTAGGTCTACGGCAGCAACGAAATTGCCGTCTGCGGAATCATAAACTATTTAGCTTAAAAATTAAAGATATCTTCAGTTGTAAAGGAAATTAAGGATTTGATAGATAAATTACAGTATACAAATGTCTTAAACTTTGTTATAATATTCTATAGGCCTAATATGAAACTGAATATTCTGTATATATATGATAGACGAAAAACGGGATTGATCCTTGGATCGTCGTTAATTAATCGTTAATCAATCCCGATTAGTGCACACCAAGATGTTTTTTTGCTTGAATTGAGGGCAGTTTCCTCTCCCCTTCAAAACAACCAATTAGGTTTAATGTATTACTTATTAATTTCATATATACCATACATGCATATGTATATCATTTATAAAGATTCAATCTTATTTCTCAGTTGGCACCACCACTACTGAAGAGCTGGGCACGCCTATGGTTACGTATGTAAGTTCCATACATTGTAAAAATTGTCTCTTCATTATACAACCCGTACACTTTTAATATTATTACAGAAATTTGTTTTATATTATAAAAATATCTTTATTATCTATTTGGTGAATTTATTTATTTACTATTATTGTAGTCGTAATTCTTCATACATTTCATTTAAAATCTATAGGTAGTTCAAGATATTTCGGTGGTTCCTCCGACCGTATAGTTTTTACTTGTATGCCTCAGAGGACCCATTTTTAGATAGTCACACGAAATTTACAATTTCCTTTTAATAATTTTAAAACATAGTTTATCATTAAGCTATCTTTAAATGTTATGGAATAGCAGTAATATTACATTTTTATTAATAAAAGTGAGAAAGCAGCTAATTATATAAGAAAATAAAAACTTAAACTTTTTATATTAAAACAAAAATTTAAAAGATCAAGTTACAAAATGAGGTGACACAAATTATGAGAATGATAGTTTGTGACTATTATAATTTTTTGCAAAACATAACTATCATATTTCCTCTTGTAAATTTAATATTATTGATTTTTGTACACTTGTTTTTAGTTGTAATGTTTTAGTTGTAAAATGTATGTATGTTCAGATGTGGTTGAAAAATTGTGAGATATATTGATTTTTCATTACGTCGACTTCCTAATGTTTATTTTATATAATAATAATAACAATGTATTAATAATTATTTTAGGAATATAAATGTTGTAAAATGAAAACAAATTATGATTATATCATTCTGTTTCCTTTTCAAATTTTTTAATTGAAACAAATTTTGCAAATGACAATTTAAATTGTTTAAGATTTACTAAAGTAATTTTTATAAAGGTGATACGAAAAATATATAAAGTTCGATATTTGCAATTAAGATCTTACTTGATTCTAAGATCATAAAGTGTAAAGATATTTCAAAATACATATTAAAAATTTTATTTTAAAATTAATTGTTTTTTGCGTTTGGTATTATTTGTTGTGAAATGAGTATTGCTTATAACATTTCACCTCGGCTTTCATTCAATATGCCACTAGCAACCAACATAAAATCTCTTCCCTCTCTTGCCAAAGCTTTGTGAAATATTTGAATTACACCACAACATAAACACTAAGAGTTTGTTACCATAGTAAGGGATAAAAATAAAACCATAAAATAATCAAAACATTATTTAATTGCTACTCGATTGTTGGTAACAAAATGGTAACTCTAACAATATTTTTTGAAAATAGTCCATCTACATTGCTGTACATATCATTTTAAAACAAACACAAATACTAAAGAAAAAATCATCCCTGTAATGTTAGAGCACCATTGTGCAGAAAAGAAAAGTGCGTAATATAAGAAAAAAAGTCCTCACCAAAATAGTTAAGGACAGAAAGAATTCATGCAGACAAGTTCAAACCTACTCCCAAAGTAGTTTTGCAAGATTTTCGTTTAGCATATTGCCTACTGTTATCTACATGCATAAACAAAAAAAGAAAAACTTATGGTAGGCCTTCTTAAAAATAATACGTTATACAAAATATTTGGCTTATAGCAAAACGATAACTTAAACTAGTCTTAAGTACTGGATAATTCACTGCGTGAAAAACAAAATAAAATTTTCAAACACGAATCAACAACAAAACAAAGATAAAGGACTTTAACGCTCTGAATATTGAGTCCATTATTTCAAACAATTCAAAAATATAAATCCACGGCTCTAAGTTATTTGTAAATGCTGATTTAATCAACACAGAAAAATGTCTATAACAAATAAAGAAAACTTATTTTAAAACATATACAAAAATTATAACTAATGACTTACATGGAAATTAAAGAAAATACTCGACTCGATGGCAACCGGATGAAGAAAATTCACTTTATAGGTATACATTTGATGGTTCCAGAGTTTAGAGAGAAAATTTTTAATCTTTTAGACTATTTACTAGAGTATAGACGATTTACCCGGTTCCAAGAATGTCCCGGTTTGATGGTCTACTTAAGTAGACACAACAAATGAAGGTATGTCCACATAGCCTTGTGTCGGTTGAATATTTCACAATGCGTGTTGCCAAAACGCACAAAACAAAACTCTTCCTAGTAATAAATGCTTGGACTCCCAGACCGGAAGTTGGTACGACTGAACATAACGACTAAGATTATACCATGGATGGTAGTGCGCAAACCTTTGATATGAAAATGTTCAATGCACTTTAATTCTAATAGGTATAGTCACTAGACAGTCATAAGGTGATAAATGCTCGTATCGAAATAATAATAAGAACTAAACAGCGTCAAAATGAAAAAGAGGTTTTATTTTCAACGTAGGAATAGATAACTTTACATTTACATTTCTAAACCAAAAAGGTCTACTGAGGAAGTTTGATGTGGTGCAGGAGAAACTTTTAGTTCATGTAAAACTCAAATGTTTTAGTAAAAAACTCGAAAATGTATTCTTAATTAATAAGGTATTTCATTGTTTGATACATAATTAACCTGAGTAAACCAATTAACTTTAATAAAGAGAAGATATTTTTTGATATGGATTAACGATAATGATTAAGGGAACACTTTATTTAATGCTAGTTTTTGACAACCGAAACTAATCAACACAACCTCAGAAGTATTGTGAGATAAAATTGTCTAAGAACGTTTAAGTAGCCGATATCTTCACAAACGTTATTACTCAATAATTTATTGAAACGGACATTTGAATGATTGTTTTTTGAAAAAAAAAAATAAATAAATAAATGGGAAGATTTAAATATGAAAGTAGCAAGATCTCCTTGTACGTTTAAGGACATACTAACAAAAATATTGTATGAAAAAATTAATAAAGGATTTCAGTTAGAAAACAATGGCAACTTCAATTAACGAGCAGGTTTTGGCACACCTTGAGATTTAGGCATGCGCACTTCTCCACAAAAAAAGAAACTTAATGGCATTAAAACTAATTAACGTACAAAATTACTATTGCTAATGAATCTTGAATTTACACCTATTTACATTAAATACATACTCGAGAATTTAGAGATTCGACAAGACTTTAGACCGGTCACTGACGTCAGGGAGTGTCTCGGGTCGTATGTACACTGAACTCACGTGGAGGAAGAGGAAGACGTCCAGGTCCGCGGGTAGATGAACCTCCGGTAGACAGAGGCTCAACTCCAGACGGGCCGACGATGGCGTCAGAAGTCTGGCGAGGAGGGGTTGGAGTGGCCGGTGCTGGGCACGCCGTCGCTGCCGTCCATCCTCAGGTGACCCTGCAGAACCTCGAACCTGTGCTTCCACACATCCCTCTCGTTCCTGACGTGGTTCAGCTCCACCTGCAGCCTGTGGATCTCGCCCTGCAGCTGCCGGTTGTTCAGCTCCAGCTCGTGTCTCTGGACCAGCCGCTTGCTGCGGCAGTTCTGGGCGTACCCGCGGTTCTTCAGCGTCCTCCTCTTCTGCTTGAGCCGCACCACGTCCTCCCTGGGCAGCCCGTGGAGCCGCTTGTTCAGCTCCCGCACGGACAGGTGGGTCAGCATCTCGTCGCTGATGATGTCCTGCTCGCCGCTCATGTGTCGCTGCTGATGCTGCCCCAACGGCGATACCACGCTGCTGCTGACGCTCATCGGCCGCATGCAGAGCTCATCCTCGTGCTGATGCAGGTACTCCGGGTGCTGCATGCGCTTGACGCTGTGTTGCTGATGCCACTGCTCCTCCATCTCGCCGCAGTTGGACAGCGACGGCCTGAGGTCCAGAGGTTCCTGGCGCAGCGACTGCGTCAGCCACACCATGTCGTCCATCAGCCCCTGGGTGGGCGGCTTCACGTGCATGCCGTGCTGGTCCACGTGGAAGTGCGGCCCCGGCGGGCTGGCCGACATGTGGGGAGACATGGAGATCGGCGGCGTGTCTGGCGGGGTGCCCGGCGTGTTCGGGTACATGACCAGGCTGTTCTGCTTGATGGCGCTGACCACGACTCCGTTCTGCGTGTGGACCACCATGTTCTGCGCGTGCTGGATGTACTGCTGGTGATAGCCCGGGTGGTGGTCCGCCTGGTGGGCCGGCGGTGTCAGCAGATGAGGAGGCGACGGAATCATCGGCGGTCCGCAGATCGGCATCGGAGGCAGCCTCTGCGTGGTCGGCACGGTCCTCACTTCCCTCGGGTCCTCGTCGGAGTTGTTGTTTGTCTCTCTCTTCACGGCCACCGGCTCTAGATGGTCCAACACGAACTCTTGCACGTACTCGTCCTCCAGCTGGGGGTCGGATGCCTGCTCCATGTCACTCTTCATCGGTCACTCCCGCTTATCCGCACCGACTGTACCATCGACCATCCAAGTCCCCGCGTCACCGCTGCTATCCGCGTCCACTTCGCGACTGAGCACCGGCGCGGCTCGGGCGTCGGGGCGCGCCGCCGGGAGGGGACGGGTGGTGGGCGTGGCCTATGCCTCCTCTCCTCTCATTGGTCCCTTCTGACTCCTCCCCTCAGGTGTATCGACCACTCACTCCAGATATTCATTTCACGGCTGCTCTCTTTATTGTCCTTAAAATAACTCCGGTTTAATACTTACAAGGAATATACCTGTGCGAATTTGCGAATAAGTGGGGTTGAAACGGCTCTTCGTGATCATGAAGCCGGCCGTAAACAATAAATAAACCCATATCGAACCCCGAGAACTCAAACGGTTTACGAGGATAAACGTTGGCTTTCTAATAAAGGCTCATCTCCTCGAGGTAACTTTTCCAATATTCTAACGGTTATTTTTTATTATCTCTTCCTGGGCGTGGTGGATCCAAAAATTAATCTTAAAAGTTTTTAATTTTACGATGTAGCCTACCGAAATAATTCTTATTCAAGTAGACTATACATTAGTCTCTCTCTATAGGCTTATTAAATAGGCTATTACAAGAAACGTTTTATGATACAACTTATGAATACTGGAATGATATTTTTTATAAAAAATATGTATAATAAGGTTAAATTTATAAGAATCATAACAAGTCTTGGAACTTTCATTAGAAAAAAATAACATTAAGACAAAAATATTTCAAATTCCACCGTTCTCTAAATTTATGAAATAGGCCTACTTACTAGCTGGCTTACCCGTGCTTCGCAACGGTACTCAAATTGCAGAGAAAAAACCCGAAAACTATTTTGCCCTTCAAGTAAGTTTTTTCGTTAAGCTTATTTTAGGACAAGTTTAGCTCGCAATTACGAAATTACTTTAATATACTGTAAGTATTTAATTACAAACACTAAAAGTTAAGGGAGATCTTTATTTTAATAGGCCTGAGTCTTACATTAATGGACGCTCGTCTGCAAGGACATTTACTACCCCGAAATCTTTTTTATTTCCCACACACTTATGATGATTTACATCTAAATACATTTTTAAACTTTCAATATTTAGAAAAATACAATGTATTTTATATACAGTAATGTGAAATTTTAAAATCAATTAAAAATTATAATTAAAATACACTTAAATGCATGAAACTAAATTTATCCTCCTTCGAAAATAAACATTAAAACACTTTAAATCAATTTATGAAGTAAATTTTAAAAGCGCGGACTCCTTTACATATTGACTGATTAAAAAAACCTTATTTGTTTCCCTTACAACATATTCATATTTTCTTTATAATTTTATTATAGTTTTAACTACGTAAGATTAAATCTGTAACAGCCTATTTAGTGAAAAGATGATAACAATTTCGGTAAGATATTGCTGCTAATTATTTTTATTGCCCTAATTTTTTCCCGTATAATGTTCACTATAATTTACATTCAGTGTTATATAAGAGTAGTTTTTAAGGTTGCTTCAAATTCACTAATTTAGCCTACTGATAGATCAAATACAATTAAATATAATAAATGAAAATTTAATATTTTATTGCTGTAGTTCAACCAAAATAGACTATGTAATATCCAAGGTGTATAAATAAAAAGTTCTTTTTATTTATACACCTTGTGTAATATCTACTTTTAACATGTTGCTATTTTAAAGCATAATGGCAACCTAATTGGTTAATTGACTTGAGAAACAGCTGTTAACTATGAAGAGGTAAAGTTGGTTGTAGGTATAAATTTAATAGCTTTATTACCATGACACTATATATCAAAAGTGAATCAAAACCAACTAGCAAGGCTCTGTTAACCTGGTACTTTATTTAATTTTAGCATTAATAGAAGGTTAAAGAGCTCGTGTTTTACTTTACATAATATTGTGAAGAGAATTTTTTAAATAGTGCCACCTAAACGATAATCAATTAATTAACTTATACACAAAACATTTTTTTAGTTTTAACACTTATGTTGGTTGCACAACGTATAAAAGAAGCATGAACTCAATGTCAACTATGCAAATCATGAAACCTTCATACTAGCTACCACTGTCATCCTATATCAGAACAAGAAAAGCATTCATTCGGTAGTCTACAAAGGAACTAATTCGCGGAACTAGTGCAGGAGGCGCGACGGTGATAAGCATCTGGCGTTATCAGGTCACGTGATACAGTGATAACGCTGGTAACGCCTTGCAGCTTTCCCATGTGCGACGGCTGACTAGACAGGCCGGCGTAAACACGGGGAACGTGTCTGCGAAACCCGCGACGTGTGTAACGGAGAGAGTTATTCACTCTCAGGACTTAGTTAGTTACTCTCATAAAAATCTCAGACAGTTGATGATAGTACTCGCAGAAAACTGTCTGGGATTAACTATCTCGGAAAATTCGCTAGTTGTGTAAACTGCGAATACCTCCTGAGAGTATGAAACAACTCACAGTTTGAAAAAGTAACACGATGTTTATTTCCACATTTATAAGATTTAGTTCAATTTAATAGCTACAAAATGTCCATAACAAAAACATAAACATTTTGAAGAGGTTTAGGACATAAATTGGATTTTTGTCGGACATGGGGCCAGCTATAATAATTTCCTTGTGCCCGAAACCGTAATTTAAAAACACCAAAGGTTGTTTAGAGTATAATAGTATTTTAAATTAAACCTAATGACAAAATATATTGTTGACTAAATTATTATTAATTTTAAACCTATATGAAATGGTTACATTAATTAACTATTACTTCTAATAAATACAATTAAAATCATATTAGTAAGGTTCATGGAATAGTCCGATGAAAATTTTAATGGCTGTGTCCCCCCTCATCCCTCTCGTTCTGCAATGTTGTCATGTGTGTGTATGTTTTAATATCATATAAAATATTATTATGGATAGAATTGGCAACAATGCATAAACTCTCATCGGACTATTTTCACGTGACCCTTACTATAGTTGTTTAGTTATCACAAGTGTGTCAGCTGAAATGCATAACATTATGACATTAAACCGTATATAATTCTTTTTTCAAATTGTGTAAATCTTTTTACTTTTTTTTCATAACTTTAAATAATTCGTTGTGCTTCATTTTGACGGAGCCCGGTTCTAAAGTCCATCGGCCAGGGTTCAAGTCCATCGGTTTGGCCATCTTGGTATTTAATAAACCTAAAGTTTTCCTAGCAACAAATCGCATGAAAAGACCTTGGAATCTATAACAGTGTAAGAGATCTAAATGAACAATGAAATGAAATTGTTATTGGTCCAACGAGGGTCAGGAGATAACCCCAGCTCTATACTTTGTTGCGACCGCTCGCCTTCGGCTGCATAGCAACTGCATCGCTGCATTCGTTGCACTGTTAACTTCGTATCGTATCCTCTAAGTCCTGTGTATTTCCACACTATATATTTTTTCTAGTAAGTTAGAGATTGAAGAATTAAACATATACTAGCACACGTGCTGCTCGAACTCGAGCATTATTTTAATAAAATACAAATGTTACATTTAGCTCTAAATCAATGACATCCGACCAATCCAATATTGTGAATATCTTTTATCACCATGTATTTACAGCTGATTATTAACAGATGTTTAAAATGTTTTATTCAATCCCAATGTTATTTAAATGGGAAATTTTGAGATTTCTATGGTAAATAGCGCCTTTATTTTCCGTCCGATTCTCATCAGTTTTTGGCGGAAACAACTACAGATCAAGCCCTATCCAACGACACCAAAAACTTGAAAATCGGTTGAAAATTGTAGGAGGAGTTCTCAAGACAAAAAAACCCTTAGCGTATTAAATAAGTAATAGATTATTGACAGTTTTTTAGAGTGAATATTGCATTGTTACATATAGCAAAAATTTATCCCATAGTTTATTTTCTCATGTTTTTACTATACTGCATTTTTAAGAATCAATGAATGCATATTTTAAGATTGAAAAGTAAACTTAATACATTTATAAACGTATATACATAGGTAATTAAATATTTGATAGTTTTTAACAATTTTCTTCTTTAGAGACTTCTTTAGAGACTTCATTTGAAACACCGACGCACTTTGGCGTATTTTAAGGTGAGTATGACTGAAGGGGTGAGTGTGATGATTGTGATGGATCAGATGAGGTGTAGCTTTGTTACTGGCAAATATCAGCTGTTTTTATTTGTCAGGATCATTAATTAATAGCCCAATGACCAAAGGCAGCTGGGTCCAGTATCGAACCATCAAAAAGCACTAACTTTTCTCAGGATCGAACCGGCTACCTTCAGATTCAAAGGCGAGCTCTTTAACCACTCAGCTTCCAAGAGCCCACTATACTTAATATTTAAATTATTTATATTTTTAATTTAATAAAAGATTCATTTTCCAAATTAACCCTGATTTTTTCTTAAATAGTTGGTAAATTTTAAAGTGTTCTTTTCCAACCAATAATCAAGAAGCATTTTGGTTGTGGTTTTTATTTTAAATAGTATTTATTCTTTATCGACTCAAACATATATTTTTCGAAATCTAAAAATAAAATTTCCCAACATTAGTTATCCTTTAAACAGTCTGTTCATTTGGTAACTATTTAGTAGGTCTATCTTAATTAATTTGACCTAAAAATACAATTTTGTAAATTCATAGTTATAATGACAAATTTAATTTAAAACGAAAACTTACGTTTCCTGGTCAGTTTTCAATTGTAAGGGAATATTAGCACAAAGTTAACGTTGGCTTTTTTTGTTAAGATTGTTTTTGGCGGCGAAGACTTTTAAGGTTTAAGTCAGAAGACAGTTTGTATCATGTTTACAGTTCAACAGTGAAGTGGCAAGTTTTCCAGTTTGGGCCGGGCTATTTTCCCCGGATTTTTTTGAACGGGGCGCGAGAATTTTCCAGGTTTTTTAAACCAGTATGAAACGCCGCCCCTCTATACCACTGTAATTCATACAGACAGACGACAGAAAACAGGTAAGTGGTGCAGTAGTGCATTCCTTAATCAATAAAAATATATAGAGCAATAAAGACAATTAATGTATATACAAACTAAATTCATTCATTAGTACACGACAAATAAACACACGTGCACATATTCAAGGAACACCCAACATTATCAATCGACTCTAGCTGACAACAGTAAACAATAGAATGCAAATTTGTCTGAGCCTATTTTTGTTGAGAGTTTGCGATAGCATTACTGGAATGAAAGATCTGCAATTAATTGTCAACTGCAGTGGTGGCCTAGATAACGCTGTAGATGCATCGTGATCCACTGCTGATCTTGTGCTAGAGTTGTGTTTCTACGACTGTGGCTTTTATGATTAGTTTCAGACGAGTGCTTAGTTGGACAGTGAATGGTAGAATGTACGGATTTGTAGACGTTCTGGCGCTCTCTTTCGGTGAGTTGCGTAATCTCTTATCTTTGTTTATATTGTTAACCATTTTATTTTATTAATACAATAGTTTTAAAAGTAAAATATCATATTTTATGTTCCTCTAAGAGACAAACTTTACTTATAGACCTTTTTTTTTAAAACTTTATTCTTGGAAGGAGAGATGGTGGAGGGGGTTTGTTTATCCTTGCTAATATCCCATTGGCCTTTTGGTTTTTTGTTGTTTTTGTTTTATTTCAGTGTTGGATACCAGCTGGTAATTTCACACCACGACATATTGCTTATCAGTTTTACAATATTATTGGTACCAGTTATTTTTTAATCGGTTTACTTTAGAACTGTTGCATGTTAACAAGACTTAAGAGTCATCTTCACCCCTGTGCCAGTATAGTAGCCCATTGTTGTGCAGTCGGCAATGTTAACCACACGGCTCTTATGCTAAAACATGGTATTTTATTCCCCTGTTTCGGACGCCGTTTTTCAACCGATTTTCTTTAAACTTGGTAAGTGTTTAGTTGAATAGTTTTATTACGCCCCTCATACCTCGAGATTTTGAAAATTTAACAAATATTTGTCTCTGTGACGTTGCAAAGTAACTAAACTTTCCCTAGTAATATTTATTAAATTTTCAAAATTTCGAGGTATGAGGGGCCTAATATAACTATTCAACTAAACGATTGCATAGTTTAAAGAAAATCGGTTGAAAAATGGCGTCCGAAACAGGGGGATAAAATACCATGCTTTGCATTAAAAGCCGTATGGTTAACATTGCCGACTGCGCAACAATGGGCTACTGGCCCAGGGGTGAAGATGAGTCTTAACAACTGTAAACAACAGTTTACTTTTAGTTTGGCTTACAATCATAACAGCTTACTAGGAGTTACTGATATACATAATGACTTATTAAAATCGTTATTTAAGGAAATCTGGTACTCGAAAATGTTTGTCATGAGTTTAAATTTTTTGTTTACAGTTTAAATCTCTACCCCACCAAAATATCCTATAGAAGGAACAAGTTAAAAAAATACCTATAGTACAATTGTATATATAAAAATATATAACTACTGGAAGTTTTAATAATTTTACTGAGGTAGTATATACGTTTGAAATGCGCCTTAAGTGTAGTAGAGAATGCAGTATTATTGAAGTTCTTGCATGCAATTGACAATATGTCTGAGGTAATGGGTTCTACTGCTTATCACTTTATCACAATCCTATAAGACGCCGACGCTTACACAGGGCTAAACACTGAGTTTGTCACTTACAAATGTTTATTCAAATTTGTGAATACAGGATGTAAAGTTGGCAACATTTAACATAAATAATATTTATTATTAAATATTAAATCTGTTTATTTTATATATTTATATTTATTGTGAATTTATATTGAATCTGTCGTCATGATGTAGATATTTTATTTTTTCTTAAACCTTGAAACATTACTCTATTTTATTAATGAATTAAATTTTGAAATAACGAAGTAAAACAACCGAATTTACCATTCATTGTTTAGTATATTTTTTACACTGTACCCCTCGGGCTCTCGAAAGTAGGCCTAATATTCAAGCAATTAAACCTTTCTACCTTTTTTATGGTTTTCCTGCAAGAATAAAGTAAAATAAGATAAATAAACTATTTCGTAAATATTTCAATAACTGCAGCTTTCATTATGTAGGCAGGCCTACATTAAGTCTAAAACCTATATACATAATGAGTAGCTGAAAAATAGATGAGAAGTTACTTGGTTTCGTCGAGTTTTTGTTTATAGTGCATATAGCAAAAAATATCAACCTACAGCCTTTTAAAAAAAGTTGTAGTTCAAACCGTGGTTCAAACAAAGTTAAATAAAATGTTAAATAAAAAGTTAAATAAAAGTTAAATAAAAATATTTAACAAAGTTAAATAAAATAAAATAAAAGTTAAATAAAAAAATTTGGCAAATCTTTTGAGAATTATTAAAATTTCCAGGTATTATGTCCCCCATCTTCATAAAATAAGGATAACAAATTAAAAAAAATACATGTTACAAAAAAATACATGTTACAAAAAAATACATGTTACAAAAATAATAAATAACTAACTGTTATTTATACATACGTTCATAATAGTGGGTTTGAAATAGTTTCTCGTAAAGCAATAAGCTACATTCTCAGTATTCAAAACATTAATAATAAAGAACTTTTATAGAATGGTCACATTTTTTCAAGTTTCTAATCATCATATTTAGCTATTTTTTATGAGAACACTTTTATGAGAGGTGGACCAATATGGATCATTAATACTATTTCTTTGTTAAACAAATATCCTATACTATTAAAATTTACTGCAAATGTATTTCATATATTTTACTCTAAGGCATGACAAATAAATTCAACATGAAACATAAAAGTATAATGAATAAACCATTCAATCGTCCATGAGATTCGGTCTATAAAATCGCACGAAACCGGAACAACAAGGGGCGAATTCGGACGTAATGAAGCTAAAGGACCAAAGTTGGCCCTTAAATAACCGGACTCCAGTAAACAAATTTATTTTGGGGTGAACTTGGACAGTTAAGGAGGGGAGAGTGAAAATTGAGTCATCCGAGAAAACTATTAGCACGATACATGTCTGGTGCCGCTGTGAAATATGGTGAAAGATAGCGATTTTTTTACAGAATCGTGTTTAAAATATGCCATTCGTGTGGTGAAGGTGATTTTTGCAAACCAATTTTTTTACAATAAAGAAAAATAACGATCTTTGTTAAAATGTTTTGTTGTCCTGCACAGAAACCTTATTTTCGATGCAAACATTGTTGGGTTAAAGTAATTAACTGTTTATTTTCATTACTAGTCTGGAAAGTGTCTTATTTGCGGACCGGGATATTCTAGTGGATTTTTATACTAAATTATAGTATTATTTTAATTATTTCTAATCTCTGAATGAACTTTTTCTCTTTGAGATTGAACTTAATTGTTCTATTTTCACTTTCTGTTGCTTCATGCTCATTTAGACTAGGCCATTAGTCGGCTAAGGCGATGATGTAAGGCTCTCTAGAAGGCATTTTTTCGGTTACTTTTATCCATGGTTACGTTTTGAAATTATAATCTTTAGTAAGTTAGGTTAGGTTAGATGAGCAGTTACCGCGAAGATAAAGTCAATGCAAGATGAATTACGAAACCAGTCAGTATTAACCAGTTAGTTAGTTAACCAGTTAGTATTATTAGGGGTGTTACTATCTAGAAGGGCCCGGCTCCAATATTGGTGTAGTGACCCGGTGGATATGAAACCATACATCTACTTATTAGTAGGGGAAATGCTATGGGCCGATTTTGGGTCGGCTCTGTTCACCTATTCATAACTCAAAAGTTAATAATGTTTTGGACTTGTTTTCAAGTTTATTGAATTGAAAATGTTATTAGGACCTTGTGCAATTAATTTAAGAATTTTATTTTAATATTTACTATTTGTTAAGTAATTTATAAAAAATATTTCATTGGTGTACCTTGGACCACTTTAAATGTAGTTTGGGCCACCTTAAGTAAAAAAATTAATATGTCACAGGAAGTTAGAAAAATAAAAATAACAATGTTTATTAAGATTCAATACATGTACATTGGTATAACAGACATAAAAAAACGTGTAAGTATGTGATGTACCCTGGGCTGGCCCAAGGTACAAGGTGTTTGTTTGTGTTATGACCCATCGTACAATGATAGTAGAAACATTTTTTAGTTAAAAAATTGCTGTTATTCCATTCTATATGACATGTATGCAAGATTTACTAGAATTTACTAGGATTTACTAGGATTTATTAGAATAAAATTGCTGTGTAAAAATTTTGTTAAAAAATTTTAGTTAAAAAAGTTGTCTCAACAACCAGTTTGTCTAGAAATCCAATGATTGTATCATATTATGTCTAAAAGAACCCTCTCTATGAATCAAGTATTAATTAAAGTATTCATAATAAATTTACTTTAAGAATAATGAAGCTCCAAAAATATTTACTTTTGCAATATTAAAACATACTTTCACTCATGTCTAGACAACAACTAGGGTTTTACCTTTTAGTGTCAGCTGAGAATTATTCAAAGAAGTATGCCACTACACTGCATACTTAAAAAAAAGAAATTCTCTGCATGGAGAGGGAAATACCTTGGCTGGCTCATGGTACAAGCATTTCCCCTAGTGGAGCTATAAGAGTTTACCAAAAATATAAACATTACTATAGACTACAAAACCTAACTCGTATAGTCCAAAGTCACACATTGTTGCCCATGTAAACGTAATTATATTGGTCATTGACACTCCCCATGGATGGTTGAACAGTGGATGAGGTTATGTAAAAGGCACGCGACGGCGAGGGAGTGAGAGATGAGGGAACGGGGAGGGCGAAAGGGCAAGTGAAATAACAATTACCGGTTGTTTTAGGTCTAAGCCGGTAATTGAATTGAACCTAACTAAGCCGTTCGGTCGGGGCTTCGCTGCCGTGACGTCACAGTTGTGACGTATCTGCCATCTGTTGCCGCTTACAAGCATGGGGAGCCCCAACTGTAACTCGGCCACTGGATGTGGAGAATCTGTATGGATCCATCTTAAGAATAAAAGTAATATTCAAATATTTTATTGATCCGTTGTTTAGGAAATTGTTTTATATGAGTTATTGATTTCCTACATACAATTAGGGCAGTTTTCCTCAAACACGTCTAACTTAAAAGTATTTTAATTCAATATTAAAAATATGGTCAACTTTGTTTTGAAGTCGGACTTAAGCCTAAACTGACTTGGGAAAAGCACATTTTTTAATTCGTAATTATAAATAGTAATTACTTCATAACTTAATTTAAAATGAGTGTGATAAAGCTTAAGATTTTCTTATATTTTTATTAGTTGCAATTTTAAAACTGGGGGATCGGTTACGTAAAATAATTTTAATGTCCTCTTATGTTATCAATTTGGTATAGAATAGATAAAATAATCAAAATAATTTTTCAATTGGTCTCTTTGACTATAATCTGAAACTTTATTTTAGTCAATATGTAAAATTGTTTTGACTCGAGTCTTGTTGTGGTATAAAAAATTTTATATTCGTTTATTTTTATGTTTCGAGTTCAACCGATTAGATGTACAAAAATTTTTGGGTTATCCTAAAAGAGTATCAACATTAATTTTATAAATTACAGTGATCAGATATAAAACTCTTTAGACAACATAAAAATGTTATACCGCACTCAAATTATTAAATCATGTGAAATATCAGATCCTAGTAAAACTGTGGAAAATATGTTTTTGTGCTGAGAAAGTTTACCTATGCTTTTGAATGACCTCTAATTTTTTATTATTTTAAACTTTTGTTTTACCTATTGCATTTTAAACCATTTGTTACCTCAACAGTTATTTAAATACTAATTTAAAGTTTTAACTACAAATAAAATTTTTATGGATTTCTTAACCAACCAAACTGGCACATTGCATACCAAATAGGACACCCGCCCCCACACCCCTTCACCCTCACCACACCGTCACCGCCACCGTCGCGTCGTTAACCCATTCACCGCTCGTGTTTAAGGAGCAGACGATTGATGAGAGACCGGAAGTGGCTGTGATAAACCGGAAATCAATCACCTCCCTCCAAAAACCACCCCCCACACTTCAACGCTCCGCCGCCAGTCCTGTCATTTGTTATTGGCAAGTGTACAATACAAAGATGCCCTTTTTATTGTGTCCCCGGTCGAGTCAAGAATTCCTTCTGTCGTCAATCGTTGAGACATCTAGTTATTTGTGGGTTATTTGTTGACGTTGCAATTTTTTCAGTTCTTTTTGTGTGGTTATTGAATTGAAATTTATTGGTCGGGTATGTCAATAAGGTTTCATCCATTCATCTTTCTTTGAAATTTGTATCTTGATTTGTGTCACAACTTTTTAAATGGATAGACATTTCAAATGATAGAATAGCCTAACAGCTGCTTCAATCTCAAAATTCATTTATTGAAGAAGGTAGAGTCATGCGAGGTTTCTGAGCCCTGGAGACTTCGTCTACACATGATTCCTTTAAGGTCTTGAATGTAGAAAAAATTAAAAAAGAATAATCGACACAACTGTTTTTTAGCAAGACAATATCCTCCACGATAAATCTAACATGGAAACCCCATACCGGTACTTTACATAACATATTTGGTCATTGCAAATGATATTACTAGATATCATCCACGGGCCGAAAATCGACCAAATTTCAGATGATGTGGACCGTCTGGATTCAATTAATTAAAAAAGTTTTAACTGAAACATCTGTTTTTCCTTATTTGCTACCATTTTTTATTACAGCACCTTTTTTATTATAACAGGTTTCATCTACAGGACACTCACTACCTTTCTAATCTCTCAAACTACAGACATATCTGGCCAACCGAACACAAAGGGTATGTCTTACAATAAGAGTATTCCGAAGTAAGAGTCATGAAGAGTGGGGTACCTCAGGGATCGGTCCTTGGCCCTTACCTCTTTCTAGTCTTAATAAATTATCTGCCCCCAATATCTCAGCAAAATGTAGCTGAATGATTTTTGCTGATGTTTCAACTTTTTACTGTAGTGATCCGAATGCTGACAAGATTAATGACAAACTGCCTTCAACAGTGCAACATGCGGTTTTTGTTATTAAATAACAATATAACCCAGTCAATTCTTTTAGTTTATGCCTTCAACGAAATAATCTTCTAAATGACAGTGGAAATCTTCATGGAATATATTTTTATGATAAAATTAATTGGAGTGATTATTTCGACAATGTATGTGTTAGGCTTTCAAGAGCTATTTATTTAGTCCCTAGTCTTAAGAAATGTTTACCAAAAACATATCATGGGAGGGCCTTTTTTTAATAGTAACCTATTTTAAGTTATAGTTTACTATTTTGGGGTGGTGGTCATGACCTTCACAGAATCCTGTTGCAGCAAAAGAAAGCAATAACCATAATTAAATTTTCCTGTTACAGAGCCTGTTGTAAGCCACATTTTATTACCTGTGAAATTTTATTACTAGTGAAAGAATTTAGTTTTTTTATATTTTTATGTTTTTAATGTATGTAAAATCAAATATTGGTTCTATAGCTTAAGCTATACACACTCTCTCATTTAACTAGAAATAGAAATAAAATTGACTTAGCCTTTGTTAGGCTATCTAAGTTCCAAAAGTTGTATGGCTACGTTGGACTTAACTATTTAATAGGCTACCTGGCTATATTAAATACACCTCCTGAAGCCCACCTCTTAAGTATATTCAAAACAAAGGTCAAGGAATGGCTACTCAGAAACCCTTGTTATAGTCTAGATTAATTTTTTAACCGTTCAATTGACATCTGTTTTTAAAGTTTATCTGGGATCGGTCTTTTTATTCTTAATGTATATTAATGATCTTCATTATGAAGGGGAGGATTGTCACATAAATTTATTCGCTGATGATGTAGCGCTCTTAATCAAGGCTCCGAATGATACCAGCTTAGACAACACCATCAACTCAGTTATCAAAAAGTTGATCAGTTGGTTTGAATGCAATGGTCTTCTTCTCAACCAAGAAAAAACGCAATGCATCAACTTTAGTCTTTTTGATTCAGCTCAAACGAGTCAAAGTGGCCTTGCATCCCAGCTGATGAGCCTCTCTTTATCCACTAAATTCCTTGGCGTCACTTTTGATACCTCCATTAAATGGCACTGCCACATGCAAAACATCGTAAAACGTATCAGTTCTGCTTTGTTTGCCATCCGCATTCTTAGATCAACTTGTAGCAAGGAAGTTCTCATTGACGTCTATCGTGGATATTGCGAGAGTATTTTGCGGTATGGAATTGCTGTTTGGGGTAGTTCATCAGATCTTGAAAAATTACTCAAGCTTCAGAAAAAGATTTTGAGGCTAATTTTTGGTCTCTGCCCTCGCCATCCCTGTAAGGAAGTGTTTAAAGAGGCCGGCATTCTTACAGTGCATTCACTGTATATTCAACAGGTCCTCATTCTGACCTTTGTTAACAAAGATCAATTAATTCCTTTGGGGCATTTTCATGACCACCGAACGAGGAATGGCAACATCCTCTGTTATCCAAGACACAGGACTGCGGCCTTCGAGAGGAGCCCGTTCTACAGGGGAATCACGTTTTTTAATAAATTGCCTCTGGTGATGAGATCTGAAAGCTCTCTTTCCCTGTTTAAGAGAAAATTGAAAAGTTTCCTTGCATGTAATGCTTTTTACTCCGTAGCTGAGTTTTTGAGTTTGTAATTTGTAGTCAGGGCAAGTTTGCAATGAGGTAGACCTACCAAGAATATTTTTCTGTTACCTTTGTAGTCTTTTTTATGTTATGTTTTAGTTTTAGTGATACATGGACACTGCATCATATTTGTTACAACATATTGTATACAAATCTTATATGCAAATAAATGATTTGATTTGATTTTAGCTTAGTATAATTCTTGTCTTTCACTTTTATATTTCCAAGAGGTTATTGTCTTTCAGTGTTTTAATTTATTATTGGCTCTTAATTTTGTACATTAGTTTGCATCAATAAGCCTAATTAACGTGACTTGAACTATACAAGATGTAACATACTTTTCTTTGTTGAAAATAAATTCTTGATTCTCGATTCTATAGGTATTTGCTTCTCCTGCAATGCATACAAGCTGAAAAAAGGTGGAAGAGAATCATGCTTGCATATTAATATATAGATATAGATTAGCTAATAGCAATAGCCCGTCAAAATTATGATGACCCGTGATTGTTATGATGATTATTCGAGAATGCGATCTTTTTAAGTTAGAATGGTCACAAAATTTATGAAAACCCTGACGACATAGTATTAAAACTTAAATCTTTCCATTTATTTATCAATGTGAAAAACATATAAAATTATTATTTTTTAAGTTCCCAAATAGTAAATAGTAGGCTACTTATAATTTGGTTTTACAATATCGTATGCATATGAGAAATTGACAATAACCAAAGTTAATAATAAAATGTTTATCAACCTTACCTTCAGTTATTTAGGCCTAATTCCAGTTGTCTTGCCAATTATTGGTATTTAATATTGTTGACTTATAGTTGAATTTAATTTGCCAGAATCTGGAATTATTTTGCTTAACACTCGAGTATTACCATTCTGACAAAGTTTCTTCAACCTCTTGCAATAAGAACTTTTGCCTCCTTACGTTGTTGTTGAATTTGTTAGATCCAAGCAGATTCTAACGTCCCCATTATTTTTTGGTAGTACCACCGTGGAATCTTCCACAGGACTTATGGCATATACTTTAACCATGCTTCCTTCTGACTTAACTTTATCACTCAAACGTAGAAGAAAGGACATTCCTGGGATTAAGTGTTAAACGGCCACGATCCGTTCAGTTGTTCTCTCTATAGACCTTCAAATGCAATCTTTTATTATATAAGATAACTGTTGGTACATATTAAAATTTAATGAAAACGCCTATTAATCAAGAATCAGGCACGTGGTCCAAGTATAAGCAAGGTCCGCATGTCTGGCGGAAGCTCCCCCCTTCGCCCTATTTCTTGACGGAGCGTTTTGCTGAGGAAGTCTCAAATTTCAGCAATGTACGAATATGCCTACTTTGCTGCGTGTGTTGATTAAAAAAAATCATTTGGACTATATTATCAAGGACAAAAGACTATGCTAGTATTTTTCCATATTTACACCAAATGCATTTTGCCGAGAGTGGTAGCTTAATAGTTTTCAATGTTGGCCTAACTGACCCCATACCCAAATAAATATTTGGCATTCTAGGGGTAGAACCAATGACGTGCCTGTCCTCTAAAATGTACCCGCAAACATTCACTAAGCAGCCCCCCCCCCCCGGAAATAGACAAAAAATTGTAAGTGATTGCCTTATGCCTAATCAATTCTATTCCACATAATTAATACAAACCACATAATATTCAGAGATTTTGTAAATATGTATTTACATAAAATGAGAGGCGAGAGCGTTCCACTATGTGTAGTTGGCGGGTCACATTGTTGTGTTCTACCTTGTTCGGATGTCGCTGCCATTGTTATTGAGCATAACAGGACGCCTTGTATCGTGTTGCCTCTCGAATGTTGTAGCGCGTTATACTCCTGCAGCCGTGCTTCCGTTTGAAAATTTGTCCGGAAACTTGTATTGTGTGATAGTAGTTTCAATTAACAAAAATATTATCCGAAAATTATTTATGTTACTAACTTTTGCATTTTAACAATTTATACAACAGTCAAATGGGGCAGTAACATATTTTTTTAACTTAACTACAACCCTCGAACCAGAGTGATTGCTATGTAATTAAGGTTCGACTCACGAGGATGAACTTGATTTATTTAGTTTATGAACATATTATTAATAAAATTATTTTAATATTATAATAATAAATTATATTTTTAATTAAGTACTAAATAAATTAAGACGAAAATGTAATCTAACATGATCTTGCTTATACAACCACATTTTAGCAAATTTTTCATAGCTTCTGTATTTAAAATAAGGAAGGAAACGCAAAAACAGTGCAGTAATACATGGGCAAGTCAGTACAGTATTTGTATTGTAAAAAAAAAAAAAAAAAAAAAAAAAAAAACAATATGTGCAATTCAATTTAAGATTGAAACTCATGTTATTAATCATTCATCGAATTACTAATTTCCAAAATACATACCCACAGTAAAAACTATGAGTAACAGTTTTAAAGTAATCTACATAGTTTATAGCTCGAGAAGTGATCAACCGTATTCGGTGAATGTGACAGTCTACAGGCAGCATTTGCTGCAATGTAACTTCATATACTCACTATTTTGCTTGAACCATATGGAAAAATGTGCACAGTTCTTTATAATTTGGATTCATTATGTCACATTAAATCTGTACATTTGTAAAACAGTATTTAAGTAGTGTTATTGCAGCTTTTATCGTAAATTAAAAACGTCCATTGTATAAATGCGAGTAAAATTTAGATGTGTTGACTGAGAAATTTTAAAATGGATATTTAAATTTCACATACCACGAGGACGTGACTCAAAATGATACCTTATGACCTTTTGAAAACCAAATTTAACATAATCCATTATATTCAATACATCAACTTAACTTTTGAACATTTATCACACACAACTGATTGCATGATAAGACCCCATATCATGTAATTGGGTGAAAATAATCAATGATTATACCAATAACAATTTGGTTAGTAACAAGCACAGGCTTTGGACGATTCCCTATACCAAAGTATATAGGGAACTATTGTTTAAGAAAGGAAAGTAATTCCCTCTTATATAACACTGATTTCAGTTGATGGGAAAAGACACGAAAACAAAATAAAAGACTGTAACTTGTATTTACAAATAAAATATATGCCTACACAAATGTACTCTATTTTATTTTACCAGTGGTTACCACAGATTTTACCGGAAGTGGTATAAGAAGCGGAAGGGTTGGGAAGGTGAACGTGTTGACATTGGGGCTCACTAACCCAGAGTTTCAGCGAGAAAATCGAATCCGAGCTAAGAGAACGAGCCAGTGGGGGAAATAGTGCAAACTCAGCAACGTGTACTAGCCGTGCTGCAGACATCCGCGCGGTCACTCTACTGCGCGAGGTGAAAACATTAGTTTCAGCTTTGGCTGTTGCAAGTAGGTTATCTTCTATATTGTAATGGTTGGCCAACCTGGTTATTAACTCTTATATTTGTTCATTATTAATTATTAGTTTTTAGTTAGAATCTGGTTGTAAAATACGGCAAAAATAAAATAATTAATCGTTTCTGCCAAGATTATAATAGTATTCACCCCTTTCATACAAATAATAGAGTGCATTACATTTTTCAAGTAAAATACACTAGAATGTACTCGCTAGCAAAATCTTGTATTTGAATGGTAAAGTATAAGAAATAAGTAAAGAAAATCGTCCACATTACTAGCAATATTACACCAAGCCAACATGCCCTTTGCAATTCACAATTTCTAAAATGAATTAACAAATTGCCTTGTTCAAAAAGCTAGGTGATTGCCAACAGTATTTAAAATAATTTATTTTAGATTTGTGCAGTAGACTACTATAATATATAATTACTAGTATACGTGTTGCTCGAAATCGAGCAATTTATTTTAATACAATGCAAATGTTACTTTTATCTCTAAATCATTGACGTCCGACCAATCCAATATTGTGAATATCTGCAATCACCAAAACTTAACTTATTTACAGCTGATTATTAACAGATGTTTAAAGTTCTTTATTCAATCCCAATGTTATTTAAATGAGAAATTTTGAGATTTCAATGGTGGATAACGCCTTTATTTTCCGTCAGATTCTCATCAGTTTTTGGCGGAAACAACTACAGACCAAGCCCTATCCAACGACACCCAAAACTTGAAAATCGGTTGAAAATTGTAGGAGAAGTTCTCAAGACAAAAAAACCCTTAGCGTATTAAATAAGTATAGATTATAGGATACGTTCTTTAAAAATAAAAATAAAATAAATATTACAATGTCCCAACGAGTTGTTCGGAATCAAACTTAAGGTGTTAAACTTGTGAAACTTTTGTGAAACTTAGTTTTACTATGATTTCAACAGCTTCATAGGTATAAATAGAGTTGTTAGACTAAGATCACTATCTCTTATAAAGTTGTAAAATATCTTTAAAAATATAGTCATTATAAAAATTAGATATAAAAATCCTTTATTACACCGAAAAATGACGTCAAACAACGATGATTCATTTTTATTTTTAACAATTTTTATGACTATTTTAATAAAACTCTTAGAAAGTAAAATTTTTAGTAGACAAGTTGTACAAATGATGATGTATAAAATTAAAAATCCCCCCCCTTGTTACTCTATATTTTTGTTGTTGTTTTTTTTGTTAGTTAGAAATGGAAGAAACACATATTTTGCTTTTTTCACATGTATAACTTTTACTATACATATTGTACCTACACCAAGCAGGATGACTTACTGTACTAACTACTTCCCACACCATAAAAAATCGACCTACTCTACAATGAAAATTCACAGATTACGCAGAAGGCATCATGATAATTTCTAGCATGGTGTAACTATCTTCCACTGTTGATACTTCCAAGTGTAAGATACTTCCACTATGATTCCTCGCATATGTTTCCCCACATCCACCTACAACATTGATTCGTATTAAAACTTTCCTTTTCAACGCATATTTCAATTTTACAAACGAAATCGTTCTTATTGGTAGTCCCGAACCTGAAACCTTGCCACTCCTTTAGCAAACGCTTCTTCGCTACAAGGAAATTTCCGGAAACCACCAAGAGAACGCTCTTTTACGTCGAGCCGTGTGATTAGCTTGCTTATCTCGCCCAAGATGACTGTAGTGCCAGGTGAGCTACATCCCATCAAGATGACTGTAGTGCCAGGTGAGCTACATCCCATCAAGATGACTGTAGTGCCAGGTGAGCTACACCACATCAAGATGACTGTAGTGCCAGGTGAGCTACATCCCATCAAGATGACTGTAGTGCCAGGTGAGCTACATCCCATCAAGATGACTGTAGTGCCAGGTGAGCTACATCCCATCAAGATGACTGTAGTGCCAGGTGAGCTACATCCCATAAGAGCAATGGTGTCAGTTTCTGCAACATCCGTGGATGTCTCCACAGAGTTTGTTGTTGTTTAAAAAGTGTTAAAAACCCAACATTGTACTCTTTGTTGCCTGCAAGTGTTGCCAACGCTGCAGGAAACAACAATAGTTCTCGTTTGCGTTGGAGATTTTTTGTCACAACTATTACTAAAATAAGGAATTTCAAAGCAAACTAGGGTAAAATTTATGGTTTTATATTTACCTAGATTGATAATTTTTAATTTTGTCATTAACTAATGGTTTGTTATTGACTAATATTCTAAATGTAAAATAGAATAATATGGTGTTGTTACGATAAAAATCGTACCCGTGGACTGCTTGATTCGATTTTTCAATCAGCTGTGTAATTGTAAATATTATAACTTAACTTGACTTCCGTTTTTAGTTTTGACGCTTCACATCCGGATCACAAAACAATCGCTATTCAGCTGACCAAAGGAAGAAGTTATGCTTTTTCCTCTATAGACCTTGTATCTCGCCGGCTGAAGCTGCTGACTCCGCCTCAGCAGGCGCGGCGCTGACGCTGGGTCTGCACGTCGCTGATAGCAGCAGGTGTGGTGATAACAGCAGCCAGTTCCAGGAACTTCTTATCACACCAGGCGCGTTATGCTGATTAGGATAGTTTAATGCTTGCATCGTTCAAGCTTATGTGTAGATTACAAATTACCATGTAGCTTTTTCCCATATAGTTTGCCATGATCTGTTGTAAAATTATCTTATGATATTACATCAACCTTTTTGCCTTCATGGCGTTATATGTCTTTAATATTGTGAAATTGATCTTGTACCCTTTACTTCAAACCGGAGTTAAGTACAACTTTGTCTACCTTTACAATGAACAATGAACTTTACTAATAGCATACCATTTTCCCCTATAAAAATTTCATTCCCTAATGTTAATAATGAATACACTACAAATTCGCAATTGTTATCAATTTTGGCTACATAGAAACTAACCTTGAAACTCGGAATGTTAATTATTGCCAGCGTATTAACAATCAGCTGGATTTTTGCTTCCGCTCCGGATATCGAGAGAGCGTGTTACATTTTATTGCACAGTGTTGCCAAATTGACAATTTATTCTTAGTCTACGGTTTTAATTTGTCTCCATACGTAGACAAAGCAACTACCCCTACTCTCCCAAATTAATGAACCTTTGACTTTATATAGCAAGTGGGGGAAGTATTTTTCTCAACATTTGAAGATTTTGTTTAAAGAACACATGAAAAGATAAAGGGGTCATAACCAAATAATCTATAAAATACAATGCATTCTTGTGCAGTTGTTAACACAACTCCTCTCTTATTTCTAGCAAATATATTTTTTGCTTTGTCAATAAGAAAATCCCAAAAATATTCCCGGAATTTTACTTTTTAATTAAGCCAGGGGCCTACCAGTAAAACATAGTATAGCAAGAGAAGCATGTTAAAATTTTAAAATACGAGTGATTGAACCACTGAAATATCAAACAATTAATTATAATTGATGCTGCTGAGCATTTCCTGTTTCCCTCGAAATTCTTCGAGGGATCCCTCGTAAATGATTATTAGTGATAGATTTAGAGAATAGTACACGTTTAGACACGATATTTTTATTTTTGAAGACAACCTAATGATTAGGTAGGCTACAAGTAACATGCCAGTTTATTAGACTTACATGTTAATGCTGACGCAACGAATTTACTTGAATAAATCGTATTCAAAATACAACAATTCTTGAAAACTCTTCACTAAATATATAAGTGCTACTTTAGTTGTTACTTTTAATTTATTTTAATATCTTTGTATGGTTTTATTAGATTGGAAAATTGAAATTCAGTTACAAAAAATGGATACTTTTCAATTACTGTTCAACATACTCAACATAAACTATTTATTAGGTATAATTAAAGAATTAAAATTGTCAATAAAAAGATACAGATGTCCTTCTGAATCAAGGAATCTAAAATAAAATAAAGAGAAGGTAGTGGTCATGACACGCAACGCCCTCTATGCACCAGGTGTTCTTTTGCACCTATGACGTCTTCATTAGCATTAACAGTATTAGTAAATGGTGATGTCAATGATGTCATAGGTGCAAAAGAACACTTGGTGCATAGAGGGCGTTGCATGTCTTGCATGTCGTTGCAAGACCCCTACCTTGTCTTTATTTTATTTTAGATTCCTTGTTCTAAATCATCTTAGTTGAAAGCTAAAAAAATGATTAAGTTTTTCTTCACAATATTTATAATCTTAATACATTCACAATGAATTTGAATTCATTTTAGTTATAAGTAAACCAATTTTTTGCATTTTTCTTTAATATACTTCCTAAGTCAGGGGCCTACCAGTGAATCGTGAACCTTTGATGAATTTAAAAACTTCTTCATTTGAAACAAATTATAAAATTCACTATTCTTAAAGTGAATACAAGTTAAAGCAGGACTAAGCAGTGAAAAGTTAAACTGAGTTTTCCTGAGATCCACTAAAAAAACATGTGAGTGCAATTTGTCACTTTGTGAAATCTATTAATTTTCAAAGATTACAGTTTATGTATTTTAAATTAACTTATAAATGTAGATAATTCAAAACTGACACAAAGTTGTGTAATATAGAGGATGTTTAATTCATTATTTAATTAAGAGTAAATTTTTATCAGGTTGGTAGCGTGATTTTCCTCGTGCAGAGGGTGGCAACAGGTCAGTGTTGTGTCGGTCACCTGGCAAGATGGCGGCCGGAAACAAGATGGCAGCGGTGCTGACTCCACATCCGGTCAGGCTCAATGGGCCGATTGACTATTGTCTTTCACTAATTGTAATTATAAAAAAAACCAATGGCCCAATCAGCAGTTGATCATACACCCATTGTTATGGTGGAACTGAATGTAGGCTGGAAAACACAATTTTTACTACACAACAAAATTCAGTACAGTGTGTTGAAAACGACACCATGGCCCTCTACTAAGGACAACCTGGCGCTGTTTTAAATTCCAAAACATTTTGAAAAAGCCTATTTTCAATATAATTAATTATAGATTTTACGGGTTTGCTACCCAAATCAATATCTATCTATATATTTCTTTCTTATATTATTATCTTATACTCTAAAACAAGCCCTGTTTGTACGGGCAAAGTTTTTTTCGCTCCAAGGATTTTTAATTTTTTATTGAATATGGGGGTTTTGGCCACCAGAAATCGAGCACTTCAAAGTTTCCATGTTATCCTTATGGAGATTTTATTAATTGAACAAAAATCAGCTGATAACTGTAGAAATAAACCAATGTGTTACATCTTTAACCTATAGTTTCGGCTTGGCGAGTGAGCAAAGCGAACGATCTTGTCTTTAAAATGGAAGAGGGGGAGTGATTTGTTAATTGAACAAAAATCAGCTGATAACTGTAGATATAAACCATTGTGTTACATCTTTAACCTGTAGTTTAGGAAACTTATACCAAAGTGCAGCACCCTTCGGCCTGGCGAGTGAGCGAAGCGAACGAGCTCATCTTAAAACGGAATAGGGCGAGCTTTGTGTGAGAACGAAAGTAATAATTTTACCGAGCTTAAGCTCGCTCCCCCTGGTACTTTATATAATACGTGAAGGTGTTTTTTTGTAAACATAACTCCCTTAATTCTGGACCAATTTTAACGTTCGATGCGTCAAAAGAATGGTCTCAATTCGTAGTTTTGCAATAACTTTTTACATTTTTGTTAATTTAATTCTAAAGTCTACGGGAAGCCCTTGAAGTTAGTTTTTTGTTCATAAGATTAACATGGGGAACTATTTATATTAAATTGCAAAATAAAACAGCTTTTGATAGTAAAACATACAAACACATGTTTTAAAGATGAATGAAAGACATTGAACTACTGGTAAGCTGGTAGTGAAATATCAACACAAAATGTAGTACGAGGAGTGTCTATTGTGGTGTTTTAACTTTTTCTTAAAATGTAGCGGGTAGATTTTGCTTCAATGCCTTAACTTTTTATTTATGTATATTTGGGCCCAAAATAAGTGTAACTTAACTCTTAAAAAATTCATTATTCTACACGAAACCCTGTTTGAAAATTGAAATTTTTGACATGGTCTTATGGGTTTTGCGATTGATATTGAAACAATAAAGTTAACAAATTTAAAATGGAACACTAAATTTATGTGCACGGGTTTTCCTGTTGTGAACTATAAAAAATGATGGTTGGTTGTAGTTGTGAAAACCGGTTTACTATGATACTATAACAAATTTAATACTACACATTATAAACACCTGTATAAAAGAGACAGCATAAAAGTTTTTACTTCCAGTATAGATAACGAGCTTATTACAAAAATGGTTTGTATAAAGATGAATTTTAACCAAAATATAAATGCCACATTTAACTGAAATGTACCACGCCAACAAAATGTAGATTCTCTTAATTTTTTGTGATTTCTTTTATTAAATTTTGTAATGCCTTAGAAAGTTAAGTTAAAGAGTCATAAATAGTAACGTGGCAAAAACAGTTGCATTGAGTGCTGCATAACTCACATAGGACCGGGGTATTGTAATGAAACGTTGATTTTTATTCTGTTGTCACTTACTTTTTATGTGTGATGAACGATCTAGATCCAATATCTTTGAATGTATTCTAAATTTTATAGGAGTGTTTAGACAGAGGTCTTGAGACAAATCGGCATAAGAACAACGTAACTTTAGCTAATTTTGACCTAAAATAACAACTACCTAATTTCAATTCTATTTATCACATTGGGAAGTTGGAGAATTGGTGACGAAGATCGATTGATGAAACACTAATGTGGTGTAATCTGATTTTAACTATAGTCGTTTTTTTTTTTTTTTTTTTTTTTTTTTTTTTTAAGTAACTCGGTTCATTTTTGTTTGATCAACAGATACTCTAATAAATGCAGCGCATTGCGCTGCACTGACCCCCTAGTATAATTATATTAGCCTATGTCAAATATAGGCTATTATGTGATGTCTCACTGATATAAGTCTTTACAAATGAAGTCAGTCGTGAACTATAAACCCGATTGATTTTAACAGCCACCATATGTCTTAACTGAAAATAGGGAGCCAAACAAACAACACTGACCTAATTGAGGAAACAACGTCTTGAAAGTGTAATAAAGAAAAACTTTTCCGTGCTATCAACTAATTTCTAATTGGAAGTATTAAAGGTAATAATAAAAAATAATAAAGCATTTTCATTCTTTGGAATAATTATCGTCATCGTCGATTTAAATAACAAACTTGTGCCAGTGTTAACAGTTATTGTGATGAAATATAATATACACAGTCAGTTTTGTAATTATTAATCCTTCCCCGAAAGATTTGAAGGTCTGCATGGCTCAAATGAAGCTGGGCTGCAATGGCTTAGCGCCCTGGATTTAGCTCTATAAAGAGAGATCTAATTTTTATTTTAGTGTTTAGATTTTTACTTATACAAACTCAGGTGCTCTGCACCGCAGAATTTATTTTATTATTCTTAAACTATGGTGGCTGGCTAAATGAGCCATACGATATATACATTTGTATTGATAACAACTATACAGGGTGTTTCAGAACTCCCTGACAATATTTTAGGGCATTGTTTCTGGATTAGAAACATATCTAAATATCAAATTTAAATTGTCCGGAAGTCTTTAGTTACTCACACAGCCGCCATTTTGTTTTTTTCACATAATTTTTATTTCCGTAACGGATGGTTGTATTAAATTCATATTTGGCATGAATCTTTATTATACCAATGTATATATCCAGGAAAAAATTACTTTTATCCGCTGTATATTTTCAAAATGGCGGCCATTTTAAATTTTCAAACGCAAATATCTCAAAATCGGAAAACTTTATAAAAATTTTACAGAACACAAAAAAGTTGACAAATTAAATTATCTAGCCAATGGTACCAAGTTTGTAAGGATCTGACAACAAATAACGGAGTTATTGAGATTTTTCTTCATGAAAACATTGATTTTGCATTAAAATCAATGTAAATTAAGGTCATTTAACAGCAAAATCAATGTTTTCGTCGCGAAAAATCGCAATAACTCCATTATTTGTTGTTAGATCTTTACAAACTTGGCACCATTAATTAGATAATTTAATTTGTCAACTTTTTTGTGACTTGTAAAATGTTTATAAAATTTTCCGATTTTGAGATATTTGCGTTTGAAAATTTAAAATGGCCGCCATTTTGAAAATATACAGCAGAAAAAATTAATTTTTTTCCTGGAAATGTACATTGGTATAATGAAGATTCATTCCAAATATGAATTTAATACAACCATCCGTTACGGAAATAAAAATTATTATGTGAAAAAAACAAAATGGCGGCTGTGTGAGTAACTAAAGACATCCGGACAATTTAAATATGATATTTAGATATGTTTCTAACCCAGAAACAATGCCCTAAAATATTGCCAGGGAGTTCTGAAACACCCTGTATATGTTAATAACCGTATATTTACAACTCACTGTTCAGATTAATTTATCATCTTCGTCCTAGATTCTTCTTAATCATGTTATTGATATACAGTTGTTAAATTCTCCAAAATTCAATTAAAATCCTTTAGCCCTCGAAGACCCCTTCTGAAACGTATCAGTTTACCTTTGTGATGAAATTTTAGGTTGGAACTAACCTAACCTAAATTTTGTAAGTGCTTACTATTGAGTAAATTTGGACGTTATTTAATAACGTATAGAGTGGTCAAGCAATGTAAAAATATTGAAACGCTGAACGAAAAGATCGTCCGCTTAGAGCCCCGGACGATTCTCTTAAGAGCCTCGCGTGGGAAAATTTGCTTCGTTTCAGAAGCCAAGACCTACACCATTTACTCCTCGGTTTTCGTATTTTCCGGGTCACTACTCTTGCTAAACAAATAGCATACACAGACCACAACAGCACCTCCTCCATGAAGACGATCATAACAGGTACTTAAGTTTGCAAATCGGAAGGGAGGTTAGAGTTAAATATCGTAGCGTCTAAACGGCCGCACCTATTCAAACCGATTTGCACAAACTTGGATTTGCGCAGATATTGGAGCGTGTAAACGGGGCTCTAGGGGCGCCACTAACTGGCAACCAATTAGATTAACCAAAAGCTTTCAACAATCGATAGCTCAATTCAGTTCGATTGATTCCTCCATAGTTTTCTTCGAAGGAAATAACTATCGTTTTGATACAATATGTAGTCAATTTTGAAAGCACACAGCTGTTTCAACAATTTATATTTGCCATGAAAAAAGTCTGAGACCTGAACCAAGCGTTACTTTCCTCCCTATCTCCTGACCACTCTATACGTTATGAAATAAACGCCATATTTACTCAATGGTGTTACCGTTGAGAAATGTTCAACGAGTAAAGTTAAAATCAATAGAACACCTCGTGCCGAACGTTAAATCGGACCGCAACTTCCGCGTCTGGATTGTTCCAAATCGAGATAAGATGATTAATTGAATCGTTGGATTAATTGGTATGCAAGTCTATAAGCGAATGCCATAAAAATACCGGACTATGAATATGAGGAATAAATAATGGCAACTATCTGATAACGGCGGCCCGTGGATCGTAGTCGGCGTCATGCAGTCTGTGTTATCAATGTTATCAGTCTTATCAAGGTCAAGGCTGCACGCGCTAATGTTAACCCCTCCCAGGGATCTTCCTACCCCCCCCCCCACCAACTAAAGCCGCCATTTTGTAATTTTGAAATTTTCCATATAGTTTTAATAATGTGGGTGGTATAAGAAATTAGGTTGCCGAATTTTTAACGAGTGGTCGTTGTTCTTATTATTATATTTAACAAGTATTCATCTGAGTTCCTTATTATATAAGAAACTATTGCTATATTTTTTCTGAATATACTTTGTGGAAGCAGAAAACATCGTATCATTTTTGGACATATTGTACCCCTCTTCTCTGATTTATAGCGTTTAAAATTCAAAATTGAAATTACAGTCTCATATTCAGGCTAAGGCACCATATATGCGGATTTTTACATATTTTATAATTCCCTACTTTTCAATCAAATTACTGTAACGGGTAAGCCTTAAATACTGTTTGTTAACTCCCTCTTATAGAGAAGTTCCTGAAGATGCTTTCGAGAAAAGTTTCAAAATTAATTTTAAGTGCTTAAGTTTGAAAGTGTTGCAACATATCCGATCTCAGTAGGTTGTAAAGGTGAAGTTATGGATTTTGTAATGTTTTTTACTAACTGAATAATAAAAGTAGGCACTGAGGCATTAAAAATAATTTCCTCAATATTATTTGTTCGGGGTTTAACCAACTTCCTGTTATTTTAACACATATGCATATCATAGCAGTAATTTAAGATACCGACGCTCTAAATGGAAAATGAAACAAGATTTTTTTTTTTTTAAAGCATTTGTGCTTAGCTTCGGTTGATTTTAGGTATATAAGCAATGGTCGGAAAACATAATGTTATAATACCTTAAAAGAATAAAGTAGGAAAAATTCTGTGGTACAGAGCACCTGAGTCAGTGTGTGTAAAAACTAATCTCTTTTAATAACAATTGAACCTTTTTATAAAAAATACTCGAACTATTTACTATCTTATCATACTTTTCAGTATACTCAATTTTCATATAACTACCCAACCTTTATAAAAATACAAACAACGTACTATTTCAATGAAATTTAACAGAATATTATACATTTAAAATATTTTTGGCTGTTGTACAGAACAAACTTTCTTCTGCCAATACATCGTTCATAACTAGAAATAAGTTTGTACTACCTATTTATAATGTGTATTATTCTGTAAAACTTTATTAAAATAACTTTATTAACATAATATGTTGATTCCAAGAGAAGAGTCGGTTTTTTTAAACTTAAGTATCCTAAGGTTACTACTGGACTGATTTCGTAATTCATCTCGCATTGACCTTATCTTCGCTGTAACTGCTAATCTAACCTAACCTAATTTAAATTTTATAATTTCAAAACGTAATCATGGATAAAAGTAACCGAAAAAATGCCTTCTAGAGAGCCTTACATCATCGCCTTAGCCGACTAATGGCCTAGTCTAAATGAGCATGAAGCAACAGAAAGTGAAAATAGAACAATTAAGTTCAATCTCAAAGAGAGCAGGTCCATTCGTAAAATTTAGAGATAGTCAAAATAATATTATAATTTAGTATAATAATGAACTACAATACCCTGGTCCGCAAAAAATACACTTTCCATGTTAGTAATGAATTATACTGTTAATTTAGCCTGTTGTATCGAAATTAAGGTTTCAGTGCAGGATGGCAAAAAAATGTAACAAAGACAGTTTTCACCTTTATTGTAATAAATTAGTTTGCCAAAAAATTATGACCTTAATCTAGACAAAAAGCATATTTTAAATCAGATTCTGTAAAAAAAATCGCTATCTTTCACCATTTCACGGCGACACCAGACATGTATCATGCTAATAGTTTTCTCGGATTACTCAATTTTCTTACTTAAAACTATGGCCCAGTAACTAGTAAGAGTATTTCATCTAAAAGTTTTAGTTTTTATTGATAATCATAGGTAGCTAAGAAAGAATTTTTTCTTTAAATTCATACATTCCGATTTTGCATCACACCAAAATATTATTTATGCCAAAAAATGCTTAAAATAAGAACGACGATGACAAGTTTGATACTATCAATAGTCATTGAATCAACATTTTTTTCAATTTTAAACACAAGAAAATCTAGTTTTCCGTTTTCTGACAATGGGGGTGCATTTTTATCATGAAACAATTCATCGGCTAGACTTAATTTCCAGACCGCGGTTGGAGCCAAGCAGTCTTGTATGAAGTGCTTACGTGCCGGTCTGCATCCACTATCAGTGCACCGATAATAGCCGATGATACAAATAACGATAACTACCATTAGCGAAATGCGCTTATCAAAATTATTATGGATTCGCAAGTGTCTGGGAGAATGATAAATCACTGCAATTTGTTACATATTAGAAATGAGATGTTTTCTGAGAACGATAGTAAACATTTTTATCTTTTTCTATATTTACTACGAAATGCATCTAATGGTGTTGTGTTTCTTTGTAGACCTTATAGTAAATAAGAGTTTGTTTTCACCGTAGAGTTTAGTTTTAAACGTGTAGGCCAGATGGTTATAGAAAATAGGTGATTTTTCGAAATAAAACTGGCATTATTATGAGTGGAAATTTGGCAACAGAGAGCTTATCTTAAAGTGAGATTGACAGATAGTTGACCTTCAGTATGCAATTGGTAAAAGGAATTACTACTAGCGAATTCCCCTATAGCGAATAGGTTTACGTATTACGGTAGTAGCCATGGTGAGACCTAAGCCCGGGACCATGTTACTTTTTCATTTAGAAGGGATTTAGGGCTTCAAAGAGGTTATAGCATTTTTGGACGTAAATTTTCAAAATTCAACAATTTTTAACTAAAAATTTTAAAATAGCTTAAAAACAAAACAATTTAGTATTTTAAATTTTCAACTTGGTTTTAAACAGGTTACGGAGAAAAGCCAAAAATAGGTTTCCCATGTTAATCTTATGGGAAATCAACAAAACCCTGTATGTCGCTTATTTATTGACATAACTTGTAAAGTTGTATATGTACATTAACTAAGTAAGCTTTAACTGGTTTGCTTAAAACACTCATATGGCGGTAAACCTACATTCTCACCCCCATAGTGTTTATGGGAAAAATTAAAAAGTGACAAATATCGAGACAATTTGATATTTACCTTTCCTAACCATTACATTTTCTAACGACTAACATTTTCAACAACATCCCGTAGCAGAAACCTACATCCTCATTTCTATCGTGTTTATGAAGAAAATACAAAATCTCGAATTCTCTTGGAAACTCTTTGAGTACGCAGGTCTGCTATGATGGGGGTATATATAAAGACTATCATTACGTAAATATATTGGGAAGTGAGAGTGAGGATTTCGAGTTGTCTGAATATGTTTGCCGTGATCTAAGTAGTGGGCTAGACCAACAATCCTTACAGCTTTCTTTTTGAGGGGAAGATTTTTTGCAACAAGACTTCACCAGCTCCTCCCCAAGCAATGATTTCAAACTTGAAATGGGAGGCAAATAGGGCATGATAAGCAATGCTTGCTGCATGTTGATTATTTATTTCCTTGGTCCTTCCGACAACAAACAATGCCGAAGACTCTTGCAGGCTTTCTAGGCGTGGATTCAAATTTAAGTTTTCGTCTAAAATTATTCCCAAAAAGTTTTTTGTGCTTGAAGATGTGATGTTGTTTTGAATTTCAGGTTTTAATTTGCTGAAGCTTTTAAAATTGAACGGTTCTAAAATCAGAAACCAGATTGATTCAATGAACCCTTATACATTTTAACACATTATTACCATCTGTATATGCTCACTTACTAAGGTACTTGGCGGTTCAATACATTTCGTAGTGAATACCACGAGAAAGTTATGAAGGTCTGACCACACACACACACACACACACACACACTCAATGAGATTTGTTTTTTGGGATACGCCAACAATTATCGTAAATATAATCCCAGAACTTTTCAGCTCTTGGAACATCAATAAGCTCCAAGAGGAGAGAAATAACTGCCCTGGGAGGTTTCGCAAAGGTTTTAAACACGCTGAATATATTCAAGATTAAGTTTTTTTTTAGGATATGGTATTTTATCTATAACATCGTGTAAATAACAAAATATTTTTATACACTAAAAAATGGGTTTTAGTTGGCAAAACAGGAAAACAGAACTTAAAGTTATTCAATATGTTTATGCTTATTTGGATCCATATCAACCGAATTGTTGGTCGAATTTCGATGAGGCGACCATCTTTAGTTTGTATAAAAACTGCACGCACTACGTACGAGGGGTGGGTAAAAATAGTTTCAACAACATGTATTCTTACTCTTGTTAACATTGTTGAAATTAATTTTTTAGTATACCTAAATTTTACTTTGTAACACATACAGCAACAGTTTTGTTCGATAACTTTGAAGCAAATTATTGAATATTACAAAAAAGTTTAAAACACATTGGGGAAACTTTTTAGATTCGATAAAAAAAATCAATTACATTTGTACAAAATGAAGCATACTGAAAAATTACTAGCTAAAGAATCCATACCTATAACACCTCAATCTGTAAAATAATACAAAAAATAAAAATCAATAAAATAAAAAAACATTTACACTAGAGCAGAGAGAAAATATTCGTATGTCAAATTTATCCCTAAGACCTTCGAATATACGGGTTTTAGATTTTTGTCCTGCTAAAATGTAAGTGCAAGTTCACCGAATTTTTTTCTAAGTCTAAGGTTATAGAAGTGTTTATACTGAATTTCTATTTACCTAACTGAATGTTTTTCGTTTGAGTTTGAATTGCGTGGTTGTGAAAGGGTGGTAAGAACTCGAACGAAGCTTCGTAATATCAGGAATAAAGGAATATACAATTTTTAAAACTATTTATAAGGAATGAGGATTTGGCATTATTACAACATCATTAATTATCAACAAATTCTAAGAAATTTTAAGAGTTAATTAGAATTTCGTCAGTGATCTGTGAACTGTCCATGAGTTTTGGACGTTGAAAGGTTATCTCTTGTTTTTTATGTAGATTTCACCACTTTAGTAGAAAAATCGATTTATTGAAATCACTTAGGTCAACATTTTTTCAAGAATACAGGGGTGGTTTTTAACTTTTTTGTTCCGAGTTTTATCATATTTATAAAAACCTCGTATCCTGTTATAAATATTTAATAAATAACCAAATTTATGTAGGATGGTTAAAAGTTTACTATGAGGATTACAAGTTATACTGCTATTGCACCACCACAGCAAATAAATTTAATATACAATTTTCTTAGTGTGAACAAGATAACATTAACAAAACTTGATAAGGTTATTTCAGGAGTAATAATGACACGAATTTAAACATGTAACTGCTGTTTTATTTTTATTATTTTATTTATGTTTACCTTCTATCACCCCTTGTTTCAACTTGGAAGTGTGTTTTAGAAAAATATATAAATTTCCAATTGAAATAATACGGCAAATACGTCCTTTATTTACCTACATAAAAAAATAGTGTAGTGTATATAAACAGCGACAGTATAAATATTTGTTATGATTAACCCATTCTTGAGTAAATTGTGACATATCTCGTTAAACATCTTCTTGTTTATATATATAAAACAAAGTCGTGTTAGTTACACTACTTATATCTCGAAAACGGCTAAACTGATTTGGCTGAAATTTGATGAGATGGAAACTTAGAACCAGAAAGAACACATAGGATACATTTTATCCATTTACCTCCATAGGGCTTCGTACCACACGTCTTCAAAGTTACAAGAAATTTTGCTAATGTTTGCCCCTTATACTAGCCATACTTTAGTCCATATTTTTTTCAACGATTGGAGATGTGAATACACCACAATAACATAAACTTTCACAACTATAACAATAGAGATCAACCATTTTTACTCAAATTACAGAATTGCCTACAAATGGAATCAGTTTTGCCAGCTTAGAACTCAAAATAACATTGTCTGTTAAAAACTTCCCTTGAAAAACTTTAACGTCTTACAAACTCACAAGAATTACTTAGAATCCTAGTAAATTAACGCCTATATTATATTATAAAATACCTTTTACGCATAGTGTAAACTGAATATTCAATTTTCTTGGTGGGGGTTTTTTCAGGTCGAACGGCACAGCGGCGGACTCGGCGTTTCTAGGAACGCTGCGTGGACGGTATCCAAGGTCAACAATGTCACCTCTCGCTACCTGCGTCGCTGCTGGGGCAACTTGATCACTAACTGTAAATTAAATAATGGTAAAATGTGCGTACATTGGTCTGATTAGGCATTGGAATTGCATTCAAACAATGATATTGTAAATGGTGTAAAATTGCATCTTGTTTCAACAGCAAGTTCTGAGTTTGTCATGTTTTGTTTTTGCGTGTTTGTGATGTATCTCCATAGATACTTTTATTTTTACTTTACTCAATCACAAAAATAGCAAATTTCCTTGATAACTTAATACAATATAACAATCACAGTTTGCAGAGAGCAAATTGTTTCAGAATTATGGGAATAAAGAACTAACTTTCCCTATTCAAATTTTTAATGTATACCGACCTACCATTGCATTGGTCCTGCGTAATCAGATATTTCCCAGTGGAATTTCGTTAGCATTTTTAACCTTCACTGCCCAAAATGGGCCAAAACTACTGTGTGATGATCCAAAGTCAGATAGATATCCTAACGGCATTTAGTCCTTTGGGCAAGATAGAACTTGCAGATAATGTTTAAGAATGTAAATTCGTAGCCCAGGATCGAACCGAAGACATCGCTGGTCTGTGAAGTCAAATCTATACCACTCGCACTAGGATACCGTAGGCCTATACGTTTTCTTAGATTCGCTACAAAAATGTTTATGCTAATTTAGAAAAAGCAACAAGGTACATCAAGCTTTATATATAAAAAAAACCATAGATTTTGACAGTTCTGTAAAACTATCCAACCAGAGCATACGATATTATTAAACAATAAAAACGCAAAAGTACAACTTAAAAATAAAACTAAATCCTTAAAATTATCACTTTAAACACAAGTTGCACCGACAAATTAAACGCATCTGTGATTTCAATTCACAATCAACAGGGGGTGGCATTAAATCGAATCTCTACCCCCTCCTTGACAATTAATTCCACACATTGGCTTTAGTTTAGCGTTTAGTTCTGCCGGGAGTCACGGGGGGGGAGGTTGGTGTGTTAGGGGTGGATTTGGGGGGGGGAGCACGTATGCAACAATCAGTGGCATTGTCTGTCTGTCTGTATGTCTGACTTGTCGCAATTATCTCAAAATCACAGCTTCGTTAGTACAAATGACTGAGACTCCTTCGTTCCATTTACAGGCTTAAAAATTTACCGCAGGAAGGAGATTTTATAACGTATAATGTTCTGGTGAGGTTTTGGAAGGATAGAAGTGCATTATAAAATTCAGATTCACAGAGATAATAGCTTATAAATGTACATTATTAATTGTACTCTCTCTCTCTCTCTCTCTCTCTCTCTCTCTCCCTTCTATCTGAGTTTTTTTCTGCTGAATGCTTCTAAAAAATTAATAGTGTAATAATACAACTGTTTTCGGAAATGTAACTATCACACAAGCTTTGAATAAAATTGGTTACCTTCGTACTAATTGTTTTCACAAATTTTGTTAGGCTAGTTTTTCTTTCTCGCTCCATTTAAAAGTTTTAAATTTTTAATATTATTCCTTCATAAAATATCGATTATCACGTAATAAGATTTACTTCTCCATGCATTATCAATAATGTGGGCCATTGTAAATTTGGTGGAAAAACTAAATAATTTTGACAAAACTAGTAATTTAATGGGAAAATATTTAAAAAGAGATTAGTTTAAAACGTTTTGGAGCTGGAGCACGTTTGTTTGCCCAAAAATGTTCCAAGAGCTAATGGATTTGAAAATCTGTTCCATAGTATTTTATGTCAAAAATCTAAATTACAACTGATAATATCTAAGTACCAGGTTAACCGAGCCTTGTTCGTTGGTTTTAATTCAGTTTTAATATTTCCACCAACAACCAATTATACCTCTTCACAGTTAACAGCTGTTTTAAAAAGTCTGCTTAACATTAATGTTTCTTTATTTTTGTTTAAATTTCGTTGTTATTTCGTTACCAAAATAGCAACCCGTAAGGCCAATGTTAAAAATAACGATTTTTAAACTTAAATTTAGACCAAATTTGATTTTTCCTGGGATTGAGTCAGTTTCTAAACTTATTTTTTGGCCAAAACACTCTTAAATGCAAAGTTTAAGCAAAATCTAACAGCTAGATTTTGAGATCGTGGAACACACATCCCTTCAGACATTCCTCGTATTATAGTATAGGATTTATTTTTGTTTAAATTTCGTTGTTATTTCGTTACCAAAATAGCAACCCGTAAGGCCAATGTTAAAAATAACGATTTTTAAACTTAAATTTAGACCAAATTTTATTTTTCCTGGGATTGAGTCAGTTTCTAAACTTATTTTTTGGCCAAAACACTCTTAAATGCAAAGTTTAAGCAAAATCTAACAGCTAGATTTTGAGATCGTGGAACACACATCCCTTCAGACATTCCTCGTATTATAGTATAGGATAAACCGTTAGAATTATGAATACAAATTAAATCGTAAAGTTGTTTTAAAATATACTGCAGAACAAAAAAAATGGGGGTTTGTATTTAAAATTTAATAACCTCCGTCCTCAGATTACTTCTGGTTCACCCTTTTCATTGAAATTAGTGTCAATCGATGGAGTGTAACCGGTTAACATTTAACGGCACAATTTGTTTTGGTTAAAAATTAATTCTGTTAATTTTAAAAGGGGTGTACGGGTGGTCTGGGACATCCGGTATTTTGAGCTCTTCTAACTCATTTGAACCCTCCTTTAGTAATTGGCTATGTTATTTTCCGCATTATCTGACAAAAAATACTACTACTATGGACCCCCCCAGAGTGCGTTTTCTGACCTTTGCCCTTGGGGTTCGCCACCCGGCCTACCCCGCCTGGTCCTAGCATTCCCCCTCCCCTCCCCCTACCCTCATGCTACCCCGCCCGACCCTCCCGCCCTCGCCACCCGCGGGGCGCACTTTTGGACTTTGACCTCTGGGATTCTCCACCCGCCCGGTCCTAGTATTACCCCTCCCCTCCCCCTGCCATCATGCTACCCCGCCCGACACTCACACCCCCCACCCTCGCCCCCGCGACTGACTCTGAATAAAATTTATTTCTCTGACTGGGTTTCGAACCCGGGTCTCCTAGTTGGTAGGCAAGCGTCTTAACCACTGGTCCACGCCAGCATCTGTGTAGGAACGGATTTTAAAGTCTAATATGTCAAAGTAACTTTGAAAAGGGTTCTTGCTTTTCATGTATAAACCTAATATGATGCTAGTTTGTTAATTCTATGCTTTAGCGTAGTACTGTTTTTGTAGTTTATTAGAGAGTTAGTTTGCTCGATCGCTCCTAGGGTGCAGGGAGGGCGTCTTCTTGCGTTTCATCATGCTTTCATGTTAGTTCGTCCATTCTCTCCTACAAGCGCTGTCGGCGCATAACGTCATCATTTTTAGTTCGATCGTTTTCTCCTAGAGTGCAGGCCGTTCGTTTACGTCACTTTTTGCGCTAGTTCCTCCTTTCTCTCCCAGGAGCGCTCAAGTCGCTTGTGACGTCATGATTCAGGAGTGCCAACATGTAAATAATTTTAGAAAATGGTTTTGGAAAATATATTTTAAAATAATATTAGGAAATAATGTTGTAAAATATTTTTAGAAAATAATTTTGGAATTAAGTTTTAGATTGAAATATAAATTATTTTGTAGTTGTGCTTTATTAACCTTGTGAGACACAACTGTACTTTCATGAATAGACAAGCTTACTCTTTTCAACACGACCACCCAACCATATTTAGCAAATAAAATTTACTGTGTAATACTCTCTTTTGCACATATCTCCATGATTAGACAAGCTAATGTATACTTATTTGTAAAACACTTGTGAAATAATAAGACATTGAATGTATAACACAAACACTTTATTTACACACAGTTAAAACTATTTACAAATTATTTAGATCTATTTACAAAATTAAATAAATTCTATTCCAGTGCCGTCACCTCGGTACAGTAGAGACAGCTCTGTAGTGTAGCTCTTCAAGATGTCATCTGTGAGGACGGCGAGGAATCGCCGTGGAAGGTATACGTTCAAGAGAGTGTCATCCCCAGGTGATTGGAGTATGGCGCACACAGCTTCGCCGTAACGTGTTTGAGTCTTTGAAAAACGCTGAATCTTGTACGGGACATTCTGACGAAGATCTTGAAGCCGGGTAAATAGTGGAGCGTTACAATTGTTGAGACGTCCTTTCAGCTCTGCCATGATGTTGACGGTATCACTTTCACTGGTCGAATGGTAATATGGTGTTACTCCGCCGCCTTTTTACTGGTTATGATATTGAACAAGTTTCAACACGTTGTTCAGGGCACACATCATTTTAGACTTTCCATGAAACAAACAGAACACTGGTGAAGTTTCGAGGGTTTTCAAGGAAGGATAATTTTCCAAGTCCAACACCAGACTGTCAGTAAAACTTTCTCTAAGGTATTTAATATAAAGTTATAATATTTAATATTTAATAATCCACTTTTTCCAAACCTTTCATGTACACTATGGAATTTCTAAAGAGAGGCTTCAAATGTCGGTTGAGAGCTTGAATGGTGATATCTCCGTCTTGCCAACCGATGCCGTGATAATTTTTGGTAATCCACGCACACTGTTTCTTGATTTTCGAATCCAGAGTAGCGTAAGGGTGGGGCGATCTTACAGTCCAGTGTTGTATAACTGTACCGTCGACCGAAGCGATAGCAAACTCTTTAATTATAAAATTATTACTAGAGTCTTTGAAACCTTGAAAGTCGACAAACAACTCCATGACCGACCCACAGCAATGGTGTACATCGAATGAAAGTTTGGTTCCTTCACCCTCGGAAACTCCCCACTCTGGAAACCCCCTCACCCTGGAAATCCCCACCACTCTTAACCAATTGGCGATTACAACATGTTACAAGTACATTTAGTACACATCAGGTATACAAATATCATACATGTGCTGAACACTATTAAAATAAACAATTTCTCTACTATGGAATCTATCGAACAAAATATTATTTTTCTCGAAACAAAAGTTCTTTGTATATTTAACACTGTCTAGTTGTAATCTACCGTGACGTTGCGGTACCTATCCACCTCTATGACGTTGCAAAATTCACCGAGTACGATACAGTTGACTGCTTCCGTGAGGGAGGTGGCAAACTTGATTTCTACACGTAGACTGCCTCTCTGGACCAAATTTCAGTGTGATCCTGTCGCTAAATCGGGTGTCAAATCAAAAACATATAGACAGTAGCCGTTAGGGTACATGTCTCTAGAAATCCCGTTTCCTTGGTTTCGGTTGTGGATCCCGCTACCTGAAAACAACGTGTTGTAGCAACATGTGTACAACTGCTGATTCGTGTAGTCGGGTTGTAACGCCTTGGCCGGTACTTGCTGTCCGTTAACATACAAAGCCAGAAAGTTTATGTTGTAATGGCTAAAGTTGAACGGATTGCGTTCAAAGCTTCCATTGTACGCGCTATTTCCGACCAACCCCACAACCACACGTTTCGGCAACTGGCCCAAGTAGACATTGTCGATGGTTTTTCCCAGGACGTCACTGGGAATGGTGAACGCCTTCACTTCTACCCGTGTGATTGGATACTTTGCCGTACATGATTCCAGCATTTTTGAGTGTTCGATCAAGATCGTCGGGTTAATCTTTACTCTTCGCACCATCAGACTGGCTTCCATGATGTTGATCTTGAACTGTGACTTTGACATGAGACTGAAACTGTCACGGGACCTTACAAATTTAATTTTTAGTTCCACACCGTTCACTAGATACTTTCTTTGGTGGAAAACGTCTTCGTGTATGTAACCCATCATGTCAACGGGGCGGCTGTTGGCAAAGTATCTACGCCTTTCCTTCAACCCTTGGTTTTCATCTTCTGTTTTATCCATTTGACCGGCGGTATCGTCTTCCCAGAGTGCCATGTTAAGGTGTGTACTTTTCGCACCATCGTCGTAGTTTAAAAGTGTTTCGATGAAGGCGCGGTACGCATACGTGTTTCCATTTGCCGATACAAGTTTCTGGTTAAAGTACACTTCCACCTGACTAAACATGGAATGCAGGAAATAGTTTACGGGGCCGACTTTATCGCAGTTAGCGTCAAGCAGCTCATTGTCATCTTGCAATATTCTCGCTTATACGCAAAGTAATGTTTGCGACAAGTCCAAATACTCGTCACCGTGACCGGGTACGACGAATTCGATGGGTGATTCGTCAGTGAGAGATGATAAAGGCTTGTATTGGACCCACTCACCCCGGTCGATGCTCGTTTGTGTAGGCGGTAGAGAAAACAAGTCCAATTCAGTTTTGGAACATTCAGATGACATATTGTGCACGTAGGCCATTATGAAAAAATATCAGCCGGGTGTTTCAGAGTTTTCTTTTTTGTTGCTTTCTTAACATCCGTCTTCTTTTTCTTTGTTGGTTTTTTCTTCTTGTTCGTTTTGTTTTCCTTCTTGCACGTCGGGTTTTTCTTCTTGGACGTTGGATTTTCCTTCCTGATGATGTTCACTGTACGAGGTTTCGGCACAGACTGAGCGATCGCAATTGAACTACCGGTAGATATAGGCATTGGAGCGCGGTCGCCGAAACCGAAAACCCCGCCGACACTGGACATGTTCACTCTGCGATGGCTCGGAACAGACTGACCCGTTCACCGCGTTAAATCTAAGATGCTGGAAGCCAGAAAACCACAGGATAAAAGTATTCAAATCGTTATTTTCGAGGGACATAAACATAGTTTATTTCATCAGAAGGAAATATTTTCGTTCTGAAACGATATTCGTCAGGGGTTTCCTGCTTTAAATCTATCAGTAGATACCCGTGAGATTCCGAGGTGGCATCAGCGAATGCTTCCTGAAGAAATCGAGTGTTCTCAGGGCATATTTGTTGTGCTAGATGGCGAATCTGCATCTTGTCACGTGGGTTCTTAAAACATACGATGTACTGCGCATTCAATGATATGTCTCGTTGCCCTCTTCCTTGGTGGAAAATGTTATGTAGAACACGCTGATATTGCAATGATGGCACCCTCTTGTAAACAAATCTACCACTTTTTGGTCCGTATGATTCATCATGTCGTCGATGACAACTAGTTTAGGGTTACCGCAGTCTTCCAAATCTTCTATGTCTGGTAATCCTCGTTTGAACTGTACAGGTATTTTGATGTTTGAAGGTTCGCAAGCTCCATAATACCAAGAAATGGAGGAAAATATCGTATCACTCATCTCGTTCATATTCTCTATGAATTTCTTTACAAAATGTGTTTTACCAGCCATACTAGGACCACTTATGATGGCTGAAAAAGGATGTTTCCACCTCGGATCCATGATTGCGACTGAGGTTGATTATTGATTTTCAATATATATATATATATATATATGAGTTTTAACTCCTTTTGCTTTACATCCCACCATTATTTGTACTTTATATAGTATACATACTTCAGTCATGTAAATCATGTTGGATCAGGCAAACTTCCATTAAAATTTTTATCGTTTCTTCTTTCGCGCGGTCTTAAGGACCAATACTCTCAGTCACACTTTTTTCTAGCGACTTCTGATAAATACCCTGACCTTCTGGGGTACCAGTTCAGTTGAGTGGAATGTCCCGAGCGGTAAACATCAATTTAGAGCTCCTGCGAGTTATAATCAAGTAGAAACCTACACTTCGCCTAACCCTGTTACGTATAGCTGATGAAAGTTTAGTGACCGCCTTATGTGAGTGTTTTCTAAATATATTGAACGGCAATACCCCTATTTCTCTTGAAGTGAGGCGGAAACTCGAAAGGTACAAACATACTATAAGGTCCATAGCATATTCGAAAGGATCGTGGAAGTCCAAAAGAGCTCTTCTAGTTAAGCACTGTAACACACTAGTTCCTTTGGTTATCGACACGGCACTCAACTATTTCAACGATGAATCATGCAAAGAAGATGGTACTGATTTCACCCGAAGCCCTTCAACGTATGAATGAACAGCGGCAGAAAAATGAATCTTTAAGCATCTTGGAAAATGACATGAACAAGTTGCTGCATGCCACCGATCTCGACGATAGAACGAAATGGACGCAGTACCAACAAATGTTGCAACGAAGACAGCATTTTCATGACGAACTGCGTAAACCTGTGGAGATACCTATTTCATCTAGTGGTAACCACACATTGACCATCCATTTTAGAGACGAAATCTTACGAACTATTCCGAAAGCATTCAAGACAAAAGGAGAACTGTTGTTTGATAGACTTTGTGAAAATGACCTAATTACGTGGGACCGTTATGGCACTGTGAGTATAAATGGAGCACCTATCCCCAGCTCAAACATTGTAGATTTGGTGTGTGACGTTGTAAGATGCAAGAAGACGTCGGCTGGCCCTGTTGGATGGGTGCAGTTTGGGAACGCTTTACGTGAAATTAACGTACCCCAAGAGTTTATTGGTAACCCTCAACGCAGACAGCAACCGCAACCAGTAGCGACTTTGTCGCCTAGGCCCGCCTTTCCTTCGCTTACAGCGCGTCGAAAGAAAACGATTACGCCAAAGATTGTAGAGAAGCAAAGGAGGTTGGTGACACGGAACTGGGCAAAGTTAAACCTGCAACAACCATGAAATTGGAAAAGTTATACTACGAGCCAACTAGCTCTACCTGTTTTACCGGAAGTGAACCACTAATAAGAAAGACCAAGAATACAATAGATCCTAAAATGACCATGGAATGGTTAATGTCCCAAGACCCTTACACCTTGCATAAACAAAAACGAAAAAACTTTGCTAGAAACCGATACATTGTAAATAATATTGATGACTTGTGGCAGGCCGACTTGGCCGTATTTAGAAACATAGCGAAATACAATGACGGTGTCGGCTATTTACTTGTGGTGATTGACGTGTTTTCAAAGTATGCCTGGTTGAGACCGTTGAAGAAAAAGACAGCCAAAGAAGTTAATGAAGCTTTTGAGTCGATTTTCAAAGTTGAAGGAAGAAAACCAAAAAGTATCCAGTGTGACAAGGGGCGAGAGTTTGTCTCGATTGCATCCAAAAGGTTCTTCACAAAACATGGAATCACTTTTTACACAACTCGTAATCCTGATACGAAAGCCGCTGTAGTAGAACGGTTTATAAAAACCATAAAGACAAGATTGTGGCGCTACTTTACCCATAAAAACACTTTTCGTTTTGTAGATGTTGTTCAGGATTTGGTTAGAGCTTACAACAATACCGTGCATTCGGCAATCAAAATGGCGCCAGCAAGTGTTAATGACAAAAACGTCCTCCAAGTGTGGCGAACGTTGTATTCACAGCAAGAAACTTACAAAACCCCAAAACTTAAAGTGGGTGATACTGTAAGGATATCAAAGGAAAAGAAACATTTCGCAAAGGGATACGAGAGCAACTGGACAAAGGAAATTTTCAAAGTCGTCCGTGTCATTAGACACCCAATTCCTGTATACGAGCTGCAAGATTTGGCTGGTGAAACAATAGACGGCATATTTTATGGTGAAGAACTTCAAAAAATAATTGTCCCAAAAGACAAATTTTATAAAATTGAGAAGATACTGGAGATGAAAGGCTCTGGTAAGACTCGAAAGTTGTTAGTAAAATGGGAGGGGTACCCGACCAAGTTCAATTCTTGGATCTCGGCTTCCAGCATCTTAGATTTAACGCGGTGAACGGGTCAGTCTGTTCCGAGCCATCGCAGAGTGAACATGTCCAGTGTCGGCGGGGTTTTCGGTTTCGGCGACCGCGCTCCAATGCCTATATCTACCGGTAGTTCAATTGCGATCGCTCAGTCTGTGCCGAAACCTCGTACAGTGAACATCATCAGGAAGGAAAATCCAACGTCCAAGAAGAAAAACCCGACGTGCAAGAAGGAAAACAAAACGAACAAGAAGAAAAAACCAACAAAGAAAAAGAAGACGGATGTTAAGAAAGCAACAAAAAAGAAGACTCTGAAACACCCGGCTGATATTTTTTCATAATGGCCTACGTGCACAATATGTCATCTGAATGTTCCAAAACTGAATTGGACTTGTTTTCTCTACCGCCTACACAAACGAGCATCGACCGGGGTGAGTGGGTCCAATACAAGCCTTTATCATCTCTCACTGACGAATCACCCATCGAATTCGTCGTACCCGGTCACGGTGACGAGTATTTGGACTTGTCGCAAACATTACTTTGCGTAAAAGCGAGAATATTGCAAGATGACAATGAGCTGCTTGACGCTAACTGCGATAAAGTCGGCCCCGTAAACTATTTCCTGCATTCCATGTTTAGTCAGGTGGAAGTGTACTTTAACCAGAAACTTGTATCGGCAAATGGAAACACGTATGCGTACCGCGCCTTCATCGAAACACTTTTAAACTACGACGATGGTGCGAAAAGTACACACCTTAACATGGCACTCTGGGAAGACGATACCGCCGGTCAAATGGATAAAACAGAAGATGAAAACCAAGGGTTGAAGGAAAGGCGTAGATACTTTGCCAACAGCCGCCCCGTTGACATGATGGGTTACATACACGAAGACGTTTTCCACCAAAGAAAGTATCTAGTGAACGGTGTGGAACTAAAAATTAAATTTGTAAGGTCCCGTGACAGTTTCAGTCTCATGTCAAAGTCACAGTTCAAGATCAACATCATGGAAGCCAGTCTGATGGTGCGAAGAGTAAAGATTAACCCGACGATCTTGATCGAACACTCAAAAATGTTGGAATCATGTACGGCAAAGTATCCAATCACACGGGTAGAAGTGAAGGCGTTCACCATTCCCAGTGACGTCCTGGGAAAAACCATCGACAATGTCTACTTGGGCCAGTTGCCGAAACGTGTGGTTGTGGGGTTGGTCGGAAATAGCGCGTACAATGGAAGCTTTGAACGCAATCCGTTCAACTTTAGCCATTACAACATAAACTTTCTGGCTTTGTATGTTAACGGACAGCAAGTACCGGCCAAGGCGTTACAACCCGACTACACGAATCAGCAGTTGTACACATGTTGCTACAACACGTTGTTTTCAGGTAGCGGGATCCACAACCGAAACCAAGGAAACGGGATTTCTAGAGACATGTACCCTAACGGCTACTGTCTATATGTTTTTGATTTGACACCCGATTTAGCGACAGGATCACACTGGAATTTTGTCCAGAGAGGCAGTCTACGTGTAGAAATCAAGTTTGCCACCTCCCTCACGGAAGCAGTCAACTGTATCGTACTCGGTGAATTTTGCAACGTCATAGAGGTGGATAGGTACCGCAACGTCACGGTAGATTACAACTAGACAGTGTTAAATATACAAAGAACTTTTGTTTCGAGAAAAATGATATTTTGTTCGATAGATTCCATAGTAGAGAAATTGTTTATTTTAATAGTGTTCAGCACATGTATGATATTTGTATACCTGATGTGTACTAAATGTACTTGTAACATGTTGTAATCGCCAATTGGTTAAGAGTGGTGGGGATTTCCAGGGTGAGGGGGTTTCCAGAGTGGGGAGTTTCCGAGGGTGAAGGAACCAAACTTTCATTCGATGTACACCATTGCTGTGGGTCGGTCATGGAGTTGTTTGTCGACTTTCAAGGTTTCAAAGACTCTAGTAATAATTTTATAATTAAAGAGTTTGCTATCGCTTCGGTCGACGGTACAGTTATACAACACTGGACTGTAAGATCGCCCCACCCTTACGCTACTCTGGATTCGAAAATCAAGAAACAGTGTGCGTGGATTACCAAAAATTATCACGGCATCGGTTGGCAAGACGGAGATATCACCATTCAAGCTCTCAACCGACATTTGAAGCCTCTCTTTAGAAATTCCATAGTGTACATGAAAGGTTTGGAAAAAGTGAAATACCTTAGAGAAAGTTTTACTGACAGTCTGGTGTTGGACTTGGAAAATTATCCTTCCTTGAAAACCCTCGAAACTTCACCAGTGTTCTGTTTGTTTCATGGAAAGTCTAAAATGATGTGTGCCCTGAACAACGTGTTGAAACTTGTTCAATATCATAACCAGTAAAAAGGCGGCGGAGTAACACCATATTACCATTCGACCAGTGAAAGTGATACCGTCAACATCATGGCAGAGCTGAAAGGACGTCTCAACAATTGTAACGCTCCACTATTTACCCGGCTTCAAGATCTTCGTCAGAATGTCCCGTACAAGATTCAGCGTTTTTCAAAGACTCAAACACGTTACGGCGAAGCTGTGTGCGCCATACTCCAATCACCTGGGGATGACACTCTCTTGAACGTATACCTTCCACGGCGATTCCTCGCCGTCCTCACAGATGACGTCTTGAAGAGCTACACTACAGAGCTGTCTCTACTGTACCGAGGTGACGGCACTGGAATAGAATTTATTTAATTTTGTAAATAGATCTAAATAATTTGTAAATAGTTTTAACTGTGTGTAAATAAAGTGTTTGTGTTATACATTCAATGTCTTATTATTTCACAAGTGTTTTACAAATAAGTATACATTAGCTTGTCTAATCATGGAGGTATGTGCAAAAGAGAGTATTACACAGTAAATTTTATTTGCTAAATATGGTTGGGTGGTCGTGTTGAAAAGAGTAAGCTTGTCTATTCATGAAAGTACAGTTGTGTCTCACAAGGTTAATAAAGCACAACTACAAAATAATTTATATTTCAATCTAAAACTTAATTCCAAAATTATTTTCTAAAAATATTTTACAACATTATTTCCTAATATTATTTTAAAATATATTTTCCAAAACCATTTTCTAAAATTATTTACATGTTGGCACTCCTGAATCATGACGTCACAAGCGACTTGAGCGCTCCTGGGAGAGAAAGGAGGAACTAGCGCAAAAAGTGACGTAAACGAACGGCCTGCACTCTAGGAGAAAACGATCGAACTAAAAATGATGACGTTATGCGCCGACAGCGCTTGTAGGAGAGAATGGACGAACTAACATGAAAGCATGATGAAACGCAAGAAGACGCCCTCCCTGCACCCTAGGAGCGATCGAGCAAACTAACTCTCTAATAAACTACAAAAACAGTACTACGCTAAAGCATAGAATTAACAAACTAGCATCATATTAGGTTTATACATGAAAAGCAAGAACCCTTTTCAAAGTTACTTTGACATATTAGACTTTAAAATCCGTTCCTACACAGATGCTGGCGTGGACCAGTGGTTAAGACGCTTGCCTACCAACTAGGAGACCCGGGTTCGAAACCCAGTCAGAGAAATAAATTTTATTCAGAGTCAGTCGCGGGGGCGAGGGCGGGGGGTGTGAGTGTCGGGCGGGGTAGCATGATGGCAGGGGGAGGGGAGGGGTAATACTAGGACCGGGCGGGTGGAGAATCCCAGAGGTCAAAGTCCAAAAGTGCGGCCCGCGGGTGGCGAGGGCGGGAGGGTCGGGCGGGGTAGCATGAGGGTAGGGGGAGGGGAGGGGGAATGCTAGGACCGGGCGGGGTAGGCCGGGTGGCGAACCCCAAGGGCAAAGGTCAGAAAACGCACTCTGGGGGGGTCCATAGTAGTAATACTCTACAGTGATTGCAATACAGTACAGTCCAGCAAACTCGGATTTCAATAATCAGGAATTCTGGATAATTCGGAAAGCCAGTCATAGCAGTAAATTTCACTGGGTTTCAGGGCGCAAAGCATTGTTCATACCTATAACACAGGTTTGGGTTTTCTTCAAGTTTGTTTTAACAACTGAAGTTTAAGTATTTAGATTTTTTATTGTGTACGTTATGACATAAACAAATGTTTTTAGTAAGAATAACTTAAGAATAACCCGGAATTTTTACAAACACAGACATTTTTCAGTCAACATTAGTCTAAGTTTGTGGAACTAAAAAAAAATTATTTCCCATGCCCATTCCATTTGCTTATTCCATTTATATTATTGTGTCCCATTATCATATATCAACTTATCATTATCATATAGCAACTTTTTGCGCAAAACGTGTTTTTCTCATCGAAGATTTTCCTATGTCTGAGACTGTGATGAACAGAACCTTGTAATAAGAAGGCAAATTATTTGGAGGAAAACGCCATAAACTACATGTAAGACAAAAACATCACTCGGTTTACAACAAAAAGTAACCTAATATGTAATAAAACCTGATAAATTCAAGATCTATTTTATTTTAAAACCCCGAACCAGCATAATAAGTGTTAAAAGTGTAAGAACAAAGATTCAACAATCACTTTTGTTTGCCCAATTAAACCGTTACGGGACTAATTAAAAAGGATAATCGAACCGAAAAGAAAACAATTGATCATCGGACCTAGTTTTATTTGCGGTGAAGGGTTAAAAGATTGAATAAATGAAGGGGTGGTCGGCAATTGTTTCATCAAACATGGCGGCGAAAGAGCGATCATTCTCGCTAATTAAGGGTTGGGCAAATAGCGCGGGAACATGTGTGCCTTCCCGCCAAATATTTGCGCCAGAGCAGCAGTTCCCGCCGCTCATTACCACTCAGCTGTTTGTCCACAATTACGCGATTGTAGTGGCTGTGGCTGAGTGATTGTTATACCTGCGTTAAGTCACGTTGTTACTGAACCTCGGGGTTTTGTCAAATGGTAACTTACTGAAATGGATATCTTATTTGATTATAAGTTGTCAAATAACTCTTGTTTATTTTATTGCCATGGCAAAAATACAACAAATATTTACTGATGATTTGAACTCTAATGATTTTGATGAATTCTAAATAGTAACATGGATTGAATTTTAAAAGATGGATAGTATGATGAGCAATGAACAACATTAAAAATGCATTTTGAATGTACTCAAAAAAAGTAAAACTTGTTTAAGGAGCTTTTATTGGGTAGACGTCAGTTTCAAAGTTTGAAATGTTTTATTCTTTGCCAGTTAATTATTTATTCACCAAGCCACTTCAAATTCATCAACTTACCAAGTCTGGATTTTTAACGAGTGACCGGCTATAGTAGGATCCACGAAAATAGTCCAATGAGAGTCGATGCATTGTTGCCAGATTTTATCCTACAACACATTTTTATACTGTATTACCCATAGTAAACACCTTAAACATAACCACAAATTACAACATTGCAGGGGGTGAGGGGGGACACAGCTGATAAAATTTTACTATTTTCGTGCATCTTACTATAATAGCTGTGGAATGCATAGACAAGCACATTTCATTTCAGGTAGGTAGCATGTAATGAAATTTAGCGGGTTCCAGCTGTTTCTAAAGGGCATTGTTGTAATAAAAATCTATACCCTCACAAAGATGAAGTAGGTTAGTAACTTAAACGAATGAATATTTTGATTAAAGTTAGAGATTATTATCTATATATTAATACGCAAGCATGTTTCATTTCCTCCTTTTTTTCTCAGCTCGTGTACATCGTAGAAGAAATCCGAGAATACCGTTAGAAAGGTATATTCCTGTAGATGAGCAGAATCACATTCTAATTCACATTGGACTCCAGGGCTACGCCCCACAGGTTTTCAGAGTTCCAATGTTAATCTTATGGAGAAAGGAGAATTGAATGATTCATTAGACATCTGTTGTAAAAAAAACTGCTAGAAAAACAGGAAAAACAGATGTTTTGATTCTAAAATGTTTTTAAGCTTCTTGGGTCCAGATCAACTGAAATTTTGATCGAATTTCGATCAGGAGGCGATCTCTAGTATTTTTAGTTTGATGAAAAATATCGTACGTTTACTCGTCTTTCGGTGTTCCGGACTCGTATAATAATCACACAATCCCGATACTATCACACTCGCCCGGTAAACAACGGAACCGTGGTAAACACTTGTACACGTGGTACACGTGGTAAACACCGTGGTAAACTTGTGGTAAACAACGGAACCGTGGTAAACACTTGTACACGTGGTACACGTGGTAAACACCGTGGTAAACACCGTGGTAAACTTGTGGTAAACAACGGAACCGTGGTAAACACTTGTACACGTGGTACACGTGGTAAACACCGTGGTAAACACCGTGGTAAACTTGTGGTAAACAACGGAACCGTGGTAAACACTTGTACACGTGGTACACGTGGTAAACACCGTGGTAAACACCGTGGTAAACTTGTGGTAAACAACGGAACCGTGGTAAACACTTGTACACGTGGTACACGTGGTAAACACCGTGGTAAACACCGTGGTAAACTTGTGGTAAACAACGGAACCGTGGTAAACACTTGTACACGTGGTACACGTGGTAAACACCGTGGTAAACACCGTGGTAAACTTGTGGTAAACAACGGAACCGTGGTAAACACTTGTACACGTGGTACACGTGGTAAACACCGTGGTAAACACCGTGGTAAACTTGTGGTAAACAACGGAACCGTGGTAAACACTTGTACACGTGGTACACGTGGTAAACACCGTGGTAAACACTTGTACACGTGGTACACGTAGTAAACACCGTGGTAAACACCGTGGTAAACTTGTGGTAAACAACGGAACCGTGGTAAACACTTGTACACGTGGTACACGTGGTAAACACCGTGGTAAACACTTGTACACGTGGTACACGTGGTAAACACCGTGGTAAACACCGTGGTAAACTTGTGGTAAACAACGGAACCGTGGTAAACACTTGTACACGTGGTACACGTGGTAAACACCGTGGTAAACACTTGTACACGTGGTACACGTAGTAAACACCGTGGTAAACACTTGTACACGTGGTACACGTGGTAAACACCGTGGTAAACACCGTGGTAAACTTGTGGTAAACAACGGAACCGTGGTAAACACTTGTACACGTGGTACACGTGGTAAACACCGTGGTAAACACTTGTACACGTGGTACACGTGGTAAACACCGTGGTAAACACCGTGGTAAACTTGTGGTAAACAACGGAACCGTGGTAAACACTTGTACACGTGGTACACGTGGTAAACACCGTGGTAAACACTTGTACACGTGGTACACGTGGTAAACACCGTGGTAAACACTTGTACACGTGGTACACGTAGTAAACACCGTGGTAAACACTTGTACACGTGGTACACGTAGTAAACACCGTGGTAAACACTTGTACACGTGGTACACGTAGTAAACACCGTGGTAAACACTTGTACACGTGGTACACGTAGTAAACACCGTGGTAAACACTTGTACACGTGGTACACGTAGTAAACACCGTGGTAAACACTTGTACACGTGGTACACGTAGTAAACACCGTGGTAAACACTTGTACACGTGGTACACGTAGTAAACACCGTGGTAAACACTTGTACACGTGGTACACGTAGTAAACACCGTGGTAAACACCGTGGTAAACTTGTGGTAAACAACGGAACCGTGGTAAACACTTGTACACGGGGTACACGTGGTAAACACCGTGGTAAACACTTGTACACGTGGTACACGTAGTAAACACCGTGGTAAACACCGTGGTAAACTTGTGGTAAACAACGGAACCGTGGTAAACACTTGTACACGTGGTACACGTGGTAAACACCGTGGTAAACACTTGTACACGTGGTACACGTAGTAAACATCGTGGTAAACTTGTGGTAAACAACGGAACCGTGGTAAACACTTGTACACGTGGTACACGTGGTAAACACCGTGGTAAACACTTGTACACGTGGTACACGTGGTAAACACCGTGGTAAACACTTGTACACGTGGTACACGTGGTAAACACCGTGGTAAACACTTGTACACGTGGTACACGTGGTAAACAACGTGGTAAACACTTGTACACGTGGTACACGTAGTAAACACCGTGGTAAACACTTGTACACGTGGTACACGTGGTAAACACCGTGGTAAACACTTGTACACGTGGTACACGTAGTAAACACCGTGGTAAACACTTGTACACGTGGTACACGTAGTAAACACCGTGGTAAACACTTGTACACGTGGTACACGTAGTAAACACCGTGGTAAACACTTGTACACGTGGTACACGTAGTAAACACCGTGGTAAACACTTGTACACGTGGTACACGTAGTAAACACCGTGGTAAACACTTGTACACGTGGTACACGTGGTAAACACCGTGGTAAACACTTGTACACGTGGTACACGTGGTAAACACCGTGGTAAACACTTGTACACGTGGTACACGTAGTAAACACCGTGGTAAACACTTGTACACGTGGTACACGTAGTAAACACCGTGGTAAACACCGTGGTAAACTTGTGGTAAACAACGGAACCGTGGTAAACACTTGTACACGTGGTACACGTGGTAAACACCGTGGTAAACACCGTGGTAAACTTGTGGTAAACAACGGATACGTGTATTTACCGGATTTTTAACCTAATATACTATTAACCTGATAACACTCAAATTAATATATTACTGGTTAAAGAATGGTTTTGGGTTGAAACTTAACAACAACAAAAATTATTTTGACCGTAGCAAATTTTTTTTATATTTCTGATTGTAGTCTATTAGCAGATTTCTCATTGAAAAAATCAAGTTTAAACGTTTTGGAAGATGCTATCATCCATAAAAATGATAAAAATATCAAATTTCGCTTCATAACGATCAAAGAAAGTTTTCGACCTTTCTTCTCTTTGCTGAAACTTGTCTTAACCAAAACATTTCCAACTAAATTAAATCCACCACTACAATGCGCCATAAACCCAAATAAAAAATTCCACTATCCACGCTCGATATGTTCTACCAGATTCACCTCTCCAGATTTTTACTGAGGGAATAAAACCTGGCGGATGGCAATATGACATATCAAGTATTGGTGAAGTGGAGGGTGACCCCCGTGTTGGGGGGGGGGGGGAGGGTTAAGCCCCCGAGACAATACGTCTCATAACACGGGAGCCACCGGGTGATCCGAATATCCGTGTAATCCGGCCACATATTTGTAGGACCGGCGGATTTGTCGGATCGCGATGAAAAATGAATTTGTCTCGATCCGAGGTAGTTTTGCCTTTTTATTTTCCATTTTTATCTCGTACATTAAGGTTGTAAGTCGAGTTGGTAGGTAGTTGAAATATTTATTTTGTAATATTTGTTTGCAATTTACTCAGGTTTATTTGTTTTAGTTGAAGATCGCCTGGTGGGGTTTTGTATGTATATTTCTTCACCGCAACAATTTAAAACTAACTAACCATAATAAGTTAAACTAGTAACCGTGTTGCTTGAAATGTACTTTTAGCTCTAAATCAATGGCATCCGACCAATCCGATATTGTGAATATCTGTAATCACAAAAAACTACACGTATTTACAGCTGAACATTAACAGATTTTTAAATTGCTTTATTCAATCCCAATGTTATTTTAATGGGAAATTTTGATATTTCAATGGTGGATAGCGCCTTTATTTTCAGTCCGATTCTCATTAGCTTTTTGGTGAAAACAACTACAGACAAAGTACTATCCAACGACACCAAAGCCTTGAAAATTGGTTGAAAATTGTAGGAGGAGTTCCCTCCTCCTGGGAAAGAAAAGGACCATATACTAAGGTCCTTTTTTAAGTGACTGTCTGTGAACCGGATACTGCAGAATCTCCTGGTTCCTCGTATTGTACCCTTGCTGCCGATGATGATCCTGCATCAGGATACATAATTCTCTCTAAATTAAAACTATTTAAAATTAATGAAACTAAAAGTAGTAAATATAATTCTCCATTGATATGATTATACTGTATACAGAAAGTGCAAATCAAGCAGTGCAATTTGTTTACGGCCTGCCGTAAGTTTAAGTAATTATAGTGTATTTTTTTTTTTTTTTTTTTTTTAAGAAAGCAGCAGCAAGATCAAGAAGCATATATTTTTGATGTGTTTGTCTTTAATCAGCAGAAAAAACTTTTGTCAAAGTTATCGTCTAAGAGCTATTTTTATTTTAAAATTAAACAGCGTTCAATGGAGCCTCCATTCAGGCTAAGCCGTGGAGGTCCTAAATTTTCCCAATTATTTGTTTTGTATGTATCATTGAATTTCAAGGTACGGCAAACATTTTCAATATTTTTATTTCAATTTTATCTCTTAAGTCAGCAATAGTTATTTTTTTTGTAATTATACCATTTTAAGCTTATAGTGTAGTTATAAATGGCATGCCTTGGCAAATGAAGTTGTTTTTTATTGTACATATGTACATTGTAAGCTTATGTCATTGAATGTGAGAAGATATACTTCTTATTTCTTATTCCTTTATCTGTACACATTCAGAAAGAGAACATGACCCATGTGCGATTTTTGGACTCATAAAGGAATACAAATATTGCTTCATAAGTTAAAAATAAGGTTGGAACTCTCAAAACTGTTTTTGCTTGTCTTACGGTTCACGTTTGACAGTTTTAACTGACATTTTAGGCTAACTATGGATTAGTTGAATTTAAAGTTTGTTTGTTTGTTTGTTTGTTTTTTACTCAACTCTGCATTCGAATAGTAAAAGATGTAGAATATCCTCATCTCACCCAACGAGAAGTTACTCACCTTACCTCAAATAAATAATGCTGTATCGAAAATGGATAAGGCTTAGTGCTAAAAACTACGAATATCCAAGTTTTTATGTTTACCATGGTTTAGTACAATTTTTTTAAAGCTAAAAGTACATTTTATTTTTTATTTATTTTTTTTTTATAACATCACTTTAGATGTAATTTGAAGACTCCCATTTCCAACCCAGACGTCTCTAATTGTGTTATGTATTGCATCAATGCGCTTTGATAAGACTTTTTTATGCACTATAATCAAAGAGTAAAATGTGATAAACTACCCAGGTGGTGGAAAAATCTCTTTTTCACAGTATAATGTAAAATGTAAGATTAAAATATGGAGTTTAAAATTCTTTGGCGTGTTCCATGCTGAAAACAGGGACGAATATTTTAAAATATTCTCTTAGTGTTCCTAGTAAACTTTAAAGAGTTTTAAATTGCGAGTAATTTAAATATTTTGAAGCTTGATGGTCTGTGAAGTTTAAAAAATTATTTACATGTACATATTTAATTTTCTAACAAAGTAACACATTATTCACTTTAAATGGTACATTTTAGTAGCACTGCTTTGTAAGTAGCCTATAGACCATTCCTGTATTATGTATTTTTTCCTGTACTAGTTACTAATTTTGCTTTCAACAAGACAATTTCAAATGTTTGCAACTCGATGACATTGTATTTCTCCAAACAAGTCTAGATAACGTAGGCCTACATTTGCTATTAATCAAATAAAGGGTGTCGCGTAGTCATTGGACAAAACTTAACCAGGCTATTCGGAAGGCAGAAGCAAGCTAATATTTCAATACAATTCGGGTACTATCTCAAATATTTTCCCGTTTGTTTGTCTGTATGTCATTTTTAACTTATCCATTATAACTTTTAAACGGTTTGAGTTAGGGAGTAGAAGCTTGGCACAACTGTTACCTTTGTTACGACCCAAATTCATTCAAAATTTAATATTTCTATTTTTTATAATTCCAAAAGAACAGACTTTAGAAAACTACTACCATAGATGAAATCTACTACGCAAAATATCTTTAAGACAAAAAACTATTTTAAAACTCATGGGATAAAAAATTTTCAAAATTTAATTACCTACGGAAAATAACGAGATTGAAAAATATGAAACCACAGTACGAACAATATATATTGAGACATAACTACAAATAATGCAAATTGCTCAAATAAACTTGCAAAAAATTTGTTTAAAGAACATATTTTCATTAATCAATTTTTCTATGATTGTTATTGGTTCGATTATTACAATCTTGGTGTTTTAGTTAGACGATGGAATTTTGCTACTTTTAGTTTGTAGCAAACTAAAAAAGTTTAAATTTTTGAGATTTTTGTATAGCTTGGAAATTTCAATCAACCGTCATTTTGAAACAGTGAAAAATAATTATAAGAACCCATCTGTATTTGGACCTTAGTGTCAGGTTTCCTTCCAATAACTCAAATCGTTTAAAAGTTATAAAGGATTCACGAAGACATACAGACGGAAATGTAACGTAATACCCATGTTGTAATTCATTTATTTATTTCAAAGGATAATTTAGTTTTCATTAGTGTGATATATATTGATGCTCACATTGAAAATTGAACGCACATTATTGCGTCTAAAGTTAATCCTATACTCTTATACGAGCAATGTTTGCTTGTTTGCTTGTTTGCTTGCTTGCACAATTATCTCAAAAACGGCTCCGACGATTTCCTTCAAATTTTGGAATAAACTTAGTTTTACCTTAAAAATACGATTGAGATGGGTCTCGCCCCCAGGGAAAATCTAATTTTGCTAAAAATTAAAGTTTAAAATTACAAAATTTTAACATTGGGCTTATGGGTTGCCATGTTGGCAACGAATTAACAACATATAAACAAGAAGTACATTCAGAACTTCATATCACCTGTTCCTTTTAGTACAGTAATTTTAGTCTGAACGTGTGGCTGCCACTCATTCTGATATTTAAATTTACTAAAAATATTTCACCGAGCAACGCTCGGTCCTCCTGGTACTAAACAATAAATGTAACAAGCAATAAGGCAATACAGTAGTAACAAAGATTTAGTTGATAATATAGTTAAAGTGTAGAATAGGTAACAATGTATAGACTAATCAAATGCAACAAAACATAAATTATAATAATGGATGACTACACAAAATGACACCATGTGAAACATACAATGGTAGAAAACAATTTTTCCTTGAAACTAATGTTAACTATTTAGAACGCTAATTTTATCCATAGTTGTAGCTCAATATTATATTACATAATTATCCGATTTGAAATAATTGAATGTTATCGGTACCGCAATAAAATGTTGCTAGTGAAGTCAAATTGCATTGATTATATACTCCAATATCAACCAAGTATCAGTGTTAACGTCATGGGTCAGTTTCCTCAATTACTTTTATCTTGGGAATTTTCCTTATAAGTGGAAACAAAGTTTTAACGAACTTTCGAAACTTTCACTTTATTGCAAAATTAGATTAAAACACGTGAAAGGCTTCAGATAATTAAGCGAATTGATCTCTATAGTGATTGTAATTTTTCAACAGGTCCTTGAAGTGCTTAAAATGTATCTATATTTGTACTTTATTCAGATGCCAAGATCAGATTTTAAATTATTTATCGTGTTAAATTAATTTTTTAATGTAGGAAGTAATGCTTCCTTTAATGAAACTCGATAATTACTAACAGTTCACAATTAATCAAAGTATTGTTAAATGTTTCACTTTCCCGTAACAATTTTTGGTAAAAATTTAAACGATATTTTTTTCAGTGCAACAATAAAGCAAAGTAGTAATAACCTTTTCATCACCCTACATCGATATCACCTGTTTTCGACCATCACTTGTACCAACGAAACACCTGTTTTGAAGGCCTAGGCCGGCAAAATTTTCCGGCCTAGGGCGGTAACGGAAACGGTATTAGAGAAATCTAGAATATTAGAAGGTATTTAACAACAACAACAACAACAACAACAAATAACAAATCAGTGACGTAGTTAGTAGTTCATCTGATAGCAACTGTTAAATGTGTATGCCGTAGATGGGAAAATAGTGCTTTTCCCTTGGAATCAGCTGTAGTCACTTACCGTTAGAGTGTTAGTTTTGGTGGCCTTAGCTGATGTGAAGCGGTTGCCTAGCAACCAGAAACTCAAGCAGTACATCTCGCTAGGTTAGTTGAAGTTGAGGTTATGTTTTGTTTGTTATGAACGAAAAATTAATTTTTTCACTTGTTTAGAATTTATTGAATTGTGTAGTGTGATGAAAAATATCGTTCATAACTCGGGCCGAAAGCGTTTTGCCAACCCTCGATCGTTTCAAGTTCTCGACTTCGTCTCCAACTTGAAACACGACCTCGGGGCCGGCAAAACGCCACTTTCGGCCCTTGTGACGAAATATACTATTTCATGATATGTAAAATATAAAAAAACGTAATCTAACGCTAGCACGAAACTGCACAATAATTTCAAAACCTGTTTTAGTATTTAATAAGTTGTTTTTGTTCTTTCGAAGTGTTCCATGTTTTGTTTAAAATTTAGAGTACATTACTTTATAATTTACAGTCCATAATGTCCTGTAAAAGGTTAATTAATAGAACCGATATCATAAATAAGGGCTATTTACAATTTGTCATTATATGACGAGTACCAACAGTTCCGGTATATAAATCTTCAAATTTTTTCGAAACACTATAAGAGCATTTGATGTTGAACAGTGTTTAAGGTAAATAAAAGTAGTAAGTTTTCTGTTGTCCATCTATGTCATTCGTCCTTTAAAATCGAGGTATAGTTAAAAATGAGGTTAGTTAGCTAAAAGACCAACTTTTTGTATGTATCACAATTTAGATATTTTGAAATAACAAAGTTTATATGAATTTGGTTTCTTAACAAACCAGGCATCAAGGAACTCCAATGGAATTCTTTGCAAACAAAATTGTGGTACCTTGAATACAACATAATATGGTATCTCATATTATGTTTGTTTAAGCGACCAATGAATACCATTGGTACTCCTTTGCCACCAAAGCAAACGTAATATCTGAGCAAATTTAGTTACGTAACTCAAATAGTTCTTAGGTACCGTACCGTAAATCAATCAATAAAAAGTTACATTGATGAATCATGAGAAACATTTCAACTTTTGCTCGTTTGACTATCTAAGGCCTAAACCCCTGCTATAGTTGTAAAGATTTAAGCTGATTGACACCCCGAGTATTACAATATATATACGGTCATACTAAATTAAATAAGGTCAATAAAACAATGAAATATGGAAGATATAATATATCTCGATGTTGGGGATGCGAAAAAGGGATCTATAGAGAAAAAAAAAAAAATGAAAATATTACATATATTGAACTATTATTTTTGAAGTCTAGAGGAAGTTCACAATAAAGTCCATTGGCCCATAAAACATTATCCAAATATAACTTAACTATTGAAATTAATTATGCTAATCATATCCCACACTCCCTTGATTCCAGGAACGAACGCGCAATGTAAATACAAAGGCAAATAAAAAAATAAGAAAATAATAATAAAAAATACCAACCACGAAAATCTATACGCCCAATAATCTACAAACAGACCAGTCTATAGAGAGAGTCACCCTAATCAATTCACCCTTTAAATCTTCACCCATATAAACGGCCTTTTAATAATGAATTCAAATTTGATATCGTGGTTAGTTTTGCACTGCGGGGGTCGCGATATGAGGGGACACTTCCCCCCTTGCCCCCCCCCGCGACAATCATGAAGACATTATAGTCGTAAATCACCCCCTTCTCACTCTCTCTCCCCCCCTCCCCGGCGCTGCTGTGTGGTAATTAACTATTCTCTGTGACACGGCAATTTATCGTTTATTAATTAAGTGACTCTGCCGCCCGTTCCGGACGTCATGTAGTTGCAACGGGAATAAACTGTTGCTGAAAAGTATCAGTTATTTTTAATGAATTTATTCTACAGGAAAGGACCTTTTACAAGTATGGGAATACTTTATTTAACTCCAAGACTATTATACTTTTTTTAGGTTTCTGGATGCCAAATTACCAATATCATTTGATCGAAGCGATGGAACAAGGTTTAATTGGTTTCCCAATTAGGTTTGAAATTATGCCAGCATTCATTCAACTCAGTTTCAATAATATAGAAACATAATCATTTGTTTCATCAGAAGGAATCAGGGAGTGTAGGTTGCAGAATTGGATAAACTATTGCTTTTTCATGAACCGATTTTCTATATAATTTATTTAAGTTAAGATGACAATGCCTATTGTACATAATTTGTATTGAATGGCAATAAAAATCTTTGAATCTTTGAATCTTTGACACTATTCTTCCCCATATAAATTTATGTTGGTTGGATTTAGGAAATTTTTCAACGGTTTATTGTTTCTTTGGCCGAGCATGGAAAAACTGCATTTCTTTATTACTCTTGATTTTAATAAAAAATATACCGTGATGTTGAATAGTCCCCTTGAACTCCTTTTTGTGACTAATATACAAAAACAGGTTTGACGTTTTGGCCTTTTATGTAGCACATAGCCTAAAAATCAAAAAATTAAAAGTAGGCAAATTTTCAACAGGCTAAGTTGTTTGAATATATTTCTGAAACTGAATTAAGGTTACATACCTAGATTGTTTTGTCAGCTCTTTTTTATGTTTGAATATTTTTATTTAGTTCTAAGTTGACCTTTGAACTCCAGAAAGAGTTATTGGACAGGAAATGTGTTGCTCAAAGGACTTTCCCCTCAAAACAATGGACCCTGAGTCCGACCCCCGCCCTCCCTCGAATTCTGTTTTCTCCGACAAGTGTCTGCGCCGCGAGCTCAGCACCTCAGCAGTCAGCACCTGTCGCAGCATCGGCACCCCCGGGTCTTCGCCCCTTGACGGGCGGCTCTGCCCCTCTCGACAGCCGCCGCTAGCCCCCCCAACCGCCACCCCCTGGGGTCAACCCTTTGGCACCTAATGGACCGGCCGAGGATCCTATCAATGGCGCTGCAAGGAGGTAAACCAATCACCCATATGCCACTGATTGCGGTTGGCAAGTGGAGCACCGCAGCTCCTGGTGGGGTGAGCTTTACTCGGCGAAAATGCTGATTTGTTTTGTAGTTTAAGGACAACGTGTTGTTACTGGCGGATAAGGAGACCCCGGCTGAACCGCTAAGCACATCTGCCTGTAATGGGCTTTTAGCACAAGCCTCTGAAGAACGGGATACTGAAAGAAAGGAAGGAGTGAAAAATGAGACGCCAATCGACCAAAGTGACAACTTAAAGTGCTAACTCCGTGAAAACTGATTTTCAGGCTTGAATAGGCCTACAGGCTCAACAGTTCCACTATCCAATTGATTAATTATTAAAATTGACTGGGATGGTGGCGACGTCCTGTAATCCAGCTACTTAGAGGTCACGAATTGTGCATAGTTATAAGTGATGGCTTGTGGATGCGATATTCCCTCGTGGGGATTAACCTCCGCACTATTGAATACTAGTTCATCCATAAAGACCATCCTCATAGTTAGACCAATTCGTATATATGAGGACTAGGTTGAAATTGTGGTTCGGATCCCACGTTAAACTGTAGGTCCCTAGATACCATTGACTGTTGGGATATGAATTAACAGTCCTGTCTAAGGAGAATGTCGGCCTTAGTCAGTAACAAGATCGTGCCACAATCATCCTACACTCATCTCTCATTCGTATTCAGGTTAAAATACCCACTATGTGAGGTCCCTGTCTCAAAATAGTGATTTAGTGATTTATCTAAATGGGCCACCAACCGACTCTTAGTTCACGTTCCTCAGCTAGAAAATTTCTTGCTCGAGGTAGAAATAAACTCCAACAGTCCTAAAAATTGATCGGTCCATAAGGAAATGGAAGTTCGTCATTGTGGTGGAAAGCCAAAAGACTTACCATATATCAGTTTTGTTTTACCTAATGTCACCTTCGCAACTAATCATCTTACAAACCAGTTTTAAAGTTTTTTTTTTAATAAGTCATGATTGTTTATTATTGAGAGGTTTCACTGCGCGAAGGAGTCGTGAATTTTATTTCATTTAAAACAATCTATAATATTGTAAAGTTAAAACTAATTTCTATTTATAGTAATAAGGAAACCTTTCGGTTAAATTGGGGATACAAATGCAATTGTCATTCAAGGATTAAAAAAATAATTCTTCAACCGATCTAATTAAATTGATACATTTGATTAACTTGGTCTTTAGAGTGGCATTCAGTTAATTACGAATATTATATTGATTGGTTGAATATATCATGTTAAATGTAGACCCTGTATTGTTTTTAAATTCCTAGAGAATTTGTCCTGACTATGTATGAGTTAAAAATAAGTTCTTTTACAAAACTACGGTAACATTTTGCTTGTTCCGAGTGTTTAATTTTTCCAATTTTATTCAATTTTCCTCTACACACTCTAAAATAATATATATATTTTTTAAAGAGTGTAGCTAAAAAGTGCTGTATGAGTCGCAATTGACCTCTTATCACCTATACATGAGTGGAAAATAGGAAAAATTGGTATTTTTGGTTAAGGTCTACGTTAGGATTGAATGCGCTGGATATTTTTGATTACCTATTACTTTAGATCCAATCTTACAGTTTGATTCAGATTCATGAGAGAAAGGTTACATTCCAAAAATTCACGACTCTAAACTGTACTATTTTCTATAGTTCATAGGGAACATTTTCATGGACCCGAATTCAACTGTATGATTGGGTAAGTACAGCAGGTGCTACCTACCAGAGAGAAGCTACAGTATTCTGTGCTGCTAAGTGCATTTCGCAATCCGGCACGCATGTAACTCTTCTCTTGGTAACTGACCATCTAAACTGACCTAACCTAAATGTTACATTTTATAAGTGCTACCGTAGAGAAAGTTAGGCCTATCTGTCAGAAAGTTTTTGAATTGTCTTCATACACATAACCAATATAAATCTCTTAAATCGGTATGATTATGAAATCATATTTCTGAGCTATAGGTAGTATATTTGGCTTTAGTGATTAATTTCTCAATATTCACAAAAAATAAAACTCATTAAAACCCATACTACAGTTTTCCTTCTCGCACTTACTTTTTTAAAGTGCCCGCAATCTGCAAATACAACCGACAAGCGGAAGTGTTGTGCTTGGCGGATACAAATTGAAGGCGCTTTATGCAGCGTGTTTTCTCAATAAGTAAAAGTTATAGTAACGTTTAAATACTATGCTCAAACATTTTTTTAAAACATATATAATTTATTATCATTTGGTAAAAAACATAGATACAAGTATCTATAACGTCTTGTCCACTTCAGTGAAGTTGAAAGGCGCATACCATCGCTTAGGTTTGGTAAGATTGAATTTGGAAACCTTCAAAGACGTGGAACTCCATTTAGAACTCAATTAAATACAGATTACACAGTCCAAGTTTTGGGCAAGATGTTCCAAAGGCTCCGTCTCCCCCCCCCCCCCTCCCCCTCAAGAGATGAGTTATCCCCATAATTGGACCGAAGCTAAACTTCGAATCACCTCGTCTTCCTTCAAAAGAGACATAAAAGCAATTTATTTTCTTTTATGTGTGAAGCTATGATAAATAATTTAGTCATGACATAATTAGAATCTGATAGCTAACTTGGGCCTACAGTATAATTAAACAAAAGTTTATGCATAAAAAAGTAGACAACACTTCTACTCAATTCCCATTAAAATATTTTGTAAACGTGGTAAAAAAATAGCAGGTCTATAAATCCTGTAAATTTATTTCAAGAAAATTATTTAATAATTTCAGCAAACGATTCTGATTTATTTCAAAATTAGACTATACTAACTCAATTTTTAACTCGTAATATTCTTTCAAATTCCAAAACACCATCTATACTCAAATTCATAGAACATTTTATCTCGTTTTAAATTATCTCTTCAAGAGTATTGAATTTCACTAAATTAGTATTTTTGTCATAGTATTTTCCAATCCTAAGTGGTGGAAGATTTTACTGAATAAATATAGATTTCAAGTACAATAGTTCATTATTTTCAGTTGTTAAAAAATTTAGTCAAATATATTTACACACATATGTGAGCATGTGAGTTGGAATTCATCAATCTTGTCTAATTATTTTTATGGAAAATTTTTTCATACCACTCTTTACATTTTTTATATATTTTTTAATGGAATTAGAACTAGATTTAGTTACTGAATTTATTTTCAGTACGTACTTATATATATACGTACTATATATACGTAAATAAGTACGTATAAGTATATACGTACTTATTTTTCAAGACCCTTCATAAATGTAAAATATATTTTCGAATAAATATTTCATATTAGCCTAATTTCCTTTTTTAACTGCCTGCAAAATGTAAATGCAATTCACAAACAGTAGTGTAACGCCTGTAATATGTCTGCAAATTGCAGGCGCTTTAAATATAGAACTAATTGTGAATACAGACATGTTTTCAATTAAAAAAAAATCAAGTATATCTTTAAATTGGCTACTTAGATTCATTTCAAAAAACTTCATTCTAATTAACATGATAGGAATTTAAATACAGGAAGAAATTAATTAAATAAACATTTTGCTTTGCATATTATTTCATGTATCAATTTAAATTACCAAGATAGCAGTAAAGCATTGAATGCTTAAATTAAAATAACATTTTACATGTTTAACATTTTTCCCCAACTTATAAGTACCTTACAGAATGGTGTAATTACCATCAGTGTCTGTTCAACTTGAGGAATCGTCTGGTGAGGTGGAATGATACTGTAGATTAGGCAGTTCTAGTCAGCAGCGATCCTAGTGGAGCAAGCAGCAAGCTTCTGCAGTTGTTGACATTAACAGAACATTGTTTCGCAACCTGTACCTCTGGCGCGATTTTGTAGGCAATTTCATTAAATTTGGGTAATGGCAAGGGAAACTTTTTATTTAAAAACTTCTAAATAGTTTTAATATTCTAAATATAAAAAAAAATTAAAAAAGTTTGCAGTAATGAGGAGAATTTTTGTTTCTAGTGAGGTATAAGCACAGATTATTAAAATTAATATTTTTGCTATGGACATTGTGGATAATACTTAGATAAAAGTTAGTAAATATGTTAAGGTTGGGCATTAGCCGTGGAAGCCTAAATGTCGATTGGGAGTTTTTTTTTAGTTAATGGTTCGAACAAGTGGGTTTATCGAATTTCTAAGTGTAAGAACAAAAAGTAAGAATAGAAAAAAGTTTCTTAAATTAAATGACTAAACACTGTTAGTAAAATGTATTAAGTACACACAATTACTGGTCACAAAAATATATCCATCCCAAAAATCAACTACTGCATAATTTCGAACGTTCAACGTTGCGGCAGTCTTCTCGGGTGAACTACCAAAGAGCCACGAGTTTTTGGCCCTATCAGACCCTACCAAATAGCCATGATTGTTGGAGGAATATTGAGAAGGGTTCGTTTTTAAGCGTTAAATGTCTAAATAGCCACGACGACTCAGCGAGTTAGACCCCGCTATGTAAAAATTCAATTTTTTAAAATTCCTGTAACCTATACAATCCAGCTATACACATTATAGTATGCACTTAATAGTATATATTCATGATAATAATTTTTCTCCAACATTAAATTTATCTGTCTGATAGAAGTTTTTTTTTTTTGCGAAACACTAATTAAGCCATAGGAAGATTAACATTTGTGACTAGCATGATTAAAATCTGAACGTTGTCTTATGAATACCTTTATGAGATATATCAACGCTCTTGTGGAATTTCAAGTGGAATACGGTCCTTCCCCAATTATCTTGAGGGGTAATGTAGGCTATTTTTCTAGATTTCTCACCAGTCTTGTAAGGTCCTCAAAGTGGCATGGTATAGTATGGTAAAGGTGAAGAGGGTGGTAGAGATATGACAAATAATAAGGGTGTTCGTGTGAAAAAAACTTATATTGGTCAAAAGCAATCTATGGCCAGACTGTGATATGTGAGATGAAAATAAGGAAGGAGAAATAATTTAATATTAAAATAAAAATATATTTAATATAATATTGTTTTAACTGTCTGGGTAACTGAGTGGTTATAGTGTTCGCCTTTGAATCCAAAGGTTGCCGGTTTGATCCTGAGAAAAGTTAATAGCTTTTTAAAGGTTCGATTCCAGACCCAGTTGCCATTTGTCATTGGGCTATTAATTAATGATGCTTTCTAATAACTGGTCGATGTTAGATGGTAACTAGACTGGGGTTTGGACCGTTCCCTCAAAACGTTAAAAAATGCCACTAGCGTAGATACACCCAAAATAAATAAAATAAAAAAATAAATTCCTAAATTTGTTTACTGTGTCCTGTTTAATCCAAATCCACATTTAATATTCCTGCCTGCCACAATGGTCGCGGCTTTATATGCTTCGATCCTTACAATCTGACCCTTCCTAATCATCACTAACTATATTTGGTAATTTCAGATGGACCAGAAAATTCGTGGATATTTGGCCCATCTGAGACTGATTAGCTGACTAACTGAGAACGGTATCTTAATTTACATATGGACGAGTTATCAGCACCCGTCAATTTGCCAAAGTCACGTGACCACAGTCAACTCGTCTCCGACTTCTTATTCGACTTTTGACATTTTACTGAACTAATAAAGGTAAGACTCTTACACAACATAAGAAACATTTAATATTATAAGTTCATAACCTCTTAAATTTGACAGCTATATTAAAAATATAGAGGATATAGAATATACATATAGACATAGATGTAAATATAGATTAATATAGATATAAATATATCTTCTACATATTTATAAAAAGGGTGTTAGTATACATAAACAAACACCTATGGTGAAAAGCTTACTGCTGCTGGGAGGCTTGTTGATAGTAGGTCCAAAGCTGGTCGTATTTTCTTTAACAGGTCTTTTTATTGAGGCCGCAGTACGGGGCGGCCGTGGGTGGCGTACACCGGCTGTCTAAAGATCCCCCATCAAAATATCAGGGGTCTTATTTCAAAACTCGACCTACTCCAATTATTTCTATGTGAAGAAAACCCAGAGTCTGTTTGACCGAACACAATTAATTTGAAAATCAATGAATTTGAAGTGCTAAGACTAGTAGGATATTGCAACGTATAATCACATTGCCTGTCAGATTTGGATAGAGGAGGTGCCTGCATATTAGTTAAAGACAACATTGAATTTAAAGCTGTCAATACAGAACTGTTTTGCAAGGAGAGTGAGTGTGAGCTGGCGGGAGCTAAGGTAACGTGTGGACATGAACACGTCCTAATCATAGCAGGCTATATACCGCCTACAAACAATTATAGTGTATTTTTTAAGAATATTTCGGAATGCCTCAACAGATTTGGTGGAGATAAGTTTGGTAATATTGCAGTAGGCGATTTTAATATAGACCTGGCAAAAAAATCATTTATTGCCTCTCAATACACTGCAATATGGATTCACATGGCCTAAGTAACAGAGTAAAATCATTAACCAGATAATTCAAAAGCTCAAAAACACTCGTTGATCGATTTTTTCTGACTTTGATTAGATTATTCAACTGAAGTGTAGTGGTGTCAGGCCTATCAGACATTATGCTCAGACTGCTACAAAAACATCCAACAACCAGCCAAAAGTCAAATCCAGGCTAGGTAGAAATTGTTCACCTAAAAAAATTTCGGAACGGGAAAAGACTACTTAAAAATAATGTTATCTAAAGAAAACTGGGACCCTGTTTATGTTGCCAAAGATATAAATGAAAAATATAATACTTTTGGAACGACTATAAAACACTTTTTTGACATTGCCTTTCCCAAACAAATAATCAAACAAAAACAGTTATTTAATGCAAAAAGATAATACTAAGTGACGAATTAGTTGAGATGAGAAGGAATGTGTGACTTGTACAGCAAAACCAAAGACCTGGGCTCAACACATTACTTGAGGCAACATTATTTGCGCTACAAATCAAAATTCAGATTTTACATTCGACAACTAAAATCCAGACAAATATTGGAAAAAATAAATAAAGCCGAAAAAAGGCTATGTAGGCAACGATAAGAGAAAATGTAAATTGTAAAGAAAATAATGAAATAAAATTACCTTGTCCACTGGTTATCAAAAGACGACAATATTCCGTTCCTTAGACTTCATCAGGTTCATAGTATGCAACTACCACTCAGTCCAATGTATTATTACATTGTGGTTTGTCAAATTATTCAATAAAAAGTTGTCCCAGTCACTAAAACTAAAAGTTGTCATAATGATAAAATTAATAAACCCGAATAAAACTGATTAAAATTGTACTTGGGCTCGCCAACCCCTTACTCTTATCACAAACTTGATAATACTGATTCATTGAGGGTGTTTCATTGTGTTTATTTTAAAAGTGATGTACGGTACGGGTGGTCTGGGACACCCGGTATATATTATATATAAATGTATACCATAACCTATTACATCTTGTATACAGCATGTATGAAACTGAGATATGTGGTTCTGAAAACAATTTCAGTTGATGAAGAATTTTCTATTATAAATGATTGGCGTTCCAAGTTTGGGTGAGCTGCGATAGCTCTGTGCACCAAGTTCATGATATTTCATAAAAAAATAAGTTTTTATCTTACACACTGCCCCTACACCTGTTTCAAAAGCTTTAGAGACCGACTTGATTATCCGCACTTAATCTATAGTTTTAACTGTCATTTTGTGATACTTCTTTCATTCCAACTTCTTTCGTTTCGGACTTGACTCCTCAATGTCTTGAAGACTGTTCTCTCCTGTAAAAATAAATCAGCAATGATAAATCATTGTAACATTTCCTTAAAATTACCGGTATGTAAAATTAATTTTAAAAAATTATAATACAGTTACGGTTTTTAATTAATCATATTTTTGTAGTAATCTGGAAAATATCCCAGGGGAATTTATAGTTACTAAATAGACAATGACATATTTTTCAACGGATCGCTTAGCAACATTTTAACCTGAATTAACTGTAAATGGTTAAGTATTCAAAGTGAGCAATTAATTACGTTGACTCAACTGAGGGCGAGAAACAATATCTAGTATTTGATGTGAAACACGGTGAATAAAGAAACACTGCTGCACTTCAGCACGTGTGAGACACAATACTCAGGTGGAGGACGAAGAGGAAGGAGATTTGACCGCGGAAAGTAGGCATTTAATTAATATATGCTATTCAATGAATACGTTCATAGCCTGCGCACCAGCGGCTGCCGACAGAGGCTGTCAGTAGCAGGGGTCTCGCGGGTAAAAAAAATCATCGTGCAGTGTTTCACCTGCTCCAATTTTTCAACTTTATTTTAAGTCCTATAAAAGTGGGAGTTATTAGAAATGAAAGATAAAAACTTGGGTTATTTGACTTTTTTTTCTTATTTTAAATTTTTATATCAAGCTATGATGGATCAAAGTTGATAAATCATAAAGATGGTCAAATAAGCCAAGTCTTTATCTTTCATTTAAAACCCCTCCCATTTTTATCGGCCTTAAAATACGCTTGGAAAATTGGAGCAGGCGAAGCACTGCATGACGTTCTGAGAGCGGCGCTTTAGCTCCCTCTTAAAGGATGATAAATTTTAAATTAACGTTTCTTAGGTACTGGCCATATTAACGAAATACTTCTTGAGCGTTTAATCTTCTACTGTGTTTAGACAAAATATCGCAATCGTGTGTTAAAAATCTGCTGATTACAAGGCTATAAAAGAAATTTACTGCTGATGTTTTAAAATGTCGACGTTTTACATTTAAGTACTGTAAATAAGATTAAGTTTAAATAAATAAAACTTAAAATATACAAAAGTTAAGCTTTAATTTGGTACAAACTGCAAGTAAATCAGTTGAGTGGGAGTGTCAGACGAACTGTCCAAAGTATTGAAAAGGTTGCCCTTTTTCTCCATGCTAAATCTCTGTAAGAAAAGTTGTTTTTACTCATTTAACTTAACTATTTTCGACATACAAATGAAAAAGGCCAATATAGGACAAAACGTTTCTTTTGGTACAACTCCCATGTAAATTGGCCCAGTAGAAGTCTAAGACAAACTATATAAACAGTGGTGTCATGGCAATTTTTGCAGTGGCGGAACGGCACATACCTGGCCCAGATTTGAGGTAGGGCGTCCCACCGCCCTGCTACCCCCCCCCCCCCCCCCCACAAACTACACTTACAGAATTGTTGTTATGATGTTAAGTTGCCCAATTTAGTGTTTTTACTTTTTGACAAGGGTTTTGAGTTTATTTTTTATGTTGTCTTCTAACTTTTAATTTAAAAAGAAATTCAAAGCCGAACTCAAAAACTATTTTTGGCAGGCGTACGTAGCCGCAGTAGGCTAGGCCTGTTGTAGAAGCGGCAGATTGAAGCGGTATCGCCAGTGTTAGAATCACTCATGATTACAATTAATTATTTATTTACAACTTAACTATTTGTGCTTCACATTTGGTTAACTATTTAAATCCTATACTTATTTTATAAAACTTCCAGGGCAACTATCATTAAACAAAGACGCGATGTATTAATAGGCTAGTGTAGGCCTAACTAGACACGGAGCAAGCGTAATAAACAATCCAACAAGAATAGGCAAAGTACAACGAGAAAGGAAACGCCACAAAGTAAGTTTATACAACATCTAAACCTCTGGCGAAAATATATAATAAAGTAAAATATAGTTATTTCGAAAGCATTGCCCATATTTTAAAAGCCAATGTGGGTGTTATAAACAAAGTGAACAATTTAGAATGTTTCTAGTTTTTCTGATTGATATAAATTTATATGAACAAACAGCTTTGGAAAGTCTTACTCTGCGCAAAGCGATAGTGTATTATTTCCCTGATGCATTCAGCTAATCTAGCCTAGGTTGAGCCTAGGTCACTTTAGAGGTTATGACATCTTTTCAATCTACATTCGGTACAGTTCTCGTCACTTCTCATCAAACAACTGTCCATACTGACCATAGCGTCTCTGGCGGCAGGCGTTCATATCACTGTAGTTTGATGTAGTAGTTGTTACCAAATAAGAGCTAGTGTACTTGATCAGCCGCTAAGAGCGCTGTTACCAAAGAGAACAAAATTGGTGTAGGACCGCAAATTGTAAACTGTATTCTTATCCGTGGACTCGGCAATCGGTGAACGTTATATAGTTAGGTAGTTAACTTGTAATCTTGTTGCTTGGAAAATATTTCTTTATTTACAATTAAATTTGTCATAAAAATTTTTATCAAATCTCCACTTCCGGCCAAAACCAGTGCCGGAACGGCGTTCCGGCACCATGACACCCCTGTATATAAAGAGGTTTTTGTTGTTTTTTAGCGAATTTCCCTATAGGGAATACGCTATTACGGTAGTAGTCACGGTAAGACCTAAGCCCGGGACCATGATACTTTTTCGTTTTGAGGTCCCTAGAAGCCCAAAACACCGTTCGTTCAAATTGATATATATATATATATATATATATATATATATATATATATATATATATGTGTCCGTGAACACGATAACTTTTGAACGAAACCTCCGATTTTGATGAAATTTGGTACAGGGGTGTAAGCCAGCATCTACTAGATTGAGTTCGCGAACCAGAATGATCGGACCATGGGAACGGGGTTTTATGGGGTTTCAAAAGGGTTAAAAATGGGTTTTTGGCTTTTTTTACTTTTATTTATAAAATTCAACAATTTTAACTTAAACCATTTAAAATAGCTTAAAAAAACAAACAATCTAGTATCTTGAATTTTTTACCTAGCTTAAATGGCTATGGAGAAAATCCAAAAACTATGTTTTCCATGTTATTCTTATGGGAAATCAAGAAAACCTTCCATCTTACTTATTTATTGACATATCTTGTTAAAATTTGGTTAGTACATTCATTCGGAAGCGTTTAATTTGTATATGCTTAGAAAACCCATATGGCGGCAAACCTACGTACTCACCCCTATGGGGTTTATGGGGAAAATAAAAAGAACACCATAACCTGATAAAATTTGGCATGTACATTCACTAGGTAGGGTTTAACTTATATTTACCAACAAAACCCATATGGCGGCAAACCTACATACTCTCATCCCCCATGGATTTTATGGGGAAATAGAAAATATACCAAAATTCCATTGGAAATTCGCTGAGTAAGCAGGTCTGCTGCGACGGGGGTATTTTTACCTTGGGCCCTACCTACTATTTTCAAGTAATACCCATAGCTATAAATACTTACTTTTGTAATTTGAACTTGACCTGGTGCCCGACATCCCTGAACCACTTGCTCCCTCGTTACACCGTTCCGAACCCGTTTTTTTGTATTCTTCATAGGCATCCTTAAATTTCCCAGATTCATCTTTTACCTTAGCCGATGCCCAAACCAGATATCCAACGCTACTACCTTGTGGGAAGAAACTCTCTAGGAATTCGGTACACTCATCACAAGGCTTTCGTTCTGTCCAAATCTTAACTATAATCCCCCTTTTTTCTAAATATTCTCTGTATACCACTGGGTGTTCACTCAACTTTTGTAATTCCTCTTTAGTACATCGAGCTTTAGTCAACTTCAAATTCTTTAAATAATCACTATCCCCATCGTCTGATTTCATCAGATCGTACAAAACCTCCCTAATCACTCTTCTCTCAGAATGTCCAAAATTAGTTTTCTTGCGATCTTTGAATGTAACAGCTCTGGAAACACACTTATATTCTTTTGATTCGTTTCCTTCAATTACATATTTTGAGCGATCTGCTTTATTATACAGTTGAAGAGCTGCTGCATTGCTTTTAAAAACCTCAGAGGACCGCCCCTTCAATTTACCTTCATCATCGTATCTACTGTGATAGAATGAAGTAGCCAGATCAATGTTTGTCCTATCAATGCCTATACTCAAAATATTCCGAGTAATAAAAACCATTCTGTGTCTTCGTTCTCTTGACTGCGGGGAGGCACTTTTGTATAAAAATTAAATATTGTATGAAATTAGAAATATCAATTGTTCAAGACCTTTTATTAAATGCACTACACATAGAACTCAATGTATCTTTGGGATTAACCAGATAAAACTTTGTACTGTATTTCTGATTCACTCATATTCATAAAATATTCGTTGCTTCGCTTGGATCATGTTTTATTGAGGTTATTACTAAAGCCCTAACATGTCGCTCTAATTTTTTAGTAGGCAAGATATTGAATGCGAAATTACATGGCTACACTGTCGATATCACACACTTTAATGTCACACTTTCGATGTCAAGGCTACGCCTCTTTTTTATATCACTCTTAATTCTCTAAACTTTGGTAATAAACAATTTGGTTTCAAGTACGTAATATTTAGAGTGAAGGCCTTCTGCCCAAAAAGACTCACTATATCATCATTTTATTAAGGAAGGTATTACTGGTATCAGCTCCATACAACTTAATCTGGAACAAAAAAATAACTAAAGGGGAGTGAATTTGTCTACTGCTACCTCACATTTATGATATTCACAATGGCAAACAAACCTGATTAAAATTATATGGTTTTCTATTACTCGCCGTTGATAATTAAAGGTGAACTAAGCTGTTGAATTTAGAATTCAATTTTATATGGCTATACACAAAATATTTAATACGTGACACAGTTTTTGTACAAGGAATTGCTCCCATGGTTTTCAACCAATTTGAATGATTTTGGTGTCATTGGATGGAGTTCGGCGTGAAGTTGATTTTAAGGGTGCGCTCTACCTCGGCGTCAAAATCGTCGAGCGAGACTGTTAACTGCCGCTATACGCGGAAACTCTTATTTTGGAAAATATATGACGGGTGATTTTAATTTTTGTTACTTTAATGCTTTTTTTGGTTTCAGTGCGAAATCGATCGGTGGTCTAATAACGATGTTTTTTTAAATTGCAGACCTTTCGCATCTCCCTTCTTGCATCGTTATCTATAAACTTTTTACCAATCTTATTGCAGATTCTTGTTCTTAAGATTATATTGTACTCGTGCATCGTCTTATTTTTTCTTAAAAAATTGTTTTTAATACGTTAAAACTTGATACAAAAACGCTTATTTCAACATTATTAGCAAGCACCCTGCTAAGTAATTTAAATTAATATCGAAATTTTAAGACGATAGCGGAGTACAAAATTATATTACGAAAAGAATGACACCAAAATATTTTAAATCGGTTTACAACTGGGGCGACAAACACGGAGATTCTAAACCCTTGCATCCGCGCGCGGCAGATGGGTAGAGCGCACCCTTAAGGTAAATTGGTAAATGTGCATTTAAAAGTAAGGGCAATACAATTTCTTAAAGTTCGTAGTTTTCCCATCTATACATCAGATTAACAGACAAGAATGTTTTGTTTCCTATTTTTTCTCAGCTTGTGTTCATCGTAGGAGAAATCAGCGCATACATTTAGAAAGATCCTGTAGATGAGCAGAATCCCATTCTAATTCTCATCGGACTCGAGGATTACGCCCCACAGGCTTTCAAAGTTCCAATGTTAACCTAATGGAGGAAAGATAATTGATTGACTCGCAGGCAGCTGTTGTAAAAACAACTGATAGAAAAACAGGAAGAGCAGATGTTTCAGTGATAAAATGTTTTTTAACTTCTTGGGTTCAGAACAAATGAAATTTTGATTAAATTTCGATCGGGAGGCGATATTTAGTTTGATTAACATTGGTAAGGAATAGTAGTTTTCATTACTAGTCTCGAAAGTGACTCATTGTGGGAAATGCTATGTCGTGGTACACACGCACCGAAACTAAGCGTTGTTCAACAGCTGATCGGACTGCACCACAAAATCCCATAACGGTTACTTTCCGTGCACCACATACGCACCGAAAGTAAACGTTATGTAATTTTGCTGTGCAGTAGCGGGAATAACCGAGTTTCTTAGCTCATTTTACGTTTAGAATAGTAGTTTTCATTACTAGTCTCGAAAGTGACTCATTGCGGGGAGAGATGTGCATTTACGCGCGAGGCGAAGCCGAGCGTGGAAAAGGCTAGGGGTCTATCGAGCCCCGCAATGGCACTTTTGAGACGAGTATTGAACATTATTTTTCATTACGATATCGAAAAACTTGTAAACAACATGAATATTTTTGTTTGTTCAACTTGGTATCAAGAAAAAACCGAACTCATAACGCTGAGTTTATGTCGTGGTACACACGCACCGAAACTAAGCGTTGTGCAACAGCTGATCGGCCTAATGCAACAGCTGATCGGACTGCACCGCAAAATCCCATAACGGTTACTTTCCGTGCACCACATACGCACGGAAAGTAAACGTCATGTAATTTTGCCGTGCAGTAGCGGCAATAACCTATTTTCCGAGCTCATTTTACGTTAAGAAAGTGTAATTTCGTGTGTAGAGTAATGAAAAGTATATTTTCGTGTGTAGAGTAATGAAAATTAATTAATTGATTTTCAACTAAACAGCTGTAGAGTGTAAACATTGGATATCAGAGAAATCTACCTTTTCCTAACCTTTTCACACAAAATCAGTTATGTTAAATCAAGGCGAGTACCTGGTAAACGAATTGCATTATAAGTATTCACGAGGAAAATATTTAGAACAAAGCTGTGGGCGGTTCACAATTTGTAGAGATAACTGAGTGGTCTCAAATTAAAGGTTTTGGCCAAAGGGACTAGGGAAAATAACGGCATGTCCAAAAAGCTATGAGAATTGATAAATAACATGAAACGTCCTTCAGATGAAAATCATGGAGGTAAAGAACATCACATTAACATCATAACGTCTGTTTTAGTTTGATATTTAAACGATAACCAGATAACGCCAATGGTTGAAGACTATCTTTTAATTACTTATATTCTATTATGTTTAATTTTGGTGTCGCCATTGATAAGAAAACCTGCTAGAAGCACCACTGCTTCTTCAACTTATAATTTATTATTCACATCGATGATTGGCTGATCAAGAACATTTAATAATTTTATAATCCATATAGTGTAATTGGTGCTGAACTGTATTATAAGGAGTTTAAATAATTGTGACATTGGTGCTGGTTGACATGTTTATTATAATGTTCATTATATTATTCTCAGACAAATTTTGATTCGATGGTTTTTAGTTTTAAAAATTTATGCATTATATTAAAATTGAAATTAAAACTATTACATGGAATTATTGGTCGAAATATAATTCTTGGTAAATATCATTGGTCGGCTTTCAGCTAGGGTCTCACTCTTCCTATTTGAATAATTTGTAAAGAGAGCTAGCTGTATTGGGGATTCGGCCTGTAACCCACTAAAGGTATTAAGCTACAAGAAAGCCCAAGGTCATCTTGGCAACGATGGCAAAGTGTATGTAGGCATATAAAATATGTTTACCAAGAGTTGTTATAGAAAATGAAAATTTCTTTGTTTTATGAAATGAAATGTTTTATCAGTATAGTAACTAAATTGCTCAATTTCGCGAACATGTAAACTAGTTTGTTTTTACTATCATAACTCTTTAACGTAACAGTTTTATTAAAGTATATTTTTATAATATTGTATTTAGCCACTTTTTTTAATAATGGTATGAGTTATCTTGTTTGTCCTGCTCAAGCCTCTCAGTACAGTAATATTGATAAATCCATAAAAAAAAACTAAAGATATTATAGACTTGAGGTTAGCGAACGAGCTCACCTGACCTGTCCTCATCTAAAGTATTGAGAGAAGATTAGCAATAAAAAAGAAAACTATATTACAAATTTGAGGCGAGTGAGCGCTGCGAACGAGCTAAGCCTGATGATGGCGAGTATGAGCTTAGTGAACGAGCTCACCTGAAGGGTATAAAATTCCTTGGGTTGGCATTGCAATTTGAGTACCCTTGCAAAGCAGTGGCAAGTCTGCTAAGTTTTTAGTCTTATATAAGTGGTCAGCTATACAATTAAATTTCAGCAAATTCCCTCAATAAATAATATGCTATTACTCTTGATAAGAACTATGCTACTATGATGTTTTATTTATATTCGTTAGAGGCCCCTACAATCCAAATTCTTCTCAGTATCGAATGGGACTTGACCTCCATCTCATCTTTGTTTCATTGCTGTCATTTGATCGAAAACATTGAATGCTGAACAAATCAAATCCATCGACCGTTAGTAGTTTATAGTAAATATAAATCCATTTTATATTTTTAACTTTTTGTATTTTGTCTGGCAGCTGGCATAGCTGAGAGATCACATGGTGATAGTTCAGCTAAAACATTTGTTGTTCGTTTAGCACCACCCAAGGAGTACGTGCAGTTTTAATGGAATGCTGCAGACGCGAACAACGTCACTCTCCACTTGTGCAAGTGAATATGAGCTACAATGACAGGGCTTAGAGCCCTGGATTTAGCTTTATAAAGAAAGATCATAAATGTTTGTTTTAGTTTAGTTTTAAATGTATTCACACAAGTGCCATGTACTAAGGAGCAAGGAATCTAAAATTTATTTTAGATTCCTTACTGCAGGGTATATTTTATATTTTTTATAACTTTGTGGCTGCCTATGAAAGCCATACGATGTAATATATACATATAACTTTTTTAGTTTCAATCTACACTATGATCTTTCCAAGCCTATTAAATAAAAGAGCAAGTATCCTGGATTTAAAAATGTTAACTAATCTTGATGATAATGGAAACATTAAATGACATAAGACAATTACAGTAATAAATTTATTTATTTAAACAGAATGGTATTTAGTAAAAGTATTACTGTACTACCAAGCCTATCCCAATACAATGATGTGTATGGGGTTTCCCATAGATAACCTATTGATCTTAAGGTCATCTGTCGTTACATGTCACAGTTTTCGTTTGAGCAATCAATGACCACTCTGTGGATTTAGGAAAGATCAACACCACCAGCGCTTTAATTTTTTAATCTGAATATTTTGGTGTTAAAATTTAACATCAAAAACTTATTTTCAAACCAGTTGGAATAATATTAATCTTTTATTTATTTTAAAATTAAAAAATAAAATTTAATATTTAAAACATAAACACTAAAAGTTTGTCTTAAGTAGATTCTTCCGCTTAAGCAATGCGCTAATGATTAAAGAGTCAACTTTTATAAAACTTGCTAGGGTCAATGGAGTGTGTATTGGACTCTAAGAAAGTAACTGGTTCAAATTTGTGTTTAACATCATAAATTAATATGGAATGTTTTCAACTTATATTTGTTTGTAGATTGTAATATTTGAATGAAAAGATTTAAATCTACTATTAGAATTCCAGTACTTATTCCAAGTGCTCAAACAATGTGACATGTGTCTACAAAGTGTCTAAAAAGTGTCTACTATTTACGTCTGGGTCATCCATTTTAAGTCCAATTTCTAGTATTGTACTCTACCAAGTGAAACCTCTAGTTTGATATACCGTAAATATCAACATATGTTAAAATTTAATATTTTCTTCTGTCTCCTGGTGGGGCGTCCCCCTTACGTTACCCAAAATGTTTGATAAAGTCAAAAGGTACTTTGTGTTATTCCCGAAACGATATATAAAAACTAATTGTAACTCCTGGCGGCAGGGATTTGCTTAGTTATAAAGGTAGATAACTCATCGTCTAAAAGCAATCCGGATTAATTTTTTTGTCCTATTGGTTGACAATCGTTTCGCCCCTATTTGTCAGGGGCATCATCAACACAATTTCGTCTTGAGGTTAAAACATCTTAGCGAACTTGATGTTCTTGCCAAAGGTTAAAATGAATAAATAAACAAGCACCGAGTACATACGAACACACACGAAGACATTATACTGTAATTGGAAGGATGAATTATATGACATTCCAAACAATATTTATGTTGATTATGCAGTGAAAGACGATATATGTTTGTTTTCAATCTGACTATAAACTTAATGAAATACTATAAACCGAAATGACCTTTTAATTACCATTCGCACACGCACTGGATCATAAGCTTTAAAATGGCACATCAACCTTAAAAATCTGTTAAGTTGGCCAAGAGAAAAAGGGATGTAACAGACGAAACCCTTATTGTATTATTTGTATTATTATTTTATTAGTAGCTTTCATAGATGGCTACAAAGTTCTAAAATAATTACATACCGCGGCCGTAGCGCTAGGTGAGTTTTATGGATGCAGAGGTTTACGGGAATCGTGTTTTAAAACTAACCAATTAAGATAAAGATTGGCTCTTAACTTTTTATAAAAGTAGAAAAAAGGATCTCGTCGGCTATTTTTTTTTTTTTATTTTAAAATAAATTTGGCATTTGGCATTGTTGTTCGGGCTCAGGTAGACCGCCCTAAAATTTTATGATATCTCTTTATGAAGATAAACCCAGGGAAAAAGCCATTTGAGCCCAGCACTTGCACTATGCAGACCGATCAACCCTTCGTCAAAGCACTCAGTGGGCATTCTGTGACTATGTGATCCATAGTCTGGTACTCCGTTCCACAGCCGCATGGCTCGTCTTTGGTTATTCCAGACATTCCCCAAAAGTATTTGTAATAATTGCATTTCCTGCTTAGTAGTAGTAAAATTGTTAAAATGGAATTTGATTGGTTGAAACTGTTATTTTGTTAAAAGAGTTTTTACTTAAATTTTCATTTTATTTATTTATTTATTTATTAGTAAATGTAAATTTTAAACAGCAAGAACTGCCACACCTTCTCGTTACGGCAGAGTGAAGAGAAATATGAATATATGATGGTTGCTTGGAAATTTAGCAAAATTACTTTTCAAACATTGTAAAAGTATGGATTAAAACAATATTGAAAACAGGTAAATTAGCAAATTTGATTTATAATGTGCAGGTAAATTTATACAAATCCACCAATTACGAACAAAAATTCGAAATTTAAAAGTTTTTTTTCACACCATCTCACAACGTTGTTACCATTTTTAAAATCAATTTCCAATATATTACTGCGTCACAAATGTAGAAACTAGTTTTTTTGATAATCTTAGATCAGTTATTGTCATTCTTAATAAAATAAATACAGGGTGTACGTAGCTTAAGGTGTCTTTCTGATTTTGTTCTTAAATCTTTAAAATAACTTTCTAGACAGACAATAAGTAATTATTTAGCATTAGACCAGCTTTTAGGTTTATTATAAAGGTTTAGATTAAGGTTTAGGTATTAATATTTTTTGACTAGTAATTGTATCTTTCTATTACTTCATATTAACTAAAAGTGTAACGCATTGTCCAGAATAAAATATTAACCTCATCATTATGCGATCTTAACACAATAAGATCTCAACACTCGTATTCCCAAAAGGGGAATCCGTTAACAGTTCAAAGTGAAGTTCTTGATCAAACGCCGTCATCAGTTTACGAGACTTGTCCTAGTGACCTTGAGCTAGACCAAGGATCATGGCCTTGGTGCACCACTATACTGGCGGTGTGTACGCGACTTTCTAATGCAGTTTACTCAAGGTCACAGTTGAACTATTGCCAACCACAAACTGCATGTAAAAAGCCAATGCTTGTGCACTCGGATTTCTCTTCCAACTAGCTATATATATATATATATATATATATATATATATATATATATATATATATATATATATATATATATATATATATATATATATATATATATATATATGACTTTCAGTATAAGGTGCTTGCTTATCACAAGTACACCTAAATAAATTATATATAGTTGAACAAATGTATAAAAAAAATTTAATATTGCCATAACCCTGACTGCTTCTTTAATTTAACCATTTGTATTAAATCTTAAAGAGAACACCTCATGGTACCAGTGTTATCTAGGAATAAGAAAATAGGTTTAGCTCTTAGTTGTGTGTTGATAACTAATAAAAAACGCTGGAAGAAACGGAAAATACGGGCTAAGCAGTGGCTTAATGATTGAAAAAGATTTACACACTTAAATCTGTCAAAAGAACTAGACGGGAGTGATTTTAGAAATGTTTTGCCAATGGACGAGCAGTGTTTTACCGATTTACTCAATATGGTGAAGTTTTTCATTGAGAAAAAGAACACTTTATTTAGAAGTTCAGTGAGTGCTGAGGAAAGGCTGATTGTATCTCTACGATATCTGGCAACTGGGAGGAGTTAACGGAGACTTAAAATTCAGTGCTGCTATTTCGCCTCAGCTTCTGCCATTAATCATACCTGAAACCTGTGCTGCAAACGGTCGGGAGTCTGACAGACAGCGCTACACACTCACAGACCAGACAAAAATTGTGGTGGGGGAACCTCAGACCGTCGGTGGTCGGAGGGTTCAACCATCAGAAACGCAGACAGTCTGGTCCGAGAAAATCGGTCCGCAGACAGCCCCACACACGAAACGACAGGTGTCAGACACCAGACCAGACGGTCTGGTCTGATAGTGTGTGGGGGGCGGTGTCTCAGCTACGAATGTTTGTTTGGTCGTTTGGTCTGGGAGTGTGTAGAGCCGTCCAAGACGGCATGCTTGCAGTCAGACGGTCTGGTCTGACGGTCTGGTCTGATAGTGTGTGGGGGGCTTAACTAGAGGTCGCCTCAAGATCTAAATTTCAGTTGATCTAAACCAAAGAAGTTCAAATACATTTTGTAATTGAAACATCAGTTCTTCCTGTTTTTCTAGCAGTTGTTTTTACAAATGTTGTCTAATGATTCAATCAATTCTCCTTCCTCCATAATATTAACATTGGAACTTTGAAAGCCTGTAGGGAGTAGCCCATGAGTCCGATGTGAATTAGAATGGGATTCTGCTTATCTACAGAACTATACCTTTCTAACGGTATGCGAGGATTTTTCCTACGATGCATATGAGCTAAGAAAGAAGAGGAAAAGAAACATGCTTGCCTACTAATTAAATCTAATAATTTTCACATGCACATTTTCAATATTTGGTCGCTCGATTTTTTTCTATTCGACACGATATTTTGTTTACAATTTTATGCAGTTTCTACTTACATCTTCATTTCCTTATTTGTGATGTTCTGTTGTGTTTGATAATACTCCTTGATATATTGTTCTTTGTTTAATTTCTATTTTTTTTAATTAAATTGAATTTAAGAGTAAAATAAAAAAAATTTCACGAAAAAGAAGGGATAGGCTCAAAACTAAATTAAGAAATAAAACGTAATCATAAAGAAATAATTAAGAAGAAAGAGGTAGGAAGGACGAAGAAAAAAAGTGAAAAAATAATTGAAAAGACTGGAAAGTTATTGGAGTATTAAATCAAACAAAAATGGTCAATTAAAAAAATCCGGTAATGTGAAATTTTAAAATATGAATTATGTTAAAAGCTATTCGTGTAAATTCTTATTTAATGTAAAATATTGTTAGCTGAATAAATATAATGATCATATTATTACAGTAAGTATTAGAAAATCTGTTATATACACCCAATTTTAGTTTAACTATAACTGCTACTATAGTTATAACACTAGTGTTTAGTTTTCATTTCTGATTACAAACAACACGTATCATCGTTAATAAAAAAAAGTGTTTTACTATAGGTAAATTTAAGAATAATGTTTTTTTTTTAATTGTGAACCTATTATTAATGTGATATTAATCATTACCTTCATTTTGAGTAAATCATTCTAAGGTTGAGATGCATGGTTAAGGGAATAGTATTTAATACTGTTATTATTTCAAGTGCAGTATATAAATTAATATAAAACTTAAGTACAACTGACCAACCATACATACCCGAAAAAACTATTAGGACGAAATAAAAAATACAATCAAGTTTAAAACACCAAGCTCAAGCTCTAAAGCTCATGCTGTCTCTTGGCCGCCTTCAAGCACACTGCACCGCAACTGCATACAGACGTGACAATCAGGTAGGTGACGTAGGAAGCGTGAGTCAGTCCCCCACCTATTCTCATTACACAATGTATTATCCTATAACCTGTACATTACCATGACAGCTTCACAGTCACAGCACACAAGCATAACATTTTCAGTAGTTTTATTATACTGATTAATTGTAGCTGTGATTAAACATAGATCATCTGTGAAAAAATGAACCATACATTTCCATTTACCAACAGTAATGCACATCTTTGAATGAGTTTATGTTCTGCAATCAAACTTGCACTATCGTTTTCTTTTGGGAAGATATTAAAATAAAATATGATTCGACATAGGCTTTTACTAAAATATTTTGTAACTTTCATTGTAAGCTGTACCCTTGTTATATGAAAATTAATTAATTAATTGGTAGGTGAATAAATTTAAATTGGTAACTTTACACCTTTTAAATTCAAATTTTTACTATTCTTGGTCGGTGGGTAGTTGAGAAGTTATTATACCGGGTGTGCACAAAGTCTTACTCACATATTACATGTTGTAAATTTATTTGTTAACACCGAAACTCAGCTGATTGACAACAATGCAGTTTACTTATGTTATAATGCACTAAAAACAAAACGAAATGGTCAGAGTAAACGTAGACTAACTGTCTCCACGTTCACTACATTTCTCTCTTGATTTCTTGTAGGAATTTGTCAAAGATTTGGTTTATTCTTCCCCAGTGCATACCTTGGAAACTCTAAAGGAGAAGTTAAGAAATGCACCAGTAACGTCCATTACAGTAAAAAAGTCTAACATCTGAAGAAGTTACATGTCTAGTAATACAAATGCAATATTTTTACATAGAAAGTATTTAAAAATGTATATCTACTAAGTAAAAAAGACCTTTATTTGTAAACAAATTGTAGAACGTCATGACTAAAAAAATGCAAATACGGAGTTTTGAGAAGAATACGTGGTAAAACAGTAATCAAATTCGTAGACAACAATATGTCTAAACAATAGTATTTTATTAAAATACTAAAATACATAAATATCCAATAAATATTCTGTATATGGAGGGTAAAGAACACCATGTCATTTTTTCATTATTTTTTGGGAAAGTAGTTCATTTAACATGTTTTTATTTTGTTCGCTTTTGATACATCTAAATCTACAACAACAACGAAAACAAACCTTAACGATCCATAAGACTTATAATAATTACAACTTGCTATGCATTTTCAGCTTCTTTCTTAAAGTGGAGACAACCATTTACTGTTGATACAGTGAGACCTGAACTAGATTGTTTGTTTATATTTTGCCAATGACTAACAAGAACATAATAAAGCGTCAAGTGGATGTAAAACAACATTACTGAAATAAAACCACAAACCACGTTAAGTATGTTATAATGAACATAAATATATAGTCTCATCATAGCCACAGGTTGGTTAAAAATTATTGAACATATTTTAAGATTAATAATGGGACATAAATACAACCAAATTAGTGTGTGCAACATTTAACAGTATAAACTTGTATGTGCTGTATACTTTAAGAGTATGTACTGATTTAAAAATGGCTTGAACTATTTTATTCAAACTTTGCAAATAATAGGATTCTGGGATAAAAATATATTTAAGGTCTATTTTAGGCTTCAAATATCTGATTTTTTTTAGTCTTGAACTGACATTTTATATAAGTAAATTGTTTAAGTATTGACATTTTCACATATTGACTATTGACATATTTGACATATTGAGTATTGACATATTTTCTCTATTATGAAAATAGAGAAAACATACTTTCCAATATAAAATTAGTAATTACTTTAATATAACAACACGTTTAATAGAGATTACAATTTATACTTCAGTTAATTTATTTATTAGAAATTTTCGCTGGATAAAAAATCGTTTCACTGGAAAAATATTGTAATACACATTTATGAGAGGAATCAAAGTGAGGAACAACAATCATGGAACAAAAATCATGTTATTCTTATAGAAAATAAACAAAACCTATCTTGCATTTTAATTTTTTTTTCTCATTTCTACCCAGAGGCATTTTGTTAAGGAGATATGTACTGAGGACACATAAACGCTTTTTGGGAAAGAAGTACCCATAAAATTTTGTTGCAGTGATGAGTAAACGCATCACTTATTTTTATCATGCTTGATAATACCGTACTGAAAAGCATAAACTGAAATACACACAAAGTATGAAAACAGCAAAACTTGTAAATAATTGGTACTTTTATTTTATTTTATTTTATTTCCAAGGACCTCCCATTATTACAATGTTTAAAAACAGTGGTAGTAGCATTTTTTTGTTGTTATTATTATGTAATAATATCTAAATATTTTCTGATTGAGGGCTATAAAATAAAAACAAAATTCAAACCCGTTTTATCTTATAACATTATTTTTAGTACAATATTGAAAATAATTTAAATTGATGTCCATGAACCACTAGTATCTTAGTCTTGTAGAGGTAAAATCATAAATAGATCAAATTTCCATTGCAGCACATATTATAGAAAATTTATTTTTAATTACAAAAAATATTTAAAATGTAACAATTTAAAAGATATTGCCAAAAAAACGTTATATATCTACAATACTTAAATACTGTAAATACTAAATAAAGGATCTAAAAATCTTGGAAAATCTGTAAAATAAATATACAGTATGTAGAACACCCTAAGAGATAAGAAAGTAAGTTGCCAATGTAATTCATAAGATCTGAGAATTACCTTCCTCGAGTTAATTATTATAAACTGTGTAAGAGACACATGGCTAATGTTTGTAAAATCAAAAAGAATTTTGGTCTAATTTAATTTTTATTAATTAAATGCGTGGTTATTGAGAATATATATATATATATATATATATATATATATATATATATATATATATATATATATATATATATATATAACTAATTAACTTAATTAGTTATATATATAACTTATATATATTATATATATATACATGGTATATATATAATATACATATATATATATAATATATATATATAATATATATAATATATATATATATATACATGGGTATTATTTGCAATAAAACTTTATGGATGCTTAAAGAAATATCACACCGACAAAATAAAAAAGATACCTATTTGTTCGTTAGTAGACTTCCTTGGTTATATTTAGTTTTTAACACCAACTCTAGCTTCTGAAAATTCCATTCTTGGTTTTTGGTTCTTAAGCTAAAGTTTTCTTATTTAGTTTTCCAATCTACTCTTTTTTGGTGAAGGTTCTTCTTGGATAGCTTCTTCATCGTCTGGTTTGTTCACAGAAATCGGTACTGCACCTGAAAATTTAAATAAGATTATTAATATTATTATTATCAGTGAAATTATAAATGAATTTACTAAAGTTTAATCAATGGATAAATTATTCATTTAAATTGTAACTTCAGTCATGAACAAAATCGGGGATTTAGGGAGTAAGTCGATATTTTAAAATCAATTTTGGATGCATGCTTAGTTTAAAGACCTTTTTTAGGCCAGTCAAAATAAGTTCGTGTCGGAAGCAAAAAAGTTGGCAAACTAAATTATCTAATGATACCAAAATCATATATATCGAACAACAAATAACGGAGTACAAGCAAATTGTGTTATGTTCAATTATGGTTTTCCGCTGCCTAACCATTGCATATTTAGATATTTTTGTAAATCACATTTACTCTGTCATTGATGTTCAATCTTCATAAACATGGTACACTCATTGTTTAGATAATTAAAATAGCCAAATAGCCAACCAATAGAATCACTTTTAAGTTGGAAGTTCGGTTTGAATTATGAATGTAACACTAATTGTTTAAGCATTCCGAGAAGTCAAAACCCCCACAACCATATAGCCTACTTGATTAAAAGCTTTTGATGTGATAACTCCAGAATAATTGACCCTTTTCAACCATTTAATAAATAGAGACCTTTAAATTTTGCTGTGGTGGCTGAAAAGTAGAGTTCCTTCTTTAGTATTTACAGTCTAGGGTCTAAAGGATGTATCTGCTCTGAAATCTGTTGGAAAATCTTTAGTGCGGAATTAGATTATCTAAAACTTTTGTATTTGAGGTTTTGCCCTATATTTTACCGTTTTCACGCTACATCACTTAAAAGTTGGAAGTTCGGTTTTGAATGTCGAATATAACAAAAATTGTTTAGGCATTCCTAGGAGTCAAAACCCCTACAACCATATACTTAACCAAAACCTCTTGAAGTAGAACCATTAAGAAAATTTGACGATATCCAACCTTCATCTTCGCACGAGACTTCTTCTAAGTTACCATGTCATTCTTATGGAAACATCTTTTTAGTGATTACCACGGTATTAATTTATAAACAGCTGATATCCTTTAAAGTATGGAGGTAAGATTGGTACCTAATAAAAAACCATAGGATATTACAAACTTGAGGCGAGTGAGTGGAGCGAACAAGCTCACCTGAACTGTGTTCATTTAAAGAATTATGGGAAGATTGGTGATACAAATTAAGGATATTACTAACCTGAGGTGAGTGAGCGTAGCGAACGAGCTAAATTTGACCTGAAAGTAAGCATAGCGAACGAGCTTACCTGAAGGTCAAAATAGGTCTAGGTTTTGAATTTCAATTTGAGTAACGTTGAAGCACGCGGGTAAGCCAGCTAGTAAGTTATATTTGCATGTTACTCGTATATTTCAGTACCAGAGGAACCGAGCCTATGCTCGGTAAAATTATGAATCGCCAATTTATTTTTTCAGACAATGCCGTTTGTTCCGCTCACTCACCAGGCCAATCGGTGCACTTTCGTATTAATTTGTTGGATCATAGGTTTAAGCAAGGAATCTAAAATAAGTAAAAAGAAGGTAGGGGTCAAGACATACAACGCCCTCTATGCACCAGGTGTTCTTTTGCACCTATGACATCACCATTTATTTACGTTTTTAATAAACGTAAATAAACTTCAATTAGTTAGTTACCTCCAATAAATTCCTATTAGTTATTTTTAGGTGTCACCTTAAGGAAATAAACTTTATAAGAGAGAGTTATTTAATTTTCACTGATTTCCAGCTGAAGACATTTTTTTAAAGACTTTTTTGTCGTAATAAAATACCTTCATTTTAGCAAGTTCAAAAGTGACACTTTTCTAGCAAGGACTATGATCGTGAGTGACTTTAATTACAGTAGTGTTTGAGTATGATGCAAACAAGAACATTATTGAAACTTTTAATAAATACAGTTTCTTTATTGTGATTGCCTACAGCAAGTTTACATCATGCTATCGTAATGCTGAATGTACCTGAGTGTGTTGAATATTTACCCATGCACGAAAGTAAAACACATTCAAGAACCTCGCGAGGATCACAGTTTTTTTAGGAATCAACAGATTCAAACATGGTTTTTTCAGTGTGTGGATTAGATCTAAATGATTAGAAAAAACACAACCACATATTTTTAATAAAATGAATTTCTATGACAATTTTAACAACGGTTACAAACGAGTAGAACATTTTATTTTCATCAAAAATAAAATGTAAGGCGGTAATAAATTATTTCAAAGAATAGTGTAAGTTTCAAATTAATTTCACACACACTTTTGACATTAACTTAATAGGTTTTATAACTTAACCTTATCGTTAAAATAAAAACATTATGTGTTTCAGCATCAAAACATTACATAGGTTTTGACAGTTCTCTGCAATTAGTAAACAGAAACTAAATCAGCTGTCAAGCCTTGCACCGGCTACATCATGGTTTTTGTTTACGTGACCCTTACCTTCTATTTCTAAGCTTCCTTGGGTTTAAGATGTAACACATTGGTTTATATTATCAGCTGATTTTTGTTCAATTTGAAATCCTATACTCTTATACGAGCAATGTTTGCTTGTTTGCTTGCACAATTATCTCAAAAACGGCTCCGACGATTTCCTTCAAATTTTGGAATATGGGGGTTTTGGCCACCAGAAATCGATTGGAGCTGGTCTCATAGCTGGGAAAAATCCGGTTTTCGCGCTAGAGCCCTTCAAAGATCCCATGTTATCCTTATGGAAATTTTTTAACTGAACAAAAATCAGCTGATAACTGTAGATAAAATAAACCAATGTGTTACATCTTTAACCTGTGGTTTTAGGAAAATCATACCAATGTGCAGCAAACCTTCCGCCTGGCGAGTGAGCGGAGCGAACGAGCTTTGTGTGAGAAACGAAAGTAATAATTTTACCGAGCTTAAGCTCGGTCCCCCTGGTACTGTCCATAAAGATAACATGGGGTCATTGAAAAGCTGTAGGGCAGAAACCGGGGTTTTCCTAGCCATAAATTTCTTGTGGCCAAGACTAAATTAAATATATTCAAAAAAAAAAAAAAAAAAATCTTGGAAATAAAAAAGATTTTGCCCGTACGAAAAAGCTTGTTTTAGAGTATAAGATAGGATCAACTGTTTGTTTAGTAATCTTTTCATGATTTTTTTTTTAATAAAGTTGAATCAATCCCTATGCATATTTTAAAATACTTTGGTAAAAGTTTATTCGACGAATCTTTTTTACGTTTCGGCACTAACCAAGTAAACTATTATTCGTTCTGAATGCAACTAACAAAACATTGGTGGACATCTTTGCCGTTCATGAAAATTTTAAATTCAGTGAATATTGATTTACCGATTACTTCACTCACCTTGATTGGTTGGGTTTCCGCTAGAGCCTGGTTGCTCCGTAGTACATTGTACGGCCGTCGTCGTCATCGCCTGTGTTTTTAGTTGTACTTCACGTATTGCATTTATTGTAAGTGAAAAACGATTTAAATCAGGTATGTAGGACTTGTGTTCAATCAAACATATTACTAAATCGGTGTAACCATTCTTTACTTGTGTTTCTGGAGAATCTTTTTTGGCATAACTGTAATTTTTAGTAACGTATCCATACCAACTTCCTCGAGGGCATATTGCTTCCATGAAACCCTCACAGGCCCCTCCATCCGCAGAATATAATCTACATGCCGGTCGATCAGACATCATCTTTATTATTATATTCCTACTCTCTAAATATTTTCTGTATTTAACGGCTTCCTCCGTCACTTGTCTTAGATCTTCTGTCAGATCTTCTGTCATCCTAAATTTCAATTTAGGATTTCTTTCGTAGAAGTCTTGATCTGTTTTGGTGATTAGTTCATGCAGTATATCTCTCATTAATATCCTTTCTGTATGCCCCCAAGTACCACTTATGCTACATGAAAAACCGTGTTTAACGAATTTCTTGCCGTCCACCACTAATGGTTCAATTTCAGCATCTGTTTTCTTCCATAATTGCACAGCTCCCGCATTACAACTATAGTCCTTATCTGTCACAACTCTACTGATGACATACTCTTTCACCAAATCTTTGTCGTTACTGAGGCTAATCTCCGGGTCTTGATCTAAAAACATTTTTATAGGATCACAGTATTGAGAAGAAACGTTTCTTCTCGTCTGGCTTTCATTATTGTCAGCCATGTTACAATATACTCATAAAATTCCAACTAAATAAGTTCTCGAAGTCACAATAACTATTAATACATTTTTAAATAAAGGTAGAGCTATTTCAATTTTTTCGAGTTTTTTTTCTATTCGATTATATGTGACATACTGTAACTTATTCTTTTATAAGCAATTAAAATCATTCATTTATAACGTTCACTAACGTTCTACCGTTCTACGTTATAACGTTTACTATAGAGGCTCTGCCAATAGCTTTACCTAAAAAAAAATTGGAAAATTATGGTCGAATACACTTAATGTAAAATAGTATTCAACCTTAAGACTGAATAGGTTAACAGCTCTATATTGGTACAAATCTAAATTTAAAATTATTTAAACACCAATATACTTTTTAGTATTTTATTTTTACGGAAGGCCTTTCGATAGACAAGCTATCATCATCAGCCGCACCGTAAACTAAAACAATATTTGTAAATAAACATTGTAAATATACCAAATAACATATGATACTTAAATTAAAATTAAAATTTAACATTTTGGATTCAATAGGCCAATAAATTATACAAATCAAATTAGTTTACAACAAAGTTAAGAAGTTGAGAATTTTAAATTGGTGGAGTATCAATGTTCATTAGGTTTCCTTGATGTTCTTTAAAAATTTTTATTGATTCCCATGTGTTAAGTTTGGTCGAATTGTTTACATGTTTTATTAATTTAACTGTTTTAACTGTGTGGTTATTCAGCACACAATGATTTGCCACTGCACTTTTGTCCGTTTTTTCTAATTTTAAGTCCCTAAAATGTTCTTTAAATCTTGTTTTTATGCTTCTTTTTGTTTGTCCAATATATTTCATGGGGCAATTTTCACATTGAATTTCATATATTCCTGATTTTTCATCTTCAGAAATTTTGTCTTTGGGGTTATTTAACAAAAATTTTAAATTGTTTCCTGTGGAAAAACTTAACAATTCGACCAAACTTAACACATGGGAATCAATAAAAATTTTAAAAGAACATCAAGGAAACCTAATGAACATTGATACTCCACCAATTCAAAATTCTCAACTTCTTAACTTTGTTGTAAACTAATTTGATTTGTATAATTTATTGGCCTATTGAATCCAAAATGTTAAATTTTAATTTTAATTTAAGTATCATATGTTATTTGGTATATTTACAATGTTTATTTACAAATATTGTTTTAGTTTACGGTACGGCTGATGATAATAGCTTATCTATCGAAAGGCCTTCCGTAAAAATAAAATACTAAAAAGTATATTGGTGTTTAAATAATTTTAAAATTAAGACTGAATGTTCTATATTTTCTAATTTATTAATATATGTAATAAACAATGCTGGAAAGCATGTAGGAGCATAGCTTTAGGATTAAGAATTACGAGTACTTTTTTCGGGCTTTTCTATATTTTTGTAATGTGTACACGTAACCAGCGCTAGTAATTTTCTTATGTAGATGTATGCCCCTAAAAAGCACTTGTATAGGGAAAATTACTGGATATATTGTAGGCTTTTTGAGTCAATAGATTTTTCTTGATTCCTACATGATGGGAAAATATAGAGCTAAATGTACATTTAGCACTAAGAGGTGTAAAGAGCAGTTAGCTGGCCCCAAGATTGTGTTTGGGACGGAGGTGATGTAAAAGTTCATAAATAAATTCTAGTGCTGTTTAAATTTTAAAAATATAATATGAACAGAAATTTAGATATTTTACCCATCTAAATACCGTGTGCCTAACTTAGAGTGAACCAATATCGAACTATTGTATTTGATTCCTGACAGTTAATATCGTATGGAAGTTATGTTACATTTCATGATGATTTTAGGTATATATTCCAATATTATAAATTTCCCACCATTTTTCCAATATAACGGCCCACTTAAATATTTTGAATACTAAGTATAAAAATATCTCCAATTACGTTTTCATGACATTTCTTTCATTATAACATGTAACGTTTTTATACATTTTATCAGGTGTCCATTTCTTCTATTACAATATCAGACTTTTTTTATACATTTCATCATTTGTCCTCTACACTGGAAAATTAGTTATTTTTCGAAAATGTAAATTTTATATGCGTTATTATTAAAAAATTACTTAAATACTTTTAATTTATTTAAGTATTTTTTAACTTACTGAATGGTTGCCGAGATACAGGCAATAAAAATTTAACCCATGTTATTCATAATGGAACTAAAAATTCAATTCAATTTCCTCTAGCTCACGAACGATAAGGCTCCGGTCTACCTGAGCCCGAACAATGCCGAGTGCCGCCTCACGGCCGTATCGCTAGGCTAGTTTGATGGCTGCAGAGGTTTACGGGGATCGTGTTTTAAAATTAACCAATTAAGATATAGATTGACTCTTAACTTTTTCTAAAAGTAAAAAAAGGAGCTCGTCGGCTATCTTTTTAGAATTTTTAAATAACATTTCAAATTTCAGTTATAAGTGTCTAAAATCATCTGTTTTTCTTGATTTTCACTGAAGATTTCCATTAGTTTTAATGAAACTACCAAAGTGAGATTACTAAAGTGTAACTAAGTAAATTTAGCACAGTTATTCTTCTTTAATATGACACCTTATTTATAGCTCTAGGCTGCGTTTAACAGAATATAACAGGATTCAAAGAAACCCCTTGCATTTGCATTGAGGAAAACAGATTTTTTTAGTCAGTTAAAGCTAAAATTAGAAATTTTATTTAAAAATTCTTAAAAGATAGCCAACGAGATATTTTTTTCTACTTTTAGAAAAAGTTAAGAGCCAATCTCTATCTTAATTGGTTAGTTTTAAAACACGATCCCCGTAAACCTCTGCATCTATAAAACTTGTCACTAGAGAAAAACAGATGATTTTAAATAGTTATAACTGAAATTATAAATTTTATTTAAAAATTCTAAAACCAGAGAAGACGAGATCTTTCTTTCTACTTTAAGAAAAAGTTAAGAGTCAATCTCTATATTAATGAGTTAATTTTAAAACACGATTCCCGTAAAACCTCTGCATCCATAAAACTCGCCTAGCACACGGCCGCGGCCGCGAGGCGGCGGCATTCGGGCTCAGGGTAGACACGATTTTATTTCAAATCGTGGATAATCGTGCGCTGCGGACGCCTTAAGCAGCGTCCGCAGCGCACTGGCCGAACGAATATTCGTGGCGAACTTGTTCGGCGAACACATAAAATCAACAAACCCTGCAAACGAACAATCACCGGTCATATGATTTACATTCTAAAAGGTTAGCAACGAACAAACAAAAGTTCGGAAAAACTTTGTTCGGCGAACATGTTCGGCCGTGCGAACGCGACTTTAGGGCCGTAACGTTGTAACGTTAAGTTTAGAGAGAAAAGGCAAAGAATAAAAGTTTGAAAATGGTGTATAAACCCCAAAATAATGATTGGGGTTACAAATTTAAAATAGAGGAAAATTTATAATATGGAAATATTTAGCTAAAATAAACATATAATTAAATACCCCCGTCACAGCAGACCTGCGTACTCAGCGAATTTCCAAAGAAATTTGAGATTTTGTATTTTCCCCATAATCACCATGGGAATGAGTATGTAGGTTTGCTGCCATGGGATGGTATTGGACAATGTTCCTTGTTAGGAAATGTAATGTTAAAATACCCACTATGTGAGGTCCCTGTCTCAGAATTTTTTTTTTTTTTTTTTTTTTTTTTTTTTTTTTTTTTTTTTGAGGGAGAGGCAGGGAAAATGCTTTACGCACACAGGTGGCCAGCCTGTAGTGTGGGACTCCCCTAAAAAACGGGTTTACCCACTAAAAAACCTCCTCTACTCTTTAGGATTCTAACCTGGAATTGTTTATCACATTACGTCAGGCTAGGCCTAAATTTGGCTTACGCCCATGGGGCTCGCTCCTTATCCAGCTGTTCGGTCAAGGGATCTGGGCCACTTCGTGGTCCAAATCGGTTTTCTTTTCCAGGAGGATACCCCGGACGAACTGTGACAAACAATCCCAGTTGCCCTCATCCTCCATAATCTTTTGGCAGACCGTGTCCACCGAAAAAACACCGAGTTTTCTTGTGGCCTCCAGGCGGGGCCTTTCCCAACGCGAACAGCGGAAGAAGGTGTGCTCCGCGTCATCGGGAACGCCCGGGCAGTAGATGCAATCCGGTGAACCGGTCTTGCCCATCCGGTTCAGGTACGACTTGAAGTAGCCGTGACCTGTCAGGAACTGCGTGAGGTAGTAGTCCACCTCGCCATGCCGCCTTTCCACCCATGGTTGGACCTGCTCGATGAGTCGCGCAGTCCATCGTCCTCGGGTGTCGTGCTCCCAGCTGTGTTGCCACTGCTGGAAGGTTCGGGAGCGCTCTTCGGTTCTTGCCGTGTCCTTGCCGATCTCGCCTTGTCTCTGGTAAATCGCTTTCCTCTCCCCTGCCAAGAGCTTGACCGGGATGACTCCGGCGACCACCAGGACGGCAGGCTCGGACACTGTCCGGTAGGCGGAACACACCCGGAGCGCAGCTTGACGCTGAACCCGGGCGAGTCGCAACCTGTAGCACTCCTTCTCTAGAGCGCCTGCCCACACCTCTGCCCCGTAAAGGAGCACGGACTGGACCGCGGACATCAACAGACGTCTTCTGCTGGATCGGGGACCCCCGACATTGGCCATCAGCCTACTAAGGTAAGTGACTACCTTAGCGGCCTTGTCCGCCGTACGAAAGATCTGATCCCTCCAGCTTAACTTGGTGTCCACCATAACCCCGAGGTATTTGGCGGCACGAGTTGATGTGACCACCTCCCTTCCCACTCGGAGTGGGACGACGGTGTCGATCCTCTTCTTCGTGAGGATCACAATCTCCGTCTTACTGAGAGCAAGCGAGAGACCGTGATCGGACATCCAGTTGTTGACCACCCGCATAACTCGGTTCAACTTCAGTTGGGCCAGCTCAACGTTGCGTGCAGCAATGAGAGCTGCAACGTCATCGGCGTACCCAACCAAAGTGGTTTCCTCAGGCATCTCGGACCTCAGGAGGCTGTCATAGGCAACGTTCCAGAGATCCGGGCCGAGTATTGAACCTTGTGCGGCACCAGAAGTGACTTCCATCGTCCGCGTTCCGTCCCTCGTGTCATAAATCAGGCTTCGAGAGCGTAGATAATCCTCGATGAGCCGCAACAGATATGCAGGAATACGAAAGGTGTTGCGAAGCGCATCCAACATATCGACCCACCTTGCCGAGTTGAAGGCATTCTTGACATCAAGCGTAACAAGAAGCACTACTCGGCGGGAGAAATGGTTGTGGCTCTCGGCTCTCTCCACAGCTCTCTGAACTTCGGTGACAGCGTCGATCGTTGACCGTCCCTTTCTGAAGCCGTACTGACGGGGGCATAAGTCCCCGGCAGCTTCCACGGCAGAAGTCAGGCGGGAACGGATCAGCTTCCCTGTCTCAGAATAGTGATAGTGATAGTGATAATGAATAGGAATGTTAAATATCAAATTGTATCAATAATCGTCACTTTTTAATTTTCTCCATAAAAATAAGCAAATGTCAGTTAAACACCACCTAGAGAATGTACATACCAAATTTTACCAATTAATGTCAATAAATTAGCGAGTTACAAGGTTTTTTATTTCCTATGTAAATAACATGGTAAACCTATTTTTAGCTTTCCTCCGGAATCTGTTAAGCTAAGTTAAATATTCAAAATACTAAATTGTTGGTTTTTAAAGCTCTTTTAAAAGGTTTTAGTTAAAATTCTTTAATTTTTAAAATTGAGGTTCAAAAATGCCAGTATCCCAAAATACCATTTTTTACCCAATTGAAACCCCATAAAACCCCGTTCCCAAAACCCGACAATGCTGGTTCGCGAACTCATGAAAATAGACCTGGTCTTACTCCTTCATACAAAATTTCATCAAAATCTGATGTCCCATTCAAAAGTTATCAATACCATGGACATAAGATATGGTGTTTTTTACTTTTGGGGACCTCTTTAACTGTCAGTTATCAAATGAAATAGTTATTATTTCACTTTAGGCTAAACACAAAATTTATCCTCCTCTTTTTCTCTTAAAGGACTTTTAAAGGACCCTACTGTTAAAGGAACAGTGGGGTCGGTGAGTGATAAAATGTGCATTTAACATTACCAAAAGAAACATATTTTCATATTTTTCATAATTCTGTACTTTTATCGCAAAAACAAAATTTTTTCCGAATAAAGGACTTTGTGATGAAAATATAATAACATTTTTGGATTTTCCATGGAATTTGAAATAAGAATTTACCTCCATTATTTATTTGAGATGACCTTTCAAAGTTAACGTGTTGAAATAAAAAAAACTCGTATTTTTAACATATTCCGTAAACTTTATAGTTTCATAAGAAAAGTAGTTAAATATTTATAAAAACTTTCTTATTTGATAGACTTTTAAATTATATACCAAAATTAAGATTTGATCACAGTGTATGTGAAAATTCGAACGTATACAAACAAAACATGCTTTATATAACTTTTAAGTAATTTGCTACTTTTATTGATAAACACGATTTTATTAACAACGAATAATTAGGTATACATATTTTACAGTGACGTGAAATTAAAGTTATTATACTTTGGAAGACAACTAAATATTCCTTTTTACACTATCGCAATGTGTATACACGACCTTAACCAAAGATATTACTGTAAAGATTAAAAGTTTCCTCAAGCCATCGTAAAGTACTGTCTTTGGAAGTTCACATTTTCTATTACATTTAAATGAATTAACAATAATGCTAATGAATCAAAATTATTCTGTTTTTCTTTTAAAAAGCTGTTATCCATTATTATTTTACCTTGATTCATTACCCTTATTTAGGTTTTTAAGCTTTAAAATATTTACGTCACAAAAATTCCATAACGCCAATGAAGTTTTTCTAATTTTACTGGGATTTCGCTTCCTAACTTTACGCCGCCGTTATGCTACCATCTGAACTCAATCCTTTTTCATTAATTTAAGAACATTTTTGGAGAGAATAGAATATTTTTAATATTAAAACTAATTTTTTACTGTAAATTGTGTTTTATTAATGAACGTTACAAAATACTCAAAAGATGTATTAAACCTGTTTTACACATTAACGTTCATATCTTAAGATTATTTATAATTATGAATCATAAAATAAAAGTATTTTAGCTATATTTGACACTTTTACTGATAAGATCGGTACAGTTTATAGATTGTTAAAAAAGCGAAATAATTTTGTTAACTTTGAAAGTCATATCAAATTAACTGGGTTTAACTTGTGATTATTGATAGTTCCTGTTATTAATAGTTCAAACTTTGAAGAAAAATCTAAAAATGATATTATACTCTCAACACATGATCCTGTATTGCGAGAAAACGAAGATTTTCACATAGAAGTACCGAATTTAGAAAAGTATGAAAAATGCCTCTCTTTACACAGGTACAACAATATTTTTAGTAGAAATTTTTTTTATGCACGTCTTTAGCACACTCCGACCCCGCTTAAATGTTCAGATACCTTCACATCTAAAAACTTTCTTTAACTTCACTTATCGTATAATTCTTCAAAATTTATTGTCAAATTGATGCATTATCTGCCGTTCTAAAGGCGAGTTTTCCATTTTCAAAGTTTCGAAAACAACTGATGGAGTTCCTGATATACAGGGCATTCTGTAGTGCAGAGCATTTTTTCTTTATAAGAGTAATTTATTTTTTCTTTTATTATTATTATTTTTTTATATGACCAATTTTTATGTAAATATCATGTTTTATGTATTAGCAGGACCCTTTACTTTATTTAAAAATCATGGCACAAAATAAGATCTTGAATTGATTCTAGGCTCATTTTTGCCTATTTTATTCCACTGAAATATTGAACATTAACTTCACTCCACGCTGTTTATAAATAGTTAATCATACTTACTTGTATAACGTACTCTCCAAAACACACCACAGTGCGGTGACTGCTATAAGTGCACCCACTCTGCACAAAGGCTTGCAGTACAATGCAGTGTATGATAACGCTATCTGAAGAGGTAGGGCCACCGCAAACGGCTGGCTGAGGTCACAGCAGTGGTGACTAATCACGCACGTCAAGTAGCTTTTATGTTCAGATATACCTTGGTTTATCTATAATCCATTATTAGCGAATTTCCCATAGGGAATAAGCTACATATTACCGTAGGTCTCATGATAAGACCTAAGCCCGGGACCAACATTTGTACAAATGTAATATGTGTTTTGTGTTTATTTTTAATCGAACTGACGCAGCGAAAGCTAAGACAATTTTAACTAATGACATAGTTTAGTGTGCTGCGACGTGTACCCGTCTATGGAGTAATCTCCAAAACGGCCCTCGTATAAGGACATAATTTAAATCGTGTTTGACGGTAAGCAGTAAGATTACATTATTATAAATAAGTATCCCACCACCGATCAAGTTAGCTATACCATTAGTTTATGCCATGGTTGTATTATAAAGACCTTTAAACCACGAGTGGTATGTAAGAATACTAGCAAAGTGAATGCTTTAAGCTAATACTTTTCTACAAACCAACTTACATTTGGCTAAGTATGTTAAAAATAAAGTATTAAACATATTGGCTATTTATATGTTATACGACTGCCCATACACAAATTGACATCACCAGTTGCAGCTTGATCCAAACCTCATTCTTATTCGCAGAAGGTCTCGCCTTTATGACGATATGAATAACATAACATATGAAGCCTAATGGAACAATCAGCTGATGTGCGAATAAAGATATAATGCAGACGTATGATGTGGTGTCATCATACATATACTCGTACATAAAAATTAATAAACAGGGTGTCCAGTTTCGACTGTCCGAAACCGTTCCATAATATTCGGCAAGCCAAAAGAAACAAAAAAGTTAATGGAAAAATATGTCCTAAAATGCTTTGTTAACGCGCTAGCCGCCATTTTATTTTTACACTTAATAGTTTTTATTTCTGTAACGGATGGATGGATTTGGTTCATATTTGGCATGGACCTTTCCTACACCAATATTTATTAAAAGAAAAATAAAATTAGTTTTTCCATTGTGTATTTTTAAAATGGCGGCCATTTTAAATGTTCAAACTCAAATATCTCAAAAACGGTAAATTTTCGAAAATTTTTACAAGGGCCAAAAAAGTTGACAAATTAAACTATCCAAACAATTAAACCAAGTTTGTAAAGGTATTAAAACAAATATTAGAATTGTTGCGATTTTTTTTTAAATTTCAATGAACCATAATGCAGAATCAGTGTTTTTCTGCAGAAAAATCGCGATAACTCTTATATTTATTTTTAGATCTTTACAAACTTGATGTCTAGATCTTGAGACATGGTTGATAAATTAAAAGACTAAAAAATAATTTTTCCCCATTTTAAATTAATAAAAAGGTACATTATTTTGCTTTGTGATTTAATATTTTTCTAATAACCTTGCGACCAATAAAATTCATTTACATAAAAAGTCTTAGATCTGAAGAAGCTGTCTTTCTACAGATACAAATGCATTCTATATCATAGAAAAAGTATTTTTAATGAATTTCTTCTAGGTAAAAAATACCTTTTTGCAAACAAATTGCAGTTTATAGAAAAAGCAACATGCAAAATGAAACGAAATGTAAATATGGAATTTTTAGAAGATTGTGTGGTAAAATAATCAAATTCGTGGCGTATTTTCATTATATTTAATTCATAAAAATACATAAATATTTGATAAATATATTTTATTTTGTTTGCTTTTTATACCAAGAAAGGTAAGTCATTATAAAGCTCTAATTTTATAATTATTTTAATATATATATATATATATAAACAGGGTGTCCCGAAACTCTCTGGAACCCTTTTGTATATTTGTTCCTTGCATTGAGACAAGAAAAAAACATCATACAAATAGTGGTCTAAAATCCATCGTTTAGCCGCTAGCCGCCATTTTGTTTTTTTCACGTAATAATTTTTATTTCCGTAACGGATGGTTGTATTCAGATCATATTTGGTATGAATCTTCACCATAGTAATGTACATTTTCAGGAAAAAAATTAATTTTTTCCACTGTGTATTTTCAAAATGGCGGCCATTTTAAATTTTCAAACTCAAATATCTCAAATTTGGTAAATTAAAAAAAAATTACTTTGTACAAAAAAGCTGCCAAATTCAATTATCTAACCAACGGTACCAAGTTTGTTAGGATCTGATTACAAATAACGGAGTTATTGCGATTTTTCTCCAAAAAAACATTGATTTTGCATTATAATTAATGCAAATTACGGCCATTTTCACTGAATTGTTAATTGTTACGGCCATGTTAATTGTTGAGGGCTTTATTAGTATGGAGGTCCTTCTTTGATTGTTGGCATAACATTAATTTAACATGCAAATCATATGGGAAAATGGCATTTTTACGTTATTACTACAAAACCACAAGAGATAGAATAATAGTGTAAATTACAAAGTTGCTCAGTTCAACGAGAGCTTTAAGATGATATACAATATGACATATGTTTACATTTAAAATTTTTGAATTTTGTTTAAGTTAAAATTTCCAAATTATTAAATTTTGGAAATTTTAGTTTTTTAAATAAATGTGGTCTTGTGACATATCATTGGAAAGCTTAGCTTATTTCAAATAAGTATATTGAATCAGAAGTCATTTATGACAAATAATACAAGAATTACAGGGTATTCCGTAAATGTTGATTTTTCTTACAAAAATGGCCGCCATTTTGAAACGGAAAAAGATAAATTCATTCTGTTTTCACGAAAATGCTCCTTTGACTAATACGTTTAAAGTTATGTAAAAAAATCTGCATGCTTATTTAAGAAAATTTTGAGATTCGAACCCATGACCTCCAGTTTTGGAACACCCTGTATACTGGCATTGATGAAAATATTTTTATTGGAAAGCCCATATGCGATTTAGTGGGAAAAAACTTTATTTCATGATTTTATCTCAAACCGTTCTCCTGCTATAAATAGTGGACGGGTGGTCTGAATCACCCTGTATAAGATTTACAATGATTACAACGAGTTGACATGGAACCTCTTTAGAGGGACAATCATTCACAGTTGATAGAGTGAGAGGTGATCCTGATTGTTTGTTTGTCTATTTTCAGTAACTAAAAAATCCATATTAAGACCCAGTTTTTAAATTGTTTATTTAATTAGAAGATTTATGATCTAGCTCATTTTGAGGAGACAGCCACAGTTCAAGAGAGTCAAAGTCAAAGTCAAAGTTTTTTATTTGCCATAAAATTTTCACAATCATGGGCAAGAGTCATATACACAAAGTTAACTAAAGCTAAAAAAATAATGAAATTAAATCTTCAACAATAGGCTAAAAGAAACAAAACAGTATTTTCATTCCTTCAATTCTTGTAAATAATCGTGAACAGAATAATATTCCTTTGAAATTAAAAGAACATCTGAACACTTTTATGTTATACTCTTTCTTTAGGATGGATGGAAGGGCATTAAATAGGGCTATACTTGATTGATACATTTGTTTTTCGGAAAAAGAGGTGTGGTGGATTGGTGGCGGGATATTAGTTCTATTTCGGAGGTTGTATGAGTGGCAAGGTAATGAGTGGAAGGTGAAAAGGTGGCTATTGCGCTTGAAAAAGGTGAGACATTCTAGAATGTAGATGCAAGGAAAGGTTAGGATGTTGTTGGTCTTAAAGTGTGTTTTGCAGGAGTCCGAGTACTTAAGGCCAAGAATGAGTCTAAGGGCTTTCTTTTGCATCAAGAAAATTGAAAGTGTTTTGAGGCTCTCTGATCCCCAAGCAGGGACACAATAAGGCATGTACGGATACAGACAACCGTAGTATGCAGTTAACAAAACATCCATTTTTGCAAAATGCGCAAGCCTGCGAAGAATAAAAATACCAGAGCTTAGTTTTTTTAAAACTTTATTGATATGGGATGAAAAATTTAATTTGTCGTCAATGATTAAGCCTAGATAATTCACTTCATCGCAGGAACTAATTTCGGCATCTCCAATGAAGATGTTATTGGATGACAATGAACCAGAAATATTTCGCATTCTGAAGTCGATAAGTTTTGTTTTCAAAGTGTTGACACAGAGAAAATTATTAGTAAGCCATTGGAAAACTGAACTACCTTGTAGAAATGTATTGATTTCAAGAAGCTCACGATCAGGAGATGAAACTACCAAGGATGTATCGTCGGCAAATAGACTACATTTGTCCCTTGAGATGAGGTCTCAAGTGTATGTAAAATAACACTACTGAAATATAACTACTGTATATTATAAACCACGTAAATTGTGATGTTATAAACATAAATAAAATAATAATACTATAGACATAATCATTACTTTATACTGTTTGATTGTCAGTGTCAAAAATTGTAAGGGGTTACACATAAAAAATGCAACAAAAATCCGCAATTTATTCAGTTAAATTTCACTCCACCTTCCATTAACAGGCATTTTTGGATATTTGTAAATTACATTGCACATAAAATCTTCTTTTTCTTGCTTTTTAGAAAAATTTATTGCTACATTATATGGCATTCTTAAAAAGAACACAAAATTACCTTTTAGAATAAAAACATACTGTACCAGTTTATCAATCTTAGAGACTTGGAAAATGTATATAAAATCAAAATATTGAAAAATTAAGAAAATATTGCTATAATTTACTCAATACTCTTCTATATATTAATAGGCAAGCATATTTCTTTTCCTCCCTTTTTTTTCTCATCTTATGTGCATCGTAGGAGAAATCCACGCACAGCGTTAAAGGTATCGTCCTACAGATGAGCATAATCCCATTATAATTCACATTGGTCCCCAGGGCTATATGCCCTACAGGCTTTTACAGTTTCAATGTTAATCTTAAGGAAAAACGGTAATTGATTAAATAACTAGAACTGTTGTACATGCTAGCAAATCAGTAAAATACAGATGTTCCAGTTATATTTATTTTTCACTAAATGGGTGCAAATAAACTGAAATTTTTGTCGGATATCAATCAGTTGGTGATCTCTAGTTTTTTTATGTGCCAAGCTACAAACCGTCAAATGTCATCAAAATTTCTCCACATTGTGAGCTTTAAAATGGTATACTAAAAGTAGACCTTTCCTGTTTACCTGAGGGGCAGGAATTGGCGTTAAACAAAATTTGTGAGCGTTTTTTATAAAATACTTATACTAACAGACCCGAATAGCTTCATACAAACTTCTTTTCAGAGGTTGCCAATGAGATAACTTCATTAGCTTTATTCATGGAACTTAAAATTCTTTAAATTAAGAGCGTTAGGTTATAGTTATTTCATTTTCAAGTTATTGTCATATGATTCTAATAGAAATTTGACTATCTGCCATTTCCGCATTGGTCGACCATTTTGAATGCAGTTTTAGGCTTTATAATCTACTAAGTAGGACCTTTAATTTGATGTACATATCAACCTATGCTTACATTAAGATTTTTGATTGACTTCATGTCGGCTGGCCCCTCAGAGGGACTATCTTTTAGGTTGTGGCATAGATAAGTTGGTTAATTTCATCATAAATGATTTGTGAACATTGGTGTATTTATCTGTTGTGGTTTGAAAGCTATTTCAAGGGCTCCATACTAAATTATCGCCCTGTATTCTGAGTAATAATTTACAATAATGATATTTACTGCATTTTATCAGAATCAAGTCACTGGTTTCCGCCCCTTGGATAAATAGGAAATGTCACTTACTTCATATGATTTTGAAGCTAATGATTTAGGAAAGTTTTGGTGGCATTTGACAGTTTGTAGCTTGACGCATAAAGATTTTTTCTTCAGGAAGTTATACCGCACGTTTTCTTAATTTTCCTAAACATTGTTTTCAAGTAGATTTTACGAAGATTTAAGAGGGTTTGATTGGGACAAACTGTACTTATTCTAACGGGAAATTTTGTTTTGTTTCTAAAAAATGTCATCATGAATTGATTTGGTTAATTAAGGGTGAAGTAAAACAAAATGTTTATGGTCAATACCGAGAAATTTGAAAAAATCTTAAAATGGCTGTCACATTAAAATGGCATTTTGAGATTTTAATGCCTAAATTGAATATATTGTTGCCTTTTCATGTATTTTTACCCCTTATTTTTTGACACTGACTACCAAACACTCTACATATTATATTTCAACAGCGCAGAGAGTGTTAGGTAACTATGTAGGCTACTTTTAACCTCCATAGCTTAGACTCTCCTATATTGATATTGTAACAAAGAAAACACATCTTACCCATTATACATACAATAATGTAAATGGCATTGTCAAATGTTTTGGTTAACCCCATTTTTTATCTAATATTATAATTATAATAAAAATACAAAAACGGTTTTCTTTATATTATAACAGTGCTTAAAGTTTAAGTAATGAGTTAAATTGTCATTGTTGAGCACTTAAGGTAAACATTTTGTAATATAAATACATTTCGTTTTAAAATTTAAGAGCAGATTCTAAATGACTATTTCAGCACTTCAATCATGATTAATTATTTTTTATTTAATTATAGTTTTGATTTTTAATTATATTTGATTAAGTATTTTGATAGAGTAAAGAAAATGGTTTTAGTAATATATGATATAATTTACTAATATTTTTAAACACATAGTCTTGTTTATTTTTGTAATATTTGAAAAGAATAAAACCGATCCTCAAGAAAAATAATTATATTTTATTTTAGGATTTTCTGACGGTAAATTAGTGGTTCAAGGACAACGCAAAAACATTAAATAAGCAATAACTTTCATAAGAGATTTTTTTTATAAAAAAATTCAAAGATGCCCACTTAACTCCGCAGGAGAGTATTAAATTTGCATACGTGGATTAAAATTGCTCCTAATATACTTTGTTTCTGTTCAGTGGACGGAAAGCAATGGACTAAAAACGAATGCATGACATTTCGGGATCTGGAATCAGATTCTGTCTTCAGGTGAATGAAATGCCTAGAATATACGTTAACTTTGTTATTTTCTAGTTATTTCTTTCACCTGCGGACGGGATCAGGGTCCATATTCGGAAACATAGTATTTTTTACTAATCAGTGACGAAAAATGACCGCTATAATTTACTAAACAATAACAGAAACTCACCATCACCAAAAATAAACCTTAAAAAAAGAATAGACTAAAGTTTGGAGTTATGCCGTGGCAGACGTATAGAAACAAGTTAAGTTTCTCTGTAATAAGAATATGACAACTGCTCTATTATTTTGAAATGACATATACTTCAAACAGGTTTGTATTCTGTATAGGTTGATTCCAAGGGTCATATTTATACAACTGGCATTAGTTTTTAAACAATAGTGTCATACATACCAATTTTATCATATGTACGTTTGTGTTCCGTATTATAAATCTCTGTCACTAATAGCAACCCATAATAAAATAAAACTCTCTTTTTATTTCAAAAAATATATTATAAATACATTGTCAATTCTATTAAAACTTAAGTAAACTGATTTTCTTATTAAAAATAAATATTATAACGGTGCAGCCTCTATATTAACCCTCAAAAAATTTAAGCTACCTGATACTGCAAAGTGATCTTCTAAATTTATGCAACACAATCCAGCGGCGATCATTTTCAAGGCTACCTCATCAGGTATTCCTCTTCAACGTTGAGGTGTGAAGAGATGGTCAAGAGTTTAACCCTTTAGGTACACCTCAGTGACGTTTAAATTGATGCAATAGAATTAAAAATGATCGTCTTTTGTTCGAAACCGTAGATGTCTCACCGACATGTCCGAGATCGCTTGGCAGTAAACAGGTAACTTAAAACTTTTCGTTGATAAATTAATTTGATATTCAATTAATTTCTTCTTTAAATTTGTTGTTTTTTCTCGTTATGTTTTATTTTTACAAACTTATAGACCATGTGATTAACCAAAAAGGTCACATCTATCATGATCATAATAAATGTAGATTATATAAATATATATACCCCCGTCGCAGCAGACCTGCGTACTCAGCGAATTTCCAAACAATCTTGAGATAACTTATTGTATTTCCCCCATAAAAACCATAGGAATGGGTATGTAGGTTTGCTGCCTTGGGATGTTGTTAGAAAATGTTAGTTTTGTTAGGAAATGGAATAGTTACGGTAGGTAAATGTCAAACTGTATCAATATTCGGCACCTTTTAATTTTCCCCATAAACCCCATGGGGGTGAGTATGTAGGTTTGCCACCATATGGGTGTTGTAAGCAAATATCAGTTAACTCCTACCTAGTGAATGTACATACCAAATATTATCAAGTTATGGTGTTCTCTTCATTTTCTCCATAAACCCCATAGGGGTGAGTACGTAGGATTTCCGCCATGTGGGTGCTTAAGCAAGTATCAGTTGAGCCCTACCAAGTGAATGTACATACCAAATTTTATCAAGTTATTCCGATAAATAAGCAAGATACAGGGTTTTGTTAATTTTCCGTAAGACTAACATGGAAAACCTATTTTTTGCTTTTCTCCGTAACCTGATAAGGCAAATTAAAAATTCAAAATACTAAATTGTTTGTTTTTTAAGCTCTTATAAATGGTTTTAGTTAAAATTATTGAGTTTTGATAATTATGCTCCAAAAATGCAAAGAACCCATTTTTGACCCTTTTGAAACCCCATAAAACCCCGTTCCCATAACCCGACAATGCTGGTTCGCGAACTCATGAAAATAGACCTAGTCTTACAACTTCATACCAAATTTCATCAAAATCGGAGGTCCCCTTTAAAAGTTATCAGTACCACGGACACACACACACATATATATATATATATATATATATATATATATATATATATATATATATACAATTTATATATATATATATATACATATATATGATAATGAACGAACGGTGTTTTTGGCTTCTGGAGACCTCAAAATGAATAAGTAACATGGTCCCGGGCTTAGGTCTTACCATGGCTACTACCGTAATAGCGTATTCCCTATAGGGAAATTCGCTAAAACTTAGCACAAGACCCATAAAATTCGAGTTTTATTACATAAAATAATCATATAAAATACTTAGTACAAAATAACAAAATACAATAAATAAATTGATGTTGGACTAGTTTTGAGATTAGATTACAAATCCTCATAATTGATATCAAGTAAAATTCACAATACAAAAATATAGAACTTATGCTTATTTTAAATAGTTGTTATTATTACAAAGCAATGTTTAAAAAAAACTAATGACACTATGGGTATTTGTTTTGCTTCTTTTTTTAACTTGATCCTTCTCAATAATATTGGGATAGAGGAGATGTAAATAAAAAATAATAAACTTGAAAAAAACATATTCAAGTACCAGATTTTCTTAATAGTATATTTTACCACCAGTCCGGAAAGTGACCCATTACTATTATGTTAAGTCCATTATATTATATTAAGTCCAGGTTTTGTTCCTGCCAGTGCACCAGCTTAATTAATTCACTCTATTCTTGTTTTATGTAGGCTGAAGTTCATTGTAACTTTGTTAATACTAATACGTTGTTTTGTATGTTAAGTTTATGCATGTTTGTCTGTCATCTTGATTTCTTGTTCATTATTTGTAAAACTGTATTACCATGGGAAATAAATAAATAAACAAATTTCGGCGAAGCATATGCAATAAATTGTATATGCTAGTTTAAATAGTGCGAAACTGGACTATTTTCCTTCAAAGTAATAATAAATTATAATAGTTTACGTTTTTAGATACTCGTCAAAGTAAACCAAATCCAATTGCAAATTAGACCAAACCAAATCCAAAAGGTTTTGGAACAAAAATACTGGATTACCTATTTTTTTCAACACTTTTTGTTTACATTTTTTTGTAAAAAAAAAAAAAAAAAAAAAAAAAAAAAAAAAAAAAAAAAAAAAAAAAAAAAAAACACAGGCTCTAAGTGCAAGGATATAATCATATAACTAAAATAGTAAAAATATCATTATAAAAAACTTTAAAAACATTGAATTTTAGAAATGCAGTAAGGGTACAATTAGTCATAAAATGTCGAAAAAATAAATATAGGCTACGTTTTGCATTTCTTCGAAACATGGTCATGTATGATATGTGTCATATGCAACCATTTTTATTGTACAGGGGTACCAACAAGATTTTTTTATCATGAGCACATCAACCGGTCGTAATAGCTAAATTAGTTGTCAAGAAAAGAGTAGAAGCTGTAAAATTTGAGTTCATCACCATCACTAGAAGTGTAGAAATAATTGTAACATTAGGCTTAAATAGAAACTTAAGGCTGAGTAGCCTATCATAATGTTCCATAGTACCTGTTAATGAGAGAATCCGTGTATAAAATAGCGTCCTTGGCAATTTAACACATTATTTCTCCTTTTGATATATACATTCTTTCTCTTTTTACACAATTTCCTTGTATTCAAATTCCAGTTTAAAGTCCCTCCCCTTCATCGTGACTCATCTTAGGGACTTTCGATTCGCTTGGACAGTTATCATCAGTTGCCGATCTTTTAGCTGAAAAAAATAAACATAAATATTACACAATACTAGTAAAATAATTTACCGTACCGTAATATGGCCGTACTATGGTAGTGTTAGTAAATTATGACAAGGTATTTTACGAGCGAATTGATACAAATAAAGAAACTAAATGAGGACGGACGGCTATTTGAGAGATCCAAATGGATCACGAAGCTTCACAACAAAGGGTGAAAAACTGCACCCTTAAACTTAAATTTTCGTTCATCAAATGAATACTTACACAGGTTTTATTTTAATTTAAAAATTTGAAAGTGTTAAGACTGAGCAAAAAGTTTTATACTCTGATTTAATATCCTTACAAAAAATTTTTATTAGATTTAATAAATCTCCTAAGCAATTTCATTGATTAGAAATACCGACATTTGCAAAAACTAGCATCAAAATTGACACATTTTTACTGTCTCATGCAAATGGAATAAACATTTCTATCCACTTTCAGTACAGAACAATGCTAACAATCTTAAAAAGTTATTATTTTAAAATTTCTATCTGTCACGTATTTGTCATTAGAAATAAATCGACCAATAAATTGAAATCCAATTCATAAGTTGTTATATTAAATGCTAAATATTGTTCGTCACCAATGTATTTAGAACAAGGTAGGTGACACCAACAGCTGATTGAAGCTATTTTAAGAGGGTCCTGCACCTTTGACGTCATGTCTTTTATCTTGATACATGAGTGGTTTGCTTGGAATATTTTAAGAGCTGCAGCTTTGACGTCATTGATTTTGTTATTCTTTTGTTGATGTCAACTACCTCCTTCTCTTTCTAGATTTCTTGGCTCGTCACGATAATTATTAATACACAGATAATTAATTATTGATGAAGATCGATGGATAAAATATGATGTAATCTGATTTTCACTAAAATTTAATTTTCATTCAAAGTAACTCGGTAAATTACCATGGAGCAGTGGTTGATCACCAGGTACTATGATAAATGCAGCACATTGCGCTGCACGGGCCCCCTAGTTGTCTTAAAATTATGTATAGAATTCAAAAAATGCCTTAAAAAGGGAATTTGTATTTAAAATAAAAGACTTCAGGTCTAGATAAGTTACTTCTAATATACCCTGTGCACCCTGTACATTTCTGGGTACTTCTGGTACCCAGTGAAATCAGCTTTAATCGACAGAGCATTACCGGTTTACCTATATAATGGTAATTTTTTTTGTAAAAAAATAATTCTGTAAATTTTAAAAAGATGGACAGGTGGACTGGGATACCCGTTATAAGCAACAAAGTAAAAGTTTTCCACATTTCAGAAATTCTCCAAACAAGTTATGTAAATTAAAATGTACCCATTAGTTACTCGCCTTGTGCGTTTGTTTCTGAGCTGGGGCCCGGTTCCTCATCTTCTGCTGCTATATTTCCACCATCTGCCACGCGGGTCGCTTGGTTCGTTCCATACTGCTTACGTTTTGCCTCTTCTTTTTTTCTCTTTCTTTTTTTAGAATGTAATTGTTACATTGTTTTTTAAATTCTTCACTTAAAGACTTTATTATATCTTTCTCTAATTGCCCAGTTGCTTTTTCAATCTTAGCTAAATATCCAAATATACTTCCCTTCGGGCAGATTTTCTCCAAAAATTCCATGCATTTTCCACCAGCATTTTTGTTTTCACATGTATCTCGCTCAGACCACATCTTAACTATGACTCCTTTTTTCTCTAAATATTCTCTATATTCTGTAGCATTCTCCGTCAATTTTTTTAATTCACTTTCATCATTCATGTTGAAATCTGAAATCCTTCCATCTGCTACCATTAAGTCATTCAAGACATCTCTCATGAGTCTTCTCTCTGAATGACCATAATTTGTATAGGATTCTAATTTATAGGGGTTTGATACACAGTTATACTCTTTGGATTCACCTTTTATCAAATATTTTGTTCCGTCTTTATTATATAATTGCAGAGCTCCCGCATTGTTTAAAAAACTTTCGTTATGACACTTAAATTCATTGCCCTCTCTTTCATACCTTGAGTGAACAAACGATTTTGCAAGGTCAATATTTGGGCGTCCCGCCAACCATCCATCATCTTCATCTTTGAAGATTTTCTCTAGATCCTCGCGGTGGTATTGTATCTTTTTGACATTTCCTTGATATCCACTATCATCAGTGGTTTCGCCATCCCCCGTTTTTGCACCTGGTTCTTCTGCCACTGTGGATGTTGTCTGGGACATCTATGTCTCGTCTCTTAACAAATTTTGAAGAAAAAATACTCTTATTGAATTTCCGTATGCAAAGTGGACAAAGTGCGTCTTTTGTAGCTACTTTAAGGGACTCAACTGGCATACTTAGTGATCTTGTGACATAGAGGTTCTCCCTTTAATTGCTTACGCTTCGAACTATAAATAGACTAATGCATCTTTTCTGATTTGATGTACTGGAAAAAAAATCTTATCTAATGCTGCTGTGGTTCGTTAAGTATTTCTCGTAGCTTGTTACCGAAGTGAATATAATTACTTCGGCACATTGAGGTAGGATCGTCTACAAAAAATCCTGCCTAAAACAACATTACAAACCGATTAGCTTGAAATATATTACAAAATATTATACGGCTAGTGAAATATATGGACTAAATTTAAACTATATTTTTAGCGAGTTCCCCTATAGGAAATGTTTCAAGTAAATCCGTTTAGTAGTTCCTGAGATTTCGTGATGAGTCAGTCAGTGAGTGGGATTTCGCTTTATATATATAAACAACTAAAGGAGTTTCTGTCAGACAGCACATGCTACAGTTCCCAGCATTTCCTCGACCAATTTTTTAGTAAAAATTATTTTTTCATCACACTACATCGATATCACCTGTTTTCCACCCTCACTTCTACCAACGAAACACCTGTTTTGCAGGCCTAGGCCGGCAAAATTTTCCGGCCTAGGGCGGTAATGAAAACGGTAGCAGAGAAATCTAGAATATTATAAGGTATTTAACAACAACAACAACAAATAACAAATCAGTGACGTAGGTAGTGATTCAGCTGATAGAAACTGTTAAATATGTATGACATAGATGGGAAAATAGTGCTTTTCCCTTGGAATCAGCTGTAGTCACTTACCGTTAGAGTATTAGTTTTAGTGGCCTTAGCTGATGTGAAGTGGTTGCCTAGCAACCAGAAACTCAAGCAGTACATCTCGCAAGGTTAGTTGAAGTTGAGGTTATTTTTTGTTTGTTTTGAACAAAAAAGTAATTTTTCACTTGTTTAGAATTTATTGAATTGTGTAGTGTGTTGAAAAATATCGTTCATAACTCGGGCCGAAAGCTTTTGGCCAACCCTCGATCGTTTCAAGTTCTCGACTTCGTCTCGAACTTGAAACACGATCTCGGGGCCGGCAAAACGCCACTTTCGGCCCTTGTGACGAAATATACTATTTATACTATTTATTATTAGCAGGACACTTTTAATGTTCCCGTCAGTGGGTATATAAACACATAACTTAGAAAGATGTGCCCAATTGAGGGGACATCTACTTATCACAAATCCCCCGATATGCCCATCAACGGGTACATTATTACATACTTTTAAAATGTCTCCCGGATTGGGTACATCTCCCAAAAGCTTAACTCCTATGTGCCCATCACCGGGTATATAAAAACATCAAATAGAAACATGTGCCCAATTGCGGGGACATCAACCTATTACCATAAGAGGGATGTTCCTGGGTTTCCCGTTTTGACGAGGAAGGAGGGCGAGAGGCAGAAGACAAAATCTTATTTCGCCGTCACGCTGTCCTCCGAGTTGGATAGGATACTAGCGGGCGTCCCTGCTGTCGTTGCATCCCATAAGAATAGCATGGGACAAACTTTAATTGCCTATATCTCCTGAACCATTTAGTAAAATAAAAAATACTCAAGAGTCAAATTCCTTAGTCTGACGATGGATTATAAACTCAATTGGTTGAATCGTGTTTCAAATGTCTCTCAAAAAATAAGTTCTAGAAATTTTGCAATTAAACGTTTAGCTTACTTTTGTGATTTAACAACTCTTAAAACCGTATATTTTTCAATAATTTAGTCTTACATTTCCTATTGTCTAGAGGTTTAAGGAGCAACACCGGATGAAAATCTAAAACAGATCTTACATCTTCAAAAAGTTGCTATTAGATCAATTTTTAAAATATTTGCAGACGAATCCTGTCGTCCACATTCCCAAAATCTTGGAGTATTAACTGTTTACGGCCTTTATATTTATAAAATAATTCTCTTTGTCAAGACACGTGAAGAAGACCTTCAAAGACGAACAAATGTTCATACTTACAACACTAGAAGTAGGAATGATTTTTCTATCCCCAAGTACAAAAAAGAAATGTATAAAAAGAAACCAGTTTACAAAGGTATAATATTCACGAATAATTTTCCAAAAAAAATCAAAAAAGAAAAATCATTCACTATATTCAAAACTAAATTGAAGATCTTTTTAATAAGCAAGGCCCTATACAACTTTGCGGATTATTTTAAATAACTATTTTGATCACCAGTAGAGGTTATTGGTTGCTTTGGGTATCCCATGAAAATTTATGAATAGTGTGGAGTTTGTTTTATTTTAGAACTAAAGTGTCGCACTTATAAAATATACTATCATTGTGTAGTATTAGTGACGCCATTCTATGTACATAATATGTACTTTACTGAATAAAGATATTTTGAATTTGAATTCGAAAGTATAAAAATGTCTTAAAATTATGTTTTAAGAACATTTAAATCATAAATTTGTCATTTCGCATAGCTAAAATTGAACGAATAATAAAATTTGTAAAAAATTGATGTTTGTATTATAAAAGATATCTTAAAACATAATTTTTAGAAATTTTTATACTTGAGTAATTTTTATTTTACTAAATGGTGTAGTCGATTTAGGCAATTAATGTTTTCACCATGTTATTCTTAAGGATCTAAAAATGACCTTTCATTGGTGTAGCTTCCTAACCGTTAAGTTAAGAGAAAATTTCAAACAGTAAAAGAGTCTAAAAAAGACGTGTGCAATCCAAAAATAACATAAAAATTGGTTGTTCGTTTTTAAAATTTGAGTTACGCCCATCAACCCCTATTAGTGGGTGGGGGGTGACTTTCAGAAATACTACCAAAAAGTACTTTACATTATCCTAGTAACATGTATCGAAGTTTGTTTAAAAATACACAGGCGTTCAAAAATTAACCAGGGGGGGGGCTATTATGGGACACCCGGTATATTTTTAAAGTTCATTGCACAATTAAAGATCTCAACTTGATTCTAGTCTCTTTTTTGCCTATGTCATTTCACTGAAATATTGAACACTAACATCATTCAACCCTGTTTACAAATTGTTAATCATACTTACTTGTAAAACGTACTAATCCAAAGCACAATACGGTGCTGTGACTGCTAAGTTTTAGCGTACCCACTCTGCACACAGGCTTGCAGTACAATGCAGTGTATGATACCGTTTATCTGGAGAGGTACCGCAATCAGCCTGCTGAAGGTCACAGCAGTGGTGTCTAACCACATCCATTAAGTAGCTTGAATGTTCAGATATACCTTGGTTTATCTATAATCCATTATATGATTAATTTGTGTACATTATATTAACCATCAATCATGTGTCAACATGCCAGACTTTAATATCCCTTATCAGTTTGGTAAAAATCAGTCGGGGGGGACATTAAATAATTTTTGGACAGCCAATATCTTCTAGAATCTTCTGAATAAAAATCAATAAAAAAGAATAAGATATTCTTCTAGAATATATTCTGGAATGTATTCTGCAGCAAACTCAAACCTTTGTTACTAAAGTCCTTTGAAATACCCGATGGGGATCAAACTGAAGACTCAAAAGTAGGAAGATGCCTACGAAGAGTTCGATTCAAATTTGTTATTGAGCATTCCAGATTAAAATGAATAACAATCTACAGGGTTAAATTGCAAATTAAATTAATGGTCGTATAATTATTGTCTAATAATACACAATACAGTCATATTGCATATCATATTATTTGATAAGTCAAGTATTTTATGCAGGTACCAATAATGTGGGTTACAATGTCCGAGGTCTAGTTTGAGGTTTAGGCGGTCTAGTTATAAAATATTTAGCCCCAAGTGAAATATATGGTGGAAGATAATAAATGAAACATTGAAGATTTGTTTATTTTCACCATATTAACAATAGTAATTGAATTATAAAATTACTAGCTGTTGCCCGTCACGGCTTCGTCCGTGGTTGAATTTATTTCATATGTGATAAAATCTCTTTAAAGAGAAACGAAATCTCCATCCTTAAGAGTTATATTAAAACATTGAAGAAGTGTAAGCAGAGCACTAAATTTCGCCGAATCTTTTGTTTAATTTCAACCCCATAAACCATATAGTAATTTTGAAGACCTTTACGGAGGGGGGCTTAAAGGACTTCAAAAACTATATTTGCAAGACCGTTTCTAAGTGCGCTCCTATATGTACATGTCAAATTTCAACCTCGTAGGCCCCAGAGATATTTTGTGGTACAGTGGGGCAGAGCTCTACAGGAATCTATATTTGCAAAGCCGTTTCTTATTGAGTACATATGAGGGAAAAGGAACGTCCAAATCAAATTTCAACACCGTATACCGTCGAGTAATTTTGAAGTCCAGTATGGGGCAGAGCCCTTAAGGACTTGAAACCCTATATTTGCAAAACCATTTCTAAATGTGTACGTATGAGCTAAGAGGAACATCCCCATCAAAATTCAACCATGTATATAGGCTGTATAGTAAATTTGAAGTCCTGAGGGCGGAGCCCTAAAGGACACAAAAACCTATATTTGTAAAACCATTCTATTCTTAGTGAGTACATAGGAACTTCTACGTCAAATTTCAACCCCATAAGCCCCAGAGAATTTTGAAGTCCAGTGGGACAGAGCCCTAAAGAACTTCAAAATCTATATTTCCAAACCATTTCTAAGTGAATACATATGAGGAACATCCACGTCAACGTTCAACCCCGTAGGCTCAATAGTAATTTTTAAGTCCAGTGGGGCAGAGCCCTAAAAGGACTTCAAAAACTATATTTGCAAAACCGTTTCTAAATGTGTCTAAATGTGTACGTATGAGTAAAGAGGAACATCCACGTCAAAGTTGAACCCCGAAGGCTTTAGAGTAATTTTGAAGTCCAGTGGGGCAGAGCCCTAAAGGACTTCTAAACCTACAGTATATTTTGAATGCCTGTTTCTTATTGAGTAATATGAGTAAAGAGGAACGTCCACGTTAAAATTGAACCCCGAAGCCCCAAAGAATTTTGAAGTCCAGTGTGGCGAAGCCCTAAAAACTTTAAAAAAAACAATACTTGCAAAACCGTCTTTTAGTGAATACCTATTAGCAAAGAGGAACCTCCAAACCGAATTTAAAAAACATATGCAATAGAGTAATTTTGAAGTCCAGTGGGGCGGAGCCCTAAAGGACATAAAAAACTATATTTATAAAACAGTTTCTTAGTGAGTACATAAGAGAAAAGAGGAATGTCCACATAAAATTTCAACCCTGTATGCCCTAGAGTAAATTTGTAGTCCAGTGGGGCGGAGCCCTAAATTATTAAGAAAAACTATATTTACAAAACCGTTTATTAATGCATACCTATGAGCAAAGAGGTACGTCCCTGCCTAATTTCAACCACGTTGGCCGTAGAGTAATTTCGAAGTCATGTGGGGCGGAGCCCTGAAGGTGCTTTCCAAGAGCGTATTTTAAGTGAGCACCGATGATGGGCAAAGTGGATCTCAAATTCCAAATGATTCCCTTGCGTCATCTTGTTTTTTTCATATTCGTTGTTTCTTCAACTCATATTAAAAATTGGCCATAAGAATAGCATTAGATCAGAAATGATATCCTGTGGGGGGGGGGGGGGGGGGTGCCCTGTTTGAATTTTGAAAAGCCGTTTGTTAGTACCCATAAGCAAAAATGAACGTCCATTCCAAATTTCAACAGCAAAGGTCCTAGAGTTTTTCAGATTCGTTGTTTCCTATATTCGTATGAAAAATTGCCCATAAGAATAACATTAGATAGAAATTTTTAAGTCCTGTGTGGCGGAGCCCTGATGGAATTTTGCAAAACCGTTTCTTAGTGAGCATCAAACCTCACAAGATAATTCTGTTATTCATCTATGAGCAAAGAACGTCGACCATGCCCAATTTTAACATTGTAGGTCCCATAGTTTTTGAGATTCGTTTTTGCTTTGCTTTGTAAAAAAATTGGCCATAAGGCTAACATTAGATAGAAAATTTGATGTCCTGTGGGGCGGAGCCCTGATGGAATTTCTTAGTGAGCACCTATTAGCAAAGCAGAACGTCCATGCTTAATTTCAACATCATAGGCCCTATGGTTTTCCATATTCGTTGTTTCCTAGATTTGTATAAAAAATTGGCCATAAGAATAACATTAGATAGAAATTTTGAAGTCCTGTGTGGCGGAGCCCTGATGGAATTTTGAAAACCCGTTTCTTAGTGAGCATCTATGAGCAAAGCAGAACGTCCATGCTTAATTTCAACATCATAGGTCCTATGGTTTTCCATATTCGTTGTTTCCTAGATTTGTATAAAAAATTGGCCATAAGAATAACATCTATCTATCTATCTATATATTAATAGGCAAGCATGTTTCATTTCCTCCTTTTTTCTCAACTCGTGTGCATCGTAGGAGAAATCCGCGCATACCGTTAGAAAGGTATTGTGCTGTAGATTAGCAGAATCACACTTTAACTGGCATCGGCCCCCAGGGCTATGCCCTATAGGCTTTCAAAGTTTCAATGTTAATCTTATGGGAGAAGAATAATTCATTGAATTAGACAGCTGATGTAATAAAAAACGCTAGCAAGTCAGGAAGAACAGATGTTTAAGTTATAAAACATTTTAAAACTAATATTCTCAATCGACCAGTGGGCGATTCCTAGTCTATATCTATATCTATATGATGCCCTTTTTTTGTTAACACTACTCCTCCCTTATTTATGGACCAATTTTAACGTTTGAGGTGTCAAAAGAATGGTCTCAGTTCGTAGTTTTGCAATAAGGTTTTATATTTTTGATATTTTGATTCTGAAGCTCACGGGAAGCCCTCAAAGTTCATTTCAGTCCATAAGATTAACATGGGGAACAATTTACATTGAATTGCTAAATAAAACAGCTGTTGATAATAAAACAAACAAACACATGTTAAAAGCTGAATAGAAGAAATTGAACTACTGTTACTGTAATATCAACACAATTTCATACTTTAATGCAAGGAGGTCTATTGTGATGTTTGAACTTTTTCTCAAAATGTATCGGTTAGATTTTAGTTGAACTTTTTATTTACATGTATTTTAGTATTCAAATCAGTAAAGTAACTTAACCCTAGACAAATTCATTTCTCTGTACGAAAACATATTTGTAAATTGAGTTTTTTGACATGGGTCTTATATGGGTTGTCCATTTGGTATTGAGATAATAACAAAAGTTAACAAATATTAAAATAAAACACTGTGTGCACGGGTTTTCAAACTGTTGTGAACTATAGGAAAAGGGATAATTTGTAGGTGTAATAACCTGTTTGTTTACTTAACAAAATTGAATTCAGAATGTTAATATACATAGTAAAATGACTGTTTAAAAGAGACTACATTTAAAAGTTTTTACCTCAAGTATAAATAACAATCTTATTACAATAATGGTTTGTGTAAAGAGAAACTTTAACCAAAATATAAAACCATGCCTCATAATACCAAAATGGACCATACCTACAAAGACGTAGATTGCCTTAATTTTTGTGATTGCTTTATTTAAAGTTTGTAATGCAATGGAGAATTAAGTTTAAGAGGATTTAGTTCTTTATAAAAAATAGTGATGTGGAATCATTCTCTATTTCGACGACTACTTCAAACGGTATACTTCAAAAACAGCCGCAGTGAGTGCTGTATGACTAAACGGGGATGAGTTGTAGTGAAATGTTGATTTTTATTCTGTTGTCATTTACGTTTTATTTGTGCCGAACTATCTAGATAAAAAATATGTGAATTCATTATAAATTTTATTAGAGTGTTTAGTAAGGGGCCTTAAGACATATTGGCATAACAACAACCACGTAATCATAACACTATCACATTGGGAAGTTTGAGAATTAATTAGTGATGAAGATCGATTGATGAAAACCCAATAAGGTGTTATCTGATTTTCACTATAGTTTAATTTGTTATTTTCAAAGTAACTCAGTTAATTACCTTGAAGCAAGGTCCAGTTAATAAATGCAGCGCATTGCGCTGCACGGGCCCCCTAGTTAGATAGAAATTTTGAAGTCCTGTGTGGCGGAGCCCTGATGGAATTTTGCACAACCGTTTCTTAGTGAGCGTTTTTTAGCAAAGAGGAACGTCCATGCAAAATTTCAACCCTCTATACCCTATGGTCATTGAGATACTCTGATACATGAGTGAGTGGTATTTGACAAATATATAGTAGATTATAAAGACAATTTGGTACGTTTTTAGACATTTGTCTTAGCCCCAAGTGAAATATTTTTTCAAAAGATTTTAGAAAATTCCATAGTACAAATACTGCTTTGGTTAATATGTTTAATGACCTGTTTGATGCTGCTGATAAAAGCAAATGCAGTATAATAGTATCATTGGACTATTCGCAAGCATTTGATTCAATTTGTCATAAATTACTGTTAAGGAAAATGAAATATTTTGGATTTGACCAGACAGTTATAACTTGGTTTCAGTCTTATTTAAGTAATAGAGTACAAATGGTTGAAGTAGAAAACAAAATATCAAATCCCCTTTTGAAGAATAGAGGAGTACCTCAAGGGAGCTGCTTAGGACCTCTGCTTTACATTCTCTATACGGCAGATTTAAATGATCAACTTAATGGGAAATCCACTCTATATATGTATGCAGACGATTGTCATCTTTGTTATTCATACGATCCAAAACTTGTCAAAACCGCATTTAACACTATAAATCTTGATTTGCAAAATATATTAGTTTGGTCTTCTAACCATGGACTTAAATTAAATATTTCTAAATGCAATGTAATTCATTTATCAACAAAAATAATTAGGTCTTATATAAAAACAGAAAATCTTAAAATAAACATTAGTGGAAGTGAAGTAAAAGTTAATGAAAAGGTCAAACTTTTATTAATTATTTTTGAATCAGAGATGAAATTCACAAACCATATAAGTAATATTTTTCAACGTGCTGTGGGAAGACTCCGTGACCTATACAGATACAAAGACCTTCTACCTGGAAGCGCCAAAATCAAAATAGTAAAATCTCTAATTATGCCAATGTTTGAATATTGTTATCCAGCTTATGGCAATGGATTAAACAAAGAAGGGAGTAAACGAATAGAAAAAATACAAAATTCAGCTATACGATATGTCTACAGTTTAAAGAAATATGATCACATTACAAACTATAGAAAATTTGCTCAACTATTACCTACAAAAATTACATGTGAAATTTTAACTATATCCATGATACACAAAAGTAGTGTCTTTTGGCCACTCCTGGCCCAGTTCAAGGTCAGCGGTTGGAAGTGGCAGGTGTGGGGTTGGAAGTGTGGGGTGGGGGTGACAGTGATGGATGGGTTTGGGAAGTGGGTCAAGGTCATCCGGAGGGGGTTTTAAAAAAGTGGGAGCCGCAGGGGCTCGGTGGGGGTTTTGGGAGGGGCGGCGCCGGGCCGCGGGAGGTTATCGTTTATTTTTAAAATTAAATTAAAATAATAGTTGCATGATAGGAGAGCTCCTAGGTGTTTACAGTGCGAGTCGATACAGTAGAATGAGACATGTGTCCAAGGAAGAACGATCATATAAACCCGGTAATATAGTGAATAAGAATAATTGGATAGCGTCGTCAATAGGTGTAACAAGATTGAAATGTTGATACTGCAGCATGTCAGTTAAGACAGCGTGCAAAACAGTATCAGTACAGTATGCAGTGTTGCACAGGCTAGGTTTTGCAAAGTACAACGGGTGAAAACTGTAGTATTTCTTAAGCTTAGCCAATGTAGTACGCGGTTTGGAAACTGTGGAGTTAGATTGTTTCTGTAAAATATGTTTTGTGCGTAAAAGCTTTAGTTGTAAAGAGTGCGAAGCCATAATAATATATGAAGGGGAGATGTGTACTCTCCGACAATCGGCGAGTATATGACCGGCGCCCGCGAGTGTGCCTGAATATATAGAGACTAATTAGCATAATAAGTGCAAACATATGTTAGAGTAAAAAAGTGTAAGTAAAAAAGTGTTAGACTAGGTGTTAGAGACTTGCGGATAGTTGTTCACTGTTGCCCTATCGCCACTATAATGACGCGCGCGCGGTACCGATGCCCGTTATATGGGGGTTGTGCGGCCCCCCCCCTTCCCCTTCCCCAACCCCTCCCCCTGAGAGGATGACATAAAAGAACAGAACTTCGGAGAGCTCAGTTATTTGTCGGGCGGCGCCGCGAAAGGTTGTAGCAGGGGGAAACATATAGGCGAAAAAAAAAAAAAATATTGGTAGCCGCAGAAGTTACTTAATCATTCAGGTGCAGGATTGCAAGTAATGTTCCGTGCATGAATAAGTAGGAATACAATTGTGAATTGTACAGGTAAATCTTGTACTGTAGCAATAACTATAATATTAGACGGTTGTAAAGTGTTTGACCTGCTGGTGTGCAAGAAATATCCCGTTTACAACTAAGTAGGATTACAATTGCCAATTGGACAGGTAAATCTTGTATTGTAGCAACAAGTATAATAGTAGACCGTTGTAAGGTGTATCACCTGCAGGTGTGCAGGAAATGCCCTGTGCACAAATATAAAGACTAATTAGCATATTAAGTGCAAACACATTTTAGAGTAACAAGCGTTAGTTATAAAAGCGCAAGAGACTAACGGATAGTACCTCACCCGACCGATTCCGCCACCGAAATGGCGCGCGCGCGGCGGCAACCCCCCTTTTTATGCGATCGATGAGTCACGTGCGACGCCCCTCCAACCCCCTCCCCGAGAAAACCGCATAAAAGAGCGAGGTTTGGGAGAGCTCGGTTATTTGTCAGTCGGCTGCGGCTACGGTCACAAGAGTCGGAGGAAGAGACGGATAGTTTAAGAAAAGTATCGGTAATAGCGGAAGTTAATTAATTAATTATTCAGTTGTAGGATTGCAAGTATTGGCCTGTGGATAAGCAAGTGGGTCTGCAACTGTGATTGAACAGGTAACTACCGTATCATAGCAATAATTGTAATATTAGACGGTTGTAAAGTGTATAAGGTGCAGGTGTGCAAGAAATGGTCCGTGCACGATGAAGTAGGATTACAATAGCCATCTGTACGGCTTAATCTTATGCTGTAGTGATAACTATAATAGTACCCAGTTGTAAAGTGTCTAACCTGCAGGTGAGCAAGAAATGTCTCTCGTAGTGTACCAATAATTATAATAGTAGATGGTTAGCAAGTGTATTATCTGCAGGCGTGAAAGAAATGTCTCGTGTAATGTAGCAATAAGTATAATAGTAGACGGGTGTAAGGTGTATTACCTGCAGACGTGCAGGAAACATAGCGTGCACTATTGCACAGGTAAATCCCGTAGTGTAGCACTAATTATATTAATATGACCGAGAAGTAGCGGTTAGAGTTTAAGTGTTGTTAAAGTAAGAGAGTAATTTGCATATTAAGGAGGAAACAGGTGTGTAAGAATGGAACCTGCAATTAATCAGTGTGAGTTTCCTGCACACGATGTTAATTAGCGTATTTTAGTAAAAAAAAAAAAAAAAAAAAAAAAAAAAAAAAATGGAAACTCGACACGAAAATAAAATTAAGATATATAAAATAACTGGTATAGTGTTAAGAAATAGTGTAAAAATAATAAAAATGTTAAAATAAATAGTGTGTTAAAGTACTATGTGGTATGAACTCACGGATTGGTTGTTTACCGTTGGGGTGTCAGCTCCCTATATGGGAGGCGCGCGAGCTTCCCGTCGTTTATATACATGCGGATGGTTACTCATGCATGACCCCCCCCCCGACCGGACCGGAAACCGGAAGCCCCCCCCCCCCGCCGCCACCGCCGCCGCCGCCCCCGCCCCCTCCCACAGGCTGCGTGTACCGGTGATTAATTTCCGTTGGAACTATAATTAAGCGCCGGAAGAGGGCAGATAACAAACTGCGATAGTTATGCTGTCACGCACGCGACGGGGAAAACTGCGCATGTAGCTGTCAGCGGATGTACTTGTCAGCGGATGTAATTAGATGTTATCTAATGCTAATTAAGAGGCACAAGGCTCCACCTGCGTTAGGGGCGACCCACATGTAACAAAAGCACATCCGTTGGGGATTTTCCACTGACCTTACTGGAAAGTTCCGCGCCCCTCAAACCCCTCCAGGCCCCCCACCACTTTGTGAGCCGAGAACCTCTTTGCGACTATCGCTGAGTTAGTTCGGAACAATTCGTCGGACGCGATGGTTGTTCCGAACTCAGAGGGCAACTCAAATGTATAAGCGGCCGATATATATTTGAGTTACTCTTGTTGTTAGGCTATTATTATTTAATATTAGTTGTGTGTGTGTGTGTGTGTGTGTGTCTATGGTTTTATGTAAAGTGTTATTTGGTTTTAGTCTTAAGATGTGTTAGTTTTAAGGTTTAACTTGCGCATTGCGATGTTAGCATTAAGGTGTGTTATGGTATTATTTATGTTTAAAAAATGTGTTTTTAATTTTAAGTATTGGTTTATGGTGTGTGTGTGTGTGTGTGTGTGTGTGTGTGTGTGTGTGTATCTATGTTTGTGTTTGTTTATCTGTGTACTAATAATTTTTTACATTTCACAGCTAGCTGTTAGGATGGGTAGATTAAATTTAAATTTAAATGTAACTTTAAGAAGTTGGATTGAACTTCATTAAATATGGGTGGGACATGCGCGTTGTGCCGTAGGTAGCGCATATTTCTATTGTTTTTGATTTTTGTTTTTTAATTTTGGTCAGGCAAAAATATGTTTGGGCGGGTTTAGATTAAGGGTGGGAGGTTAGAGTTGCGTCTTGCACTAGCTGTTCCAGTGTCCCTAACTACCACATGGTCAAGCCCAGTGCCAAATGGCCCGAGACTGGCCGCCCGTATCACAGCTCACCAAACTGGATCGCCAAAGTGCGTGCGGGCAAAAAAAATTGGGATCCCTCGCAAGACGTAACTTTTTGGGTTGGGATTGGGAGTGTTTGAGGAACACAGGGTGGTGGAGACGGTCCTGGCCGCCTCCATCACCTTGGATCATTATTATTTTTTGGTGACCTTGACCTCAATCCACTCATGCATAAACCCCCCCCCCCTTCCGACGTCACAACGTCTTGACCTTGACCTTGACCTTGAACTTGACGAGCCCCCCCCCCCGCCAGCCAAGTGCTAACAAATTTACTTATAACTTGAGAACGGTTTGCCAGAATAGGGCAAGCGATACATCATTGGAAAGCTCTAATTAGGAGTAATATTGTAGTAAAGACGGAATTAAATTATTTTCTTTTAATAAAACTTTATTATTAAAAGAAACCCCCACTCATTGACTTGCCTATATAAGAGTGTCGTGGTGAAATGAAAGATTAGTAAACATAGCATCTCCAATTTTAGTTGATGATAGACCCACCTTTGGTGTATATTGGCGTAACAGTGATCTGTTATGGCTATGGGTGGAGGCATATGTGGAGTATTTGCAATTGGAAGAAAATATAGGCTTTAATCATTACTTTTCAGCTTTAGTCTTAACCTACTATTTTTAACATCTCACTAAAAATCTTACCGTCCCCCCTCCCCACTACAACTGGGAGGTTATAAAAAGGGAGCAGTAGAGAATCTTTTCATTTCGCTGCTAAATTTCAAAGAGTAAACATCAACAAGATGCATCAATGTGAAATTTGCTTAGAAACCTTTCATGATAATATTCTACTAGAAATACACAAAGAGTTATTCCATAATAATAATGAAGATGTAACAGAAACCGAATATGAAGATTTAAAACTATATGGAGAAGAACAACAAGAAGAACAACAAGAAGAATCATTAGCAGGACCCTCGAATGCTATACCAAGTTTAAAAGTATATGCTTTAGAAGGTAAAGTAGTAATGCACCACAAAATTCAAAATGAAAAATTGAAATTGGAGCAGTTTTTTAAGGAAGTGCGTACAATTGCAAGGAGAACACTCACAGAAGAATTAAGAAGACTAAACTTCATTAAATTTAGCATATTACTACATGCTATGTTTATTAATGTAGAAGGAGAAATGTCACCAAGAGGATTCATAACAAAAAACCAGACCATCATGGCAAGTTCAGATATTAATTCAATAGTTGAAGATTGTTTAGAAGAGATATTAACAAAAATTCAAGAACATGAAGGCAGAGGATCTGGTTGGAGTTTGGTTAGTATTGAGGGTATGGATATCAGAGTTCATAAACACGGCTACGGATTAAGGGGTAGCAGTTATATTCCGCTCCCAAAGAAAATTTCAGACACCAAATCGTGCATAAATGTTCAAAATGAAGATATGGAATGTTTTAGATATGCAATGACGGCAAAATTTGTACCACCTCACCATGCGGATAGACCCAGACAAGAATATGAAACACACAGATATAAATATAATTTCAAAGGATTGACTTACCCAGTGGCTTTAAAGGACATCTCAAAGTTTGAAAAACAAAACCCTGGAACATCTGTCAATGTTTTCGGTTTGGACAGTTCAAATAAAGTGTTTCCATTGCGTGTGGTAAAGAATGAATTACCGGATCATAGGGACTTGCTATTACTTACAAGAGGTGATGTTTTACAGTATGTATGGATCAAAAAGTTTGAAACTCTTGTTAATAACCAACTGTGTAAAACTAGACATAAGAAGATAATTTGCAAACGATGTTTCAATTTTCAACAAGAAAGAAGAAATGGAAAAGAATGGTTACAAGAGCATAAAAAACTATGTAACAACAACTATGAAGCAAAAATAATGTTACCATCACCAGATAAGGCCGAGCTAAAATTTGAGAAGATATCTCATCAGTACCGTATTCCCATTGTTGTTTATGCGGATTTTGAATCTACACTTGTTCCTATTGAAAATAATGATGATGAAGCCAAGAAAAGTGTTAAGTACCAAATGCATGATCCAAACAGTTTTTGTTTATTAATTAAATCTACACTGTCAGAAGATCATTTAAATAAATATGATCTAACTTCAAAACCTGTCATATATCGCGGTGAAAATGCTTCTAAAATTTTCCTTGACCACTTATATTCGATAGCAGAAAATGTACAAAAATTGTATAGTGATATTGTACCAATGATACCGATGGATGAAGAAGAAGAGATTCAGTATGAAAATTCGACCCATTGTTATTTATGTAAAAATGAATATACTTTGGAAAATCACAAGGTACGTGATCATGACCATCTAACAGGTTATTATAGAGGTGCCGCATGTAACAGATGTAATATTAACTATCAAATTCGCAACTTTATACCTGTAATTTTGCATAACCTTAGTGGTTATGATGCACATTTTATTATACCGGAATTGGGACGAGATGATGGAAAAATCGATGTGATAGCGGAAACTACTGAAAAGTTTATTAGTTTTAGTAAAACAATTGGAAATATGAAGTTACGTTTTCTAGACTCTTACCGTTTTATGCCATCTAGCTTGAGTAAACTTACTGAAAACTTAAAGAAAGAAAATTTAATAGAAACAATGAAGATTGTAAGTAAAGATAAATTGGATTTGGTTCTCCGCAAAGGTGTTTTTCCCTATGATTACATCGATTGTTTGGAAAAATTTGAAGAAACATCACTTCCGCCAAGAGAAGCCTTCAAGAGTAAGTTGTATGAAGAGGACATCAGTGAAGAGGACTATCAACACGCTTGTAAAGTATGGAATGAACTAGGAATGACAACATTGGGAGAATATTCAGACTTTTATGTTAAATTAGATGTGACTTTACTTTGTGACATAATGGAAGAATTTAGAGATACCTGTTTTGAAGCATATGGATTGGACCCACTTCATTCTTATACATCACCTGGACTAGCATGGCAAGCTATGCTGAAAGAAACAAAGTGTAGGCTTGAACTTATTACAGATATTGATATGGTTTTGATGATAGAGTCAGGTGTTCGTGGAGGATTGACACAAAGTGTAACTAGACATGTAAAAGCCAATAACAAATATCTCCCAAACTTCGATGCGTCACAACCAACAACATTCTTAGGTTATTTTGACGCAAATAACCTATATGGATGGGCTATGTCAAATCCTCTTCCATATGGTAATTTTAAGTGGGCGAACCCAGATTCGATAGGCAATATAATGGACATACCCAAAGATGGAGACATTGGTTACATTTTGGATGTGGACTTTGAATATCCTGAACAACTGCATGACCACCACTACGATTTACCACTATTGCCAAAGACGGAAATATCACCAACTGGTAGATGGCCCAAATTAATGATGACGTTAACCAACAAGTCAAGATATGTAGCTCATTATTGGACAATACAGCAAGCAATAGAACTGGGATTGAAAATAACAAGAATCAATAGAGCAATACAATTTAATCAATCTTGTTGGTTAAAACCATACATCGACAACAACACAAGAAGAAGGACTGCAGCAATATCCGCTTTTCAAAAGGACTTTTTCAAATTAATGAATAATTCAATATTTGGCAAAACGTTGGAAAACAAAAGAAAACATAAAGATGTAAAATTAGTTAGCAATCCGGCAAAACTGCAAAAATTAGTACAAAAACCAAACTTTGGAACGAGTATAATTATTAACGAGAATCTTGTAGCTGTTACCATGAACAAAATCTCAATAACAATGGATCGTCCTCTATATGTGGGAATGTCTATTTTGGATATTTCTAAAACCCACATGTATGACTTTCACTACAACAAGATGGTGAAGTTTTATGGAAGAGAAAACATCGGGATAGCATATATGGATACAGATGCTTTCATTTATTGGATAAGAACAGAAGACATGTATGAAGATCTACGTACTTTTGTATATACTACTGACTTTGACTTTTCAGATTATCCTAAAGATCATCCCAACTATGACTACAATAGAAATAAAAAGGTGTTGGGCAAGTTTAAAGACGAAACAAATGGTGTACCAATGGAAGAAGTTGTCGCTTTAATGTCCAAACTGTACTCATTCCAACTGTACATCAGTGAAAAGGATGAACATCAAGTGGTGAAGAAAGCCAAAGGCATCAAGACTTCATATCTAAAGAAGAAAGTACAGTTTGACCATTATAAGAGATGTTTATTTGAAAATGTGGAAACAACCGCAACATTCAACACCATCAGAAGCTACAACCATATACTGTATAGTGTAAAACAAACAAAGTGGGCATTAAGTTATAAGGATGATAAACGCCACATTCTTGAAAATAACATCAACACATTGCCATTCGGCCACTATTCCCTAATCCCTATTGATCAGTAAACCTTTTCTTCGTCCTTTACCTTCTTCCTTTTTCCTTTCGTAAAGAAGAGGGGACATGACAAGCCCAATGTCATGTTCCCTCTTTTTTACACCAACGTAAAATGGCCTTGACCTATATCCTAACCGTATATAAAAGAGGATAAACCATTCTAGAGATCAGTATCTTTACAAGCAATGTAAAAGACACAACTGAAGATGGAAGACTTAAAAAATAAAATTGTAAATGAACTTCATAAGCCAGCAAGAAGAAAATTCCCTAGAAGAAGTACAGTTATAAAAGGAATGAATGATCTTTTCCAAGCCGATCTCATTGAAATGATACCACATAGTAAGTTGAATAAAGGATTCAAATACATTTTAGCGATTATAGACTGTTTTACTAAAGTGGCTGATGCCTTACCGCTAAAGGACAAGACTGGTAAAAGTGTTACAAAAGCTATGGAAACGGCTATACAAAGAAATAAATTCAACATCAAACATCTACAAACTGATGATGGGAAAGAGTATTTTAACAAAGAATTTGCAGCTTTAATGAAGAAGTATAAAATAAATCATTATTCTACAAATTCTGAAGTTAAAGCTTCAATAATAGAAAGATTCAATAGAACATTAAAAGGAGCAATGTATAAAACATTTTCCAAACGAGGATCATATGTTTGGTATGATATCTTACCGCAACTTATAAAAGAATATAACAACAAGTATCATCGAACCATTGGTATGAAGCCTAATCAAGTAAATAGCAGTAATGCTAAGGTGGTATTAAAACGTATTAGGAATAATACAGCTCCTAAACGTGAAAAAATGCAGCCTAAAACATTTAAAGTTGATGATAAAGTTCGTATAAGTAAGTACAAAGGAGTATTTAGTAAAAGATATCTGCCAAACTGGACTAATGAAGTGTTTACAATCTATAAAGTGCAACCAACAATACCTGAAACTTACATCTTAAAGGACAACAAGGGTGAATTACTCGAAGGTGGATTCTACGGACATGAGTTGTTAAAATCATCAGTCGGCGATGTATATCTTGTTGAAAAAATTTTACAAAGAAAAAAGGATAAGGTTAAAGTACGTTGGTTGGGATTTGATAAAAGTGAAGACTCTTGGATCCCTACAAAAGACTTGGTGTAGCAATTTTTCAACTCATTACGTGTTTAACCTTTAGACAAGATGGAGATTGTGCAACAAAAGGATCGATTTTTTATTAATAATATTGATGAATTAACAGTTGACAACGACAAGTTAAATCATGGAAAACATGGTGAACTACTGCCAAACACAATAAGATGTTTAATAACTGGACCGTCAAATTGTGGAAAGACGAATGTGGTTTTTAACTTAATAACAAATCCTAAAGGATTACGTTTCAACAACATTTATATCTTTTCCAAATCTTTGCAACAACCCAAATACCAATTATTGGATAAGGTACTCGCAAGTGTGCCTGAAGTTAATTTCTACAAGTTTAATGCTAGTGAAACTATAATGGAGCCAAACGAGGCTAAACCATTTTCTATATTTATATTCGATGATGTATCTTGTGAAAATCATGACACTATTAGAAGTTATTTTGCCATGGGGAGACATTATAATATTGATAGCATTTATATTGGCCAAACTTACAGCAAAATTCCAAAACAACTAATAAGAGATAATGCAAATCTACTTATTATCTTCAAGCAGGATGAAACAAATTTAAAGCACATATATAATGATCATGTAAATGCAGACATGTCATTTGATAAATTTAAAGAAATGTGTGGCAAAGCATGGGCTGAAAAATATGGATTTCTTGTTATTATGAAAGAAGAAGCTATAAAAAATGGAAGATATCGTATAGGATTGGATAAATTTGTATTAATCCATTGAACGATTAATGATACGTTTAGTAATAGATTGGACCTCGCAGCGTAAACATGGTGAACCAAGAAAAACTATTAAAAGAAATAAAATCACTGAGTGACTCGATTAGACTTAAAAATCGAGCATTAAGAATGGGTTTGAATGAAAGAGAAGAATTCCTGGAGACTACATTTAAGCCTATTACAGAACCTTTAAAACAGATAACAGAAACTATTGGTAAACCTCATTATGAAGGAGATGTTTTGCTACCTGTTTCCAAATTTGAAGTAAAGAGTTTAAAAAAGGAAGAAGATGATGATTCTTACACAAGTGATAGTGAAGTTTCTCAAAAAGAAGAAGAAGAAACAAGAGAAGAAGAACCAGAAATAAATGTTCAAAAAGAAGAAGAACAAGAACAACATATACCTGAAGCAGAACAATCAATTCCAAATCTAACAAAATTAAGTAGTGATATATTGCAACAAGGACCTCTTGGAAGAAAGTATATCATGAAGATGTTACATGAAATAAAAGCAAACCCAAAACTACACAAGTCACATGTATATGGAGCGAGAATTGATGGAAATGAATTAAAAATAGGAGATTCAAAAGTACATTTGACTGAAGATGATGACATTGTTATTGGTGAGCATAAATATAAAGGAACAAAAGGATTATTTGAACTGATTTTTAAAAATATACCTATAAAATATACGGTACAAGATTTAAATACTTTTAAAGAAATTTTGCAAAATACTAATGCTCATAAGAAGAATTACTCCAAAGATTCAATGATAAATAGAACACGCGCAACTAAATATACAGTTGTAATAAAAAGATTGTTTCCGCTGAGAAAACTTATGGATGAATATGGTAAAAAGAAAAAAGGAGAAACTTCGACGTCTGGTAAAGGTTTAATGAAAAACCTATATAATACAAATGTGATTTACTATAATGATATAAATAAATTGGTTGATAGAATGAGACTATTACATGAAGCCATGGAAGCTGGTCATACAGGCTTAAATAATGAATGGGTGGCTTTAGTTGACGAACTTCGAAATCGTGGAATAGTTGTATAAATCATCACGGATATATAAGAGAGCTGTGAGCATACAGTGGATCAGTTCAATCATGAGCGTCGACAAGTTTGGACGGTACTCCGGGCTAGGAGTACAAGGAGGAGAAAACAGAAAAAGAAGTGGATTGCCGCAAACACCTGAAGGTGACTATGATATGAGTAACAAACGTTTAAAATTTGTTAAAGACCCAGAAGAAGATACTGATGGAGCAAATTTAAAAACAGTAAAAGAAGCAACTTCAACATCATTGAAATTAAACAAGAATACTTACGATGTTAAATCACATAGAATAATTCATGTTGGTAAACCAACTGACAGTTCTGATGCAATTAATAAAGAGTATTTATCATCTGAACTTTCAAATACTTTAAAATTACAATGGGGTAATAATTTAAAAGATGGACAGACATATGATGCTGGAAATCATAGAATAACCAACGTGGCAAATCCAAAAAATGATAAAGATTCAGTTAATAAAGAATATTTACATTCTATAATACCGGAAAAGACTCAACGCGGATTTTCTTTTTATAAATTTATAATAAATGACATTGGATACCCAAAGGAAGATGGGGATGCTGTAAACCTGAAATACATCAAGGACAACTGTATTTTACAAGATGGTGATGAAATCGATTGTCATGGGAAAGTGTTGTCAAATGTAAAGTTCGCTTCTCAACCAAAAGACGCTGTTACTATGGAACAGTTATCTAAAGAATTAAAAAGGGGAACATCGAATTTTGTAAAACATGAAGATGCCGTGCTAAAGCGAGGAGATACATTTATACATGGAAATGAAAAGTTTGATTTAATGCAAGGAAATAATGATGAATGGGATGCAGGACATAAAACAATAACAAATGGAAGATTTGGTATAAAAGATACAGATGTACCTCTAATGGTGCAAACATTAATTGCGAGTGGTGGTACATTAGGTACATACAATGGTCGTAATAGAAGAATAAAAGATATTTATCCTGGTTATGAAGATGATGATTGTGTTACATTGAGACAAACAATAACTTGGGATAAACACTTTGGGACCAAATATGATGCAAAGATGAAGAAAATAATTAATATTTTACCAGGAGAAGATTTAAATGATGCTGCTACTATTGGACAAGTCATAACAACGTCGAAAAGTGATTCGACTGCTTACACGTGTAATGATAAACGTATTATGCAGTTACACGATCCCCAACATCCAAAAGATACTGTAACTTTAGACTGTTTAATAAGAATAGTGGGCAATTTACTTATCGATACCCACAATCATATAGCTAGTACAACGAGTCATGTGATGATTCAACCCGATGAACGAGAAGCTTGGATTAAAAATAGAATTATAAATCAGTATATAATTAATTTGAATAATTAAGTATTTAAATATAAAAATTGTGCATGTGTTATTCATTTATGTAAAGCAGCTCGTGGAGTAAACACGCTGGTTATATAAGACGACATAATGAAGACCGCAATGCTCAGTCGTCGTCAAGACAGCGGCAAGAAAGGACGTGGTATAACATCAGCTGCGTTATCCCTGCTAAGACGGATTCCTGTTGGTGCTGTTCTAAATCGAGCAATAGACGCTTTACCATACGAATTTCATCTGCCCGGAGGCTATCAATATTGTGGACCCGGAACTAAGTTGGCAAAACGTTTAGCAAGAGGAGATCCTGGAATTAATAAATTAGATCAAGCTTGCAAAGAACACGATATAGCGTATTCCAAGTTTGCAGATTCAACAAATAGATCAATAGCGGATAGAGCGCTAGCGGAAAAAGCTTGGCAAAGGGTTAAATCAAGTGACGCCAGTATTGCGGAAAAAGCAGCAGCTTGGGCAGTGACAACAGCCATGAAGACGAAAGCTAAGTTTGGTGGTGGAAGACGACGCGGGAGAAAACCTAGTAAAAAAGAAGCTGCAAAAAGAGGCGGGAACATCAAAAGAAGACGTCGCACTAACCCTAAAAGGAAAGTCAAGAAAACATCCATATGGTCAATGGTAAAAAACGGATCGGGTCTTTACTTAAGACCGTACCGTGTGTATTAAATGAGAAGAATAAATTGATAATTCCAAATGAAGCATTAACAAACTATCAACTGTCAAAATATGTGAAATGTTTAAGAATACCATTCTTCAGAGGAGTTTTTATGAAAGATACATTACCAAATAGAGTGTGGAAAAATGAAACTGGAATAGTAAACTTAGACTCTAATTATGGACCAGGTACTCATTGGGTATGTTATAAAAAACTTGGAGAAAATGTTTACTACTTTGATAGTTTTGGAAATTTACCGCCACCAAAAGAACTTCAACATTATTTTCGGGACTCCAAGAATATATTCTACAACTACAAAAGAGAACAACCTAGCAATACAGAAATATGCGGACATTTATGTTTAGAGTTCCTAGCGAAGAGCGTCAGTCAGCTTTAAGATGTCATCGTATACAGTGTCGCTGAGCGGAAATTCGTCAACATTGAAAAGTACACTTTTCCCAGCGTTACGTTTATCTACGGACAAACTATGGGAAGCAGCATTATTGGATTTGACTACATACAATTCAATTCCCAATGTTACAGAAGGGAAAAATAATTTACTACATTATTATGAGAGTAAAGATGAAAAAGGAAATTATTCACAATTGAAAATAATTCCATTATCTACAGGAGCATATGAAATAGACGATATAAACCAAGTATTACAAAAAAAGCTTGGAGAAGAAAATATTTCTATAAAAGGTAATAATAATACATTAAAAGCAGAAATAACTTCAAAGTATTATATAGATTTTAGCTTAGACCACTCAATCGGCAATTTGCTCGGATTTTCAAAGAAGAAAGGAATTTTAGCTCCTGGAAATGATTATACTGGCGATACAACAGTAACAATATTAAAGGTGAACAGTATTGATGTAACGTGTAATATTATACACGGATCATATAGAGATGGAGTAAATCAACACATATTACATACATTTTACCCCACAGTAGCTCCTGGTTTTAAAATAGTTGAGAAGCCACAAAACCTGATATACCTACCGTTAAACACCAGTTTCATTTCAGACATCGTACTGAACATATTGGATCAAGACGGCATTAGTGTTGACTTTAGAGGAGAAACAATAACTATACGGTTACATATCAGAGCAGCAACATAAAGTCAACATGGGATTATCATTTAAACCACAACGGAAGAGTCGGGAGCTCAGTAGCTCCTCAACATTCGACGAGTTAACACCGGACAACATACGCTTCCTACAAAAGATCGGACTAAAACTTGCCAACCATGGATATACTGGATATAGCGCAAGGACCGACATTCGACGAAACCCTATGGGAGAAGGAATATCACACTCACAACCCTTACACTTCATCAAAATTAAATAATAATGATGAAATAAGGATTCCCATTCAACAACAAGATATCTACACATTACCATGTGAAAGTTATTTATATATCGAAGGAAGAGTAACAACATTGGATGGAAAATCTGGTTCAACTGTTCCTTTTATAAATAACCCTATGGCATATCTGTTTGATGAAATTAGATATGAGATATCTGGAGTAACAGTTGATTCAACAAAAAAAGTTGGTATATCAACAACTTTGAAAGGATTGACTTCAATAACACCCCATGAAAAGAATTCTTTAATCTCGGCTGGATGGGTGACTCCTGATAAAGACACTATTACTCCTAATTCAAAAGGTTACTTTGATTTTAATGTGCCTTTACGATTGCTTTTGGGATTCGCAGAAGATTACAAGAGAATAATAATAAATGTAAAGCAAGAACTGGTACTGCTCAGATCTTCAACGAATAAGGATGTAATACAAGCGCCAAGTGGAACAAAAGATGCCGATTTGGAATGGAAACTTCAATTGGATAAAGTTGTATGGAGAGTACCACATGTCAGATTGGCGGATGAACATCGAGTATTATTATTGAAAAAATTAAAATCTGACCGTGATATTGTAATACCATTTAGAAGTTGGGAATTTCATGAATACCCCATATTGCCTCAAACAGAAAGACAAACATGGACTGTTAAAACCTCTACTTATTTAGAACGAGCAAGGTACATAATAGTCGGTTTTCAGACTAAACGAAAAGATGTTATAACTGCGCACGCTGGTCAATTTGACCATTGCAAGATAAAGAATTGCAAAGTTTTTCTAAACTCTCAGTTCTTTCCATATGACAGTTTAAATGTTTCATTTGACAAGAAACGTTATTCCATTCTATATGACATGTATGCAAGATTTCAATCGTCATATTATGGTAAGACAAATACACCACTACTATCACCAGAACAATTTTATTCAAAAGCTCCAATTGTTGTAATCGATTGTTCAAAACAAAATGAATCTGTGAAATCTTCAAGTGTAGATATAAAAATTGAAATGGAATTTGAAGATAAAATACCAGATGGTACTTCAGCATACTGTTTAATTCTACATGACAAAATAGTTACTTACACACCGCTGACAGGAATTGTGAAGAATGTACTTTAAAAAAGATTAATACAACATCTGCACGATTTGTAAGGTTTTTACAAAAGATCAACAATATCTAGGTCATCTGCGAGTATAAAAGCGAGAAAGAAGAGCTGGAAATTCATTTCATCTTTGATTGTCGTATGGGTAACATCGTCCGCAAGATGAGTTCTGCTACATCAAGTGCTAATGAAGAAACTACACCTCTTATGGCTGACAATAGTTTGGATATAGAAAGACAAGTTGAACAGGAAATGGAAGAGTTCCTCAAGTTTAAACATAAGAAGACAGACGAAGAGGAAGTTGAAAAAGAAACGAAGAAAAGGAAAATTGATGATAACATTTCTACCAACATCTTAATGGAGGTATTTCTTAGAATATTTTATCCTATTTCTTCTTGTATGACAAAGACTGTGTCTGCTGGAGTAATGAAATCATTGGATTACTCTCCAACTGTTATTTTGAATCACGGATCTAAAATGGTAACCTTCACTGAATCTTCTTGGGAATCTTTTATGAAACATATACATCTTTTGGAATGCTATTTGAGTAACAATACGTTTGGAAGAAAAACAAAACTAGGTTTGTTCGAATCAAATATTGAAATCGATATTGTTAAACAACGTGGTCAACAACTAGTTCGATTTAGAGATTTAACTAAATATAATATAAAAATACATTTGACAAAAGAAGAGTTTTACGCTTTAACTTGTGCTACTGGTCCTATAAAAAGATATTTAAAACAGCTAATATTCTCAAGTACAATTATCAAAGATTATTTAACTGATGCATTGGATAGACAACCATATGTTCCAATCCTATACGGTCCAGTAGATACTTCAATCTTCAATAGGATCCCGCATGAAGTAGAGATGTGGAGACAGTTACACCACAATCAAACCAACTTTAATTTAGATGAAGAAAAAAAGCAAGAAAACAAGGAAAACGAATCACGTTTCAACAATCAACAATCAACAACAAATTAAACAGACAAAGAATATTTTAAGTAAGAAGAAGAAGAATGTTGGAGTATAAAAGGCTGTCAATCCGCATTGACATACCAGTTGTCTACTGAACGTCATCATGGATAAACGAGTTTCATTCTCTAAGAAGACGGAAATAATGGAAGTAAAGCGAGGTATCATAGAGTTTCAGGCATTCCGTGGTAATGATGGAAATTTTATAATTAAAGAGTTAGTGGTACTAGATATGATAACATCTGTTGTTTATCATTTTTTATTCATGCCTCCTTTGCCGTTCAACAGATTAACAACCAAAGCTAAAGTAACAAACAAATGGTTGATGAAACATTTTCATAATCTAACATGGGATGAAGGTTTTATAACCTACAATATGATGCCACACATTATGAATCATTTCTGCAAAGAGTTCAAAACTATTTTTACAAGAGGATTGGAAAAAGCAAATTGGATACAAGCATATACAAACCATGAAGTGATAAATGTGCAAATGGAGAAAGATTTTTATTGCTACTTTGCTAACATCTGTATTGCATCTAAAAACTTTAAACATCGGCAGTCTCAATGTGCTTTAAAGAACGCATATCGTTTGAATGTCTATCTCCAGCAAAGTGGTGGGGGAAGCGATGGGTATAAAAGCGAGAGCGGCACTATGACAATGCATGAGTATTACTCTAACCTCCGAGGAGTCAACACCTCTGACGCGCAAGCACAAGAAGAAGAAGACGAACAATAGTAAGAAAAAATAATGGCATCGCAAACTTTTCTACAGTCGCTTGTTGATCAATTCAACAAACATTCTAAATCTACAATACTACCGACTAAGAAATGTTCAGAATTGAAAGAAGAAAAACATTACATTATTCACACTATTAAGAAGATGGAAACATCAGTTGGAGACGCCATCAATTGCACATTGAGTGAAGCACCCTACACACCTGGTGATGAACCGAAATTTCAAGTATTTCTTCCCAAACGCTTCGTTCAACTGCTGCAGAATGAAGATTTACGACTGATTCACCCCGGCGCACTCTATTTGACATCCCACGGTCCTAGTGGAACCAACTCTACTGAACTTACACTTCATGTTATGCCTACTAGCAACTAGTCTGTAGTTTATATATACTGTTGTACATGTGTGTAACTGATTTTAAATAAATAAAAAATTAAAATGAAAAAAAAAATAATAAGAAAAGGCAACATATCGATAGTGTTTCTGCACTATCGATATGTTGCTTTTTTTAAAAACACGTTTGGATGACCTTGACCTAGTTTCGAGGGTATATAAAGGCCGTAATTTTCTTGAGGATCTCATCAGTCTACGACTACCTTTCGTGCTGTACACATCTCTGTTGGCTCTCCAGTTATTACGAATAACAACATGTCTCTTAAGGTTAAGTGTGCATCATATGATACCACCACCATTACAACTTTTGAAGAACTCGACGATTTTATTAATGAACTGCGAGTGTTACTTGCCGGTGGTTATCGTTTAAATATTGATGTTTACGCTAACAACATGAGGATGTTTCCTAAACAGAAGTTCTGCAACGAAGAAGTATTCGTTTCCACACAACCTTCAACTACAACACCATCTACTCAAAGTAATGTTAAGTTCCAGAAATATTACTAATGTTAAATAATATCAAGTGGTCGCTGTAGCATCTATAAAAGGACCGTGTAACCTAACAGAATCATCATTTGCTCTCCAACTGACGCAGCGAAAACAACTACTAATACCATGTTGTACAGAATGATGATTGAATTCAATGGAAAAATCTACGGAAAAGACTATCAAAGTGTAGAACAAATGACGTCCGATCTTCAAGTATTGACTAAAGAGGGATTCCAACCAAAATTAATTCTAAAATTTCCTGAAGTACATCCACTCTCCACTGAAGATCTCATCGCCATGGCTAAAGAAGAAAAAGAAAAATACAAACAAGATGTAAAGAAAGGAAAAGAAAATGAAAACTCAGTATCTTAAATAAATACATCTTACACTTGTAAGATGATCTTTTTTAAAACTCCATTTGGATGACCTTGAGATTACCCCCACCACTTTTCCTAGTCTATAAAACACGCTATCCTACACTATACAACTTCATTTCTTGCCAACACTTAGAAGCGCCAACATGGAAGAGAAGAAAAACGAGGACGCACCGCGCTACTGTTGTGAACAAAAATGCACCGATTTAGGAAGATGGATGGTAGACGGATTAGCTTGTACAAAGTGTGAATTCTTCGGATCCTGTTACTGCAAATGCAAGACAAAGCAACTACCACCACCGGAATTGCGAACCATCAAAATTTATAAATCACGATACTTCCACACTTGCTGTCCCCAGAGGTGTATCAAATTTCATCCGGAAAAACTTGCCAATTGTCGAGAGTGCAATGCATATTATAAAGACCACTTTTGTACATGCATCATAAGTGCGTGCAAGTACAGATCAGATTGGTCTACTGATCCTGTTGAAGCTTCAGATGTATAGCTGTAGTCACTGAATGCAGCCCTTTTTTAAAACTCCATTTGATTGACCTTGAGATTACCCCCACCACTTATTTTTTACAACATATATTCTACGGATCATTCGATACGCTTCTCATTCTTATTTCATTACTCGCACTGAGAACAACATGGATGATAAATTCATTTCCTTTCAACATTTAATTACCGACAGAGAAGAGATGGAAGAACTATTCCAAAACTTACTCACACTCATTGATAACTATCCTTTAAGATGGATCAACATCACAGTGCAATACGTCAATCCTACCAAAATATTTTCATCCTCATCATCGTCTTCTGCCACCTCCATGTCTTCATCGTCGCAAAGTGCAGAGGAAGAGGAACAGACAACTAATGGTGTTAAAATTGTTGAATTAAACGACGAGGAACAAGAAATGCAAGCTCTGGTTAAATATAAATTTAATATTTAATTTACAAACATTATTAGTATTCCTAACTTAAAAATACAACTAATGGTTATCTTAGTACACCTCCTACTACCTACCCGAACGGCGTTTTGCTGCGAAATGCGCTGGCCAACGATTCGCATGGGGGTATATCACCCTTCCCCCACCACGCCACCACCCCTCCACTTCCCCCACCACGCCACCACCCCTCCACTTCCCCCTCCACCGCCCTTGCCCGCATATAAGCGAGCCGCTGACTGACGCTCGCCATTTGTTTCCCGACTCCCGTACGATGAACAACGATCCGCTAGCACTAATGAAATCTACTTTTGTAATTAGAACAAGACATGATTTAAAAGATATAATGGAAACTTTAGAAGATATTATAGACAAATTCCACTGCATCACTATGAATTTGGAACTTGCTTACGGTTGTCCAACATGCGATAGAGTTGAGACTGAAGATGAAGATAGTTTGCTAAAACTCACTCCTGCATCCTCCAAAACTACACCGACAGCTGACGACGACGTTTGATCGGACACACAACTGTTTTTTTTTAACCCCCCACCACTTTCCAGTAAATATGCTCTGTCCTCATCTTCGTTTCTCATTTCATCGCCAACTTTCCGACCGTCAACACCGCTCCCATTTCACCTACAGAAATTAAAACAAGCACACAAACATGATGGATGATTTTTCACTTAAAACACAATTGGAAGAGGACAGACTCAAACTAGAGATCAACAGGCTGCAATTGGAAACGGAAAATCAACAAGGGATGGTTCGCCTGCTGCAACTGTTCAAATGCGTACTGTGCATGTTGTGCGTCTACCTTCTCTTCGCCACCACCTTCGGCGTCTACCACTCCCTCACCAGTGGACGGCACTCCAACACCTCTCTGCACAAGAACACGACTTTGATTTAATTTTAAAAATAAACGATAACCTCCCGCGGCCCGGCGCCGCCCCTCCCAAAACCCCCACCGAGCCCCTGCGGCTCCCACTTTTTTAAAACCCCCTCCGGATGACCTTGACCCACTTCCCAAACCCATCCATCACTGTCACCCCCACCCCACACTTCCAACCCCACACCTGCCACTTCCAACCGCTGACCTTGAACTGGGCCAGGAGTGGCCAAAAGACACTACTCACAAAACATTAAAGTTGAAAAAAAACCACAGTACCTTTATGAGAAATTGGCTTACAGAATTGACACATCAAATAAATCCACAAGACAAAATTATCAATTGCACATCCCAAAAATAAACAAAGAAATTGGAAGAGAGTGTTATAAATTTTATGTACCGAAGAATATAACCGAATCAAATTAAAATTCAATAACGAAACAGTTGAAGATACACTACGCAGAGAAATATTTATAAATTATTGTAAAAATCATTGTAAAATTATATTAAGTAATAGAAATTAAGTTAGATAGAACCGCTCAAATAAAGACGATTATTATTATTATTATTATTATATATGGTGGAAGATAATAAATAATATATGGAATATTGAAGATTTGTTTACTTTCACCATATTAACAATAGTAATTGTATTATAAAATTATTATAAAGACAATTTGGTACGTTTTTAGACATTTGATGAAAATTTGAAATCTGATCTACATATTGATGAAGTTTGCGTAGACTATCCCAAAGTTTGCAATATAAACCTCTTACTAATTAATGTATACCCTTTGCTTTTATACCTCATATAAAATATGATATATGTATTTGGTGAATGGCGATTTCTAAAGTGTTACACATTTTTAAGCTTCAAAAAGCTGCTCTTATATATATTAATATATTTAAATTAAATTCACGGGAATCTTGCCAGCATATCTTTGAACATAATAAATTATATCTTATTGATCTATCTGTATATTAATAAGTCAATATTGTTAAAGGATGTTAGGATCTCAAGTTTTCAAAATAAAAAGTGCAACTCTTAGAATGTAATTCGTGAAGAAGGAAATCACATCTACAGAATTCAACATCATTTCGTTTTATAATAGATATAACATTTACAAAGAATAATAGTGAACAAATTAACACACAAATTTCTAAATCCATTCGTCAACAATTTTAACGTCTTTAAATCCACTAAAATTCAAATAATTCAAGTCTTACCTTATTAAGAAAAAAAATATGGTAGATTATGTAAATAAATTGAGCAAAAGCAAGTTAATTATGGGAATATTTTTAATCACGGATGAATGTGTATATATTAATAGAAAAATACAAATATAACGAATAAAAAATTTAACCATGAAAATAAATTAAACAAACAAAACCTGACGAATGATACAATAAATTTGTATATCAGAATATCTTGGTTACACTAATAAATGATATAAAGCAGATGCAATTTATTGTTATGTTAATAACAATATTATTATTATATTATTTACTATGGGGAAAATTTTCATACTTTCCACTCAAAGGTTTCATTAACAACCAATTTGATTGCTTAAACATTTTAGAACCAAAAATTTACATGAGTCCTGAAATTTTGTATAATTTTGTCCCCTGAAATTTTGTGTGTTGTAGTTTTTCAAATTCTTACTATCATACTTGTATCTAAAAAGCCATTGAAACCAAATAAAGTGTTTTAATCATTTTGACTGTAACATACAGTGAAATAAGTTAAATTTCTGGTTAGATTTGTTTTAATTCTATTCGCAGAATGTCTCGCCTTAACGACGATAGACTCATTAAAACATATGAAGCATAATGGAACAATCAGTTGATATGCGAATAAAGACTTACGTATATATACAAATCAGTATATATACGTATGAGGACACTACATCCGTAAAATGCCGAGCTCTCATAGGTCCACTGTGGATTCCTGTATCACAATTTGTTAGTTATACAACTGGGTTTAATTTGGTTTGATGATGTACTTATTATTATATTTTTTGTTGTTGTTTGTAATCATCAGTGGTACTTATTTCAGAGGTTTTAGATAATAATTTTGCAAAAGAATGGTTCTCTAATTTTCTTTAAATATAGAACTTCAGACACGGTTAATAAATGAAAAGGTTAGAAAATATTTTTCCCATAGAAAATTGATAAAAAGGTATATTACTTACTTTGCTTTGTGATTTAATATTTTTTCTAATGATCTCGGGACCAATGAAATCCGTTTACATAAAAAGTCTTAGACCTGAAAAAGCTTTCTTTCTTCTGGACCTTTTTGTAAACAAATTACAGTACGTAGAAAATGCAACATGCAAAATGGAGCGAAACGTAAATACGAATTTTTAAGAAGAAAATGTGGTAAAATAATCAAATTCGTAACGTATATCATTATATTATTTAATCCATAAAAATACATAAATATTCAATAAATATAATATATTTCATTTTGTTTGCTTTTATACCAAGTAAGGCGTCATCATAAAGCTCTAATTTTCGTAACCTATAATTATTATAATAGATATAACTCTGAAACAAAAACATCCTATAATCTATAAGATTTACAATGATTACAACGCGTTGACATGGGACCTCTTTAGAGGGGACAATCATTTACAGTTGATAGAGTGAGAGGTGATCCTGATTGTTTGTCTGTTTTCAGTAACTAAAAATCCATATTAAGGCACAGTATTTAAATTGTTTATTTAATTAGAAGATTTATTACCTAGCTCATTTTGTGGAGATACTGTAGCCACAGTTCAAGAGATGAGGTCTCAAGTGTATAAAAAATAATATTACTGAAATATAACTACATTATAAACCACTTAAAGTGCGATGTTATAAACATAAATAAAATGGTAATACTATAGACAAAATCATTATTTTATAGTGTGTGGTTGTCAGTGTCAAATAATTTAAGGGGTTATACATGAAAAATGCAACAAAAATACGCAATTTAGGCAGTTAAATCTCATGCCAACAGCCATTTTTGAATATTTATAAATGTCATTGCACATAAAATATTCTTTTTCCTGCCTTTTAGAAAAAAATTATTGTTACATTTTATGACATTTTTAGAAAGAACACAAAATTTCCTTTTACAATTAAAACATGTTGTCCCAATTTAACCCTCTTAAAGACTTGTAAAATCTTCATAAAATCAAAATATTGAAAAATTAAGAAAAGAGTGCTATAACTTACTTAATAATCTTGTATATATTAGTAGGCAAGCATATTTTTTCTAATTTTATGTACATCGTAGGAGAACTCGACGCACAGCGTATAAAGGTATTGTCCTGCATATGAGCACAATCCCATTATTACGTTGGTCCCCACGGCTGTAAAAGCCCCAGCCCCTGTAAAAGCCTGTAGGCTTTTTTCAGTTTCAATGTTAATCTTATGGAAGAACGGTAATTGATTGAATAATTAGGAAGCTGTTGTTCAGGCAAGCAAATCAGTAAAATACAGATGTTATAGTTATACATGTTTTTAACTAATTGGGTGCAAATCAACTGAATTTTTTACCGAATTTCAATCAGTCGGATATCTAGTTTTTTTATGCGCCAAGCTACAAACTGTCAAATGTCAGCCAAATTTCCCCACATTATGAGTTTTAAAATGGTATACTAAAATTAACCTTTCCTGCTTACCCAAGGGCATTAATCGACGTGAAACAAAATTTGTGTGCAGTTTATATATATATGTAAAAATTATATATATATATATAATACTTATACCAATATACCCAAAACCAATATACCCAAATAGCTTCCTACAAACTTCCTTTGGAAGGTCGCCCCCAAGAGGAGTCTTAGATGTCATTAGCTTTATTCACGATATATGGAACTTTAAACATCTTTAAATTAAGAGCTTTATGTCACCAACCTCAAGCCGTCCTTAAAAGATCGAATTACCTGTAGTTATTTCATTTTCAATTATTTTAAATACCAGTTTCCACTCCTTAGATAAATAGTAAAAGTCATTTCCAGCATATCATTTTGAAGCTCATAATGTAGGAAAGTTTTGGTGGCATTTGACAGTTTGTAGCTTGACGCATAAAGATTTTTTCTTCAGGAAGTTATACCGCACGTTTTCTTAATTTTCCTAAACATTGTTTTCAAGTAGATTTTACGAAGATTTAAGGGGGTTTGATTGGGACAAACTGTACTTATTCTAACGGGAAATTTTGTTTTGTTTCTAAAAAATGTCATCATGAATTGATTTGGTTAATTAAGGGTGAAGTAAAACAAAATGTTTATGGTCAATACCGAGAAATTTGAAAAAAATCTTAAAATGGCTGTCACATTAAAATGGCATTTTGAGATTTTAATGCCTAAATTGAATATATTGTTGCCTTTTCATGTATTGTTATCCCTTATTTTTTTACACTGACTACCAAACACTCTACATATTATATTTCAACAGCGCAGAGTGTGTTAGGTAACTATGTAGGGTACTTTTAACCTCCATAGCTTAGACTCTCCTATAGGCCTATTGATATTGTAACTAAGAAAACACATCTTACCCATTATACATACAATAATGTAAATGGCATTGTCAAATGTTTTGGTTAACCCCATTTTTTATCTAATATTATAATTATAATAAAAATACTAAAACGGTTTTCTTTATATTATAACAGTGCTTAAAGTTTAAGTAATGAGTTAAATTGTCATTGTTGAGCACTTAAGGTAAACATTTTGTAATATAAATACATTTCGTTTTAAAATTTAAGAGCAGATTCTAAACGACTATTTCAGCACTTCAATCATGATTAATTATTTTTTATTTAATTATAGTTTTGATTTTTAATTATATTTTATTAAGTATTTTGATAGAGTAAAGAAAATGGTTGTAGTAATATATGATATAATTTACTAATATTTTTAAACACACAGTTTTGTTTATTTTTGTAATATTTGAAAAGAATAAAACCGATCCTCAAGAAAAATAATTATATTTTATTTTAGGATTTTCTGACGGTAAATTAGTGGTTCAAGGACAAAGCAAAAACATTAAATAAGCAATAACTTTCATAAGAGATTTTTTTAAATAAAAAAATTCAAAGATGCCCACTTAACTCCGCAGGAGGGTATTATATTTGCATTCGTGGATTATAATTGCTCCTAATATACTTTGTTTCTGTTCAATGGACGGAAAGCAATGGACTAAAAACGAATGCATGACATTTCGGGATCTGGAATCAGATTCTGTCTTCAGGTGAATGAAATGCCTAGAATATACGTTAATTTTGTTATTTTCTAGTTATTTATTTCACCTGCGGACGGGATCAGGGTCCATATTCGGAAACATAGTATTTTTTACTAATCAGTGACGAAAAATGTCTGCAATGATTTACTAAACAATAACATAAACTCACCATCACCAAAATGAACCCTAAATAAATAACGAACTAAAGTTTGGAGTTATGCCGTGGCAAACGTATAGGGCTCATAAGTTGAGTTTCTCTGTAATAAGAATATGAAAACTGCTCTTTCATTTTAAAACCACGTATACTTCAAACAGGTTTGTTTTATGTCGATTAATTCCAAGTGCCATATTGATACAATTGCCATTAATTTATTAAACAATAATGTTATACATACCAATTTTATCATATATTAATTAGTATTCCGTATTATTTATCTTTGCCACTAATAGCAACCCATAACAAAATAAAACTCTCTTTTTATTTCAACAAATATATTATAAATACATTGTCAATTCTATTAAAACTTAAGTAAACTGATTTTCTTATTAAAAATAAATATTATAACGGTGCAGCCTCTATATTAACCCTCAAAAAATTTAAGCTACCTGATACTGAAAAGTGATCTTCTAAATTTATGCAACACAATCCAGAGGCGATCATTTTCAAGGCTACCACATCAGATATTCCTCTTCAACGTTCAGGTGTGAAGAGGTCGTCAAGAGTTTAACCCTTTAGGTACACCTCAGTGACGTTTAACTTGATGTAATAGAATTAAAATGATCGTCTTTTGTTCGAAACCTTATGTCTCACCGACATGTCCGAGATCGCTTGGCAGTAATCAGGTAAATTAAATCTTTTCATTGATAAATTAATATGATATTCAATTAATTTCTTCTTCAAATTTGCTGTTTTTTCTCGTTATGTTTTATTTTTACAAACATATAGACCATGTGATTAACCAAAAGGATCACATCTATCATGATCATCATGAATGTAGATTATCTAAAAACTTAGCACAAGAACCATAAAATTCGAGTTTTATTACATAAAATAATCATATAAAATACTAAGTACAAAATAACAAAATACAATAAATAAATTGATGTTGGACTAGTTTTGAGATCAGATTACAAATCCGTCTATTGATATCAAGTAAAATTCACAATACAAAAATATAGAACTTATGCTTATTTTAAATAATTGTTATTATTACAAAGAAATGTTTAAAAAAACTAATGACATTATGGGTAGTTTTTTTGCTTCTTTTTTTTAACTTGATCCTTCTCAATAATATTGGGATAGAGGAGATGTAAATAAAAAAATAATAAACTTGAAAAAAAACATATTCAAGTACCAGATTTCCTTAATAGTATATTTTACCACTAGTCCGTAAAGTGACCCATTACTATTATGTATTGATATTATATTAAGTCCAGGTTTTGTTCCTGCCAGTGCACCAGCTTAATTAATTCACTCTATTCTTGTTTTATGTAGGCTGAAGTTCATTGTAACTTTGTTAATACTAATACGTTGTTTTGTATGTTAAGTTTATGCATGGTTGTCTGTCATTTTGATTTCTTGTTCATTATTTGTAAAACTGTATTACCGTGGGAAATAAATAAATAAACAAATTTCGGCAAAGCATATGCAATAAATTGTATATGCTAGTTTAAATAGTGAGAAACTGGACTATTTTCCGTCAAGTAGTAATAAATTATAATTGTTTACGTTTTTAGATACTTGTCAAAGTAAACCAAATCCAATTGCAAATTAGACCAAACCAAATTCAAAAGGTTTTTAACAAAAATACTGGCTTACCTATTTTTTCAACACTTTTTGTTTACATTTTTCTTGTAAAAAACACAGGCTCTAAGTGCAAGGATATAAACATTTAACTAAAATATTAAAAATATCATTATAAAAAAACTTTAAAAACATTGAATTTTAGAAATGCAGTAAGGTTACAATCAGTCATAAAATGTCGAAAAATAAAATATAGGCTACGTCTTGCATTTCTTCGAAACATGGTCATGTATGATATGTGTCATATGCAACCATTTTTATTGTACAGGGGTACCAACAAGATTTTTTTTTATCATAAGCACATCAACCGGTCGTAATAGCTAAATTAGTTGTCAAGAAAAGAGTAGGAGCTGTAAAATTTGAGTTCATCACCATCACTAGAAGTGTAGAAATAATTGTAACATTAGGCCTAAAAAGAAACTTAAGGCTGAGTAGCCTATCATAATGTTCCATAGTACCTGTTAATGTGAGAATCCGTGTATAAAATAGCGTCCTTGGCAATTTAACACATTATTTCTCCTTTTGATATATACATTCTTTTTCTTTTTACACAATTTCCTTGTATTCAAATTCCAGTTTAAAGTCCCTCCCCTTCATCGTGACTCATCTTAGGGACTTTCGATTCGCTTGGACAGTTATCATCAGTTGCCGATCTTTTAGCTGAAAAAATAAACATAAATATTATAAAATGTTAGTAGAATAATTTACCGTACAATGGCTTATAGTTACATTATGACAAGGTATTTTACGAGGGGATGGATACAAATAAAGAAACTAAATGAGGAATGCTACTTGAGAAATCCAAATGAACCACGAAGCTTCACAACTAAGGGTGAAAAACTGCACCCTTAAACTTAAATTGTCGTTCATCAAATGAATACTTACACAGGTTTTCTTTTAATTTAAAAATTTGAAAGTGTTAAGACTGAGCAAAAAGTTTTATACTCTGATTTAATATCCTTACAAAAAATTTTTATTAGATTTAATAAATCTCCTAAGCAATTTCATTGATTAGAAATACCGACATTTGCAAAAACTAGCATCAAAATTGACACATTTTTACTGTCTCATGCAAATGGAATAAACATTTCTATCCACTTTCAGTACAGAACAATGCTAACAATCTTAAAAAGTTATTATTTTAAAATTTCTAACTGTCACGTATTTGTCATTAGAAATAAATCAATCAATAAATTGAAATCCAATTCATAAGTTGTTATATTAAAGGCTAAATGTTCGTCACCGTCACGAAAATTATCAATACACAGATAATTATTGATGAAGATCGATGGATAAAATATATGATGTAATCTGATTTTCACTAAAATTTAATTTTCATTCAAAGTTTTTCGTTAAATTACCAATGGAGCTTTGGTTGATCACCAGGTACTCTGATAAATAAAGCACATTGCGCTGCAAGGGCCCCCTAGTTGTCTTAAAATTATGTATAGAATTCAAAAAAATTCCTTAAAAAGGGAATTTGTATTTAAAATAAAAGACTTCAGGTCTAGATAAGTTACTTCTGGTACACCCTGTACATTGAAATCAGCGTTAATTGACAGAGCATAACCGGTTTACCTATATAATGGTAAAATTTTTTTTGTGAAAAAATAATTCTGTAAATTTTGAAAAGGTGGACGGACTGGGACACCCGGTATAAGTAACAAAGTAAAAGTTTTCACATTTCGGAAATATTCCAAAGAGGTGATATAAAGTAAAATGTACCCATTAGTTACTCGCCTTGTGCGTTTTTTTCTGAGCTGGGGCCCGGTACCTCATCTTCTGTTGCTACATCTCCAACATCTGCCATCTCTTGGTTCGTTCCACAATGCTTACGTTTAGCCTCTTCCTTTTCTTTTTTTAGAATATAATTGATACATTGTTTTGCAAATTTGTCAGTTAAAGGCTTTATTATAGCCTTCTCTATTGTTCCAAAGTCTTCCCCAGGCGTTTTTTTTCTCTTCGCATTAATATGAACTAAATATCCAAATTTACTTCCCTTTGGGCAGATTTTCTCCAAAAAATCCATGCATTTTCCACCTGGAACCATTTTTTTTTCACATGTATCTCGCTCAGACCACATCTTAACTATGACTCCATTTTTCTTTAAATATTCTCTATATTCTTTAGCATTGTTTGTTAATTTTTCTAATTCACTGTCATCATTTATTTTGAAATATGGCTCTTTACCATCTGCTACCCTTATGTCATTTAAGACATCCATCATGAGTCTTCTTTCTGAGTGACCATAATTTGTGACTTTCCCCTCTTTTTTATAGGGTTTTGATACACAGTTATACTCCTTTGATTCTTTACCCTTTATAACATATTTTGTTCCGTCTTTATTATATAATTGCAGAGCTCCCGCATTTCTTGAAAAATCTTCGTCACGACACATGAATTCGTTACCATCCCTTTTATACCTTGCGTGAACAAACGATATTGCAAGATCAATATTTGCGCCTCCCGCCAATCCTCCATCATCTTCGTCATCTTTGAAGATTTTCTCTAGATCCTCGCAGTGGTATTTTATCTTTTTGACATTTCCTTGATATCCACTATCATCAGTGTTTTCGCCATCCCCCGTGTTTGCACCTGGTTCTTCTGCCACTTTGGATGTTGTGTGGGACATCTATGTCCCGTCTCTTAACAAAAATTAAAGGAGAAATAATCTTATTTAACGCTACTGCGATTCGTTAAGTATTTCTCGTAGCTTGTTATCAAAGTGAATATAATTACTTCGGCACATTGAGGTAGGATCGTCTACAATAAATCCTACCTGAAACAACATTACAAAACATACATTACGAACATACATACATTCATTACAAAACATACAAACCATACATTAAGATTAGCTTAAAATATATTACAAAATATTATACGGCTAATGAAATATATGGACTAAATTTAATCTATATTTTTAGCAAATTTCCCCAAAAGAAAAGTTTCAAGTAAATCTATTTGGTAGTTCCTAAGATTTTGTGATGAGTCAGTCAGTGAGTGGGATTTCGCTTTTTGTCATACTATCGTTTGCCCGTCACTGCTCCGCCCGTGGTTGAATTTATTTTACGTATATTCAAATCTCTTTAAAGAGCAACGAAATCTTCTTTCTTAAGAATTATATTAAAACACTGAAGAAGTGTAAGCATATTAAAACTTATTGAATTTTGCAAAACCTTTTTTGTAAGCACCTATGAGCAAAGAGGAATGAACATGTCAAACTTCAACTCCATACGCCCTGTAGTAATTTGAAGTCCTGTAGGGGGGCCCTGAAGAATTCAAAAAAATAATATTTGCAAAACTATTTCTTAGTGAGTACATTTAAGTCAAGAGGAACATCCACGTCAAATTTTAACCCCGTAGGCTCTATAGTAATTTTAAAATCCAGTGTGGCAGAACCCTAAAGAACTTAAAAAACTTTCATTTTGTCAACCCGTTTCCCATAGTGAGAACATATGAGTAATAAACGTTGAGATAAACGTCCACATCAAATTTCAACCCCGTATACCCTACGGTAATTTTTAAGTCCAGGGGGGCGGGCCCTGAAGGACTTAAAAAACTATATTAGCAAAACCGTTTCTTAGTAAATACCCATGAGCAAAGAGAAACGTCCACGCCAAATTTCAACAACGTAGGCTATGCAATATAGAGTAATTTTGAAGTCCAGTGGGGCAGAGTCCTAAAGGACATCAAAAACTATATTTGCATAAACGTTTCTTAGTGAGTACATATGAATAAATAGAATCCACGTAGAATTTCAACCTCAACCTTGTAGGTCTAATAGTAAACTTGAAATCATGTGGGGCGGAACCTTAAAGAACATAAAAACAAAATTTGTAAAACCGTTTCTTAGTGAGTACATATGAGTAAAAAGGAACGTCCTCGTCAAATTTCAACCTTGTATACTCTAGAGTAATTTGAAGTCCAGTTGGGTGGAGCCCAAATGGACTTCAAAACCTATATTTTGTAAAACCGTTTGTTGGTGAGTACAAATGAGTAAAAAAGAACATCCATGTAAAATTTCAACCCCGTATGCCCTAGATTAATTTTGAAGACTAGTGGGGCAGACGTACAAAACTATATATTTTAAAACCGTTTCTTAAAAAAGTACATATATGAGTAAAGAGGAAGGTCCACGTCAAATTCTAACCCCGTATGCCTTAGAGTAGTTTTGAAGTCCAGTGGGGCGGAGCCCTGAAAGACTCATTCCAAATGTGGATATCTCATTCCAAATGTTCCAAATAACTTCCCTAGGTCATCTGGTTTTCCAGATTAGTTTTTCCTAGATTATTAAAAATATTGGCCATAAGAATAACATTATATAGAATTTTTGAAGACCCTGAAGAAATTTTTGGAGCCCTGATGAAATTTTGCAAACCCGTTTCTTAGCGAGCATCTATGAGCAAAGCAGAACGTCCATGCCAAATTTCCACATCGTATGTTCTATAGTTTTCCAAATTCGTTGTTTCCTAGATCCGTATTACAAATTGGCTATAATAATAACATTGAATAGAAATTTTGAAGTCTTGTGTGGCAGAGCCCTAATGGAAATTTGCAAAACCGATTCTTAATGAGATCCTATGAGCATAGAAGAACGTCCATGAAAAATTTTAACATTTTAGGCCCCAAATATTTTTCGGATTCGTTGTTATCTTAGTTTGTATAAAAATTTTCCATAAGAATAACATTAGATAGAAATTTTGAAGTCCTGTGGGGTGGAGACCAGAAGGAATTTTGCAATACCGTTTTTATTAAACATTTTATAGCAAAGTGGAACATCTATGCAAAATTTAAACGGTCTATACCCCATGGTTATAGAGATACTCTGATAAATGAGTGAGTTTTATTTAAAAAATATATAGTAGATTATTTAATTTTTTTACAGAATGGAGTTTAGTAAAAATATTACTCTACTACCAGACCTGTCTCAATGAAATGCTGTGTGAGCTAGGTTTTCCTACAGATAACATATTGATCTAAAGGTTATTTCTGTCGGTACATGTCGCACAGATTTCGTTTGATCCATTAATGATCAATCTTGGATCTAGGTAGGATCAACATCACAAGCTCTTTGATTTTTTTTAATATTTCGGTGTTGAAATTTAACTTAAGAATTTCGTTATCTTCTCTAGACCCGAAGTATTAAAATCAAACTTTAATTTCTTCCATTGTATTTCGTTTATTATCTAAGGCCATAAAAAGGTCTATTAATGTGGATAGCAACGATTAGGTGGCAGCACTTCAATATGGACTGCAACCCTGTCATAATTTTCATTGTTATTATTTTTTTGCAACACGGTATGATTGTACCTAGTCATGAAACTGCTAGTGTCGCCCAGAATTATTATTGATAAATCTAATTACGTTTATGTCCGGTGCCTTTACGTTACTGTCGGGTTTCCAACAGGATGTCAATAAATTTGACTTAACTTGGAAATCAAATGATTGATGAACAATAAATATGTTTATAAACTTTCCTTGAATCATATTCTGCTACAAAAAAAAAATAAATAAATAAATATATAAATAAAGTAAACAAATGAACTTTCGTTTAGTTTCACAAAATTTTAATAACTAGGCCTATACCCAATTCTGTAAGCGAACATTTTTGAGTGAATAGAGACCGTTTCACAAATCGTACGATGATTGAAGGGGTCTCAAATTGAAGGCCTCGGTCCCAGTCACGAAAGAAAGTTATTGGCTTATTTTAAAAAATACCAGGAAATGAGAAATAACGTAAAACTTCCTACATAAGGCATGGGGATCCAAAAAAAATTTTGCTTTGTGTATGTTATTCGCTTTAATACCGCTTAAAATTAATTAAAACTATAACGCATTATAAAGAACCCCCTAACCAAGGAATCTCAACATATAAGATCTCAAACATCGTATTCCCGAAAATGAGACCATTTAATTTAAAAGAACCTTTGTATTTTTCTTTAATATAATAAACAGAACAGGCCCAGATACCCCCTGTAATTTTCCAGAGCTTATAAGCCGTTTGAGATCAACTGGTTCAGTTACCCCAGTTCCAGGCGGTAAATGGACCGCTCATACTTGGAATTATTAATATTTTTGTTAATATGTACAAAACTTGCAATAATTTATGGCTCCATGAATTTCAATTCCATTGACTGGAGAATCCTGTCAAGAATCAAGATTTTTATTTGCCGTTAAATATAAAAAGATACAATAGGCATTGTTAGATCTAAAAAAAACCATTAAGATTGAATACCTGTACAATTTGTTACTTATACAACTGGGTTTAATTTGGTTTGATGATGTACTTATTATTATATGTTTTTCGTTATTTGTAATCATCAGTAGTACTTTACTGCAGCGTCCTTAGATAGTAATTTTGTAAAATAATGGTCTTATAATTTTCTTTAAATCTAGAACTTGAGACACGGTTGATAAATGAAAAGGCTAGAAAGAAATCTTTCCCCATTGTAAATTGATAAAAAAGATACATTATTTTGCTTTGTGGTTAAATATTTTTTTCTAAAAATCTTGGACTAATAAAATTCTTTTATAAAAATACCCCCCGTCGCAGCAGACCTGTGTACTCATCAGCTGATTTCCAAATTAGTAATATTAATTTTGGCCAGATAAACCTGTAAACCAAATATCATCACATGCCCATAAATAGGGAAATGAATGTCTATTCTCCTTACGATAAAAATGTAGGAAAAAGTGTGCAGGTATACTGCCATGGGGAACACTAAAAGTAAGTTTATAGCTTTAAAATGTATATATTTCGACCATATGAGGCCATATACTTCGTTTCATCAATATCTGTCTATTGCTAAAGGAGTTTGCCTATTCTTCATATGATTAACATGGGAAAAGAGTATGCAGATTTGCTGCCATGATAAGCACAAAAACTAAGATTTTTTATCATAAATGGATGGATCTCAACTAAATTAAGCTGAATACCAAGTTTTATCCAACAATATTGGTTACCAAGTGAAATATTAACACATCCTTACTCTCCTTAAGATTAACATTGGAGCCCCAAAATACAATGTACTGTCTTTAGACTTTTGAATATCTCGGTAACCAATGGAGATAGAGCAAAGCTTCAATATACTAAATTGTGTGTTTTTTGAGCTAAATCCAATGTTCAAAATATAAATTTAAAATTTAAAAAAAATTACACATGAAAAATGCAAATAAAACCATTTTTGGAGTACGAAACCCCCCAAAACTACCCCTTCCGGTAGGTCGATATGTCTGGTTTACGAACTCATCCGAATAAACGTAGGATTACACATCTCGACCAAATTTGGTGTCGATCGGACCATTTTTACGAAAGTTATCGTGTCTAGGGACACATATATACATATATATGTATATATATATATATATATATATATATATATATATATATATAACCTTATATATATGGATATATATATATATACATATATATAAGAATATATGGAAACGAAGTATATGGCCTCATATGGTCGATATATATATATATATATGTATATATATATGTATATATATATATATGTATATAATATAAATAAAATTGAAATTTTATTTACAAGTTCTTCTGGTCAAAATTAATATTACTAATTTGTAAATTCGCTGAGTACGCAGATATGCTGCGACGGGGGGAGGGGGTATTTTTTTTATTAATTTAAAATCCAACGATGTAAAAATTGTGAAAATTGGATCATAAGTAAGCGAGATAGGGAAATTTTGTACGACCATGACTAGAATCAGTAAAATCAGAAAATATTTAATTTTTCGGCTACAAGTAAAAAATTCTCGTAAAAAAATTTCCGAAAAATCTAGCCGAAAAATTTAATATTTTCTGATTTTACTGGTTCTAGTCATGTTCGTACAAAATTTCCCTATCTTGCTTACTTATGAACCGATTTTCACAATTTTAACATCGTTGGATTTTAAATTATTTAAAAAAATATATATACCCCCCGTCGCAGCAGATCTGCATACTCAGAAAATTTCCAAACTATTGTTCCAGTAATAATACCTGAAAAGGTTGGTAGAGAGTTCAGAGACACTATTATTTTTATTATTTGTATATATATATATATATATATATATATATATATATATATATATAAGTAGATAGTATCATGTTACTTCTAGGACACTTTTGGAGACAATCAAAAATCAAACAAATTTCATAGTTTTTCAGTACAATTATGCAATATTTTTGCCATTTTTTGGCCAATTTTCAGCTTTTGTCAAATTATCATAAAAAATATGCAAATTTTAATGAAATTTTTAATAAATATGCCTAAATTTTCTACAAAATAAAATTTTTTTAAAACAAGTAAAATTATCACATTTTATAAGTATTTTTTCAATAAATTTGACTAAAATAGTAATAATTCATTCTAATTAATTTCAGTAATATCATTTTTGATTATATTATATTCAAGTAATTTTTCAGATACAATAATAATATAACAATTTGTTTTACTAGTAGCTACTATATCATAATCAAAATCTGCATTAATAATAATATCATTTTTTGAACTTGAAATATTTGTTGGATTTTTTGTAGTATCAATTACATAAATTGGTCTATTATCTAGAAATTCTGTTGGACTATAATACATTTTACTACTAATATAATAAACTTTTTTGTAATCTTGATACATTTCATACATAATTCTAAATTTTTCATTGTTTATATCAAAATTTTCCAATTCATCAGGGTAATAATGACCATTTAGTTTTACTCTTATATTTTTTACATACATACTATCAAATTTAGAAGTATCAAATAACTGATCATTTGTTCTTGATTTTTGAAATCCAATTATAATAAATTTTGGATTATAAATATTTCTATAGATATTTGTTATATCAAAACTTAAATTCTTTCCTGTAATATTTTTTTGTTCAATGCATTGCCAATGATTAAAATGAAAATTTACTTTTTCAAATTTGCTTAGTTCATTAATTAATTGAATTTTACTTGTTGTTTTGTATTCAATTATAGGAACTCTAATAAAAAATTCATCAATTGTTATTTTACCTTCAGTTGGTAATGTAGCATTATCATAAGATCCATCAGCCTTTTTAGTTTTCCATCTAAAAATTGCATCATTATCTTCTGATCTAATAAATGTTATATTAAAACCTCCTTTGTATATTGGAATATTTACATTTTCAAAAAATCCTAATCCAAAATGAGATAAATTACCAATTGCTTCAAATTTATTTTTAAAATTTGATTCAAAACCATTATTTATCTGATTTATTTCTGATTTTGAATAAGTTATAGTACCTTTAATTGTACTTAATAGACCAGGATATTCAATTTCATCAATCAATTTATTATGTTTTCTAACTTCAATTTTTGAAAATAAAAATGGAACAAAATTATCAATTAATTTTATATTAGCACCATTATCATATGCATTTCCATCAGATTTAGTCAATTTACCAGATATATAAAATTGAAATTTAGAAGTACAAAATCCATCTCCAAAATCTATATTAAATTCAGTTTTTTTATTAGGTTCATTTAAATGTAATTTAGATAATGGATAGAAATTTTTGTATTCAGCTCTTTCAATATCATTTACATATTTTTTGTAATCAGCCATTTATTAAGGATAAATTTTTTAAATCAAAAGCTTTTTTAAAACAAGTAAAATTTTTATAATTTTATTATGTCAAATTTTATAATTTTTATGTATCGATTTCATTTTTACTTTTAAAATATTCAATTTCAGTAGCATGATCAAGTATAAATTTTGCTGATATTTTTGATGTTCTAAAATTAATTCCCAATTTAATGTAAATGCATAATCATGAATGAAATATTCAGTTAAATCTTGATATTTACAAATCAAATCAATATAATCTTTTAATTGATAATTTATGAATTCAGTAATAAAATCTATAGTTAAATTTTGATGTTGAGCAATTTTTTGCCAATTTAATTTATTTTGAAACAATCTCATCATATTAATACTCAACTCATATTTTTCAGAAATATCATCCCAATCATCTTTGTTTAATTGATTTTGGTTTCTGATAATGAATAAATCAAATGAACTGTATAGAGCCATTTATTAGGGAGAAAATTTTGTAAAACAACTTTTCTTTGAATTACAAATACAACATTTTGATTTAATTACATTTATATTTTTCAATTTTATTATCTGAATATTTTTAGAATTAGTTTTTTGTTTACATTTAAGACAATAAATCAACTCCATTTATATAAAATAATTATTGTAATTTATCTATATCATCTTTAATTAGTATTATTTCAGCATTTAATTCTTTTATGGATTCATTGACTCCATCAAATAGAAATTTTAGTTCTTTTTCTAATTTTTCTTCTAAATTTTCAACATATTTTCCAATATTAATTAAAAAGTCTGTAATTTTATTTAAATCCTTTTTAGTTTCTGAATGATCATTACCAATTTTAATAATTGAATCTAAAACTTCATCTAATTCTGATTTTATTACAACATCATATTTATTTATACTTGGTTTAACATTAACAATTCTTTTACCATTAATACTTATATAATTTTTTGATAAACCAATAGCATTTACTAGATTTTCAGTCTTTTTTACATGACTTTTAAAACTTTTACTAAAATTATTAAAAAATATATTTAATTTAGAATTTATATAATCTTCTTTAATATTAATTGGATGTTTTTTCTGTCTTCCAAACAGATCAAATATATTTTGTGAATCCATATTTATTAAGGATTAATTTATTTATTATATTATCAAATTTTTTATTATTATTTAATTCATTTAATATAAAAATACATAAATGACCACAAATTGGTGGATCATTATAATTTTGAATTTGATTATCATTATAAAATATATTATCTTTTCCTAGATACTTAACTAATTCTATTGGTGGTTTATTAACTATATTTCCATATGAATCAAAATAATATTTAATTTTATCTTTTTTATAATAACAAACCCAATGAGTTCCATTTCCATCAAATGAATCTAAATTTATAATTCCACATTCAAATTTATTAACTTTATTAGGTAATATATCTCTCATAAATACACCTCTAAAATATTTTATATTTTTACACAATTTTTCTAATTCACCTAATGTTAGTGGTTCAAATTTTTTTTATAATTTTGTTTCATATATTTTAATGTTTTTTTATCTAAACCAGATCCTTCTACATTTTTTAATTCATGATCTAACCAATCAACAAAATTTCTAAATTTAGGAATTATAGATTCTTTTACTACTTTTGCTCCCTTTCTAACATTTGGTGTATAATTTTTAACTATAGGTATATTATCAGCAAAATCTAAAATTTCTTTTAGTAATCCACCATTTTTTATTTCTTTTAATTGATTATATGAAAATTCAAATCTTAATCCTTTATTTAATTTTTTATGTTTATTTAGTTTATTAATTTGTCTTTTAGATAATAATATAATATCTTTTCCATTTTCATTAAATTGATCAATATTAAATTGAATTATAACTGATTTTTTATTTTTAAATGCTAATTTTATTTTTGATTTTTGATTATCTGTCAAGTTTATATTTGTTTTTTCCATTTATTAAGAAAAAAAATATAGTTTTTTATAATATAGATTATTATAATTAATAAATAATTTATTAAAATTTTAATCCTACTTCTAAACCCATACCAAATTTTTTTTTCATCCACATAGCACCTGATGTTGGTAATGCAATTAATCTTTCACCAATTCTATGATCATTTGATGTTACTATATCCCATGCTTTATCTTGTAAAATTTTATCAGCTATTTCATTTCTAGATTTTGTATCTTTATGATCTCTATAAAATAAATCATGTTCTTTAGCAGCTTTATCTAAATCATTTATTCCAGGATCACCTCTTTTTACTCTTTTATTTAATTTAGTTCCAGGCCCTAGATATTGATAACCAGGTACATGTAATTCAAAAGGTAAATTATTTATAACATCATTTAAAATACCTGATCCATCTTTTAATAATGGTGATGAAATATTTGCCAAAATTCTTTTTAAATACTTAATTCCTTCAGGTTTTTCAATTAATTCATCTAATTTATTTGATATAAAGTCTTTAATTGCTTTCTTTTCATTTAAAAAATTATTATTGCCAGCTTTTTCTTGTGCATATATATAATTAATAATATTATCTAATTTATTTAAATCATCTATAAATCTATATTCAATTTTATTTTCTGTATATTGTCTGATTCCTGAACCTTCAATTTCACCTTTTAATTCCCAAATATGTTTAATTAAATTAATATATTTATCACCTTTACTAGATTTTGGTTTCTTACTATTTGGATCATTATTTTTATAAATTGAATTAGCTTCCCATAAAATTTTTGAATAATTATTTAAATCATCTTGTGTATATAAATTATTATCTGGTTTCTTTTCATAAGTTAACAATCTCCATAATCCATGTGTTCCATTATATTTTTTATCATCAATTATTAAATCATCATTATCAATTACAGTTATTTTATCACCAATCATAAATGATTTTTTATGTTTATTCCAATATAAACCAAATTTATCATCTTTTGTTCTCGGTAAATATTTTTGTGCTAATGGACCAATAATTTTATCTAATGTTTGAGGTGAAATTAAATTTGGGTCAATAAATGTCGATTCTTCTTGAATTATTGGTTGTCTGATTGGTCTAAATGGAGTACTTGAAGGTAAATTTAGTTCTTCAGTTTCTGGTATTGATATATTGGCAAAATTATTAACAATAGGTACCAATTCCATAAGGTTTTTATTTTCATTTAAGACTTCACCAATTTTATTTTCAACTTTACCAATTGCTGATGTTATAGGTTCATATGCTTTTTGTTTAATTTTTTCATAATTATCTTCAATTTTAATTTGATTTTTAAATTCTTTTATTAATTTTTTCTCAATATCATCTAATTTTTTAGCTTCATTAACAGATATTTTATCCATTTATTACAAAGAAAAATTTAGGTTCAAAACAAATCATGTTAACATAAACACAAATCATGTTAACATAAACACAAATCATATTAACACAAAACACAAATTATGTTAACACAAACACAAATTATGTTAACATAAAAACAAATCATGTTAACACAAAACACAAATCATGTTAACACAAACACAAATCATGTTAACATAAACACTAATTATGTTAAACACAATTTATTTTACTTTATTTCTGTAATTTTCATTAAATATATAAATACTAATGAAATAAATAATACTAATAAAATAAATATTCTATCAATTATTGAATCAAACATACAACAAGCCATTATCATTATTTAATATCAGAAAAATTTTTCATATATTTTCCATCATTTGATTTTTTCAATAAATTAATAGTTAAAAATCCATAGTCTTCTTTCCAACAATCATTACAAATAGTTTTAAATTTATCAAATTTCATATCTGATCCAACAAAATTATTATATATTTTTTTCATATAATATTCATTTTGTTTAAAGATGCATAACATATTTAAATTATTTCTAATTAATTGCATATCAACTTTTGAATAACATTGTGATAAATAAATACATGATATATTTTTATGTCTACCCATTATAAAATATTCTTTAATTTTATCTTGTTTTTCTAAAATACAATCATCAAAAACTACTAATGAATTTGGTTTACATTTATTTAGTGGAATCATATCATCACATGAAAAATAAGAAATTTGTTTATTAATATTTGATTCTATATTTTTAAATCTTTTTTGTAATAATTTATAAGATGGTTGTTCTAATGATTTACTAAAAATATATAAATTTGAATATGGAATTAATCTTTTGTAAATAAAATTTAATAATAATGTAGTTTTACCAGATCCACTTGTTCCTATAATTAATAATCTAATAGGTTGATCATTTTTATTATTTTTATCATATGATTCTAATTTTATATTATCTTTGTTTTCTAAAAATTTCTCCATTTAAATAAGATGAAATTATTTAAAATAATTGGTCATTCATCCAAACTAGAATTAAGATTAGAACATCCAATACATTTAGATGGAAAATATAGTATTGGTTTAAGTGGATTTTATTCAGATAATTTTATATCAAATATACCAAATGATTATAAAAACTGTTATGGATATTCTATTAAAGATGAAGATGATAAAATTATAGATCAATATTTTGATATAAATAAAGGAAATTATACAATTGAAGAAATAAAAAATATTTTTATTAATAGTTTAAAAGAATTTAAAAAGAAAATTAATAAATTTAATGAAAATGATTTTATACTGAAAAATGATGGACCATATATTATAATAAAATCTCCTGTTAAAATTATAGTAACAACAATTATAATTGATTTATTAGGATTAGATGATAAAATGATTGAACCAAATGTATTAACAAAAGGAATAAAACTACCAAAAATTAGACCTTTTGATGTTATTGAAATACATTGTAATTTAGTTGATCCTAGTTTTGAAAATCATAAAGATCATTTACATTTACATAAAGAATCAGAAATTCTATATTCATTTTATCCAAATGTTGAATATGGATCAAAAATTAGTGAAAAACCAAATGAAATTGATTATATTCCTTTAAAAAATATAAATAAAATTCAAAATATTGTAATATCTATTCAAGATAGTGATGGAAATCAAATAAATAATGAAAATATTAAAAGTATTGTATATTTAAGATTAAAACAAAATTTGTAATATAAAATTTATCTACATAAATAATAAAAACAATAATTTATTTAATTAACAATAATTTTATATTTAATAATAAATTAATTGTATTTAATAAACAAAATAAACCTTGGTTTAAAAGAAAAGATATTTGTTATATTTTAAAATATAAAAATTCTAGAAAAGTTTTAATTGATAATGTAAAAGAAAAATATATAAAACTTAAAATATATCAAGTGTAACCAACAGTTACATTTACATAATAATGATAAATTAATTTACATAAAAATTATAGGTGTCACAAATTATGACACCCTAGAAATTGATGTACAAACATGTTTTTCAGATGCCCTAAAACAGGGCGTCAATAAAATAGATAATAAAACAATGTTTATTAATGAATCTGGTTTATATATATTAATTTTAAAATAAAAAAAGTAGAAAACAATAAGGATAGATTAAAATTTATAGATATTTTTAGAGGGGACAATTTGTCCCCCCTATCATATAATGAAAAACATACAAAACTTATTAAAATTAGGTAGGACCCAAAATGGGTCCCATATAAATTAGAATATTTATTTTAAAATTTTTTAAAGGAGGTAACCTTATTATACAATAAAAACTTAAGGGTAACAAAATGTTACCCTTCTTAAACATTCAAAAATATTCATAAATATAATAAATTATATACAAATTTGAGACCCGTCTTAAAGACGGGTCTTACTTATAATGATAATAAAGTAAAATTTATAGATATTTTTATATTAGATATTCAATAAATTATTGAATATATTTAAATTTATTAAAGAAAATATTTAAAAATATACATAAAATTATAGTATAAATTCAATTTCATATGGTTATAAATCATTAATATAATTTTGATCATTTTCTTTAAAACTTTCTTTAACATAATTTTTTATTATATTTATAAATGGTTCTATTATAAAATTAAACTTATAATGATATACAAAATAATTTTTATATTTAAAAAGATATATTAAAAATTTATTTGATATTTTAGTTTTAAATAAATATAATTTTATATCAAAATCATTATTTATTAATTCTTTTGGAACAATTAAAATTTCCATTTATTTATAATTATTTTTATACCCCCAAGGTAATGTATCAATTTTATTTTCACACATAAATCTTTTGTCATCTCTATTACTTAAAGCTAATTTATTTATTGTAATTGTATATAGTTCATGTTTAAAACTTCTAATACAAGTCATTTCTCTATATTGTTCTTGATCATCAAATAAACATTTCTTAAAATCATCCATATGTAATGTTTTATCAACAACACTTTTCTTAATACCTTTACATTTTACAGGATTTTTATTATTAAATTCATAACTATATAATTTTGATCTTAAACCACAATATTCTTCTAATATTTCACCATTTAACTCATCTTTAAATTTACCAATTATTTTTTTATTCTTTTCACTATAGCATTCATGTTCTTTCTTATAATCACTTGTATCAAATTCATTAATATTTTCTTTAATAATTTTATATGGATCCTTTTTAAATTTTATAAAATAACTGTCTGTATCCATATATAATAACCTTATATTTGGATCAAACTTCTTTAATTTTTCATAATAAAATTGATACATATGTAATTTTGATAAATCAAGTACTGAAAATCCTATATAGATTGGTTTATCAAACTTAACCTTTTCTTTTATCATATGTGAAGCAATAGAGTCTTTATCAAATATACTAAATGTTTTAAAATTAGGTTTTTTTGCTTGTTTTAATGAAAACTTTTCATCACCTAATTTAATATCACATCTATTTCTAACATTTTCCATAGTTTTTCCAAAAACACTATTATTCATCAATTTAAAAAAGTCTTTTTCAAAATCTGATGTTGATTTGGATCTTAATTTGGTATTTAATTCAATATATTTTTTCATATAATCATCTTGATCAAATGCTATAACTCTATTAACTTTCTTTAATTTTAATCCTTTTTGTAGATAATATTTTAAGTTTCTTGAATGAATAACATAATCTTTTTTATCAAATAATGTTGTGCAAAGCTTATTATTATAATGTTCAGGTGCTAATGGTAAATCTTTATGATCATCATGTAATTCAATAGGATATTCTAAATCAACATCTAATATATATCCATATTCAGCATTTTCATCTAATTCTAATATTGTTTCTTCCCATTCATTTAATGTATATGCATTAGGATTCATCCATGTTATATCTTTATAAGGTAATTTTTGACTTAAAGCCCATCCATATAAATTATTTGCATCTACATATAACATATAATTTTCAGGTTTTGTTTTATCATACTTTTTTGTATATTTATTGTTTGCTTTACAATATCTAGTTATACATTGTGAAATACCACCTCTAATACCTTTTTCAATCATTAAATACATATTATAATCACTTATTAATTCTAGTTTAATTTTTGTTAATTTTAACATAGAATCCCAAGCTAATGATGGTGATGTTAGATAATGTGCTGGATCTAATTGATAATTTTTCAAACAAACAGATCTAAAATTTTCAAATATATCAGCTAATAAAAGAACATCTTGAATATTATATAAATCTGAATAATTACCTAATGTTTTTACTTTTAATTTATTCCAAACTTTTATATAATGTTTATAATCATCATCACTTATATTTTCATTAGTTAAACAACTATAAAATTGATCTTTTTCTAATATTTTATCATAGTTTAATTTTTCAACATTATCAATAAATTCATATGGAAATACACCTTTAGAAGTTAATATTTTTAAAGTTTCATTATCATATTCAATTATATCATTTTCTTTTATAAATTTATTTATATGCTTAAATTCTTTAAGATTTTTAGCTAATTTTTCAATTGATGTAGCCATAAATCTAAATGTATCTACAAATGAGAATTTTATAAATTTTCTAGGTTTATCACCTTCAAATTCATAACCATAACCAGAATTTACTGAATAGTTTATATATTTTTCATCTGTATTGGCTAACAAATCAATTTTACCATATTTTTTAGCTAATTCTTTTATAAACAAATGTGTATCATAATTTGAACTATTATGACAGAATATAGGAATATTTTGAGGAAATTTTAGATTTAAATTACAATTTAAATGTGCAGCACCTCTAAATTTTCCTGTTAAATGACAATGATCTCTTACTTTTATTCTTTTATCATTATCAAAACCACTATTTTCACAAATATGACAAATATTAGTTTTTTGATAATTAATTTCTTCTTCATTAGTTAAATTCATAGGCTTTTTATTTTTTGAATTATATTTTTTAGCTATATATTTTGAAATTTCATCTAAATATTCAAATAATTTATTTGGTACATTTATTAATTCTTCTTCATTTTTTGCTCTATAACAAATAGGTTTATACATTTTATTAGTTACTCTAGATACTAAATAGATTGTAAATCCATATGGTTTATGTTTTTGAATTTTATTTGTATATGAGCAATTTGGATTATTTTTACAATTATCAATCTTTTCTAATATACTTTCAAAATCCATATAAATTACATATGGATGTTCAATCTTTTTATAATAATTTTTAAAACTTACAGTTTGACCTTTAAATGGCATTATAGGTCTACAAGGTTCTAATGATTTACATATTTCTAAATGATTATTCAAGTCTTTATTTTTATAGAAATGAGTCAAACATCTTCTACAAATATATTTTTTATTTTTATTTTTTTGTGTTAATTGCTTAGATACTAACTTATTTAAATCTGTAATCAATATATAATGAGAATTATTACCAATTTTATAATATAATAAATCAATTTCTAGTTTTGTATTATAATGTTCAGATATTTGTAATGGCACTATTTTTTCATCTTCATCAATTCTATAAATATTTATTGACATTGATGGATAATTATATTTAGTATCAAATGATCTTTTTTCAAATAATTTAATATCTTTCAATGTTATTGGATAATCAAAACCTTTAAAAATATCATCATTTATATATTTTTGATATTGTTTAACTCTTTCAGCATGTTCGTTTGGTTTATCAATAGCACATCTAATTGCATAGATAAAACAATATTCATCTTTATTTTTAAAATTTACACAACATTTTTTATTCTTAATTTCATTTGGTAATTCTATATATGATCCAGCATTTAATGAATTATTTTTAGATAATTTTAGATTTAATTCAACACATCTTTTTAATGACCAACCAGAGCCTTTTGATGGTTGATTTAGTTGTTCTCTAACTATTAATTTCTTAAATTGATCATCAATAAAATCATCTACATTTAAAATATCTGAACTTTTTATGCAAAAATACATATTACTATTTTGAATTTCACCATTTATTAATTTTCTTTCATATTCACATTCTAAAGCCATCTGTCCTTTAATATTTTTGAATTTTTGTTTTTCTATCAATTTTTTTATTTCATTTCTTTGAGTTTCTAAATAATCATTGATATCTAGATCATCATTTGAATTTGTTAAAATATAATCTTGAAAATATCCTTTTAATGACGAAGCTTCTTGAATATTTATTATATTTTCTTTTGGAATTGGTCTATTTTTAAAATAATCATTTAATAATCCAATCAATTCTTTTCTAGTTTTATTAACAATTTTAATACTATTTTTAATTGCTAAATTTTGAATATATTTAAATGATCTATATTCTAAATTATTTGGATTTTCTTTAATTTTGTTTAATCTTTTAATTAGTTCATCTCTAGATAAATTTTCATAATTTCTGACAGATAATTTTTTTGCAATTTCATTTAATTTTTCCATATTAAATAATGAATAATTTGTAAGATCAAATGTTTCTTTAATATTTGTTAATTCATCTAAAGTTTTATTTTTATAATTATATATATTATTATTTTTACACCAATGTTTTAATTCAAATATTTTATTATCATATTTTTGTTTATTTAATAAATGTTTAGTTGAGTTATAATGTCTATCATAATTTTTATATAATATATTTTTATTACAATAAGGACAATTAATATTTTTATTTGTTCGTTCCATTTATTAGAAATAATTTTTACTTAGAAATAAAACTCTTAAAATTATGAGAAGTTTTTCCACTTTTTCTAGGTAATTTATAGTTTAAATTGTATTTTTTCAATCAATAGTCAACTTTTCACAAGTTAATTTAAATTTTCTAGAGTATTTTTTCAATAAAATCAATAGTCAACTTTTCACAAGTTAATTTAAATTTTCTAGAGTATTTTTTCAATAAAATCAATAGTCAACTTTTCACAAGTTAATTTAAGTTTTCTATAGTATTTTTTCAATAAAATTTAAACTTTTTTAAAACAATTAAAATTATTATTTTTATCATATTTTTAAAATTTCTAGTTTTGTTATATTTTTGTCATAAATTTTAATTTACAAATTGGTTTTTTTCAATTCATATTCATAAAAATTTCCAATAATATCTTCATTATTTTGATCTTTTATACTATATGTAACTGGATTTGTATTATTAATTTTAGAAATTATAAATATTTCTCTAGACCAATTATTTTTATATTTATTAGAAAATGTTGATTTTTTATTTCCAATTCTAACTCTATCATTTATTTTAAATTTTGATTTGGTTATTATTTTTGGTGGTTTATATTTAAAAACAGTATCTAATAAATCCTTTTCATTATTTTTATTTACTTCAATTGGTTTCATTTTAATTGTTGAATGATATGAATTATTATATTCTTTAACAATTTTTGGTAAAATATTTATCCATCTATAATTTTTATTAATTTCAAATTGTATTTTCATTTTTTCATTTTGTGTTCTATTATACCTTTCTATTATACTTGATTTTTCTTCATTTTCTGTATGATACAATTTAATATCATATTTATTTAATATTTCATTAAAATCTTTATTAATAAATTCTAATCCTTTATCTGTATGTAAAAGATTAGGTGATTTATGATTAATTTTAATTGCATCCTTAATTATTTCTTCAAATGCTTTAGAAACTGTTTTTCCATCTTTTTTCTTTAATGGTTTTGACCAAACATATTTTGAGAAAGTATCTATCACATTTAACATATATTTATAACCATCATTTTCTTTTTCATAATTTTTCATTATAATTAAATCTGCTGCCCATAAATCATCAATACCTAATGTAATTATTTTTCTTTTTAGAAATTTCTTTCTGATTGGAGCATGAATTTCATTTGCTCCAATTATTTGTTCATTTTTAGTTAATTCTTTTTTAATTATAGGTTGAACTTCTTTTTTCAAAATTTTACTTTTATTTGTTTTACAAATTGAACATTTAGTAGCAATTCTATATAATCCATTTTTCATTTCAACAATTTGTGGATTAATATTTTTAGTTTTTTTCTTACATTTGTGACAATGAATTGGTTCATTCATTTATGTATATTTTTTTTTTAAATAAATGGATATGTGTTATTGATGTCATAATCAAACTAATTTTACTATTATTGGAAATTGTGTAGGATGTAATATATGTAAAAGAATTATTTATGAAAAAAAGATTAAGAGAAAAAGTAATAAGAATAAACATCTTAAACATATTTTAAGAGAATTTAACCATTTTCAACCATATAAAACACAACAATTAATTAATGAATTATATATTTTATGTATTTCCAATCATTTTGAAATAATACCTAAGAATATAAAATTATTTTTAAAACAAAGGAATTGTACAAATTGGATATTTTACTATCAGTTTTTAAACAAAATATACAATATTGATTTTGAATTGAATAATGAAGATAAAGAAAAAATTACACTATTCTTTAATAAATATTTATGTTTTAAGAAAAGTAATATATCATACAAAAAATTATTACCTATGATTTTTAAATACTTAAATATGGATTTTTGTATAAAACCTAATTATAATGATGACTTTTTAACATATCTATCACAAACAAGTTTGTGATATTTTTTCCTATATAAATGGATCTGCTAGAAGAAATTAATAATATTGGAGAATTAAGATTTAAAGAATATAAACCATTAAAAAGTTTAAATTTAAATGAAAAATATAAAATTGAAAAATTTGAAAGAATTAAAGATAAATATGGATATACTATTATTGTTGAATTAGAAAAATGTAAAGTACATTTACCAAAAAGATTTACTAATGTAATTGATGATAAATCGATTAAAGAATTAAATAAAAAAGATTTACATTTAATTGTCACTGATATTAAGACTTTTAATGATAAAGAAACTGCTTTAGTTAAATTTGAATAAAATTTTATTAATACCTTATAATTTTACTTGTTTTAAAAAAATTCAAATTTTATTGAAAAAATACTATAGAAAACTTAAATTGACTTATGAAAAGTCAACTATTGATTTTATTGAAAAAATACTTATAAAATGTGATAATTTTACTTGTTTTTAAAAAAATTTTATTTTGTAGAAAATTTAGGCATATTTGTTAAAAATTTCATTAAAATTGCATATTTTTTATGACAATTTGACAAAAGCTGAAAATTGGCCAAAAAATGGCAAAAATATTGCATAATTGTATTAAAAAACTGTGAAATTTGTTTGATTTTTGATTGTCTCCAAAAGTGTCCTAGAAGTAACATGATACTATCTACTTATATATATATATATATATATATATATATATATATCAAATAATAAAACCCTACTTACAACCTCCCATCTCCCATCATACTAGGGGCGATTGAAGTTCATTTCAGTCCCTTAAGAATGCATGGAATCCATCAAGGCTGCCTTTCCGCATCAATTTAGTAAAATAAAAATACACATTAATAAAAATTTCTTAAAATGACGTTTTAAGAACATTTTTGAACACAAATGTTATGGACTAAAAATTAACTTCAATCACCCCTACCTCTCTAACCCTTATGTTTAGAGAATAATGTAATAATGAAAAGGTCTTAAAGTTATAGAGGGTTCGTATTTAAAATATTAAAGTTGGCCGTCATATTGGAAAATGGCAGAAAATTTCAACAATAAAATTGAAAGAATTACCTGGTAGTTATTAAGATGCCTAGTTTCTTCTGTGGGACCATTTGGTAAATGTTTGTTGCCAAATCGTATCATTCAGTGTTCCTCGGATTTTTTTAAATGGCCGCGAGAGGAATATGCATCTAATATCATGCTTCTATATTGTGCAATAGCTCGAAAATACTTTTCTAATACGAAATTGTAACAATTGATATCTTACTGAATTAAAACTATACACAAAATACACCTCGGATTTTTTAAATGGCTGCGAAAGGAATATGCATCTGATTTCATGCTTCTATATTGTGCAATAGTTCGAAAATACTTTGCAAATAAGAATTGTAACAATTTATTTCTTACTGAATTAAAACTATACACGAAATACACGTATAAAGATTTATTAAAATAAAATACGAAAAATAAATCCTGGTTTTTTACCTAGAATAATACCTAGGTTTGTATTCCTATAACTATTTTGTCTGTGGATAATTTCAAAGTAGTCACATTTGCGAATAGCAAGAGAACATATAACGCTATGAGCAAAACACAAATACATAAATTGTTATTCATACTTGCTTGCTAATGTGTTATTCCGGCACTCTCGAAAACAATATGGTGGCTCCTGTAGTCACTGCTGCACTGTTGCACACTAGAGTGCGAGGACTTGCAGCACACTGCAGTGCAGCGCCGTCTATGCGGGTATTGCAGTCAGCTGGGTGAAGGTCATTGCACTATTGGCGATAATGAGTCATCACACCCATCGAGTGGCTTGGATGTCCAGATATAACTTGGTTTGCCTGTACGCCACTTCATCCGATTTTATAATTTGTTGTGAAAACCGTACACTTCATCCGAGGGTTAGGTCGAGCAAATAAGGGTCATTAGTCCCCTCCAAACGGAGCTGCTAAAATAGTACACTTCATCCGACGGCCGGCGGCCGGTCGGCAGTTAACGGCCGCGGTAGAAAAATCCACTCTATCTTAGAGGGGTGTGTCGCACTGGGTTTATTAAATAAATATAACATTGGGAACTGTATTAAATCAATGAAAATTACATTAATAATGTTTTTCAGTAATCTAATAGAAATGGGTGTTGTAAGGAAATATCAAAGAAACCCTACCTAGTGAATGTACAACCAAATTTTACCAAGTTATGTCAACAAATAAGCAAGATACAGGGTTCTGTTGATTTCCCGTAAGATTAACAGTTAGTTGAATCCTATTTTTGGCTTTTCTTCGTAGAATGTTAAGCCAAGGTAAAATTTCAAAATGCTAAATTGTTTGGTATTCAAGGTTTTAAAACGGGTTTAGTTGAATTGTTGAAGTTTGAAAATTGAGGTCGAAAATGCCTAAACCTATTTTTGACCACGTTGAAACCCTATAAAACCCCGTTCCCATAGCCTGATCATGCTGGTACGCGAACACATTAAATTAAACCTGGTCTTACACCTTCATACTGAATTTCATCAAAATCGGTTTCCACTTCAAAAGTTATCAGTACGACGGACACATAAAAATGAACGAATGGTGTTTGTGGCCTCTGGGGCCCTCAACATGAAAAAGTAATATGGTCCTGGGCTTAGGTCTTACCGTGGCTGTAATAGCGTATTTCCTCTTGGAAAATTCTCTAAAAATAAAAGTAATGTAAAAAATTATTGGATTTCATAATTTAGTTCAATATTCATCATCGCTCTTATCGAAAATGCCTAGTTAAATGGGGTTTGAGAAGCAACACATCCCATTCAGCCAGGGCAAGTATATAACCCCCCACCCCCTTCCTTCCAGAAGCATGGATATTTTAATTTATATTTGAATACGCGGGTACAGGGTAACAATGCAATTTAAATTAATGTAATACATATGTTCCCAATCCAGATGGTTATTTAATAAAGCCAGTGCGACACACCCCTCTAAACTAAGGTGGAATACTCTTCCGCGGTGGTGTACTACGGCGGTTAACCGCCGACCGCCGGCCGTCGGATGAAGTGTACTATTGTGGCAGCTCCTATTGGATCGTACTAATGACCTTTTTTTGCTTGACTTGACCCTCGGATGAAATGTACGGTTTTCAAAACACCTCAAACATGGGATGAAGTGGCCTACAGCCACTTGGTTTGTACTTAATACCCTGTCGAACAGTTTGCTGGTTAGTCATTGAGCACGCAACACGAGCGCACGCGCTAATACATCACCAGTACGCTATTTTTTTTGTCCGTTATCAGTGTACTAACATTAGTTGGGGAGTATTAAATCATTTTGTCTTCTATGGCATACTCGTGTCCTTAGTCACAAAATTCCCACGGAATCTCCGCTGTGGATCATACCGCTCCGGTCTTCCCCTGGTGGGCCACCCAAATACAAGGGCGTTTTAGAATATAGCTATAACGTATAATATAGCTAGAGCTATAAATAAGGTGTCATATTAAAGAATAATAACGGTCCTAATTTTTATCTGTTACACTTTTGTAATTATTTCATCAAAACTAATAGATAACATAGGTTAACAATCAAGAAACACAGATGGTTTTAGATAGTTGTAACTTAAATTAGAACTTTTATTTAAAAATTCTAAAAACTCAGAAGACGAGATCAGTTTTTCTACTTTTAGAAAAAGTAAAGAGTCAATCTCTACCTTAGATAGTTAATTTTAAAACTCGATTCTCGTAAAACACTGCAGCTATAAAACTCGCCATCATTAGAGAAAAACAGATTATTATAGACAGTTATAACTGAAATTAGAAATTGTATTTAAAAATACTATAAACACAGAAGACGAGATCCATCTTTCTACTTTTAGAAAAAGTTAAAAGTCAATCACTATCTTAATTACTTAATTTTAAAACACGATTGAAAATTATCGTAAACCTCTGCAGCCATCAAACTCGGCCGCTAGGTAACATATTCGGGTTCAGGTAGAGCGGAGCCTTAAGACTCAAATAGAAAGAGTCTCCACGAAGAGTTAGGAGTAAATTTTACATTGAGCATACAAAATTGAAATGCAATCTTAAGTGTAAAATTTCATCTATAGCCTATGTATAAAAGGCAAAGTCCTCACTGGCTCACTCTTCACTAATTCCCCCACTTTCCGTCGTGGTAGGGAGTTGAAATTTGGTACAGTTCAATGATTCAATGGTTCCAAAAAGCTTTGTGAGCTTATTCCTGTTTTATTAAATTTTTTGATTGCCTTTTCTGTTTTAAGGGTTGCCTATGGACTTCTCCAGGCGTGTTTTTACTAACTTTGTTTTGTTCTAGGAATTTCTTCCACTTCAAGACGGGATCAGAATCCAAATTCCGAAACGTCGAGAATTTGTTTTTACTAATCAGTGGAAAATGACCCCAATAATTAACCAAACAATAACGTAAACTCGCCATAAAAAACAAAGAATTTTAATTTACACAAAGGAATAAAACTTTTACATAAACGTGTTAATTGATAAAGAAAATATTAACTTGATTTTTATAACAGAAACTTTTTTTATATATTAGGTATATTTTTTGGAGATTCTTGGTCAAAGTTATACAAATTGTTATATATAAACATTGGATTCAATAAATTAGTTTTGTTGGAAAGTCCTTTGCTGAAGTTGTTGAGGAGGTTAATCAAAAAAATTATCCATTTGGCGCCTATTTAATCAAACATTTTGGTTGACTCAACAAAACTTTTTTCTGTGAAAGTTTCATTAATTGTTAAAAAGTTTAAGTTACTTAACGACCACCCGCCCCCTTGAAATGCCCTTTTAATTACGTAAAACAAAAAATATTATACTGCAAACTAGATCACAATAAAAATTCAGCACCCTTGTTTCGTTAAATAAAGTCTCATTTTTTTGAGATCAGAATTCGTACCACTGAGTACGAATTCCTCACTGTTTACACGAATTCGTACACTGAGTACACTTCCTCCAACTCAACCTCAGTTAGTATTGAAATTGAGAAATACATTAATCGGAAAATGCAAAATTTCCAAGGGTAATTTTGCCCCAAACACATCAATTTTCTAGAATGTGCAAGCCCTTTCAAATCTATACTTTTATTTAATACGCTAAGGGGTTTTTTCAGAGAACTCCTCCTACAACTCCCAACCAATTTCTAATTTTTTTGTATCGTTGGATAGGGCTTCGTCTGTAGTAGTTTGTGCTTCCGCCAAAAATTGATGAGAATCTGACTTAAAATAACGGTGCCACAAATTAAATTTGAAATTTTCCCTTTGAATAACATTGAAATTGGTTTGGCATTATAGCTAAAGTAACACTTGTACTGAATTAAAATGAATTGCTCGATTTCGAGCAACACGTGGACTAGTACTTATTTAATAGGCCGGATTTCACCAAACTTTAAACCTCCGTTAGCAACGTTGTTAGCTCTAACCGACGAATTCAAAGTTAGCAGTTTTGTTAACCGTCGGTTAGCAACTAACCGAAGGTTAGTAGGTGCTGCTACAAGCGGAATTTGTAGTTACTTTTTGTTGTGTTTATATTTGAAGAATCATATTATAACTTAAGGCCCGTCTATACAGGCGTTTTAGACGCGCCATTCCGATATTAGACAAACGCGCGATTAGGAAATACGGAATTCTAAATAAATGTAAAAATGCGTGCAACAAAGTCGCTCGTATAATTCCTCCAAGGCTCGTATAGACATGGCCTTTAGAATCCAATGAATGCATCCAGTCGACGAACGTTTTTCCGGTGCGCCTAAAACGCCCGTATAGACGAGGCTTTTAAGGGGGATTTGCCGAAACACGTTTATCTTATTTTTATGTCTACTGTAGTTTTATTATTAAACACTAGCCTATTATTTAAATTAAATATATAATTAATAATTAAAAATATGGTCAACTTTTGACTATTTTTTATTATTGGGAACAATCACCAAGAATTAAATAGTCAAATAGTCAAAAAATACCGTTAAATAGTCAAATAAATACTCCTCACCAACAATACAATGTCATTTAGAAATAGAATAAGCTTAGTCAACTTTGTTTAAGGTTAAACTGATTTATGGAAAGTGAAACCTAAAGACACCAAGCACCAAGTTGATAGTTGAAATGTGACTTAATTTTGCTTAAAATTTATTCTCATCTTTATTTTCTATAAATACGCTGATGATGCAATGCAAAGATCGATGTAGTAGTGGGGAATGGGGGCTTTTGGCTCAGTTCAAGGTCACCTGAGGGATGACGTCATCGATGACGTCATCGAGGTCAATGACCTCATTGATGACGTCATCGATTGCATCATCGATGACGTCATCACCAATGACGTCACTTCCTTGACGTCACACCCATGACGTCACAAAAATGACGTGCTGATGACGTCATCACCCCTTACGTCACCAAGATGACGTCATCGATGTCACAAAGGTCAAGGTCACGCTGAAACCTAAAATTTTTTGGCACTTTTGCTGTTTCTCGCACTACGCTCCGAGTTTCAGTCACAGTTATCATGACCTTGACAACTTGGAGCGAAATTGCGATGAGAAACAGCAAAAGTGCTGAGGAAACTTGAAGTTTGCAACGTGACTCTGCCTAAACCGTCATGTGACACCGCTCGGGTGACCTTGAACTGACCCAGAAGCCCCCATTCGACCATTACTGCAACCGCGATGCGCACCCTAAGACAGACACCGAGCGACTGGCTGTTCGGCTCCGCGCACTCTAGGTATATGGGAAGTGGTGGGGGAATTGCGATGATCTTGGGAAACTTAAAAATGCCAAGTCAGGTAGCACTGTTTCGGTGCTACCTTAAATTTACATGTTAAAGTGTGATGACCTTGAGGTTGACTGTAAATTTGAGACTTAGGATTGTTTTTAAAGATGTATCTAAAGAATCTTCAGATTTGAGTCAACACTTAGAAAAATTTACTCTTAGTACAACTGTTTAATGTGTATTTACCAGAGTTTAAGTGTGGTGACCTTGAACTACCTGAAATTGTCAGGAATCGGAGTAGCAACCGCGATGTGCACCCTACGACAGACACCGAGCGACTGACTGTCCGGCCCCGTGCACTCTAGGTATATTGGCTCAAGAGACTAAGACTCTAAACTGTCAGGAATGGGAGTAACTAACTGAATTTTGCAAGGAAAAGTCATTTCATCCAATATTTTAAACAAATCCTCATAAGTAAAACTGACATTAGTCTGTTTTGTATAAAACTTAGGGTGTCCGCGCAACAGTTTGCGCCACTTAGCTAAAGTTGAAACTCTCTTAACTTTCAGTGGTGGACAGTGAGCAACTAATAAAGTCTTAACACGGCTAAGTTTCTTACCTAAAGCGTCCCGCGACATGGCTTCCCCTCACAAAAGTCCGCACAATACTGAGAGACTGCTTGTAGCGCACGAGTCAAGGGAAAAGAGGTGGGGGAAACAGCAGGAGTGGGGGAAGGTCACAGTGGCGGGGGAAGGTGAGGTGGTACGCTGGAGTTTCGCATCACTTCACCATGAGCTGTCCTACAGTCAACACACTGTTCTCTTGGCCCGAGTTGGCACTAGAAGAAACATTTCTGTACAGCTTAGGCTGTGAGAGCCAAGGAAGCAAAGTCAAAGTGGAAATTGTGTTAAACTCCAAGATGAAGAGTCTCCTAAATAAACTAATTGTATCCTTGCAACCTCCTATAACTTTAGAGAAATACCACTTTATTAAGCGACACCTTATACTTTGGCAAAACGAAGCAGAAATGGAAAAGATTACAGTAAAATTAATTTAACTTAAAACTTGGACTGGACACTCATGGCGATACCACGTGGCGTGCAAACGCCACCCTAAACATTACAAGTTAGGTTATTGAGCACCTCTGGTACGATAACCGATGTGCTAGAGTTAAAGTGTGATGACCTTGAGTCAAAACACTGAAATACTACAAGTCGATATCGTCCCAGAGTCAAAGTGTAGTGACCTACATTCAGAACTTGTAAAATTACTTACATATAGAGAGCTAGAGAACAGCGAGGCGCACCGCATGGAAGCCGGAGACATACTGGCGAAGCGGTGTTGTGCAGCCTAGGGACCCAGTTGTGGTGGGGGTATAGCCAACACTTAGAATACAAGTGTTGTGGGTGACCTTGACCCACTTAACTTAGTCAACCCAACCCCCCCCCCCCCCGACAAAAAGTGCGACCCCCCCCCCCGAAAAAAAGTGCGACCCCCCCCCCCCGACAAAAAGTGCGAACCCCCCCCCCCCCCGACAAAAAGTGCGAACCCCCCCCCCCCCCCGACAAAAAGTGCGAACCCCCCCCCCCGACAAAAAGTGCGAAACCCCCCCCCCGACAAAAAGTGCGAACCCCCCCCCCCACCCCCACCCCCTCCCCCACCCCCTCCCCCACCCCTGATATCCTGGGCGTGGCAGCCCCGGTGGGGATATAAGGGGGTCCGGCCAGAGCCGGCTCGCAGTCCGCTCCCGCGCGTTGAACGTGAACGATCGGGACGGACCGCCATAGGCATCACTAAACATTGAATGGCGCCTTCAGTGTTTAGCGAAGTCTACTCTAACTTTAAGACTTGTATTAGTTGTAAGATATTGCGCTTGCGTTTGGGTATTGCGAATTGTTTTATATAAGAGTGTTTTACTTGTACCCTATGTCTCCTGTGTCTTTTATCCTTTGTGTCTTGTTTGTTATATGTGTTTAATGTGTATGTGCTTGTTCCAGCATTGACTACGTTGAGCTCAATTGTGTGTTGTAAGTGTGTTATATGTTTCTAAAGTGTATACGCTTGTTTTAGCAATCCCCCCTTGAGCTTTTTCAATGCTCAAAGTAAATTGTAAAGTCAGGGAACGGGAGTAGGCCCCCGTGTAAAGCCACTTTTAATAATTGGTAGGCTCCTTGCCAGGCATGCAAAAGGTTGCGGATGGCATTTGGGGAGCATGTCCGTTTGTAAGCTGGCAAGCAAAAGGTTGTGGCGGCCTCTGCACTCGGACCGAGGACGTAAGCCATTAGGGTGTCCTCAGTATGTTTCCCTTCTGGAAACTCAAAATTATGTAAATGAATCTTTGTTAGATATTTGTGTTTTTAGTCCCCAAGGCCCCCGAACATTCGTGGTTCGCCATGGATGTACGGGGGCCGAAATTTTTAATGTCCGTGTGGCCTTGACCCACAAAGACTTGTAAAAATTCAATGCATTGTAAATTAAAAATATTAAAGATAGGTTACGGGAGTAGGCCCCCGTGTAAAGCCTATTTTAATTATCGGTAGGCTCCTGCCAGGCATGCAAAAGGTTGCGGATGGCATTTGGGAGCATGTCCGTTTGTACGCTGGCATGCAAAAGGTTGCGGCGGCCTCTGCACTCGGACGAGGACGTAAGCCACTAGGGTGTCCTCAGTTTGTTTCCTTCTGGAAACACAAAATTATGTAAATGAATCTTTGTTAGCTACTGAAAAGACAATGCAGTAAATGTTTACAAGTCTTGCGTGGCGAAGGGTACACGACATTGGATGTTGCCTTGTTGTCATAGCTGGGTCTCTTCGGAGGCTACAACCCAAGTGCCTCACACCCCCAAAGGGGGGTGTGGGGCTTAATTTTTTTAAAGTTTTTTCGTGACCTTGACCTAAATACAGTAATGACCCCCCCCCCCGAACTTTTTTGAGAAAAAATTTTGACCTTGACCAAAAAGTTTTTTGCTCCGGACGAGAAGTGCCCAAACAAAAAAAAATTTGTACAAAGTAGTGGATTTAGACCAAAGATCATTGGTTTATCAAACCTGTTGAAGAATAAATTGAAAATGGGTGTTTAAAAGCCAAATCTACTACATGATTGATAAACTGGATGTATATGACGTCACCTTCCCCCACCCTTCAACCTCGGGTATAAAGGGACCCGGTTGAGCGCGCTGCTCATTATTGCGTGGACATTCACCGAGTGCACACTCAAAGCCAAACTGTAAAAAAAAATGGCTTTTTGCGATATTTGTGGTGAGTTTTTCCAAGATGAAGATATCTTTGTTTTACACCGAGAATTGCATCATGAAGAGAACAGAAAAGAAGAGATTGTTGTAAGTGAAGAAGACTTGGATGCGTTTGATCGGTTATTGGAAAACTGCCAGAAGCAGATGGACGACTGTGATAGCTATCTACAGTTACACCGAGAATTGCATCGTGAAGAGGACAGAAAAGAAGAGATTGTAGTAAGTGAAGAAGACTTGGATGCGATTGATCGGTTTTTGGAAAAACCCCATAAGCAGAAGGACTGGGCTAGCTATTTACAGTTAATGCAAAGAAGAAGACCAAGTGTTATTCAATTTGCCGGAGCTGGACCATCTACAGCTGGAGGATTTATTCAAGAAGAGAAAATGGAAGAAGAAGATACGGAAGAAGAAGTGGAAGATGTAAGACAACTGCGTACCCAAGAAGAGGATATGGAAGATATAAGACAACTGCGTACTACAGCCTTGCCAGGACCAGTTGTAATTCATTTCAAAATTAATAACGTGCAATTAGAATTGGAAAATTTTATAATTCAAGCTAAAAAACTAGTTGTAAAAACATTGACGGAAGAATTGGCAAGATTGAACTTTATTAAATTTGGATTGGTGTTGGAGGCTATGTTTACTAATACCGATGGCGAAAATTCACCGAGAGCATTTATTGCTAAAAACCGAACCCTTACAACCACATCTGATATCAACGAAATTTTAGAAGAATGTTTGGTTGAACTGCTAGTAAAACTTCAAGAACATGAAGGAAGAGGATCCGGCTGGACGCTATCATCAATTGAAGGTATGGATGTGAGGGTTCACAAGCATGGATATGGTATGAGAGGAAGCAGCTTTATCCCTCTACCAAAGGTGATCCGAGATACAAGATCATGTATCAATGTGAAAAATGAGGATAATGAATGTTTCCGGTATGCAATGTTAGCAAAATATGTGGGACATAATGCCATTAGACCTAGCGTAGCATACGAAGCTGTTCAACACCACTATAACTTCCAAGGTATGTCATATCCTGTTAGTCTTAATGATGTTGCTAAATTTGAAAGAAAAAACCCAGGAGTTTCAGTTAATGTGTTTGGTTTAGACGAATCAAATAACGTATACCCGTTACGAGTTACAAAGACTGAACGTCAAAATCATACGGATTTGCTGCTATTGACCAAAGGTGAAATATCACATTATGTTTACATCAAGAACTTTGAAACTTTGGTTGGACGACAAGTGACTAAAAAGAAAATTAGAGTAACAGTGTGTAAGAGATGCTTTTGTTTCACAAATAAAGACTTGAGACGTGGAGGATCAGAGTGGTTGTCAGAACACCAACGTCTTTGTAATGACAACTATGAAGTGAAGATTAGTCTGCCACCACCATCTAGAGCATTTGTCCAGTTCAATAAAACAGTTCACCAATACCGGATTCCACTAGTTATCTACGCTGACTTTGAATCCACGTTAGTGCCACAGGAACTTCCGGATGGTGAAGTAACTAGAAGAACCAAATATCAATTGCATCAACCTAACAGTTTTTGCTTATTGGTGAAATCTACTTTACCTGAAGAACAATTGCAAGACTATGGCTTAACATCCACTCCAATACTCTACCGTGGTGAAGAAGCCGCTAAGTATTTTGTAGACCAGTTGTACGACATTGCTGAAAAGGCGCAACGCTTATACGGTAATGTTGTACCTATGGAACCTTTGAACCAAAATCAACAAGAAGAATGCAATTCGGCAACAAGATGTTATTTATGCAAGAAGAGCTTCAGTGAAGAAAATCAAAAAGTAAGAGATCACGATCACCTGACAGGGTTATACAGAGGAGCTGCTTGTAATTCATGCAATATAAATTACAAACTGCCAAACTTTATCCCTGTCGTGTTACACAATCTTAGCGGCTATGACTCTCACTTTATTATCCCAGAGTTAGGACGAGATGATGGAAAAATTGAAGTATTAGCTGAAACATTGGAGAAGTACATCAGTTTCTCAAAAACAGTAGGTAAAATTAAACTTCGCTTCGTAGACTCTTATAGATTTATGTCATCTAGTTTGAGTAAATTGTCTGAGAACCTAAGAAAAGAAGACCTAAAAGAAACCAGCAAAATTGTACCTGAAGATAAATTGGACTTAGTAATGCGTAAAGGAGTGTTCCCCTATGATTACATAACTTCTGTAGAAAAATTTGAAGAAACCAGTCTGCCACCGATTGAAGCCTTCAATAGCAAGTTAAATGAAAGTGCAATCACCGTTGAAGACTACAATCATGCTTGTAATGTTTGGAACCAACTAAACATTCAAACCTTAGGGGAATATTCTGACTTTTACATAAAATTGGATGTAACTCTGCTGTGCGATGTGATGGAAGAATTTCGAAACACCTGCTTCTCCGCCTATGGGCTGGACCCTCTACACTCGTACACATCTCCAGGATTAGCATGGCAAGCTATGCTAAAGTCAACCAACTGTCGATTAGAACTTCTAACAGATATTGATATGGTGCTCATGATAGAATCTGGTGTACGAGGCGGTTTGACACAAGCTGTAACACGTCATGTGAAAGCTAACAATAAGTACATCCCAGGCTTCGACGAGAGACAACCATCGGTCTACCTTGGCTACTTTGACGCAAACAACCTTAGTAGTGGGGTTTGGTTACTTTCAAAACGGAAGTCGTGCCAATTGCCAGCCGCTGCCGGCCAGCTGCCATCGGCCAGCTGCCAAATCAGTCGCTGCCGTCATATGCCATGCCATATAGCTTCCGGTGGGGGAGGAGATGTTATTTGAAATTTGAAATTCAACTTGACAATTGGGTTATGGAAAGTATGTCAAGGTCATCCAGAGTAAGTTTTAAAAAACCCTATCCCGCTACCACCGGAGTAATAGTTCGGAGAGTGGAACTAACTCCGGCGATAGCGGGATAGGTATAGAATTAGGTTTGTGAATTTTATTTGTGAAAAACATACAATCAATGTGTGACAGCAGTGTTTAAACAAGTTGAAGTTTTGTTATGAACTACAGAGTTGTAAACACAAACACCGACGACGATGAGAAGGTAAACGCAGAGTCCCCAGATGATGTATTTAAAAAGTTTGAACAAACGTAACATCTCGAGTTGGTTTTCCCGTTCCATTTCCAATCGTTTGATTTCCAATTTCAATTTATCCTCTTCCATCCTTGTTACAAATGGAACTTCATCCATCATATCCATCATGTTTGTGTTTTTTTTTTTTTTTTGAAATTGTGAAAGAAGCGATGTTGATAGTTGAAGAGGCGAGGATGGAATGAGAGTTAAAAGAGGGAAATGTCGGTTAAATAAAGAAGTGGTGGGGGGAAAGAGCGTTGTTACATAGAAGCGGCGGGGGAAAGATGCTGCTCATCATTTGCCTCAGAAGTTGTGTCCGACTGTAGAGGGGTAAGAGGAGTAGTATTTAGTAAACTGTCTTCATCAGAACTTTCATCCTTATTACAAATAGGACAAGCGTAAAGTATTTCCAAATTCATTGTAATAGCGTTAAATTTATCTATAATTTCATTTAAAGCATTAAATATTTCTTGTAAATCATCTTTTGAGTTTATTTCAAAACTAGCATTCATTCGTGCCGATGGAGAGGTGTTCATGGTTAGAAAGTTGGCAATCGAATGAGGATAAGCGCCTAGGGAGGGGGTTTATATAATGGTGACCTTGAGCAGGCGTCTAGGGAGGGGGGCTGTCTAGGGAGGGGGCTTCTATATTGGGGACCTTGAGCTTATGATTGAATAAAACGTTTAGTTCTTCTTCTTCTTCGTCTTTTAATTCTATTATTTGAACCGAAGTAGTTGTTTCATCTTCTTCACTCGATGAAGAAAACAATTCGCCAGGATTTAAATATTGAACTACAATTCTGAACCATCTTATAGGATATTCGTCAATGACAGAAAGTAAGTTTTGAAACAATTCTTCCATCTCCTCCCTGTCAGTTATTATATGTTCAAACTTGATAAATTTTCCTTCCATGTTGTTAGTTAGAGTGTTGGAAGTGGAATGATTTAATATTATATAAAAATTAGAACTAATGGTGGGGGAAATCTCAAGGTCATCCAATTGAAGTTTTAAAAAAGAGTGTAAAACTGAAATTATACATTTGATGGTTGTACAGGATCGGAATACCAATCTGATCTGTATTTACATCTTTTTATCATGTGTACAAAAATCATCTTGATGAGACTTGGTGCGTTGACAATGAGCAAGATCTAGAGGGTGAAATTTGAAACATCTTTGAGGACAACATGTATGAAAATATCTTGATTTGTAAAATTTGAAAGTTCGCAATTCCGGTGGCGGTAGTTGTTTTGTTTTACATTTGCAATAACAAGATCCGAAGAATTCACATTTAGTACAAGCTAACCCATCCACCATCATTGGTCCTAAATCTGTACACTGTTGTTCACAACAGTAACGAGGTTTGTACTTGTATTTTTGCTCTTCCATGTTGACGCTGCGGAGTCTAGTGAAAGAATAAGATTGTATAGTGATGAATAGCGAGTTTTATGTACTATGAAAAGTGGTAGGGGTAATTTCAAGGTCATTCAAATGGAGTTTTAAAAAATTATACCTTACAAGTGTAAGGATTATTGAAATTTAGGAAGTTTGTTTCTGTTTGTTTTCTTCAGACTTTTTTTCTCTCTCCGCCTTAGCCATAGCAATAAGTTCTTCTGTTGATAGTGGATGTACTTCAGGAAATTTTAAAATTAATTTAGCTTGATATCCTTCTTTAGTTAATACATCTAAATCTTGAGTCATTTGTTCAACAGTGTTATAATCCTTTCCATAGATTTTCCCATCAAGTTCAATCATCATTCTGTATAACATTTTGTAGAATAGATCTTGTTGTGGCGAGAGCTGAGAAGCGAATGATTATTTATCAAACTGTTACATCCTTTTTATGAACTTGATATTGATCACGTGATTCCTTAGTTGTAATTTTATTTATTAAAAGTTATTCAACATTGGTAATACTTCTGGAACTTGACGTTATGTTGACCAGCTGGCGATGAAGAAGTTGTAGGTTGTGTAGAAAAAAATATTTCATCATCGCAATATTTTGTTTTAGTGAACATCCTTGTATTAGTAGCACTAACATCAACAGTTAAGTGATAACCACCGGTAAGTAAAACTCGCATTTCGTTAGTTAAATCTTCAAGTTGTTCAAAAGTAGTTATGGTGTTGGTATCATAAGATGCACACTTAACCTTTAGGGACATGTTGAAGTTTTGTATTTAGTGATAGAGAGTGAGATGTGTACGGTACGAAAGGTAGTCGTAGACTGATGAATTTAACAAGTTGATTTTCACTTTTATTATCACACAAAATTGGGTCAAGGTCATCCCATGGAATTTTTAAAAAAAGCAACATATTGTAATGTACAAACACATTACAATATGTTGCTTTTTTTATTTTTTTTTTTTTTTTAGGTTTATATCATATTTATTGAGAAACAAATACAAAGAAATATTTACAATCTTATGTACAAACTAATCAGTAGTAGGTGTTACATGAATTGTAAGTTCAGTAGAATTGTTTCCACTTGGTCCATGTGATACCAAATAGAGTGCGCCGGGTTGAATTATACGAAGATCTTCATTTTGTAGTAGTTGTACGAAGCGCTTTGGTAGGAAGATTTGAAATTTTGCTTCATCACCAATTGTATAAGGTGCCTCGCTTAATGTGCAATTTATAGCATCACCTACTGAAGTTTCCATCTTCTTTATTGTATGAATGATGTAGTGTTTTTCTTCTTTCAGCTCGGAACATTTTTTTGTAGGTAGGATTGTTGATTTTGAATGAGCGTTGAATTGTTCAACTAAATTTTGAAGTAAGTTGTTTGATGCCATCTTAATGTTTTTGCTGATGCTAATCTTCTTGTTAATAAGAATATCCGTTGGAGATGTTGTCTCTTCGGAGGTTCGAGTAATACTCATGCTGTGTCATGGTAGCGCTCTCACTTTTATTATCGAGACTACCCCCACCACTGACACTACCCCCACCACTGATGCTACCCCCACCACTTTGTTGAAGGAAATTATTCAAGCGGTAGGCATTCTTCAAAGCACACTGTGACCTTCGATGTTTAAAACTTTTTGATGAAATACAAAGTTCATTAAAGTAGCATTGGAAATCTCTATCTATTATTGCATTTATCACTTCATTGCTTGTAAATGATTGTATCCAATTTGCTTTTTCCAATCCTCTTGTGTAGATAGTTTTAAACTCTTTACAATAATGATTCATAATATGCGGCATCATGTTATAATGAATAAAACCTTCATCCCATTTTAAGTTATGAAAATGTTTGTTTAACCATTTGTTTGTAACTTTCGCTTTAGTTGTTAGTTTATTGAATGGAAATGGAGGTTTGAACAAGTAATGATAAATTACAGATGTGTTCATATCCAAAATTACTAATTCTTTAATAATGAAATTTCCATCATTCCCTCGAAAAGCTTGAAATTCAATTATACCTCTTTTAACTTCCATTAACTGTGATGCAGTAGAAAACGAAACCCGTTTGTTCATGATGAAGTCTCATCCACAACTGACTGTTATTACAAACACGATTGTTCTTCTTTTATTTCTTGCGCTTCTTCGTTTATATTAAAATTGGTGTGATAGTTGTTTAATTGTCTCCACATATCCACTTCTTGAGGTATTCGATTAAAAATTGAAGTATCCACAGGACCATATAAAATTGGAATGAATGGTTGTCTGTCCAATGTATCGATTAGATAATCTTTAATTATTGTACTTGAAAATACTAGTTGTTTTAAGTATCTAGTGACAGGACCGGTAGTACAACTTAAAGTGTAAAATTCTTCTTTAGTGAAATGTAATTTTACATCATGTCTAGTTAAATCTTTGAAGCGAACAACTTGTCCCCCACGATGTTTGATTATATCAACTTCAATATTTGATTCTAATAAACTTAATCTTGTTCTTTTTCCAAATGTGTTGTTAGTTAAATAACATTCCAAAAGATGTAAATGTTTCATTAGAGAATCCCAAGAAGTTTCAGTAAAGATAACCATTTTACTTCCTTGATTTAACATAACAATTGGTGAATAATCCAATGATTTTACAATTCCAACAGATATACTTTTTGTCATGCATGAAGAAATAGGGTAGAAAATTCGAAGAAATACTTCTGTTAAAATATTTGTTGTAATGTTAACTTCAACCTTTTTTCTTTTTATTTCTTTTTCATCTTCTCCTTCTTCTTCTTTCTTCTTATGTTTGTTAAACTTGAGGAATTCATCCATTTCTTGTTCAACTTGCTTTTCTATATCAGAACTATTTTCATCCATTAGAGGTGTATTTTCTTCTCCGTTAGTAGAATTCATCTTGCGAACGATGTTTCCCAAACGACGGTTGAAGATAGAATGAAGTTTCTACTAGGTAATTTCCTGCTTTTATATTTTTTGTAAAATTTTTTTGAAATTTATACAATTACATAATTGTTTATTTTCAACTTGTGTTTTATAAACAAAATTCTAACCTTAAAAATTGAGGAAGATAATTCTAACCTCAATATTTTGCAGTAGTTGTACTAATTATTCTTAAAGTACATTCTTCACTATTCCGGTCAGTGGTGTGTAAGTAACTATTTTATCATGTAGAATTAGACAGTATGCCGAAGTTCCATCCGCTACTGGTTCTTCAAATTCCATTTCAATTTTTATATCCACACTTGATGATTTTACTGATTCATTTTGTTTTGAACAATCGATTACAATTATTGGAGCTTTGGAATAATACTGATCAGGTGATAATAGTGGTGTATTAGTCTTTCCATAATATGATGATTGAAATCTTGCATACATATCATATAAAATGGAAAAACGTTTTTTGCTAAACATGACATTTAAATTGTCATATGGAAAGAATTGAGAGTTTAAGAAAACTTTACAATTCTTTATTTTACAGTGATCAAATTGACCAGCATTTGCAGTAATAACATCTTTTCGCTTAGTTTGAAAACCGAGTATTATGTACCTTGCACGTTCCAAGTAAGTTGATGTTTTGACGGTCCATGTTTGTCGTTCTGTTTGAGGTAATGTAGGGTATTCATGAAATTCCCAACTTCGGAATGGCATTACAATGTCACGGTCAGATTTTAACTTTCTTAACAATACGATTCTATGTTCATCAGCCAATCTTACATGAGGTACTCTCCAAACAACTTTATCCAATTGTAGTTGCCATTCCAGTTTATCTTCCGTAGTTGCAGGGTCTGCAAGTATTAAGTCCTTATTAGTTGAAGATCTGAGTAATACTAATTCTTGTTTAACATTTATTATAACCCTTTTGTAATCTTCAGCAAATCCTAAAAGCAATCGTAAAGGTACATGAAAATCAAAATGACCGTTGGAAGCAGGTGTTATAGTGTCTTTATCAGGAGCAACCCATCCGGCAGTGACTATTGAATTCTTCTCATGTGGTGTTAATGATGTTAATCCTTTTAATGTAGTTGTTATACCAACCTTTTTTGTTGAATCAACTGTCACCCCTGATATCTCATATCTTATTTCATCAAAAAGATATGCCATTGGGTTATTTATAAAAGGAACTGTTGAAGCAGTTTTTCCATCCAATTTTAATACCCTTCCTTCGATGTACAAATAACTTTCACATGGTAATGTGTAAATATCTTGTTGTTGAATGGGAATTCTTATTTCATCATTATTGTTTAATTTTGATGAAGTGTAAGGGTTGTGTGTGTGATATTCCTTCTCCCATAGTGTTTCGTCGAATGTCGGTCCTTGAGATATATCCAGGATATCCATCGTTGTTAAGTTTCAATCCAATCTTTTGTAGAAAACGAATGTTGTCTGATGTTAACTCTTCCAATGTCGAGGAGCTACTGAGCTCCCGACTCTTCCGTTGTGGTTTAAATGATAATCCCATGTTGATTTTTATGTCGCCGCTCTGATGTGTATTCGTATAGTAATTGTTTCTCCTCTAAAGTCAACACTATGACCTTCTTGATCCAATATGTTCAGTACGATGTCTGAAATGAAACTGGTGTTTAACGGTAGGTATATCAAGTTTTGTGGCTTCTCAACAATTTTAAAACCTGGAGCAACTGTTGGATAAAATGTATGTAAAATATGCTGATTTACTCCTTCTCTATATGATCCATGTATAATATTACATGTTACATCAATACTATTTACTTTTAATATTGTAACAGTTGTATTACCTGAATGAGTAGTTTCAGGAGTTAAGATTTTCTTTTTTGTATCTGTAAATCCAAGTAAACTGCCAATAGAGTTTTTCATTCCGACATCGATATAATATTTTGAAGTTATTTCTGCTTTTAAAGTATTATTGTTTCCTTTAACGGTGATATTTTCTTCTCCGAGTTTTTTCTGTAGTAATTGGTTTATATCATCAATTTCATAAGCTCCAGTAGGAAATGTAATTATTTTCAATTCTGAGTATTTTCCTGCAGCATCCTTAGTTTCATAATAATGTAGTAAATTGTTTTTTCCTTCTGTAACATTAGGAATTGAATTGTAGGTAGTCAAATCAAGTAATGCCGCTTCCCATAATCTTTCTTTGGATAAACGCAATGCTGGGAATAGAGTACTTTTTAATGTGGATGAATTTCCACTCAGTGACACTGTATACGATGACATCTTAAAGGTGACTGACACTTTTCGCTAGAAACTCCAAACATAAATGTCCACATATTTCAGTATTGTTAGGTTGTTCTCTTTTGTAATTGTAAAAAATGTTTTTGGAGTTTTGAAAATAATGTTGAAGTTCTTTAGGCGGTGGTAGATTGCCAAAACTGTCAAAGTAGTAAATGGTTTGTCCGAGCTTTTTATAGCATACCCAATGAGTGCCTGGACCATAGGTGGAATCCAAATTTACTATTCCAGTTTCATTTTTCCATATTTTAGTTGGTAATGCATCTTTCATAAAAACTCCTCGAAAGAATGGTATTTTTAAACATTTTACATAATCATTTAACTGATGATTAGTTAAGGCTTTATTTGGAATTATCAATTGATTTTTTTTATTTAGTACACACGGTACGGTCTTAGGTATAAACCTGCTCCGTTTTTTACCATTGACCAAACAGAAGCCTTTTTTACTTTTGCTTTACGAGTTCTACGACGTCTCTTTCTAATATTTCCACCTTTTTTGGGAGCTCTTCTTTTTGCAGGTCTTCCTCTGCGACGTCGTCTTCCACCACCAAACTTAGCTTTTGTCTTCATGGCTGTTGTTACTGCCCAAGCCGCTGCTTTTTCTGCAATACTTGCGTCACTTGATTTTACTCTTTGCCAAGCTTTTTCTGCTAGAATTTTATCTGCTATTGATCTATTTGTTGAATCTTTAAACTTTGAATATGCTATATCGTGTTGTTTGCAAGCTTGATCTAATTTATTAATTCCAGGATCTCCTCTTGCTAAACGTTTTGCCAACTTAGTTCCAGGTCCACAATATTGATAACCTCCAGGAATATGTAATTCGTATGGTAAAGCGTCTATTGCTCGATTTACAACAGCACCAATAGGTATCCGTCTAAGCAGGGATAACGCAGTTGAAGTTATACCACGTCCTCTCTTGTTGCTGTCTTGATGATGACTGAGTGATACGGCCTTCATTATGTAGTCTTATATAAACTGGTGTGTTTACTCCACAAGATACATTACATAAATGAATAAGTTATGTATAATTTTTTATATTTAAACACTTAGTTATTCAAATTAATTATATATTGATTTATAATTCTATTTTTAATCCAAGCTTCCCGTTCATCGGGTTGAATTATCACATGACTCGTTGTACTAGCTATATGATTATGGGTATCAATAAGTAAATTGCCCACTATTCTTATTAAACAATCTAAATTTACAGCATCTTTTGGATGTTGAGGATCATGTAATTGCATAATACGTTTATCATTACATGTGTAAGCTGTTGAATCACTTTTTGATGTTTTTATGACTTGTCCAATAGTAGCAGCATCATTTGAATCTTCGCCTGGTAAAATATTAATTATTTTCTTCATCTTTGCATCATATTTGGTCCCAAAGTGTTTATCCCAAGTTATTGTTTGTTTCATTGTAACACAATCATTTGCTTCGTAACCAGGATAAATATCTTTTATTCTTCTATTACGACCATTGTATGTACCTAATGTACCACCAGTAGCAATTAATGTTTGCACCATTAGAGGTACATCTGTATCTTTTATACCAAATCTTCCATTTGTTATTGTTTTACGTCCTGCATCCCATTCATCATTATTTCCTTGCATTAAATTAAACTTTTCATTTCCATGTATAAATTTATCTCCCCGTTTTAACACGGCATCTTCATGTTTTACAAAATTGGATGTTTCCTTTTTTAATTCTTTAGATAATTGTTCTATAGTAACAGCATCTTTTGGTTGAGAACCAAACTTTACATTTGTCAATGTTTTACCATGACAATCGATTTCATGAACATCTTGTAAAATACAGTTGTCCTTGATGTATTTTAGGTTTACAGCATCACCGTCTTCCTTTGGGTATCCAATGTCATTTATAATAAATTTATAAAAAGAATATCCATGTTCAGTTTTTTCCGGTATTATAGAATGTAAATATTCTTTATTAACTGAATCTTTATCATTTTTGGGATTTCCCACGTTGGTTATTCTATAATTTCCAGCATCATATGTTTGTCCATCTTTTAAGTTGTTACCCCATTGCAATTTTAAAGTATTTGAAAGTTCAGATGATAAGTACTCTTTAGTAATTGCATCAGAACCTTCAGTTGGTTTACCAACATTAATTAATCTATGTGATTCAACATCATAAGTATTCTTATGTAATTTCAATGATGTTGAAGTAGCTTCTTTTACTGTCTTTAAATTTGCTCCATCAGTATCTTCTTCTGGATCTTTAACTAATTTTAAACGTTTATTACTTATGTTATAGTCACCTTCAGGTGTTTGCGGTAATCCGCTTCTTTTTCTGTCTTCTCCAACTTGCACTCCTAATGCGGAGTAGCGTCCGAACTTGTCGACGCTCATGTTAGAACTGATACATCTTATACTTGTAACTTCTTTATATTTGCGGACAATTATACAATTATACCACGATTTTTAAGTTCATCAACTAGAGCCACCCATTCATTATTTAAACCAGTATGACCGGCTTCCATAGCTTCATGCAATAGTCTCATTCTGTCAACTAATTTATTGATGTCGTTGTAATAGATAACATTTGTATTGTATAGATTTTTCATTAATCCTTTACCAGATGTTGAAGTATCTCCTTTACTCTTTTTACCATGTTGTTCAAGAAGTGATAAATCCATAAGTGATAAAGATTTTCTTTTTAAAGGTTGTCTCACAGCCGGTGTGGTACGTAATGTTGGTAATTTTCGTGGAGGAAACAATTTTTTTATAACAATACTATATTTTGTTGCACGTGAACGATTAATCATTCCATCCTTTGAGTAGTTTCTTTTATGAGCGTTAGTATTTTGTAAAATTTCTTTAAAAGTATTTAAATCTTTTGCTGAATATTTTATTGGTATATTTTTAAAAATTAATTCATATAATCCTTTTGTTCCTTTATATCTATGGTCACCAATAATGATATAATCGTCTTGAGTTACTTCAAGCTTAGAGTTACCAATTTTCAATTCATTTCCATCAATTCTTGCTCCATATACATGTGATTTACTTAAATTTGGATTTGATTTCATGTCATGTAGCATTTTCATTATATATTTTCGTCCAAGAGGTCCATGTTGTAATATATCACTACTCAATTGAGTTAAATTTGGAATAGATTGTTCTGCTTCAGGTATTGGCTGTTCTTCCTTTTCAACAATTGATTCTTCTTCATTTTTTGTTTCTTCTTGTTCACTAGCACTTGTATATGAATCATCATCATCATCTTCTTTTTTTAATGCTTGTACTTCTTGTTTAGAAACTGGTAGTAAAACATCTCCTTCATAACGAGGTTTACCAATAGTTTCTGATATCTGTTTTAAAGGTTCCGTGATAGGTTTAAATGTATTCTCTAAAAATTCTTCTCTTTCACTTAAACCCATCCTTAATGCACGATTCTTTATCCTAATAGAATCACTGAGTGATTTTATTTCTTTTAATAGTTTTTCTTGATTCACCATGTTTACACTGTGAAGTTCAAAGTGTTACTAGATGTAGCATAGGTAGTTCAACGTATTAATACACATTTATCCAATCCTATACGATATCTACCATTTTTAATATCTTCTTCTTTCATAATAACGAGAAATCCATATTTTTCATTCCATGCTTTACCACACATTTCTTTAAATTTATCAAATGGCATATCCGCATTAACATGATCATTATATATATGCTTTAAATTTGTCTCATCTTGCTTAAAGATGATCAACATATTTGCATTGTCTCTTATAAGTTGTTTTGGAATTTTACTGTATGTTTGACCAATATAAATGCTATCAATATTATTATGTCTTCCCATAGCAAAATAATTTCTTATAGTATCATGATTTTCACAAGAAACATCGTCAAATATAAAAATGGAAAATGGTTTTGCTTCACCTGGTTGCATTATTGTTTCACTAGCATTAAACTTGTAGAAATTCACTTCAGGTACACTTGCAAGTATTTTATCTAATAATTGATATTTTGGTTGTTGCAATGATTTTGAAAAAATATATATATTGTTAAAGCGTAAACCTTTAGGATTAGTTATAAGGTTAAAGACAACATTAGTTTTTCCACAATTTGAAGGACCAGTTATTAAACATCTTATAGTATTTGGTAGTAATTCACCATGTTTACCATGATTTAACTTATTATTGTCAACTGTCAATTCATCAATATTATTAATATTAAATCGATCTTTTTGTTGTACAATCTCCATCTTGTTTAAAGGTTAAACACATAATGAGCTATTTAATAACTATACCAAGTCTTTTGAAGGAATCCAAGAGTCTTCACTTTTATCAAATCCTAACCACCTAACTTTAACCATATCCTTTTTCCTTTGTAAAACCTTTTCAACAAGATATACATCACCAACTGTTGATTTTAACAACTCATGTCCATAGAATCCACCTTGAAGTAATTCACCCTTATTATCCTTTAAAATGTAAGTTTCAGGTATAGTTGGTTGCACTTTATAAATTGTAAATACTTCATTAGTCCAATTTGGCAGATATCTTTTACTAAATACACCTTTGTATTTGCTTATACGAACTTTATCATTAACCTTAAACTTTTTTGGTTGTAACTTTTCTATTTTTGGTGTTGTATTATTTTTGATGCGTTGTAATACAATTTTAGCATTAGCACTGTTTACTTGGATAGGTTTCATTCCAATGGTGCGATGATATTTGTTGTTATACTCTTTTATAAGTTGTGGTAATATGTCATACCACACATATGATCCTCGTTTTGAAAATTGTTTATACATAGCTCCTTTTAATGTTCTATTAAATCTTTCAATTATTGAAGCTTTAACTTCAGAATTTGTAGAATAATGATTTATTTTATATTTTTTCATCAAAGCTCCAAAATCTTTATTAAAATATTCTTTTCCATCATCCGTTTGTAAATGTTTAATTTTAAATTTATTTCTTTGTATTGTTGTCTCCATAGCTTTGGTAACACTTTTACCAGTCTTGTCCTTCAAGGGTAAAGCATCAGCTATTTTAGTAAAACAGTCTATAATTGTTAAAATATATTTAAATCCTTTGTTTAATTTACTGTGTGGTATCATTTCAATAAGATCAGCTTGGTAAAGATCATTCATTCCTTTAATGATTGTACTTCTTCTTGGAAATCTTCTTCTTGCTGGTTTATGTAGTTCATTTACAATCTTATCCTTTACACTTTCCATCTTAAAGTGTTGCTTGCACACTGTTTGTAGAAATACTGATCCATACAATGGTTTATTCTCTTATATATAGTTGAAATATAGGTCAAGGTCATTTAATATTAGTGTAAAAAAGAGGGAACATGGCATTGAGCTTGCCATGTCCCCTCTTTTTTACGGAAAGGAAAAAGGAAGAAGGTAAAGGACGAAGAATAGGTTTACTGGTCGATAGGGTTTAAGGAATAGTGGCCAAATGGTAGAGTATTAATTTTATCTTCTAAAATATGTCGCTTGTCATCTTTGTAGCTTAATGCCCACTTTGTTTGTTTGACACTAAAAAGTTGGTGGTTATAACTTCTAATAGTGTTAAATGTTGCAGTTGTTTCAACATTTTCAAACAAACATCTTTTATAATGTTGAAACTGTACGTTCTTCTTTAGGAAAGATGTCTTTATTCCTTTAGCTTTTTTTGTGACTTGATATTCATTCCTTTCATTTATGTACAGTTGAAATGAATAGAGTTTAGACATTAATGCTACAATTTCCATCATCGGCACACCATTTGTTTCATCTTTAAATTTTCCCAATACTTTTTTGTTTTTGTCATAGTCGTAATTTGGATGGTCCTTAGGATAATCGGAAAAATCAAAATCATCTTTATATACAAAGGTCCGTAAATCCTCATACATGTCATTTGTTTTAATCCAGTAAATAAGTGCATCCGTATCCATATATACAATACCAATGTTATGTCTTCCATAATAATTAACCATCTTCTTATAATGAAACTCGTACATGTGTGTTTTAGAAATATCCAATATTGACATTCCAAGATATAAAGGACGATCCAATAGAACTGATTTTTTGTTCATAGAAATGACGACAAGATTTTCATTTATAATTACGGATGAACCAAAGTTTGGTTGTTGCACTTGTTTCTGTAATTTTACTGGATCAGTTACTAATTTGATATTCTTATGTTTCCTTTTGTTTTCTAAAGTCTTGCCAAATATTGCATTGTTCATCAGTTTGAAGAAATCTTTTTGAAAACTTGATGTAGCAGCAGCTCTTCTTCTTGTGTTGTTGTCGATGTACGGTTTCAGCCAACAAGATTGAGAGAATTGTAGTATTCGATTAATTTTTGTAATTTTTAATCCCAAGTCTAAAGCCTGTTGTATCATCCAATAATGTCCAACATACCTAGACTTATTGTTTAAAGTCATTAATAATTTTGGCCATCTTCCAGTAGGGGAAATTTCAGTCTTTGGAAGAAGTGGTAAATCGTAATGATGATCATGAAGATGTTCAGGATATTCAAAATCGACGTCAAAAATGTAACCAGTTTCACCATGCTTTGGTATATCCATTATGTTTCCAATTGATTCTGGATCTATCCATTTAAAATTATCATATGGAAGGGGATTTGACATTGCCCATCCGTATAAGTTATTTGCATCGAAATAACCTAGAAATGTTGTTGGTTTTGATGCATCATAATCGGGCAGATACTTATTATTAGCCTTAACATGTCTGGTTACACTTTGTGTCAATCCCCCTCGAACTCCTGATTATAACATTAAAACCATATCTATATCAGTAAGAAGTTGTAATTTACAATTTGTTTCTTTCAACATGGCTTGCCATGCTAGTCCAGGTGAAGTGTATGAATGAAGAGGGTCCAATCCATATGCTGCAAAACATGTATTTCTAAATTCTTCCATTATATCACATAATAAAGTTACATCTAATTTAACATAAAAATCTGAATATTCTCCCAATGTTGTAAATCCTAATTCATTCCATACTTTACATGCATGATCATAATCCTCTTGAGATATGTCCATGTCGTATAGTTTACTTTTAAATTCTTCTTTTGGCGGAAGTGATGTTTCATTAAACTTTTCTAAACTGTCTATATAATCATATGGGAAAACACCTTTCCGAAGTACGAGATCCAGTTTGTCGTTACTTACAATCTTCTTTGTTTCAATAAAATCTTGTTTCCTTAAATTTTCAGAAAGTTTAGACAAACTCGACGGCATAAATCGGTAGGAGTCTAAGAATCTTAATTTGACATTTCCAACTGTTTTAGAGAAACTTATAAATTTTTCTGAAGTTTCAGCCAATACATCTATCGAACCATCGTCTCTTCCTAATTCAGGTATTATAAAATGAGCATCATACCCACTGAGGTTATGGAGAACCACAGGAATAAATAGTGGTAAACGATAGCTCAAATTACATTTATTACAAGCAGCACCCCTGTAATAACCTGTAAGGTGGTCATGATCTTTAACTTTATAATTGTCAATGGTAAATTCATTTTTACATAAGAAACAATGAGTTGCATTTTCATGTTGAATTTCCTCTTCTTCCTCCATCGGTTTCATTGGTATGATATTTGTATATAATCTTTGTACATTTTCAGCTATTAAATATAAATGGTCAAGAAATATTGTTTCCACATTTTCACCACGATATACTAGAGGTTCTGAAGTTAATCCATATTGGTTTAAATGTTCTTCTGATAATGTTGATTTAACCATTAAACAAAAACTATTTGGTTTATGCATTTGATATTTGACACTTTTTCTAGCTTCACAATTTTTATCTTCTATAGGAATTAGTGTTGATTCAAAATCAGCATATACAACTATAGGGATACGATATTGATGATGAACTTTTTGAAATGTAATAAATGCTCTGCTTTCTGAAGGTAAAATAATTTTTGCTTCATAATTATTGTTACATAATCTTTTGTGCTCTTGTAACCATTCCATTCCTTGTCTTCCTTCTCGTTGGAAATTAAAACATCTTTTGCAGATCAGCTTTTTGTTTCGATTTTTTGAAAGTTGTTTATTAACAAGAGAGTCAAATTTCTTTATATACACATAATGAGATACATCTCCTTGTGTTAGTAGTAGTAAATCTGTATGATCTGCTAGTTCTTCTTTAGCAATACGTAAAGGATAAACTTTATTTGAACTATCTAATCCAAAAACATTAATAGATGTGCCGGGATTTTTCTTCTCAAATTTTGATATATCTTTTAGTGATACAGGATAACTAATTCCTTGAAAGTTATATCTATATCTTTGATTTTCATAGTGCTGGTTTGGTTCATTACAATGATTTGGTACAAATTTACATGTCATCGCATATCTAAAACATTCGTTATCTTGATTTTTCACATTAACACATGATCTTGTATCCTCAATTATTTTTGGTAAACGAATATAACTAGATCCCATTAGTCCATATCCATGTTTATGAACTCTTATATTTAATCCTTCAATACTTATAAGACTCCACCCTGATCCTCGTCCTTCATGTTCCTGAATTTTAGTTAATATTTCTTCTATACATTTTTCAACTATTGAATCAATGTCTGAACTTCCTATGATAGTTTGATTTTTAGTTATAAATCCTCTTGGTGATAATTCTTCTTGTACATTTATAAACATAGCTTCTAGTAGTAATCCAAATTTGAGAAAATTCAATCTTTTTAATTCTTCTTTTAAAGTTCTACTGATGATTGGTTTTGCTTCTCTAATAAATTCTTCTAAGTTTAAATCTTCATTTTGAATCTTATGATGCATTACTACCTTTCCGGGTAAAGCTGATACTTGTAAATTTGGTAAAGTTGTTGTAGGTCTTGCTGTTATTTCATTTTGTTCTTCTTGTTCTTCTTGTTCTTCTATGTTGTTGTGAATTAGTTCCTTATGTATTTCTAACAGAATATCATCATTAAACGATTCCAAACATTTATCGCAATGATACATGTTTGGTGGTGTTCACTCTTCAAAATTTCGCCAATAAATGAAATGAGCTCTCCCTTTCCTTCTTTTATAATAGTTCCCCCACTACTATTTCATCTTCTTCTTCTTCACTTTCAGAAGAAAACAAACGTCTTGGACAAAATATTAATCTTCTACTAACAGATTCTTCATTAATATTCTCTATATGAATTGGAGTTTCAATATGTATTTCTTCATATTCAAATGATGACGAAGACTCTGATATTACTACATCCATATCCAAATTTTCATTCTCCACATCATTGGCATTTTCTTCTTCTGATGTTGTTACATCCACATCCATATCATTTATAGTTTCTACTTCTGAAGTTTCGCTATTATTTTCATCTTCTTCCATATTTAAATCCTCTAATTGAATTTTATACAATATTTCAATCATAGATTTCCTTGGATAATCGGTGTTGTCTACAGGAGCCATTTCCAGTAAATGAGGAATAACTGTTTTTGATCCGGCTTATATGATATTTTGCTAAGTATGTCAAGGTCATTTTTGATTAAGCGAGAACTGGGAATAGATCACTAAGCAGCATGATGATTCATTACTACAAAGTGATCTATTCCCCATTCTCTAAAAAGTGTCCAATCAATAACCAAAGTCCAAGTTCATTTTTTTGTTTAATTTAAGTCTTTTACATCTTCTTCTTTTATTACACAATTTATAGGTTCATTGTTCGATGTTTCAATATGTTGTTTTATCTTGTGCTCCAGCTCTTCTATTCTTGCTTCCTTTATCATTAATTCCGATTGTAAGTAACTGATGTAATCAGCCGCCATGTCTACCGTTCTTGATCTTATTTCTCCTAACTTAACACCAGGAATCAATCTCTGTAGTTTGTAAAATCTCAACCTTATTCTTGACTCTCTTACTTTAGCCATTTCTCGAAATCTTTGTTTTCTATCTTCTCCTTTGCTTGTGGTCAAGTCCATACTTCTGACAAGTTTACTTTCAGAGTGATTCCTCTACAGTAGGCTTCTCCTTTATACACTTTCCCCCACCATTTTCAATTTCCCCCACCCTACTAATGTAGGTCAAGGTCATCCAATATAACGCGAGAACGAGGAATAGAGCACTAAGTGGCATGTTAGTCCATTACCACAAAGTGATCTATTCCTCGCTCTCTATTCTACATCTACTTTTTTTTCATTTTACTATTTTATTATTTTTTTTGTTTTTCTTGGGGGGAATGAGTGTTTACTTCTTACAATGTTCATTCTTCTTCTCCAACTTTTCAATTTTTTCTAACAATTCCAACAAATATGCATTGGTTGCTTGCAAAGTTTGTATTCTAGTACATCCCACTTTAATAGAGGGAACTGTTAACTGTAATTTTGTAAATTCTATCCTTTCTTTCTTGCACCTTTCTCTCATGTATGTGTTTTTCCTGATTCTTCCTGATTGAGCTGATATTAACTTATTACAATCCAAATGGGGTTTTGATACTTTAAATACTGATGTACAAAAATTAGTTGATGTTGTCGGCTGTTGATTTTCATAGAAATTTTGTGTTGAAGTAATAGTTTGCTGATTTCCATAACAATTTATACTTGAAGTGGCCGGTTGCTGATTTTCATACCAAATTGAACTTGAAGTACTAGGCAGCTGATTTTCATACCAATTTGAATTTGAAGTGCTAGGCTGATGATTTTCATAACAATTTGAACTTGAAGTATTTGGTTGATAATTTTGATGCCAATCCACAGATGCCAATACAGGTGTTGTGGAAGGATGCTCCATCGTTGTATAGAGTGAATTCTGTTCTACAATTTTGCTGGTTTTATCTCATTTCCCCCACCAATAACTTCTACATTTCCCCCACCACAATAATTTAAATTAGATACCAAACTTCTAGGGTCACATCCAAATCTTCTTCTTTTAAATATTTTATAAATGCAGAGCTTTCTGATGTTACATTAGGTGTGTTTAAATATGCCATTATTTTGTCATGACTTTCTTCATTGTGAATATAGCAATGTACATTTAGCAACTTTTGATTTTCTTCTTTAGACTTGACAAATCCTGCAACAGAGCTCCAATCTTCATATTTAATTTTAAAATGGCAAACTTCGAACTGCATGTTGTTTCAACAAATGCTGCAACAATATTAAAAGTCTCTTCAAACAGCCTACATTTATACAAGTTCTCCCACCACTTTATAATCCCCACTCTTTTTCTTCCCCACCTTCTTCATATGTAGAAGGGATATCATGATTTTAATGCACTATACTTAATAAATTCAAACAAGTTTTGTGCACAAATGTTACATTTTTTCTTGACTGTTTCAAATTTCATCACTTGGCCTTTTACAAGGTGAACTAATTTACCTCCATCATCTTCAAATTGTTCAAAGTCTAAAACAGATGCTTTTCCACAATCATGACACATTTTTGTTCCATCTTCAAAAATAAAAGCAAGATAAATACCAAATCCACTATTGTCCTTCTTAAATTTCATGACCATTTCACGAATTGGTTGAGGTATTTCACATTTATTTGATGTTATTATATAACGGTAAAGAAACCCATTATTGATAATTTGTTGTAAACACAAAACTAACAAGCTGTCCATAGTGTTAGACTTGTACTGAAAGTTATATCCATAACTATCTCTTTATATGCTCTTACCCCCACCACTTTTATGTAGGTCAAGGTCATCGGATATTAAGCGAGAACTGGGAATAGATCACTAAGCGGCATGTTATTACATTACCACAAAGTGATCTATTCCCTATTCTCTAAAAGGGGTGCTGATAATTTAGATTCCTAAAATTTCTTTTCCTTCTTCTTCACCTTCTTGAACAGTTGTATTACCAGACATGTGTGATATTAATTTCTTCAATTCTCGATTTTCCATTTCTAATCTTTTCAATTTTAGATCTCTTGCTTCAACTTGTACTTTCAAAAATTTGATATAACTTCCAGCCCAGTGGAGAGTTTTCAATCTTGGTGCTCCAAGTTCAATTCCTGGTATTTGAAATTGTAGTCTATTGAATTCCATCTTCATATCTTCTCGGTCTTGTCTTTCTTTTTCTAGTCGTTTTAATCTTTGTTTTTCCCTGAAGGAAGAAGTCGGTACATGATGAAACATTTTGATCAACAATTTCTTGAAGAGTGAGCTTCTACACAGATAGTCAACACATTTATCCATCAAATTTAAGTCAGTAGTGGGGAGATGCCAATGGTGGGGAGACGTCAATGGTAGGGAGAGTTATACTAATGTAATGGTTATTTCTACAGTTACACTCGCTCCATTCTCGAAAAGATATTTGTAATATGGTTCGGGATACTGTTCTCTTTCAGATCCCGCATGTTCTTGAATAAAGTTGAAAGCCAATTTTTTTGAATAATCATTGTGAAATACTTCCCTGACACAAACAAGAATTTTTTCTTCCAAAAATTTGACTTGAACCAATGGTATTTTGCTTACATCGTCCTTGTCCATGATAGGTAGCTTGTAGGTAAAAGTATTAGGTGGTAGTTTTTGTGGTTTATCCAGTAGAGAACAAAATTTCTTGTACAATTTCTCCTCAATGTCTGGAAAACGATGTATATCAAACAGATTGTAGTATGAAGGATCAAAAGGTATTTTACGAAACATCTTCGGTCACTAGTCTCTTTAAGACTGATCTCCTGCACAAATATTTAACACATTTATAAACATTCCCCCACCAACTTTTAACTTGTAGTGGGGATATTTTCCCTCCACTACTTCTTCAAAATAGTGGGGGTACCTTAGTCCAATTCAGATTCAGATTCAGAAGACAGTAAAGGTGATATGGGTGATTCCAATGATGAATCCAATATAAATATTTCAATAGCTTCCTTAATTATATCTTCATCACTATCATTTATCATTTCTTCAAATAGTTCTTGTTCAATCTGTACCATTTCTTCCTCTTTTATCATAGAATCATTATCAGTTTCGTCATAAGTTTCCTCTATGTTTTCTTCCTGTATTTCATTTGTGCTTTCAAAAACATCTTTAACTTGAGAATAATTAATAAATGGAGTCTCTCTAGACAACATGTTTCTTTACTACTTCTTTTACTTCAAATAACAAACTATGTATCGCTTACTTAGTCTTATATATACTCCTACCCCCACTATTTTTGCAAAACAAAGGAATAGGAAGGGGGTTAGTATCTATTCTTCTCTATCTAGGTTATATTTCATTGCTGTCACATCTACTATAATTTTCTGCTCTTCAATTTTATTGCGAATAAATATTGTCCAAGGAAATAGTTCATTAATATTGTTAATTGTTACTTTTATACTATACAAAATTTCAAAATGTTCTACTAATGAAACAAAAACAATAACTCCTAGCTCATTGTTTCCCATAATTTTTTCTTCAATTTTTATCCGTAAGTTTGTTATTAAACTCCATATATTAATATCATTGGCTATAAAACCATCAAGTCTGGTAAGCATCTTGATGCTACAAGGTGTGGGTACAGACTAGAAACTTGGAGGTTCATAGCCTGCCTTTTTATCAATTTTAAAAATGGGGAGGGGGAAGGAATAAGGATTGGGAAGGGATAGGGTATAGGGTGGGGGAAAAGTAATTTTGTTATTACACTACTTGTGCAAGAAAATAGCCACCAGTGTCCACACCTTGTTCATAGCACTCCATCATAGATTGTGCCCACTGCAACATGCGGTCTCTGTCATTTGGTGTGACAAGGAAAGAATGACTATCACCATACAATATAAAAGAGTCAATTCGTATATAACATCCTAAATTTAACCATTTATTAGCTTCAACCAAAAAGTTTTCTATTGTATCAAATGGAAATTGTGGATCAATTGCTATAACTTTACGTTCTTCACTAAGTTCAACACTATAATCATCATCTTCTTCACTCTCACTCTCACTATCATTATTTAAAATGTCTTCAGGTTGTACAAAAACATCGGAAATTTCGGAAGAATTAAAATGGTAATTCACATTAGGAGGCATTTTTTCAAATAAATAATATTTTAAAAGGTGGAGAAAAAAATACAAGAGATGTACTTCACGGCACAAAGTGCGAGTACAGACTAGAAACCTGAAGGTTCATAGCCCCACTTTTATAAATTTTAAATATAGGGAGGGGGAAGGAATAAGGATTGGGAAAGGATAGGGTGGAGGTTGGGGAAGGGTAATGTGGTTATTAAACCACTCTTGCAACAAAGTACCCAACACCAATGTTCAGTTCGTATGATCTCATCACATCGTCCTGCCAAGTAAGAATTTGTTCTCGATCATTTGGAGTTAGAAGGAAGAAGTTACTGTTATTGTAGACAATAGGTGAACCAATTATAATGTTGAATCCTAAATTTAGCCATCTATGTGCTTCAAAAATAAATCTTTCAACTACATCAAAAGGAAATTGTGTTTCTATAAAATATACTTTGAATTGTTCATTAATTTCAATTTCATCTTCACTGTCATCTTCACTTTCATCTTCACTGCTATTATCCATGTCTTCTATTACATCTTCTTCATGTTCTTCGAAAGCATTTTCTTCATGATGTTGGAAACCATCTTCAGGTGGTTGAAAAACATCTGCATTTTCTGAAGGATTAAAATTTTCATTAAAGTAAGGAAGCATTTTAAAAATAAAGATATTAAGACTGGCAGAAACAAAGCAACAAGAGCGGCGAAGCAACAAGAGTGGTGGAAGAAACCAGAATGAAACACTAGCCATAGCCGGCGCGTCTTTTATAACGGTATGCAAATGAGAGGGGTTAGCAGCCGGCCATGACCGGTCATTGGCCCAGGAGGTGGGGGAAGGAGTGGGGGAAGGAGTAGGGGAAGGAGGGGGGGGGCTCCATTTTTTCGGGGGGGGGGGGGGTCATTGACCTTTCAGATCCGGTCATTGACCCTAAGGAGTGGGGACGGACACAGAACCCTCCTTTGCCTACTACTACATAGATCAAACTAGCCATGTAGCAGAACTTATTTCTGCTAAGTCGCATGTAAGCTAAATAGCTTACATCCCTAAATTCAAGTCTTAGGTGGCCCTGAAAAGGGCCGTTTCGCTGGGTTTGGTGAACTGCTATGGAGCTTAAGGCAGTTCAATGTTGTTTTCCAAATTAATTTCAGCAGGATCGGCTTGTGTAAACTTGTACAAATTAATTGCACAAATATCACATTTTTCTTCTTCTGGGATGATAAACTTGTATGACAAGTAACATTTGTATTCATAAATTCCACCATCTATTGTAAAATCCAATAATCCATTTCCTATTGCAGCCGAACCACATTCTGGACACATATTTGTTCCATCCATAAATTTATACTGAAGATAATGAAAAACTCCAAAATTTTCCCTATAAAAAGAATACACTTCTTGACGTAGTGTTAGTGGAAGGTTTTCATCTTCAAATGCAAGTTCTGCCAACACTATATTTGAAACTATCTGTCGCAAACATAATTCTAATAGAGTAGGCATGTTGCAGCAGTGGTCTCACGGATTGGAATGAAGACTCTGGAGTAGCTAGTATAACGGTTAGATGTAGGTAGACAACCGGTCATGACCGGCCATTCACCCAGAGGAGTGGTAGGGGAAAGAATGGTGGGGGAAGGAGTGGTGGGGGAAAAGGGGGGGGGGCTCCATTTTTTCGGGGGGGGGGCTCCATTTTTTTCGGGGGGGGGGGTCATTGACCTTTCAGGTCCGGTCATTGACCCGAAGGAATGCAGACAGACACAGAACCATCCTTTACTCACTACTCACATGAAAGTAGGTCACGAGACTTAGAGTGTTAAAAAATAATGGGGGAGAAACACAACGCTATAACGCGTTGTGTTTCTCCCCCAGTATTTTTTAAGCAATAATTTGGAAAAAGCTATGTGAATTTACTTGCTACGCCCCCACCTTGTAATACCATCCAGTTTGTGTCTGAGGAGATAGTCTTTAGAGTCTAACTCATAAACTGATTTCTCTTTGCGCAAGGATTCAATCACTTTAATATTATATCTTAAGCCGTTACAAGTTGCCAAAATGTGTTCGTTGTCAATAACACGTTCAAAAAAATAGACACAACCTCTCTTAAGCCTATTTCCTTTCACACCAATAATTTTGGATTGGTATTCAACAGTGGGGGTTTCTGTCACTTGTGGTTCAGAAATGTGTTTTACGACATGTACACGGCAAAAACTTTCGTTTTTTACACATTTCCTCCCACAAGGTGATCCTTTCTTAATTCCCCTAGTAAGCATTTCAGGGCAAGTAGTGGGACGGCTAAATGCCCTACGACGCTCTTCTTGTAATAATTGAAATTGCTCTGAAGGAGCGGGTTTAGGAGTAGGTTTAGGAGTAGGTTTAGGAGTAGGTTTAGGAGCTGGTTTAGGAGCTGATTTAGGAGATGGTTTAGTAGCAGATTGAGAGGAATCAGTTTTATGATAGGTATGATCTTTAGGTGTACTAAGTGGTGGGGTAGGAGGCAATGGTGATAGTGGGATAATAGGTGTGCTAAGACGATGAACAATGGTTTCAACGGAAGGGGTATTAGGATAGTGATGAACTGGCTTCTGCGGTGGCGGCATAGTAGTTGATGGTGGTGGCGGCATAGTAGTTGATGGTGGTACGGAGTCCTTTGAAGGCGAAGGCGAAGGCGGTGAAAAAATACTACGAAGTCTAGAAGTGTTAGTTGGCGGAAGAATAGCTCTAGAAGTTGAAGGTTCAGATGCAAGTCGGTTCTTGTAGCAATCAGGAAGGTTTTTGAGGCGAAGAGTTTTCTTAGGTGCAGGAACAGCTGTAGTAGAAATAGAAGTCGAAGTAGAAGTAGTAGTCGGTACAGAAGACATGGTTATAACTCTAAGTTCGCAGCGTAACGTCTGGAATCAGAATGAAACACTGGCCGCGGCTGGCTCGGCTTTTATAACGGTATGCAAATGAGAGGGGTTAGCAGCCGGTCATGACCGGTCATTGGCCCGGGAGGTGGGGGAAGGAGGTGGGGGAAGGAGTGGGGGAAGGGGAAGGGGGGGGGCTCCATTTTTTCGGGGGGGGGGGCTCCATTTTTTCGGGGGGGGGGGTCATTGACCTTTCCGAAAGTGGGTCAAGGTCATTCAAGATTTATAATGATCCAAGGTGATGGAAACAGTAATACTGTTCCCACCACCCTGTTTGCCTAGCGGTTCCCACTCCCAACCCACTAGTTACGTTCTGCAAGGGAGGTCCCTGGGCCGTCCGCATCAAAGCGTAACTTCCCGTCCGCATCAAAGCGTAACCATTAATTTCAGGGAAACTGGAACAGTTAATGCAGAAACGCAACTCTAACCCCACCCAAACTAATCCCACCCATCATATTCCTAAACAAAATGCAAAAAAAAGTCCGACTTGCGGATGTCCCACCCATTTTAAATGAAGTTCAACTGAACTTCTGAATTTACAGTTAATCTACCCCCTAACATCTAGCTGTAAGGCAAAACAAATGCACAAAACAAACATAAATTATTAGTACCAACACATCATTATTAAAAACCAAATAATTCAACACAACCAAATACCATCATTATTCTTAAAATTAATACACCTTAATGCTAAATACCATCATTATTCTTAAAAATTAATACACCTTAATGCTAAACCCAACTTATAACTAACATCGCAATGCGCAAATTATTTCTTAAATTAAATACACCTTACAACTAAACACACACACACACATACTACATTGCATTAAAAAACGCAACATAGTAGAAGAAGTTCAAATATATATAGGCCTACTATATATTTGAAACTTCTTGCTGAGTCGCCAACAACCTTTCGCTATGAAAGTTTGTTGGCAACTGAAGCAAAGGTATAGCTCCTATCGCTCCTCGGGTTTTCAAGGAGTGGGGGAAGTTGTTTCACTCCAGTACAGTGTTCAATCCAGTCCAGTTCACAGCAGTATAAAAGAAAGGTAAAGAAGTGGGGAGCGGCGCATGCGCAACAACACAAAACCAAGGTTTGAGGTTAGAATTATCCATGTGCAGTAGCGCTAAAGTGAGTAATACAGGACTAGGCGCATGCGCATAGCATAGACTCATTCCGATCCGGAGAACTCGTTGCATGCGCAGCAGGTTTGAGGTTAGAATTATCCATGGCAGCTGCCATATTTAGTCTGGTTTCACCACATAAAGTCAACAACCGGTGGTGACCGGCCATTGACCTGGAGGAGTGGGGGAAGGAGTGGGGGAAGGAGTGGGGGAAAGAGTAGGGGGGGGGGGCTCCATTTTTTCGGGGGGGGGGGGCTCCATTTTTTCGGGGGGGGGGTCATTGACCTTTCCGGTCGGTCATTGACCCCAAGGAGTAGGTATAGACACAGAACCCTACTTCTCTTACTACTCAAGTGAAAGTCGGTCAACCAGTCATTTGCTTGCCATCTGCCGCCATCTGGCTGGAGTTATTGCCTCTATAAAGGTGGGTAGTTTATCTCGCTACAAACATTCATTGCCTCGCATCCGCTCGGTCATCATCTCTCGTTAGTTTTATGTTATGACTACTTCACTTACTAGGTTTGAGGTTAGAATTATCCATGAAATAGCCTTTGTAAATTCTAACCTATAAAATTACTACTCTGGCTTTCTGTTTCAATTTCTTTTACACTTCATTTTATATCTCAGTCTTCTTTTAACTTCTGAACTTAACACATCGATTATAATGACTGCACAATGTTTAAAATTAAAGCTTTTGCGAACACAACACATATTACGAAGTACTTCTAAACCTTCAATTTCAAAGTGTAAAACTAATTTAAATAGAGTTAGGAAGAAGTACAGTTTTAACCCATTATACTGTTCAACAACTTCTCAGGTTAATGTTGATGATAGTGTTATTTACGACATTTTACGTTCTATGTTACACTTAAATAACTTAGAACTTGTTACACCTATCGACTGTGTTCAACAAGTTTTTTTATTTTACCCCCACCATTCCCTATATAAGGGCCCCGACAATAATTCCTACTTCATTATCTTCTATGCTCTTCAGCTAACAACATCTCCACTCTAATTTACACTACAATAATAATGGAAACCAACCAAGAAAATGTTCAAGTTCATGAAGTATCATCAACAACTCATCCAAGGGAAAATCCTTCTAGAAATTCAACTTCAACAACTCCTCAGAACCCTGTACAAGTTCCAGATGTATCTTCTACAACAATAAATGATGTAGAAGCTATTCTTCAATCCCTTGTCGGTTTCGACTGACCTGTATGATGATCACCGATAAACTGAACTCTTAGAGTTCAGTCTTTTTTAAAACCCCCTCCATATGACCTTGAAGCAATTATCCCCTCTCCTTTATACACTAACTCCTACTTCAAAAATTAACACCATCTCCTCACCCCTTCTCCACCCCTTCATTTGATTTAGCCTCTCCCCACCTGAAGCTATATGGCATGGCATATGGCGGCAGCGACTGATTTGGCAGCTGGCCGATGGCAGCTGGCCGGCAGCGGCTGGCAATTGGCACGACTTCCGTTTTGAAAGTAACCAAACCCCACTACTAACCTTTATGGTTGGGCAATGTCAAATCCGCTTCCCTACGCTGACTTCAAATGGATCGACCCAGCCACCATCGGTGACATCTCACAGATTCCAAAGAATGGTTCAAAAGGCTATATTTTGGACTGTGATTTTGAATATCCAGAGCACCTTCATGATCATCACTACGACTTGCCTCTCTTAGCCAAGACTGAAGTTTCACCAACAGGAAGATGGCCAAAATTGATGATGACCTTGGAGAATAAAGATCGGTATGTGGCTCACTACTGGGTAGTTCAACAAGCTCTTGAATTGGGTCTACGTTTAGTAAGAATTCATAGAGCAATTGAATTCACCCAGTCTTGTTGGTTGAAACCATATATTGATTCCAACACTACAAGAAGAGCAGCAGCAACATCAGCATTTGAAAAGGACTTTTATAAATTGATGAACAACGCCATCTTTGGGAAGACCTTAGAAAACAAAAGAAAACACAAGATTGTAAAATTAGTAAGTGATCCTAGGAAATTGGAAAAATTAGTGCAAAAACCAAATTTTGGAACATCCATGATTATAAACGAAGATCTAGTCGCCGTTAGTATGAAGAAAACAACAATAGTGATGGATCGTCCGTTATACATTGGAATGTCGATTTTGGATATAAGTAAAACTCTGATGTATGATTTCCATTACAACAAAATGGTTAAACACTACGGAAGAGACAACATTGGAGTTGCATACATGGATACCGACGCGTTCATCTACTGGTTAAAGACTTTGGACATGTATGAAGATCTAAGGAGTTTCCCATACAAAGACGACTTTGACTTCTCTGACTATCCAAAGAACCATCCAAATTATAATGAAAAGAATAAAAAAGTAATTGGAAAATTTAAAGATGAAGCAAATGGAATGCCTTTGGAGGAAATAGTTGCGCTGATGTCCAAATTATATTCCTTCAAGATGTATATGGAAAATGACATACCGACAGTGAAGAAAGCTAAAGGAGTCAAAACATCATACTTAAAGAAACATGTGACATTTGACCATTACAAGACCTGCTTGTTTGAAGATTCTACAATGTCTGCAACGTTCAACACTATCAGAAGCTTTAAACATGAGGTCTACAGTGTCACTGAAGTTAAAAGAGCACTATCAGCTCAAGATGATAAAAGGCATATTATGCCGGATAAAATCCATACTCTTCCTTTCGGCCACTACTCTCTAAACCCTATCAACTAGTAACCTATTCTTCGTCCTTCTACAACTTTGACCTTATTCCTTTCTCCTTCCGTAAAAAAATGGGGAACACGGCAAGTCAAACGCCGTGTTCCCCATTTTTTTACACAAGTTTGGATGACCTTGACCTATATAAATGATGTGAATATTCAAGACAACATTCATTGTGATTATACATATGATACATGAAACATTCAAACCTGCAATATGAAGAACTTGAAGCAAGAAATTGTCAACGAACTTCATAAACCTGCAAGAAGAAAGTTTCCACGAAGAAATACAGTGATAAAAGGAATAAATGATTTATATCAAGCGGATTTAATCGAAATGATTCCTTATAGTAAACAAAATAGAGGATTTAAATACATATTGACTATTATTAATTGTTTTTCAAAAATGGCAGATGCTTTACCACTAAAAGATAAAAGCGGTAAAAGTGTTACAAAAGCAATGGAAACAGCTATACAAAGAGACAAACATACTATAAAACATTTACAAACTGATGATGGAAAAGAATATTTTAATAAGGAATTTGCAAATTTAATGAAAAAACACAACATTAACCATTACTCAACCAATTCAGAGGTAAAAGCATCAATAATTGAAAGATTTAACAGAACTTTAAAAGGTGCGATGTATAAGATGTTTTCCAACAGAGGATCACACGTATGGATTGATGTGTTACCAAAACTTATAAGCGATTACAATAACAAGTTTCATGAACTATCGGTATGAAACCAAGCCAGGTGACTAATAAAAATGAAAAACTTGTATTAAAACGTATAAAAATGAATACTAAACCAAAAGTTGAAAAACTAAAGCCTAAAAGGTTTAATGTTGGCGATAAAGTGCGAATAAGCAAATACAAAGGTGTATTCAGTAAAAGATATCTTCCGAACTGGACAAATGAGGTATTTACCGTATTTAAGGTGCAACCTACAGTACCAGAAACTTACATTTTAAAAGATAATAAAGGACAATTGCTTGAAGGAGGGTTTTATGGACATGAAATGTTAAAATCAACAGTAGGTGATGTATATTTAGTTGAAAAGGTGTTGCAACGAAAAAAGGATAAGGTTAAAGTACGATGGTTAGGATTTAATAAAACGGAAGATTCTTGGATACCTAAAAAGGATCTAATATAATGATAGAGCATCATTTTGGGTTGAACCATTACAAAGGATGGAGATAATACCGCAAAAAGACAATTTTACTATTAATAATATAGATGAACTCACAGTGGATGGTTCTCAATTCAATACTGGGAAACACGGTGTTTTGTTACCAAACACGGTGCGTTGTCTGGTTACCGGTCCTTCCAATTGTGGAAAAACAAATGTAGTATTCAATTTGATTACAAACCCTAAAGGATTACGTTTCAATAATTTATATGTATTTTCAAAGTCACTACAACAACCAAAATATCAGTTATTGGAACAAATACTCAATAATGTGCCTGAAGTTAAATATTTTAAATTCAACGCGAGCGAGAGTGTCATGCAACCGCAAGAGGCTAAACCATTCTCAGTATTCATATTTGACGACGTATCTTGTGAAAAACAAAATACAATAAGAAATTACTTCGCCATGGGTCGACATAACAACATAGATAGCATTTATATTGGTCAAACTTACAGCAAAATACCGAAACAGCTCATTAGAGACAATGCAAACATGTTAATTGTATTTAAACAGGATGAAACCAACCTAAAACACATATATTATGACCATGTAAGTGCGGATATGCCATTTGAACGATTTAAAGAGTTGTGTGGAAAGGCTTGGGCTGAAAAATATGGGTTTTTAACAATTATGAAGGAACAACCGCTAAACAATGGTCGATACAGGATAGGATTTGATAAATTTATACTAATACACTGATCATGATGTAAAACATTCATTGTTGTACAACACGTCTTGCTACAAACATGGTTAACCAAGAAAAGTTAATAAAGGAAATAAAATCACTTAGTGATTCTATTCGAGATAAAAACAGAGCTTTAAAATTAGGTATTAGCGAAAGGGAGAAATTTCTTGAATCTACTTTTAAACCTATTACTGAACCCTTGAAACAATTAAACAAAAAATTTGCTAAACCCGTTTTGGAAGGAGATGCAATTGCACCTATTACAAAGTTTGAAAGAGAAAATGTAAAATCAGAAGATTTTAGTGATGAAGACCTGGAATCCTCTACATATAGTGGTTTTACCGGCGGAGAACCTGAAAGAGAGCTAGAATCACCAGACTATAGTGGTATAAGAGAATTATATGAAGTAAAAGCTAAAAGAGGACATGAAGATGTATCAACTGCTAGTGAAGAGGAAAAAGAAGAAGAAGCAAGGGAAGGTCCGTCAAACATAAGCTTGTTGGGTGAAAACATTCATAACAAAGGACCTTTAGGAAGGAAATACATGATAAAAATGTTAGCTGGAATAAATCCTAATAAAAACTACCATAGTTATGGAGTAAGATTAACAGAAGAAGGTTTAATGGTTGGTAATAGCCCGGTAAACATTGATGAAAATGATAATATTATTGTTGGTAATCAAAGATATAAGGGCACAAGAGGATTATTTGAATTATTATTTGAAAAAAAGCCTTTAGAATTGTTAGTTAAAGAAGAAGACATGGAAGCATATAAACAGATTTTGGAACACACCAATGCATACAGGAGAAAATATTTAGCTGACCAACCAGTTTTTAGATCTAGGTCTTTAAAATATAGAGTATTTGTATCCAAGTTAATACCAACAACGAGAAGACAACCAATGCCGATAATGCCAAGAAAACCTGTAAAACGAAGGTTTGTGTCATCCACTTTGGATATAAGTGCTCCAGAACCAAGAAAAAGAAACAAATCTGTTACAGGTACAGGTTTAATGAAGAAACTATATAACACAAATGTGATTTATTACAATAATATCAATAAATTGGTGGATAGAATGAAACTAATACATGAAGCTAAAGAAGCGGGTCATACTGGATTGGAAAACGAATGGGTGGCTTTAGTGGATGAACTCCGAAACCGTGGGGTAATCTCATAAAAAATGCGTTACTCACTAGATTACTATTCAGTTGCACCATGAGTGTCGACAAGTTCGGACGTTACTCCTCGGATGGGTTATATTACGCAAATAATTTAAAAAGAGGAGCTAGTTTACCACAAACACCTGATGGGGATTATGATATAACTAATAAAAGGTTAAAAAACATAAAAGATCCCACAGATGAAAACGATGCAATAAATTTAAAAGTATTAAAAGAAAAGATATCACCAACATTAAGACTACAGAAAAACACATATGACGCAGGTAATCATAGAATTGTCAATGTTGGTAAGCCAAATCAAAACGCTGATGCAATAAACAAAGGTTATTTATCATCAGAATTAAAAAATACGTTAAAATTCAATGGAAAAACGTATACTGCTGAAAATAAACGTATATCCAACGTAGATGACCCTAAAGATGCAAAAGACAGCGTAAATAGACGCTATTTACATTCATTAATACCTGAAAAGACAAAAGATGGTTTTTCTTTTTATAAATTTGTTATTAACGATATAGGTTATCCGAAAAATGAAAATGATGCTGTAAATTTAAAATATATAAAAGATCATTGTATTACACGTGATGTAGGAGTTATTGATTGTCTAGGTAATTGTTTAGCGAATGTTAAAGATGGTTCGGCACCATCAGATGGTGCAACAGTGGGTCAAATGAAGGAAACTTTAAAGCAAGAAACATCTGGATTTGTAAAACAGGATCAAGTAGTATCACGGTCGGGTGATGTGTTTGTACAAGGAAATGAAAAGTTTATTTTACTTGAACAAAAAAATAATGTTTGGGATTGCAAAGACATGAAATTATCAAATGCGCATTTAGCTACAGATGCTCATGATGTTCCGATTTTATCACAAGTTTTACATACTAATCCAAACAATTATCATAGAAGTTGGTTGGGTACAAATAGAAGAATAATTGACATATTTCCAGGTATCGATGATTACGATTGTGTTGTAGTAAAACAATCTTTAATATTAGACAAACCAAAAAGTAGTACTTTCAATGCGAAAAATAAGAAAATAGGTAATTTGGCACAAGGAACAGATCCAAAGGATGCTGCAACTGTAGGACAAACATTACAATATGATAGTGCAAATCAAGAGTTTATTTATAATACCAAAAGATTTAAATTAATGGATGTAAATGATTATCAAAATATATTAATTGCAGATCCAAATTCATTTAGCGGATTTAGAAAATTGTCTGGTGAGGAATTTATTCATAAAAATCATGTATTTAGAAATGAAGCAGACAGATCATTAATTAGTGCAGATTTAAAATATTTTAAATGTCCCGGGAATGATGCAAATGTAACTGATGAAGACTAAGAATTTGTATAAAAACTGATATGGGTTAGAAATCGGGACTAATATTATAAAAATGGGTTACACTCTAGAATGTTATTCAGTTGCACCATGAGTGTTGACAAGTTCGGACGGTATTCATCAGATGGATTATATTACTTTAATACTTTAAAAAGAGGTGTTGGATTACCACAAACACCTGATGGAGATTATGATATTAGTAATAAACGGTTAAAAAACATTAATGATCCCACAGATGAAAATGATGCAATAAATTTAAAAGTATTAAAAAAAGAGATATTACCAACACTGAAACTAAACAAAAACACATATAACGCGGGTAATCATAGAATTTCCAACGTCGGTAAGCCAAATCAAAACGCTGATGCAATAAACAGAGGTTATTTATCATCGGAATTGAAAAATACGTTAAAATTCGATGGAAAAACGTATAATGCTGAAAATCGACGTATATCTAACGTAGCAGACCCTGTAGATGAAAAAGACAGCATAAATAGACGCTATTTACATTCTATAATACCTGAAAAGACAAAAGATGGGTTTTCTTTTTATAAATTTGTTATTAACGATATAGGTTATCCAAAGAATGAAAATGATGCTGTAAGTTTAAAATACATCAAAGATCATTGTATTACACGTGATGTAGGAATTATTGATTGCTTTGGTAATTGTTTAGCGAATGTAAAAGATGGTTCTGCACCATCAGATGGTGCAACGGTGGGGCAAATAAAGGAAACTTTAAAACAAGAAACATCTGGTTTTGTGAAACAAGACCAAGTAGTAACACGACAAGGAGATGTATTTGTACAGGGAAATAAAAAGTTTACTTTACTTGAAGAAAACAATAGTGTTTGGGATGGTAAAGGAAAGTCATTGACAAATTTAGGTATTGGTGAAAAGCCTGGTGATGCTGTTACTTATGAACAGATAATACAATTAGAGCCAACTGGAAAACAATGGTGGAATTGTGATAACAAACGATTAACAAATGTTGCAGACCCTGATTATGCTGATAACGCTGTAACTGTTAATTTTCTTGTTAAAGTAATAGGTAATTTATTATTTGATATGCATAATTATATTGCAGCCGGACAACATAAACCTATTGATGAAAAAATGAGAAGTGCATGGATTAAACAAGAAATTCTTTATAAATACTTTTTTAATCATAATACACAAAAGTTTAGATCAACAGATTGGGGTACTTTTGATATTTAATTAAATAACACCATAAATTACATCATTTATGTGCAACCTGTCATAGAGGTAACACATAGGTTACGCTTTTCGAATATAAAAGACAATCATGGCATTTCATTACACCAGTCCATATCGAGACACTGTAAGGAAAGGAGGTGGGATCACGTCCACAGCGGTTTCTCTATTAAGTAAAGCCTTAAATCGAATTCCAGTAGGATCTATCGTAAATAGAGCAATAGACGCTTTACCATACGAATTTCATATACCGGGAGGTTATCAGTATTGCGGACCAGGAACTAAATTGAAAAAACGACTGGAAAGAGGTGATCCAGGCATAAATAAGTTAGATCAGGCTTGTAAAGAACACGATATCGCATATTCCACGTTTACCGATTCAAAAAATAGGTCAATCGCTGATAAAAAGCTAGCGAATATAGCTTGGCAACGAGTAAAGTCTAGTGACGCTAGTATTGCGGAAAAAGCAGCAGCTTTAGCGGTAACAGCAGGTATGAAGGCTAAAACAGCGGTAGGAGGTGGAAAAAGGAGGGGTAAGAATAAAAAAGGATCAAGCAAGAGAAAACATGGTGGTAATATTAGACTAAAAAGACGTTCTCCAAGGAAAAATAATAAAAAACCGACAATATGGTCAATGGTAAAAAACGGGGCTGGTCTATACCTAAGACCGTATCGTGCATATTAAATAAAAGAAATCAATTGGTTATACCGCATAAAGCGTTGACTAATGTTGAATTATTTAAATATATTTCCTGTTTAAAAATACCATTTTTCCGCGGAGTATTTATGAAAGACAGTTTACCAAAGAAAATATGGAAAAATGAGACTGGAATCGTAAATTTGGATAATACTGAAGGGCCCGGCACCCATTGGGTGTGTTATAAGAAACTAAATAGTAATGTATATTATTTTGATAGTTTTGGAAATTTGCCACCACCTAAAGAACTTGAACATTACTTTAAATCTGCTAAAAACATATATTACAACTATAAAAGAGAACAACCTGATAATACTTCAATATGCGGTCATTTATGTTTGGAATTCCTAGCTAAAAGTATCAGTCACTATTGAGATGTCTTCCTATACGGTATCATTAACAGGAAAATCGTCCACTTTACGAAGTATCCTTTTTCCAGCGTTACGCTTGCAAAAAGGAAGATTTTGGGAGGCAGCACTGTTGGATTTTACAACTTACAACTCTATTCCCAATGTTACGGAAGGTAAAAATAGCTTATTGCATTATTATAAAGGAAAAGATGCCAGTGGGAAGTTTACAGACTTGGAAGTTTGCACTCTACCCACAGGTTCTTATGAAATTGATCATATTAATGAATTTTTGCAAAATAAAATGGGAAAAGACAATATAACGCTAAAAGGTAATAACAATACAATGAAAGCTGAGCTTACTTCAAAATATTATATAGATTTCAGTAAGTCACACTCAATTGGTGATTTATTAGGATTTCCCAAAGATGGAGCAATTTTAGAACCAAATAAAACACATTCCGGTAAACAAACTGTAACAATATTAAAAGTCAATAGTATAGACATAACTTGTAATATTATACAAGGAGCTTACAGAGATGGAGCAAATACTCATATAATACATACTTTTTACCCCAGTGTACCACCTGGATTTAAAATTGTTGAAAAGCCGCAAAACCTGGTATATCTACCTTTGAACACCACTTTCATTTCAGACATCGTGTTGAACGTATTGGATCAAGACGGTAACTTGATAGATTTCCGAGAAGAGCCTATTACGGTTAGATTACATTTAAAATCAACACTTTAATATAACATCATGGGTTTAACATTTAAAAGCGAACAACCTACGGGAATCCGCATTAGTAGCTCTTCAGCTGTGGAGGAGTTAACACGCGAGAACATTCGTTTCTTAGAGAGAATTGGATTAAAAGTAACCGATAATGGATATACTGGATATAGCTCAGGGTCCAACATTCGACGAAACCCTATGGGAAAAAGAATATCACACCCACAACCCTTACACTTCATCAAAATTAAACAATAACGATGAAATTCGTATTCCCATACAAAATCAAGACATTTACACACTACCATGTGAAAGTTACTTGTATATTGAAGGAAAAGTTACTAAAAAGGACGGTACTACTACTGGTACAACAGTTCCATTTATAAATAATCCCATGGCTTTCCTGTTTGATGAAATTAGATATGAAATATCAGGTGTAACAGTTGATTCTACTAAAAAAAGTAGGTATTGCAACAACTTTAAAGGGATTAACATCTATATCACCTAATGAAACCAATTTAATACAACCTGCAGGATGGGTTTTACCTGCAAAAGACACAATCACTCCAGATACAAATGGAAATTTTGATTTTCATATTCCGTTACGTTTGTTGCTTGGTTTTGCTGAAGATTATAGGAAAATAATATTAAACGTTAAACAAGAATTAGTTTTGTTGAGATCTTCAAACGATAAAGATATTATTAAAGCTCCAGACGGTACAACAGATGCAACTTTAGAATGGAAATTAACATTAGACAAAATTGTATGGAGAGTTCCACATGTTAAATTAGCTGACGAGCATAGAATGCTACTATTAAGAAAGTTAAAGGCTGATCGTGATATTGTAATTCCTTTTAGAAGTTGGGAATTTCATGAACATCCCAGCTTGCCAACTACGGATCGACACACTTGGACAGTTAAAACATCTAATTATGTGGAACGAGCCAGGTATATTATATTTGGTTTACAAACAGGTAGAAGAGACACCATCACCAAACATGCAGGCCAATTTGATCATTGCAACTTGAAAAATATTAAAGTTTATTTAAATTCACAATTTTTTCCATACGATAATTTAAATGTGTCATTTGCTAATAAAAAGTACAGCATATTGTACGATATGTATGCAAGATTCCAAAGTTCATATTATGGTAAAACGAATGCACCTTTACTATCACCAGAAAAATACTTAGATGGTTACCCTATAGTTGTAATCGATTGTTCTAAACAAAATGAATCGGTAAAATCATCAAGTGTAGATATAAAAATAGAAATGGAATTCAACGCGCCTATATCGGCTAATACAACTGCATACTGTTTAATTCTACATGATAAAATCGTAACATACACACCTTTAACTGGAATTGTTAAAAATGTATTGTAAAAGACCGGTTTTCCTACATTCCAATGCATTCCGCGAGTATAAAAGCAGAGCGTTCAGCTCGCTCCTCATCAGTTTGTTGCCTGTTGTTGTATGGGTAGCATCTTATTCAATATGGTTTCTCCTAGTGGTACACAAGAAAATGTAGTAGATATTGAGAAGGAGATATCCGACTTTTTAGATCTTCAAGGTCAACCGGAGGGAGATGAACACAACGCTTGCGGACAACTCCACGCCAGTAATAATGTTGAGGAAAAAGGTAAAAGAAGAAAGAATGCACACAAGAGGAAAAGGGATATTGAAGATAATATTTCTCCTAACATATTAAGTGAGGTATTCTTGCGAATATTTTACCCAATCTCTTCCAGTTTGGACAAAAGTGTTTTAATCGGTGTTATGAAATCTACAGATTATTCCCCTACTGTAATTTTAACTCATGGACCCAAAATGATTTTGTTTACGGACACTGCTTGGGAATCGTTTATGAAACACTTGCATCTGCTAGAATGCTATTTAAGTAGTAACATGTTTGGAAGAAAGACAAGAGTAGGCCTTTTGGATTCAAATGTGGAAATCGATATTGTTAAACATCGTGGTGATCATCAGTTGCGGTTTAGAGATACAACAAGACATGATAACAAGATTCAACTTAATCGAGAAGAGTTTTTTATTCTAACTTGTGCAACTGAACCAATAACGAGATACTTGAGACAACTGGTGTTTTCAAGTTCAATTATTAAAGATTATCTGGAAGACACTTTGGACAAACAACCGGACGCACCTATATTGTACGGACCTGTAGATACTTCTATATTCAATAGGGTTCCTCATGAAGTACAAATGTGGAGACAATTGGAAAAGTACGCTCAACTACATAAGAAATCAGTAAAACGTGAAAAAGAGGAAGAAGAAGAAGGAGGAGAAGAATCAAGTGTTAGTGATGAAAATGAAAACAAGGAAAATGTAAAGATGGAAACCTAAATGACAATTAACTACACAGCAATGGTTAATTTTTAAAACAATATCAAACACTTTGTGGGGTTAGGCCTACCGGGGACGGTGCCCACGTTAAATATACACCAACGCGCCAACAACTGTACGGCCGGGTATAAAAGTCGTACCTACCGTGGTGTGGAAATCAGTTGACCTTTGGACTTCGTCATGAGCAGACGAGTGATCTTCGCAATGGAGAAGGAAGAAGAACAAGTAAAGTCCAAACCTGGTATAATTGAGTTCCAAGCGTTTCGGGGTAATGATGATAGATTTATCATAAAAGAACTTGTGTTTTTCGACATCAATACAAGTGTTCCTTATTCGTTTTTATTTAAACCACCATGTTCTTATTCATCTTTAACTAGTAAAGCCGCTACTACCAACAGATGGATTTCAAAACACTTCCATCATATCGATTGGTATGATGGTTTTACAAGTTACACGGACTTGTATCACATTATGCATCACTTTTCAGACAAGTTTACCAATATTTACACAAAGGGGCTGGAAAAGAAAAGATGGATCGAAGGATTTACTCATGTTCCGGTTAATGATGTGGATTTGGATAAAAACTACAAGTATACGATGGAAAATGTTTGTATTTGTACTAAAAGTCCAGAACATGAAAAAGATAGACATTGCGCTTTAAAAAACGCCTATAAACTCGCATCTTACCTTCAAAGTGGGGAAATGGGGAGTGGTGGGGGTAGCGGGGGTTATATAAGTGAGGAGCAGACCGGGACCTGGCATGAGTATTACTCGAGATTCCGAGACGACAACATCTCCCAGCAAGAAGACGAAGAAGACGATCTATAACTTGACCATGGCATCTCACCAGTTCCTGCAAACTTTGGTTGAGCAGTTTAATGCTCACTCCAAATCTACCATACTACCCGTCAAGAAGTGTTCCGAACTTAAAGACGAGAAGCACTACATTATCCACGCCATGAAGAAGATGGAGACTACAGTTGGAGAGGCCATCTGCTGCAGTCTTAGCGAGGCACCGTTCACTCCGGGGGATGAGCCCAAGTTCCAAGTCTACCTGCCGAAACGGTTCGTCCATCTCCTCCAGAACGAGGATCTGCGCTCCATCCAACCCGGCTGTCTCTACCTGGTTTCCCACGGTTGCACGGGTAGCAATTCCACCGAGTTGACCATCCACATCGCCGACAAGCAGCAGTGTTAGATTTAAGTTTTACTGTTGTACATATGTTATTGTAATGTTTTATAAATAAATAAACCATAAAAGACAAAAAATGCAACATATCAATATGTGAAGTTTGTCACATATTGATATGTTGCATTTTTTTTTTTAAACTTCGCAGGTGACCTTGACCTTTGACCTTTGCATTTCACAGTTACCTCCACCACCACGCTACAAGTCAAACCTGCTTGAATGCAAAACACCCCCACCACTTTTTCATATACCTCCAAGTGCTGTGCCTCGTCTTCATTTCAACTCCAGCAGCCAACCTAACAACATCAGTATGTCTCTGAACGTAAGCTGTGCCAGCTATGAGGAGGTGACGATCAAAACGCAACAGGAGCTGAACGACTTGTACAAGGAGTTGCAGCTGATGGTGGCAAGAGGCTACCGTATAAACGTGCAAGTCTACGCTTGCAATATACGGAATCTTCGGCAGCCGAAGGAAGAGCCTGGACATTCCTCTTCAACGACAGCTTCCTCACCGGCGTCAATGAAGACCGAACCAGACAACTTGGATTACTTCAGCTGACTAGCGGTTGTCTTCCTTGTCCTTACAATTGTAGAATATGTTTATTTCTTCATTATATTAAAGAAGTAAAAAGAGCAAAGCCACCTATCTTGTTACTGACATATATGCTCAGTAACAAGATAGGGTTTTTTTAAAACACAATTTGAATGACCTTGAAACTTCCCCCTCCACTGATTCGCTACCCCCACCACTTCACTGTTGATATACATGAGACAACATAATTAGATACCTCATTCCTTCTTCAACAGCCAAACCTACAACATCAACAATGGCTAACCTACCAACAGATGAAAGATGTCCTCACGCATGCTGTGACTTCGTACACAAGTTAGAGAAGAGGATGCAAGAGAGGGCGATAAGAAGAAAGCAGATCCACTCAGAAAATATCATGATAGTAAACGGCTATCTTTTGTTGTTCGGCCTTATCATGGTTGTACTTTTCATACTGTATGGCATAGTCACATGTGTCGGCAAGGTTGCAGAAGAAAACGCTCGCCACCATCAATTGGAAAGTTTCAATGTTACTTTCTAGGTTTTCCTTTTTTAAAACTCCATTTGGATGACCTTGAACTTTCCCCCTCCACTCCTTCCTTTTTAAAACCCAATTTAAATGACCTTGAAATTTCCCCCTCTACTTTTCGATAATGTTACAACTGACTGCAGCTCACCTCATTCCTTGCTTAGCTGCCATGGCGGAAGGAACTCTTTCTCAAGTTGACTCCACTACGGACGAAGCATTTCCCTTGCGGTGGACTGTTCATTTACAGGATGCGACAGAAGTGGAAGTCTTGTATCAAAAATTACTCAATGTATTCAACGGGAACCCTGGACCTCTTGAATGTAGAATGGATTTGAATTTTGATGCAACCAGGGTCGGCACAGAACCTTCAACTTCAAGCCACCCTCAGCAACGAGATTTTACACATTTATACACTCCAATATCACCGGAAGGTGTAACTGTCTGCGAGGCTGACTCAACTACACGTTATGTTCAGCCGAAGCCTTGGGTGTTGATTATTAACAATGTGTACAAAGTGGATTTGGTATGTAATAGATTAAAGGAGTTGATGGTACAAGATCCAGGCCTGTGCTTTCAAATAGATATACATTTCATCTGGAGAGCACCTGCGCGGGGCTCTTCGTCTGACAGCTCTCCAAGTACGACGGACGAGGAGGACGACTAGTCATTTTTTTTTAAACTCCGTTTGAATGACCTTGACCTTTCCCCCTTCACTGAGTTTATTTAAGGTGCACTCTCACTGACTCTAGCATCATTTCATCGCGCACCTTCACCGCAGCAACATGGAGAGCCAACTCAACTACTGTTGCGAACAGAAATGTTTTTCATGGCCAAATGACATTGATGTGGTGGATGGCTTGGCTTGTAGAACATGTGAAGCTTTTGGTCAGTGCATGTGTAAGTGCAAGTCTTGGAAGAAGCCGAAACCGAAGTTGAAGACATTCCATGTGTACCAAATGAGAGGGCATAAGTACACTTGTTGCCCTGAACGTTGCATTGAATTCAAACTAAAACAGCTAACTGGCTGCAAATTGTGCAACAATCATTTTGCAGGTTTTTGCAAACATTATTTAGGAGTGTGTCAATACAGATCAACTTGGCATACCGAAGCACTCACTATCAATGAAATGGCTATAGACTCACAAGAGTAGTCTTTCTACTCTTTGACTTTTTTAAAACTCCGTTTGAATGACCTTGAAATTTCCCCCACCACTTCCCCATATATCTAGAGTACGCAGGGCCCGGAGGTCAGTCGCTCGGCGGCTGTCGTAGGATGCACATCCGTGTTGTGCAGTCTGCTGTGCAGTTTTGATTTTAACCAGTTCAAGGTCACCACACTTAAACTCTGGCGAAAATGTCAAGCTGTTAAACACAATCCTAAGCCCCAGGTTCACAGTCAACCTCAAGGTCATCCCACTTTAACATGTAAATTTAAGGTAGCACCAAAACGGTGCTACCTGGCTTGACATTTTCAAGTTTCCCGAGGTCATCGCAGTTTCCCCCACCACTTCCCATATACCTAGAGTGCACGAGGCCGGACAGTCAGTCGCTCGGTGTCTGTCGTAGGGTGCACATCGTGGTTGCTACTCCGATTCCTGACAATTTCAGGTAGTTCAAGGTCACCACACTTAAACTCTGGTAAATACACATTAAACAGTTGTACTAAGAGTAAATTTTTCTAAGTGTTGACTCAAATCTGAAGATTCTTTAGATACATCTTTAAAAACAATCCTAAGTCTCAAATTTACAGTCAACCTCAAGGTCATCACACTTTAACATGTAAATTTAAGGTAGCACCGAAACAGTGCTACCTGACTTGGCATTTTTAAGTTTCCCAAGATCATCGCAATTCCCCCACCACTTCCCATATACCTAGAGTGCGCAGAGCCGAACAGCCAGTCGCTCGGTGTCTGTCTTAGGGTGCGCATCGCGGTTGCAGTAATGGTCGAATGGGGGCTTCTGGGTCAGTTCAAGGTCACCCGAGCGGTGTCACATGACGGTTTAGGCAGAGTCACGTTGCAAACTTCAAGTTTCCTCAGCACTTTTGCTGTTTCTCATCGCAATTTCGCTCCAAGTTGTCAAGGTCATGGTAACTGTGACTGAAACTCGGAGCGTAGTGCGAGAAACAGCAAAAGTGCCAAAAAATTTTAGGTTTCAGCGTGACCTTGACCTTTGTGACATCGATGACGTCATCTTGGTGACGTAAGGGGTGATGACGTCATCAGCACGTCATTTTTGTGACGTCATGGGTGTGACGTCAAGGAAGTGACGTCATTGGTGATGACGTCATCGATGATGCAATCGATGACGTCATCAATGAGGTCATTGACCTCGATGACGTCATCGATGACGTCATCCCTCAGGTGACCTTGAACTGAGCCAAAAGCCCCCATTCCCCACTACTAACGCGAGAAGAAAAGCAATTAATTTTGCATTTGAAGAAAATGTTGACGATGAGTTTGTAGTTCGCCGACTACATGGATACTGACTGATCCTGACGATATTGATTTTATTACAATGTTTATGCTATCCAAGCGTTCGGCATTAACAATTTTCAAATCCATCGAAAATCAACTTGAATTTTTCGTACTTCAGATAGGTCGGTAGTTTTGTGTTAAAAATTAACGATAAATCTTAAGTGTGTACAGGCTATTTAAATGAAAACTATTTTAAAACTGTACCTAATTTGAAAAATAATCAATTATTGATTCTTTTTTAGCGAGCCTATAACTTTATTTTTACATGCCAAATTAGAACAACGTTGTCAGAGTAGTAAGTAGGGCCTATACTGCAATAGTATTTATAAAGTTTTTTATTCTTGCTATGTTTTTCTCATATTTAAACACATTATTTTGGAAACAACCCTATCAGTCCCATAAATAGGCTTCCACGGCCTACATTTGACTACAATGATATGCCGCAATAACTTAACAGTCAAAAGATAATTTGCATGTAATATTGAAATTTAATGGTTAATAACAAAAAACACCGAAACTACACTTACTGAATCGTCGGCTTGAGTGTAGAAAAGTTATTCTCCATACATTCCATACATTAAAAGGCACAAGATTCTGTTGAAAAACGTTCATATTCCTATAATTTTTTATAGGAATATCCCCCAAAAAGGTATAATAATGTGTCGTATAGGCCTACTTGTACCGCAATATGCATTTTAATTTTAAATACATTCATTATAGATACCATAAATTTTAAAAATCTAATTCATAAATAAAGGTTACTGTAAATCCTTGATAAATATTGGCTAAAATATTTTAACTGGGTAGAATCAGCAAACGCAGTTTAACGTAACAATTGTTCAGTGCTAACTGGAGTGCTAACCGGAGTTTACATTTTTGTAAACAAAGAACATATGATAAAGATAAATATCACCAGACTACCATGTAAATATATGCACTCAACAATACTTTCTTAACTTCAGTTAAACCTTTTTAACTGGCCAAATTTGGCCAGTTAACAATTTTAACGTTGGGTTAGGCCCACATCTATTCCTATGTGTTGTTTCAATTACATTTTTGGCAAAAAACCGCGTCCGCTACTGTTTATTTGATTTTTTTTAGTTTTTATAAAACAAATTGAGCTAAATATTTATTAATAAACAAGGTTCTATTGACAACAAATTGCGCTTTACTAACCATAAAAAGGATTTTATTTTAAGTAATATTTGCTTGAAAATAAGAAATTTATTTGAAAAGAGCATTGTGCATCACGTATTCATCGTAGTGCGTGCGGTTCTTGTACGAGAGAGCGTATACAGTAGTCGATTATGCAAAAGTAAAAATTTCAAACATCAAAATAATAACTAATATTATTTTTGGATACCGAAAATGGCGTGATTTTTAGAAATAGGAAGAATTCATTTCCTTTAAATGTCCAGGTTAAGGCCTATGTGTAATTCAGCACTAGAAATTACTGACATTTTCTGTAGATGTCCAGGGAGTACCCTTGACTCACAAATTTTAACAATTGTCGCAATAAAGTATTATTCGAGGCTGGAAGTTAAGGTGATGCTGTACTAATTGGTGTTTCAGGCTACGTATGCAAAAAATACCTTATGACTCCTCTGGATATCTATGTAACACCAGCCGAAAACCTTTACAACGAATCAAAGATTAGAACCCGAAATCCGGTATAAAGAATATGTGTAGAGTTTGCCTTTCCTCTAGTTTCGCGGCAAGAGCACCCGTGATCTTCCACCATACCGACGTAACTTCTGGTAGCCTATGTTCTTCCTTGTTCGTAAGTAGGCCTACAATGTTTGTAGGAATTATGGCTTACGATATGTGGTCAACATATATGGTAATCCAACCCTATATTAGGGGCCCTGTATACTATTTTTGTACAGTTTCATTCTTCGGAACCAGTATCCCAATAATAATTACGTTAAATATTATTACTGTTTGTGGTTCAAACCTAATTTCATATTATGTATTTGTCAATCCCGAATATGAAGAATGGGCGTGAGAATCATCCTCACGCTGTAATGAAATTGCCAAACAGGAAGATGACGAAAAATGCAATGATTTCGTTTTCAAGGAAATTTGTAATTAAAACTTGTGAACAAAACTATGTACTCTTAATATAATCATATAATTAATATAATCAATATAATCATAAAAAATTAAAAACCAATATATTAAATAGTAGGCCTATTAAATAAACAATATTTGGTTCAATTTGATAAATTAAATTAAACCATCCCTGGTTTTCTTAGCTGCTCTTTTAGATTTTCTGTTACAAAGTTTTCCTCTTAATTTTTATATACCTATTGTTATAATTTTTCTTCATCTTGCTTCTCTTTTAGAAGGAAGGTTCTCTTTGTGATGTTGTGCTTCTTTTTGCATGTTCCGTGAATACTTGGAGGGTGTTGATCCTTGTTTTTGCAAGGGCAACCCAACGGCTTTACTCTCTTTGAGGACCGGCATCTTTCTGCTTGTAAGATACCTGGTCCCAAGAGCAATTTTTCGCAAAATGGGTTTGGGTCTCAATCAGACTTGCTGCTTCTTTTTGCAGTCAATTACTTCAATTCAAATTTAAATTCAAACGTCCCAGAGGTCGGATCGGCCCAGGCGTGGAAAGAGTGAGTGGTCCGCAACAGCTGTACTATGAGTAGTTCAAATTGTTAGAGAGCATTAGCCCTAATTTCACTATTATATGTCGAGTTATTCCCTTGCTCCAAGGATTATCGAACTATACATGAGTATATGATGCTCTCGAGATGGTTTTGACAGGGAATTTACATTCATTCAAAACCAATTCAAATCAGTTGCGGCGTGTAGGGGTCGTCCCTCTTCCTTTTCTTACATTCAGATTCTTGCATGCTCATAAATAGGAAAACAAATTAGGATATAAAGCTTGAAAATATATGAAATGATATTTTATATAGCATAAAACAGTTAAAAAATACAGAAATATATAGAAAGGCACGATATAGATAATCAAACTTGCTATTGAATCGTCAATGGCAAATCAAAATACTTCGAAGGTTATGTTTATATTTCTTATTAAAATTGTAATATTACACACTACATATGCAGCTGTTGCACTAGTATGCTTATAAAAAGAAATCCCAAGTGGTTTATAAATTATCAAACTAGAATCATATGATTTTTGTTTCTCTGATAAAGGAAGGATATTGTAATCTTGTTTTATGTGTGTTTTTAAACAGCGCATTCTGCCGGTCAACAGGCCTACATTTGGATAACCGACAGTTAAGAATTGTTTAACCGTCAGTTAGTTTTAACGGACGGTTAAGCTAAACCTCGGTTAACAAAGTTTGGTGAAATCCGGCCTTTTTTTGTGTTGAGAACTCCTCCTACAATTTTCAACCGATATTCAAGTTTTTGGTGTCGTTGGATAGGCCTTGGTCTGTAGTTGTTTCCGCAAAAAAAATGATGAAAATCGGGCATTAAGGGCGCTTTACACAAATTAAATTTGAAAATTTCCCATTAGAATTGACATTAACATTAAAATTTATGTGACAATTTTTAAACATCTGTTAACGTACAGATGTAGTTTTTGGTGATCACTAATCTTCACTATATTGGAATGGTCGGATGGCATTGATTTAGAACTAACTGTAACTTTTGTATTATATAAAAATAAATTGCTCGATATCGAGCAACATGTGCACTAGTATTTTAAAATCTCCCAACATATTTGAATAAAAACACAATTTTTTTAATAATACTCGAAGTCATGAACACAATGCGAGCTCCCGAATATCAGTAAAAGTCCAATGTATGGCATTGTTTAAATGTGACAAATGTTTGGATAGGCGGTACGAGAAACTATGACATAGGAGGTCTTGGTATCATTGTTGTGAGGGCCTCATTGCTCGGCCACGGAGTGTTTCAGATTTTATTTTCAAAAATAAGTAAAAGCTACAATTTTTTAGTAGTGAAGGGATGATAACAAAAGTGTGTTGCAGTTTCCTATAGTAAATTGTATTTATTAGTTATTTCCTCTCTTATTATTTAACACCCAACTGTTCTATTATTTAACAGCCGGTGTATTTTGTAATTTCCTTTCGTAGTTATAAAACTTGTAATGTAAGAGAACCTCTGAACCGTACAACCCACCAATGCGGAATATGACGTCAAATCATTATGTGCAAATTATGTATAATAATGCAGCAATGAGGACTGTTCAACGCCCAGTCTGCCACTGAGTAGTAAACATAGAACTCTATATATATTCTATGGTAGTAAACCACTGAATTCAGTTTCAGCTTCGCTGGTGTTGTAGGTGATTTAAGTGGTTCCTTGCATAACTTCATCATAGTCAGATCGTCATGTCAGATCGTGTTAATTTATTTTTCCCCCTTTGAAGAAATTACTGAATTTCCAAATTATGTGAAAGGATTGTGAGCTCTATCCCATAAGAGCAATGGTGCTTGTTGAGCGACTACCGTGGTAGTCGCCAAGGATTAGTAAGCGTGATTTAAAAAAGAGTTTTAAGAAATCAACATTCTACTCTTTTGTTACCTGCAAGTTTTGCCAAAGCTGCAGAAAATAGTAAGTGCTCTTATTTGTGTCCACGAGATTGTTCGTTTTACAAGATATAGTTTTAGTTACTGCAGTAAGAAATTTAAAAATACACAAGAATAGGATTTGTGTTTTAGCCTAATACTTTACCTTGACCATTGATCATTTAACGATTGCTTAAAGTTAAGTTAAGAACTAAAATTACAAATCCTTATAGAGATTTTGAAATTGAACAAAATCAGCTAATAACTGTAGATATAAGCTTAACCAATACATTACATTATAACCTGTGGTTTAGGAAAATTATACCAAAGTGCAGCACCCTTCAGCCTGGCGGGGAGCGAAGCGAATGAGCTCGTCTTAAAAAGGAAGAGGGTGAGTGAGCGGAGCGAACTTTCGTGTGAGAAACGAAAGTAATAATTTTACACAAGCTCGGTCCCCCTGATTCTATAAAACAAAACAACATGGAACCGTTTCGATGGAAACATTGCTTCACAGGTACATTCAATCAGCCGTGAATGGGTAAATCTTTACAACCTAGTCGATGGCCGTTTGAACGTGTCAAAACCGAAACACAACAATTTACAGGGCACTCCTTTAAAAAGCAGTTATTCTTTTATCTAATCTTGGGTTTTTATACCGAACTCGTGTGACTTTATTGTAGTGGCGAGAGTGTGCTAATAGGAACGTTATCAGCAACCGCATAGCGCGGTATCCAAAACAGCTGATAACGAGAGAGACACTAGGCCACGTTGACCGGAAGTGGGTAATGTGTCTGGGCCTGACTTCCGCATCCGCCATTGACGACTAGCGACGATTGCTCATTGCCGGTAGACCGCTTGGTGCAACGCGAGATGGAGGGAGAACAGCAAAATGGATAAAAAACTTGGCTGCCCCAAGGAAATAGGCCTATCTTTGCCCACTTATGTCACTTTATATCGGTCAGTACGAGTTCACTTTTGTTGTCAACTTGTAGTTCTCAATGAAAAATAGTACTGTTTAAAATTCCCCCCCAAATCTATACTAAAATTATTTTTTTTTATTCCGTGTCTCCTGAGAGCCTTGTACAGGGAATAACTTACCTACAACTCCGTGTTTTCCTTTGTCCCGTCTGTATGAAGGTTTTGTTTAGTGCTAGGTCTTTTCAAAGGCATATACACCTCGTCTCTTTATATTAAACCACATTAACTACACAAACATTACTATAAAACCGGTATCAGATAACTGACACATACTTTCTCCCAACAATATAAAAAAAGTGTTAAAAGCCTCCAAAAATCAATGTTTTTATGGCTCAGTCGGATAGCTACCAGCTGCGGGAGCAGCGCGAGTTTGACTCTACGTGCATCTGTGGCTTGCTTTTTACAACATATTGCGTTTATTGCTAAACGAAAAATTGAATTTTCTACGCAACCACATGACATAGAGCAACAATTTTAAATACTCGATTATTTATTTTTTAGTTTGATTTCGTAGTAATAAGTAAAATTTATTTAAATAATAATTTTTTTATTAAATACTGTATATTTTTTGTTATTTTTTTTTTTTTATATCTGCAAAACCACAAAAATTCTGTAACACTCGTGGGACCAACATTGAACACTCTAGGCCACACGGTCATCCGCTGCCAAGTTGTGCAAGCAACAGTCAACTGGCCTATCTAGCTGACATCAAGTTGCACTCGCTCCCGCAACTTGTTGCGCAAACAGCCATTACTTATCTGGCGAAATTAAAAACCAGGGAGTTTCAACGGTTGCGCTGCCGGTGCCACAGTAGGCGCCGAGGCGGTAGGCAACCACGTTGGTTCGGTATCGGGAAAACCGGTTGCGCGTGTAATCTGGATTTCATTCATAATCATACCCTTCAGTCCGGAAATACTGGCATCGGACTGGCATTACTTTTTCTGATGCTTGGACAAAAAGTGTAGTAGGCCTACCTGGCTGCCGAACACTTGCTCGGTAAACTTATACAGTATAATTATTTATAGTAGGCTAATATCAAATACAGACGGTGCACTAAAATGACGAGTGAAAACAGACTTTTTTCTTGTTCTAGACGAGCTTGTTCGCTTCGATCATTCACCTTAATGTATAGGCTTGCTTGTGCAACACTCTGGTGTAGGTTATATTTGTTGAACCACATGATATATAACAAGTGGATTCTAATTATATTGTTAACAGCTGATTTCATTATTGTTAATAATTCATATTTTATTCAATTGAAATTTTGCTAATAGTTTGTTTTATGCTTTTATGAATGGCTCACTGCAGAAACCAGACATGTCCAAAATATCCTAAATTGCATATTTTATATTTTTGGAATCTCCAAAGATAGGCGCGTCTTTTACCGCAAGAGCCAGACCATGGTGTAACTATATAGGTGTGTTCTTCAGGCGGACGAGTTTGGGAGCGTTCTGCGCATCGGTGGCGATGGGCCGGGCGGGGTGGGGGCTGACGTCACCTTGGGATGAGAGCGTTTCACGCTCATATAGAACGTGTGCCGCTTCTCGGATAAACCGTGATTTAAAATAGTTAGAGTCGATAAAAAATTTTAAAATTTGGATGTATTGTTAGCCATAAACATAGCATGCTTATGAGCAAAACTATTTCAGTTTGTTTTAAAAATTGACTTACTTATAAAACTAAATGTTTTAAACTTTGTGAAACGTAACATGGAAAAGTTAGTCGGCTACCAAATTGCGTTCTATTTGGTCAGGAATGTTCTACCTGTGGGAAAGTTTTAGAGGAAAAGTCAAATTTAGTAAAATTAACAGCCTTAATCCACTAAAAGCATTATTTTCATTGCTAGGTTGAATTTAATCAGGCGAAATGGCGCGCGCGCGAAGCGGACACGGCAGCGATGTAGCCTAACCATCACGAAGGTGCTACAGTAATACACAAGTTTGTAGATGGCATATTTAGTTGGTTCATTTACTCTATATTATAATATTGAAATGGGTTAAATGATTAATTACACATAGTAAATAATAATAATAAGAATAAGAATAATAATAATAGTAATAATAATAAATTTTATTCCGCTTACAATAATTTACATTGAATGGGAATTTATATTTTATGAATAATTTACATAAAGTCTTATTATCTGTTTAAAAATTCTCAATTCAGGATTTTTCACCAAGATCATTGTTAATTTATTTAATACTCTAATAACTTTTTAAATTTATTCATGTTGAAGCCTTCCGGAATTGGTAGTCAATATAAAAAGGTTACATACCTTGACGTCTGCAATTCCTTATAGTGAAACTTAGTTTACTATAGTTTCGGCTATCACGTAGCCATTTTCAAAACTGAATACAATGAACGTTTATTCCATTCTTGCGAATTTCGTCAAAAAATAAAAATTACACTGAACACAACACATAACGAAGTTTGCCGGCCGGCGCACGTCACTGAACTGTTCAGTGACGTGCGCAATACGGCACTTACGGCACTTAAGTAGTGTGTTTTGGTCACTTTTAAAACCGGCCACGTGCCCACGGAGCCACGTGCCGCGGCAGCTGGCGCCAGCTGCCATGTCACATAGCTTCCGGTGGGGGTTAGAGGGTATATATGAGATGCTGTAGTTATATTTTATGTGATATAGGTTGGGGTGGAGATGGCGATAGTGTTGGCGTTAGGGTGAAGTGAATTTGCGCATAAAATTAAAATTAAAAGTTAGTTCAAAATTGAAATTCGTCGGTGTTAACGAAACTCTAACAGTTGAACAAAAATTAAGAGTTAGTTCAAAATTGAAATTCAAACTTATAACTGAGATGTGGAAAATATGTCAAGGTCATCCAGAGTAAGTTTTAAAAAATTCTATCCAACTATCACCAGAAATAGTTTTAAGTTGAAGTAGTTGGTGATAGCGGGATAATTGATTCGTGCCATGGGAGAGGTGTTTATCGTTCGAAAGTTGGCGATCGAATGAGAAGCGCCGCCTAGGGAGAGGGCTTATAAAATGGCAACCTTCCCCCACCACCCCTTCCCCCACTCCTTTAGACCAATAACCGGTCGCCGACTCTATGTGGTGAAACTGAACTAGACATGGCGGCCGCCATGGATAATTCTAACCTCAAACTTTAGCTTAGCTGAAGAGAATAGAGGAGCATGAAGTAGGAATTGTGGTGACAGCGCTTATATGAGGAATAGTAGGGGTAAAATAAAAAAACTTGTTGAACACAGTCGATAGGTGTAACAAGTTCAAAGTTGTTGAATTGTAACATAGAATGCAAAATGTTGTAAATAACATTATCATCAACATTAACCTGCGAAGTCTTTGAGTATAATGGGTTAAAACTGTACTTCTTCCTAACTCTATTTAAATTAGTTCTACACTTTGAAATTGAAGGTTTAGAAGTACTTCGTAATATGTGTTGTGTTCGCAAAAGCTTTAATTTTAAACATTGTGCAGTCATTATAACCGATGTGTTAAGTTCAGAAGTTAAAAGAAGACTGAGATATAAAATGAAGTGTAAAAGAAATTGAAACAGAACGCCAGAGTAGTAATTTTATAGGTTAGAATTTACGAAGGCTATTCCATGGATAATTCTAACCCAAACCTAGTAAGTGAAGTAGGCATAACATAAAACTAATGAGAGATGATGACCGAGCGGATGCGAGGCAATGAATGTTTGTAGCGCGATAAACTACCCACCTTTATAGAGGCAATAACTCCAGCCAGATGGCGGCAGATGGCAAGCAAATGACTGGTTGACCGACTTTCACCTGAGTAGTAAGAGAAGTAGGGTTCTGTGTCTATCCCTACTCCTTGGGGTCAATGACCGACCGGAAAGGTCAATGACCTCCCCCCCCCCTCCCCCCCCCTCCCCCCCCCTCCCCCCTCCCCCCCCCTCCCCCCCCCGAAAAAATGGAGCCCCCCCCCCCCTTCCCCCACTCCTTCCCCTACTCCTCTGGGTCAATGGCCGGTCACCACCTTTCCCTACTCCTTCTAGGCCAATGACCGGTCACCACCGGTTGCTGACTCTATGTGGTGAAACCAGACCAAACATGGCAGCTGCCATGGATAATTCTAACCTCAAACCTGCTGCGCATACAACGAGTTCTCCGGACCGGAATCAGTCCATGCTATGCGCATGCGCCTAGTCCTGTATTACTCACTTTAGCGCTACTGCACATGGATAATTCTAACCTCAAACCTTGGTTTTGTGTTGTTGCGCATGCGCCGCTCCCCACTCCTTTGCCTTCCTTTTACACTGCTGCGAACTGGACTGGATTGAACACTGTACTGGAGTGAAACAACTTCCCCCACTACTCGAGAATCCGAGGAGCAATACGAGCCTGATCTTAGCGTCAGTCGTCAACAAACTTTCATAGCGAAAGGTTGTTGGCGACTCAGCAAGAGGTTTCAAATATATAGTAGGCCTATATATATTTGAACTTCTTCTACTACGTTGCGTTTTTTAATGCAATGTAGTATGTGTGTGTGTGTGTGTGTGTGTGTGTTTAGTTGTAAGGTGTATTTAATTTAAGAAATAATTTGCGCATTGCGATGTTAGTTATAAGTTGGGTTTAGCATTAAGGTGTATTAATTTTTAAGAATAATGATGGTATTTAGCATTAAGGTGTATTAATTTTAAGAATAATGATGGTATTTGGTTGTGTTGAATTATTTGGTTTTTAATAATGATGTGTTGGTACTAATAATTTATGTTTGTTTTGTGCATTTGTTTTGCCTTACAGCTAGATGTTAGGGGGTAGATTAACTGTAAATTCAGAAGTTCAGTTGAACTTCATTTAAAATGGGTGGGACATCCGCAAGTCGGACTTTTTTTTGCATTTTGTTTAGGAATATGATGGGTGGGATTAGTTTGGGTGGGGTTAGAGTTGCGTTTCTGCATTAACTGTTCCAGTTTCCCTGAAATTAATGGTTACGCTTTGATGCGGACGGGAAGTTACGCTTTGATGCGGACGGCCCAGGGACCTCCCTTGCAGAACGTAACTAGTGGGTTGGGAGTGGGAACCGCTAGGCAAACAGGGTGGTGGGAACAGTATTACTGTTCCCATCACCTTGGATCATTATAAATCTTGAATGACCTTGACCCACTTTCGGAAGGGTCAATGACCCCCCCCCCTCCCCCCCCTCCCCCCCCTCCCCGAAAAAATGGAGTCGATTCCCCCCCCCCTTCCCCCCCCCCCTTCCTCCCCTCCCCCCCCCCCCGAAAAAATGGAGTCGATTCCCCCCCCCCCCTTCCCCCACTCCTACCCCCACTCCTTCCCCCACTACGGGTGAACGACCGGTCATGACCTGAAAAATTAAAATGGCTATAACTTGATAATGGATTGACGGATTTGGACAAGCGATACATCATTGAAAAGGTCTATGTAAGACAAACATTTTGGTAAAAGAAGAATTTGGTTATCTTATTTTAGTTAAAAGTTATGCGAATTATTTTAAATAAATACCTTCTCTTTCCCCTTTTCCCCCACCTCCCAGGTCAATAATCAGTCTCGGCCAGCTGCTACCCCTCTCATTTGCATATTGTTATAAAAGACGCACCGACTGCGGCTAACATTTCATTCTGATTACAGACGTTACGCTGCGAACTTGGAGCCACAACCATGTTATCTCTGCCAACTACAACTTCTACTTTAACTTCTACTTCGACTTCTATTTCTACTACGGCTGTTCCTGCACCTAAGAAAACTCTTCGCCTCAAAAACCTTCCTGATTGCTACAAGAATCGACTTGCATCTCAACCTTCAACTTCTGGAGCTATTCTTCCGCCAACCAACACTTGTAGACTTCGTAGTATTTTTTCACCGCCTTCGCCTTCAAAGGACTCCGCACCACCATCAACTACTATGCCGCCACCGCAGAAGCCAGTTCACCACCATCCTAATACCCCTTCCGTTGAAACCATTGTTCATCGTCTTAGCACACCTATTATCCCACTATCACCATTGCCTCCTACCCCACCACTTAGTACACCTGAAGATCATACCTATCACAAAACTGATTCCTCTCAACCTGCTACTAAATCATCTCCTAAATCAGCTCCTAAACCAGCTTCTAAACCAGCTCCTAAACCAACTCCTAAACCCGCTCCTTCAGAGCAATTTCAATTATTACAAGAAGAGCGTCGTAGGGCATTTAGCCGTCCCACTACTTGCCCTGAAATGCTTACTAGGGGAATTAAGAAAGGATCACCTTGTGGGAGGAAATGTGTTAAAAACGAAAGTTTTTGCCGTGTACATGTCGTAAAACACATTTCTGAACCACAAGTGACAGAAACCCCCACTGTTGAATACCAATCCAAAATTATTAATGTGAAAGGAAATAGGCTTAAGAGAGGTTGTGTCTATTTTTTTGAAAGTGTTATTGACAACAAACACATTTTGGCAACTTGTAACGGCGTAAGATATAATATTAAAGTGATTGAATCCTTGCGCAAAGAGAAATCAGTTTATGAGTTAGACTCTAAAGACTATCTCCTCAGACACAAACTGGATGGTATTACAAGGTGGGGGCGTAGCAAGTAAATTCACATAGCTTTTTCCAAATTATTGCTTAAAAAAATACTGGGGGAGAAACACAACGCGTTATAGCGTTGTGTTTCTCCCCCATTATTTTTTAACACTCTAAGTCTCGTGACCTACTAACCTACTTCCATCCAAGTAGTAAGAAAAATACTTCCCCCACTCCTTTGGGTCGATGACTGGTCATGGTCAGCACCTATCCCTCATTTGCATACTATTATAAAAGCGGAGCGAGCGTTGGTCACCCCTTCATTTTTCTTCTACACGCCGCTCTTGTCGTTTCGTCTCTGCTGTTTACAATATTTCTTGCTTCAAAATGCCTCCTCATCTGAATGAAAATTTTAATTTTTCTGAAATTTCTGATGTTTTTGAACAATCTGAAGACACTTTAAGTAACGACAGTGAAAGTGAAGATGATGAGGACGATGATGATTATACTGTTGAACTTAGTGAAGAACGTAAAGTTATAGCAATTGATCCACAATTTCCATTTGATACAATAGAAAAGTTTATGGCTGAAGCTAATAAATGGTTGGACTCAGGATGTTATGTACGAATTGACTCTTTTATATTGTATGGTGATAGTCATTCTTTCCTTGTCACACCAAATGACAGAGACCGCATGTTACAGTGGGCACAATCTATGATGGAGTGCTACGAACAAGGTGTGGACACTGGCGGCTATTTTCTTGCACAACTAGTGTAATAAGAAATTACCCTTCCCCCACGTAGTGAAGAAGGAAAAGAAATATTAGGAATCTAATTATAATACTTCCTTCCACATATAAAAAAGAAGGGGAAAGGAGTGGGGATTATAAAGTGGTGGGGGAATGTGTATAAATGCAGGTTGTTTCAAGAGACTTTTATTATTATTGTGGCTTTAGCAGAAACAACATGGAGTTTAAATCTTCAGCAAAAATAAGGAATAATATAATAAAGAAAGAAATTCGCAAGAAAGAAAAGATTGAACTTATAAAATTACAACTTATAATACCTTCCATTGAAATTGGATGTAGCAAACTAAAGACTTTGGTGAAAACTAACGAATATTTGTTACAATTGCTAAAAACAATCGAAGAGTTGAAGAGAAAGAATGGACATTCTACATAGTAAAATTTGAACATTTTAATATAAATAAGTAAACTGAAAAAAGTAGATGTAGAATAGAGAGCGAGGAATAGATCACTTTGTGGTAATGGACTAACATGCCACTTAGTGCTCTATTCCTCGTTCTTGCGTTAAATTGGATTACCTTGACCTATTTGTTTGACTGTTAGAATTTGGTTAACACTGTTGAATTTCAGTTTTGAACTAACGTTTATTTTTGTTCAACTGTAAGAGTTTTTTTTAATACTGTCGAATTTTAGTTTTGAACTAACTTTTAATTTATGCGAATTTTTAGTTTAACTTTAGTTAATTTATGCACAAATTTAGTTTAACCAAGTGTCTGTGCTGTAGCCATTTTCACCTAAAAGTAACTACAATTAGTTGGGTGGGGGAAAGTTCGTTAAAGCTTGAATATAAAGAAGTATATACTAAAACTCCAATGGGAATAAAGAACACGAATGAACAATTAGTTTGTAGAAGGTTAATATTTTTGTTCAAAATGTTTGATTTCCTTGGATAGTGAAGAAGATGAAATAGTGGTGGGGGAACCGTTATAAAAGGAGGAACATGAGAGCCCATTTCATTTCTTGGTGAAATTTCGAAGAGTAAACATCTCAACATGTATTGTTGCGATAAATGTTCGGAATCGTTTCACGATGAAATTCTATTAGACTGTCATAAAGAACTAATTCACAACAACCCAGAAGAAAAACAAGAACAAGAACAACAAGAACAACAAGAACAAGAACAACAAGAACAACAAGAACAACAAGAAGAACAAGAAGAACAAGAAGAACAAGAAGAACAAGAAGAACAAGAAGAACAAGATGAAATAACTGCAACATCTTCAACTACTTTACCGAATCTACAAGTATTTGCATTACCCGGTAAAGTAGTAATGCATCATAAGATTCAAAATGAAAACTTGAAGCTAGAAGAATTTATTAGAGAAGCAAAACCAATTGTAAGTAAAACTTTAAAAGAAGAATTGAAAAGATTGAACTTTCTTAAATTTGGTTTACTACTAGAAGCTATGTTTATAAATGTACAAGAAGAATTATCACCAAGAGGATTCATAACAAAAAACCGAACCATTATGGAAAGTTCAAACATTGATTCAATAGTAGAAAACTGTATAGAAGAAATATTAACAAAAATTCAGGAACACGAAGGAAGAGGATCCGGATGGAGTCTTACAAGTATTGAAGTATTAGATATAAGAGTTCATAAACATGGATATGGACTAATGGGATCTAGTTACATTCCTTTGCCCAAAAGAATTAAGGATACAAGATCATGTATTAATGTAAAAAATCAAGATAATGAATGTTTTAGATATGCGATGACATCTAAGTTTGTACCAAATCATTTCGATAAACCTAACCAACACTATGAAAATCAAAGACATAGGTACAATTTTCAAGGAATTACTTACCCTGTATCACTGAAAGATATATCAAAATTTGAGAAGAAAAATCCTGGTACATCTATCAATGTTTTTGCATTAGATAGTTCAAACAAAGTGTATCCTTTACGTGTTGTAAAAGAAGAGCTACCAGATCATACGGATTTACTACTACTAACGCGAGGAGATGTGTCTCACTATGTGTACATTAAGAAATTCGACTCTCTTGTTAACAAGCAGCTTTCTAAAGCTCGACACAGAAAGATAATTTGCAAGAGATGTTTTAATTTTCAACGAGAAGGAAGACAAGGAAGAGAATGGTTACAAGAGCACAAAAGGCTATGTAACAATAATTATGAAGCAAAGATTAATTTACCTTCGGAAAACAGAGCATTTGTTACATTTCAAAAGGTTCATCATCAATACCGTATCCCTATAGTTGTATATGCGGACTTTGAATCAACACTAATTCCTATGGAAGATGAAAATTGTGAAGCTAGAAAAAGTGTCAAATATCAAATGCACAAACCAAATAGTTTTTGTTTAATGGTTAAATCAACATTATCAGAAGAACATTTAAACAGATATGGATTAACTTCAGAACCTCTAGTATATCGTGGTGAAAATGTAGAAAAAATATTTCTTGATCACTTATATTCAATAGCTGGAAATGCACAAAGATTATATACAAATATTGTACCAATGAAACCGATGGAGGAAGAAGAAGAAATTCAACATGAAAATGCAACTCGTTGTTTCTTATGCAAAAATGATTTTACTATTGAGAATTATAAAGTTAAAGATCACGATCACCTCACAGGTTATTACAGGGGTGCTGCTTGTAATAAATGCAACTTGAGCTATCGTTTACCACTATTTATTCCTGTGGTTCTGCATAACCTCAGTGGGTACGATGCTCATTTTATAATACCTGAATTAGGAAGAGACGACGGTAAAATTGATGTGTTAGCTGAAACTTCAGAGAAGTTTATAAGTTTTTCCAAAGAAGTTGGAAACATGAAACTAAGATTCTTGGACTCCTACAGATTTATGCCGTCGAGTTTATCCAAACTTTCAGAAAATTTAAGGAAACAAGATTTCATCGAAACAAAGAAGATTGTAAATAACGACAAACTGGATTTGGTACTTCGGAAAGGTGTGTTTCCATATGATTACATAGACAGTTTAGAAAGATTTAATGAAACATCACTTCCGGCTAAAGAAGAATTCAAAAGTAAACTTTATGACATGGACATATCTCAAGAGGACTATGATCATGCATGTAAAGTATGGAACGATTTAGGATTTAGAACATTGGGAGAATATTCAGATTTTTATGTTAAATTGGATGTAACTTTACTATGTGATATAATGGAAGAATTTAGAAATACATGTTTTGCGGCATATGGATTAGACCCTCTTCATTCGTACACTTCACCTGGATTAGCATGGCAAGCTATGTTGAAAGAAACAAATTGTAAAATACAACTTCTTACTGATATAGATATGGTTATGATGTTAGAGTCAGGAGTTCGAGGGGGATTGACGCAAAGCGTTACACGACATTTCAAGGCCAACAACAAGTATCTGCCCGATTATGATGCATCAAAACCAACAACATTCCTAGGTTATTTCGATGCAAATAACTTATACGGATGGGCAATGTCGAATCCCCTTCCATATGATAATTTTAAATGGATAGATCCAGAATCGATTGGAAACATAATGGATATACCGAAGCATGGTGAAACTGGTTACATTTTTGATGTTAATTTTGAATATCCTGAACATCTTCATGATCAACATTATGATTTACCACTTCTTCCGAAGACTGAAATTTCCCCTACTGGAAGATGGCCAAAATTAATGATGACTTTAACCGACAAGTCTCGATATGTTGGACATTACTGGATGATACAACAAGCTTTAGACTTAGGATTAAGAATTACAAAAATTAATCGAGTACTACAATTTTCTCAATCTTGTTGGTTAAAACCTTACATCGACAACAACACAAGAAGAAGAGCCACCGCTACATCAAGTTTTCAAAAAGATTTTTTCAAATTAATGAATAACGCAATATTTGGCAAGACTTTGGAAAACAAAAGGAAACATAAGGATATCAAATTGGTAACTGATCCAGTAAAATTACAGAAATTGGTGCAACAACCAAACTTTGGTTCATCTATAATTATTAATGAAAATCTAGTTGTTATTTCCATGAACAAGAAGTCAGTTACAATGGATCGTCCTTTGTATCTTGGAATGTCAATCTTGGATATTTCAAAAACACATATGTACGAGTTTCATTATAAGAAGATGGTTAACTATTATGGAAGAGAGAACATTGGTATTGCATATATGGACACGGATGCACTAATTTACTGGATTAAAACAAATGACATGTATGAAGATCTACGCACCTTTATATATAAAGATGATTTCGACTTTTCCGATTATCCTAAGGATCATCCAAATTACGACTATGACAGAAATAAGAAAGTATTGGGAAAATTTAAAGATGAAACAAATGGTGTGCCGATGATGGAAATTGTAGCATTAATGTCCAAACTGTATTCATTTCAACTGTACATAAACGAGAGGAACGAACATCAAGTCACGAAGAAGGCCAAAGGAATAAAAACTTCTTTCCTGAAGAAGAACGTACAGTTTGAACATTATAAAAGATGTTTGTTTGAAAATGTTGAAACAACTGCAACGTTCAACACTATTAGAAGTTATAATCATCAACTATTTAGTGTCAAACAAACAAAGTGGGCATTAAGCTACAAAGATGACAAGCGTCATATTTTAGAAGATAAAATTAATACTTTACCATTCGGCCACTACTCTCTAAACCCTATTGACCAGTAAACCTATTCTTCGCCCTCTACCTTCTTCCTTTTTCCTTTCCGTAAAGAAGAGGGGACATGGCAAGCCCAATGCCATGTTCCCTCTTTTTTACACTAATATGAAATGGCCTTGACCTATATTCAAGCTATATAAATGAGAATAAACTATTCTATGGATCAGTATTTTTACATGCGGTGTACAAGCAACATCTGAAGATGGAAAGTGTGAAGGACAAGATTGTAAATGAACTACATAAACCAGCAAGAAGAAGATTTCCAAGAAGAAGTACAATCATTAAAGGGATGAATGATCTTTATCAAGCTGATCTCATTGAAATGATACCGCACAGTAAATTAAACAAAGGATTTAAATATATTTTAACAATTATAGACTGTTTTACTAAAATAGCTGACGCTTTACCATTGAAGGATAAGACTGGTAAAAGTGTTACAAAAGCTATGGAAACCACAATACAAAGAAATAAATTTAAAATTAAACATCTACAGACCGATGATGGAAAAGAATATTTTAATAAAGACTTTAGAGCTTTGATGAAGAAATATCAAATAAATCATTATTCTACAAATTCTGAAGTTAAAGCTTCAATAATTGAAAGATTCAATAGAACATTGAAAGGTGCGATGTATAAACAATTTTCAAAACGAGGATCATATGTGTGGTATGACATATTACCACAACTTATAAAACAGTATAACAACAAATATCATCGTACCATTGGAATGAAACCTATCCAGGTAAACAGTGCTAATGCGAAAATTGTATTACAACGCATTAAAAATAATACAACACCGAAATTAGAAAAATTGCAACCAAAGAAGTTCAAGGTCAACGATAAAGTTCGTATAAGCAAATACAAAGGTGTATTTAGTAAAAGATATCTACCAAATTGGACTAATGAAGTATTTACAATTTATAAAGTGCAACCAACTATACCTGAAACCTATTTATTAAAGGATAACAAGGGTGAATTACTTCAAGGTGGATTCTACGGACACGAATTGTTGAAATCAACAGTTGGTGATGTATATCTTGTCGAGAAGATTTTACAAAGAAAAAAGGATATGGTTAAAGTCCGGTGGTTAGGGTTTGATAAAAGTGAAGACTCTTGGATTCCTTCAAAAGACTTAGTATAGTTGTTTAATAGCTCATTGTGTGTTTAACCTTTATACAAGATGGAGATTGTACAACAAAAAGATCGATTTAATATCAATAACATTGATGAATTGACAGTTGACAATGATAAGTTAAATTATGGAAAACATGGTGAATTACTACCAAATACGATAAGGTGTCTAATAACTGGTCCTTCAAATTGTGGAAAAACTAATGTTGTTTTTAACCTTATAACTAATCCTAAAGGATTGCGTTTTAACAATATATACATTTTTTCAAAATCATTGCAACAACCAAAATATCAATTATTGGATAAAGTACTTGCAAGTGTACCTGAAGTAAATTTTTACAAGTTTAATGCCAGTGAAACAATTATGCAACCAAATGAAGCAAAACCATTTTCTATTTTTATATTTGACGATGTTTCTTGTGAAAATCATGACACAATAAGGAATTATTTTGCTATGGGAAGACATCATAATATTGATAGCATTTACATTGGTCAAACATACAGTAAAATTCCAAAACAACTTATAAGAGACAATGCAAATATGTTGATCATCTTCAAACAAGATGAAACAAATTTAAAGCATATATATAATGATCATGTAAATGCGGATATGCCATTTGAAAAATTTAAAGAGATGTGTGGCAAAGCATGGAATGAGAAATATAGCTTTCTCGTTATTATGAAGGAAGAAGATATTAAAAATGGTAGATATCGTATAGGGTTGGATAAATTTGTATTTATGCGTTGAACTACCGATGCTACATCTAGTTACACGTTGAACTTCACAGTGTAAACATGGTGAATCAAGAAAAACTATTGAAAGAAATAAAATCACTCAGTGATTCTATTAGGATGAAGAATCGTGCATTGAGGATGGGTTTAAGTGAAAGAGAAGAATTTCTAGAGACTACATTTAAACCTATTACGGAACCTTTAAAACAGATATCAGAAACTATTGGTAAACCTCGTTATGAAGGAGATGTTTTACTACCAGTTTCTAAACAAGAAGTACAAGCATTAAAAAAAGAAGATGATGATGATTCATATACAAGTGCTAGTGAGCAAGAAGAAACAAAAGAAGAAGAAGAACCAATTGTTGAAAAGGAAGAAGAACAGCCAATACCAGAAGCAGAACAATCTATTCCAAATTTAACTCAATTGAGTAGCGATATATTACAACATGGACCTCTTGGAAGAAAATATATAATGAAAATGCTACATGACATGAAATCAAACCCAAATTTGAGTAGATCACACATATACGGAGCAAGAATTGATGGGAATGAATTAAAGATCGGCGATTCAAAGCTTGAAATAACACAAGATGATTACATCATTATTGGTGAGCACAGATATAAAGGAACAAAAGGATTATATGAATTAATTTTTAAAAACATACCACTAAGATATTCATCCAAAGATTTAAGTGTTTTTAAGGAGATTCTACAAAATACTAACGCTCATAAAAGAAACTACTTAAAGGATGGAATGATTAATCGTTCACGTGCAACAAAATATAACATCGTTATAAAAAAGTTGTTTCCTCCACGAAAATTGCCAACATTACGTACTGCACCAGCGGTGAGACAACCACTGAAAATAAAATCTCTATCACTTATGGATTTATCACTTCTTGAACAACATGGTAAAAAGAGTAAAGGAGATACTTCAACATCTGGTAAAGGATTGATGAAAAATCTATACAATACAAATGTGATTTACTACAACGACATCAATAAATTGGTTGATAGAATGAGACTATTGCATGAAGCCATGGAAGCTGGTCATACAGGTTTAAATAATGAATGGGTAGCTCTGATTGACGAACTCAGGAATCGCGGCATAATTGTATAATCGTCCGCGGATATATAAGAGTTGCAGGCATATAATGTGTCAGTTCTAACATGAGCGTTGACAAGTTCGGACGTTACTCCGCGTTAGGAGTGCAAGTTGGAGAAAACAGAAAAAGAAGTGGATTACCGCAAACACCCGAAGGTGACTATAACATAAATAATAAACGTTTAAAGTTTGTTAAAGATCCAGAAGAAGATGGAGATGCAACAAATTTAAAAACAGTAAAGGAGGAAACATCTACAAGTTTAAAACTTGACAACAACCAACTGTATGATGCAAAATCTCACAGGGTTATTAATGTTGCAAAACCAGTCAACAATGGAGATGTTGTTAATAAAGGCTATTTGCTATCTGCGATGGATTACGCTTTACTGTTGCAAAAGACTAAAAGTGGAAAAATGTACAATGCTTTAAATTATAAAATAACTAATGTGGCAGACCCAACCGATGATACAGATACAATCAATAAGCGTTATTTGCACTCTGTAATACCAGAAAAGAAAAAGGATGGATTTTCCTTTTATAAATATACTATAAACGATATTGGATATCCTAAAGAAGAAAGTGATGGTGTTAATATAAAATATATTAAAGATAATTGTATTTTATATAATGATGCTGTTATTGATTGTCATGGAAAAGTGTTGTCCAATCTGAAAGATGGTTCAACTCCATCGGATGCTGCTACCGTGAAACAAATGAATGAAAGCTTAAAAAAAGAAACATCCACTTTTGTTAAACAAAATCAAGTAGTGTCAAAGAAAGGTGATGAGTTTATGCAAGGAAGCGAAAAGTTTACCTTACTACAACTACAAAATGACAAGTGGGATGGAAAAAATAAAAAATTGTCAAATATAAATTTAGGCACGGAAGAACATGATGCTGTTATTTTAAAACAAGTACCACAACTATCAGCTACTGGTGTTAACTTTATATGTGGAGGCAGACGATTAACCGAAGTTAAATCTGGTAAAGATGATCAGGATTGTGTTGTTGTAAAACAAACTATAGTTAGAGATAAAATAAATAACGTATATGATGGAAAAAATAGAAGAATATCTAACATATCAACAGGAATAGCTCCAAATGATGTTGCTACTATTAATCAAGTTATAGCAACCTCTAAAAACGATCCATCTGTGTATACATGTAATGGTAAACGTATCACAAATCTTGATAATCCTACACATGACAAAGATGCTACTAATATAGAGTATGTAATGAATCTTGTAGGTAATGTAGTTATTGATATGCATAATCATTTGATTAATGCATCGATGAAACACAATAAAATCGAAGATTCTCGGAGAAACCAATGGATTAAAGATGAAATCATTGATAGATACTAGTAAAACTTTTGAATATTTAAGTATGGAATACACAAAAAAGGATTCATTATCATAAAGTATTTCATAGAGTGAAGACGTTGGTTACATAAAACAGCATAATGAAGACCGTATCGCTCAGTCGTCGTCAAGACATCGGCAAGAGAGGACGTGGTTTAACATCAGCTGCATTATCCTTGCTCAGACGGATTCCAATTGGTGCTGTTGTGAATCGAGCGATAGACGCTTTACCATACGAATTACATCTGCCCGGAGGTTATCAATATTGTGGACCTGGAACTAAGTTGGCAAAACGTTTAGCAAGAGGAGATCCTGGAATTAATAAATTAGATCAAGCTTGCAAAGAACACGATATAGCATATTCAAAGTATAAAGATTCAACAAATAGATCAATAGCGGATAACATTCTAGCAGAAAAAGCTTGGCAAAGAGTAAAATCAAGTGACGCAAGTATTGCAGAAAAAGCAGCGGCTTGGGCAGTAACTACAACCATGAAGACGAAAGCAAAGTTAGGTGGTGGAAGACGCAGAGGAAGACCTGCAAAGAGAGGCGCTCCCAAAAGAGGTGGAAACATTAAAAAAGGGCGTCGTAGAACTCGCAAGGCAAATGTAAAGAAGACTTCTGTTTGGCAAATGGTAAAAAACGGAGCAGGTTTATACCTTAAACCGTACCGTGTGTACTAAATAAGAAGAATCAATTGATAATTCCAAATAAAGCCTTAACAAATCATCAGTTAAATGATTATGTAAAATGTTTGAAAATACCATTCTTTCGAGGAGTTTTTATGAAAGATGCATTACCAACTAAAATATGGAAAAATGAAACTGGAATAGTAAATTTGGATTCCACCTATGGTCCAGGCACTCATTGGGTATGCTATAAAAAGCTTGGACAAACCGTTTACTACTTTGACAGTTTTGGCAATCTACCACCGCCGAAAGAACTTCAACATTATTTTCAAAACTCCAAAAACATTTTTTACAATTACAAAAGAGAACAACCTAACAATACTGAAATATGTGGGCATTTATGTTTGGAGTTTCTAGCAAAGAGTGTCAGTCAGCTTTAAGATGTCATCGTATACAGTGTCACTGAGTGGAAATTCATCCACATTGAAAAGTACGCTGTTCCCAGCATTGCGTCTATCCAAGGAACGATTATGGGAAGCGGCATTACTTGATTTGACTACCTACAACTCAATTCCCAATGTTACGGAAGGGAAGAACAATTTACTACATTATTATGAAACTAAGGATGCTGCAGGAAAATACTCAGAATTGAAAATAATTACATTTCCTACTGGAGCTTATGAAATCGATGATATAAACCAATTATTACAGAAACAACTCGGAGAAGACAATATCACCATTAAAGGAAACAATAATACTTTAAAAGCAGAAATAACTTCGAAATATTATATTGATGTCAGCTTGGAACAGTCGATTGGCAGTTTACTTGGATTTACAGATACAAAAAAGAAAATCTTAACTCCTGAAACTACTCATTCAGGTGATTCAACTGTAACAATATTGAAAGTAAATAGTATCGATGTCACGTGCAACATTATACACGGATCGTATAGAGATGGAGTTAATCAACATATTTTACATACATTTTATCCAACAGTGGCTCCCGGTTTTAAAATTGTTGAGAAGCCACAAAACTTGATATACCTGCCGTTAAACACCAGTTTCATTTCAGACATCGTACTGAACATATTGGATCAAGACGGTCATAGTGTTGACTTTAGAGGAGAAACAATTACTATACAGATACACATCAGAGCAGCAACATAAAAGTCAACATGGGATTATCATTTAAACCGCAACGGAAGAGTCGGGAGCTCAGTAGCTCCTCGACATTGGAAGAGTTAACATCGGACAACATTCGTTTTCTACAGAAGATTGGATTGAAACTTAACAGCGATGGATATCCTGGATATATCTCAAGGACCAACGTTCGACGAAACACTATGGGAGAAGGAATATCACACGCACAACCCTTACACTTCATCAAAATTAAACAATAACGATGAAATAAGGATTCCCATTCAACAACAAGATATTTACACGTTACCGTGTGAAAGTTACTTGTACATCGAAGGACGGGTATTAAAATTGGATGGAAAAACTGCTTCAACAGTTCCTTTTATAAATAACCCGATGGCATATCTTTTTGATGAAATAAGATATGAAATATCAGGGGTGACGGTTGATTCAACAAAAAAGGTTGGTTTAACAACGACATTGAAAGGATTAACATCATTAACACCGCATGAGAAGAATTCAATAGTCACCGCCGGATGGGTTGCCCCCGATAAAGACACTATAACACCAGCTTCCAACGGTCACTTTGATTTTCATGTACCTTTACGATTGCTTTTGGGATTCGCTGAAGATTACAAACGGGTAATAATAAATGTCAAACAAGAATTAGTATTACTCAGATCTTCAACTAATAAGGACTTGATACTTGCAGACCCTGCAACTACGGAAGATAAACTGGAATGGCAACTACAGTTGGATAAAGTTGTTTGGAGAGTACCTCATGTAAGATTGGCTGATGAACATAGAATCCTATTATTGAGAAAGTTGAAATCTGACCGTGATATTGTGATGCCATTCCGAAGTTGGGAATTTCATGAATACCCTACACTACCTCAGACAGAACGACAAACATGGACCGTCAAGACATCAACTTACTTGGAACGAGCAAGGTACATAATACTCGGTTTTCAAACTAAGCGAAAAGATGTTATCACTGCAAATGCTGGTCAATTTGATCACTGTAAAATAAAGAATTGTAAAATTTTCCTAAACTCTCAATTCTTTCCCTATGACAATTTGAATGTCATGTTCAGCAAAAAACGTTTTTCTATTTTATACGATATGTATGCAAGATTTCAATCGTCATATTATGGAAAGACTAATACACCACTATTATCACCTGACCAGTATTATTCCAAGGCTCCAATAATTGTAATCGATTGTTCAAAACAAAATGAATCGGTAAAATCATCAAGTGTGGATATAAAAATTGAAATGGAATTTGAAGAACCAGTAGCGGATGGAACTTCGGCATACTGTCTAATTCTACATGATAAAATAGTTACTTACACACCGCTGACCGGAATTGTGAAGAATGTACTTTAAGAAGAATTGTACAACAACTGCAAATTTTTGAGGTTAGAATTATCTGCTTTAATTTTTGAGGTTAGAATTTCATTTGTGAAAGACAAGTTCAAAACAAACAATTATGTAATTGTATAAATTTCAAGGATTTACGAAAAATATAAAAGCGAGAAAATAATTAGTAGAAACTTCATTCTATCTTCAACCGTCGTATGGGAAACATCATTCGCAAGATGAATTCTACTAACGGAGAAGAAAATACACCTCTAATGGATGATAATAGTTCAGATATAGAAAAACAAGTTGAACGAGAAATGGACGAGTTCCTAAAATTCAACAAACATAAGAAGAGAGAAGAAGAAAAAGCTGAAAAAGAAGTAAAAAGGAAGAAGGTTGAAGTTAACATTACAACCAATATTTTAACAGAAGTATTTCTTCGGATTATCTACCCAATTTCTTCATGCATGACAAAAAGTATATCAGTTGGAATTTTAAAATCAATGGATTATTCACCAATTGTTATTTTAAATCATGGAAACAAAATGGTTACTTTCAGTGAAATTACTTGGGAATCTCTCATGAAACATTTACATCTTTTGGAGTGCTATTTAAGTAACAACACATTTGGAAGAAGAACAAGATTAAGTTTATTGGAATCAAATATTGAAGTTGATATAGTAAAACATCGTGGAGGACAAATTGTTCGCTTCAGAGATTTAACTACACATAATGTTAAATTATATTTCACTAAAGAAGAATTTTATACTTTAAGTTGTACTACCGGTCCCGTCACCAGATATTTGAAACAACTAATATTTTCAAGTGCAATAATTAAAGACTATCTAATTGATACATTAGACAAAAAACCTTTTGTTCCAATTTTATACGGTCCCGTGGATACTTCAATCTTTAATAGAATACCTCAAGAAGTTGAAATGTGGAGACAATTAAACAACTATCACACCAATTTTAATATTGATGAAGTGGCACAAGAAGTGAAAGAAGAAGAACAATCCTGTCTGTTATAAACATCGGCTCATTCAATTTTTAAGTCAGTTGTTAGTGAGACTTCATCATGAATAAACGGGTTTCGTTTTCTAATGCGCCACATATAATGGAAGTTAAAAGAGGTATAATTGAATTTCAAGCTTTCCGAGGAAATGATGGTAATTTTATTATTAAAGAATTAGTAATCTTGGACATGAACACATCAGTAGTTTATCATTATTTGTTCAAACCTCCAGTACCATTTAATAGACTAACAACTAAAGCGAAAGTTACAAACAAATGGTTGAACAAACATTTTCACAACTTAAGATGGGATGAAGGTTTCATTAATTATAACATGATGCCGCACATTATGAATCATTATTGCAAAGAGTTTAAAATTATCTACACAAGGGGATTGGAAAAAGCAAATTGGATACAATCATTTACAAGCAACGAAGTGATTAATGCAATAATTGATAAAGATTTCCAATGCTACTTCAACGAACTTTGTATTTCATCAAAAAGTTTTAAACATCGAAGGTCGCAGTGCGCTTTAAAGAATGCCTACCGCTTGAATAATTTCCTTCAACAAACTGGTGGGGGTAGTGTCAGTGGTGGGGGTAGTGTCGATTATAAAAGTGAGAGCGCTACCATGACACAGCATGAGTATTACTCAAACCTCCGAAGAGACAACATCTCCGACGAACATTCTTATTAACAAGAAGATTAACAACAACATCAATATGGCATCACAGAACTTACTTCAAAGTTTAGTTGATCAGTTCAACGCTCATTCTAAATCATCAATTCTACCTACGAAGAAATGTTCTGAACTAAAAGAAGAAAAACACTACATCATTCATACTATTAAGAAAATGGAAACTTCAGTAGGTGATGCTATAAATTGCACTTTGAGCGAGGCACCTTATACAATTGGTGATGAAGCAAAATTTCAGATCTTCTTACCAAAGCGCTTCGTACAACTACTTCAAAATGAAGATCTTCGTATAATTCAACCCGGCGCACTCTATTTGGTATCACATGGACCCAGTGGAAACAACTCTACTGAACTTACAATTCATGTAACACCTACTACTGATTAGTTTGTACATAACATTGTAACTATTTGTTTGTAATTGTTTTTCAATAAATATGATATAAAGAAAAAAACAAAAAAAAATTAAAAGAAGCAACATATTGTGATGTCTTTGTACATTACAATATGTTGCTTTTTTTAAAAATTCCACGGGATGACCTTGACCCACTTGTGTGTGATTATAAAAGCGAAAATCTACTTGTAAAATTCATCAGTCTACGACTACCTTTCGTACCGTACACATCTCGCTCACTCTATCGCTTAATATAAAAACTAAAAGATGTCTCTCAAAGTCAAATGTGCATCTTATGATACTAACACCATTACAACTTTTGAACAACTCGAAGATTTAACCAACGAAATGCGAGTTTTACTTACCGGTGGTTATCACTTAACTGTTGATGTTAGTGCTACTAATACAAGGATGTTCACTAAAACAAAATATTGCGATGATGAAATATTTATTTCTACACAACCTACAACTTCTTCATCGCCAACTGGTCAACATAACATCAAGTTCCAAAAGTATTACCAATGTTGAATAACTTTTGACAGACAAAATTACAACTAAAAAATCACATGATCAATGTGAGTTAATAAAAAGGATGTGATACTTGTATAAATAATCATTTGCTTCTCAGCTCTCACCACGACAAGACCTATTTAAGAAAATGTTGTACAGAATGATGATTCAACTTGATGGAAAAATCTATGGAAAAGACTACAACACCATTGAACAAATGACCCAAGATTTAGATGTATTAACTAAAGAAGGATATCAAGCTAAATTAATTTTAAAATTTCCTGAAGTACATCCATTATCAACAGAAGAACTTGTTGCTATGGCTAAGGCGGAGAGAGAGAAAAAGTCTGAAGAAAACAAAGAGAAACAAACTTCCTAAATTTTAATAATCCTTACACTTGTAAGGTATAATTTTTTAAAACTCCATTTGGATGACCTTGAAATTACCCCCACCACTTTTCACAGTACATAAAACTCACTATTCAACACTATACACTCTTATTCTTTCACTGGACTCCGCAGCGTCAACATGGAAGAGCAAAAATACAAGTACAAACCTCGTTACTGTTGTGAACAACAGTGTACAGATTTAGGACCAATGATGGTGGATGGGTTAGCTTGTACTAAATGTGAATTCTTCGGATCTTGTTATTGCAAATGCAAAACAAAACAACTACCACCACCGGAATTGCGAACTTTCAAATTTTACAAATCAAGATATTTTCATACATGTTGTCCTCAAAGATGTTTCAAATTTCACCCTCTAGATCTTGCTCATTGTCAACGCACCAATTCTCATCAAGATGATTTTTGTACACATATGATAAAAAGATGTAAATACAGATCAGATTGGTATTCCGATCCTGTAGAACCATCAAATGTGTAATTTCAGTTTTACACTCTTTTTTAAAACTTCATTTGGATGACCTTGAGATTTCCCCCACCACTAGTTCTAATTTTTATATAATATTAAATCATTCCACTTCCAACACTCTAACTAACAACATGGAAAACAAATTTATCAAGTTTGAACATATAATAACTGACAGGGAAGAGATGGAAGAATTGTTTCAAAACTTACTTTCTATCATTGACGAATATCCTATAAGATGGTTCAGAATTGTAGTTCAATATTTAAATCCTGGTGAATTGTTTTCTTCATCGAGTGAAGAGGATGAAACAACTACTTCGGTTCAAATAATTGAATTAAAAGACGAAGAAGAAGAACTAAACATTTTATTTAATCATAAGCTCAAGGTTCCCCATATAAAAGCCCCCTCCCTAGACAGCCCCCCTCCCTAGACGCCTGCTCAAGGTCACCATTATATAAGCCCCCTCCCTATGCGCCGATCCTCATTCCATCACCGACTCTCCAACAATGAACAACTCTCCATTGGCCCGAATGAATTCTAGTTTTGAAATAAACTCTAAAGAAGAGTTACAAGACATTTTTAATATTTTACAAGAACTTGTAGATAATTTTACAACCATCAAAATGAATTTGGAAATAACATACGATTGTCCTATTTGTGATAAGGTTGAAAGTTTAGACGAAGACAGTTTACTAAATCTAACTCCTGCACCATCTGACACTACTGATGGTAATAATGAAGAGCAACGTCTTTCCCCCACCACTTCTTTGTAATTCATCCTTCCCCCCACCACTTCTTTATTTAACTAACATTTCTCCCTTTCACTTCTTATTCCATCTTCGACTTCTGAACTATCAACATCACTAAAATTTCAAACACTAACACAATCATGATGGATATGATGGATGAAGTTCCCTTCGTAACTAGAATGGAAGAGGATAAATTGAAATTGGAAATTAAACGATTGGAAATGGAACGGGAAAACCAACTTGAAATGTTACATTTGTTCAAGCTTTTCAAATACATCATCTGGGGACTCTGCATTTACCTTCTCATCGTCATCGGTGTTTGCATTTACAACTCTGTAATTCATCACAAAAGTTCAACTTGTTTAAACTCTGCTGTTGCACATTAATTGTATGTTCACTAATAAAATTCAAAAGTTACTTCAACCTATCCTACTATCACCAACTAGTTCAACTTAGAACTATTTCTGGTGGTAGTTGGGTAGGCTTTTTTAAAACTTACTCTGGATGACCTTGACATACTTTCCAGATCCTATTTATAAATTTGAATTTCAGTTTTAAACTAACTTTTAGTTTTGTTCAACTATTAAGAGTTTTGTTAACACCGTCAAATTTCAGTTTTCAACTAACTTTTAATTTATGTATACTTTTAGTTCAACCCTAGTTACTTTATTCGCAAATTCAGTTCAACCGACCGCCAACGCTATTGCCATCTCCACCCCAATATTTTAACATTTCTGCCCCCAACACCTGCCCGAACATCTGTTCGGTTTTAAAAATATAAAAGAAAGGTAAAGGAGTGGGGGTGGCTCATGCTCACCAATGCAAAACTAAGGTTTGAGGTTAGAATTATCCATGGCGGCCGCCATGTCTAGTTCAGTTTCACCACATAGAGTCGGCGACCGGTTATTGGTCTAAAGGAGTGGGGGAAGGGGTAGTGGGGGAAGGTTGCCGTTTTATAAGCCCTCTCCCTAGGCGGCGCTTCTCATTCGATCGCCAACTTTCAAACGATAAACACCTCTCCCATGGCACGAATCAATTATCCCGCTATCACCAACTACTTCAACTTAAAACTATTTCTGGTGATAGTTGGATAGAATTTTTTAAAACTTACTCTGGATGACCTTGACATATTTTCCGCATCTCAGTTATAAGTTTGAATTTCAATTTTCAACTAACTCTTAATTTTTCTTCAACTGTTAGAGTTTCGTTAACACCGACAAATTTCAATTTTGAACTAACTTTTAATTTTAATTTTATGCGCAAATTCACTTCACCCTAACGCCAACACTATCGCCATCTCCACCCCAACCTATATCACATAAAATATAACTACAGCATCTCATATATACCCTCTAACCCCCACCGGAAGCTATGTGACATGGCAGCTGGCGCCAGCTGCCGCGGCACGTGGCTCCGTGGGCACGTGGCCGGTTTTAAAAGTGACCAAAACACACTACTCACTTATGCACAATACGGCATTTTTATAATGCCGTATTGTGCCGTTTACGGGTGTTTTAACGGTTCATGCAATAAACAGACGAAAAATGTACGTTACTTCAGTTTCCCTAAACAGGAAGATATGTGTCGTGAATGGATTTTGGCCTGTCAAAGGAAGGATAAAATCAACGTAAAACAAGGTATGCATTATTTTAAGTTAAATACTCTTTGATAAAAGCCACTATGTATTGTAGAATAAGTTATGTTCTAACTAGCCGTAATAATACACCAGTAATATTACACTATTATATACAATATTTATTACAATATTATTATTACAATATTTACAATATTACAGTAATATTATACTATTATTAATAGTAATAATTACACCAGTCTCAAACTTGCGCTAAAATAAATAAACAAATAAACAAACAGATAAGATATTGCAATTTCGCTGGTGGTGAGAAAAGAAAGCTCATCAAGAAACTAAAAAAAGTATAGGAAATTGAGGGATCAAAAAAAGGGTTTACGACTATTACATAATATTTTATTGTTTTTAACTTACTAGAAATGTTTAATATACCGTACTTGAAACGATTGTTAACTTATTATAGTAGGCCTAAAAAAGTCGTAAGTTATTCTTTAAGAATAGTGTATAATAAACTCAGGTTAAATTGTAATGTATGTGTTTAATTTCAGAGAACCTAGTAAAAAGTTCATGTTTTAAAAATTACATTCTATACTTAAACAGGTTAATTTACATGTATATATTTTTTAATATATCATATAAATATGTTATATATTTATCTATAGTTAAGTTCATGATCCTATACAAAATAATAACTTTTTAGTTATTTAACTTATTTGCGTAAAAATGTTGTGTACCACTTGGCTTGATTGTTATCTTTCGAAAACGTCGAAATTGTATTACGCTTCACTTTAAATAAATTATTAGATTACACAATTATTGCTCCTTAAAATGTTTAATTTGTACCTTTAAATGTAAATCATAAACTTATATAAGCTTCTATAAACGTTTGTAGATCGTGGCCGTATCCGCTTCCCGCGCGCGCACCTTTTCGTCTGATATAATTCCGTCTAAGAATGGAAATATTGCTTTTAGCGAGTTATAGCTGTTGATTATGTTAAGTTTGACTCTTCATATAAAAATTCCCCGCAGGTCAAACATTCCTGACCAAATAATACGTAATTTGATAGCCGACCATTAATTTAATGTTTGGTTACAATGAATATCAATTAAAAATTATTTTTTTCAGATCACCCGTGGTAATAATAACATTTTATTTTTTAACCATTCGCTATCTCCATTCACTGCCTACAATCGTGTAAAATTTCAAAATTTTAGGTTGACCCTAAGTAGTTCAAATCATTGTTTTATTGACGGCGCCCTATATTGGGATATAGCGCCTCGTCCCAAGGTGACGTAGCATCGCCCCGCCCCGCCCGGCCGTGGATGCGCAGTAGCACACCTAAGATACTTCCACTATGAGCCAGACATGTTCTATTAGTCATATAGGAGTTAAGCTAAATTGAAATTTGCCTTAACTGCAGATAGCAGACATGTCCTGGACAAGTCTGACTTCTACAGTTAACTCTATGCTGGTTGCTCTATGGCTGTGACTTGTGGCTGCTGTTCATTTTTTGTACTGTCAGCCGTGTCAGCTGCTTAGCTTCAATAACCTCAATTGCAGTGGGCATACAATAGGCCCTAGTTTGTAAAAAATCTTAAAATTTATATTTTATCTATTTTTATTGGTTGCTAAGAAACAAATTCAATGAAAAATTCATAATTTAGGTATTCCAGCGATTTTTTACTTTCTCCCCCTATACCATAGTATATGGAGAAAGTATTGTTTTCGTCAAAATTTTCGAATTTGAGTTGTTGGTGTATTTATCCATTATGGTTCCCCCTGAGTCCAAAAAAGTGGTTTTCGGAGTGATGTCTGTGTGTGTGTGTGTGTGTGTGTGTGTGTGTGTGTGTGTATGTGTGTCAGGATGTAAACAGAGCTAGAGAATGCCCTAATGGTCCGATTTTAATGAAATTTGGTATATAGGTCCAAATCCACAATAATTCCAGGCGTTTTTTTTCATTTTTTTGAATTTTTGATTTTTAAGGGTATTTTACCCCCAAAAACCCTCAAAAATCGTCAAAAATCAAAATTTCTCAAAAACGGCTCTAACGATTTTGATTAAAATTTTGTGGTTTATTAAGCTTAAAATGATGAATAAAATGACACCACCCGCATCTCCGAGAAAATGCGCGTTCAAAAGTTATGGAGTAAAAAGTGTTTAAAAAATCAATTTTTTTGATTTTCAAAATAGCTGTTGTCTCAAAATAAATTTTACTTATCACCATTAAATCAAGCTCAAAAAACTAAATAATCCAGTACTTTAAATTATTGCTCTACGTCAAGTGGTTGAGGAGAAAATACAATTTTTCATTTAGCGGTAAACGCAGTACGTTGTTAAAAGTCACAGATGCGCGTAGGGTCAAGCTCGCGCTGCTCAGCTGGTAGCTATCAGACTGAGTCATGAAGACATTGGTCGGGTTCACGTTCATTCACCGCATCCACCGCAACCGGGATTTAGATAGTCACGTGACAAATCCCAATGGCCACCTGATAAATCCCGGTGGATCCTGGTGACGTCATTTTGCTGCCGTCTTATGAACTCACCGGGATTTTGATTGTTGACGTTCACGTGCTAACCGCAAAAAATCCACCGCATCCCGGTTGCGGTGGATTGCGGTGGATGTAACGTGAACCCGACCATTAATGTTTAAAGCTTTTAACACATGTTTTTATATTGTTGGGAGAAAGTATGTGTCAGTTATCTGATACCGTTTATTTTATTTGCAAGGAGTAGCAAACGAACTTAATAACATATAAAATAAATTCACTGTTGTTTAGTTTGATGATATAGTCTATTTAATTTACAAAGATGAGTTATTTAGAAGGTGAAGGAAGTGCTAATCACTCTCGTAAAAGAAAGAAGGGAGTTTTAAATGTAGAAAGTTATAAAAGGAATTTAGTAAAAACTGCAAAAGTAAAAGGAGAAGAACATGTTAACTGGCGTGGCAAAATTGTGCTAGCAAAGAAACCCTGATCTACAGACTGCGGGTAAGCTTTTTACTTACAATGATAATAGTACAACTTTTGAAATGTCAAGTAATATTTTCTATATACTCCCATTTATATTATGTATTCTAAAACATTTTGAAATACAGTTTCCTTTGTATTTTTGTCAAAATGTTTGTATTAAAATACTTTTCTAAGCACTTTTTAAGTTACTTACCGTTTTAACTACCAAAACCAGACATGTCCATTGTTAAAAAGATAAAAAAAATTAATAAATGCAAGATGTGTTTTTTTTCTATTTCGACCACATCATGTATATACCAAACCTACAATTCACCCAAGGATAATAGAATATGGGGAGGTTGTCTCATTCACAAATTCAACACATTTGTGCTACGTCATCGGCCGACCCATCAGCTGGCTGTTTTAAATCAGATGTAAACTTTCTTTGTTTGCATTTTCTTTGTTTTTGTTTCCCTTGTTTACTGTTAGTATTGTGGTTAGGTTATAACGATAAAGAAAGTAATACAGATTAAATTTATTAAAATTAATATCAAATCTTTGTTGTGTGAAATGTGTAGGCTGTTTTAATTATTACAAATCCTAAAAGAAGAACAGGTCTTAAATTGTAATTATTAAGATTATTGAATTTAATTTTATAATTTATTCGGTTTTGGCGTCCCGATAGCCAACTGTAATGAAGGTCATTAAACACGATAACGTGCTACTGCGGCCGCTTTTTTCATTACCGCGGTATCACAGTTTTGGACAGAAGGTATTATACAATCTTTGGTCCGAGTTTTAGGCCATTTAACGATGCTTAATCGGTACTGTAGCGATCGCCTTCCTGCGGTCCGATCTTCCCTTGAACCCATGTTTCATGGTCTGATCGAGTATACGGCAGATTAGTGTAAGCTCCGCAAATCTTACATCAAACTCGACTAGTCTACATTGAGTCGTCTTTGTGGAGTTTTTACTGCAATAAATTAAAGCGTTACGATTGTAAGTGGTACAAAGGACTATAAAATAAATGTACAGGGAGACCCAAAATCAATCACGCCACTGCCGGCATAGTGTATTTTATTTCATTTCTGGTAAACTATCTTCACACAAATGACGCAATGTATAATAACCAAGAAATCCATACCCAATATCCCCATAACGACCTGATTTTTGCAACAAACATCAATTTTATGAAATTTTTAATTAAAATACCTATAAAATTCATTTAGACAAACAAACATTATTCAAAAATTGCCTGAGTTAACCATAAGTGCACCGAACTCCTAGATGTTTTGGATGATGGTTTTTATCTAGGCCTAGTGCAATGAGTTGTAATAAACAAAGGAAATGATTATTGTTGGATAAAATAATCTAGCTTTTAAACCTTAAAATGTAACATTTATATTAGGATTTAACGATGAGTAGTTTTTCCCTGCAAATATTTTGGAGACCTCGCACCTCCAGATTGTCCCCGTCCAGATACTAATCAGACTAAGACTAAGACCTAAATTCACCCATGTAAACTCGTGTAAGTTTGAAGAATCTGAAATAAATTGTACGGTAATCAAAGTAAACAATCTTGAAAATATGATTAAACTTTTTTTATCATAATTTAAAGATATAATGAAATGCGACGGATAAAATATGGCATTATTATTAAATCTGTGGTCCCCGATCCGATAGAATCGCGCGTCTATAGCAATTTTAGTTCCTGCTGATTAGTTCCATTTTTTCTCACTAGTATCGCTAGGGCGGACAGGGTCGGCCGATGACGTAACGATTCCAGCTGTTACTGTCTACATAGGCCTTATGGGAATGAGACAACCTCTTCTGTTCCTTATTTAATAGCCTTGCAATTCACCATAATTTTATTTTTGCTAAAAAAAATTTTTTTTGCGAGAAAAACAGTTTTTTGGCTCTCCTGAAAAGTTTGGTTTTTGGACATGTCTGGTTTCTGCAGTGAGCCATTCTTATATAAATTTGATTTTATTAAAACATTCATAATCATCAGTACAAAGTTGGTACAAAGTATGATTTTAACGTGATTAATTGTTTTTATTATAGTGCTATTTATAATAATTTAGAAACTGACTGCAATTGGGGGCCCATATGTTTATACTGGAATACATGGTTTGCACTTTGACAGTTAGTTGGGTCAGTTGTTTTCATTAGTTCTTTGTTTTGATTTTAAACTCCATAAGGCCAATGATAATTTTTTTTAGAATTTTAATCAAAGATTATAACGAAATAAGATTTTTTTCTGGTAGAGACCTGTATTTATATTATGTTTATCCCAGGACTAGGGTATTTGCAAAGTTTGAAGAAAATCATTCGAGCCGTTTTGAGATCCGTGTGCGTACAAATATAGAACCTACTCGTATTAGAGTAGGCCCTATAGGATAGGAAAGGAAATGATAGGATGGGAATAGGATAATGGAGTAAGGTTGGAGTAAAAATATTGGTACCTAGGCCTACCTATATTGTATAGTGTAAAAGTACTAATAAATGCATGTGATTATTATTCGAAAAGTGTAACTGTGTGCATAACGCTCTTAATTTTTTGTTATTTAATATTTTTTAACTTTGGATTTTTTAAAACTATTTTTTGTTTTAAGGAACGGTTCAGTTATGAAAATAAATGTTTTTTAAGATATAATCCATCTATTATATCCACAATGAATAGTTTGATAATTTATTTGTTTACCTAGGTATTTCTTTTCTTGTCGTTAGGCTACAGGCTATTTTATAATATTTTTGTAAAGATATTTATTTCTTGTTTAATAGTAAAATTATGAAGAGAATTAAATTAAGTTAACCGGACTTTAATTTATTGTAGCTGTTATGTTTTTATTTGGACCCTGTATTACCCTTAGAGTTTATATGGGTTTAATTAGTCTTTTATACAATTTACAAGTTTTGTTTTTAGAAAACTGTAGGTCATCACATAATTATTTACAAGGCGTGAATGACGTCCTTCGCCAGCCTTGTCCCAGGACCTTCAAACAACTGTTCATGAATTTCAATCGGTGAAGTCGAAGTCTTCAAAGTGCAACGGACTGACAACAGAACAGAAGTGCTACTCATCGCGATCAAAGCGCGGTGTTACAAGAAGTGGTAAGCAATCATGTGTCACTTTTGTAAATAACGTAATTTTGTTTACACATTATGGGATATGGGATCGTTGCACTCCCCTGCACAGGAGGTTCAACTTTCACTAGTTTACTAACAAGCTTGAGTCTCATTAGTCCGTGCCTCTCCGCATTCGACGGACCGGTAAGAATATCTTGTTCGGCTTCATCTAAAAATATCTTTTCTTTTCGTCTGTCTCAATCAGCAAATAATTCTCAAATTTTTTAGGTCAGGGTGATCAGGAAATGCAGCTTCCAGCTGGTCATGGAAACAGCTGATCAAATCGTTCTTGCCTTTTGTCGTCTGTTTTTATTACAACTTGCAACATAATTTTTGTTGTTTAATTTTGTAATTTGGTGGACTTTTATACGTGTTATGCAAGTTATTTACTAATTGAATTCTGTTTATTTAATTTATTACCATCTATTTAGTTGGGAGTGTTACTCATTCATGGATGGATTGACAGATCCGCTAGTAGATAGAATTGTATTGGGGAGTGATGTTCGTGTAAAACGGTAGAAATATTTAATTTATCAACTTATTTATGTTAGTTTGTGTTCATCATAATGCACAGGCAAAATTTTTCACGTGGAACCTTTTTAATTATCTTAAAATTGAATAAGTTGTGGAAGTAACCTACCTATTTTTTAAGGAATATTTTTCCACTGACCATTGGGATTCTGTAGGTTATAATAACATACCAGTAGGCCTAGGTTGTCCATCAGCAAGGCAGTGTTTCATGGTCTTATTATACTACTATGTTATGACAAAAGTAAAACCTGAGAAGTTTTCTAAAAAAAAGAATAGGTCTATCTATAAAAGTTCTGTCCTATGAATCAGATAAACTTACAGTAGACTCCCTCCCCCCTTACAGGCCTCGGCCGGATAGTGATTTAACCGATTAAACATGTACATTGATGTACAACTGATGTACATTTAAAAATTCCAACCTACAATTTCAATTAATAATAATTTGTTTTCTATTTTGTCTACTGGATAGCAGGTCCAAACACATTCACTGACGGTGGGCATACACTTCCGCCCAGGACAATACATTTTAGGTGGTTTGAGAACATCATGATATATAATGTTGAATTGAATAATATACTAAATAAGAAAACAAAGTTTCCGGCGAAACATAACTTAGCCGGTTAAAGCAATGATGAGATAAAAAATGGCCAGTTAAAAAGATGTTGTTTTGTGCCAGGGTAGGCTGTTTAAAAGGTGGCCGGTTACGAGGGAGTCAACTGTACTAGCCTACAGTAGGATTCACGAAAATAGTCCGATGAGAATCTACTCATTGTTCTGAAACCCATTTTTATACCTACTGTATTAGACATATGATAGGCTAAACATTTTAACCACAAATGACAATATTGCAGGGGGTGGAGGGGACACAACTGTTAAATTTCCATCAAACTTTTTTCATGCATCTTACTAAGAAATTCATGTAGCCTAAGTTAGGTAGGCAGGGCCTAGGTTCTTGCCCAATACAAAATAAGTTTAAACTGTTTACTCAAGTTTGATGTTAACATTGACCTTAATAGGCCTAGGTCATTACAAAGTTTCTATTTTCTCTTACATTGATCTTCTCATAGGCCTCAATTTATCGTTTACTTGCATGAGCATTATTTCAGCCTACTGCAAATTTGTTTCGTTGCTAGCAACCATACAGTACGTTCTGAGAACACCTCATGCAGGAGAGTCTGCAAATTTGGCCTATTGTGGACCAAAGTGGCTGAGTAACTTTTATATGTGAAATTGTCAGGTTAATGAGAATGGTTTAAAATAATAACAAAGTGTCAGTTATAAAATATTTGTATTTAACATTTGAACCAGTACCATACAAATAATGCCCTCGTTAACATTAAAAATTTATTGTCAGTGTAGTAGGAACAGCTAGTGACATGACCGTTAAAGCTGCGTATAACAGTACGGTAACCTTAACTAAAAGAGATTTTCTGGGCCTCTCTAGGGATGACCAAGATATTCAAACTGTCAAATTATTGCTGAGTTTGTGGGATTCTACTGCATTTTTAATTTAATTTTATTGAAGCCTGCAGGCCACTCTTTGTTTAACACGTTCGCTGCGGCATGTAACCGATTGGATACAAAGGCGTTCCTTCGCGGGTGCGGATGTATCCGATCGGTTACATATGACAATGTCAAGATAATGCGACTGCTTTTCCTCTAGCGTTTGAGAAGGAAACACATATTGTGCATTAGAGTGTAGGTAGGGGTATTGAGCTTTTAGATTAGTTGTGATTAGAATATATTCTACAGGTTTTTAATTTCGCGCTCTCGTTGGAGGAATGTAAATATAGTTCAGCGTGGGGGTTGAGTTTCGACATTTTATATGCCGCAGCGAACGTGTTAAGAAGAGTTTAGCATGTGAGTGTGTGTGCATTGCTTAACATCATGCGTCATTTTTTAACTGTTACTGCAGTCAGTGATGTGACACCTGAAATTTAATCTTGAATTAAACCTAGTGTCCAATTCTTAAAAATTAAAAGTTACCACAGGTACAGCTTAGTATAAATCATGACCGAAAAGTAACAACAGAAACACTTTTATTATGAACCATTTAGCTGGTATAACTTATCCTAACACTACCTAGTTTACATATTTAAGGGCAACATTAATGTTATCTTTATTCCTTTAACTTATTACATAATTTTTTATAAGTTTTAAGTCAAATAGGCTAATGAAGATTAGTTGAGAAGAATACCTATATTCGAAGTATATAAAGTACCTACCACTATTAAATTGTCTATTTATGGGTCATCATTGTTTTCAGACGAGGTCACCGATTCTTTAGTGGAACTTACCTGCCACACCATAGAAATATGAATATATTTTTTAAAAGAAGGTTCATCAGAAGGTAAGAAGGTTATTTTACAGTTAATGTATCTGAAGAAATTGAATGAGGCCTAAGCCCTTTCGCTTTTCTGATTATCATAGGTGGAAGACGTGCATGAACTTTACACTTATTATTGAATTTCGCACTTAGGCCTACCATTGCACATTAGGCCTATGACCATTTTTTTAGTGAATTTTTGACCGTACTAATATTATTGCATATCACACTGTTGCTTTTTTGTTTATCTTTCACAATAGAAGTTTTAGTGCTATGAAGCATTTTTTTATATATTTAATCTAAATTTTTTTTAAACAATTTAAGTACCGTACCAGTACCGCACAGTAGACCTAGTAGTAAATAATTTTGTGCAATGAAAACTGAAAAAACTGAAAAAAACTGAAAAGTTTTTAAGTATGGACCCAAACATAGGTTACTTTTATTAATTTAATTAAGTTAATTAATCTCAATCAATTTTAACTAAAAATAAAAATTTTAAGTATCCATTCTAGCTAGTAACTTTTCTTGCTTTTAGTTCAAATTACCTGAGAGATGAATTTTGCAATGCGTCTCAAGGGTAATTTTTCACCACAGTGACTAACCATTCAAACTGACCTAACCTAACTATCATAATTTTAAGTGTTAAGTTACTGTGGACAAAGGTTTCCTGCTTCAAGCGACTCAAATGCTTCTTAAAATTTTGACTGCCAGAAGGCTTCTCTAAATTTACTGGTAAAAAATATCTCATGGTAAAGTATTTTTATGTAGCCAAATATGGTTTTCATCTTATATTATCTGGGACGGTGGCGACGTCCTGTAATCCAGCTACTTGGAGGTCACGAATTGTGGATAGTTACAAGCGATGGTTTGTGGATGTGATATTCTCTGGTGAGGATTAACGTCCGCACTAGTGAATACTAGTTCATCCATAAAGATCATCCTCATAATTAGACCAATTCGTATATGTGAGGTCAAATTGTGGTTCGGATCCCACGTTAAACTGTAGGTCCCTAAATACCATTGGCTGTTGGGCTATTAATTAACAGTCCTGTCTAAGGAGAACGTCGGCCTTAGTCAGTAACAAGACTACAAGATTGCGCCACAATCATCCTACACTCATCTCTCATCCATATTCAGGTTAAAATACCCACTATGTAAGGTCCCTGTCTCAAGATAGTGATATAGTGATCTTTGTAAATTTAATAAATATAGTACAGTAATAATACAGTAGAACCTCGATAGTTCGACTCTCGATAGTTCGACACTCCTGATAGTTCGACATGGTCCATGACAACTTAACATGTTAATAAGACCGATAGTGTCCATGTTGGAGCCTGACAAAGGTGAAAATGTAAACAAATTGACGAATTATTTGATGTTGTTTATATTAAAGTCCAATTAGGTTATGGTTTCACTAAAATTTTGTGTTTCCTTACTTCAAATTATGATTTTTATACTCCCAGTGTTAAAATTTCCCATATAGGCCTACTCCCTATAGTTCGACATTTCGATAGTTCGACACTCTCTAAGTCCACAAAGTGTCGAACTATCGAGGTTCTACTGTAGTATAAATATTTGGATAAAGTTGCAACATTTTTAAAGACCTATGTTATAAAAAATTATTTCAGTTTAAGTGCTTTCACAAATAATTGCATATAAAATAAATCTTTTCAACCACCTGATAATTTTTATCATTGTAAACAATACAGTACTTTCCTCTGATTGTAATCTAGGCTAACTTGAACAGAACCCACTTGAATGTTTAGGCTGTTATCACTAAAGCTTTGTTATCTGTGAACAAATTAACTGAGCTTGCACTTTGCCCAGTGATTCGCACTTCGGGCAGACTGAGTTATGTTGGTGACCCATCAGACCTAATCAGCTACTAGTATAACATGTATCACTCTAGTGCAAGAGGGGGTTTGGTGATGGTGTTCTAGTTATGGTGTTTGTGTTCTATTGAAGGTGTTAAGACTGTTACCTCCTAAGACCGCAAAGATGTCCATACCCGCAATCGTTTCTACAGTTGTGCTAGCTATACCTGTCTCTCTCTTGTACTGTTGGTTTAATCAGTTGTAAGTACCACTTGTCTGTTATGTCTATATTTGATTGTCACTTTAAAGTGCCTCACCCTAGTTGTTGTTGGCTAAATGATAAGATACCGGTAGCGTTTTTGTACTTTCTTCATTTTAATACAGACAATTTTTGTTTCTTAAAAAATTACTGGATTTTATGAGTACGGAAAGTACTGTATGATTGTTTACATAAACAAACACAGCAATCAATTAATAATTTTTATCACACAGTTTTAGCCATTTGTTTGAGTTAGTTACTCTTAAATGTGAAATTAATCAAAAGAACTCTATTTATTAAACTAGCATGTTGCTGTTTGCGGTAAGTGATAAAAGCACTACAGTATTGTATCATTGATTACATTTACACTGCGAAACCTTTCATTTAACTTAATAAATATTCTTTTAAGGCATTTAATTTTTAAATGATTCTTGATTTGATTATTTTAGATGGTTATGAAAATATTGCTGATTAATCTTTAAATTAGATAAACCTGTAGAAAATTAGTTTTGTTACCATATTTAGGCATATAGTTTATAAAATACCCCCGTCGCAGCAGACCTCCATACTCAGCGAATTTCCAAATTAGTGATTTTAATTTTGACCACATGAACCCGTGAACCAAATTCCATCACATGCTCAAAAATAGGGAAATAAATGTATATTCTCCTTATGATAAATATAGGGAAAGAGTATGCATGTATGCTACCATGAGGAACACTAAGTAGGTTTTTTTAGCATAAAAAAAATATTTTGACCATATGAAGCCATATAGGGGCCGTCCATAAATTACGTCATCTGGAAATAGGGGGGGGAGGGTCCAGATTGAAAATGACGGTAGGGTGATGTGCAAGGGGGGGGTTGGCTTTGATATGACGTCATTTTAAAAATGATGTTTTATATCAAATTTTGTCTGTAAAACAATGATATATTTATACACAATTCAACTATTATAAAATATTTATCAAAAAACACATCATACCATTTTTAGGTGTTGTTTTATACTTTATTTTACTTTGTTTTTCCATTGGGAAAAACATTTTGACTTTATTTCTGAAGGTAAATTTAGGTTTGATTGGTTAATGATTTTAGTTTATCAGGTAGAGTTCATTATCAGACCAAGGTGAGTAGAATAAAGTTCTTTAAGAAAGTTCTTCTAGATAATTCTTTCAACACACTGAAAAAACTCTAAGGTTATAATTACACGTAGTATAGTTAAAATTAACCTTAAGCTAAGGCCACTATTTGCCCAGCAATATTATGGTTATTTTTACACATGAGTTAAGGTTAAAAATTTATAGTTGTGTTTACCTTAGTAAAGTTATTATTAATTTAATGAAAGCAGTAACATAACAGTAAAAAGCTTCACTGGCGAGGTCAGGATTCGAACACGGCCCGGCGGTGAGTGAAGCCGGCTCGCTACCTCTAAGCCACCAAGGTACTTGTAGGATTGAAACGGAAATGTGTCACATAATCTGTGGCGACGGCTGGCGTAAGGGTTCCAACTTGTCAGCATTAGTTCAATTGGCTAGTCGTATTCGTCTATGTTGTCCGTTTCAACTGTACTTTGTTGCAAAAACTAAAGAAGCCCTTTCCATTTAACTTAATCAGGTTCAGTTAATTTCAGTGGAAAAATGGCTACACTGGACGGAGCCACCAACACCAACCAACGAACCGGCAACGGCGGCAACCGGCAACCGAAACCAAATCGACAGATCCTACCGATTCGACAGAAAACGGTAGAAATAAAGTTAAATTTGACCAGTAATTATATGAGCAGACATAAAAAAGTCAATAGTTAATTTAAGGTTGGTCGCTATATCCAAATTAGTCACAACATCTCAAAAAGTTCGGTTTACATTCAAGAACTACTTTTTTCTTAAGCCTTTATGCTGTGTAAAACATCCCCACCCCTACTCTTGGCGGAAGGATAAATATTCGAACTTTCGTTTTTCTTAGCAGAATATTAATTAAAGACCCAGAACTATGACTCACAGCGCTTCAACCAAAATAAATAAAAATAATCTACTACAGGAATGTAATTTAATTTACTGTCTTCTGATGGGGTTGTATACTAAAGGTAAATTATTTCTTAACGTGTAACATTATTGCAATAACAACCTTATATGGGTTAAATTTAAAATAACTATAATATGAAGTAGTAATAACCTTATGATTAATGTATTCCTTACCACAATTTTTAGAATATGGTGCTAGTTACTTTACTAAAGTTAAATTCCATTCAACCTTAAAAATAGTGTATCGACAACCTTAGTTACGTTTAATTTAAAATAACTATAATCTGAAGTAGTAATAACCTTATGATTAATGCATTCCTTACCATAATTTTTAGAATATGGTGCTAGTTACTTTACTAAAGTTAAATTCCATTCAACCTTAAAAATAGTGTATCGACAACCTTAGAGTTTTTTCAGTGCAAACTACCGCCAAAATGGGATCCAAAAGGTAATTGATAGTCTTAGTAAATTAATAAATAATAGAACTTAAGTAGCTTTGACGAAAAAAACATTATTTTGATTTAAAACGGAGATTTGTTAAAAATGACGTCACTTTTCTGAGAGGGGGGGGGGGTCAGACAAATTATGATGGTAGGATGATTTTAGGGAGGGGGGGTCCATAAATGGCCAAAAAGTGATGACGTAATTTATGGACGGCCCCATACTAAGTTTCATCAATATCTGTCCATAAATAAAAGAGTTTGCCTATTCTCCATGTGATAAACATGGTAAAAGAATATGCAGGTTTGCTTCCATGATAAGTACAAAAACCAAAATTTTTTTACCATATAAATGGATGAATCTCAACCAAATGAAGCTAAATACGATAGTAAGTAAAATATTAACACATCCTTATTCTAGCTGGCCGGCTGAGTCCGCGGATTGTTATTGTCGCTTGGCCAGTTTTGCTCGAAGCACCTCCTATGATCTGGTTGGCTCAACTACAAAATTTCGCGTAACAGAAATTATCATTGTGTGAGACTTCTTTATCTGGTTAGTTTTTCTGTGGTCTTACCATGATACCTACGGTAATAGCTTCCTGACTACAAAAAACAAAAAACATACAAAAAACATACATAGCTTCCTCCTTATGGGAAATTCGCTAAAAGACGTAGTCAACATTGTATTTTGCACAGTTATTTTGCACACAAAACATGTACATTTGGAAATTTCACCTGGAATATAAACGTGCAATTGTGAACATAGTTAAGATTTCAAACAAATGATTTGTTTTAAAATAGGCCTGCCATGTTTTTTGTTTCAGTACCAGGTTAACCGAGCTTTGCTTGTTGGTTTTAATTCACTTTTGATATATCGTCATGGTAATTAACCTATTAAATTTACACCAGATTCTTCACACTAAACAGCTGTTAAAAATCTCCTAAAAATTAATATAGGAATGAGAGGAAATGAGATGGCTGACCTAGCAGCCAAAGGTGCATGCAATATGAATGAGCTCTACCTACCCTCCTATTTTGATATAAAACGAAAATTTTATAGAATGTCAGTCACGAGTTGGGAAGAGGAGTGAAAAGTGAATGGTACATTAAAAGGAAACACGGTATTTCAACTGAAGCCCCAAGCTCACTCCCCGCCCTGGTTTGCTGAGTTTAATAAAAATCGAAAGTTCATCTCAACATTCACTAGGTTAAGATTAAATCATACTCGCTGCCGCTATCATTTAGCCAGGTTTAAGATAATTGGTGATCCTTTGTGTGACTGCGGGTAGGATGAGGCCTCACCTGACCATCTTCTCTTTTCGTGTGAACTGTCGCAAACATCAAGACCAAAACTGTTATGGAAATTAGCTGCTTTAAAAGTTCAGTTCCCATTTAACATCTTGCACCTGATTTCCTTGAATAATGTTGAAATCTTGGAAGCGCTAATGGTATTTATAATAGAAGAAGACATTGATTTGTGACTTTCTGTTTGAATTGATTTGTTTTTCATGGCACTTTTACTTCTATTGTTGTTTGTAATTTCCTGTAAGTTAAGTGTGGCTTGTCATGGTTTCTTTTAACCTTTGGCCAAAATAAAAAGGATTAAAAAAAAAAAATATTCCTTTATTTTTGTTTACTTTTAGTTGTTATTTCGTTACCAAAATAGCAACCCATAAGTATAATGTAAAAAACTACGATTTTAAAACTTGATTTTAGACTAAATTAGATTTTCCTGGGGTTGAGGCTGTTGCTAAGCTTATTTTTGTGCCAAACCACTTTTAAATGCAAAGTTTAAGCAAAATCTACCCACTAGATTTCGAGATCGTGGAACACACATCCCTTCAGAAAGTACTTGTATTATAATATAGGATTAAATCACTGATTTATTATTTTTTATTTTCATCTGTATCCAATAATAATTTTACTGTTTGTTTTCAGAATATGCTTTGGAACATTTATATTTGCTCTCCTGTGTTTTCTCTTTATCTTCGTAGTTGTTCCATTTATATTCCGATATTCGTACGACATGCAGCGAGGTCTACTGTTTCTTACCTTTGGTAGGTGTTTCTTCACTTATACTGGTAATATGTTCTATTTAAAAAGTAGAAACCTAGTTAGATATTTTTTTTTCTATGGTTTCTCCCAGTTGGTCAAAACAAACCCCTAATTTCTCTTTTCCTCCCCTTTTACTTAGTCACCATTATACTCTAGTTAATTATACCTAGGCTATTAGAAGAAATGCCATTTTGAGGAAAAGGTATTTGATGATACATATGATGGATATTTATCACAAAAATAACATACCTTCGTACAGTAAGTTGTGCCTATACTACAAACTTGGCGTAAAATCTCAACATTGGAAACATTTTTTATGTGCATGATAATATTTAAAATTAGGGGAGTTTTTATTTAAACACTAGACTTGTGAAACACATCACACGATTTGTCAAAAACATCAAAGCTAAACATGCATCCCAATTGCAAAAAGCTATCGATGTATATTTTCAAAATACATGTTTAGCGACTTCTCTTTCTCAAAGAGTACGGTAATCACATTGCCTGATTATATTGATTTATTTATTTACAAAGTCTAGTGACGCTCTTACATGCACAAGTTTGCTTGGGCAGTAGACATGTCATAAACTTGTCTTAGCCAAATTCTTAAATATAAATCACTTGAATCTTATTTAAAATGAGATAAAACAGTGAAAAAAAACACAAAAAGAAAACAATTACCTCCAACTGGGAAAACTCTCACAAAATTATTCAAGACATAAGTTTGTCAAGCCCCTGTGCCATGATTTAGGTATTCAGAGAGACTATAGAAGCAATTCCTTGAAAGATAATAGCCAGCTTTTTGATTTTTTTAACAGAAGGTTCCTCTAAAATACATCGTGGGAACCTGTTGTAGATCTTTTAACAATTGTAAAGGTGATTTAAAAAAAAATCTGTTCTATGAATTGGATAATGCAAAATGTTGTAATTTCTGGTTGAATAGTGATGAAGATGATTATTGTAAAAAATCCCTGTGGATTGAATTTAACAAAGAAAATACACTGCAGTATGAATAATGAATGAAGTGGGAGAATTTGAAGCCGTCTGAAATGTGTTTAGCAGGATTCTCTTGGGCTAATGAAATGAAATGAAATGAAATGAAATGAAATGAAATGAAATGAAATGAAATGAAATGAAATGAAATGAAATATATCTTTATTGTCACATAACGTCTTACATGGCTCCAGCTGTGCTGGTTAAAACAGGTGACATTGTCATGAAATAATAATACTAAATATTTGTCCAAATGATAGAAACTTAAGAGTGAACATTGTCATTGAGATACTCATCAACAGAATAATAGCTTTTATCCAACAGATATTCTTTAAGGCTATTTTTAAATGTTGTAACATTACTAATTACTTTTAGTGAAGCAGGTAGACTGTTGAATAGTCTTAATCCCATATAGTATGGAGACTTTTCAAATAAACTAAGGCGATGTCTTGGGTATTGAAAATTGGATTTAAAGCGGGTTGGGTAAGGGTGAACAAACTGGTTAATGTTGTAGTTTTGGGGGTTATTCTTTAAAAATATCAACATTTTGAAAATATAAATACAAGGCATGGTAAGAAGTTCAAATCTTTTGAAAAGCGGTTTACATGATGTTCTTTTTGGTTCAAAAGCCATTATCCTAAGATATTTTTTTTGGATTTTGAAAATGGCTGAAGCATGAGAAACTGATCCCCATAACTCAATACCATACTGCATGATGGAATAAAACATGGCATAATATACCATAAGTTTAGTTTTGAGATCAATTACATTTCTTAAAACATACATTTGAAAGCAAGCAGTATTTAGTTTCTTAGTTGTCATATCAATATGCTGTCTCCATGTTAAATTTTGATCAATATTCACGCCTAAAAATTTTGTATTTTCAATGTGAGACAACATATTACCATCATAATATAATTCAAGAGTTAAATTTTGCCGATTTTGTAATGTTTGGAAATTCAAAATTTGCGTTTTTGAACTGTTAAGCTTTAAACCATTCGCTCCAAACCAATTGGCCAGTTCTAGAATTGCTACGTCAAGTTTCGCTTTTAAGATATCAGAATTTTCTGCCTGAACCATTGCAGTAGTATCATCTGCATATAATATCAAATTGGATGAAGCATTTTTTGTTACATCATTCACAAAGATTAAGAAAAACAGTGGACCTAAAATAGATCCCTGTGGGACACCACATTCTATTTTTTGCCATTCAGATATAAATTGTAAACCATCTTTATTTACAATTGTCCGCTGCTGTCTATTTTTTAAATAAGAGTTTACCCAAGATAAGGCCAATTTAGAAAATTTATAATACTTTAATTTGTTTAATAAGATATCATGATTAACACAGTCGAATGCCTTGGATAGATCACAGAACACAGCTGCTGTGCTCTGCGATCCATCCAAGCCACTCGACACTCCATCTATGAATTCAGAGACAGCTGTTATGGTGCTACGTCCAGATCTGAAGCCAAACTGTTGATCTGTGAAAATACCATTATTTTCGAAAAAAGAGTATATTTGGTTGTATGCAATTTTTTCAAAGATTTTAGAAATGGTGGGGAGTATTGATACCGGTCGATAATTCTCTGGGTTATCAACAGATCCCTTTTTAAAAAGAGGCTTTAATTCTGCATTTTTAAACTGATATGGATAGATTCCTTCGTCAAAACACATATACTGTGGTTAATACCAGACAATAATCTGATGGCCTTTTTTGAATTTTAAAGACTGTAATTGATATCTGATTATATACCTTCCAGTAATTGATTACCAAAGTAAAAATCACACTTATTTTCCTTTAATTAATGTGGTTGGGACAAATACTGTACTATAAGTACTAAAATGCTATAAAATCAAGGTGTTTCAAAGATTTTTTTTCTTTCTATTCTTTGTTTTTTCAATCTCATGCTGACTCCTGTTTTGTCATGTTGCAGTTAGGATACCCAACGTGGACTATAACAAGCCCTCCATTTCAATCTCATGCTGACTCCTGTTTTGTCATGTTGCAGTTAGGATACCCAACGTGGACTATAACAAGCCCTCCATTTCAATCTCATGCTGACTCCTGTTTTGTCATGTTGCAGTCAGGATACCCAACGTGGACTATAACAAGCCCTCCATTTCAATCTCATGCTGACTCCTGTTTTGTCATGTTGCAGTCAGGATACCCAACGTGGACTATAACAAGCCCTCCATTTCAATCTCATGCTGACTCCTGTTTTGTCATGTTGCAGTCAGGATACCCAACGTGGACTATAACAAGCCCTCCATTTCAATCTCATGCTGACTCCTGTTTTGTCATGTTGCAGTTAGGATACCCAACGTGGACTATAACAAGCCCTCCATTTCAATCTCATGCTGACTCCTGTTTTGTCATGTTGCAGTTAGGATACCCAATGTGGACTATAACAAGCCCTCCATTTCAATCTCATGCTGACTCCTGTTTTGTCATGTTGCAGTTAGGATACCCAACGTGGACTATAACAAGCCCTCCATTTCAATCTCATGCTGACTCCTGTTTTGTCATGTTGCAGTCAGGATACCCAACGTGGACTATAACAAGCCCTCCATTTCAATCTCATGCTGACTCCTGTTTTGTCATGTTGCAGTTAGGATACCCAATGTGGACTACAACAAGCCCTCCATTTCAATCTCATGCTGACTCCTGTTTTGTCATGTTGCAGTTAGGATACCCAATGTGGACTACAACAAGCCCTCCATTTCAATCTCATGCTGACTCCTGTTTTGTCATGTTGCAGTTAGGATACCCAATGTGGACTACAACAAGCCCTCCATTTCAATCTCATGCTGACTCCTGTTTTGTCATGTTGCAGTTAGGATACCCAATGTGGACTATAACAAGCCCTCCATTTCAATCTCATGCTGACTCCTGTTTTGTCATGTTGCAGTTATGATACCCAATGTGGACTACAACAAGCCCTCCATTTCAATCTCATGCTGACTCCTGTTTTGTCATGTTGCAGTTAGGATACCCAACGTGGACTATAACAAGCCCTCCATTTCAATCTCATGCTGACTCCTGTTTTGTCATGTTGCAGTCAGGATACCCAACGTGGACTATAACAAGCCCTCCATTTCAATCTCATGCTGACTCCTGTTTTGTCATGTTGCAGTCAGGATACCCAACGTGGACTATAACAAGCCCTCCATTTCAATCTCATGCTGACTCCTGTTTTGTCATGTTGCAGTTAGGATACCCAACGTGGACTATAACAAGCCCTCCATTTCAATCTCATGCTGACTCCTGTTTTGTCATGTTGCAGTCAGGATACCCAACGTGGACTATAACAAGCCCTCCATTTCAATCTCATGCTGACTCCTGTTTTGTCATGTTGCAGTCAGGATACCCAACGTGGACTATAACAAGCCCTCCATTTCAATCTCATGCTGACTCCTGTTTTGTCATGTTGCAGTTAGGATACCCAACGTGGACTATAACAAGCCCTCCATTTCAATCTCATGCTGACTCCTGTTTTGTCATGTTGCAGTTAGGATACCCAACGTGGACTATAACAAGCCCTCCATTTCAATCTCATGCTGACTCCTGTTTTGTCATGTTGCAGTTAGGATACCCAATGTGGACTATAACAAGCCCTCCAGTGTTGGACTGGTTGGGGCAAGGAATCTCCAGCTTACCACGAAACATGGGGTCAAAGTTGGGGTCTGGTGAGTATTTTTCTTCGCCTCTTACCTGTTACCGCCGTAAACTGTCTCGTTGACCTCTGGAGGCATGAGACCCGTCATCTACTTCTACGTCCACCTCATTTGCAGCCATAGGCCTCGTCCAATCAAGTCAGGGTAGTGCCAAGGTAAGGTTATAAACGGGAAAATGTGGCCACCGGTAGCCTTGTGACTACCTGCATGCGCCCGAGGAACAATGATGGAGGCACAATCAACTGTGAGGATTATCCGCGGAATATAAACCCCCGCAAACCCCTGACAAGGCAAGCCATATTTGATGAGTATTGATCCTACTTACTAAATCTAATAGTTCCAACTAGGGACATTTTATTGTGGGAAGTAGGTAATTAAGATAATTTTTTGGGCCTGATAAGAAGGATAAACACTTGATAATAAATATACTTAATACTTGAATAAATACATAGTAACTATAAATTTAGTTAGCTTATTCCCCCAGATAGATTCCCTCCCAAGGTTACTACAAATTGAAACTACTCACAGAACCTTCATGATGCTACTGCTGGCCGGGCCTCTGACAACTGAGAGCGAGTCCTTGCTGACGAGGCTTGCCTGCCGGCTTTTGCGCATACGCGGACGATGTCCCCAGTTCTATTGTTTGTAGCTCTGGTCTTCTGGGGTGATAATACTATAGGGTGATCCCTCAAAAAAGAACCAGGATTGGGATGGAAGTGTCCACATCTTATTCAGAAATCAGACAAACTGAAGTAACACTTTTTATGAGGTATTATTTCAATTCTCTCTTGAATCTATTCATGTTCGTGATATCTTGTATATGACATGGAAGGAGTAAAAAATATTCGAGACCAGCATAGCTAGGTTTGGATTCATACAGTTTTAAATTTTGCTGCAAAGATGGATTAATTCTACGGTGCCTGGTAGTATAACGATGTTGATGAAGCTGTATCAAGTTTTTAGTTTTAACATAAATAATCGTTTTGAACATGAAAAGAGAGGGAACAGTTAAAATCTGATGTTCGACAAACTTTGGCCTGAGCCTAGAGATACATTAATTGCTTTTTTCTGCAATAAAAAAATGCACCTTCAATTACTGAGGTCCCAAAGCACTATGGAATACCTAAGGGAACTTTCAATGAGACTAAAATACACTAATTTACACAAATGAATATTGTTGAAAACAGCTAAGTTTCTTAAAATAAAAATGTTAGAGGCTAAAGTAGAGACAAGGTTATCAACGTTATCCTTCAATGACAGACAATCTCGCTACAAAACGATGGAAAAAAATGCTTAAAATTATTTAGGTAAAAATCTAAAAATCATTAAAAACCGATGTAAATGTCCTTAAATATTTTACAAATGTCCTTAAATGTACGGGAATTGTCCAGGAATTTTTAGTTTTGAGTTCAATAGACACCCTGAGTAAGATTTGCCTCTAAAATTGTTTGCTTGCTTTTTTATTGACACAGCAATATTTTAAGTCATGTGATGAGTGAGTCTATTGATGTCTATGTAACAAAATGGTTTAAAATACCTGTTACTGTCAAGTGATCCTTAGATTAGAAGTAGACGACCTATGGTTTCGAACATCAAGGTGTTCATTTTCAAGTCTTCATCATCCAGCAAATCTTCAAAGCATTTTCAAAATGAACACCTTGATGTTCGAAACTATGTAGGTCATCTACACCTAATCTAAGGATCTCTTGGCAGTAACAGGTATTTTAAACCATTTTGTTAAATATTAAGTGATCCAGAGGCTATACCATCATGAGTCTAAGTGATAGTTCACCTCCAGCCAACAATGAGATAAACATGGAAACCTTGAAAATGAGGGATAACCAATAGAAGCTTAACAAAAATCCTTCTGTGTAATATTGGTGCCAGGGGTGTTCTTGTTGTTTCTTAAAATTTAAAAGTTTTTTGTTTATGTTCGATTTTGATGAAGTAACTTCTAGAGCATATTAACTCTTCATTTGGAAACCCCATTATTATTTTCCTCATATTTACAATACTAATTTGTAATTTAGAATTTGTAAATAGTAATTTTTATATTTTTCTTTTCAGATTTGTTAAGCTAACTACTTTTATGGTTTAACTATAAGGAAAAAATTGTGTGTTAAATTTTTGTTCTGTTTGGGCAGTTGAATTTTTTATTTAGATCTGGTCTTCTTAGATTAAAAGTATCAAGTTTGTTCTCAGTCGAGAGCAATTATGACTTAACTTTCAAGTATAAGTGACAATATCTTATCAAGTGTGCAGACTGTGCTAGAAGTCTGTTGCTTGGAGTGTAATAGATAACGTAGTGGTATGAGACAACTTAAACTGAAATCTAAAACCAATATTTTTGAAAAATAAAAAATGAGATTAAAATTATGTTTGTTGTATGTATACTAAATAAATGCAATAATACATTTTATTCTTGGAATAAACATATTTTATATATGATCGTTGTAATATACACCAATTGTGCTACAAGTAACACCGTAAAGAGGTACATTATTAAACCAAATTCAACCCCATTGCTTAACAAGGTCTTAAACATACAGTTTTCATATCAAAATACAGTTCATAATTTGAAGAAAGTAGTTTTTAAATTTGCACATCAGCTGATTGTTCGAGCTGATTTTTGGAATATTATTAACATTTTTTAACAAAAAATAATTTTTCCGTTTTCGTGCCTTTAATCCCCAATTTGTTATACCTGCGATACAGTAATGTATCATTTTGCATCACTTGTTAATGAACAATTTTCATAATCTACATTCCTCGATGTGATTTACGAGGCCTTGTTCGCACGGGTATAGGAAGAGGGAGAAAGTAAATATCCGCTTTCTAAACCGTCTGTCTGTCTATCTTGCGAGTGCCCCTGTGTTACATTGACTATTGACTATTTTTTTGTAAAGCGTAGAAAAAGTTTATGTGTTTATCAAGGATAAACTTAAAGATACTAAACGAATCTATGCTGGTGAGTCAGCAAAAAATATTGCTATGGAATATGGAGTGGTGACAGGGTGGGGATCTTTATTTCCTGTGTTTTTAGCGAATTTCCCATAGGGAATAAGCTATTACCGTAGGTCTCATGGAAAGACCTAAGCCCGGGACCATGATACTTTTTCGTTTTGAGGTGTCCAGAGACCGAAAATAATAGTCATTAAAATTTTTATATATATATATATGTATATATATATATATATATATGTATATATATATATATGTATGTGTCCCTAGACACGATAACTCTCGTAAAAATGGTCCGATCGACACCAAATTTGGTAGAGATGTGTAATCCTACGTTTATTCGGATGAGTTCGAAAACCAGACATATCGACCTACCGGAAGGGGTAGTTTTGGGGGGTTTTGTACCCCAAAAATGGGTTTTTTGCATTTTTCATATGTAAATTTTAAAAATTTTAAATTTTTATTTTGACCATTGGATTTAGCTAAAAAAAACACACAATTTAGTATTTTGAAGCTTTGCTCTATCTCCATTGGTTACCGAGATATTACAAAGTCTAAAGACAGTACATTGTCTTTTAGGGCTCCAATGTTAATCTTATGGAGAATAAGGATGTGTTAATATTTCACTTATTAACCAATATTTTTGGATGAAACTTAGTATTTAGCTTCATTTGGTTGAGATTCATCCATTTAAGGTAAAAATTCTTGGCTTTTGTACTTATCATGGCAGCAAACCTGCATACTCTTTTGCCATGTTAATCATATGGAGAATAGGCAAACTCTTTTATTTATGGACAGATATTGATGAAACTTACTATATGGCTTTATATGGTCGAAATAAATTTTTTCTATGCTAAAAACCTACTTTTAGTGTCCCCCATGGCAGCATACCTGCATACTCTTTCCCTATATCTCAAGGAGAATAGACATTTATTTCCCTATTTATGAGCACGTGATGAAATTTTGTTTACAAATTTAGCTGGTCAAAATTAATATTACTAATTTGGAAATTCGCTGAGTACGCAGGTCTGCTGCGACGGGGGGTATTTTATTTATATAAGTTTATTGTTATATCATGTCACATAGTTTCAGTATGGTATTTTTGGAATATTTCTTATATGTGATAACACCAACAATAGCGAATACAACCATAAATTGGTCGCAGAAACAGTGAATACTATGACTCACTATGGACTCCAGTTCATCAGAATTTTTCGACATCCGAACATTAGTCCCAATTAACGAGATTGCACACTAGTATTTTACTAATTTAAGTTGGATGTAGATAAAGTGGCGTAAGCAACAATTTTATACAATCTTTGAACCACTCATGAGATATTTAAAGTGTCTTGAAGGTCTTCATTATTCAATTGTTGCATGAGGTACTATAACAGAATTTCTACTATGCATGATGTCAGTGTATATTTCAACTCCCTCCTAACCGGTCACCTCAGGACCAGATTGTAGCCGGATAACAAATTGGTCGGTTGAACGGACTATTGGCAATCAGGACTAAAAACCATTCAACATAGAATTTTTCATTTTACCCACAGTGTTTATCTAGCTCCATTCTTCTGATTTATGCGTTTTTCTAGAGATCCTTGTACCAAAATAACCCTTAAAATTGGTAATATTTGTATAACAAAAAAGTTCTAGTAAATCATAAGATTATGGTGCATTTTCTGATCCCAGATAAGTCAATCAGCTAAGATTTTAAACTTCAATTTAACTTGGATTGTTTTAAAATAAGCACATTATTTAAAAAGCACATGATTAAAACAAAAAGGAATCTGAGTGAGGAATGAGCGGTGGCTGTGCAGGCACATGCTGCCGGTACGACACCAGCTGGAGGCGGCGGCGCGGACGTGGCTGACAGGTGGCGACCAGAGCGACCAGTACGACGAGTGGCTGCGCACCGAGACCACGATCGTGTACTGTCACGGCAACGCGGGCACACGGGCATCCGACCACCGCATCCGCCTCTACCAGATACTCAACCAGATGGGCTACCACGTCCTCGCATTCGACTACAGAGGTAAACACAATGGAGCAGTTGCAGGGTTTAATTTTTCCAAAAGCTCTTTTGATTTACTTACATTTTGAAAATTGCTGGGGTGCAACGTAATTACATAAAATCATAGCATTTCTTGGATATAGCATGTGAAATTTGATATATGCACTGAAAGGGCTAGTTCAAAGATATTCCATTTGGATAGAACATACCCTTTTGTAGCTCAACTTAAAGCCTAGCCTTATATTATTCATTCATTTAGGATATCTTAAAACTGATTCGGATTCATCAATGCAATCTAATTGTAAATTACTTAATTACGTTTTTGCTGCGAGGAGGCGTAAACTGTTAAAGGCTCTAAATAATCCCTCTACGCTGCTGGTTGTGATTGCCCTTAGAGTTCTCGGATGTGTTACACACTGATGTAGTGACTGAATGTGGGTTAAACCTAAATTAAAAATATCCTCATTTATAATATTTGTAGCCCTACGCGTTATACATATGAAATAGCATCAACCATCCTTTAAACTAAGTTAAGAACACATGCAATAAGTAGATTGTAAGGCCTATAAAATTATTTTTCAACTTGGTTTTATAAAAGTTGGTAAATGGAAAAAATCGGCAAATATCATGCCACCACATCTGAATTAACAATTATGTTTCTGCATGCCATTACTACTTGGGTGTGTAAGGTCCGGTTTATGAAACCAATGAATGAAACCTCTATGGTTGAATGACCTTTAGGTTGCAGTATATATGTGGCAGTTTGTCTTTATACATTTTTAAAAGTTTCAAAGTGCTAAAATAGACTGATATTTCACAATCAACCATTTAGTTGTGTAGCAAAACTTGCTTAAATCTGAACCGCCCATCAGCTGAACTGCCCATCTCATACCTGAGCCATCGAGCGATACCAGCCAACTCATATATGAGCCGGTTCAGCTATATTTTAGTAGTAATTACATGACTGTAGCAAGAGTTAATTTTATTTTATTTCATTCATAATGCAGTGTTTCTGCCGCAGGTTACGCAGACTCGTCGAGGGTGCCGACGGGAGAGGATGGGGTCGTAGAAGACACCAAGACCGTGGTGTCGTGGGCGCTGGGGAAGGCGACCGCGGGTCACGTGTTTGTCTGGGGCCACTCACTGGGCACAGCGTGAGTATGCGATGGCAAACAATATAGACTAAACTTTCTGCAGGCTTAGACTTAGCACATTCGCTGCTGCCAAAAATGTTGATTACTGCCTAAGGAGCTAAAAATAGTCATTGCATGGAATCTTTAATTTAGTAATTGAAAGATTATAAAATGGCTTAGAAACAGAAAGAAAGAAAGAATGTACAATATTTGGACGACAGCATCCTGGTTCCTGGACCTCCAAAAGTCATGGGTCACCGGTGACGCAGCAGCATTGCGCAACGTAAGTCCAAGTCCGCAAGGCCACCGTAAGACACGTTCTCCAAAGCGGTCAAGTTCGATGGAACAGCTTTTGTATGATCCATTGTAATAAAAAAATAGCTAAACACTAAAATAATTCATATAAATATTAATATATACAACAGAAAACACAATTCACAACAAAAAAGTTGTGCGTCACGGGAGACGCACGCAGCACCCCGGGCGAATGAATGAAACACACTACACGGCAGTCTGGTAACCGAGACGCAATGCTAGTGCGTCTTAACCGTCCTCGACGAGTGGCTGAACCACACTAACTCCGTAAATTAAACATGGTGCGTCACCGGTGACCCACCCGCAGCGTATGTGTTAACAGACAATAACACATTATCACAATTTCAAAAGTGTATTGCGATGATTTTGAAAATTATTATGTAGGTTAATCCCAAAAGCTTATAGGAATTACGCTATAAAGAAAAGTCAAACTATTATTCAATCTTTCTGCCACAACCAACCATTCTGCCACAGCCATTCTTTCTGATGTGGTCGATATTTCTTCGCCAAGCTTCCTGCTGCACCCTGCTTCCTACCGCGATCAATCTTTGTGCCATGGCAAAGCTTCCTGACTCAGCCGAACTTTCTCAGGTGACCGCGGTCTTCTGCGACAGACAATACTGCACCATCTCCTGTTGTGTGGCTTTGATGGATGAACAATAATGTAGGTGTGTAAAAGCGGTAACAGCTGTGACAACTCCTTGCTCCACTATTGCTCATCTGCCTGTTTGAACATTCATTCATTAATTCATTCTATTTTAATGCTTATGGATTTTTTAATTTGATTTTTTTTATGGTTTTTAGCAATATTTTTTTAAATCATTTTAACGTTTTACTTCACAGGATTGCGTCACACGCTCTAGCTGAGCTGGAGGCTGAGGGGAAGCTAGTCCCAGGTCTCATTCTAGAAGCACCTTTCAACAATCTCTCAGATGAGATCCGGGAATACCCCATCTCCCAGGTAATGCGTCATTTATGATGAATTTCATAGTTGAAGTTAATGCGATTATGCCAACCCTTAAATTTTTAGGATAGTAAAATTTCACTAGCTCAATGTAGACCTAATATTGCAAATGTGAGTGTTGTCAGTAATGATACCATGTTAAATGGTAATAAATATTGATCGAAAGGTGTAATGTAGGTTGTCAATGATTATCAAACAGAACAATGATAATCGGCAGGATAGCGACTGAAATACAGTACTGTCTGAATTGCTTCTAACAATCATACAAATTATGTAAAATCAGTGACTATCTAAAAACTACAGAGGGATTACGGAGTCACATACTTTAATTTCGAGCTATCCACTTTCTAGTTATCGAGAGAGTGGAAGTAGTAGCATTTTGCTGTATTGCTTGGGTTTTATCATCCAATAAAGCAACTATTAACTTAATGATAACGGTAACAACTATTTATCTATTCATTTTTTTTTTCAATGATAACAAGTTAATCAATTTATTGGAAGTTCATTAGCCACAAATATTTATATACAATTCATGTAGCTGTTTTTTTTAACACCACTCCTCAGTTAGTAGTTCTGGTCCCAATTTAAGGTTTGAACTGTCAATATATTCACCTCATTTCACAGTTTTGCATAAAGATTTTAGATATTTCTATTCTGAAAGGCAAGGCTGGCCTTAAATTTCATCTTTTGACCAAAAGATTAATTTATTTAAGATTAATGGTTATGCATTATCACAGCTGTTCACGTGGCTGCCATGGTTTGACTTCTTCTTCGTGGAGCCGGTCTACGACAACAGACTCCGGTTCCAGAGCGACGTAAACCTGGGCAACGTGTCCGCCCCGATATTGTTCCTCCATGCAGAGGACGACCGAGTGGTGCCGTACAAGCTGGGGAAAAAGGTAGAGTACGTCCAAAACCATATATGTTTAAAGTGTGTGATTACCATTGTATTTCATCCTTGTGATGGTACAATTTATAATGGAGGTTTCTCTCAGCAAATCATTAGGTTTTTTTTAATGAAAAAAATTACAGTCAACTCCCAACTATCCGGGGTAAAGACTTGTTGAAGGTTCCCGGATAACCCAAAACCACGGTTAAAACAAATAGTTCAATAAATTGAGTAAAACACGAAATGGGACCTGTCTTGGTTTCTATTTTTAGTAAATCCCGGGTTGACCAGGTGTTTCCAGCAGTCAAGGTCATTACTCCACCATTGCGGCCCATCCCCATCACACCCTGCTTCACCACTCGAAGGCTCTGACTCGTTCCTCCCTGACCACATGACTACGATCAGGCCTCCAAATAATTTACGGATAAATTTCCATGTTTCATTGCTTTTTTTCCCATTAATAGATCAAATAATGATTAGAAAAGAGATTTCTTCTAAAGTAATTTTTACATGCAAGATCGATAAATGATGGTATTGTCTAAACTGAGAAAATAAATCAAATTGAAATTGACTTTTTGTGAGCCCAGTTAATCGGCAACCCAGTTTATCAGCCCCCGGATGGTAGGGAATTGACTGTAAATATGTTTAATACTAACATAATAGGCGTAATTAAAACTAAAAATAAAAATAAAAATTTACAATTTGGTTTTCAATTACTTTAGTTGTCCGGTAAGTGGTGTTTTACCATGTGAGTATTTAATTCGCTCTTGAGTTGTAGGAGTTTGTGCAACATTTTAAATCATACTGCACATTTCTAGGCTTTTTTTATTAAAACAAAAGTATTAAACTTGTGATAGTTTTTTTTTTTTTTTTTTTTTTTTATTTTTTTAGTGAGCATTAATAGAACTCACCCCTTAAGTTATACTAGGTTGTTTAAAGACGACATTCACCTGCGTGTTCAAATTATGCCGACCTTAAAAGTTGCAGTATTACAAAATGTATTTCAGCTACTTATAATTGGGTCTTTAATTTGAAGCTAAACCATTGTCTTGTTTTAAAATGAGTGACTGAAATTCAACTGTCACAAACTATATTATGAAACTCATTCAATAAATTTTGTGATGTAACTTTTAATTGGGAAGGTAAATCAAGCCAAAATAAAAGGCTTTAACCATTAGCAACAATAAACAAATCTGCCCCACCACTATTTCTATCATTCTTCCAAACATTAGGGATACGTGCGTTTCATATTAGCTGACACACTGTAAGTTTAACATGCAGTGCATGGAAGCACTTTTGTCTTGCCTGAAAACAGCTTTCAAAGGGCACTTTCAAGGAACAGCTGTTTCAATGCAGTATCTTGTCAACTATATTAATGGTCCTTGTACAAACTTCATATGGACTACGAATCTTCCAGGTTATCAGCAAACACTCTGTATGAAAATTTTTTTTTTGTGGAAATTTAGCAGCTAAACCATAATGTTGAAATCACTATATAGTACCAATTCAGAATGTGGAGGAATCAGTGAGTTTTAATTCATAAAGAGCTAGTTTTATTTAAACTAATGGAAAGTTCTTGCAAAGAGTAGTCAGAAGCTCGAAAGTATGCTTCACAATAAATTATTTCCTTAATGCATTAATTGAAAAAGTTTAAGAAAAACTTGACATAATTTTCTTCTTTGACTGGGCTGAAATGCTGGACTAATGTTTCTTGAATATTTACTGTTTGAAAATAATTTGACAAACAACTGAACGTTGTGTTATTTTTCAGCTTTACAATACCGTGGTTGGATATCGTAAAGACGACAAAACCGTTGAGTTTGTAACATTCGAATACAAGCTGGGTCATGGACACAAGTACATTTACAGGGATAAGAGGCTGCCCTCAGTCGTCAGGTAAGGTTTCTTATTTATTTATTATCATCTAGTTGATTGTCTCATGCACAGTGGCTGACACTATTTTGGTCATCGCTTTAATGCGATTTATTGCCTCCCACCAATACGAGTCAAAAATGTATTGGCCAATTCGGCAGTAAAATTTAGTCATAATTTTTTTTATAAAAATTAATACTTTTATCTGGAGTGGTGCCATCGCCTTTTTCTTTCACTAATTAACATTGTGGCTGTGCTACTTCATTGTAAATTTTACAAAATTATTAGCTGCAGCCACTCTTTATGAAGGACTAAATGTTGTCATATCACGGGCTAGATTTAACTATCTTAAAGTGGAACAGTAAACAACACTTGTTTTGTGTAGTTTTTAGACCATTCTCAAAGTATAAAATTTTAATTACCAAGAATAATACCATGTATATATAAATCTAGATGTGTCAATTAAAACTACCAAAGAAGTATAGGTCCCTATTTTAATCTCTTTATTTTGAATGCTTGTACAATTAATTGTTCTAAAACACTACACAGGCACTACACTGAAAAAAGACTTATACAAATTATTATGTTGGTTACATTGGCTATAGCTTGGTGAATGGGCGGGGGGGCGTGGGGGGGGGGGAGGCGGCTCATCACAAGTGTTCAATGAAATATTCATGGATAATAATAAGTACAGTGGAACCTCGGAATATCGAATCTGAAGAGGAATGTGAAAACTTTGTAATATCAAGGACCATAGTATCAATATACGAAGGTTCAATATATCTAGGTGATAATAGGCCTCGCCATTGAGGAATAAAGACGGGCTTACTGTGATGAGATAACTTAAATTTTGCCATTGCCTAGAAGAACAGTTGAACAGTTCATTGTAAAATTAAAAGTTCTTTAAAAACCCGTCCATGAAGTTTTTATCACTAACTGATAATCTGTACTCAGTACTCTTCACACCACTGTAATACACCAGCTCATGGACACTTAACCATAACTTTTGTGATAAACTGCATAACACTAACACAATGGTTGTATCTCAGGAACGTGATTGGTAGCTACCATTCACCAACCAGAATCCAGAATTCCTTGTGCTTGCTTCGCTAGCAGACGAAAATTTCCGTTTCGGTTTCTCTAACCAGCTTCAAAATATGGTTATAGTAAATTACTACGCACAAACCACTGAAAAATACACTGTTAGATACAGTTGCGCTTACATTCCCATGAAATAACCAATAAGTTAACTGCAGTTGCGGGAAATCAGAACACCACTGCAAACACAAATAGGATATAGACACGGGACTTGGCAATGTCTGTCCATAGAGAGGTAGGTTGCACCACAAAAGAAAGTGGATGAGTTTGATAATTGAATTAGTTTTTTCAATTTTGATATTTTTGTAATAAAAACTTTGATATATAGAGGGTTCATGGGTTGGGTATCGGTACTACAAAAGTTGGAAATATTGAGGTTACCCTCCTTTGATATACTGAGACAGAAATAACATTAAATTGATGGACAGATTTTGGACAATGGGAAACCTTCGTTACATCGAGGAGTTGGATATAGTGAGGTTAGATATATCGAGGTTCCACTGTAGGCTACTACTTGCTTAAAATAGATTTTACGTAAATTACATACCATTTTACATATATTACTTTAGACAACTTACAGATGTGGGTGTTGTTAGTTTTTTTTAGGAAATACTAAATGGTTAATATACCTTACTGTCAAGTGATCCAATAGTAGTTGAAACACTACTGCAGTTTCAATCAGGGGCGAACCCAGGATTCAATTTCGGGGGGGGGGGATATTTCTTGCGGAGGGGTCACACTGGGGGGTTTGGGGGTATGGAATACCCCCCCCCCAGAACACGGCGGGCCTCCCCCGAATAATTTTGGATATTTTTAGCTAAATGGTTAGTTTTAATGAATTTTAAAGTTAAAATGAAACTTTTTGCAAACCTCTTCTCCGTCAGAATTTGGAGTGAAAATAATGGGTTCCAAATATTAAATAAAGAAATCAGACTATTATTTAAACTTGGGAAAAATTTATTGACTTTATATAACAATGGAAAAAATAACATTCAGGCGAAGTACAGTAAAAAGTTATTGTCTAAAGTTTATTAAAACACCAAAATACATTTCTCATCAAGAGGTAAATGCGTGATTTATTTATAAGACACAGAACACAGTATCAGATGAGTTATTTATATTGTAAAAATTATAATAGGTAATAACTAATAACAGTATAATACAATTGTAACATAAAAGTATTATACTCGTATTATTTTAACAGTACATATATGAAGGCAAAAGATATTGTGTCTTCTCAAAAAAAGAATCAAGTTGTCAAATTTCAAGTGGAGTATGCTACGATATTACTACAGTCTAATAACAAAATAAGTACACTACTTAAAATTCGTCAAATACAGTATATGAGTTTACTTTATCTCTAAGATACACACACGTTTAGACTAACTAAACGGCAAAACCACGGAATAACTAATAAGTTAGGGATGGAAGCACTGCAAGTGAATTAGAGCACGCTTAGTGCCAATCGCAAGAGCTGGACAGTGCCGACACGACGCATTGTATGAACTCGTCAGTAATGCCAACGCGAAATAAATAATGTATTTCATTTCCAAAACTAAAATGACCTTTTTTGGATGTAATATTTCTGATTTATCTTTTTGCCTTGTGCAATTAAAACCCTTATTATTATTTATATAAGTCTGGCATTTGAAAATAATTTTTTAACCATTTGTCATAGATTATTTTTATTTTTTGAACATATATTTTTTTTTTATTCTCCAACATTTTGGGGGGGGGATATATCCCCTTTATCCCCCCCCCCTGGTTTCGCCCCTGGTTTCAATCCATCAAAGGGATCTTCATCAGGTGTGCAGATTGTCAAGGTTTCATTCAAACTGAACTCGTCAAGTTATAAAAATCACACAAGAATAAACAAATAAATAAATATACACGATGACACGGTTACATACGAAAACACAAACAGTTCAATTTTCACACCGGTACCGGCAACGACGGAATGCGCGGCGAGTGCCAAGGGTTGGTCTAGACTGGCCCTTGGCACGCGCCGCGCATTCCGTCGTCGCCGGTACCGGTGTGAAAAATGAACTGTTTGTGTTTTCGTATGTGTCCGTGTCATCGTGTGTATTTATTTATTTGTTTATTTGTGTGTGATTTTTATAACTTGACGAGTTTAGTTTGAATGAAACCTTGACAACCTGCACAGCTGATGCAGATCCCTTTGATGGATTGAAACTGCAGTAGTGTTTCAACTACTATTGGATCACTTGACAGTAAGGTATATAAACCATTTAGTATTAACTATAAAGTGATTCGGTTGGCTAACATCATGAAATTTTTTAGGAAATACTCCAAGTTTTTACAAACACATTTTCGTTTTTTATGACTGCCCTCATTGGACTAGGCCATGCTAGCTGTGGATTTGGGTTTTAAAGATTCAAAGTTGTTAAAAAAAAGTTGTGCCAATCACAAATAGTATGGATCTTTCTTTAGCATACTTAGCTCTAAAATTACGCTGAACAGTTGTAGACACCAAATTTGAGTCTAGTTCAATGAAGGCAGCAATTTAAAAATAATTTTCACCAACTCTTGTGTCTGTGTGAATTCGAACTAGCAAAGTATGTGAGTAAAAAGTATAGTTTTTTCTTATCAATTGATAAAACAATCACTTGTTCTTTCAGTGAATTTATTTGCATTTTTAAATACGTAAGACCTTTTTATAACATTACGTTCTAGAGTACACACATATAACACCAAAAACAAAAATGATATTGACATTAAAAAACATAAGTTGATTTTTTAAACAAAAAACCTACTCATATGCGATCAAAATATTTAAGAATTTTACCTTTAGAATCAAAAATGGAAATTGACGATGTAAAATTGAGGACTAAATTAAAAACATTTCTTTTTCAAAACCCACACTATTCCTTAATGAATTTCTCCATGCAGGCCAGTGAATATTTAAAACTGGGTTGCATTTATCATAGGTGTGATACATTTCATTATTTTTTAGAAGTTATTATACACTATGTATTTATTTTATTTTATTGCCATTACCTTATCTGTACCACTCTCAATGTATCTATTGAATAATGACGCTATTTATGTACAGGCTTATACTTGCAAATAAAGAATATTTTAATTTTGATTTTGGTGTTACAAATATGCAATTACTACTTATTTCACTTAAACACAATAGTTTATTTTTACATTCATTAGGTTTATACATACACGTTTGTATTATTTTTGTTTTAGAAAATTTATTGATGGAAATCTGCAAAGAAATCAAACAAAGAACCAATGAAGACTTCGTTAGAATAATACTTTAGTTTTAGACACCTTTAGCAATTTAAGATCTTGTACAGTGCTCTCTTTATTATTTTGTGCAGCAGATTTTGTCTTTCACCAATTTTAGGTTTGTGCAGTATTTTTACACTTTAAATGTATTTTAATAAACAGTGTTGTCAAAGACGATCTTGTTCAATTCTCATTTTTTACCTACCTTCAGGGGACTGAAACATTGTGATATAATATTTTTGGAGAAAATATGTGCATAAACAAACTAATTGAGTTCAGGGCTATTATAATGACATTCATTTCTTCTTTTTCAAGGGCTATTGACAGGACCTCCTCCTCAAATATTATCCTTCAATCCTTCAAGTGATAAATAGGCCTAAACAGTATTTTTAGAATGAACTTACAACTAACCTCAAAACTAGGGGGCCTAAGGGCACCTAAATGTTAAATCCGCCCTGCAACCTACTGTGTTTTAATACAGGGGAGATTATTGGTTATTTACTGATTTGTTACCACAGATAAAATTAGTTAAAATTAAGTAATTTTTTTTAAGAAAACTCAACCATGTAAATTCACATCACAGCTTGAAAAATTGTATAGTAATTCTGCAACAAGAGATGATGAAACTCAATTTTGGAGATAGCATCACCATCCTGATTTTTAGGGGCCTTTGCCCCTACAAGGCCCTAGTAAAGTTAAAATACCTTCTTATCTAACAAAAACTAATCAGCATCTTTTTGAATTTTTTAACCTATGACAAATTAAATATATCTATTTAAGTATTTTAATTGTGAAACTTAAGTGGCCCGTTAAAGCCTTACTAAGATTGTTACAAATATAAATTGTATGATTACTCAATAATTCCAGCAGCATTGGGACAGCGTTGGTTAGATAAACTCTTAAGGAACCAAGTACCAGGTTAACCGAGCCTTGCTCGTTGGTTTTAATTCACTTTTAATGTAGTATCATGGTAATAAAGCTATTAAATGTTCACCAACAACCAACTATACCTCTTCACAGTTAACAGCTGTTTTAAAAAAGTTGCAAGGTAATGTATCTGATACCTATATGAGACGTTTTTGTGCTATATGGGAATACACCTAGGAGCATAGACTTGAGTTTTTTGAGAAAAAGCCTTCATACTTTATATGGGAAATAAATTTTTTAAATATGTTCCAAACAATATAAAGTTAGAAAAAGGACCGAAATTTAACAAACTGTTAAAAGAATATTTAATAAATAAAGCTCTATACTCGATAGAAGAATTTTCCACTCCTCTCTCAATACTCACTATGTCAAAAATCTTTTTATTTGAAGTGTATCTTTTATAGATTAATTCTTTTCTTTTCTTTTATTGCAAACTTTGAGTTAAAATGTAAGGGAATGTTTATTCTTTGAGTGGTAAATAGACTTCAAATAATTTTTTAGTTCATTTAAGCTATACTATGTTGACGCTATTTATTGTACCACATGTACAGAATGACAAATAAAGAGATTTGACTAAGAGTCTGAAAAAGTAGCAAAATTTCATCACAATTCAATTGATTTATCTTTTAAATAATTATATTCATTTATGTTTTAGCTTATGCAATAATAGCATAAATAGTGCTATAACTTAGAAAAACCATATAAAAAAGTCCATCTTGATCTTTCCACCTTCTCAATTCATTGCTACTAAATCAAGACAGTATTGGACACCAGCAGTTCAAAAAACAATAACAAGGAAGTAAACAATCAGGTCAAAGTGGCAACACTATCATTGTTTCCACCCACAGCTGTTTATCACAACCAGCTGATTCTTTTGAACAGTGACCTTGGAAAAAACAGCTGAAGAATGGTAAATAACTAAGCCACTAATCCCCACCACTGTTCACTATCAGTGAACATGAAAAACTAGCAAGTTAGAAGAGTTGGTTGGATTTAGTGTTTTGAATACAGTAATATTCTGCAGTAATCAGTTTTAGAAAGAAGGCTTGGTAAGTAAAGATATTTTGTATCATTTCATCCATCAGATTAAATTTGTAAAATTTAAATAATGGTAGGACCATCTTTATATTTAATCTGCTTATAATACAGTTGCAATTTTAAACAAGTCATAACCTATTTGTAATAATAAAGAATACAAAGTTACTTAATATGAATATACTTAAGAATAAATAAAGAATAATATATAATTTTGAAGAAAATAATTCTAAGAGTAGGTTTAGTTCAGTTTAAACATAGGCCCACTTTAAAGTGCTGTACACCTTAAAAACTAAAACTTTGTAAACGTTAACATGTACTAAAACACTACCTGCTTACCTTAAAAACACATTCTTGATCCAAACAAATTTGTTGTAATGGCCACTATATCTCAAATTAGGATTTATAAGATTTGGTTTGTTGTGAAATTAAAATCAGTTACATTACAAATACAAATCCTTTATTGCGTAAACACAACATTCTGTCGTTGGGCAGTGTTTCAAATACAATAATTTTTCTGAATTTTTAAGCTTTCTTATACTACAGTAGTTAACAATTGCGGGTTGTATAGCTTTTTTTACATTATTAATTGGACAAGAAATTAATGGCGTAAAATGCTTTATGTAATTTTTTAGGAGTAATAAAATACGAGATTTCCTTTTCAAATTGTTGTCTAATTGTAAGCCTAAAAATTTTGTATTTTCTACCGTTTTTATTGACTGGAAATTAGTTAATGTAATTTGTTTTGTGTTACGATTTATAAATTGCAAAAATTGTGTTTTATTTTGGTTTAACTTAAGACCGTTTATTGTAAACCATTCATCTAATTTATTTAAATTATAGTCATAAATTTAACTAATATAAATTAATTATAAATACAATACATAAATTATAGTCATTAGTAAAACTAATAACTTATACATTTACATTTGTACCATATTGTAATAACTTGTTCGATTGAAGAAACACATTTTTTCAAATTTTGATCTAAAAAAAAATTTAAAAAGTATAAAAAAAATTGGCCGCAACATAAGATTCATTAGTCTATTGCATTTTATAATAAAAACAAACCTAGAAATCCAATATACTGTATATCTTTAATACATTCCTAGACTATAACAAATAATTTTGAATGTAGGGGAGGGTGGGCCACAGTGTGGAACGTGGGCCACAGTGGAACAATTATATTTTTTTTTAATTTGGCTAGTCTGTCAACTGCTGCACTCCGTGAGTGAACTCCAAAACTATTTGTCTACCCATAGTTCATTGGTGCAAATGGGTGCCTTCCTGTCAGGAAGAAAAATAATTCATGTTTTGTTTTTGACCGCCAAAAGTTAGTTTTCTCAGGTTATTTCGTCACCAATTTATCTTCTGTTTGTAGTGGTTAGAGGTAAGTGTCACACACCAGTATAAAGAACAACTCTTTATAAAACTTTTAGACTATTTAGCATATTTGTACAAAGTTCTGGAGTGGAATTAGGGTTAGTTTTTTTTATCAAACAGACATGGGCCACAATGAAACACTTGATGTTGGGCCACAGTGGAACTGTTCCATTGTGGCCCAACATCAAGTATCTCAATGTAACAAAAAATATTACCTATTATATGTTTTTAATTTAATAGTTTGAAACCCAATTATAGATTTTTTCATTAAATTATCTTTTTGAAAATTTATGGAAAAGCCATAAAGTCTTGAACTGGCTGTTTCTTTTTAGAGATCAGTATGTCAAAAGGAAGGAAGAGAAAAAAGAAGAAAGGATAAGAAAGAAGAGGAGAAACATTTGAAACTATTAAGTCTTTACATGGATAACATTTGAGTTTAATAATTATGATTTATTACAATATTTTTGCGTTTTAATTCGTTGTTCCATTGTGGCCCGTATCATGTTCCACTGTGGCCCTATACTGGGCCACATTGGAACACGTGCATAGGTTTTGAAAAACAGTTCATAAAAATTAGTTTTTATTTCATTATCAATTTTAAAATATATATAATGTATGTGGGAAAGGTTTTTCTTTAAGTACATTCATCTTCTGAAGCTGTTAAGCAAATAGTTAAAAAAACAAAAATTGTTTTGTAATTTTTGTTCCACTGTGGCCCACCCTCCCAGTACCTAGGTTATTTTCGTCTTGCTGCAGTCTGACATTTAAAAAAATTGTTAACTTTAAGGATTAACTCTCTGCTCCTAAGCCTATGTTAACAATTTAAAAAAAAAAAACCTTATGGAATTTCTCTATTGATCCTCTGGTTTTTAGTAAAATTTTGTTGAAATAAAAAAAATTTGTAAATTAATTTATTACGTAACATAATCCTAATTGAATGGCTGGTTTCAGCACCAACAAATAAATGGTGAAAATAAAGGAATATGTAACTAGGCCGCCCTGGTAGTTCATTGGTTGCGCTTTCGCTCTCTTTTTAGGCAAATGAAACTGTATCGATGCAACATTACGGGATTATATTTAACCCTCCGTTGGACGCATCACGGAGGTTAACTCCGCACTTGCCAAAAAATAAGTAAAAAAACTTATAGAGCTTTTGTTTTGCAGCCTGGCTTTCAAGTTCCCTGTAATATCACTCTAGAGGAACTGATGTGTCCATTTTTCTGGTTACAGTTAAGGTTAAGGTTACCTGGGGATAGATTTTTTCGAGTGTGCGGAGGTTGCTTCCACATTGCGCCCGATCGTGGGACTCTCAGTGCAGTTTTATTCCGCTTGCGCCCTATTATGCTACTGAAAATAATTGTTTTTAACTTAAACTAGTGGCTTATAGGGGCAAAGGCCCCTAAAATTCAAAATGGTGATGTTGTCTCCAAAAATAAGTTTCAATTTATCACCTCCTCGCAGTATTACTGTAATTTTCTCAAGCTGTAGTGTGAATTTACACTTTTGGGTTTTCTAAAAAAATATTTCTTAATCTTGACGAAACTTTTTGGCGGTATCAAATCAGTAATTTACCAATAAACATCCCCTGTATCAAAATATAGCAATCTATTTTGTGGAATGAAAGAAAAATTATTGCATTATTATAATACCAATCTTGGTAAAAATAATTTTAACCTTAAGCATGTTCATGATGAGTTTGTAACTCAAGTAAAAAAAATAGTGCAGTACAACATAAGCCCAATAATACTGTACACTCCTTCACCCTAGATCCCTGTGCCCCCATTCCCTCATACTCGCCGTGACCCTATGCCTCCCCGTTCCCCCGTTCATCTATCTTGACCCGTGCTTCCTGTACCCCCTATACCCCGGGGCCCGAGTACCCCCCCCCCCCATGCCCCCTCATGCGCGTTATCCCCCATTCTCCAGTGCTTACGTTCCCGCAGTTCTTCCCCGTGCAATCTATGTTAATCATTCCTCCCCAATGCCCCCATGCCCAACCACCTTCCAGGCCACCGACGTTTCTAGTACCCCTTGTGCCCCCATTCCCATGCCCCCATACCCTGTGCCCCCATGATCAACCATTCCTCCCCATGCTCCCCATATCCCCATGCCCTCTATGTTCCCCAAGCCTCCCCCGTGCTCTAATGCCCATCTGCTCCCCGTTCCTCGTACCACCGACGCTGCTAGTGCCCATTTTGCCTTCCCAACCTCTCGCGTCCACGTGCCCCTGGGCTCCCTCGGTTTCCGTGCCTCCACGCCCGACGTTGCTCCCTGTGGCCCCGGTGCCTCCCATCGATCCCTTTTTCCATCGACACCCATAGTGCTCCTTGTGCCCTCGTACCCCCTGCCACCACGTGCCCATGTATCCTCAGAGTACCTCGTATGCCACCGAACCCCCATACCCTCTATGCTCCAGTGCCATCATGCTCGCTGTTCTGTGCCCCTATGTCCCCTATGTACCCCATTCCTCCAAACTGCCCCTCATGCCCCCCTGTCTCTAGTGCCACCGACACCCTTCGGGCCCCCATATCCCCGAAACCCCTATGCTCCACACGGTCCCGTGCTACTATACCCACCGTCCCTCCCCGTCTCTCCGTGCGGTTCTGTGCCCTCAGCCGTGCCCCTATTCCCCCATGTCTCTCCCGTGCCCCCGTGCTTCCTTGCCACCATGCCACCGACTTCCCTCGTACTTTGGTTTAGTCTATTTTGTCTATTTGTCAATGAAGTAGAACACTGATTGATATTGTTAGTTTTCGCACATTATAATGTACATGAAAAGCTCTCCCTCTTTATGGATTAACAGGCGTTTATTGTTTCCCTACGACCTACGTAAAGAAAGAAGCAGTGAATGGATGAAACCAAAACAAAATGTTCCTCATACAGAGGTTATCCAATGTTAGTAGTTTATATAAAATTATTCAGTCAAAAATAAACAAACACTCAAAAAAAAAAAAACGATTGAACTCTTAAACTCCAACTACTAAATAGCCAATATATAAAGAAGTAATGTAACATCTGAACGACATTCAATTAGTAAAGACAACCAGTATATGAACCATGCCACCCACGTCCAAGCCAATATTAACTTTTGTATATTCAGAATAAAAAATTATTCCACTCCTGTTTTAATGACATAGATGGGGTCACAAATAATAATAATCTCCTTTGGATCCGCAATCCGTTCATGACTATAAGTGTTCTCCTTTTTTATAGTGCATTGCCAATTTAAAAAAAATTATAACCATACGGCTATCTTAACAACTCAAAATATATCCTCAATAACCAGCTGAGTTTATGATAAAACACTGGAACATCTGCTTAATCACACGTGTAGATCTAAAAATCGTCTTCCCTTTAGATTTACATTGGAACTTCAAGGTCCAATAGGGCGAAGCCCAGGTAGCTTTTGATAGTTCTGGTATTTTTCCTTGCGTCCTTGGCCCTCAAGCGTTAAAATGAGCCATCATACGTTACCCTACCTTTCTTCTATCTCGAGATATTTCGTGGGGACCGATTCGCTTACGGAATTATATATATAGATTATTTTCCAAATAGTTTATTTAGTTTGTCTCTTGTTTCTTACCAGCTTTTAAACCACACTAGATGGATTTTTATTTTATAATTGTTATTACAGTTATAATGGCTTTTTTGCCTTCAAATCATATAATGTATTTTTTATCAACAAACTGGTGTAAATTTTTCCCGATGGCATTTCAAAATTCCAGCACCCGATGGAAGGTTAACAGGAGTATGATATCGGTATGGAGAATGTCTTGAATGATCAAGTAATTTGGATAAGGATTAAAATTTTCTTACTGTAAGACCTAATTAGGACAGAGTCAAATGTGTAGTTCTTGTGTTTCAGATGGTATCTTTCTTAGTCTGAGCATCATCAGACCCATTTTTCACCATGGGCCTTTTCAGAAGCAAAACCGCCAACAGGTTCGTTAAATTTATTTGGTGTAAAAATATTATTCAAAGTTTAATTATTTAAACTTATCCTTTTTGGTGAAAATTTTAAAGAGAAACAGTGATAGTGGATATAGATGTTATTGTTCATTCTGCGTCTCCATTGTTTTTGTTGTTTTTTATACATTTATTTTTTATTCACTGTTATCTCCTTAAAATCATGTGATGAATCAATTTTATTATTTCCTTTTTGACAGTTTTCTAATCTTTTATTCTAAAACTAATAGTTTAAAATATTTATTTTCAACTAAAAAATTAAACATTTTTAGGTTCAGTTAAAAAAGCTCTTCTTATTGGAATTGTCATTCATTTAAAAATAATTTTTTTCAAATTTATTTGAATAAAATTTTAATTTATTGGAAAGTTTTAAGAAATTTATTTTCAAATTAATTTTATTGGGCGCTTACAAAACATTAATTCTTGGAAAAATATTGAACAACATTATTTACTTAGCTTGGTTATTATTGATGCAAGTGTTTTATTTGTAATTAATCATCGTACACAGCTGATCATCCTCAATTTACATCTGATCTTTCGATCTTTGAGTTAATGACGTACTGTAATTGACTATATGCACACTAACGTGACTATATCCTGTTCAAAATAAATGTGCGGTTGAAACAAAACTTGAATTTTAGTTCCCCCACTTTTCCCTTTCCTCCCATTGCCAAGAATCCAACCAATCACAACCACTGAGGATTAATTACAGCTGTTTAATGTCTCATGTCACTTTACACCTCAATGTTTTGCTTTTTCATAAACAAATGTTCTTATTTTGACGTTTGCAATATAAAAATAAGCGCTTGCAACGGCAACTAAAGGAAATAACACGATCATTCAGCTCTATTATCTACTCTGAATTTTAAGGGCGAAATTAAATTAACATCTGATTGTGAAGTAAATAGGGGAATTTAGGAAGGTGTTGAGGGAATTTTCCTCGTGGTGGGAAATAAAATTTTTCTTTTAACCGCACATTAATTTTGAACGGGGTATAAAAGAAGCTTCCCCTGAACCCCCTCGACCGCCCGTCATAAGTGAGAATAAGCCAAAATCACCACGACCAGTTCGTACAAGAAATCCTCCAGCACATCTGCAAGATTACGTAGTCTACAAGTGAACTTAAAAAAAAGGAGCGTGTTGTATTTAAGATCCAGATGATTATTTTAGTTGTCTTTCATCTATATTTTAAACAGCTGATTTATTGTACTGTTTATTTGTTTACATTTTGAATGTTTGTTGCAATGTTTACCAGTTCAGTTTTGGTCCATGGGTTAACCAAGCAATGCAATTAAAAGCCAGTTCTCTTAAAGATTATCTTTTATTATTCATAGTATAAATAGCTTTAAAACATGGTGTCAGGTGTATAACATTAGGACCCGTGTTAACTTTCAATAAAATACAAGCAATGATTGAGCAAGAAAGACTTTATGAGCTAGAAGAGCAAGTAAAAAGACTGACTGCTTTGATAGGTGAATGCAAGCCACAAACTGCATCAGTACAGTACGCTTATCTGCCTAATATACCATTGCCAAGACCTATTGAGTTTGAAGGAGATTTGAAAGCTAATGTTAAGTTTTTTAGATCTTCATGGGAGAATTATCTATTAGCATCAGGCCTGGTATCACGACCTGAAGAAGAGAAAATAGCCGTACTCTTATCAGCTATTGGTGAGAAATGTTTTAGACTATATGAAAACTTTCCTCTTACAAAAGAAGATAAAGAATCCTGCGAATCTGTTTTGAATGCGATCGTCAAATATCTTGTTCCTGAGCTAAATACCAGGTATGAAAGAGCTATTTTCAACATGTCAATACAAGGCCAAGCTGAGCCCATCGATGAGTATGTGGATAGGTTGAAGTCCTTAGGGAAAAACTGCAACTTTAAGTGTCCTAAATGTGATTTTAATATGACTGATGAATTCATTCTAGATAGGCTGTGTGTTTCCATAAATAACATCAAACTCAGGGAAAAGCTGTATGATGACAAACACCTAAAGCTTCAAGATGCTATTTACAAAATTAAAAGTGCTGAACTGAGTAAAGCTCAATTAGATGAACTCTCGAATAAGACTGACTTGTTAAAAGAAAAAACAGCAGATATTCAAGCCTTAAAAAAGTTCTCTAAACAAAAGAAGATTGAACATAAACCAGAGTATTCTTCAAAGAATGCCACCTCTAACAATCGTACCTGTATGTATTGTGGCAGTATACATGCGCCCAGGGCTTGTCCAGCCTATGGTAAGCAATGTACAAATTGCAAAAAGCTTAATCACTTTGCGAAAGTTTGTAAAAGCTCGTCTAGGAGTATAAAACAACTTGATGTTATAAGTAATATTGATAGTGATGAACAAACAATTTTCTGTTTGAGTCAGTCAGAAGATCATGCTGATAGAGTTGCTACCTCGAAAATCTCGTTTATAATCGATAACAAAGTGAAACAGACTGAGTGTATTCTAGATTCAGCAGCTACGTGTTCAGTTATTGGTTACAGCCAGCTTTGTGATTTATTGTCTGATTACTGCCCGAAGCTGAAACCCTGTAGCTTCAAAATAAGAGGGTTTGGAGATGGTATTACCAATCCAAAAGGGGAAGTCACACTGCTAGTTAATCGTCATAATGAATTATTTAAAGTTTGTTTTATTGTAGTAGACAAAGATCAAATTCCGCTTTTGTCATACAAAGCATCTTCTAAGCTAGGTTTTTTGAGGATAATCAACAAGCTTGACAAAGCAAATGCAAAAGGATTATCGAGTTCGGAAATGATAGTTAGTAAATATCTGGACGTGTTTGAAGGACTCGGTAGGATACCTGGAGAAGTGGAATTAGAAGTTTATGAATCCGTCAGGCCGGTTATTCAACAAGCTAGAAGGGTTCCTGTTAAGCTTCGAGAACAACTAAAAGAAACAATTGAAGAGCTTGAAAAAATGGACGTTATAGCCAAAGTTGATAAACATACAGATTGGGTCAGTAATGTTTTACTGATTAATAAAAACGGGAAGTTGAGAATCTGTCTTGACCCTATAGATCTAAATAAGGCGTTGAAACGACCACACTACCAAATGCCAACAGTGGAAGAAATCATGCCTGATCTGAAAGATGCCAAAGTTTTCACCACACTTGACGCTAGAAGAGGTTTTTGGCAAATTGCTTTGGCTGAACGTAGCAGTTACCTCACTACGTTTTGGACTCCATTCGGAAGGTACAGATGGAAAAGAGTTCCTTTTGGTATCTCGCCTGCACCAGAGATCTTTCAACGTGTACAACATGAAGTGGTTGAGGGTTTAAAAGGAGTCGAAGTTATGTGTGATGATTTACTTGTGTATGGCTGTGGAAAAACAGAAGAAGAAGCGATAAAAGATCATGATGAAAAGCTAGAACAACTGTTTATCCGACTGCGTGAAAAGAATCTTAAACTTAACAAAGAAAAAATGTCTCTTTGCAAAAAAAGTGTTAAGTTTTTTGGTCACTTTCTTACAAATGAAGGTATTAAGCCGGATCCTACAAAGGTTGAAGCTATTTCAAAGATGCCGGAACCGAGTAATGTCAAAGAAGTCCTTACATTTTTAGGAATGATTAATTATTTGTCAAAGTTTCTACCATCTGTTTCTACAGTGGCTCAACCTTTACGATCGTTGACAAAAATTGATTCTAATTTCAAGTGGGGACATACTGAAAAGAAATCATTCGATAAACTGAAGAAACTAGTTTCTCAAGCTCCAATCCTCCAATATTATGATAGCACTAAGCCAGTTGTTTTACAATGTGATAGTTCACAGTCGGGATTGGGAGCAGTACTACTTCAAAATGGAAAACCAGTAAGTTTTGCCTCTAGAACTCTCACAGCAACAGAGAGCAAGTACGCACAGATTGAAAAAGAAGCTTTAGCAGTTGTCTTTGGTTGCATGCGCTTTGAGCAGTACTTAATTGGTCAAGAAGTAATAGTTCAAAGTGATCACAAACCACTCCAAACAATAATGAAGAAACCGTTACTGTCAGCACCTAAGCGTTTGCAGCGCATGCTCCTTGCATTACAGCGTTTTAATATCAAATTACAATTTGTTCCCGGTTCTGAACTCTATATAGCCGACCTTCTTTCCAGATTGCACCTACCAGATGAGGAAACAGTTGAATTTGAAAGTGTTTACTTCATTAATTTGGCTTCTGAGATTGAAAATATAAATCATGTAGAGCACTTACCTATTTCAGACCCTAGACTCGAGGATATTAAAAAAGCTACAGCTGATGATGATATATCACAAGGGCTAATAAGTTATATTCTCAATGGTTGGCCCGAAAATGCCAAATCTATAAGAAATGAAGAGTTGAAATCATACCATAAATACAAAGAGGAGCTTACATTTGATGGTAGTCTTATATTCAAAGGACATCGCATTGTGATCCCCCGATCATTACGCCCCGACATGCTTAAAAGACTTCATCAAGCACATCAAGGAATTGAGATGAGTATACGGCTTGCAAGAGACTGTATTTTTTGGCCTGGAATTATAACAGAACTTGAAAACACAGTTAGGAAATGTAACACATGTATCAAACACTCAGCAAACAACTACAAGCTGCCTATGCAATCTGTTCATGTTCCTGAATTACCTTTTGAAATAGTTAGTATGGATTTGTTCGAAATTGAGGTAAATAAAAAGAAGAGGGTCATTTGGTTGGTTGTAGATCACTATTCAGATTTTTTTGAAATAGAGGAAATACCAAACATGGAAGCAACAACCATTATTAGATGCTGTAAGAGACAGTTCGCTCGATATGGCATTCCTCGACTCGTTATAACAGACAATGGTACCCCATTTATAAACCAGGAGTTTTCAAAGTTTTCCATGGAGTGGGAGTTCTCTCATTCAACCTCTGCACCTTATCATCCACAAGGGAACGGCAAGGCTAAATCTGCTGTCAAAATAGCAAAACAAATAATTAAGAGATCCCTCGAGAACAACGAAGACATATATAAGGCTCTTCTAATACAAAGAAACACCCCTAATAAAATTGGCAGTAGTCCAGCCCGAAGACTAATGGGAAGACGGACAAGATGTGGAATTCCTTTCACAGACAAACAGCTGCATCCAGAAATTGTACAGAAAGTTCCAGAGAAGATTACTGATAACAAAAAAACAGTTAAAGGAAGGGTAGATAAGAAGGCTAGACCTCTAAAAGACCTTGAGATTGGTCAGCCTGTGTTTGTAAAGTTAAAAGGGGATGATAGTCCTTGGAACAAAGGAGTTGTTCAAGATAAACACAACAACAGGTCATATGTTGTCGAGGTAAATCAGACACCTTATCGAAGAGACCGTGTTCACATAAAAGAAGCTTCCCCTGAACCCCCTCGACCGCCCGTCATAAGTGAGAATAAGCCAAAATCACCACGACCAGTTCGTACAAGAAATCCTCCAGCACATCTGCAAGATTACGTAGTCTACAAGTGAACTTAAAAAAAAGGAGCGTGTTGTATTTAAGATCCAGATGATTATTTTAGTTGTCTTTCATCTATATTTTAAACAGCTGATTTATTGTACTGTTTATTTGTTTACATTTTGAATGTTTGTTGCAATGTTTACCAGTTCAGTTTTGGTCCATGGGTTAACCAAGCAATGCAATTAAAAGCCAGTTCTCTTAAAGATTATCTTTTATTATTCATAGTATAAATAGCTTTAAAACAAGACTCATCCAATGTACCTAGTTTGATACCAAAATTTGCAAGGTTTGTGTATGCGGCGCCAGAGGCGTTGTAATCGATGATATATTTATTCAGCTGGATATACAGTGCTGCAAAAACATTCTATCACAACATAAACATAACCCTCAGTTATAAAGTTTTCATCCTTGATTGAGAAGAGTGGTACTGATTTGCCTATCATGTCTCTTGTACTTCCATGTACGCTGCGGAAGATCGTGCCACCGTATATTAAACACGCCTATACAATGGGAAGTGCATTCAAATTATACCCTGTGCAAAATAAATGTGCGGTCTGAAGACAATTTTATTTTCAACCACGAAAACTTTCCTTCAATACCTTTTTGAATTTTCTGATTTTTTTATAATCAGATGTTATTTAAATTTTGATCTTAAAATTCAGAGTAGAAATAGCACTGATGATGATCATGACCACACGATGATGAGTAATACACTTCCCCTACTTGCCATTGGAAGCCCTTCTTGTTACATCTCAAACATCAAAATTAGAAAATTTGTTTACGAAAAAGCAAAACATGGTATAAAGTGCCATGAGATATTAATCAGCTGTAGTAATTCTCAAAGATCGTGTTTGGTTGGATTCTTGGCCATGAGAAGAATGAAGAAAAATGAGGGAATTGAAATCTTCGTTTCAACCGCACATTTATTTCGAACGGGGTTTAGTGTAGCTAGGCAATATTGCTGTATTAGTGTTTTAATTATAACTATGCACACAATGTTCACTCCGAAGCAAGAAGAGTGTTATGAGAATCAAATAAATTGTACTTGTAAACCATATGCCCACTTCCCAGTCAAAAACGTAAACATATAACCCATATGTATTTGCATTTGAATTTTTTTTACCAAGCGTATAACTAGAAAAATTATTATAGTACCACATCGTTCATTGAAAGGTATTCTAATGGTGGTAAAGAAGGAAAATATCATTACTTTACCAAAACAGACACAAAAGGTGCAAGTCCGGTGTTCAACATTTGCTGATGTTGACACTGTTGACAGTATTTTAAACAGCTGTTCTTCGTTCTTGTTCCTCACTGTGTGTCTTGCTACTATTTCTTTACTTGCATTCTCACGCATATCATGTCTGTGATGAAATCTTATAGTTCATAGATACGAATTGGAAGAAATCTCCCATCAGTTACTGCACAAAAACAAGGATAAACCTAATGTTAATTCTAATTTGTTTTTATCAAATAAACACTTCCTACCTATTGGATCTTGAAAAAATACTAAAATATTTCATTGTCACACAATTCTTTAGTGAGGTAGGGTTTGTTACCTATTGTGCTAATATCATCTAAAGCTGAAGCAAGCCTTTGGAGTTTTTTACTTTCGTAAAATTACTGGAACCAGCGAAACTTGAAATGGAAACAAATCTAAGATGAAACATTTTTATTTTATGGTAATGTATTTTACAATATTGTTTTGGTTGCTCAATAAATGGAATCTTTCCAGTTGGTCTGCCTAAGGTTGTTTTCATTCTGAAGTGAAGAATCATTCCAGATTTGAACACAACCAACTCATTATAGCATGATGCTTTGACTTGTAAACACCAATGTCCAAATCAACAGTACTGGACGAAATGTGATATTCACTGGTCAGAAACCTTCTATAAATGCATTTGGATTTTGTGTGTAATTTAAATTGGTTTTCAATAAATATAACTAGGAGATATACTCCATCTAAAATTAAAAACTTTATTGGTTCTGTCTAATTAAGTGAAATATCTTTCAAATTTTAACCAATTTTCCTTAGTCTGGCCAGTTAAAATGCAGCTGTTAAAATATTATACACCACCACTAACTGTGACTGTTATATTTGTGTTTATGAGCACGGAAAATACATCAATGTTATTGTAAGTGTTTATTCTCTTCTTATTTCTCTTACTCTTTTACACTCTACAGCCATGCAGTTCAGATAAGACTTTTTAATTTCACTTTCCAGAACTGGTTTCATTAGAGCAGTAATCTTATTTGAATAAAATGCATTGATAATATATCAACGTAATAACTATTTAACTTATGTTTCAGAAACCTTGAAGGTGCAAAATGTTTCTTTCTAAACATGATTAGTAGGTGTACTAGCTGTTTCATGGTTTGAAATATTTATCTTCCTTTATGATGTCATAATTTATCAAATGGCAGTCTTCATGGAACATAAATTTAACTTCTCAATTTACAAAGTTGAACAGGTGCAGTGAGAACTAAAATTGGGAACTAAACACTATACTGTGCTTCATTATCATTCAGGGAACAACTTTTTAGTACAGATTATTAATTTATTATTGTGTGAAAGTTCAATATTGATATTCTTGTAAACTCTTGGATCATATTTATACTGGTTATAATGCATAGGTTAAGTAAATGTTTACCATTGTTGCCCTCTTTTAAGTGTTTTTGTATAGAAATGGTGAATAACTTTGGGAAAAAAATAAATGTCAGAATCACTTTATACTTTTTAAAATCTTTATCTTACCTCATTTGAATAAACCTGCAGGCCCAACAATTAATTTTTATTAAAAATATTCTCATCAGAATTACATATTACTGATCTTTATGTTCAAGTAATGTGTGATTTCTCTGGCCTTTCATTCTTAGACTTTTGTTGTGCTTACACGGCAACAACAGAGAGTTAAATCTTAAATAGATTAACTCTTTAGAGTTAATCTTCATCATATAAATTACTTTTATTAATCTAAAACAGCCTGTGAGTAGCAATTTACTCTCACTTTTCCTGGACACAAATAAGTTCTTAGCATTGCTCAAACTGTTTTAGAAAAGAGATGACACTAATGTCAACAAGAGAAAGTTCTATTCAGATCTAAGCAAGAATGACATTAGTCCTTGAGTCACCTTGAACTTTCAAAGAAATTTCACTGTTTAGAAGATTTCTTTTGAGAGAAGTGTTATAAACAACAATTTTGTAATGTAATACTTATTTTTTATTCCTAGTATTTTTTATCCCCGATTACATTGTGGTTTCCATGTTATTCTGACTTGTAGTAATGTGTTCAAGGACGTTGTTTGGAGTGCTCAGTCTAGCTGGGCTGGCAGTGGTGGTGGTGTACGTTTTCGTGCCTTTACTGTTCTTCTGGTTCCCCGGAATTATGAGGAGTTTCATATTCGTTCCTGACGGTAAGATAGAAGACGGTAAGTGTCAGTGATTTCATTGAAACCCTCCAGTACTGGGATGCAAAAGGAATGTTTTAGTGTAAGATATAGAATAGATTTTCAGTTTTATACGATCTGTGAGGCCATGAAAAGCAAAAACCCAATGTTTGATGGGATTGAAAAATAGCAGCAAAAATAATAAGTTGTATAAAATGGTAGGTAATATCATGCAATCATGATTGAAGTTATTTCCAGAATACTTCATCTTCTCAACTACTCCCAGGTATTTTGAGCTTCTTCATTACTCTATAGTATAGTACTCTATAGTATGAACAGGGACTTGTTGAGTTTAAATTGTTTTTTATGTCAACCAGAAATATAATAAATATAAGACATGGCAGTTTTATCAGTCTAATGTGACTTTACGACCACAATGCAAGGAATTTAGTCCCAGTTGCTAAATTTTCAATAAAAAGTGCAACTAGTACAATTTTGTTTTTATCTTGAAACGTGGTAAAATTACTAAGCCCAATTATCTTTACCAGATTACCCAGATATATGTAATTTTTTTTATAGATATATATATTTAATAAATTTTTAATAGATATATATATTTAATAATTTTTTTATAGATATATATATTTTTAATTTGATAAATGTATCAATTTATCTTCTTATTTCTATAAAGGTTTTGTATGTTACATTCCTTTTTCTCTCGATCTACTAATGGGATTTTTAAGATTGAAGTGACATTTTAAAGCTTATGATCCAGCGTGTGGGTGAGTGGTGATTAAAAAGTTAATTTAGTTTTGGCCTTCGCCCCCTGGCCTTTGATTTATTTCTAGAGGGCGCTTTAAAATGTTTACCAACTTTCATTATAAAATTTTTAAATGTGAATAGTAACTTAACAAGTTTAAAGCTTACTAACCTTCAAATGAATTTTTAAGTCAGATTGTAAACTAAAATAGATCATCTGTCAGTGCATAATCAAATTAAATATTGTTAAAACAGTCACATTTTTTGTTTTCACAAGAAAGTTTTCTCCTTGATAGTTTATGTTCAAAGTCATTAACACCTTTGAATTGTACTGTAGGTGGTTTTCTCACAAACATGAAGAAATATATCACAAAATGCGTAAAATGGGAACCCTAAGAGTTTTAAAATTTTGGTATAAAAAGTTGCTCACATATATTTACAGTTGATTGTATCTATTTATAATTACCTTTTACTCTCTCCTGTTACGTACTTAAACCTGACATTAAGTAAATACGAATATAAAAGTGGTTGATTAACCACATTACGAAGATGTTTCTCTTTTAAATTTTGAGATAAGTTTTCTATTTTTTATAGTTTACACTTACTTTCATAATTTAATGTTAAAGATTCCATTTTATGTTTTAGAAGAGATACCACAGTTTTTGGACTATCAACATCCTGAGAAGGTTGGGTTTATTGGTGCTAGAAATTTCTATGTAAACACTTCAGATGGAGCTAAAATAGGAGTTTGGTGAGTTCATAAGAATGTTTTTTGATAATGTAAGGAATTACATATTTGCTGTATGTCAACAAAAACCAAATCAATTTTTCTACAACACTCAAGTGTCTCTGGCGATTCCAGGCACACACTTCCTAACAATCTACAGAGTGAAGCGAGCAATCTAAACACGAGCGACGCAGAGTCAACATATCGGGAATGGCTGACCAACGCGACGGTGTTCCTCTACCTCCACGGAAGTGCTGGAACTCGGACCTCCTCCCACCGGCTCCGAGTCTACCGGCTACTCAACCGGCTGGACTACCACGTACTCGCGTTGGACTACCGAGGTGAAGTTTTACACTGGAATGGTTCACAATGGGAAGAATTGTGTTGGAAGAAGTAATTGTATATTTTTGTCTTCTATGTTAATTGGTGATTTCTTTGTAGGTAACTTTTTAAACAAAGGAGTAAGTAGTATGTTGTAAGTAGTATAATAAATTAGACAAAGAGATTGAAGAATTGTGAACACTACCCATTGAAAATATGAGAGTTTTCCCAATCGTACAAAAAAAAAAAAAAAAAAAAAAAAAAAACTTTCTAACCAATGGGCAAAATATACATTAAACTTTTCAATTCTTAGGGAGCAGCATTTAAATTATTCCCTGACATAATATAAGAACTTTTAAAAATCTTTATGTGCTTTGCAACGAATTCTTCTGCAATAAAAAGAGAAAGGTGCATAAAGCAACAAACTATATGAAATGAATCCATTTTACTTTCTTCTTGATACAGGGTTAGAAATGAAACTATACAACCAATCAATTAACATCAACAATGGATTTAATCCAGGAGAGGTTGCACCATTAGATTTTTTCTAACAAAAATATTGTTCCACAGAAATTGTTTTTACTTCCATCGGAGGCATTTGAGCCCATAGTTAAGTACCATTAACTATATAAGATCCTGTTTACACGTGCAATTGTAAAGAATGAAATATTCTATAAGCGTTACCTCTCATGAGTTACATAAAATTTACTGGAATTTCAATATTTAAAGATTTGTTTATTTTATAAATATTAAAGGCAAATCAATAAAACCCACTTATTAGTGACCTTCCTATTTCTTGTTATAAGAGTATTGAAATTCCGTTCACTTATTCTTTGGGAAATATGGTGTCTTATCCTAATCTGACCCCTTGGGTCTATCTTCTAGTGACTTTGAAATTCTCATATTATTCTTAAGAACTCAGTATAAATGAACCTAATAATTATTAATAAATGTTTTTAATCATTTAAGTTCAAGAAGTATACAACAGGCAGCACTTATAATATATTTATTAGTGTTATTATTTAGTGAATTATTGTGGACCTTTTCCATCACTGATTAGTAAAACAAATTCGCGACCTTTTGAGATCTGAAAACTGATCCTGTTTTTAGGTGGAAGGACCTAGAACATAACAAATTGAGTAAAAATACACCAGGCAAAGCTGGAGAAGTCCATAACCAAACTGAAAACAGAAGAGGCAGTCAACATAGAATTATTTACTTACAAGAGTTAGTTTTTTGTTGAATAAAAAAAATTACTGCCTCTTCTGTTTTTATTTGGGTTACAGACTTCTCCATGTTTGCCTGTTTGCCATGTTGGTGTGTCTTTACAAACTTTGTTATGTTCTAGGTCCTTCTTCCACCTGAAGACGGGATCAGATTCCAGATCCCGAAACGTTGTGAATTTGTTTTACTAATCAGTGATGGAAAAAGGCCGCAAAGGTTTAATAACATAAACTTACTATCACCAACAATAAACTTTAATCAAAAGTTTTATTAATACACTATTACTGTAGTAATAGGTGAGCAAACATGCTCCTCAATCCAGGGTTGAGTGGGCAAATCGGATAAGCATGAAGGCAAGTTAACACAGCAAACAAACTTATTTTAGAAGCAAGCAAGTAGAATGAGCTCATCTTAATATTTTTTATCTCAATTTTTTCCTTTTGTAGAAAATTTTTGGTTGCAGTTTCCTTTTTTTTATTTAGTAACACATGCTTCCAGGCTACGGAGACTCACCTGGGTTCCCAAACAATGAGACTGATCTAGTCGAAGACGCCAAAGCTGTCTACTCCTGGATCAAACACAGAATTGGCAACGGAAAAATCTTTGTGTGGGGGCACTCCCTTGGAACTGGGTAATTTTCCTTCTCAATATTATATGTAATACCTGAATTAATTTTTATTTCTGGAAAGAAACCCCCTGAATATACAATAACTACTTTGTTTTGATAAGTTACATAAGTTACAAAAAACATGACAAGAGCTCACCTTCAAATTATCGATCTGTTTCACTCATACCAGTCATTGGAAAGGTTGTTGAGGCAATTGTGAAAAAATATTTGTTCAACCATTTTATTAGCAATAATTTGCTTAGTCAATCATAAGCACATTGAACCCAATGTGATCATTGCTAAACTCTGATATTATGGTGTGTCTGGTGTGGAAATAAAGTTTTTTGAAAGTTACTTAAATGATAGGAAACAAATGGTTGTTGTAGGTGAAAAAAATCCAGTGTTAAAAATATTTTGTTAGGTGTACCACAAGGCTCTATTTTTGGACCTATTCTTTTTATTATCACAATTATCACAATGACCTGTGCTCAAATTTAGATAGTAATTTAATATTGTATGCAGATGACTCTACCTTTTTTTAGGTACATTCTGATGAAAATGCAGCCGCGAGCTTAGGCTTACTGAGGTTTTATTAAAGGCAAAATGTTGGTTTGATGCAAATAATCTTACTGTTAATGCATAGAAATGTGATGACATTGTTTTTAGTTTAAAGTTACCCCGTGATGATTTTAAATCAATTAAGCTTCTTGGCGTTTTTATAGATAATAGATTAAATTGGGCCGTACATGTTAATCACATTTTAACCAGGTTGTCTAGGGTCATATTTTTGCTTTATAAATTGAGAACATGTGTAAGTCATGAACTGCTGTTATCAGCATACTATGCATTCTTCCATTCTCATCTTTTGTATGGAATTAAACTATGAGGAAACTCCTCAGCAGCACAAAAAATTTTTATGTATGTTTGTTTTACGTACAGTCACTATCCTCAATGCTATTTTGTATTGCAATTGTATACCTTGTGGACAAAGCCCATTGCAATTTAAATTGTTTAATGGCCAATAAAGAATCTTGAATCTTGAATCTACATGATTCATTGGTGATGGCAAAAGTATGGAACTTTGCTATGGAGGGAAAATTCTCTATAACTCTCTTAGAGGAAAAAAATCATTTCCAAACCTTTTTCCTGCCGAATCCTTTATTGGTGCAGGTGGTACATCTATAGACAACATTTATCAAAATGTCGAAAAATCATTTTGCTCGAGGTCGACAGCCGAAAGTGGTAGGAAATTTATGTTAATCAGTGTAAATTCAAAATAGTTTCAACAATGCAATTTTAAACCAAATCCACTGCTTAATATGCTTCTGCCACTATGTATCTAACAAGAAAAACTATATAAAAATATTTTTGAAAAAAAAAATTCAAATATATTTTTTAATGAACTAGCACATTAAGTTAGATATTTGTAAAAATTTTCAAGCAAGCCAATCTTTTAATACAGTGTTTCTCGACCTTTTTGTGCCCGCATACCGCCTAATGCTTTTTCTATTTTTTGACGTATCAAGCAAACTTTTGCCTACCCTCCCCCACCCCCACCCATGGAGATAGAACCGAAGAGTGCCTAGGATATTGTTTTATTTTTAATATGCTTGTGGTATTTGAAAACATGAAATGCAAATTTACAACTATTAGGATAGTTATTTTGTTATTGGATAAATATAAATTGGATTGGAATGAACAGTAAAGTGTGAAGCTATACAATTATTAATGTGATTAAATTAACATTACTTAATTAAGAATGTAAGTCAATGAAATTTTTCAGTTTAAAACTAAGAACTGCTAGCTGCAGGTTTTATAAACAAATTTTGTACACACAAACAAATTTATAAACATTTTTTCGTCAGAGGTGTATTGAAACATGAAATAGGTCAATGTATATATGTATATGAAATATGTATGTACTGGCTGGGTAGCTGAGTGGTTAAAGAGCTCGCCTTTGAATCTGAAGGTAGCCGGTTCGATCCTGAGAAAAGTTAGTACTTTTTGATGGTTCGATACTGGACCCAGCTGCCTTTGGTCATTGGGCTATTAATTAATGATCCTGACAAATGAAACAGCTGATATTTGTCAGTAACAAAGCTACACCTCATCTGATCCATTACAATCATCACACTCACCCCTTCAGTCATACTCACCTTAAAATACGCACCACAGAGTGCGTCGGTGTTTCAAATAAAATATCTAAAAAAAAAATATCTAAATATAACTTTAACATATAATTAAAGTTTAGACAAGTACTGGGTGCAAAATAATTACTGCATTTGCTAATAAAAATGGGCTCGTAAAACGGGAGTCTTAAAAATAATTTACTTTGCTAAGTTGGTGCAAAATTGCTTTAGCTAGGAATAGTTGATCCTACCTATGGAGTCTCTCGAAGTATATGGAAATGCCTTGTGACCAAAACTGAGCTGATAAAAAGAGCAGTTGGTGATACGTTGATCAAACAGTTTTTTTTTAGTGTTTTAGTGAATTTCCATTGGAAATAAGCTATTACCGTCGTTTTCATAGGAGCTGCCGTCTATACAGTTTAGGGGACACCTCTGCGATTACATAATTTTGTTTATGAAATTGTAGCTTTTTATGTGTACTTTCAGGATACGTAGTGTTATTTGTTGGAAACACATTTAAAACTGCACAATAACAATTTACAAAAAAATTAAACGTGGGCTTTTGTGGGAAATAGAGTTTTCAATTTTGAGCGCTTGTCAACACGATAACTAGTGCAAAAATCGTCTGATCATCATGAAATTTTGTACAGGCATGTAAAGTTAGATTCTCTTGGATGAGTTAGTCAACCAGTAAGATCGGCCCAACTTCAGTAGGGAAAGTCGGTGATTTTACCCCTCCAAAGTGGGTTTTTTCCATTTTTCACATAGATATTTTTATTTGATTACCTTTTAGTGTAACCATTAGATTCAGCTCGAAAAAACAAACAATTTGGTATATTTATTACTCTAAGTCCACGGGTTACCAAGATATTAGCGAATTTCCTTTGGAAATAAGCTATTACTGTCGTTTTCATGGGAGCTGCTGTTTATACAGTTAACCAGTAAGATCGGCCCAACTTCAGTAGGGAAAGTGGGGGATTCTACCCCTCCAAAGTGGGTTTTTTCCATTTTTCACATAGATATTTTTATTACTTTCTCCCTCTATACCATAGTATATGGAGAAAGTATTTTTTTTGTCGAAATTTTCGAATTTGAGTTTTTGGTGGATTTATCCGTTTTGGTGCCCCCTGAGTCCAAAAAAGTGGTTTTCAGAGTGATGTATGTCTGTGTGAGTTTGTGTGTGTCTGTGTCTGGATGTAAACAGAGCTAGATAATGCCCCAATGGTCCGATTTTTGTGAAATTTGGTATGTAGGTCCAAACCCACGATAATTCCAGGTGTTTTTTTTTCATTTTTGGAATTTTTTATTTTTATGGGTATTTTACCCTTAGAAACCCTCAAAATCGGGAAAAATCCAAATTTCTCAAAAACGGCTATAACGATTTTGATCAAAATTTTGTGGTTTATAAAGATTGAAATGCTGAATAAAATGACACCACCCGCACCTCCAAGAAAATGCGCGGTCAAAAGTTACACAATAAAAAGTGTTTAAAAAATTATCTTTTTGGATTTTCAAAATGTCTGTCATTTTAAAATAAATTTTACTTATCACTATTAAATCAAGCTCAAAAAACTAAATAATCCAGTATTTTGAATTATTGCTCTACGTCGAGTGGTTACGGAGAAAATTCAATTTTTTGTTTAGCCGTAAATGCAATACATTAAAAGTTACAGAAGCTCGTAGGGTCAAACTCGCGCTACTCGGCTGTTAGCTATACGATTGAGTCATTAAGACATTGATGTTTGAAGCTTTTAACGCCTTTTTTATATTGTTGGGGAAAAGATTGTGTCAGTTATCTGATACCGTTTATTTGATTACCTTTTAGTGTACACCATTAGATTCAGCTCGAAAAAACAAACAATTTGGTATGTTTAGTTATTGCTCTAAGTCCAATAACCAGTTACCTAGTTCATATAAAGATAACTAGCCGACCTGTGTATGCGTGCATTACCAAATAATACCATTTTACCATTGGTAACCAGATCGGTAGGGAAAGAATTGTCAGATCATCATGAAATTTGGTACACAAATGTTAAGATTGCCATTGGAAATTCGGTAAGTACGCAGGTCTGCTGCGACGGGGGTATTTATTTCTTTTTTTGTCTTTCACATATCACCTGAAATCCTCACCACTGGTTGAGAAACACTGTTTTAATCTATATTGAAGTAAACGTTTTAAATCGATCGATAAAATGATTAACAATTCAATTCCATCATCAATCTGGTGAGCCTCACTGTTGTTTATCACCAATGAATGTTTTCATTACAGTGTCGCATCCCACTTGAGTGACTACCTGGTGAGCCGAGGGGAGCCTGTCGAAGGGATAATCCTGGAGGCGCCATTCAACAACATGGCAGATGCCGTTCGAGCCAACTCCCTAGCTCAAGTAAGTGCTTGATTAAATACTACAATTAGTAATTTGTCCCTGCTTATCTATTTATTTTACTAGATCACCTAACACAATAGCTATTTTTGTATTGAGAGTGCAATTTACATCATTGCAGATTGAGGATTGTAGATTTTGAGAAAATTTTCGACTAACGAGAATCAACATTCAAACATTTCCAGAGTGGCCAAAAAAATTTACCATGTTATTCTTATGGAAGCAACATTTTTGTATTTCCTTCAATTGGTATTTACTCCTCCATAAAAAGAGGAGTTTGCCTATTCTCCATTAAAAGAGTATGCAGGTTTTGGTGCCATGATAATAAAAAAGAAAAACATAAAAAAGGTTTTTAACCTTTATATGATGGATCTCAACCAAATGAAGCTAAATACCAAGTTTCATCCAAAAATATTGGTTAATAAGTGAAATATTAGCACATCCTTACTCTCCATAAGATTAACATTGGAGCTCCAAAGTACAATGTGCTGTCTTTTTTAGACTTTTTAATATCTCGGTAACCCATCAAGTTGGAGCCAATATACAGAACTGAATAAGTAGGGACATCCTTTTGGGGAAGTAAGAACGTCGCCCCCGAAACACAGATAGCACTACCAAGATAGTAAAGATTATTCTGATTGGTTGGATGGAAACATGCGACTAGAAAAATTTTTCTGAAGTTTGTTGCTGCTTTTAGTTTTTGTAAACAAATATGCTCATTTTGAGATTTTGAAGAGGTAGAAAGAACGCTTCCCGGGACAGTAAGGTGAAGTACGGTAATCCTAGCATCAGCGCTTTGTTTTCCTCTGGTTTTCGAGGGCAAAACTAAAAGCTTTTAACATGGTATTGTCCCTACTTATTTGGTTCTGTATACATTGCTTAGAGCAACACTTCAATATACTAAATTGTTTTTCTTACTAATTCCAGTGGTAAATATCAAAATTAAAAATTTTTGAAAATAACACATGAAAAACGCAAAAAAATCCGTTTTTGGGGTACCAATCCCCCCAAAACTACGCCTTCCAGTGGGTCGATATATCTAGTGTATAAATTCATCTGAATAAAGGTTGGATTACAATACTGTTTACATATTATATTTATATACGTATATATATATATATATATATATATATATATATATATATATATAAAATGCAAACATAACCTTTAGATTGTCACTATTTTGACGGGTAAACTATCTCTATTGTACAAAACCGTGAAAAGTCAAAACCATTGAAACCATTTACTTATTACTACACCATTAAAACTAGGCTATACCCTCCACAAAATATGCAAATATTATAAATGTCTTGCTTAGCATTCCCCTATCTGCAATTGAATAACCCTGGTTTAGCTAGCATGAATGAACAATACCGCTTGCTGTTGTGAGCGGAAATGAAGTGAAAGCAGAATGAACGGTTTTGCATACAGTTGCAATGTGGTTTTCATGCAGTTCTAGGAAAATAAAGTAACAAATTTTTCTCATGTTACACTCGGTTTTTTTCAGATTGTATCTTTCGTTCCTTGGTTCGACTATTGCTTCATTCAACCTCTTTACGACAACGACATGGCTTTCTCGAGCGACAAACACTTGAGCAACATCAGCACTCCTGCTCTGATTTTCCATGCCAAAGACGACAAAATCATTCCCTACAACCTGGCTGTGAAGGTGGGTAATACGGCAAACAAAAGAAAATCAAAACATTAACTTTGCTTTCAGATAGACCTACTTGGCTGTGTAGGTCTATTAACTTTTTTAGGAGTGGAAAAGAAAGCAGCAAATCTGATAGTGAAGAGAGAGAAAACAAAACACACGTAATGAACAAAGTTCCTTATTATAAGTTATTCTTCATCAGAACGTTAGGTACAGAAGGTTAATCGGAGGTACAGAAGGTTATCGGAGGTACAGAAGTCTTCTACAGCATTTTGAAGAAGAATCCAGTGGGTTTGAAGATTGGAACATAGTTTGTGATGTGTGTTTCGTTGACTCTTTAGTTTCACCATTCAGGTATGCTGATTTCCTTTAGCAAAAGTTAGATTTCATAGGAACTTCCAATAATACAGTGAAAATTTTATCGCTGAGTGGAGATGGTGAGAAACCCGTAGTACATTAATTTAAACAAATTTTCAAGTGTAAGTTGGTCTTTTTCAAATGATTGATTTGCTTTACAGACTTGAGAATTTTTTAGTACAACGATAATTGGTGAATATATTACAAACTTTTAGAGGGCTCTTTCAAACTTTTATACACAATTTTAAACTTTTATATTGATCTTTCAAACTAAAAATGTTTTTTACAGTTATATGACACGGTAAAAGCCTCACGAGTGAATCAGTCCTCAATTCAGCTGATTAGTTTCAATGCAACCCTTGGCTATGGTCATTACAATATTACAACGGATCCCACACTCAACAACACAGTCAGGTGAGCTTGGTTTTGATTTGGTGTAGAGATTAAGTTATATCTTTAAAGCGTTGAGTGCTGAAAATTAATATATGCGTCAAATGCATCAAATCAAATGCGTGCCAAAAAATTGCAGAAATATATTTTTTGTTTAATTACTCGGTGGTTGTTTGTATGTTACTAAAAAGTGGTCAGAAGGTGACTACGAGTCTTTTTTCTGTCAAATTTCATGATGTAATTTCCGGTACTAAATTAACGTAGTCTACCGGCAACACCGGTGCCGACGGTACCGGTTACCGGTGCCGGCGATCGTCACGTATAACTGTCAGAACTCTCGTCGGAGGCGTTTTTATCATCAGAATACAAATTCTCCAACAATTCGTCATCATTACCGTGCTTCATTGCAAAAATAACACGAAAAACAACAACATAAAACGCTATGAGCACAATCACTTATCTTACACTGCGCGCCCAGGGGACACTGGCAAATGATCATCCGCGAACCAAGCACATGGACTGCACCAATAAGCGGCGAGCAATATAATATGACCTCTCCTGTCAGTGGCTAAAGCCCACACTAAACGAATAAACCAATATTACACAATCTGGGAGTGCTTAATATTACACAGGCCGATGTACACGAAGCTGAACTTCCCATGCCTTAAAAAAATGGTGGGCCAGGAAACAAACTACGCCGAAGTGAACACATGGACTGGCATAACAGTAGGTGAGTGAATCGACCTCTCCCGGCAATGGCTAAGCCCATACTGAACCATTATGTTTCAGGCAGGAGCACTACGTGTATTAACGTAGGCCGCCTCCCGCACCAATGTGGCACTACGTTAATTTACGTACCGCCCACAACCTGTTAAGTTGAACCCTGCCTTGGTTTGAACATCAAAGTTAAAAATATTTTTATTAATAATGTCTAAGTAATGTTATTAAAAAGTGCTATTAAAAATCATGAAAAATTTAACTGTGAAGTCATTGTACCAAACTTTTTCTGTTATCGCACTATCCTCTGATTTCTTAGCCCAAAAATGATGTCAACTTTTTCTTTCTATCCTTGAGACCAGTTTCGAATCAATGACAACCCATCTTCAGTTGGATGTGTGCTGGATTAATAGGAAATAAATTACTATTACGATTTTAAGACTGGAGATAGTCTGTCATTGATCCGAAACCGGTCTCAAGAACAAGAAAGACAAATTTGACATCTACAGGCATTCAACACCAAATTTAATGACTTTTTGAGATTGTAAATTAGGTGTCAACTCTTCAGCAAGTACAGCTTAATTCATGCTTTCTGAGGTTCAACAATTTTTTTTATATAGTAATATTTTTTTTACTTTTCAGGCAATTTGTGGATTCCCAACATTAATGATGAACGTCAATCAATACTTATCATGTCAACCATTGGAAAAGCAACAGATTTGGGTATGCCAAATGCTACATACTCCACCGTTAACATCATTAGCTATTATTTATTGCATATTTCAATACAAGTGAATTTTAATTTTATTTTTAGAAAATGCTCATTTTATTACTTTTCTATTTTACTACCAGAGGGACAATATATTACACAGGGATACCGTACTGAGAATTATAACAAGAAAAAATTTTCCTCTGTAAATACTATCTTATGTTATAAGGAAGTACATATGTATAATAAAGACTTTTATATTTAGTTAATGCGATTTGGTTTCATTTACCCCTGAAAACTCTTAAATTAATTAAGTATTTTACTGTGAATAAGAAAGAAAGCTAAAAATTTTTATTTCATTGGATGACAGAACTTAAAATATTTAATTAAAGGCACATTCTTCCTTCAATAACAATTAACTGGGGAGTTTTTCAAACCTTGATTGACAGACTGAAGCATAATTTGGTAGGTGGAATAATTTGACATTATGATTATCTTCACTCAAAGTTTTCATGTTCAGCAGTTACTATATTCAACCAACTGAATTTTCGTTGGACACAAAAAAATGCTCTGTGGCTTTTGTGAAAAGAGTTAGTCTACAGCCTACAGGGTATTATTTGCAGCTCCAATTTTCAAACTTGAGTTTTCTGTCACGTCGAGGAACTTATAACAAATAAATTTGCCCTAATAACTACATATTTTTTATATGTGCAGCATAATTTGCAGTAAAGATATACATACACAAAGTGATAATTTGGGTGTAGATCTTAAAAACATTAGATGCCAGTGGCATTTTGTAATTGTAAACTCTGTAAGAAAAAGAGATCCTCTAGTTGTGTAGATAATCCTTTGAATCTAAGGAATGACCTCTTAACAATAGTTCAAGATGCTAACCTTTAAGCTAGGTTTACACATGAGAGTTTTTCACTCTCAGAGAATTTCGTACTCTCAGGAGGTACTCGCAGAGGTGTTTACACCACCAACAAATTTTCCAAGATAATTAATGCCAGACAGTTTTCTGCGAGTACTATCAACAGCTGTCTGAGATTTTATGAGAGTAACTAACTAACTCTCCGAGAGTGAAGAACTCTCACGTGTAAACCTACCCTTAGGCTAGTGACCTGTATTAATTATTTGTAAATTCTATTGATATATAAAACAGAATTTTTTCAGAAAAGAAAATAAAACCATTTAATAGTTTGAAACTTCTTTGCTATATGACCTACTAAAATCTCTTATCATTTAAAGATATTAAAAAATATGAGTTTCCTTTATAAACGCATCATAAAGTGTATTACACGTCATAAATTGTATTACATTATAAACTTGAGGGTGTTTAAACCATGTGCTCGCTGGCTTAAACTGTCCACTCATCTCCCCTCTCTCCCACCCTAAACAAGGGGTAAGTTGTCGTAAATATTGAATAATATAAATATATGATTATCATATTGAAAGCTTATGGAAGATTGAACAATCACTGACCTCAACTTCAAATGATGGCTGGAGAATTTAAAAATGAAGATACACTATCAAGAGGAGCAAAAAGGTCACGAATAACAAACCGAAGAGGAAGTTACATCATTTTCTAGTTTGGTTCATAGTAAGTACTAGTTATTATTGTTAGATGTGAAAATAGTCTTAAAATATGTGTTACTAGAAATAAAACAGATTTTAACTCAATATTTATCACAATTAAAAATTTAAATGAAACATCCCGTTCTTAATCAAATTTTACTTATTATATTGTTGAGGATGATTCCAATTTAAACAATGTAGTATTGTAGCTTTGAGTGTTCCTCATTATGTAATATGATATTGATCAATTTTACAATTGGATTTCATTATTCAATCATTTTACAAGGTAAGTCTAAAGTGTAAGTGTGATTGAACCTTCATAATTTATGGTATAAAAATTCCATATGATACTCAAAATAGGTATAAAATGAAAGCATTCTCTTAGGATTGATACCACAACCCTTATAGACTATTTTTATTTTCTATTTTACTTGCACTGAAAATTCATCAAAATCTTCAAAGTCGATAAAATTATTAAGTTCCATATTAAATATATACATTCTTAAGGATTTACTGTGAATTCTTTATTTTTTGTAAAGACATTATACAACAAGCATTATACAATTTATACGAGCATTTTTTGTTTCATTTTAAGTAGTTTTCATTTCATAACTGAAAAAGTGTTAAAAATATATACTATTTTATACCGACTAAGCGAAAGAAAAATATTGACATTTTTTAGAAAGATCTACTAAAATTTTATGCAAAGCTCACCACGATTCAGTTGCACTTAGATACTTTTTCAGCAAAAACGTTGTGTATATATGTGAAATAATTTAATCCTCATTGAAACTATCATAATATCCCGTTCAAAATAAATGTGTGGTTTAAACTTGGATTTCAATTCTCCAATTTTTTTCTGTTCCTGTTTTTTTAAGGCTCCTAGTGGATTATTTAGTCATTCAGTGGCACAAAATATTAGTGGTCATGACTAGGAGAAAAAGTGGCTCTTTTTAGTGCGCAATCATGTTTAAAAAACGAGGCATAGCCGAGTTTATAAAAACGATTAAGCACTAAAAAGACACTTTTGCTCCGAGTGATGAACAACGATTTTTATCATAATGCAGAATTACACTTTGTATTTTCCAGGTTATAATTACAAAGTTAGTAATGCAGTATTTACATTTTTTGTTATTTATAAACAATGCTATATAATGTTTGAATTTCACTATTCTGCACAGAAAATTAATGAATAACTCTTATAAAACAGCTGACTTTTCAGTCCAAGAACCTAAAAAATATTCCAGCTGATTTTTCAGTCCTTGGACAAAAAAGAAATGCTTTTGGTACTATTGAGAGAACAAAAAATAGGCTGATTCCGTGCATATGATAAAAAATGTTATTATAGTACTGCAACTCAAGGTGGTTATTATAGAAAGATGCATGAAAATAGTCCGACGGAAATTTTAACAGCTGTGTCCCCCCTCACCCTCTCTCGCCCTGCAATGTTGTCATTTTTTGTTATGTTTACCATGTGTAATACAGTATAATAATGTGTTTCAGGATAGATTTGGCAACAGTTTTTTGACTCTCATCGGACTATTTTTGTGAATCATACTATAATACATCTTCTTTACTCATTGCAATCATCTGGCTCTCGGTTTTAAATCAAACCAAAACACAAGTCAAAAGTTTTAATGAACTCAAAGCAGACTTTTTTCAATCCCCGATGCTATTATTATGGAGGGTGATTTTCCTCATTTCCTGGTAATTTTGTGGACACGACAATATTTTTCTCTCATGCATGGGACTAAGATCTTTAATATGAGATTCCCATCTTCCTGCAATTTGTGAAGCACTAACAATTTGCTACAAAATTTTGCTTACAGAATGAAATATAGATATTGATGAATATCATTGCCCTTAGTTAATTTACATTTAAATCTTCCATAAAATATTGCTTTCAAAATATAGGCCTAAATACAGGGCAGTGTTGACAAAGGTGTCTTGATTTTTTCTTAATTTAAATATTATTCTTAAAGCTTTTTTTCAAGTTTGAATATTTTTTTAAATTAACTCTTAGCACATATCCCTCAGATTTACATAATAAATCATCACAGAATTAACATGCTACTATATGATACCTGATTTACTTTTATAGACATTTAAAAATGATATTCCCCTATCTAGATTTGGACCAGCAATGAGGGTTTCCCAGTTATTTAACTCATGGATCATTCTCTTGATTGTCGATTTTGGAAATGCCGCTCGAATTCTCGCTGTTCTCCCGTTTCCCGGCAAGAGTCATTACATCTTCCACATCTCAGTCCTCAAGGCTTTAGCGAACAGTGGTCATCAGGTAGTAGAGTACAGTCCCTTCCCACCAAAACACCCCATAGCCAACTACACCCACGTCTTCCTGCAAACCAGCTTCAACAAAAAATTGGGTGAGTGTTGGTTCATCATTTCCATTTAAATTACTATCGGAACATACAGTTGACTATTTAAGACTGGGGCCAGTGAAGTCTGCATTTCGGACAATTCAAAACAAAGACCTAAATTAATTTTTAATTTTGAAAAAATAATAATTCTCACGTATTATATGTCTTTTTATTTCTAGGAGATTTACCCTCAGCAGTACTCCGTAGAGGTAAATGTATTTGACAGAAATAAAATTTTTACTTAAAATTCTTGGTAATTTTTATTTTATTCTACACATTTACCCATTGGGGAGTTGAGGAAATATCTTTACGTGTATCAGGAGAATGCATACATTATTAGGTCATTATAACAATAAAAATAAACGGTATCAGTTAACTGACACATACTTTCTCCCAACAATATAAAAAAGATGTTAAAAGCTTCAAACATTAATGTCTTGATGACTCAGTCGGATAGCTACCGGCTGAGCAGCGCTCGTTTGACCCTACGCGCGTCTGTGACTTTTAACAACGTACTGCGTTTACCGCTAAACGAAAAATGGAATTTTCTCCGCAACCACTTGACGTAAAGCAATAATTTAAAATACTAGATTATTTAGTTTTTTGAGCTTGATTTAATGGTGATAAGTAAAATTTATTTCAAGACAACAGCTATTTTGAAAATCCAAAAAATTGATTTTTGAAACACTTTTTACTCTAAAACTTTTGAACGCGAGTTTTCTCGGAGATGCGGGTGGTGTCATTTTATTCGCCATTTTAAGCTTAATAAACCACAAAATTTTAATCAAAATCGTTAGAGCCGTTTTTGAGAAATTTTGATTTTTGACGATTTTTGAGGGTTTTTGGGGGTAAAATACCCTTAAAAATCAAAAATTAAAAAAAATGAAAAAAACGCCTGGAATTATCGTGGATTTGGATCTATGTGCCAAATTTCATTAAAATCGGACAATTACGGCATTCTCTAGCTCTGTTTACATCCTGACACACACACACACACACACACACACACACACACACACACACAGACAGACATCACTCCGAAAACCACTTTTTTGGACTCAGGGGGAACCAAAATGGATAAATCCACCAACAACTCAAATTCGAAAATTTTGACGAAAACAATACTTTCTCCATATACTATGGTATAGAGGGAGAAAGTAAAACCACTTTCGGTTTTTGCTTTGGTTCAATATCTAAGTCAAGTGTTTGCTCTGCAAAGTTTTTATTCTTTTATTGCTAAGTTTGCATTATGTAGATAGGAAGATTTTATATTTTTATAATGTTTGCTTGAACACAAATGTGTTACATATGACACTCCGCTGTGAGTGTGTTATTTCCTTGAGTATTCAAAAATCTGAATCAATTAGTATAAGCCCTTGTCAATATTTTGTTTAGTTAAGAGGGGGCTAAAGGGCCGCTCTACAATAGATTAACACGTCTATAAATAAGTTACCTCAATGCCTCTCAGAATTAAAAATTAACAATGAATTATGTCTTTTTGCTGATGATATTAATTTAACAATTTCAGATAAAAATATCAATAATATCATTCCAGGGATAGATTCAGCAATAAACATAATAAAAAATCAGCTAAATAATTATAATCTATTGCTTAATGAAAATAAAACTACTTTTATTAAATTCAAATGTAAGAATTCTAAGAGATTAGTCCAAAATCAAAAAATTTCTTTCCAATTCCATGATAATACACAATTTTTAGGATTAATAGTTGATAAAAATTTTAATTGGTCATTGCACATCGATAAATTATGTTCTAAATTAAGTTCTGGCATTTTTGCAATTAAAAGATTATCTCCTTATTGTAATTTGATAACTCTTAAATCTATCTACTTTGCACTGATCCACTCTCACATTTCATATGGTGTGGAAGTGTATGGATCAACAACTCTTTGTAACATGAATAGAATTTTATTCCTCCAAAAAAAAGCCATAAGAATTATGCTAAATCTTAAACATGATGCACATTGTAAAAATCATTTTAGAGAATTGGGTATAATGACGGTCTATAGTCTTTATTTATATAGAACTGTCTTATATGTGAGAAACATTAGTGGCAAGTTACCTAAAAACATGGAAAAACATAGTTATAATACAAGAAATAAACAAAATTTACAGATTATAAAACATAATAAGGAAATTTTCAAAAAGAAGCCAACTTACATAGGTATACAGTTTTTCAACCACCTCCCAATAGCGATAAAAAATGAAACAAATTTTGAAAAGTTTAAAAAGTCTGTAAAATCTTTTTTTGTGGAAGCTGCTCTATATGATTTCAATGAATATTGGTCAATAAATTCTGATTAAAATTATTTTATTTATATGTATATATATATATATATATACTTTTGGCTTACATTGCTTAAGCTAGATTTTAAGTTGACACTATTCTTGTATACAAATGTATATATTTATGAATAAAGGATGTTTTGACTTTGACTTTGACTCTCAGAACGTCATGCAGTGCTTCACCTGCTCCAATGTTAACAATTTTTCGAGATTATTTTAAGTTCGAGAAAAGAGGGAGATGTTTTAAATGCAAGATAAAGACTTGGGCTATTTGATGTAATTTTTATTTTTTTACATTTTGAATCAATATTGCACTATAATGGATCAAAGTTGATCAAAGTTTAATCAATTTTAATCCATTAAAGCTTGATATAGATACAAAATATTAACACTTAAAAAACACATCACAGTCTTTATCTTTCACTTAAATTACTCCCACTTAATTAAAGCTAAAAATTTGGAGCAGGTGAAACACTGCATGATGAAATTTTGACCTGCGAAACCCTGAGAGCCTCTGTCGGCAGCCGCTGAAACTGCTGGGCACACAAGGCTTTGAACGTATCTAATTAATAGCTTGTATTAATTAAAAGCCTACTTTCCGCGGCCAAATCCTTTTCTCACCATCGTCTACCTGAGTCTTGGTCTCACACGTGCTGAAGTGGAGCAGGGTTTCTTTATTTACAGTGTTGTACCCCGAATACTAGATCTTGCTTCTCACCCTCAGTATGCTTGTAAACATTACAAAACATGTTCAGGTGGTTTCAGCAACGAACACTAGGACTGACCCTTTAGCCCTCTCTTAATGGGATTACTGATTAGGGAAAGTAATTTCAATGTCTCAATTTCAGAAGTCTTTTGTTTTCAGGTAATAGGCGATTTGAAGATATGCCAAAACATTCTGAACAAATAAACCCTTTTGGTCTAATATGGCTTAACATCTGGAAACTCTTATATCCAATATGTAAAGAGACATTCGAGAATGAAAAAATCAAAAGCCTTCTTCAATCGGACGAACATTTTGACCTAGTTATCACGTCATCGACCTTCGCCCAAGAGTCGATGCTCGTGTTCGGCCACAAGTTCCGAGCTCCCACAGTAACCTTACAAGGAAATCTGCACTCAATAATGCTCAACAGAGATGCTGGCAACGATTTAATGGTGGCAACAATTCCAGAATCATTTTCATTACCTTTTACTGACCGAATGACCTTCACAGAACGTTTACGAAACTTTATATGCGTTTTCGTTACTCTAGTTCTGTACTACTTCTCTCACCTTCCTAAGCATGACGGTTTGCTGAAGACGTACTACAATGCTTCAGACGCAGTCTCAGTCAGTGAGTTGGTGACCAATGTGTCACTAACTCTAATCAACACCCACCCTGCCGTCTTCTATCCCCACCCTCTCACACCCAACGTTGTAGCGATCGGAGGAATCACAACTGACCCGGAGAGAACTCCACTTCCACAGGTAAGCAGATGAACTTTTTAAATAATCATATGCATGAAAATAAAGGATAAAACTACTCTTGCTCTATAGTTTTGAACAAGCATATTTATAAATGTTTAATATGATTGTCTTGTATAATAGTTCATAGATTTTAATGGTATATTTCTTTTTCCTACATACCAAAAATAAAAAAATAAAAAAATATGAAGCCTGGAATCCAGGTTCCATGTTATGAGTTCCATGAAGTAAAAAGATTGTTGGAAATGCATGAAACTATTTTTTACTCATTCATTGCTCTGCTAACTCTGGTGTCCATAATTGCTGCCATGAAATGTTGTTAGAAAATGTTAGTTTTGTTAGGAAATGTAATGGTTAGGTCAAGTAAATAACAAACTATATCAATATGCAGCACTTTTTAATTTTCTCCATAAACTCCATGGGGTGAGTATGTAGGTTTGCCGCCATATGGGTGTGTAAGCATATATCAGTTAAACCCTTCATCCTAGTGTATTTACATACAAAATTTTATCAAATTATACCAATAAAAAAGCAAAATGCAGGATTTTGTTGATTTCCCATAAGATTAACATGGAAAACCTATTTTTGGCTTTACTCCTTAATCTGTTAAGCCAAGTTAAAAATTCAATATATTAAGTTGTTTCTTTATTTAAGCTCTTTTAAATGGTTTTAGTTAAAATTGTTGAATTTTGAAAACTGAAGTCCAAAAATTGCAAAAACCCATTTTTTACCCCTTATTTGAAACCCCATAAAACCCTATTCCCATAACCCGATCATGCTGGTCCATGAACTCATGAAAATAAACCTGGTCTTACCACTCCATACCGAAAGTTATCAGTACCACGGATACACACACACTCACATATATACAGGATGAATCTCGTAAAGTGTCGTAAATGGATTACAAACAAACGCTTTGCCCTACAACAAACAAAATGATTCCCCACTAAATTGAACCCAAGGAATAATTAAAAAATATTTTTGTACCAGGTTCTGGGGATCACAGGTTTGAATGTTGGAAATTTCAAATACCCCGCTAAGCTTCCTCTCGAACTTTATAACAACAACCTCTGGTATTTTTTAATAATTCGTGAAAAATTTTAGGAATGCGTCCAATGATTTTTTAGTATAACAAAACTCAAATTCCCATATATTGTATTATAGGATGGTATTGAAATAAAATGTTACAAACCCATCGTTCACAAATTATGACACATTTAAGAGGTTCATTCTCAAATTTATAGATGTAAAATTATTTTCACATTAATATCTCAATATCATCTTGCAAGGATACTGATCAAATTATGTATTGACCTTTATAGAGGCAAGTGTTTCAAAACTGCCATATACACAAATTAATTATAGTGTATAACTGGAATTTTAAACACTAACTTTTTTATATTTTTTTAGGATATACAATCGTTTATGGATAACGCTGAAAATGGCGTGGTCTACTTCAGTTTTGGAACGGTCATTCCCACCCACACGATGCCACAAAGAGTGCTCCAAATATTCATCAATGTTTTCAAAAAGTTGCCTCAAAAAGTCTTGTGGAAGATAGAGGCTGATGAATTGCCTGGGATCTCAGAGAATGTCAAACTCGTAAAGTGGGCTCCACAACCTGGAATATTAGGTAAAGGTATTGACTATGTACACTACCAGTGGCGGATTTACCACTAGGCCAACTAGGCCCTGGCCTAGGGCCGCGGGCTAGGGGGGCCGCACGGAGTCCCAAATATACAGAGTATATATTTTTAAGGATGTACTTGCATGGTAAAGATGAACATCAGCTTTGAGCCCTGATTTTTTAGTTAGCAGACTAATTTAGTTGAAAACCCGTAAATTCACAACACAGAGACTTTGGTGAAGTCATTGTGGCGTCTGCCGTTTTCCATGCCAATTTCGGGTGATCATCAGCTACCTGTAGGTTAAGTCACATTCATATTGGTGGCAACTCTGGGTGACGACGCGGCGGCCCCTTTGGGTTTTTATTATAATTAACTGAAGTTACCTCTCTGTGTCTAAAAAGTGCACCACTTTCCAATTGATATTTTTTGGGTGCCAGTTTGCTATTGGTGAGACGCTGTCAAAATGCAAAATCTGGGTGACATTAAAACTAATGTTAGTTTAATTTAAAGATTTTCTAAAACCATTAAAATTTTGTGTATCAAAAATGTATATAAAAATTTTGTGTACCATAAGTATCAAAATTCAGAAAGCAACACATTTATACCAATATAGTTATACTAGCTGTTGCCCGTCACGGCTTCGCCCGTGATTGAATTTATTTTATAGGTAATAAAATCGTTTTGAAGAGCAACGAAATCTACTTCCTTGAGAATGACATTGGAACAATGAAGTAGTGTGAGTGGAGCTCTGAAGGAATTTCGCAAAACCTGTTCTTAGAGAGAAAAGGTTTCTTAAATAGAAAAGGCCCTAACCTATGAGCAAATAGGAACGACCATGTCAAATTTCAACCCCGTAGGCTCTACAGTCATATTGAAGACATGTGGGTCGGAGCTCTAAAGAACATTAAACAGTACTTTTGCAAAACTGTTTCTTAGTGAACACCTATTAGCAAACCGGAACCTTTACGTTAAATTTCAACCCGTAGGATCTATAGTAGATTTGAGAATTTGTGGGGAGGAGCCCTAAAAAAAATTTGCAAAATTGTTTCTTATTGATCACCTATGAACAAAAAGGAACGTCCATGTCAAATTTAAAACACGTTGGCCCTTGATTAATTTTGAAGTCAGGTGAGGTGGAGCCCTAAAGAACTACAAAAACTATATTTACAAAACCATTTCGTAGTGAGCACCTGTTAGCAAAACGGAACATCCACGTTAAATTTATACCCCCTAGAATCCATGGTAATCTTGAAGTTCTATGGGGTGGAGCCCTAAACGAAATTTTTCAAATTATTTCTTAGTAAGTAACTATGAGCAAAGAGGAACGTCCGATTCAAATTTAAACCCCGGAGGCCCAACAGTAATTTTGAAGTCCTGTGGGGCGGAGCCCTAAAGAACTTGGAAAACTGTATTTGAAAAACTGTTTCTTAGTGAGCGAGCACCCGTGACTCCGTGAGCAAAGAGAAACGTCCATGTTAAATATCGACCCCGGAGGCCCAAAAGTAATTTTGAAGTCCTGTGTGGGGCGGAGCCCTAAAGAACTTCGAAAACTGTGTTTGCAAAACCGTTTTCTTAGCACCCATGAGCAAAGAGAAACGTCCATGTCAAATAACGACCCCGGAAGCCCTAAAGTAATTTAAAATCCTGTAGGGCGGAGTCCTAAAGAACTTCGAAAACTGTATTTGAAAACCGTTTTTTAGTGAGCACCCATGAGCAAAGAGAAACGTCCATGTCAAATATCGACCCCGGAGGCCCTAAAGTAATTCTGAAGTCCTGTGGGCGGAGCCCTAAAAGGGATGTTTAAAGCACTTTTTTGAGCACCTAAGAAAAAAGAGATCACTCCAAATTTCAACCGTGCAGGTTTCCTAATTCGTATTTAAAATTGGCCATGCGGATAGCGTTATATTAAAATTTCGAAGGCCTGTGGGGCGGAGCCCTGAAGGAATTTTGTTAAATCATTTCTTAGTGAGCACCTAAGAGGCAAGACGAACCTGTGTTTAATGTTTCAAGTAAATACGTTTGGTAGTTCCTGAGATTTCATGATGAGTCAGTCAGTAATCACTCCCCGTCAGGTTTAGCTTGGTCGCTAAGCTCACTCGCCGCAACTATCCTCTAGTTTCTTATTACCAATCTCCCCTCAATAATTTGAATCAGAACAGCTGTTTACAAAATTAATATTCCTTAATGTTATCATATGTTCCAATACAAAAATGTTACTTCCATAAGAATAACATGGTAACTTTGAAGACGTGTGGGGCTGAGCCCTGAAGGAATTTTCAAAAACCGTTTCTTAGTGGATGCTTACACCCTAAAAGGAACGTCCATACAAAATTTCAAGGTTCTAGGTCTAGTAGTTTAGGCTGTGCGTTGATACGTGAGTCAGTGGTATTTGATAAATATATAGTAGAAGATTAACAAAGTAATCCAGATCAATAAGGACACCATTGCACAACTACAGTTTGGTAAAATTGAGTACGGATAGCCATCTTGACTATTTTGATAGCCTCCCACCAACAGCAATTTGACCAACGTAACGGACATAACATCCCTAAAATACAGCGGCACGCTTTTCACAAACGTATGAACAGAGAGTAGTGACTCCAGCTATAGCATAGATCCATTGACTATAGATAGTCAATGATAAAACATAATGGACCCCATGCCCCACCCCCATTTAACAGCTGGATAATCCATTATCTTTTCAAGACGAGCTCGTTCTCAGAGATCAGAGTGTACACAAACAATTATACTTTACAGGTACCAGAGCATAGGATAAAAAATTAAAGACGATTTTAGCTTGATTTGATGACTTTAGATATACTTCAGTAGGTGAAGAGGAGGGGGGGAGGAGGGCCCCACAGAAAAGTTGGCCTAGGGCCCCAACCTTCGTAAATCCGCCACTGTACACTACCGGTAAAGGTTTTTAATTAGCTGCCTGTACAATTTTATAAAATCATTTAAATATGTATTTGATCTAGTTTCTTTATAATCCTATACTATAATACGAGGAGTGTCTGTAGATATGTATTTTATGTTGCTCTCTTGTTTTTTCTCTGTCTTAAGTTATCGGGTGGATTTTGTTTAAAATTTTGTTTTAAGAATAATTTCCCCAAAATAAGTTTAGAAATATCCTAACCCCAGGAAACCCCGTTTTTAGACTTAAAAGGATTTTTAAAATTAGAATTTTTAACATTGTTCTCAAGGGTTTCCATTTTGGTAACAAAATAACAATGAAAGGCAGAAAAAATTAAAAAAAGACTAATTTTAAATGTTGGTTTTGAGACAGTAATAACTTTGAAAAGATTTGGTTGTTGGTATAAATTTGCAATGTGAAATGTTGCACATGATTCTGGATTAGTCATTAATAAATCTGTAATTTCCGTATTATAATCCTGAGTCATCAGTCTCACCGCATGTTCCAGAGCACCCGCACTGTTCGGTGTTCATCACTCACGGAGGATTGTACAGCCAGATGGAAGCCATCCACGCTGGAGTACCAATTGTAGGGGTTCCATTCTTCTCCGATCAGTTCTTCAACATCAATTTCAATGAAGCTAGGAATATAGGAGTTAAATTAGACTTCAAAACGTTAACTGAGGAGAGTCTTTATTCAGCTTTGGAGACAGTATTAAACAACACGAAGTAGGTGTTATCATATTCTACTTAATTGCATACAATTAACCAATTTGATTATGGTAAAAAAGTTGGAGTTGAGTTCAATTTAGTAATACACTGATATTGATCTATAAAGGTAGGTTTACACGTGAGAGTTTTTTACTCTCAGAGAGTTTGGCGAGTGATACACGTTGTGTAAAAGGTGTTGAGAGTTAGCTCGCCTACACTATCTGAGAGTAACTAATTCCCTCCAAGAGCTTGATCTTGATAGTTTAGACATGTCTTGTAATCGGAAAATTTGTCTGTAGTGTAAACACTTCTGCGAGAAACTCCTGAGAGTACCAATCTCTCAGAGAGTTAAAAACTCTCACGTTTAAACCTAGCTTAATGATTTTAGTAAGGGTTTGTTTATAGCCAAAGAAAATGTTATCAAAGTATCTCTGTCGTTCATTCATATGCTCACAACTCAAGATTCTGTGATCACAAAAATGGAATTAGAAAAGTGATTTTTTTGTTTGTAATACAGGAAAAACTTGTTAATCCGAATATTTGTTTTGCTCAGGATGATCAGATTATTAAAGTGTTTAGTTACTGATGAAATATTCTAAAAACCAAATGTTATGAGTTCTTACTATGAAGACATGAACATGCATAAGAACCTTTGTGTTTTGTTAAAATGTTAAAATCTACTAAACAAATGTACCTACTGACGGCACCTCAAGAATAATATAGAGGTAAATAAAAAGTCAAGAAAATTATATCAAACAAATCTTTTAAAATCCAATAAAGAAGTTACAAATCCAATATACAAGATTACTGAGCAAATACTTTGGTCTCCTAGTACTTCTTCTTAAAATACACACCAGATTGCATTGGTGTCCTAATATCAAAAGGATCAAAGAATCAAAAATGAATTTTCCAGGTGCCCTAAGCGGTGCTCTACTCCGTGTGAATTGCGGTGTGTTTACTTCGCAAATTGAAAATATAAAGTTGTCAACTTTTTCTGGTGGCTAAAGTCAACAACTTTTGTTGTCAACACACCTATTAAACCAGCAATACCACTGATGTAATTTTTTCTAGATACAAAGAGAACGCTGTCCGCCTCTCCCGTGTGTTCCGGGACACCCCCGTCTCGCCCCGTGCCACTGCCGTGTACTGGGTGGACTATGTGCTCCGTCACGGCGGGGCCCCCCACCTACGACCCGCCGCCCTCCGCCTGCCCCTCCACCAGTTGATGTTGCTGGATGTGGCGGGGGCAGTGGGGGGTGCAGTGGTGGTTACGATCACAGTGCTCTACTGGCTGTATAAGAGGACCGTGCATTTGCTGTGCAGGGTTAAAAGTATCGGCCAAGATAAGAAAAATAAATAGTTTTTTGTGAATCAGTTATTGTTTTTATTCTGTTACATTTAACTAAAATAAATATTTATGATGATTCAAAACTTGGCTAGCTCTACCAGATGGGTGAACTAGACGACCAGCTAGGGCGCAAAAGCTTGGGGTACGCCTTTGCAGAAGAAATGAGCACTATATTTTTGAAGATAACGAATTCACTCAGTTTTCGGTGAAGATCCAAATCAAAGACGATTGACAGAAAGTAGTCTGGACCAAACAAAGTGAAGCAGAATAAAGGGGTTTTAATCATCTTGAAACTTACAACAACAAAAAATTAAAATGTAAACAAACATGACTGACAACCAAATTTGTTGGAATAGCTTATTATGCGTTCTTTGTTCATTGTTGGATGTAAGTAGGTTTTTAATACAAATTACATATATGTAAATTCATGCATGTTACCGATTTAGCCTCAGTTGTTCTTACATTGCATTAAAAGTAATGAACAGTACCAGGTTAACCGAGCTTTGTTAGTTGGTTTTAAACAAGGAATCTAAAATAAATAAAGACAAGGTAGGGGTCAAGACATACAACGCCCTCTATGAACCAGGTGTTCTTTTGCACCTATGACATCACCATTTACTAATACTGTTAATGCTAATGATGACGTCATAGGTGCAAAAGAACATCTGGTGCATAGAGAGCGTTGCGTGTCTTGACCCCTACCTTCTCTTTATTTATTTTAGATTCCTTGGTTTTAAATCGTTTTTGTTTTAGTTTTGTTTTTCATGGTAATCAAGCTATTAAATTTACACCAGGCTCTTCACAGTTAACAGCTGTTAAAAAAAACTGCTAACCATTAATGTTCCTTTCTTTTTGTTTACTTTTAGTTGTTATTTTGTTATCAAAATAGCAACCCATGAAAACAATGTTAAAAAGTAAGATTTTTAAACGTAATTTCAGACAAAATTTGTATTTTCCTAGGGTTGATGCTGTTCCTAAACTTATTTTTGGGCCAAATAAACACTCCTAAATGTAAAGTTTAAACAAAATCGATTTGCTAGATTTTAAGATCGTGGAACACACATCCCTTCAGGCACTCCTTGTATTATAGTATAGGATTTTGTCTAACTGCTTGTTTTTGCTTGTTATCCTTTTGTTTTGCTTTTATTTTTTTTTTTTATTTTGTAAACAAATATGCTATCTTGTGTGTTCATGAACAAATCAGATAAAAAAAACCCCAAAACCACTGATACGGTACCGTACTACTTTTAAGACGGTTGTCTATATGGGGCTAATCACTGAGGACTAAAAAACAACAGCTTTAAAAGCTACTCCACGAAACAGGGGCGGATTAAAGGGGGGGGCGGGGGGGGCGTCCGCCCCCCCCCGTCCGCTGCAGAGATTGAAATACTGTATTGGCTGTCAAGTTATCAATAGCTATAATGAGTGTATGATTATAGTTTTAGTAATTGTAATATTGTTAAAAATAAATTATGACAAAATAAGGATTAAACTAGGTAGGCTATGTACAAAATAAAGGTGATACCTATAAAATTAAAAAAATTGTTTCCGAGCGCCGGGCCGTCGGGCACCTCACCACGCTTTTACTGAGTACGCCTCACGCCTGCCGCCACGGCACTGCAACTCGCAATCACTTGAGGGTGCCGAGGAACATCACGTTTCCACCACTGTCCGCGCCACTCAAGGACGCGGATAGAGATTATTGCACCATACCCCTCTAGTGCCGAAACCGGACAGCGTTGTGTGTTGTTGACAATAATTGTCAATGTAGTGATGTAGTGGATTTCTGAAATTGTAATTTTAGTTTTTTGGCTCTAGCGGCCGAACGCTTTGTACTATCTAAAATCTGAGAACAATAGTACGATAGGGAATTTAATTATTTTTGGTCCAATTTTGGTCCTGCGACTTTTTATCGTATCTCGCACCGTTAAGCCTCCAGAGCGTTTTTAAATGAAACCCCGTTTTCGGTTATTGTTCTCTAGTGACTAAATAGGTGGCCCTAAAAATTTTTAAATGAAACTTTTGATAGATCTTTTTAATATTTACAATTTTTATTCCAACATGTTTTGCCTTATCTCTTCCCGTTCGCTCTCAAAATACATTTACTCTAGGTGTTTAGTCGTTTTTTAAAATTTTAATTGGATTAATTCTGTACCTAATTACTTTAGTTCATCTTCATTTTCTTCTTATTTTAAATGTGTTTTATCTTTTGTAACAGTACTTATTGTTAAATTCACAATTTAGTTAGTTTAAAATAAAGAAGTTTAGGATCATCACTTTGGTTGTTCTATGTAACGTATGTGCCTTTTAATAGCGAGAATTTTGTGAGAAACCAATCCTAACCTAAAATTAATTACCAGGAGGGTCTGTAGCGATGTGTATGTTTATTATATTATTTTATATAAACATCTATGGGTAGATTTTGTTTATAATTTGGATACACCATGGTCAAAAAGTTGTTAGTTAGTGTAGGCCTAAACTTAATAGCCTATTTACAATGATACTACGACGACAAAAGTTGTGATTAAAACCAACGAGCAAAGGTATAGCGGTCGACGCGGTCAATCCGGTATTACAGCTTAATCATTAAACTAAATTTAATTAATATGGTATATGGGCCTAATAGGAAATAAACAATTATTTTTAACACGTTTTAAAACATGTTTAAAATACCCCCCCCCCCCAACAATTATTATTAATTCAAAACCTTTCTTACCCACGGCAAAAAAGGCCTATATTTTCGAAACCGCCCCCCCCCCCAAAATCACATCCTTAATCCGCCCCTGCCACGAAATTGTTTATATATATCGAGATGAGTTTAGCAAACAGTCCAGTGGTTCCCGGGATCATTCCTGATTGGGAATGATCCTGATGATCATTCAGGATCATTCCCGGGATGTCAAATAATATACACGGTACCAACATTCTTTTTTATAAATGTAGATAGATACACATGATATCAAACGTGTGATTATCACTATAGAAATATAATCTCCCCCTTCCTATAAACTGCTTTGCAAGTTACATGTGAAGTTACCTAAGTTAATTCAAGTAATTATTACCAATTTTTTATGATGTTGGGGGGAAGGAGAGTAAAATTGACTCCTTTGGACTTCCCCACATTCATTAGGCCTATATATATACTTCACCCACTCATTCTCTCTCAATCTCCCTGACTCATGCTTGTCTTTTCCATTATTATTGTTGCTATTGGGTTAAAATGGGGGGAGGGGGAATGAAGAGAATAGTATACCAACAAAAAAGCAGAACAAGAGTAGTAAAGTAGGGTAATGGTGCCTACCTAAGGAAACAAATTTTTTCCTGGGAATTCCCTGAGCAAAAATTACTAATATATGTATGAAACTCTTTGGTAATCTGATGACCATTAAAAATTATCATTATCATATTAACATTAATAAAATATAAAACGTTATATAACAATATGCATTTGCGCATGATTTCCCTACCCATAGGGTAATTGTGCGCATGAGGATGGGTAATGGTGCACAGGGGCGTTTGGGTTAAAAATAATTAAAATAATTGTGTTATATAAATAAAAATTCAATATTAATTTAACACATGGAATATCTTAAGTAAAAAGTACTTTCTTTGAGCTTAACAAATATACACTTAACAAAAAATTACAAAATTTTCAAGGGTTAATGCAAAATTAGCACACGTAGGCTAATTTTCTGTTGTGCCTGCACCTGAGCTGTCTGCATGACTCCAGGACAACCAGTTTATGATCATCTCGATCATCATCTCTAAACAAGACTGTAAAAATAAGAAGTAATTTTTTTCTTACCTATAATTGCACTTGGGGCTAATCGTGTGCACCACTGCACAACATTACCCGATGTCGCATTCGAAGGTATTTTATTTTCTCCCAACTAAGAAGGGATGAAATCATAAATAAATTCGTTGAAACGATCAAGCAAAGACTAACAATACTAAATAGGTATTAAGTTATCTAAAAATCTGTCCTAACCTTAGTATTTCCTCAGGAGCAAAAATTACATGAAGATGACACATACGACTTTTAAACTTTTGTCTCACATAACCTCAAAAGTTTCAGTGGCGAAAACCACGAGGTCGCATACCCAAATAGCAATTTATTTTTATTACTACTCACCAAATTCCCGCCAAAGGTGTCAATTCAGTATTCAGTGTGATATGCAGTTTCAAATCCTTACGATTCATCTTCAGTCACTTGTTATTTCATTAATTTGGCATTAAATAAAAATATTGCCCACATGTGTGGTTGTCAAAACACTTAAAATTACATTTAAAACATTGTTTATATACAATGAAACACATATTAAAATACCGATCGGTAATAACACTTTAAAAAAACCACCAGTTACTTTTTCTGACTTCTCACAGTGACAATTAATTGTAGATCTACTGGCTTAATCTTGCTTATCTGTTGGGTGATCAAAGTTCACCTTTCAGTCAGCTGTTCCCTCTTCCAGGCTATTTAATAATTTGAAACATTTAGTTTAAATGTTAAAAATGTTAGTAACAGTAATGTTAGTATTGTTAGTTTAAATGTTACTTTAGTTTAAACTTTTAAGTTTAAAGCTAGAGTATGGGAGGAATATTTTATCTACAAGCATTTTAATAACGAAGACAAATATAAATTGTTAAACAAAAAGGACGAGTATACAGAGGAGAAAATCACTTTCAAATTATTAAATAGCCTGGAAGAGGGAACAGCTGACTGAAAGGTGAACTTTGATCACCCAACAGATAAGCAAGATTAAGCCAGTAGATCTACAATTGTCACTGTGAGAAGTCAGAAAAAGTAACTGGTGGTTTTTTTAAAGTGTTATTACCGATCGGTATTTTAATATGTGTTTCATTGTATATAAACAATGTTTTAAATGTAATTTTAAGTGTTTTGACAACCACACATGTGGGCAATATTTTTATTTAATGCCAAATTAATGAAATAACAAGTGACTGAAGATGAATCGTAAGGATTTGAAACTGCAGTATCACACTGAATACTGAATTGACACCTTTGGCGGGAATTTGGTGAGTAGTAATATTAATTAATGGTGTCGAGGCTTTGAATGTTACAGCAATTTATTGTCACAAGCTTGTTTGTGACCTTGCCATAACACGTTTGTAAGGTTGTTTCATCATTGTTTGTGACAAGGGTGCAAGCATGTGACAATGGTTCTGTAAGGTTCCTACTTGACAAAAGTACACTTGCAGGTAACAAAGAGTAAAATGTTGGTTTTTAACACTTTTTTAACCAACAAAAACGCTGTGGCGACATCCACGGATGTCGCCGTGAAACTGATACCATTGCTCATATGGGATTTAGTTCATTTGTGGCCAGGGCCGCATTTAGCCAAACGGCGCCCCTAGGCCCATAAAACAGTTGCGCCCTCCCTGCCGCAATACCGGCCACGAAATATAAATAAAGTCACGATTATTTTTTTTTAATACTTAAAGTCCAAATATCTCAAAACTGGAAAATTGTATCAACATTTTACAAGAGAGAAAAAGGTTGACAGATTTATTAAACTAACTAACGATACCAAGATTCTACAGATCTAACAACAAATAACGGAGTTACGGCACGGCTCGGACGGGCGTCATGGCACGGCCCGCAGTTTTTATAGCGGTTGCGCGTACTCGCACATATTCTGTGTTACTAGCGGACACACGGCGTTCCGGCCATCCGCAATTTTCGTCAAAAGAGATCAGTCATTTTAACAACTTAATTTACTATTGCGAGCTGGGTAGAACGACGAAAATAACGTACCGTCCGTCTCGGAGAGCCGTCACGGTCGGTACGGTAGCTCGGAAATGTCCTGAGATTCCTTCTCCCGAATCTTTTGCAAAACTGCGGTAGGTGAGAATCGTCCGGGAGTGTCCGTTGCATGCCGTATCGCCATAGTTCGCGCACTCTTATGAGTTTCAATGTTAAACACTTTTAAAAACTATGCGGTACCACCCATCCGTCTGAGCCGTTCCGCCGTTGTGTGGGCGTAGCTTATTGTAGTTTTTAAATACAATTACCTTAATTCAAATAAAATCGAGGTTTTTATACAGAAAATCTGAATAGCTCTGCAGTTACTTTTGTTAAACCCTTATCGTGGTATCATTGGTTGTATAATTTATTTTGTTAAATGTTTTGTCTCCTGTAAAATATTGTTCAACTTTACTGGATTTGAAATATCTGAGTTAGTTTTTTTAATGGTAACAATTAAAAAAAAATATTTGGAAAACATTTTCCCCTGTAAATGAACATTGGTGTGATAAAATTTAATGATAAATATTGAATTAATTTATCCGTTACGTGATCCGTTACGGATATAAAAATTAAGTGTAAAAGACAAAATGGCAGATAGAGGCTAAAAATAGCCGAAATATAAAAAAAAATATAGGCCTACTACACATTTTAGATTTTTATTTTGATGTGTAGAATACAAATGCATAGTCAGTGACGGGGGTGGGGTTTAATGACATATACTATATACACAAATATATATTGTGATAAAAACAAATCCTCTAAAATGTAGAGTGTCATATTATACTTCGCAGTAATTGGCATATGACCGTATGAATACCAAATTTCCCCCTTTTAACCCGTCGAAATTTTGCGCCCCCTAAAATTTTGCGCCCTAGGCCTGGGCCTAGTGGGCCTAGCGGGAAATGCGGTACTGTTTGTGGCACTACTGTCATCTTTTTTACCATTTACCATCTGGTGTCTTCTCCACAATATATCCACAACGAGCCGAAGCCGGCTCGTTTTTAGCGCTATTCCACCATTTCAGTTACCGATCCAGGTGTTTAGTATATATCTATGGTTGCTAAACAAACTGAACCTTAATGCTCCATGTTTAACCTTAAGCTAGCCAAATTTGGCAAACTAGAAAAAAGACGTTCATCATAACATAACCTCTTTCTTAACAGCGAAATTGGAAAGGTAAATTGAAATCGTGTTAAATTGAGGTACTTCATAAAATGAGTAGAAGTTCATATAAAGTAATTATTGGCAGTGGCATTGTGATTTTAATGAGCATTATTGTATATCCAGCTTACGAATTATTTTATTTCCATGTCCCTCATTTAATTGAACTTAACAAATGCCCCCAGTGTCTAGGCTCTAGCATGTGCAATTGCTTTATAAATAACCAGTTTAGACTGAACTGGGCGTATTTTTGGACAAATTTTCTAAATATTCTGTATGAGACTAATATTTTATTTGGAAAATGTGCTAGTGAAATGGTGGTTTTAAAGTGGAATGAACGTGGTAAAAGAAATACTGTAATCAATAGGCCTACACACCCCTCTAGGACTAGGCCTAATATAAATGAAATTATAGAGCTGATGAAAAACTTGTCAAAGCCTAGTCATTCATATGGAGTTAAAGACTTTGTTTTATGTCCTACTGATGAAAATCTAAGTAGTTTCTTGAAACCAATAACAAGCAGTGACAACCAGCTTGTTTCAAGGACTGAAATGTATCAAAATCTTTTATATTCCATACAAGTTAATGCAGAGCCATTGATTCAACAGGTAAGCATAAGGATATTCTGTAATTTTCTCCAATATTTTTTAAAGTTAGGCCTATTTCTAAGTTTCCCTTGACCAAACCAAGAGCTTCTACAAAAGAAGGTTGGCATCCTACCTTGAACGAAACATAGGCCTAGCTATTAATCCAGGAGAACTGACATGCCGGTTGAAAGGAGCGGGTTGGAAGTTTTGTTTTGATCAAAACAATAGCCTATTTCCTGGTTGTCGGCAGTGTTCGCCGGCACTGTACCTCATGCGCCACATGGCTGTGAAAGTGGCAGTAAGCTAGCAATAAGGTTTTAAATGGCCGTGTTGTCCCTTTAAATTTTACTGTGGGCTCTTTAAATCATGACATCATCATGACGTCATCACCACAACACCTTGAAACAAGATGGCTGCCAACATAACCTCAAAAGGAACGCAAGATTATAGTAAATAATTTATAGTGATTATACAGTAGTAAGTTTAAGAGAGCAAAGTCAAAGTAAATATGAATTTTAGGCCTAACAAAATACTGGCTTTATTTATATAACTTGTTGCATATAAGACTCATTTAATCAATCTTGAAAAAAGATATGGAAAAGGTAAATACTTAACTTTCCCGCCACATATATAAAACTACTATATTTTACTTTCCCGCCTAAAACATGATTCCTAACCTCAAAATGTGACAGCTAGCAATAGATTGTTTAGTACTGACTTTATTTCATTAATTTGGTATTATAAGGTATATATACATATCATTGTTTTTGGGAAGTTCTGCGTATATCTTAAGAAAGACAGTCGAGCAGTATCAAAAGTACAATAATTAATTCCTAGGCCTACGTAAAACTTTAATCTATTAACGCTACTGCAACCATTGTGCAAGGTCCTACTAAAAGTCATTTTGAGAAAAAACTAACCATTTCAGCATGATGTAATTGCACATATTGGTAGATAGACAAACTACACTACATCATGATTAGCCTACATTCGCTATTGTGGGCCAGGCCTTTAAAGAACTTATTGCTGGGCTTCCATAAACTGAAAATTTTGAGACCGAATTGTGATCCAGTACAACACGACTTTTTAAACAATTAATCCTACGGGTTTTCTTACCCTTTACCATGTTAAGTGTAAGAGTTAAGATAACCAAACACTAACCATCAATCACTATTTTTATCATTTAATGTAACTTTAGACCATTTCTGAAGATGTACACAATCGCCACTGCGACCGTAGTGCAAGGTCCTACAAAAAGTCATTTTGAGAAAAAACTAACCGTTTCAGCATGATGTAACTGCACATATTGGTAGATAGACAACTACACTACATCATGATTACATTCGCTATTGTGGGCCAAGTCTTTAAAGAACTTATTGCTGGGCTTCCATAAGCTGAAAATTTTGAGACCGAATTGTGACCCAGTACAACAAGACTCTATATACAAATAATCCAAAGGTTTTTTTTACCCTTTATCAGTTAAATGTTAAGAATAAGAGTTAAGATAACCGATCACTAACCATCAATCACTATTTTTATAATTTAATGTGACTTTAGGCCATTTCTTAAGATGTACACAATCGCCACTGCGACCGTAGTGCAAGGTCCTACTAAAAGTGATTTTGAGAAAAAACTAACCGTTTCAGCATGATGTAACAACTGCACATATTGGTAGATAGACAACTACACTACATCATGATTACATTCGCTATTGTGGGCCAGGCCTTTAAATGACTTATTGCTGGGCTTCCATAAGCTGAAAATTTTGAGACGGAATTGTGATCCAGTACAACACGACTCTTTAAACAATTAATCCTACGGGTTTTCTTACCCTTTATTTGTTAAATGTTAAGTATAAGAGTTAAGACAACCAAACACTAGCCATCAATCACTATTTTTATCATTTAACCCTTTTAGTGCTACAGCGTCGCTGACAGCGACGCCATATTTAGCGCCTTTAGTGCGAGCGTCGCTGTCAGCGACTCCGCGTATTTCATATATTACTTCATACCATTTTTACTTTACTGGCCGCTAAACGTGCCAAAACGATCCCAAACAATCAATCTACTAAAATCTACATTATTTCGCCCACGTACTGTCCCTAGACGTCATTTGTTTACATTTTGATCTTGTGTTTTCGTCGTTCGCTATCCGTCTGCTAGTTTCAAAACAAGTTGTGATTTGAGCTCTTCTGCGTATCATTTTATGAGTTGTTTGGTAGTTATAAATGATTTTACTTGTGAAATTTGTGTTCTCAGAAGTACAATGAGTAATTTTCATACAAATGTAGTGAGCCAATTTTTGTGATTACCATTTTAGCTGACCTAATAAGTGCGCCTTGAATCTAGTGTCAGTGCGTAATAACTTGACGCCTCCGGTTAGTAAAAATTGTTTTCGGAGGTGTGTTTGAAAATAAAAGAAAGTGTTTTGTTGTGAAGTAAGGTTTTCCAGAATAACTCTTGTGCTCTATTATTAGTCTAACCTTTCTTTTTTCTTTCTAACCTTACATATTTTTGCTCTTCACAGACTTGGCCTAGGCCTAAGTTCATAATTTCTGTAACCTCCTTTCTTTATGGTGTCTATTTCCTATTGACTTTGTGCATGTGCATGAACTCTTGTTGTTTGTATTAGTTATAGTTAGTGTATTAGTTAGGCCTAAAATATTTTTTTGAAATGGATCGCAACAACTTTGCTGGTGATGATGATAGGCAGTAGTGCAAAAGTAAGGCTTTTGGCTCAGTTCAAGGTCACCTGAGGTATGACGTCATCGATGACGTCATCGAGGTCAATGACCTCATCGATGACGTCATCGATTGCATCATCGATGACGTCATCACCAATGACGTCACTTCCTTGACGTCACACCCATGACGTCACAGAAATGACGTGCTGATGACGTCATCGATGTCACAAAGGTCAAGGTCACGCTGAAACCTAAAATTTTTTTGGCACTTTTGCTGTTTCTCGCACTACGCTCCGAGTTTCAGTCAGGTTATCGTGACCTTGACGACTTTGAGCGAATTTGCGATGAGAAACAGCAAAAGTGATGGGGAAACTTGAAGTTTGCAACGTGACTCTGCCTAAACCGTCATGTGACACCGCTCGGGTGACCTTGAACTGTTCCAAAAGCCTTACTTTAACCATTACTGCAACCGCGATGTGCACCCCACGACAGACACCGAGCGACTGGCTGTCCGGCCCCGCGCACTCTAGGTAGGCTATATGGGAAGTGGTGGGGGAATTGCGATGACCCTGGGAAAGTTAAAAATGCCAAGTCAGGTAGCACTGTTTCGGTGCTACCTTAAATTTACATGTTAAAGTGTGATGACCTTGAGGTTGACTGTAAACTTGGGACTTAGGATTGTTTTTAAAGATGTATCTAAAGAATCTTCAGATTTGAGTCAACACTTAGAAAAATTTAATCTTAGTACAACAGTTTAATGTGTATTTGCCAGAATTTAAGTGTGGTGACCTTGAACTACCCGAAATTGTCAGGAATTGGAGTAGCAACCGCGATGTGCACCCTACGACAGACACCGAGCGACTGACTGTCCGGCCCCGCGCACTCTAGGTATATGGGAAGTGGTGGGGGAATTACGATGACCCTGGGAAAGTTAAAAATGCCAAGTCGGGTAGCACTGTTTCGGTGCTACCTTAAATGTACATGTTAAAGTGTGATGACCTTGAGGTTGACTGTAAACTTGGGACTTAGGATTGTTTTTAAAGATGTATCTAAAGAATCTTCAGATTTGAGTCAACACTTAGAAAAATTTAATCTTAGTACAACAGTTTAATGTGTATTTGCCAGAGTTTAAGAACAGTTATTTGCCAGAACTGCGATGACCTTGGGAAACTTTTAAATCTCAAGCAAGGGAACACCGTTTTGGTGCTACCTTAATTGTACATGTTTATTAGTTGGAGTTAAAGTGTGATGATCTTGAGACTGTTTCAAAGATTTATCCAAAGTACCTCCATGTTTGAGCCAACACTTAGAAAAATTACTCTTTGTACAACAATTTGATGTTGTTTCCATAGTTTAAGTGTGTTGACCTTGAACTGGTTAAAATGAAAACTTCAATTCAAAACCGCACAGCGGAGTGCATGATACAGATGCGCACCCCATGACAGTCGGCGAGCGACTGACTCTCAGACCTTGCGTACTCTAGGCATATGGGAAGTGGTGGGGGAAATCTCAAGGTCATACAAACGGAGTTTTAAAAAAGTCAAAGAGTAGAGAGACTACTCTACTCTTCAGAGTTAAAGTTGTCTTGGTACGACAATTCGATGTTGTCCCAGAGTTAAAGTGTGGCGACCTTGAGCATAAGAGTTAAAGTTTTCTTTGTAAGACAATTCAATATCGTCCCAGAGTTAAAGTGTGATGACCTTGAGGTTGACTGTAAACTTGGGACTTAGGATTGTCTTTAAAGATGTATGCAAAGAATCTTCAGATTTGAGTCAACACTTAGAAAAATTTACTCTTAGTACAACTGTTTAATGTGTATTTGCCAGAGTTTAAGTGTGATGACCTTGAGTCAAAACATAGAAATACTACAAGTTGATGCCGTCCCAGAGTTAAAGTGTATTGACCTAGATTCAAAACTTGTAAAAATACTTACATGTATAGAGTTTGAGAACAGCGATGCTTACCGCATGCAAGCCTGAGACACACTGGCTAAGCACCGTCGTGTAGCATAGGGACTCAACTATGGTAGGGGTACTGCCAATACTTAGAGTATTATTGGGTCACTTTGAACCAGACTTAGAGTAGAAGTGTAGTCGGTGACCTTGAACCACCCCGAGAGGCAAACCCCCCCCCCTCCCCTGTCTCCATTTTGTTGGGGGCGGACCCCCCCCCCCGCCCCCGCCGCCGCCTCCCCCCCCAGTCTCCATTTTTTGGGGGGCGGAACCCCCCCCCGTCTCTATTTTTTGGGGGGCAGACCCCCCCCCCCACCGCCCCCGCCCCTATGCCCCCGCCCCTATGCCCGCGCCCCTGAGCCCGCGCTACCGCCTTTCGATACCACCCCCCGCCTCTGCGCCCCCACCCCTCTGGACTTAGAATATTTTGGTAGATGTAAATGAAATACCTCCAGGTTTGAGCCAACACTTAGAAAATTTTACTGTTGGTATATTGGTATAGCAGTTCGATGGTTCGCTAGAGTTAAAGTCCGGTGACCTAGAAGTTGAAGTAGAGGGTGACCTTGGACTGAGACAAGAAGTAATTGTGTGGGTACGAATAAAACCCGCAATGGTTGCAGTACAGACCAAGGAAGCTAGAAATAGAAGGGAAGGGTCATGTAAACAAAACCCATGATGTAGCCGGTGCAAGGTTTGACAGCTGATTTAGTTTCTGTTTACTAATTGCAGAGAAATGTCAAAACCTATGTAATGTTTTGATGCTGAAACACATAATGTTTTTATTTTAACGATAAGGTTAAGTTATAAAATCTAATGTCAAAAGTGTGTCAAATTAATTTGAAACTTATACTATTTTTTGAAATAGTTTATTATTGCCTTACATTTTATGTTTGATGAAAATAAAATGTTCTACTCGTTTGTAACCGTTGTTAAAATTGTCATAGAAATTCATTTTATTAAAAATATGTGGTTGTGTTTTTTTCTAATCATTTAGATCTAATCCACACGCTGAAAAACCATGTTTGAATATTTGTTGATTTCTAAAAAACTGTGATCCTTGTGTGGTTCTTGAATGTGTTTTACTTTTGTGCATGGGTAAATATTCAACACACACAGGTACATCCATCATTACGATAGTATATGATGTAAACTTGCTGTAGTCAATCACAATAAAGAGACTGTATTTAGTTTCAATAATGTTCTTGTTTGCATCATACTCAAACCCTACTATAATTAAAGTCACTCATGATCATAGTCCTTGCTAGAAAATTGTCAGTTTTGAACTTGCTAAAATATAAGTATTTTATTACGTTACATAGTAAGGGTGCAGTATTATTGTTTTTAAGGAATATGCCTATAGGCCTACTTTGACAGACACTCCAACTAAAATTATGTAACTTTCTATGGAATAAATTTGTATTCTTTAAATTTGGATAGTTATTGAAACTTACACACCAGAGCATAAATATTGCGATATGAAAGTGGTTATAAATGGTTTCTCTACGTTATATCCAACCCTAATACCAATATTTGTTAAAGCCAACCATCATAAGTTACAACACTGTAGGCCTTTCCTAATTCTTGAAAATAACTGTTAAGATCAATTTATCCAATAGGCCTACTATTTCTACTTATTTCTGATGTTGTTGAACCTAATAGATCGGTTTCCTTAGACTAATTAGGTTTGCGCCAACCTAGACAATCAAATTGACATTTTTATAAAATACTAAAGAGTAGGGCTTATAAGTACAAGGACGAGACATTATTGGTTTTAAGGAATAAGCCTACTTTTCCGACACTCCAACTAAAATCGTAGTATTTTTTGTGACATTTATTATTGTATTTATTATAGCAGTTCAAAGAAGTACATTTTATAGACTACCTTACATGTTTGCACTATTATAGCGTTTCATTTACCACTAATGGAGCTATATCCGTCGAATATCGACGGGCAACAACTAGTCTACTTGTATTACATTTATGTAATTTCGTAACTCCAAATCGAACAGTTTTGGAAAACGTAGTTTTAATTAACCCTGCTTAAAATTCCCCCAATAAATATCCCAAATTGAAACAAAACAACATAACATCGGGTTAAAAGTGCCACATCGATAATACGGAGGAAATGAAATAAATCCACTGAAACATTATTATCCGATAAAATACGATAACAACATCCATACAGAAGGGTCAATTTACAATCTGCTGTTGCCGATACAGCGAGCATTTACTGTCAATAAATGTGATATTGTGCCGTAACGATGCTAAGCATCTCATCTGACGTGACAACTCATTCATAATATTGTACTCTCTGTCACTTCCTATAGTGATACAAGCTTCAGCTCCTGGTGATTCTAAATCTAGTTAATGTAAAACACTAACATTTTAATGGTCAATATTTAGAATGTGAACAATGTGCTAAAATTTAAACCTGCAATTAATTACCATATTTCGTACTGTAAAAATATACGATTGGTGTATCCTATACTAAAACCATATAAGAACGAGGAGTGCCTGTGGCGATGTATTTTCCATCGATCTTGAAAGCGGGTAGATTTTGCAACTTGCCATTTTAAAGTGTTATGACAAAAAATAACGTTTTTGAATAACTGTCAAAAAGTGTTGTTGTAAAAAATGCATAATACGCATTGTGAGACAGTCCATATTGGATCTTTATATCTGTTACCGGTAACTTGAAAGTTGCAAACTTTATAGTTTCTTTATTATGATCGTGTAACGTATAATAGAATTTTCACCAAACGAGCACTTCATGTTGAAACCAAGGTGCGCAGTTATACACCTACACAAATTTTTAGAGTAGGTAACTCAGTCAACCTGGTACTAATTATTAAGGACGAAATGGGATCCTGTTACAAAGAAAGATTTTACTTTAAAATCAATGTTCTCCTATTTTTTTATTTGTTATTGCATATTTGCTGCAACTAATTATAAAATACAGTAAACATTCATTACAAGAGCCTTAAAAACCTCATCAAAACTGTATAGAACAAATTTTACATTAGAAAAACACTATGAATTATATTTTTGCCTTTGATGTGTTCATCAACCTGACACGTAAGCGGATAAGAATTGGTTTAATTTAAAGTTGAATTGCAATGCGGAAGTATAGTGGTTGGAAGTATATTGAAGATCTTTACTGATCTCAATGGCCTGTATCAGACTATCGGTTATATAATCTAACTAAAGACCCCCGTCGCAGCAGACCTGCGTACTGAGCGAATTTCCAGAGTTATTTTTTTTCAACATCAAAAAACTTTGTGGCTATCTTATAATCTTTAGAAGTATATATGATGTATTTAATGAAATATTTTCTGGGTTAGTTATTTTTATTTAATAATTTATATAATCAAATTTATATTGAAATAATTAACGTATGTTTTACAGCAGTAAAAGTGCTTATCCAAATCTTCCATGCAAAAAGAATTATTTGTTTACAAATTCCAAAACATAAAATATTCAAAATCTGAAAAAAAGCAAAAGATAGATTTTTTTAGCTGATTATTAGGAACAGACATCTTATTATCTTCATCTCTCTTGCTGCCATTGTACATTTATATTTCCATGGGAATACCATTAGATTTAGCATGTAGGTTTTGCTGCCATGAAGGTTTTTGAAGAAATATTAATTACTCACCATCTAGTGAAGGTTCACAAAATTTTTTATTAAGATATGTTGATAAATAACTTTTAAAGATTTACCTATAAGAAAAACATGGAAGACTTGATTTGAATTTTTTTGTAACCAGTTAAGCTAATTGAAAGATTTAAAATACTAAATTGTTTGTTTGTTTGTTTAAGTTATTTTCAAGTTTGTTATTATAATTGATGAATGTTGAAAATTTAGGTTCAAAAATGCTAAAAAAACCCATTAAAAACCCTATAAGCTTCTGAGGATTTCAAAGTAAAGTGGTTCCGCCCTTTGTTATTTGATAAATCAATTGTTGTGTGGACCCTTACAAATGATTACTTCGTTTAAGTTTTAAGATCACAACATAACTAATAATACCAAATTTGTAAGGATCTGACGTCAAATAATGGAGTTATTGAGATTTTTATTCTAAAATAACCTAAATTTGTGTGCATTTTAATAAAAAATCAATGATTTTATGCATACAAATGGCAATCACTGTAAACCCACCCTAATTGTCTGTGTGTGAGTGTGTGTGTGTGTGTGTGTGTGTGTGTGTGTGTGGGAATAGTTGTAATATCGGTAATAACTTATTCCCTTAGGGAAATTCGTTAAAAGGTTCCACAGAGTTCCGGAACACCCTGTATATATATATATATATATATATATATATATATATATATATATATATGTGAGTGTCCATGTTATTGAAAACTTTGTATAGGATAGTCCGTTTTTGATGAAATTTGGTATGGAGGTGTAAGAGGTAAAAAAAAAAAAATTAACTTAAGGAATATTTTCATGAGTTCGCGAGCCAGCATTATCAGGTTTTGGGGACGGGTTTTATGTGGTTTCAAAAGGGTCAAAAAAATTAATTCAAAATTTTTAACCAACATTATTAAAAAAAAACTAAAAAAAAAACAAACAATTTGGTATTTCGAATTTTTAACTTAGCATAACTGGTTACGGAGAAAATCCAAAAATGTGTTTCCAATGTTATTTTTATGGAAAATGAATAAAACCCTGTATCTTGCTTTTTATCAACATAAATTAATCAGGTTTGGTACGTACTTTTTCTAAATAGGGTTTAAGTTATACTTGCTTACAAAACCAATATGGTGGCAAACCTATAAAAAAAAACCTATTCATCCTCATGAACTTAAGGGGAGAATAAAAGTGCTAAATCTTGATACAATTTTGTGTTTACCTTCATTAATCATTGAATAATTTAGATTTGTTAACAACACCCCATGGCAGCAGACCTACATACTCAATGCAATGGTGTTTTTATGGGGAAAGTAAACAATCTCAAATTACATTAGAAATTCACTGAGTACGTGGTTCTGTTGCGACAGTAAATTTATCTTACTCGTGTGTTTTAGCATTAGTAGAAATTTTAATCTATAGTAACACTTATTAACAATCGGTTAGGTCAGTGTTAAAGTTCATAATTTATTGAGAGTAAGGAAGATACTGGCCAGACATCAGCGAACTTCGCATTGTCTGTAAAAAGAGCGATAGCTTATTCAACTTAGATAAACGTTATTTTAAGCCCCCCACACACTATCAGACCAGACCGTCTGGCTGCAAGCATGCCGTCTTGGACGGCTCTACACACTCCCAAACCAAACGACCAAACAAACAAACCTTCGGGAGTGATTTTAGAAATTTGTTTGTCAAGGAACGAGCAGTGCTTTACCGATTTACTCAATATGGTTAAGCCTCTCATTGAAAAAAAAGAACACTTTATTTAGAAGTTCAGTGAGTGGTGAGGAAAGGCTGATTGTAACTCTCCGCTGGCAACTGGGAGGAGTTACGAAGACCTCAAATTCAGTGCTGCTATTTCGCCTCAGCTTCTGTTATCAATCATACCTGAAACCTGTGCTGCAAACGGTCGGGCGTCTGACAGACAGCTCACAGACCAGACAAAAATTGTGGTGGGGGAACCTCAGACACGCGGATATTCTGGTCCGAGAAAAAATCGGTCCGCAGACAGCCCCACACACGATATGATAAATCCAATATTTAAAACATAAATGTAACATTTAAATAGTAACGGAGAAATGTTTGATTTCGATCGTGGATTTTGTTTCTAAATCTAAAAAAAAAGACTTTTTTATTGATAAGACAGGTTATCAATATAATGCGGGAAACGTAAAGCCCCCCACACACTATCAGACCAGACCTTCAGACCAGACCGTCTGGTCTGGTGTCTGACACCTGTCGAGTACAGATTACAAAGAAGAGTAAAAAGAGGAAATGGTATTTTATACTGCTTAATTAATTAGGTAGAAAGCAGATTTGGTGTGGTCAATAAAAAGATATTAATTATTTGTTACAGTTGAGCAGCTGTCGTTTTATGTATATATATATATATATATATATATGTAATACATATAAAAAATAATTAAACCTAACCATTATAAATGTTTTGTGGGGAAATACACATCCTCTAGCATAATTTTGAATAAAACTCCAAAAAGGTCTAATATATAATGTTTTAGCTAATGACCCATAGAAAATAAGCTATTACAGTAGGTCTAATGGTAAGAACTAGGCTTGAGTCAATGTAATTTTATAGTTTTTTTATGTGCTCAGAGACCGAAAATGATAGTAATTAAAATTATATATATATATATATATATATATATATATATATATATATATATATATATATATATATATATATATGTACCTAGACACGATAACTCTCGTATAAATGTTTGGTCAAATATCTTAGTTTTTATTCTTATCACGATAGCATACCTGCATAGTTTGTTCACATGTTAATCATATTGATAAAAGGTCAACCCTTTAGCAATAGGCAAATATTGATTAAAACTTAGTACCATACCTGGCTTTTTATGGTTGAAATAAATTGTTTTTGTGCTAAACACCTAATTGTAAAGTTTCCTATGACAGCATACTCCTTTCTAATTATCATAATGAGACTAGACATTTGGTCTATCTGGTCATTACAAATTAGGAAATTCGCTAAGTAAACTCTCTGCGTTGCATAACGAACATTCTCTCAGTAATTAGTCAGCTCTGCTATGGATAGGAAGAAGTGTGTTGGAAAAAAATGAAGAGATGGTTGAAAGTATGGACATAGCCGTTGCTCTATTGACTCGTAGTCTTGATGAGTGCAGCAATGTGTTCAAGACAAGGAGCAGTGAGAGTGCTTACAATATTCTAATAAAAAGCACCTTATAGACCACAATTTTAAATTTAAAAAGTATTTCAGACTAACCAAAGGTCAGTTTTTATATTGCTACCCTGGTGAGTGATGATATACAGGGTTATCGTACCAGGTTTTGAACCTTGAAAGAAAGTGCATTTATATATATATGCAGCGATAGCATTTTAGCCATTAGTCGTGCAGTGTTTGGACCAAGTGTTCCACCGTTTAGGCTACAGTGGACTTTTGTCTATAATGAATTCTAAAGAAACCTCTTTTGTTTGTCCGACATGTGCGCGATCATACTCGCGCAAAGATATTTTGAACCGCCATTACTTATCTGTACATTTAAAGAAAACGGTTCAATGCGGTTTCTGTAAAATCTTTTTGAGCCGAAGTGACAAATTAACTAGGCATCAGGCTTATCATTGCCGGGTCCTAAAAAGTAAATCCCATTCTTCCAATGTGGGTATAGATTCCATGTTTGAAAAAATCTTTTCTAACTTTTCAAATTCAACCAAAGATCAATCGACTCCCTCCACATCATCTCATCAAATCTTTTCTAACTTTTCAAATTCATCCAAAGATCAATCGACTCCCTCCGCATCATCTTATCAAGACAGTCTTCCTCTTGGTGTGCTAGGTGACGGCATCTCTGATCGCGTTGAGCACACCGCGCTTGACTCCGCAACGACGGGCGAGACGACGGAAGGCCGGCTTGGTGATTCCTTGGATGTTGTCGCAGGTGAGATGCAGATAAACTTTTGTTTTTTATATTTAAATGTTCCCCATGGTAATGAATAAAGTTGCTTACTCCTTACAGTGAAACTAGATAAAACATTATTAATGTTCTCCGTGTTAGTACGCTTTTTGTATATTTATTATTAGGAGAATAGGCATTTAGTTCCCTATTCATGAGCATTTAATAATATTTAATTTACAGGTTTACCTACTTTAAATTATATTATTTTTTAAATTTGTAACGTTTGCTGCAACGGGGGATATTTGTTTTTTAACCAAAGTGTATTGCATATATATAGTTGTTTATTATTGGGGTCTGGCAAAACTATAAAAGTTACAAAAAAGGTCGAATTAGCAAAGTAGTGTAAAATTACAAGCTGCACAAAATGATGTGTAAAATATCTCAGATATTTCTATACTGGTTCATACACTGTGTTCAAAACGGTTTTTAAAATTTTACGTATTTATGTATAAAAAATATGATTAATGAGGATGCTTCTAGCATGAGGTGCAACAGTGGTGTAAATTAGCCGTTTTTATTTTACACATCGGTTTATAAATCCACACTACTTTGCTAACCTAACCTTTGTTGCAACTTTAATAGTTTACCAGATCCCAATGGTAAGTATAAAAATGAATCATTATATTAGAGTTTTCACAACAAGTCCTTTATTTTAGTAAATATGTGTTTAACAATTTATAAACCATTTTTGACAATATAAGTGTCGTTAAATTTATTTTTTAAAAAAGGTTAAAATATTGAATTATACACACCAAATGTTTTATTCCGCATTTTAATATATAATTGCCCCCTAAATATTTTATGGGTAACAACAAAACTAAAATGAACTTTAAGACCTTCCTGAAGGTTTCAGATGTAAAATATTAAACATTTAAAACCATACTAGTATACATGTTGCTCGAAATCGAGTAATTTATTTTAATACAATAAAAATGTTACTTTTAACTCTAAATCAATGACATCCGACCAATTCATTACTGTGAGTATCTGTAATCACCAAAACAACACGTATTTACAGCTGATTATTAACACATAATTAAAATGCTTTAATCAATCCCAATGTTATTTAAATGGGAAATTTTGAGATTTCAATGGTGGGTAGCTTCTTTATTTCAACCCCATTCTCATCAGTTTTTGGCACCAACAGATGTTTAAAATGCTTTATTCAATCCCAATGTTATTTAAATGGGAAGTTTTGAGATTTTAATCGTGGATAGCACCTTTATTTCTAGTCCGATTCTCATCAGTTTTTGGCAGAAACAACTACAGATCAAGCCCTATCCAATAACACCAAAGACCTGAAAATAGGTTGAAAACTGTAGGAGGAGTTTTCAAGACAAAAAACCCTTAGCGTATTAAATAAATATAGATATATTGCAAAAAATACAAACTGATACAATTTTTTTCTTGTTTTAATACTTTAAACTGTAACATTGCTCCAGGAATAAAAGATTAATAGTATAGGTTGAACATTACATACTAATTCTATGTTATGTTTTAGATAAGGATTCTGCGTCGTCGGAGGTGACGAAGAGGGACTTTGGGACGCAAACACAAGCGCTCCCGTGTCATGGTGTGTATAAAGAGAACCACTGTAGGTACAGGATGTCTATATAAAAATACCCCCGGCGCAGCAGACCTGCGTACTTAGCAAATTTCCAATGGAATTTCAGATTATTTACTTTCCCCATAAAAAAACACCATGGGATCGAGTATGTAGGTTTGCTGCCATTTGGTGTTGTTAGAAAATCTAAGTTAATCAATATTTGGTGAATGTAAACACAAAATTGTATCAAACTCTGGAAATTTCTTATTTTTCCCAATAAACCCCATGGGGGTGAGTATGTAGGTTTGACACCATATGGGTTTTGTAAGAAAGTATAAGTTAAATAGATAATGTATCTACCAAATTTGATTAAATTATGTCGATAATTGCCCCCTAAATATTTTATGGGTAACAACAAAACTAAAATGAACTTTAAGACCTTCCTGAAGGTTTCAGATGTAAAATATTAAACATTTAAAACCATACTAGTATACATGTTGCTCGAAATCTAGTAATTTATTTTAATACAATAAAAATGTTACTTTTAACTCTAAATCAATGACATCCGACCAATTCATTACTGTGAGTATCTGTAATCACCAAAACAACACGTATTTACAGCTGATTATTAACACATAATTAAAATGCTTTAATCAATCCCAATGTTATTTAAATGGGAAATTTTGAGATTTCAATGGTGGGTAGCTTCTTTATTTCAACCCCATTCTCATCAGTTTTTGGCACCAACAGATGTTTAAAATGCTTTATTCAATCCCAATGTTATTTAAATGGGAAGTTTTGAGATTTTAATCGTGGATAGCACCTTTATTTCTAGTCCGATTCTCATCAGTTTTTGGCAGAAACAACTACAGACCAAGCCCTATCCAATAACACCAAAGACCTGAAAATAGGTTGAAAACTGTAGGAGGAGTTTTCAAGACAAAAAACCCTTAGCGTATTAAATAAATATAGATATATTGCAAAAAATATACAAACTGATACAATTTTTTTCTTGTTTTAATACTTTAAACTGTAACATTGCTCCAGGAATAAAAGATTAATAGTATAGGTTGAACATTACATACTAATTCTATGTTATGTTTTAGATAAGGATTCTGCGTCGTCGGAGGTGACGAAGAGGGACTTTGGGACGCAAACACAAGCGCTCCCGTGTCATGGTGTGTATAAAGAGAACCACTGTAGGTACAGGATGTCTATATAAAAATACCCCCGGCGCAGCAGACCTGCGTACTTAGCAAATTTCCAATGGAATTTCAGATTATTTACTTTCCCCATAAAAAAAACACTATAGGATCGAGTATGTAGGTTTGCTGCCATTTGGTGTTGTTAGAAAATCTAAGTTAATCAATATTTGGTGAATGTAAACACAAAATTGTATCAAACTCTGGAAATTTCTTATTTTTCCCAATAAACCCCATGGGGGTGAGTATGTAGGTTTGATACCATATGGGTTTTGTAAGAAAGTATAAGTTAAACCTTATATAGATAATGTATCTACCAAATTTGATTAAATTATGTCGATAAATAAGCAAAATACAGGGTTTCTTGATTTCCCATAAGAATAACATGGAAAACATAGTTTGTGTTTTTTAACTTATGTGTTTGGTTAAATATTAAGAGCTGTGTTATTTACCAATTTAATATAAATTGCCCTTATGTATATTCTATATGGTAAAACAAAATGAACTTTAAAAGGTTTCCCGAGAGCTTTAAATTTAAAATATCAAACATTTAAAGCCTTATTGCAAAACTATAAACTGACACCACTTTATTTTTTATTTGGTTGTTTGACATTTCTATCTTTAAAACTGGACCGGAAATGAGGAATTAATCGTATACCATGTTTTGTATAGGTTTAACATTAAATACTGATTATTTCATATGTTTTTTTAGTTGGTGATAATGCTGCTTCAAAAATAAAAATAGAAGACGCTTCCACACAGACACGGACGCTCCTGTGTAAGAGGTGCAAAGACAAGACAACATATACGTCTTCATCTTCATCACAGTCTTCGTCTTCATATCCCTCACCATCATTATCTAATGACGATTCCGACTCTAATTCATCTGGTATTAAGTTTTAAAAGAATGAGAATGAGAATGAGAATGAGAATGAGAATGAATGAGAATGAGAATGAGAATGTTTATTTCCAGAAAGCATGTATGTACAGGCACAAGGAAAACGTCATGAATTCAATAAAAAAAAACTTAACCTAAGACCTGCAACAACCGTGCAGAGAGAAAAAAAAAAATATCAACATGTTGAATAGTTTCTAAAATCTAGCAACCTGCAACACTCCATGCAGAGAAATCAAACAGCACTCAGATAAAACTAAATAAAAAAAGTACTTACATTTGACTTGGATAGTACAAAAAACTCATGGACCTTGTAAAGAGGATTAGCCAATAGCAGTTTTTCCACCCCTTTTTTGAATTTTGTGTCTGACAGGTTCCGAACTGTACAAGGAAGATGGTTAAAAAGTTGAAAACGAAAAACATTGTTACTCTGCTTAACCTTACTAAGTCTTACAAATGGCATGTTAATATCATTTCTCCCTCTTGTATTGTGGGAGTGGATGTCACCCCTGAGCTCGAGAGTGCCCAGCTCCTTCTTGGTTCTTAAAAGGGATTGAAAAATGTACAAGTTGACAACTGTCATGATTGACTCTGACACAAAGATTGGTCTACAATGATCTAAATAGTTAGCACCAGCTAAGATGCGGACTGCCTTCTTCTGAAGGAGCAGGACTCTCTCGACCCCTGGAGACCCACCCCAGAGCCTTAAACCATACAGTAAAATACTCTGAAAAAAAGCCATGTAGGCTGTTCTGAGCCAATCCTTAGGTACACGTTCTCTTAAACTCCTCAACAGATAAATGACACGTGAGAGTTTGCTACAAACAAAACTAATATGACAATTCCAATCAAGCTTAGGATCTAGAAAAATTCCTAATAGTTTTACATTGTTAACTTCTTGATTAATCTGTCTAAGACTAAAAACTAATGACTGGGTTTTAGTTTCATTTAAGAAAAGGCTATTAGTCCGGAACCATGCAGAGGCATCATCCAGAGCCAGGGACAACTTTACCCCAAGTTCATCAATTTGACTCCCCACATCGAAGAGGGTGGTATCATCCGCATAGCAAACCACACCATCCCCCAGATGGTGGGGCAGGTCATTTATCATTACATTGAACAAGAGGGGTCCAAGAACAGACCCCTGTGGGACGCCATGAGTCAATTGTCTTACAGCAGAATTCTGACCATTTATACTGACTAGCTGCCCGCGTCCGGCCAAATACGATTCCAACAAATCCAGACTTTTATCTCTTACCCCATAGAAACTAAGTTTTGATGCAACAATTTTGTGGTCGACTGTGTCGAACGCCTTGCTGAGGTCACAGAGTGTGGCCCCAGCAAAGCCATGTCCCTCAAAAGCATCATACACATGCCCCGTAAGTATCTCAACTGCATCAACAGTGCAACGCCCAGGCCTGAAACCATACTGGGCGGAAGCGAGCAAGCCATTGTTTTCAAGGTAAGGGAAAAGTTGATCCTTTATTACACATTCAAAAATCTTGGAAAAAACTGGTAGTAATGAGATTGGTCTAAAATTCTCAGGTAAATTGAACACTGAAAATTGGAAAAATTGGATAGTGTTGGTTTCACAGCATCCCATTTAGTCGTTGTATAGTATGGAATAAAATGTCAGAGTATCAACATCGTTTCGGCCATGTCGCCTGCTCACTTCTCGGACCAGACCAAACCACTTTCTCTTGTGCTTTCCTGTTAGCTCCCTTTCTCTCTTTAACCAGGATAAAATAGTCCTATCAAAATGTAACAGATTAATTACATTACATTACACCTATTTGCTGTTTGCTCTCTCTTTAATCAGGATATATATCACAATTTAATAGAATAATTACATTACATCTGACTAGTTTAAAACGTGATTTAAAAATACGCAATGGTATGAATTGTGCTGCTACAAGAATTTATAGTATGTTATTACATTGAATTGTTGTGTTTTTTTTCACAACTTTTGTTTTACTCGGGGTAGGTTTACATTTGTTATAACTTAGTCGTTTACTGTTATAGGTAGAAGTAATTAATAGCTCAATTATTTCACTTATCATTTTCACCAATAAGGTGTAAAGTAACTTTTGCCTCACTTTTCAAATAACTGTCCATTTTTGGAATTGTTTAAATTTATTCTTACTCTGTAAAAAATATTGTTGTCCTTTGGCAATCAAGTAAAAAAAAAAAAATAAAATAAAATAAAGTAAACAAAAAACACAAATTTTAGAAAACTTAGGCAGACCTTAAGTATTTAAGGTCTTTGCCTATATTGTTGAACAACCTAGTAATATGGCTAGTATCACCACACCATTATATCACATATTTAACTAGCCATCCATTAGCACTATTTGTTACATTGGGTCAACACAATCTAGACGCTTTGTACTTACAACAACCATATAACCTAAAGCTTAACAAATATCCTCCGTTTTGCAGCATTAAAATTGTATTTGTGTTCAAGTGTAAATTGATATTCGATATAAATGATACTTCGATGATTGGTAGTTTTGGTTGGCTACTAACAAATGATTAGCTGAGATGCTGTGAAATTAACACTGTCATTAACAATTCCTTGTACATATACAGTTTGGTTAGGGTAAAGAAATGCAATAACTATTTTTAATACTAAATCTTTTGACGTCCTGTTTGTAGCTCATAACTTTAAATACAAAGAAATAAAAGAAAAAAGAATTTTTCAAGATTGTGTTAATTTTGTTATTGTATTTCTTTATTCCTTAGACCTACCTTCCGCTGAGCACAGTCAATTTTTCCTCTTAACTCTTGTTTATTTCACTTGCCTATTCCAACTTCCCTTTGTTTCACTTTCACTACGGATAACAGTCAACTACAAAAATATATAGTCAAAACCACCAGCTCAAACGATTCAGTTTAACACAAAATGTATCTTTCCCAAACACGAAATGTAACCTACCTTTTCATACAAAACATCACTTACTGTAGTTATTTATAATACAATTTAAAACCACTTGGCGTCGGCGGCTATTTGCACTACGGATCAACGTTCCACACTGAGGCAAACAAACGTAAACACACAAGGTCAAGTTTTTTTACAACAATATATCTGTCTCTGTTGCACACATTCTAACCAAATATCTTTGGATTACTATCAAACAACTCATGGACAACGTACTCTATAAGGATTCAGTTCAAATTGTTCCTAATTTTGTCACTAGAAAGCAGCACTGGACGGGCAAAGCGCCCTGGTGAGGTGCCCGGAATACTACTGATGTCTATTTTTCTTTATTTTTTTTTTGCATGACATGAAACGTTCGTCAAAACTGTCTTGAAGGGTTAATTATAATTATGTTAATTTGAAAATATATACAGTTTTTTTTAAGAGATAAAATGTTTCTTTATATTTATAACATTAGCAACACAAATGCTGCGGACCACCAAGTTTTTAGCCTATATGAGTTGACGTTTTTTAAAGTGTTGTAATATTGGTCATACTTCAATTAACTAGTTTATAGGAAGACTACTTCAGTTGAATTTTATATAACAAGTCTATGTTGTTGTAAAGTTAGTTTAAGTGACCTTTTTATTTTTTATTATTATAGTGATTTAATAATTTCTTGTTATTTTTGTAAATTTCAACTAAGCTCATACATTAAGTATTTTTTCCCTGTAAATGCATTTTTATAAATTTTGGATGTTTAACATATTTTCTTTTATGAATTTAAACTATATATTGAAATACATGTTATAAAAAGACTACATAATTATAACTTTTGGATGTTTAACATATTTTCTTTTATGAATTTAAACTATATATTGAAATACGTGTTATAGGAAGACTACATAATTATAACTTTTGGATGTTTAACGTATTTTCTTTTATGAATTTAAACTATATATTGCAATACGCATTATATGAAGACTACATAAGTTTAATTTTATATAACAAATCTATGTTGTTGTAAAATTAGTTTAAATGAAATTTTTATTTTATACTATTATAGTGAATCCTTGATTTAATATTTTCTTGTTATTTTTTATAAATTTCAACTAAGCTCGTAAATTAAGTATGTTTCCCTAGAAATACATTTTTATACATTTTGAATGTTTAACATATTTTTTTTTTATGAATTTAAACTATATATTGAAATACACGCTATACTAACTGTATGAACTAAACAATTTCTGTGCTCCCCTTCACAATTAACCATTCATGTATGTTGCTTGCGTCCAGTAAAAATCCGGCGTTTATTGTTAGGGGAAATTTCAATAATTACTTGCTTATGTGTTTATTAAATCGGCTTTTAAGGATGTTTATGAAAAAAGTACAAACGCCAGGAATAATGCAGCCACACTTTTTAATGGAACAAGTATTTGTACAATGATTCATAAAACATTGGATGAAGACAATTGCCCGTCGATATTCGACGGATATAGCTCCATTAGTGGTAAATGAAACGCTATAATAGTGCAAACATGTAAGGTAGTCTATAAAATGTACTTCTTTGAACTGCTATAATAAATACAATAATAAATGTCACAAAAAATACTACGATTTTAGTTGGAGTGTCGGAAAAGTAGGCTTATTCCTTAAAACCAATAATGTCTCGTCCTTGTACTTATAAGCCCTACTCTTTAGTACTTTATAAAAATGTCAATTTGATTGTCTAGGTTGGCGCAAACCTAATTAGTCTAAGGAAACCGATCTATTAGGTTCAACAACATCAGAAATAAGTAGAAATAGTAGGCCTATTGGATAAATTGATCTTAACAGTTATTTTCAAGAATTAGGAAAGGCCTACAGTGTTGTAACTTATGATGGTTGGCTTTAACAAATATTGGTATTAGGGTTGGATATAACGTAGAGAAACCATTTATAACCACTTTCATATCGCAATATTTATGCTCTGGTGTGTAAGTTTCAATAACTATCCAAATTTAAAGAATACAAATTTATTCCATAGAAAGTTACATAATTTTAGTTGGAGTGTCTGTCAAAGTAGGCCTATAGGCATATTCCTTAAAAACAATAATACTGCATCCTTACTATGTAACGTAATAAAATACTTACATTTTAGCAAGTTCAAAAGTGACAATTTTCTAGCAAGGACTATGATCATGAGTGACTTTAATTATAGTAGGGTTTGAGTATGATGCAAACAAGAACATTATTGAAACTAAATACAGTCTCTTTATTGTGATTGACTACAGCAAGTTTACATCATATACTATCGTAATGATGGATGTACCTGTGTGTGTTGAATATTTACCCATGCACAAAAGTAAAACACATTCAAGAACCACACAAGGATCACAGTTTTTTAGAAATCAACAAATATTCAAACATGGTTTTTCAGCGTGTGGATTAGATCTAAATGATTAGAAAAAAACACAACCACATATTTTTAATAAAATGAATTTCTATGACAATTTTAACAACGGTTACAAACGAGTAGAACATTTTATTTTCATCAAACATAAAATGTAAGGCAATAATAAACTATTTCAAAAAATAGTATAAGTTTCAAATTAATTTGACACACTTTTGACATTAGATTTTATAACTTAACCTTATCGTTAAAATAAAAACATTATGTGTTTCAGCATCAAAACATTACATAGGTTTTGACATTTCTCTGCAATTAGTAAACAGAAACTAAATCAGCTGTCAAACCTTGCACCGGCTACATCATGGGTTTTGTTTACATGACCCTTCCCTTCTATTTCTAGCTTCCTTGGTCTGTACTGCAACCATTGCGGGTTTTATTCGTACCCACACAATTACTTCTTGTCTCAGTCCAAGGTCACCCTCTACTTCAACTTCTAGGTCACCGGACTTTAACTCTAGCGAACCATCGAACTGCTATACCAATATACCAACAGTAAAATTTTCTAAGTGTTGGCTCAAACCTGGAGGTACTTCATTTACATCTACCAAAATATTCTAAGTCCAGAGGGGTGGGGGCGCAGAGGCGGGGGGTGGTATCGAAAGGCGGGAGCGCGGGCTCAGGGGCGCGGGCATAGGGGCGGTGGGGGGGGGGGGGTTCCGCCCCCCAAAAAATGGAGACTGGGGGGGGGGCGGGGGCGGGGGGGGGATCCGCCCCCAACAAAATGGAGACAGGGGAGGGGGGGGGTTTGCCTCTCGGGGGTGGTTCAAGGTCACCGACTACACTTCTACTCTAAGTCTGGTTCAAAGTGACCCACTAATACTCTAAGTATTGGCAGTACCCCCACCATAGTTGAGTCCCTATGCTACACGACGGTGCTTAGCCAGTGTGTCTCAGGCTTGCATGCGGTAAGCATCGCTGTTCTCAAACTCTATACATGTAAGTATTTTTACAAGTTTTGAATCTAGGTCAATACACTTTAACTCTGGGACGGCATCAACTTGTAGTATTTCTATGTTTTGACTCAAGGTCATCACACTTAAACTCTGGCAAATACACATTAAACAGTTGTACTAAGAGTAAATTTTTCTAAGTGTTGACTCAAATCTGAAGATTCTTTGCATACATCTTTAAAGACAATCCTAAGTCCCAAGTTTACAGTCAACCTCAAGGTCATCACACTTTAACTCTGGGACGATATTGAATTGTCTTACAAAGAAAACTTTAACTCTTATGCTCAAGGTCGCCACACTTTAACTCTGGGACAACATCGAATTGTCGTACCAAGACAACTTTAACTCTGAAGAGTAGAGTAGTCTCTCTACTCTTTGACTTTTTTAAAACTCCGTTTGTATGACCTTGAGATTTCCCCCACCACTTCCCATATGCCTAGAGTACGCAAGGTCTGAGAGTCAGTCGCTCGCCGACTGTCATGGGGTGCGCATCTGTATCATGCACTCCGCTGTGCGGTTTTGAATTGAAGTTTTCATTTTAACCAGTTCAAGGTCAACACACTTAAACTATGGAAACAACATCAAATTGTTGTACAAAGAGTAATTTTTCTAAGTGTTGGCTCAAACCTGGAGGTACTTTGGATAAATCTTTGAAACAGTCTCAAGATCATCACACTTTAACTCCAACTAATAAACATGTACAATTAAGGTAGCACCAAAACGGTGCTCCCTTGCTTGAGATTTAAAAGTTTCCCAAGGTCATCGCAGTTCTGGCAAATAACTGTTCTTAAACTCTGGCAAATACACATTAAACTGTTGTACTAAGATTAAATTTTTCTAAGTGTTGACTCAAATCTGAAGATTCTTTAGATACATTTTTAAAAACAATCCTAAGTCCCAAGTTTACAGTCAACCTCAAGGTCATCACACTTTAACATGTACATTTAAGGTAGCACCGAAACAGTGCTACCCGACTTGGCATTTTTAACTTTCCCAGGGTCATCGTAATTCCCCCACCACTTCCCATATACCTAGAGTGCGCGGGGCCGGACAGTCAGTCGCTCGGTGTCTGTCGTAGGGTGCACATCGCGGTTGCTACTCCAATTCCTGACAATTTCGGGTAGTTCAAGGTCACCACACTTAAATTCTGGCAAATACACATTAAACTGTTGTACTAAGATTAAATTTTTCTAAGTGTTGACTCAAATCTGAAGATTCTTTAGATACATCTTTAAAAACAATCCTAAGTCCCAAGTTTACAGTCAACCTCAAGGTCATCACACTTTAACATGTAAATTTAAGGTAGCACCGAAACAGTGCTACCTGACTTGGCATTTTTAACTTTCCCAGGGTCATCGCAATTCCCCCACCACTTCCCATATACCTAGAGTGCGCGGGGCCGGACAGCCAGTCGCTCGGTGTCTGTCGTGGGGTGCACATCGCGGTTGCAGTAATGGTTAAAGTAAGGCTTTTGGAACAGTTCAAGGTCACCCGAGCGGTGTCACATGACAGTTTAGGCAGAGTCACGTTGCAAACTTCAAGTTTCCCCATCACTTTTGCTGTTTCTCATCGCAAATTCGCTCCAAGTCGTCAAGGTCACGATAACCTGACTGAAACTCGGAGCGTAGTGCGAGAAACAGCAAAAGTGCCAAAAAAATTTTAGGTTTCAGCGTGACCTTGACCTTTGTGACATCGATGACGTCATCTTGGTGACGTAAGGGGTGATGACGTCATCAGCACGTCATTTCTTTTTTTTCTTTTTTTTTTGACGTCATGGGTGTGACGTCAAGGAAGTGACGTCATTGGTGATGACGTCATCGATGATGCAATCGATGACGTCATCGATGAGGTCATTGACCTCGATGACGTCATCGATGACGTCATACCTCAGGTGACCTTGAACTGAGCCAAAAGCCTTACTTTTGCACTACTATAGGCTTAGAGATTTAATAAATGACATGAGCAGCGGGAGTGACAATGGCACAATAGATATGTCATTTATTAGCGAACATGATGATGACGCATTCATAGATGAAAACGTAGATGACATTCCAACCACTGATGATGATGATGATGATGGATGAAATTCTCAGTGAGGCAGATAACACTTTTGGCGACAAGGACTATGTTCCATCTGAGCATGAGGATGACGACGACGACGACGACGATGATGATGATGATGATGATTGTGATGATGTTGATTTTGTTTCATCAACTCCAAAAAAACCGAAATTATCTGCAATGTCTCCAGGTACATTTTACAAACCAAATCGCAGCCAGAGGCCTGATTGGTCTTTTATACAGTTAAGTCCTGTGAGGCCTAGACCTGATCCTGAGGAAGAAATTAACGATGGTGCACCTCCAGCAAACCCTGACAACCAAACGTCTAGGTCTATGGTAGTGCCCCTAACTGACCTTGAAGAAGAAATGGTGGATGAACCTCTCCCAGTGGAAGAACTTACCCCTCCTGTGGTAGGCTTAGATGCTCAACAAGGTCCAGCGCTTCCTCTAGATCTGGGGCCTGGGGCAAATGAGATAAATGAAACTGATGATGGATGGGAAGAGATTGGGCCCGAGGTAGATTTTCCTCTTCGTCCCGTTACATACCACGAGATTCCTGGACCCAAACACATGCCACCAGCAGATTCTCCTCCAATAAAATATTTTAACTTGTTCTTTACATCATTGTTGTAAGAGAAACTAATCGATACGCAAATCAGTGTTTGGAGCGATCTGAATTCAAAGACCATCCTAGAGCAAAGAAATGGCTTCCTACATGTATTCCTGAAATCAAAGGCTTTATTGCTTGCATCCTAAACATGGGCTTGATTAGGAAACCGACTATCTTTTCTTACTGGTCAACTAGTCCAGTATTGGGAACTCCATGGTTCAGGGGAATGTTTTCGAGAGACAGATTTCAGCTTTTGTTAAGATTTTTTCATATTGTAAACAATGATGTCATTGCTCAAAGGCCATTTGACCCCTGCGCTAAATTTCAACCTATAGTAGATCATGCCAATGTGCTCTTTAGACACTACTATACACCACATGAGCAGCTCTCAATTGACGAGTCACTTATTGGCACCAAGTCCCATACCGTTCTACAACAGTACCTTCCCAAAAAACAACATCACCGATGGGGTGTAAAAGTATGGATGTTGTGCGACTCCGTTGTGAATTATGTCTTGGGCTTTTATGTGTACAAAGGAAAAACTGCAACAACTAATAATGAAAAAGAAGAACAAAAAGAATTTGGACAAGGATATGTAGTAGTAAAAAAATTGCTGTCACTAGGTAATTACCTAAATAAAGGATTTCATGTGTTTACTGACAACTTCTTCGCTTCAGTCCCTTTGGCCTCAAAATTATATGAGCTTGGCACGTACTACACAGCAACAATTAGAGCCAATAGAAAGGGACTTCCTGAAGCAATAAAACCAAAATTTGATGTGGGGGTATCAAAATTTTTCAAGAAGGGGTTTTTGTTATTGTGTGGCCATAGAGAAAAAAAATCACAGAAAAAGCAGGTCTTATTGATCTCTACTTCTTCTCAGGCCACCAGTAGTGAGGTAAGGCGAAGGGTCAGGAGACAGGCTGGTGAACAGGTAATAATGAAACCTGATGTGATACTAGAATACAACAAGTACATGGGAGGCATAGACATTTCTGACATGATGGTATATGCTTACCTCGACGAGCGTAGAACAGTAAAACTTTGGAAAAAAGTTGTTTTTAGTATTATGTCAAGGATGGTTTTGAACTGTTACATTCTTTACAAAGAAAATGTCAAATTGAATGGAAATGGAAAGCCAATGACTAGATTCCAATTTATGGAACGCCTTGTGCATGATCTTGGCAAGGAGTGGATGGTTACAAAATCCCAAAATGTGGCACCACCAGCTCAGCCTAATGTGGCAAATCAACTCCAAAATTACTTTGGAGTAGAAAAACTACCAGATCGCAAGCTGAGACTGTGTAAGGAATGTAGCACTCCAAATATAAAACACAGATCAGCATTTATTTGTGTACGGTGCAAAAGAGGACTACACCCTGAGTGTATCGACAAGCACAAATGCTAACCTTTTGTAGCCTACAGTGAAAAAATTAAAAAAAGTAGATGAGCCTATGTAAATATTTATTGTTTTGTTTATTGTAGTTTGTAAGCCTAATTTATTTGAAAAGTAAAAGGAAAAACATTTATAAAATGAACCACAGTGAAGTGAATGAACTTATTTATTTTATTCATCAAGAGACTTTTCTTTATTCCGTTTCCAAGGAAACAACAAGAATAATAAAAGGTAAACAAATTTCAACTACTGCATGATTTATTTCATTTTATTTTGTTCAATTATGTAGCTGTCTAACTTAGTATAAATGTTTTGGGTAAAAATTGAATGCTGGGATAATTTCATACAATTTTTGTAATAAATTCAATTTTGTCAAAATACGGTTTGCGCTTATTTTTTTCATAAAAATTTTATTTTTACTCCTAAGAGGGTGTTTTTTTATGAAAATGTTCAGTACAATATGCTCTTTTTAGTAACACACATACAAAGAATGACTAAAATATTCCAAGACTTCTAATTTCATGTCAAACTAAAAAATTCGGATTTTTTCAAAAAAACTTTTTATTTTACATCTAATACCACAAATTTGTAAAACATATTTGCAACAAATAATTAGTCAGTACTAATAGAACAGTTAGTCATCTACAAAATGAAAGAAGTTTGGTCAAAATATCTTAAAAATTAGAGGAGATATAAGAGTTTTTATCATAACTTGCGTTTTTCATGAAAATGCCTTAGCATTTCTCACTATGGCTGTGGGTATTGAGCTTAGCACTAAAAGGGTTAATGTAACTTTAGGCCATTTCTGAAGATGTCCACAATTGCCACAGCGACCGTAGTGCAAGGTCCTACAAAAAGTTATTTTGAGAAAAAACTAACCGTTTCAGCATGATGTAACTGCGCATATTGGTAGATAGACAACTACACTACATCATGATTACATTCGCTATTGTGGGCCAGGCCTTTAAAGAACTTATTGCTGGGCTTCCATAAGCTGAAAATTTTGAGACCGAATTGTGATCAAGTACAACACGACTCTTTAAACAATTAATCCTACGGGTTTTCGTACCCTTTACCAGTTAAATGTTAAGTATAAGAGTTAAGATAACCAAACACTAACCATCAATCACTATTTTTATCATTTAATGTAACTTTAGGCCATTTCTGAAGATGTACACAATCGCCACTGCGACCGTAGTGCAAGGTCCTACAAAAAGTCATTTTGAGAAAAAACTAACCGTTTCAGCATGATGTAACTGCACATATTGGTAGATAGACAACTACACTACATCATGATTACATTCGCTATTGTGGGCCAGGCCTTTAAAGAACTTATTGCTGGGCTTCCATAAGCTGAAAATTTTGAGACCGAATTGTGACCCAGTACAACAAGACTCTATATACAAATAATCCAAAGGTTTTTTTTTTACTCTTTATCAGTTAAATGTTAAGAATAAGAGTTAAGATAACCGATCACTAACCATCAATCACTATTTTTATAATTTAATGTGACTTTAGGCCATTTCTTAAGATGTATACAATCGCCATTGCGACCGTATTGCATGGTCCTACAAAAAGTCATTTTGAGAACAAACTAACCGTTTCAGCATGGTGTAACTGATAGAATGTTTGAGTAATCACATCAGCAAAGCCTAGTACCCAATGTAAGTTATCTATGTTTAGTGGAAAGAAAATTTTCTCTGCTGCTGACTTATCCTTAATTGCTTTCTCTATGTGATAGTGTTCTCTAGTATATTTTATTCCCCGAACAAGTGCCCTATTTGCGACATTACTATGAAAGATTAGGCATATATTTTGTCTATCTTTCTTTAGAAGCATATAACATAAACCCTCTAACACTGAGTCTTCTATCCAAGTTGTTCCTCTAAGAAGTTCAAAGTCATTTATGTCTAAAGTGATCTTACTTTCATTATTGGGGCTTACAATTGTACTTACGGTGTAATTTATCTTTGAAGGCAACGGCTTGTAGTAGTTTGGATCACTTATCAAACCATTTTCCATAATCAAATTTGTTATCTTTGATGTCTCTCATCTTTTATGATGAATTGTTCTTTGATGTTTTTTTGGAGATACTTAGATTCGAAATATGTATTACGAGGTTTTTTACCAGTTTTATCCCAAGACTCCTCAATGACATCAATGTCATCGTCAGATAATAATATCATTCCAGGCTCACTTTTCACTTCTTTACTGCCAGTCACTTTATCCTGTGTACTTCTTCCTTTTTTGGTCAGTTTAGGTCTTTTCTTGCCAACCTTGTTACTTTTCCCTCTTACACAACAACCCTCTTTAGGGATGTGTAGAGTAATTTCCTTGCATCTAGCTTGTACAGCTGTTCTTACTTTTCGTACGAATCTATTAGCACGTAGAATTGTTTGGCCTTCAAGTATGACATTTTTAACCTGGCCAAACCAAATTTCAACCGGTGCATCATGGGCGGATTTAGGTCTAAAATGTTGGGGGTGCCAGCTATTCTAAAGTATGAGTCGTATGCTCATTCAAAATTCCATTTAAATGGCATGTTTTAAGGCCTATCCCAAGTAGGCCCTAGGTGTTTAGGAATTTTTCTTTTATACATAAGCCAGCTAGCTACTTTTTATTTTATCATGAACTGGGATCAACAAACCCATAAATTGAAAGAAAAATATTTACTGAGCAATGTGTGAAAATTTCACGTTTATAAGTTTTACGGTTTTTAGTTCTGCTTCCTTAAACTCAGCTATCTCACCGATGATCGCGGTGAACGCATCTTCGCACGCGGCCGCGCGACACCGGGCGTATTACACGTAATCAGCCAAGTTTACAGCGCGCTGTTATTATTTCTGTTATTAATATATAGGCCTAGGCAAGAAATATTTTCAATAACTCAAAACAAATCTCACTGTAGAGATAAGTCATACACATATAAGTCATAGACCGTAACTAACCCACCGATCAGCGTTGCGGTCTCAGGAGGAGATGCGTTCGAAGCTATGGTCGGTGAAGACATGACTGAGTAAGCAAGCACACCTCAAAAACTGTAAAATTTAGAAACATGAAATTTTCACATAATGTTTCACATAATAGTCTTCTTTCAATGTATGTGTTTTTTTTAGGACCGCGGCAATCCGATGTACAACAAACAAGTAACGCTGCGTTTAATTTATTATTACAAAAAAACCCAAAATTGTACAGTAGCTCATTTCAGTTTTAGAAAACTGTCTATCTAATTTGGAGTTTTATTATGAAAACCTCCCTAGAATATTGATTTCAACCATTGCTAGAAAAGTGTTTTTATCGTTATTTGTTAACCTATATTTAACCTTCAATATAATTTGATTTATTTCATTTCACTAATTTGATTTGTTTTATTAATTTCAGTACAAAAAACTAAAGAATATAAAAATGGTCATAACTAATTAAAAGTAAAATATTTTTTTGATGACGTACTGTGAAAACTAACAAGAAAAGAATATATCAAAATATTGTTTTGTATATGAGTTGGTAGTGATTACTGTATAACGAAAGCCGTTTTATTTTTCATTGTTATTAATGTCTCTTTACCAATAAGGCTAATTATATTCATCAAACTTTCGAAAGATACAAGTCTACAAGTAACTAAATAAGTAAATAACTTGAAAAAAGTAATACACACTGCACTAACTAATAACCAAACAATATACTGCTTGGCCACTGAGCAACGATCGATGTTACAACTAACTGTCCTGTAGAGTCCACAAAAAATAAAAATAACTATATCACAGATGTTCATCATATTCAGAGAAATTAAGTCACCAGAGGTAAATGACGAGAGGGGGAGGGAGAGAGAGAGAGCGTCTGAGCAGGGTTGGTGTCGGTACTCGCCATTGCCGGAAACCGCGCAGAGTAGTTGACCAGAATACACACACGACACACGCGATCGCATTATGTTCATAATATAGTTTAATTGACTTTTAAAATTGTTGTTTCGATTACGTGACTTGAATGCTTACGTCCTAACTTACTTGTTAAAAATGCTTATTGTCCAAAAATACTTTTTTATCCAATACAAAAATATCATTACAAAAATATTATAGAAATTTTTAAAAATCATCAAAAATCAGGGGGTGCCAGGCACCCCCTGGCACCCCCGTAAATCCGCCCATGCGGTGGATTACTCATTCTCCATAATGTCATGTTATTTTTGTCACCTGTTAATAAGATTGATGACCAAAGAGGTAAATAAGCTATATATCTTTTAGCAATCATTTTCCCTGCAGTTGGACAGTAATAGATATTTTTGTTGCCTTTCGTTGGCGATTCTAAATTGTCATCGTTAATCTCACCAACCATGTACCAATGTTGGTACATGGTTGGTATAAAGTAATTGACTTTGCAATTGACAGTAATTACACTAAACTACAGCAATTGACAGTGCATTATGTTTACAAGTAACATATTCTGACAAAGGTAGAACATTATCATCAATTTGAAAAACAATGCTATAGTAAAAAACTCTTTTACCATCACATTGCTCAACTTGACGAACCACTTTACCGGTTGCATCTAAGTGCAAAACAAATTCTGCTCTTTGAAACTTTTTCTTTTGTTTGGCTATGCAAGCTACATTTAAGACCTCGTGACTATATATTATTACCTCAAATGGGTGACTAACATGTTGAATATATCTATGTTTTGGATTTTCCTTGAGATCCCTCATCATGCACAAATCTGTAAGGCAATCCTCATGTAAGTCATCGTCAGCTAGTGCTTCTGACTTAAGTTAGCCTTCCTCAATACACTGTAAGATTTTGCATCTTGAATATTGTTCAAATTGACACCTTCGATGTCACATTTTTTAACACTGTCTAATTGGACGAGGGTGGCACCGGTATGTACAAGTTTTTCTTTCATAAGTTCGTGTGTTACACCACTCAGTTCTCGTCTTTTTTGATGGATGCACACATTCTGTTGTATTAGTGTAAACGTGCACCTGAACTGCATTTGAGTCATTGTCTGAAAAACAATCTAATCGAAAAGCTGTAACACTGTTATGTCCGCAATAACAGTATATTGACAGCAATTTCTTCGATCTTCGTAAGGAATAGTTAACGCTTTTCATTTGCAACACACATCCCTTACTAATAAAAAAAAAAAAAAAAAAAAAAAAAAAAAAAAAACAGTCTGAAATGACTTTATGGTAGACTGATGTTATTAATTTAGCTTCACCATCAACAATTGCTTGACCATGTTGACTTTGGTATGTCGAATGTTGTCATGTATAAACCACATGAGAATTTCCTTGTTTTATCACTTTCCTTTTTAGTTGGTGAAATTACATCAAATTTCACTTTTACGCTAGATTTAATTTTTATAGCAGCACTTTCTTTTTCCTTTTCTGATGGCATGTCATTCCCTGTTTGACCATCATTCAGAGGTTGCGGGTCGTCGGGGTCAGAGGATATATCATTGTCAACGGCAAAACAATTCAAATCATCATTTAAGATATTGGAAATTTCAAGGGAGCTGCCCTGGTTTTCAGGTTTATGAATTGTATGTTGTACACAGTTCTGTTGCTCCCCATCACCAGGTAAAACTGCGTTACTATGTTCAATTTCATCGGGTGAGTATGTTTTTGGCAATTCTTGTTTAAACACACAAGCTTTATGTATTACAGTTGGTCTTAGTTCATTTATACGTAACCGACACTTTCCAACTTCATCAATAATTTTTGTTAAGTGTTTACTTATGAATCTTTGTACATTTCTTTTGTCTTTCATAGGATGTAAACTGTAATATTCAGTAACATTTTCTGTTAATGACTTGATTTCATTCCTTAGGTCTTTGTATGAAAATAATGACAGTGTAATGCAAATATTTGATATATCTGCTCAACTGTACTGGTTTTCCAATACTTTCTTTTCCTGACGTTCTACATTTAAAGGAAACATTTTACTCAGACCCTGATATCTCAGTCTTTGTAACTACCGGTATATTTATACCACTATATTTATTAAATTTCATATAATTGGCAACAGATCTTTATGAGTATTGCCTAGTGTGCAACACTATGTAAAAATTACTGTTGTTTTAGTTCAGATAATTCATGTTCAACTTACTAGTTGAACTTCTGAGCACAAATTCTCTGATCAACAAACCCTCTAAGTTCAGAGTTTGGCGCACGACTTAGTGAGCGCAAATACTATAACCACTAAACTTCCTAAGTTCAGTGTTTGGCGCACGACTTAGTGAGTGCAAATTAACAACCACTAAACTTTCCAAGTTCAGTGTTTGGCGCACGACTTGGTGAGCGCAAATACTATTACCACTAAACTTTACAAGTTCAGTGTTTGGCGCACGACTTAGTGAGCGCAAATTCAATGATCATGTTCAGTTATAAGAACGTAAATATAAACTTAATTTTTTATTTAAAATTAATTTGAGAGGTATATAGCCTCGAGGGGTGTACACATTAGCTGTAATACAGCAACTAATGTTCTTAATCCTGAAAAAAATTACAAAAAAATTAATTCTCATTAAACATTTTTGCTAACTGGAAAATTAAGAACTTAAAACACTTGATAGTCTATATCCCAGATAACCTAAACATAGTCGTATAATGAAAATGTCTGTGAAACAGAATAATATCAGAAATGTGTGTTAAAATAACTTATACAAGTTGAAAATGTAACAATTGGTGAAAAATATTAAATTGTTTGTATCACAAAAACAATATATTATTGTATCACAATAGTGATTATTACATTAGTGGCATTTATTTCGATGGCGTATTTCCGAAGTGGGAAATCATTCAAAACGTTATTCAAGTCAGGATCAAGGCCGCAAATTGATGTTCTAGCATTTTTTTTCACAAAAGAATCATTTTTTTAAATTTTTCTATAAACAAAAGCAAAAAAACCTACAAGAATTCATTAACAATTATTACAGCTTAAGATCCACTAAAAATTTCCCGTTTTATCAACACAATAAAAGTTGTTATAAAAAATAATTCATGTATTCTGCAAATAAACTCAACAATAGGTTGTGACGTACTTTCGGGTCACGAGAATATTTATTTACGTAATTAATTTTTAGTTCGTACGCCCCAATAAAAAGATAAGTGTTGCCAGGATTCGCTCAGTACAAAAGCGGGGTTAATTCCAGGGTTCATGACGTCAATACCTAAACTATTATTAACAACACTTGAATGATGAATGCCGAAATATATTATTAAATTTACTACGTTGGTTTTTCACCCATGTGACGTTCTAATAAAATAATTTGATCAAATAATAAAGTTGATTAATTTAATTACCTATTGGTTTTTCACCCAGGTAGTCGAAATAATTAATTTAATGGTTGAAAGCCGATTTATAAAACCAAAATTACGAATTACGATTAACTGCTTAAAATTATTAAAATACACTAAAACGTTTCGTCAACGTCTAGTTTCGCCGACTATGAAATAACAAAAGTGCAAGTCACCGACCCGGCTTGTCGCAACGGGCAGTTTGCTTGTTTCACTCACCAAATTAAGTTTCTAATAAATAACTAAAAACAAATTCAATTAACTTAAAACTTTTTTGAGAAAATAAATTAAATGCAAAATATAAATCTGGGACGATCGGTCCTACGAAATAAACTAGGGAAATAAAGGTAACTAAAACAATCGCACTGGGGAATATAAATCGCGTAAAATTATAAACTAAATTATGGATGATTGAAACTTAAAATGAAAACGCCTGAAAATTACATAAAGGAGGGGCTACGGTCGCAGTGGCAATTGTGTACATCTTAAGAAATGGCCTAAAGTCACATTAAATTGTAAAAATAGTGATTGATGGTTAGTGATCGGCTATCTTAACTCTTATTCTTATTATTTAACTGATAAAGGGTAAAAAAAACCTTTGGATTATTTGTATATAGAGTCTTGTTGTACTGGGTCACAATTCGGTCTCAAAATTTTCAGTTTATGGAAGCCCAGCAATAAGTTCTTTAAAGGCCTGGCCCACAATAGCGAATGTAATCATGATGTAGTGTAGTTGTCTATCTACCAATATGTGCAGTTACATCATGCTGAAACGGTTAGTTTTTTCTCAAAATGACTTTTTGTAGGACCTTGCACTACAATCGCAGTGTCGATTGTGGACATCTTCAGAAATGGCCTAAAGTCACATTAAATTGTGAAAATAGTGATTGATGGTTAGTGATCGGTTATCTTAACTCTTATTCTTATTATTTAACTGATAAAGGGTAAAAAAAACTTTGGATTATTTGTATATAGAGTCTTGTTGTACTGGGTCACATTTCGGTCTCAAAATTTTCAGCTTATTGAAGCCCAGCAATAAGTTTTTTAAAGGCCTGGCCCACAATAGCGAATGTAATCATGATGTAGTGTAGTTGTCTATCTACCAATATGTGCAGTTACATCATGCTGAAACGGTTAGTTTTTTCTCAAAATGACTTTTTGTAGGATCTTGCACTACGGTCGCTGTGGCGATTGTGTACATCTTAAGAAATGGCCTAAAGTCACATTAAATTATAAAAATAGTGATTGATGGTTAGTCATCGGCTATCTTTACTCTTATTCTTAACATTTAATTGATAAAGGGTAAGAAAACCCGTAGAATTAATTGTTTAAAAAGTCGTGTCGTACTGGATCACAATTCGGTCTCAAAATTTTCAGCTTATGGAAGCCCAGCAATAAGTTCTTTAAAGGCCTGTCCCACAATAGCGAATGTAATTAAGATGTAGTATAGTCGTCTATCTACCAATATGTGCAGTTACATCATGCTGAAACGGTTAGTTTTTTCTCAAAATGACTTTTTGTAGGACCTTGCACTACGGTCCGCAGTGGCGATTGTGCACATCTTAAGAAATGGCCTAAAGTCACATTAAATTATAAAAATAGTGATTGATGGTTACTGCTCGTCTGTGTTTCTTAAGATATACGCAGACCTTCTAAAAAACAATGATATATATACCTTATAATACCAAATCAATGAAATAAAGTCAGTACAAAACAATCTATTGCTAGCTGTCACATTTCGAGGTTAGGAATCATGTTTTAGGATTGAAAGTAAAATATAGTGGTTTTATACATGTGGCGGGAAAGTTAAGTATTTACCTTTTCCATATTTTTTTTCAAGATTGATTAAATGAGTCTTATATGCAACAAGTTATATAAATAAAGCCAGTATTTAGTTAAAATTCATATTTACATTGACTTTGCTCTCTTAAACTTACTATAATCACCTTGAGTTCCTTTTGAGGTTATGTTGGCAGCCATCTTGTTTCAAGGTGTTGTGGTGATGACGTCATGATGATGATGTCATGATTTAAAGAGCCCACAGTAAAATTTAAAGGGACAGCAAGGCCATTTAAAGCCTTATTGCTAGCTTACTGCCACTTTCACATCCATATGGGCCACTTTCCAGGAACAGAATGACGCATTTCCCGTCATTTTCCAACTTGTACAGCCAGTGCAGTTGAGGATTCCGTAATAGACTGGTGCGTTTGACCGTGAGTCAGCTTCGGCTTTACGGGATAAACGGTGCATTTGACCGTGTATCAGTTCTTGTGTAATAAAGTTGAGACAGTTTTAAAGGATGACGTGTTTGTAATTAAATCATTTTCCCTTTATAAATATTTGTATTCTTGAAATCATGGACTCAGAGGAATGTAACTTAATCGGATCAATAAACCTCTTTCCTTTCAATTCTCATCATCGGTAAAATAAAATTGTGTATTTCATTGACTAGCTAAAATCTGAATAATTGTTTAAAACAATAAATACATAAATTAAAACTTTGAAATTTAAATGAATTTAATTTTGAGTGACAAATAGGCTAGATTGTTAATAGCCTAAATGTTTAAAGTTCAATCAGTCTTTTTTCTCTTCCACTAGGGCAAAATAAAGTCTTTCATAGAAGTAAAAACCTATATTTTTTAACATACATTACATAAGTTATGAAAACACTTATTTACAGTGTAAAAGGTTAAACCAACTAATAAGATAGACTTGTGAATGGGTTTTGAAAAATAAAATACCGATTTAGCCTATTCAATATATGTGGTATTTTATTAAAACTAAACGTGAGTCAGTCCTCACGTTTCCAAATCAATGTCAGTTCTGCCGGGTTAACTTATACTTGGTTGGTAGTTTTTCGCTTACTACCTCTGGATCTTCATAACATATGGTCATTACATGCTAAAACCAATTCCGCATCCACTGAAGGTTTCAACCTTGGATTAAAAAGCCAAGAAAGTCTCGCTGCTACTTGTAGACCTTGATTATTCTTCGATTTTCCAAAAATAGGCTTGTTATATTTAGGCCTATTTGAATCACTATATATCACTACATCACTATCTTGAGACAGGGACCTCACATAGTGGGTACCTATTTTAACCCGAATATGAATGAGAGATGAGTGTAGGATGATAGTGGCGCGATCTTGTAGTCTTGTTACTGACTAAGGCCGAAGTTCTCCTTAGACAGGACTGTTAATTAATTTTATTTATTTACATTCCAACGGCTTAGCCAATATTTTAACAACAAAAGAGTTTCACAAATGAATAATTTCTTAACAATTAATTTTAAACAATCAGTTAACAATTTTTTAGTGCATCAATAAACTCAAAATATTTAAAGGTAAACAAACACATAAATATTAATACAGTTATAACAAAAAAACAATAAATAGTAATAATAAATAGAGAAAACAATAATAACAACAATGAGGTTCCATATTGTAAGGTTGACAATAATAAGTTGCGATGATAACAATAAATAAACTATATAACAAAAAACAACAGTAAAAGAAATGCATGAAAGATCAACGATTCAACATGCACTTGAGTAGTCAGGTTGGCACACTCGAATGCTGGGAAATATGTGTTTGCCAGATCACGATGACAAACGTGGCCCTCTAAGGCCCGGTACACACGAGCGTCTTGCGTCTGCGTCGACGCAGCATCATCTTGCGGCGGCGTTTGAGCAGTGTATGTAATCAAATGGAGTGGTTCACACGATAGGCGTAGCAGCGACGTTGCAGCAGCTGTGATGCTGCGTCAAGTTGGCTGCAAGCTTCACGCTCGCGTCGGCGTTCTCGGTTCACACGAGCGTTTTGCACCTGCGTCGACGCAGCTTCCTTCTGCAGCGGCGTTTGAGCAGTGTATGTAATCAAATGGTGCAGTACACACGAGACGCGTGCATCAGCAGGACATCTGCGTTGATGTGGCTGCAAAATTCGAGACTAGCGTCACTGCCCAAACGTAGCTTCACTGCCTCTTCTCCCAGTGTTGCCACATGTTCATAAATAAAAAGACGATAATTTTGAATAATACTAATAAAAATAATATTGATAAAAAATAAATAAATAATATTTTATAAAATATGGCTTTTTATGATGAAAAATAAACAACTTAACGTTAGTTAAGACTCTACCGTGCTATCCTTTATTAAAAAACTCAGTAGGCCTACTAAAGTTATCAAATAAAAAATAAAAATGTTTGTGATATAAGTTATCTTGTAGCAATTTTTTCAATTATTATAGACACTTCGAATCGAGGCAAATACCTTCAAATATTAATAAGGCAATAATAATACCAATAATAATTGTCCCCTGCGTTACTCTGTGGTAATATAAAGAACGCCACTTTACCTTTTACAATGAGACCATTACTAAATGCCAATTATGTATTATGTTTTAATAGTCAAAAATTGTATTTAAAGATGCAGATTGGGTATATTTCGACTATTGTACGTTTTTGATTGTTGTAAACATGCTATTTACCTTGAGGCAATAATAATAATAATTAGCCAAGCGATGAACTGATTGAAGGGTCTGGTGCCCCTAGAATACAGTTTATATTCCCCCTCCCATATTTGCTGTTTCCGTTACAGAGGCATTGGTATTGGCAGTACAGAATTCATGGTATAAAGTAAATGTTGGCACAATGGTCTGAGGTAAATGATAGGCTACGTTAAGTTAGCGTTGTCGTTAAAGCCTTTTCATTTTCAAATTTAACTTCAAACAACATTAAAAAAACCATCTGAAATCCACGTTTGCCAACTCGAAACTTTAAAATAACCTTGCCGGTCACACAAAACAATGAGGGCCGTCCTCTTCCTTACAAATACTCTGCCTCCGCCTCATCATCACAAGGAGCTGTAGCTGAATATCGAGGGCCCGGTTGAACTCTTGCATTTATGGAACCCCGGCGCTAATTGTAATTATAGTAACTTTCTATTCATTGTACTCGTTGCAATTATTGTAATCAATGTAATAATTGTTGTACTCATTGTATAATTATAGCACCGATAAAGTAAAAAACCGTTATTATTTTTTACCGATAAAGTAATTAGAAAAATTTACCTCGTCACTTTGGGAGGACACAAAAAGTCTAACAAATGCTCCTTTTACTAAACAGGAACTCACCAAACGGTGTACCCAGTGCTTCCTATTCTTTATAGTTAGGATATAATTATAAACTAAGAATGCAAAGACTACAGTTCTCTTTTATATTCCTCTATTATTTACCTGAGCACTGCTCGATATTTCGATAGCATAACTATAAGGTAAATTTTTAAAAATCCACATGACTATTATGGCAATTCATAAACATATGTTTCTTAAATTCAAGTCAACGCCAAACTAACGCTACGTGTGAACTGAATATTTGCAGCACAGCAGCGTCGACGCAGCGTGCATGCAGTGTGTTTTGACGCTCGTGTGAACCGAGCCTAAAGGCACCACCAAATGAATGTAACGTGTTTTTGTGTGTTAAATGTGCTTGTTTGTGTGTGCATGTGGTTGTGTTAAACTAAAAATAACTGAAACAACACGAATTGGGTGTGGCCCTTTAGAGGCACCACCATATACTGTAACACCAGGATCCACCACTACTAGTGATGTAAAACGCCCTGGCGTTTAAATCTCAGGGCAAATGCCCAGGGCATTTGCCCAAATAACCGCCCGAAATCCATAAGCGCCGGGCGTTTATCCAGTTAAAGGCTAATAAACCTGATTAATGGAAATTAAATTGAACACTACTCTTCTAGTCAACTTTTTAAACCTCTACATTAGATATTTACATAAGGGACCTACAGTTTAACGTGGGGTCCGAACCACAATTTGACCTCACATATACAAATTGGTCTAATTATGAGGATGATCTTTATGGATGAACTAGTATTCACTAGTGCGGACGTTAATCCTCACCAGAGAATATCGCATCTACAAGCCATCGTTTATAACTAGGCCTATCCACAATTTTTGCCCTCCAAGTAGCTGGATTACAGGACGTCGCCACTGTCCCAGTCTTTATTTTCTTTTTTTCCCTCTTTTATCATTTCGTAAGTTCTTCTACTATTATATTTATTTCTATTTCTTCTATACATTTTCCATTCACCTTAATTTATTTCATATAGGCTATTCATCATCTTCACTATCGACGCTGTGAATTTTAACTCAGCTTAAATGGTTATGGAGAATGAAAATAAAAAACTAAACAGGGTGTCTCTGAACTCTCTACCGACCTTTTCAGGTATTATTCTTGGACCAAAGCCAAGCCAAAACATCATATTTAGGCCTAACCCCGAGCGTTAATCGTCGATTTTTCGGCCCAGCTTTTCGACCTCCGAGCGTTTGAGTCAATTTTTTCGACGTTTCGAAAACGTGATGTAATTTTATAGTGAATAACAGAAACGGACCCGTGAACGCAACCTCTGTTATTGTGAGATTCTAACCTATCCAAAAACACCCATTTCAAGTGGCAGAACGTGATTGGTTGTTTGTAATAAACTTATGCAATGAAACATTTGAAAAAAACCGTTACCATCTGCTTGCTTTTTAAACAACTAGGCCCTAAATACATATTTTACCAATTGTTTTAAGGTTATGAATGATTAAAAGTGTTACTAATATCGGTAAAACTGCATCAAATTCTAAACAAAATGTAACAGTATTTTGGAATTTTGATTATGGGTATCCAAAATTATTTTAGGGAAGAGCAAAGTTAGCCTATATACAATTTTTTGTATTTTTTAATTTTTAACTTATAGCTTAATTTTATTAACAATAAGTAAGTTTAAATATTGTTGTATTGTTAGGTAGTCCATTTTATCTACTTTTTCATATAATATATACATTTATAGTGCTAGGTCATAAAATATATTTTTTACAAATTTTTATTTGAAAGTTTGCAAAACCTTTATAAAATGCGTTTAACAACGCTCCAGGGGTGCCATATTGAATGCTCAGAGGGTTAAAATTTCCAAAACTCCATAGTTACCCGCACAGCCGCCATTTTGTATTTTTTAAAGAATAATTAGTAACTTAATTTAGGAAAGGCTTGACGCAATAATTTGAAAGTCGGCACACAGCTTTTTTAAGTAGGCCTAAAGACCTAGATGGAAAAAATAAATAACTTTTTATCATTCATATTTTCAAAATGGCGGCTGTATAAAATATTGCCATTATAACCATTGCATAAAAACTACATAAGGTAGCCAAGTTTATTTTCTTATGTATTTTATGGAACATTTAATTTAAAATCCAACGATGTAAAATTTATGAAAACCGGTTCATAAATAATGGAGATAGAGCAATTTATCTGAGGCTAGTCACTATCGTACCGCTTCACCGGGAGCAGTATAGGAAAAAAAAAACATTGTTGAGATGGCGGCGCGACCGCGCTTTTCGTACGGCAACATACATACATGATACATGATACATGATGATTCCATCCGTAGTCCTTTGCCATAAGGAATTGGATAGGTCAAGGTTAGCACAACAAAGAATAACTTAGTCTAATTTATATTAGTATTATTACCATTAAGGTAACTGTCCACATCGTAAAAACTGGATTCCACCAAGTATTTCTTAACTTCTGTTTTAAATTTTTTAATGTTTTGTATTTCTTGTAGTTTTTCCGGCAAGGCCTGGTACAACTTCATTCCAATGTAATCTGGTTTATGTTCAAAGACGGTTAATCTGTGTTGAATTGCATGAATGCCCTTTTTCCGGGTGTTGTAGGACAACACCCGCGCAACCAGCTCAGATGCATGACTATTGGTATTAAAATCGTTCTATCTCGCTTATTTATGAACCGGTTTTCATAATTTTTACATAGTTTGATTTTAAATTAAATTTTCCATAAAACACATAGGCTAACAACATAAACTTTGTTACCTTATGTAGTTTTTATGCAATTTAAGGTTACAGATTTTAAACAGCCGCTATTTTGAAAATATGAATGATAAAAAGTTGATTATTTTTTCAGCTAGGTCTTTACTTAAGAAAGCTGTGCACCGACTTTCAAATTATTACGTCAACCAATTTTAAAATTAATAATTAATCTTTAAAAAATACAAAATGGCGGCTGTACGGGTAACTATGGAGTTTTGGAATTTTTAATATGATATTTTGGCTTGTCTTTGGTCCAGGAATAATACCTGTTAAGGTCAGTAGAGAGTTCAGAGACACCGTGTATTTTCCATGTTATTCTTATGGGAAATCAACCAAACCTTCTATCTTGATTATTCATTGACATGATAACATTTGGTATGTACATTCATAAGGTAGTGTTTAACTTTTATTTGCCTACAAAACCCATATGGCAGCAAACCTGCATACTCGCTCCTATGGGGTTTATGGGGAAAATAAAAAGAACACCATAACTTAATAAAATTTGCTATGTACATTCACTAAGTGGGGTTTAACTTATATTTACCAATGAAACCCATATGGCGGTAAACCTACATACTCTCATCCCCATGGGTTTTATGGGGAAATAGAAAATTTACTAAAATTCCATTGGAAATTGGCTGAGTATGTAGGTCTGCTGCGACGGGGGTGTTTTATTACCAATCGTCCCTTAATAATTTAAATGAAAACAGCTGTTTACAAAATTAATATTCCTTAATGTAATCATATGTTTTAATTCAAAAATGTTACTTCCATAAGAATAACATGGTAACTTTAAAGACGTGTGGGGCGGAGCCCTGAAGGAATTTTGCAAAATCATTTCTTAGTCAAGATCATTACCTAAGAGGCAAGATGAACCTATGTTCAAAGTTTCAAGTAAATCAGTTTTGTAGTTCCGGAGATTTTGTGATGAGTCAGTGAGTGGGATTCTCTATTATATATATAGATTTTTGAGAAAACCATACATCGTAGAATAAGTAGAAGTTGAGTTAAAAATAAAATGAAGTTATTTATGAACAACTTTCCCGCTGACAAATAGTCTCTGTCCAAGACTGATCCACATAAAAAACTTTACTGCAGAACAACATTTTAATGGTTGTTTGAAAGACTTAAACTACCATTCCACATTAAAAAATTTATTAGCCTACCGGTACTATGTTTGTATATTTGTTAAAAATTTAGAATGTGTACTAACGTTATCCTAGGGATCTGTAGTATGTGAATTCCAAATTTCAACAATATTAATGCCGTATTACTATTTCTAATGACAGTGTATTTGCCGCGGTGTTTTACTGCGAACTGAGCTGCCGCGGCCAAGACCTCAGCCCGTCTGATAAACCAACATGGCGGATTCTGCCTCACTTCAGGTGCACGGCGTTCAAGCGGCTGTCCTCTCTATTATGTTATGTGCTCGCTGGGACATTCCTATTCCAAGGTGCACATTGGGGTCAAGCATTGACAGTAACCCGTCACTGGCATAGGCTATAGATTATTTCACAAACTGCCTGGAAATGTTCGGACTCTCGGAACAATCGCTTTCAAGACTAAGATAACGAGGGGGCTTAAAACTATAAGTTTTTACTTTGTTGACGAGTACCTTAGCGGATGCAGCACGGATATTTAATTACCAGCTTCCACGAAACTCTTATATAAATATTAGTTTAAAGTTTGTATTTAGGGTTATCTTTTATGTACATGACAAGATCTATCCAGCAAGCTGGTCATCGATTGAGGATTGATTGGTAATTTGTAATTGGTAACATAATTTATATCAACAAAATCTATGATATAATTTTTCATATTTTGGACAAAAATTTTCCAATTTTTCGATGGTTGTAGCTGAACTCAAGAATTACAGTTGGTACAGCGTAAAGACTAACTGTTGGCATTTCTTTATATTTTTGTTAGACCTCTTTCTGCAATGATTTTTTATCAAAATTCAAGGTTACTTGTAGTGTCTCGTGGAGAAAGGAAGGTGCTGTATTCAGTCTACCTTGTGTGTACGTACAAAAAGAAAATTTTGCTAAAGAGAGCCTAGAAAAAGTTAAGCTCACCCTTTACCCTCTACATTTTTAGTGGACACTATTATTTTCTCTAAATTTAGATTATTGATTTCAGATTGAAAATCAGATTGATAATTTCCTTGCTTGAATTTGATCATCTCGGTAGGTTTCTCATAAATATGAAATGAAATGAAATGAAATCTTTATTGATCCTTTAAAAACATTTTTACAATATTGATACAATATACATAACTTAATATACCATTCATAATTAAAAAAAAAGATATTTACAATATAAATTAAAATTAATATTTCTGATAATAATTAGATATAAAATTACAATTAAAGGACCAATATTTGGGTCCCGAGGTCTATTACCTGTACGGGAACCTACACTTGCACTTATTCTTCCCGCTCGAGCGGTAGGTATAAGTGGTCAGACGGCTTATTAAACTACAAAAATACACTTTCAGTAGATAACATATGAAGATCAAGGATTTCCTATTATAGTTAAAAATATAAAAAAATAATAATATTTACAAGTGGTAACAAGATAAACTTAGACCAAATAGTAACAAGAAACAAAAAATAAAACAAATCAAAATTATAACTAACACAATATTGATTTTAAAGTGATTTAAATAATAGAACATTTAAGAAAAATAACACAGCTTAATTAAGTATATATCTTAACAGAGCATAAAAATAAAACACCATACATTCTATGATATTGTATAAAAAAACATTTGGATATTATCATGGTTCAGTAGATATGTCTTCACTAATTTACAAAATTTGTTTCTATTACTAATATTTTTAATATTGTCTGGCAAACGATTAAAAAAATGTAGGTGCTAAATAAGAATAGAATTTTTTATAAATTGTCAAATTTGGTTTAGGTACGTCAACATTGAATTTATTTCTGAGATTGGTTCTTGGTACCATGTTATAGTTAGGCCTGTTTCCACTTTAACAGAAGAACACCCTTAGTACTTTAAAAACATATAAGTTCCTAATTTTTAGATTTTTAAATAATGGCTCAGTGTGTTCCAGTCTTGTTTTATTTGATAGTAATCTTATAAAATGTTTCTGGATTGTTATTAAGGGTTTAATGGTAGTATAATATGAGCCTCCCCAAACAGTTAGACCGTATTCTAATTTAGAATTAATAAAAGCGAAGTAAACTGTTCTAAGAACGGAAGAATTACATACAGATTTTAACATGTAAAACACTCTTATGTATTTTAAAAGCTTATTTTTGACTGAATTGACGTGAACTTTCCAATTCAATTGAAAATCTACATTTCCTAGCCCTAAATATTTTATTTCATTTACCTGCTCAAGAGCCAGGCAGTTACAGTTATTTTCCGAACAACTTATCTCATGGTATTTCAGTGGACTAGTAAAATTGTAACTTCCTCGCAAGCTAAAATTAATGTACTTTGTTTTGGGACTTAAAACCATAAAGTTATCAGTGAACCATATTCTTAGTAATTTAATATCCTTTTGCATATTTATCTTAATTTCTTCAATACTACTACCTTTGTAGAACAAAGCAGTATCATCAGCGAATGCTATCAATTTGCCCTTAAATTTGCCGTTACATAAATTGTTTACATATACGAGAAACAAGGGGCCAGACAAAACTGAACCTTGTGGAATACCGTGAGAGACCTTAGCTAGATCACTTAGCTCCGATCCAACTTTAGTTCGCTGTGTGCGATCTGACAAGTAGGACGAGAACCATTGATGAGCAACGCCTCTCACCCCCGAGTCATACAACCGTCTGAGCAGCACTGCGTGGTCCACCGTATCAAATGCTTTCATAACATCGATGAATAAACCCGCACAGTACTGCCCATCATTAATTCCCTCGTATACTAGTTTCATGAAGTTTAACAATGCATCATCAGTACTCATTTTCGTTCTAAAACCAAATTGGTTGGAACTAAAAAAATTGTTTTTATTCAAAAAATTAACCAATCCTACTTTAATTACTTTCTCAATTAACTTTGAAAATATTGATAACAACGCAATAGGTCTATAATTACTCGGGTTTTCTTTGTCCCCTTTTTTAAATAGTGGTTTAATAACTGCACTTTTTAGAATATCGGGAAATTCACCACACGTCATACTGAAATAAATTAAATATTCTAATATGTCTATTATGTTTCCCACACAGTTTTTTAATATTACTGGTGTTATGTTGTCATATCCTGGGGCTTTTCGATTCTCTAATGACATTATTATTGTCTTAATTTCCTCTTTACTGGTGGGATATAGAAACAAAGAATCACAAACTGTGCTACTTGGAAAAAAATTTAAAACTTGTTCTCTTAAACCTATAGTTGTATTGCGATCTTTGTTTATTGTTTCCCTCAAATCATTTGCTATGGTTGCAAAAAAATTATTTAAGTGGTCTGAAACATCTTTCTGGCATGTTATACTGTTGTTTCTGTTATCTTTAAGAGTTATGCGTTCTTGACGTTGAGATACCTGACCAGTTATTTCTTTTATTGTTCTCCACTGGCATTTTGGATTGTTTCTGTTGGAATCAAATATATTATTATAATACGTATTTTTAGTTACTCTTATTTCTTTCAATAAATTATTTTTATAGTTTTTATAGTTAAGTTTGTAAATGTCATTTTGTGGTTGATTTTTATATTTTTTATACAAACACTATTTTTTGTATGAATCATATTTAAAAGTTTTTGATTCATCCATGGTTTTATTCGTTGATTCTTTTTCTCCCATTTATTCTTTTGTCTACGGGACTGATTTATACACTGATGCAAAATATCCAAAAAAATTTCAAAGGCTAAAGAAACAGTTTTTGCGGAATAAACAGATTGCCAATCTGATTGTAACAGAGTGTTATTTAAAAGTTGGTAATCTATTTTGTCTACTTTGTAAGGTTCATTAGCTTTATTGGTTTCATAATTACATTTGATACATACAAACGTAGCTCGATGATCGGTCACTTGCAGTTCTGTTACAAAACCTGTATATTCTATTTTTGAGTTGACACTACTTCTACAATATATATGGTCAATCAATGAAACAGAGTTATCTGTTACTCTAGTGGGCTCATGTATTAAAGATTCTAAACCATGATAAGCCATTTTCAATGTATAGTTATCGGTCGACTTTGAATGTTTGAGAAGATTAATGTTAATATCTCCGGTCACAATCAAGTTTTTATTCTTTACACTTTGTAATAAATTATCTAATTCATCAATGAAGATATCCTCATGGAATGCATGTAGCCTATACAGTCCTATGATATCTATACTTAGTTTATCTGTCAGGTTTATATTTAAATGAACATAATCACCTGTCAGAAAAGCTCCATTATTAATTGAAATTTGTTTACATTCCAGCATATCAGATACAAAGATAAGAACACCGCCTGCTCTGTGCTCTTGATTACATTTTGCATAGCTATTATAACCTGGCAAACTATAATATGTGAGTTCTTCGTTATCTATCCAAATTTCAGAAAGGATAATTACTTGAGGCAAATTAGTTAAACTCTGTAACTTTAAAGAAAATAAATCAAAGTTTTCCCTGACACTTCTTATATTTTGATGTAGTATTACTACATTGTTCGAAAAAGGTTGAAACAATTTACTGCAAAACTCTAACATAAAACTATGAATTTAAATGTAAAAATCTCACACTACATACAAACTTGGTTGCTTAAATGTTTACTTTGTAGACGGCGATGAAGTGTCTCGGGAGGTTACCTCTCGTTGCTGCAGTTCTGCCAGTTGCTCCAAACTTCTCACGACGATCGCCCGGTCACCTTCATTGCAGCAAAATTGTAGCAAAATTCTTGCGGAGGAAAATTTTACCATTGGTAACCCATACAAAGGTGTAGCCATGATCTCTTTTGAATGCTCTAGCTGTGTTCAACAACTTGCGCCTAGCGGGGCTCAAGCTCTCATTGACGTAGATAACACTTGCAGGACTCGGCATACCAATGTCAGATGTGTTTAAATTTCTCTTAATTTTTCTTTTTCTCAAAATTTCTTCCTTTGTAGATCTTTGAACAAACTTCACTATTATGCCTCGGTTTTTTCCTTCCTGTTTTGTACCCAAATAGTGGCAAGCGTCTACCATGTCGTCCTTTATTTCGGTATCAAGAGCAGTTCCAACTCGTTTTATAATATCAATTGGGCTGGTGTTTTTGTCTTCAGGTATCCCATTTATTTCTAAGCAGTTCGCTCTGGAATATTGTTCTAAATCCTCTAAACGTTCTTCTAGGTTCTTCACCTTGGATCGAAGATGATGGTTCTCCTCAGTGATAGTTTCAAATTTTTTTTCATAATTTTTTAAGGCTTTAACTTGTTCCGCGATGGTTTTAACCAAATCATCAATCTTCTCGTGACAGGCTTCAACAGATTTGCCTAATTCATTTTCAAGGTGTTTAATTTGATCTGAGGTATTAAGTTGCATTTGCTGGAGAGCTTTCATAATATCTTTATTTGTTACCTCAACTTCTTCACTTGTAGTCTCGGAACGAAGACTTTCTCTGCGACCCTCCTGACACGAATCACACCTCCAAATCTCATTCTTAGACGTTATGAATTCAATATCATCTGATGTCATGTTAACACAGTTCCCATGAACGAACAACTTACAAACAGAACACTGTATTTTTGGTTTTCTTGTAACAACACTTAAATCACAAATTTTGCATTTATCACTCATTATGAATTTAATTAATACAACAAAAAATATGTACTGAATTAAAAATAAGTAAAATGTGAAAGTCAAGGAAATCACAATCCTTTGAACTGAACAGCAATGGAATGTTATCTGCACTCACAAGATAAGGGACCGACTGACCACTGTGCGTCCTTCCTCTTCGAGCTCCAACTCATTACTCAAAGTTGGTACTCAAATATTGGTTTTCTTTGTTCATTTTAGGTAGGTAGGGTTTTTAAATTGTTGTTAGACCTATCTTATCTGTTTTTAATTTGTTGAAAAGGTTAGTTGTACAAAAGTTATTTATTTTTTCTGGCTTTTCTATAGTTTGTAAATTTTAAGTTGCCTAAAACAATGCGACAGTTTTCAAATATTATACGCTATTTCATAAAATCACAATGTTTCAGGCATTCCTTTCGAAAGTGATGGTACAGATTCCAGATCCGGAAACATTCAAAATGAAAGTTTTCCAATTTTCAAGAGTGATAGCAGAAGTCCGAAATAATTTCTCATTACTCAGCAGAAACCTTCACCTTCAAGGGCCAGAGATGGTAATTAAATGAAATTTCTTTAATTTTCAATGACGGTAATTTTACCTATTGTGTACCTAGGGACACTAATATTAAAAATATTACAAGTTGAATAAAATATGTGTATAGGCTACAGAGTTAGAAAAACTCTCGTTCATTGCCTTTCTTAAAACATTAAATTGACCACCCTCTACCTTTGATATGACTCGTGTCCCCGATAGCCGGCCAAATTACCTATTATCCCAAAAAAGAAATAAATGAATAGGCCTAAATAAAATAAGTCAGTACGAAATAAGTATTTCATTTTCGTCTCTTATTCAAATAATATTTTTATCTAAACCTCCTTTCCCCTTCAGTCATTACTATGGGCTAAACTTACCGGCAGTTACATATTTTTTATTGCTAAAATCTACTAAGTAATCTCAATATTTCCACAGGTGTTTGTATGGGTATTTTTGAAGTTACCAGTTTGGATTATTGTCGTTTATTAAATCCACAATACTTTTTACTATTTACCATCGATGTCTTCACTGCATTCCTAGTAGACCGGGGAATCGTCATATTAATTCTCTTCCTCCAGCTTCTCCTTTAGTTGTGTTTGTGTATGTGTATGTGTTATGTGTGTCAAGTGTGTGGAGCATATTTATGTTCTTCAAGAAATTCATAAATTTTATAGTATGGTATATTTAGTAAATATTGTTTTAGTTGTTTTAGCGAATTTCCCATAGGGAATAAGCTATTAGCGTAGGTCTCATGGTAAGACCTAAGCCCGGGACCATGTTACTTTTTCGTTTTTAGGTGCCCAGAGACCAAAAATAATAGTCATTAAAATTTTAATATATATATATATATATATGTATATATATATATATATGTATGTATATATATATATGTATATATGTGTCCCTAGACACGATAACTCTCGTAAAAATGGTCCGATCGACACCAAATTTGGTAGAGATGTGTAATCCTACATTTATTCGGATGAGTTCGAAAACCAGACATATCGACCTACCGGAAGGGGTAGTTTTGGGGGGTTTTGTACCCCAAAAATGGGTTTTTTGCATTTTTCATATGTAAATTTAAAAAATTTTAAATTTTTATTTTGACCATTGGATTTAGCTCAAAAAAACACACAATTTAGTATTTTGAAGCTTTGCTCTCTCTCCATTGGTTACCGAGATATTACAAAGTCTAAAGACAGTACATTGTCTTTTGGGGCTCCAATGTTAATCTTATGGAGAATAAGGATGTGTTAATATTTCACTTATTAACCAATATTTTTGGATGAAACTTGGTATTTAGATTCATTTGGTTGAGATTCATCCATTTAAGGTAAAAAATCTTGGTTTTTGTACTTATCATGGCAGCAAACCTGCATACTCTTTTCCCATGGAGAATAGGCAAACTATTTTATTTATGGACAGATATTGATGAAACTTACTATATGGCTTTATATGGTCGAAATAAATTTTTTTCCTGCTAAAAACCTACTTTTAGTGTCCCCCATGGCAGCATACCTGCATACTCTTTCCCTATATTTATCTTAAGGAGAATAGACATTTATTTCCCTATTTATGAGCACGTGATGAAATTGTGTTTACAAGTTTAGCTGGTCAAAATTAATATTATTAATTTGGAAATTCGCTGAGTACGCAGGTCTGCTGCGACAGGGGGTATTTTGAAGGTGGAAAGTTTGTTTATTCCTTTCAAGTTATTTGGTAAGATATTGAACATTTTTTTACACCATTATAAATAATGTTTTAAATACCACCCCCATCCCCCCAATGTCTAAACCCCCTCCTAACCACGACAAAAAAGTAGGTCTATATTTTCAAAACCGCCTCCCCCCCCCAAATCACATCCGTAATCCGCCCCCTGTTCTAGACAGCGGGGGTTGATGTCATCAGAAGGACATGGAAACCTCTTGCTGAGAAACATGAATGGACAGTCAGTTGGTTTACCAGTTAGAGTCAGAGCGCACCCCCTTGTTTAAGCCTGAAAATGAGTTGTCACTGGCCGTCTAATAATAATGATAATAATAATAATAATAATATTTATAATAAATAAATACTGTCGTAAGAATACAAGTGATCATTGACATTGTCATAATTATAGTGTGGCTCCACAGTCAAAATGCCTTAGCTCTAAAGAAAAATTTCTAAAATGTATAATATAAAATATTTGTTATAAAATATACATATACCTTTAAAATTTAATATTTTCAATAGTAAAAAATTCTTCCACTCTATAAAATGGGTGACCCAATAACCATTATATAATTTTTGTTTAAAAACCATGAAAGAATAATTTTTACTATAACTTTAGAAAACATTGTATACTTTAGCAGATATTACAATGTGGCCGTTGGAAGTTTTGCTTAATACGTTGGCTACTGAACGTCACACATGTGACGTAATGTTAAAAAAAAACCTTAAATATAGACCAGCGTCACATATGTGTGTCGCGCAAGGTGTTCCCAGTATACCGACGAGACATATATGGGACGCTCAGGTCAAATCCAGTGTACCGACGACACATGTATGGGACGCAGTCACCGTTCAGTTAAATGACTGCTTCACCCATTTGGTCCAGTGAATCGATCTAAAACCTGTTTATTGGTCTATAGGAATGTGTGACACACATGTGTGACACATAAAATAGTACTAAAATAAAAATTTTTTAAACTTTTATGAGCAAATATATATATTATACATAAAATTATATAAAAATAGCGAAAAAGATTTCCAGTCCCTGGGTTAGTATTTGTCACAATGACTCGTGGTCTGTGGTGAGAGTATCAATACTAGGATCGGTCTGCTTGGAACTCCTGGCGACCCGAATTTCCGACTTTCGGTAGCCAACGTGTTAAACGATGAGGTTCCAATAAAGCATTATGTTTTTTATGTGTATTGTAGCTATTATTGCTGAACTTTAAATAGTCTTGGTTTTTTAAAATGTTTATCATAACATCAAATATGTACAGATTTATTTCCTGGAAGGGCTTATGGGCCTTCATTGAGCAAGTGAAGCTGGGCTGCAATGGCTTAGCGCCCTGGATTTAGTTTTAAAGAGAGATCATTAATGTTTATTCTAGTTTTATTTTTGAATGTGTTGACGCAGGTGCTTTGCACTGCAGAACATCTTTTATTTATTTTATTATTATTATCTTTTAGATGGCGGCTGGCTATGACAGCCATACGATGTTCATATACTGTTTGGACTTCCCATTCTATAAAGAGGGGTTTGCAGTGTTCTTCTGGATCTGATCTGCTCATAGTCCGTAACGCCTTTTTTTGCAGCTTTAAAATGTTTCCAATTTTACCAGACCCTCCCCAAAAAAGTAAACTATAACAAAAGATAGATTGGAAATAGCAAAATAAACTGTCCTCATATAATTTTTTGGAACCTGATCTCTGAGGCGTCTTAAGAGATAATACGTGAGAGTTTTGAAGAAAGATTGTCAATGTGAGGATTCCATGAAAGTTGACTGTCAATATGTAAACCCAAAAATTTGGCTGTGCCTACAAAATTTTTATCAGCAGTAATGAAATTGTGTTTCAATGTAAATAAAATATTTTGAGTTTTTTCTTCATTCAGTAAAAATCCATTAGAATGAAACCAATTTGATGCGTCTTTAATAGTACATTCAACAATTTTTTGTAGATGACACAAAACACCTCTGAGTGATTAACTTGCGGTCTGATCTTGTTACTCACCTTTCCCTCTCGTCAGGTATCCTATCCTTCGGGCATCTTGTGTAAAATGCTCATTAGAGGCAGACGTGACGGGGGTGGTTTGCCCAGGGTCTTCTTACCCACAAGTAACAACAATACTAGCTACATTCTACACACATTGGTTGAACTGTAAATGTTGACAGCAAGTCTTTGGTATTCTTTGTTTAAGTTTAAGAATTTAGTGTAATTTTGAAGATTTTCTTATAGGTTAGTGAAGAGTGGCTTTGTTTTCAGGTGACGAGTGGTTGGGCAGTGGCTCGCTACCTGGGCTCCTGTGGGGACATTTCGGTCTCCGAGTATTGTGGACCCTCTCTGACCTCGGTTTTCCCCGACCTAATATGGAAACAACGTGCGTCAGTTGCCAGACAACTTCTGTCATTTGCTTTCAACGCTACATTTGGAAACCCTGCATTCGCTTTTTATTTTACTGATCAATCCCCAGACAATTTCGCTGTTTCTGATGACTTCAGAGTTCGGCTTGTCGATTTGGACAATGTTGTGGTCGTTGATAAGAATCTGAATGTTGAAGGTAGGCACTACCAATATTGTTGTCTTTATGTACTCAACATATAGAACTGTAAGTTTTAAAAGTTCTTTATCACAATGTTATGGTGTCTAAATACATTTTCATGTTTCAAATTTTTTAAATACAGTATTATGGGACGGTAACATTTTTAAGTTGGATGATTCAGGACTATACTTTTTAAGTTTTTATTCTTTAAAACTCGTTGCAGTATACTGTTTATTATTGTTCGGTAAACTTCTAAAAGTAACTCTAAAATATATCTATAATATAGAATAAGCTGGCGGGAAACTGTAGTCTAAAAGCTGTTAGTAAAATTGAATGTGTCAGAGATTCTCCATAACCAGGTTGTTACCTTGTCATCACGTTCAAAAACCTTCGATCATGACCATTTCGTAGGTTCAAGAGGTGGTTCAAAATTAATGTACTTTTATTATCCAAGTACTCGACTGGACCAACTATTTTAACGGTATATCCACAGCAATCCCTGTTTTTTGATATTATATCTTACTTATGCACACAAGATTACAAATAATATAATCTCCAGTTAATTTAGGAGTTTGGTTCTAGATAATTAAGAAATAAATTGTAGTATTTTATTCTGGTTCAAGAAGTTGAATAAATTACTCTCGAATTATGTCAATAAATACACTAGACGAAAATTCAAAATACAATTGTCATAACGTCCCGATTCAGCTTTAAAACTCCAACTCCAACTGAATTCAATTGGTGTCCGTTGGCAGAAGTTGAGCATGGCTTTTGGTTCTTAATGTTTTGAACACTGGGTTTTCAAGCCCAATCATGATCCAAATGGGCTCTTGGTTCAAAGTGATTTAAAATTTACTGTATTTGTAAGTATGTTTGGGGCGTAATAAGTATTTATTATATTTTTAGGATCTATTTTCCTTGTGTAATTGGTTTAAAACAGCGGTTCTCAACCTTATTCACCTCGCGAACCCCTAAGTCAATGTATTTTCATGAATTGTACCCCTTAGGGGCGTAGATCATTTTTATCCGCAAATTAAGTATCAGACTACTATAGCGTTTATTATAAGACGGGTTAAATTAACCAATACTAAAGTACTTAGTAAACAATGAAGGTTATTAGTAAGTTATAACTGTATTTTTAACACATTTGTAATTAAATTTAAAAAATATCTATACAAAAATTAATTTCAGAAGATTATAAATCAGGAAAGTCTAGTTTTACTAAATATAAAAAACTAAAGTAAGTGTAATATAATAAATAACAAAAACAAAACACCAAATACATTTCCCGAGATGCATCAAAGAAAAGCGCAGACACAGTGCCGCGCAGCCGCAAGCGGCGTTGTGTAACAGACGCAGAAAACACCAAGCACTAACCACGGGCGCCATGGACAAGGGTAAACGGACGACGCGACGCGATGGTAGACTCAATACTGGTAGTACTTGACAGTAATAACCAAGGAGGTTAAATAGATACTAGTGCAAGTGTTGCTCGGCATCGAGCAATTTATTTTGATAGAATACAAAAGTTACATTTAGTTATAGGCCTAAATAAATGAAATCCGACTAATCCAATATTGTGAATATTAGTGATCACCAAAGACTACAGCTGTATTTTAGTTTAAAATTCTCAAACCAATCTCAATGTTATTCTAATGGGAAAATTTCAAATTTAATTTGTGGATAGTGCTCTTATTTTAAGTCCGATTCTCATCAATTTTTGGCGGAAACAACTACAGACCAAGCCCTATCCAACGACACAAAAAACTTGAAAATCGGTTAAGAATTGTAGGAGGAGTTCTCAAGACAAAAAAACCTTTAGCGTATTAAATAAGTATAGATTATAGTGTGCTTATCACATGTTAATTTTGTGTCCCTTTTTGATTTGCGCCATTTTAACGATAATTACCGCCGTTTCCTTGACAACCATCCCACACTATACTCTCGTTTCCTTGGTTACTAGTTTTAGCTATTCTATTCTGGTTGGTCGCTACAAGCTTCAAAAATTACTGATGATAGTTTTAAAAGATATGTTTATTTGTTGTTTGTTTTTAAATTAGTTTGATTTGATGGTATGTGAGCACGCTATTGAAATTGGTTACCATAGAAACGTCGGATAGGTGTGGGTAAACTGGTAGGTAAATTACTGTTGGGAAAGTGTAAACAAAGGACCGGTTACCAAGGAATCGGCGGGAATCATGGGTAACATGGCGCCAGTCAAAAAGGGACAGTTTTCCCTATCTGGTGAGCACTCAATATTTATTTAAAATCGTTGGTAATAACGCACAAGAGACGAGGCCACTTGATGAGTCAAGGGGTGGCAGCTTAGAGGAGAGATATGAGCAGTATTGCCAAATTTACAAAGTTGTTTCCAATGAATTGATTGAGTAGTTATGTTGAGTCTCAGGACAGAGCAATTATGAAATAGGTTACTGTGGGTCTAACGTTGACCTTGTAAACTTCTTCGCCTTTTTAATATTTCAAACTGTTAACGGTTGGAAATCTTTGACTGTTATGGTGAAATTCGTATAGTTATTTCAAAGTTATTTTATAAAAGTAGGCTAAAAGTTTCGTGTCCGCCATTATCAATTTATCACTCGCGAACCCCCGTGGACTCTTCTGCGAACCCCTAGGGGTTCGCGTACCCCAGGTTGAGAACCACTGGTTTAAAACTACCAAATCTTACTGTTTAAGACCACAGGACTTTTTTGCAGTTACAGCTTGCTCACATTAAAACAGCTCGGGAATGTTTTTTTATCACTATGTTTATAAGTAAGCGCAGAGTACCCGTGCTTCGCTACGGAAACTTTCATATTCAAGGTTGAAATTTTTAACACATTGGTGTTTATTAAATGACGAAGATCGGTTTTAGTCTTGGAAAGTTTACACATCTTAATTGGGTCTCCCTTTCATCGTCACCTACAAAGTATATTTGTAGAAACTGGGAAGTTTGTCGATCGTTTGGAAATATGTTTCCTATTAAATTGTACACCTGACCCTGTACTTTGAAGGTGGGATTATATCCTTCAGATACAACATGTTTTGCTCCAAACAATGTCGTATTAAAGCAGCTATTATAATGTCCCACACGGTCCATAAAGTGTGATTGCTCAGGGTGGTTGCCCATGAAAAATCTGCATAAAGGTCCAGGTAGGTGCTGCAAAGGTAGTTGCTGCACTTTACCACCATTGCAGCACATGCCCGGCGTTTCCTCTTTCCATTTAAGGCCTTGCAGTACTTACATTTGAACGTCTTGGTACCTATCGTCACCGAGCTATCTCCTTCATAGTCTATTTTCGGATTATATGTCATTGCTGATAAATATTTCAGCATCCATTGAATCTTTTGCGAATGTCTTTTTGGATGAGTTTATTCATACTTTTTGCTTGCGTTCTTCATGCCTGCTTTTTCCTTTGTTTGTCTGTGCACCTGCTACGCCGTTTACGTCTTTATGTACGTGGCATGTTTTTTAAGTAGTACCGTTTTTGAATCCCACCACTACAGCACCACAGTCGGCGATCTGCACATCTACATCTGTCGGCAACGCACGGATGCCATGACGGCATTTTTCGCCGCTGTGTTTGGACTTTTTCAAATGTTTAAGAAACCTTCGCTCATTAGAGTCCCGCCGACTGCAAAGTACGGGCAGTTATCACTTTTCTGTTGGCTAAAGGCCTGAATTCCATCGTTATTCATCACTAGATCAGTATAGTGTACAGTGTAAACATGAGTGATGGAATGGTACGAAAGTGGGTTAGGGCATATAAAAATGGGCCCAAATGTGCATGATGATTAATGGCATTATTTTGCTTTACGATAATGCCCGTCCACATGTGACTTATCGAACCCAGGATTGATCTGAGAGTTTGGTTCAGAACAACTCAATCATCCTCCCTACAAGCGCGATCCAGCGCTAAGTGACTACCGCACGTCATTTGAAGAAAGGCCTAGGCGGGGTGCACCACGACAATGACGACGATGTCAAAACTGCTGTGTTAGGGTGTGTCTCAAAGCAGGCGGCAGAATTCTATGATTATGAAATTGTAAAGCTAGTTGGGCGATATGACAAATGTCTTATTAATGGCGGACATTACGTAAAAAAGTAAACTAAAGTAGTAGGCTTTCATGTAAAAGTTAATTCTTTAAAAATCTCTCCTAGTTTATTTTTTATTTCAAAACGGTACTTACTTAAGAAACATGCCTCATATTTTATTGTGATTCCGGGATCTGCTGACAATTGGGGGAAAAGGGCTCTTTTTTTAGCTCTTAAACATCAAAGTGCCCGCTAAACAGGGATTGTGTAAATCTGAGTCTTTTCAAGGGATTACGTTCAACACCTAACTTGATATATAATTCACCATTCCGATAAATCTCGAAAACAAATGGGAATAGGTTTGAAGCCGCAACCAGCTCACACAACCCACCAAAGGTAAACGGCTTAGACTTTTCATAGAAGTATTCCCTGGAATTAAGGTAATTATTCCCGGCACTGTCGTGGGATAAAATTGAGAAGTAGTCCCAGTTCCTAATAAAATGTTAATTGCTTCGCGCACAGTTAGTGTGTGTATGTGTGTAAAGTGAATTATGAATGAGAGTGAAATAAATAAACAAGCACCATCTCCTCTGATGTAAATGATATTGTGTGGAACGAACTCACTATTATTTAAAACCTCAGTGTCCATACTATGAAACAGTTTAAACAACTATAAAAATATTAACAGAACTATAAGTTCTTAAAAATTAAAATGCAATTAATACTTAGTTAAATTCTACTTTCTTCAACACTAATCACACATATTATACCCCGTTCAAAATAAATGTGCGGTCGAAACGCAGATTTCAATTCCCCCATTTTCCCCGTTCCTCCCGCTGCCAAGAATCCAACCAATCAGAATCACTGAGAATTACCACAGCTGTGAATATCTCATGTCACTTTAAGTGAATGTTTTGATTTTTCGTAAACAAATACTTTAATTTTGACATTTGAGATGTAACAAGAAGCGCTTCCAACGGCAAGTAGGGGAAGTAACACGATCATCAGCGCTATTTTCTACTCTAAATTTTAAGGGCGAAATTAAAATAACATATGATTGTGAAGAAAATTGGGGAATTCAGGAAAGTATTGAGGGAATTTTCCTTGTGGTGGGAAATGAAATTATGCCTTTCGACCGCACATTTATTTTGAACGGGGTATAGAAGTTGATCAAACTTAAATGTCACAGTAAATAAGGTTAATTTCACTGACACAACTATGATGTTTATATGGTCCAAAATAACCTTAGTTAGTAAACTTAATTTTTATTCTAACAGCTGATGATTAAATAAATTGCAGATAATGTAATCAAAAACCCAAAACAAATTATATTTCCTATACAAACTCCATGCTGACTTTGACCTTCTCTGGGGTGGGGCCCAATGGGAATTTTGTAAAATCGCTTCTTATTGTTTGCGTATGCTATGATAGGAACATATGTATGCAAAATCCCATGCTTCCGGGGGCCTATTTCATAATAAACTACAAACTAATATTATTAGTAAATCAGATGATCGCCTAATGCAAATCTAATGGAAATTACAAGTTACAATTTGTAACTTGTAACTAGTAGATTATTATGAAATGGAGGTTCCATGGTTTGGCCTGTGCGTTGATCAGAATTTCACTTTTATACCGGGTGCGGCAAAAGTCAGCGTACCGCTGCAGGCCAGTGATACTTCACTGTTTATCTCTCGCGCTATTATCATCTCTCAGTGTTACTCCTTATCTAATCTAACGCCTAGTCATAGTTTATTTTTTCTTAATTTTTTTTATGAATGGATTGGATGAAGAGGAATTATCGATTGGCTACTAGGTCCCCAGACTTAACTCCTTGCGATTTTAGCATAAGTGGGGTTTGTTAAAAGAACACAGTTTTCGGAGAAACCTCATAGTTTAGAGCATTTAAAAGAATAATAACGAAACATTTTGATGTTTTATTCACACCACAACTATGCTAAAAAATCTGTAAATCAGTGTTGAAAATTGATAAGGTGCAACAAGTGTACAAGCTTTTCGAACAGGTACATTAAAATAATAGTGTTATAGTTATGTTTAATACTATCTACAGTTTAACTGCATTTTCGGTACGCCGACTTTTGCCGCACTCTGTATATAGAAGATGTAATTTTAAAAATACACAATTGCTTTGGTTGTGCTGAAAATTATCGATGAAATTCCTTTCAGATTGGCCTGATACTTGGAATACAATCCATAAAAGTTTCCACGATGAAAACATCAGAGGCTTTGCATTTTCAACTGAAGAGTTATGCTCTCATAAATTAAGTGACATCAATATCTATTCCATTTGTCAGGTAAGACACATTTTTAATCATAAACATTGTGTAAACATTTCAACGTGTTTTTAATTCTTAAACATTGTTGATTCTAATAAATATGCATTGACTAAAACTTCCGGCCATAATATTTATTCCATAGTTAGAAAATTTCCCATGGGAAAGTAAAGTATTCTTATAGCCCCAACTGTGAGACTTAAGCCTGGGACCACCATAACAAGACCTCCCAAACTGGTTTTAGGGATTGTTTAAAACTATGTATATGTGTGGATTAACATTTTAGTGGTCATATTTTTACCATTTTTTTTTAAACTTTTAATTTCGTAAATTCCAATAAATATCATGCACAAATTTGTTGAAAAAGTCGGAAACCCCTAACTCCATTGGAATTATATTGTAAAAAAGATCAGTTGGCCATTTCAACAATACTATGATTTAGTACACTGTAGTTAGTTGCACGAAAATAGTCCGATGTTAATTTTAAAATCGTCACCTCCACCTCTTCACTCTGCCATGTTGTCATTTATGGTTATGTTTACCATGTGTAATATAATTTAAAATGTTCTCAATAAATTTGGCAACAATGCACCAACTCTCATTTGACTATTTTATTAATTTCTGTACATCAAATTTGCATTATCACACCATATGTTTAATAACCGAACGATTAAATTGTTATATTACATTGGTATGTAATTTACACATGAACATAAACAAAAATTTCATATTTTCAGGGAATTTTGTCGGATCAGTCCGACTTACTGCCTGGAGGTCTTCTGCACTCCCCTCCACAACGAATGACTGGTTTGAAGAATATGATTCAGGATTGTGTTTCGCCCCTAGCTGGTCAGTCGAGATTTGATATTGCTCATTCGATAATAGACTTATTAGATCAGAATGTGTGATGACAGAGTTTTGTAAATAATATAAACATTATTTAATAAAAATAATTAACTCAGAAATATAATGCCATTAAATATATTATATTACCTTGTAAAGATTATTAATTATATAAGATAGCCACAAAGTTCTTTGATGTTGAAACAATAATTATTTGGAATTTCGTCAAGCCTCCCTTGACTGTATCTTACGTTTATCTTAGTCTTCTGCGATGGGGTGTATTTCAGAATTCCCCTTATTCTAAGACGATGATATTTATTTAAATACCAAACTTAGTAACTCTACAATTGTTAAACATTTTTATTCATCTATAGGTGATTTTAATCTATGATTTTAATTCAAACATAAACAAATTATACATAGGGTACACTTTAACAATATTTGTTACATAGAACTTCCTTGTTTTTTGATTGCATAAATAAACATGCACACATCGTGCTTAGGAGTGCACTTGGATTAAAAACAGTTTAATATTTTTCCAAATCAAATTAAAAATCACCCATTATTTAAACGTTTTTAAGGATGACATTGTAATTTAATTTGACTGTCTGCAATATATCTCTGTACAATGTACAATGAGATGATGAATTAACTTATATTTCACCTATCCAAAGCACTAACTTCAAATCAGGAATAAGTTTTAACATATTTTTAAGAGCGGGACAATTTCTCTAAAGAAATATTATTTTAATTTATGTTTGTCCTCTGGATTGATGCAAGACTAAAACAATAATAGGTTGCAATACCTTTCTATCTGCAATTCATTAATTAAGTATTAGCAAATACTAATACTTATTAAATGGGCCTAAATGCCTAATACTATTAAATAGGCTAATTAAAAATGGTAAAATGATAAAAAGAACCTTTTATCAGGCTTCTTAAAAAATATATTTGTGAAATTACATTTTACAGTCAGTTATTACATTATCAACACTAAAATAATAACATTTTACAACTTATTTACACTTAACAAGTACAAATATATATTAACTCTCTTGGTCTTGCTGTAACTTTGGTGTCTTCTTTGGCTTTGAATATGATACCCCTGGTCTTCTCTATACTAAGATTTCATTTCATTATTTTGTATATACATTTATTATACATTATTAATGTCAAACAATAAGGTGATTTGATTTTATAAAAAGCATTGCCCTTAGTTCTCTAAATCTCTTGTATCTTTGTCTTTTACCTCTCAAAATATGTAATTGGGTTCTAATTAAAATTTAATTTAATCATGTTGAGTCAAATTATGTAAACTCTCTGTTTTTTCAGGTCTGTTTTATTCTCTAATGATCAATGAAATGAAATAATTAAATGAATTATCTAATCCTGGCAGTCAGAGGAAAGAAGGAATCCCTTACTTAGTATCCCGTATCCAGTATAATTTAAAAGCTTTTTATTCACATATATTCCTTTTAAATTTCATTGCACTATAGAACGCCCCAAATTTTAATTTTTGTGTTAAATAGGTAAATTAACCTTCCTTCACAAAAATTTTTAATCAAATATTAGCCTAATTAAAAGGCGAAGTGTTTAAATATTTTCATTACTGATGCTCTTAGCTTCTAAATTTAATAAATTCATAACAGTCTTTGATGACTGCAAAAATGCAGTAGTTTTCCCTTAAGCCCTCAATAAGTTTTGGCCAGTAAGAACTTACCGTATTTAAATAATTTTATACCCTTTGTTTGGAAAACTCCACCAAGTAAACTCCTTGAAACATAATTTCAATAAGAAAATGTTATATATATCTAGGACCTACATAAAGTTGGACAAGAATTTTATAAATATCCATTCAACGTTGTACTGGTGATCAACTGGCTCATAATGAATATCTATAATGTAGGAGTAATAAACATATTACTGAGTACCTTTAATGTATCAGTATTGTCAGTCTCAAATATTTTTAATTTTTAACCTTGTATCCGTAAATATATGTATATATACATAACATGTCATAAAATTATTATAAGCAATATAACAATAATTGGTTTTTACATAGTTATTTAGTTATAGAGAAAAATTCTTTTAATTTAGTTGTTTAACAAAAAATATATTTTGTCCATTAATTTGTTTAAAGATTTTTGATGATAAAGTTTTTTTCACTTAATTAATAATACTTTCTTATTAATAATAAGAATAAAATCCTATTCTTAAGCCGCGTCCGCACTGGCCGAACATTCTTTGCAAATTTGTTTGGCGAATGCAAAAGAACAACAAACATTTCTGGCAAACAACTACTGACCATATTATGTTTTACTTTAGTAATAAACATCAATAGACAAAAGTTCGCCAGGACACTGTTTGGCAAACATGTTTGCCCAGTACAGATGTGACTTTACAAAACAAAATAAAGTAAAATGTAAACAATAACAAAATACATATGTTGTTAAAGTCACATGTATTAATAGACATTTTTACATTAAACAGTACAGGTTACTATATAGTCCAAGAGCCAGCGACGATCTGACCTTCGTCATTTTATAAAACCTGAAAGTTTGCCTGTGTGTAGCCCTTATGGTAATATTAAACGATCCTCTATTAAGAAATTTGGATAATGGTTACTTTCAGAGTTGTGAGGCGTGAAAAGTGTGAAAATTGCACAAAAATTTCGTCATAGTATAAAAGCTGAAATTTACATATGTTACTCAGGACACTCTCAAAAGATGTATTCCTGGCTGTCAGACACTTTGTGCGGTTTCAAACCCTGTCTGACGGCCCTTAAAGTGCCGTGCAAAGTACGTCAGACTTCGTCATAAGTATAAAAGCTGAAATTTGCATATGTTACTTGGGACACTCCCAAAATACGTATTCCTGGCTGTCAGACACTTTGTGCGGTTGCAACCCCTGTCTGACAACCCTTAAAGTGCGGTGAAAAGTAGGTCAGACTTCGTCATTTTATAAAAGCTGAAATTAATATATGTTACTAGGGGCACTCCCAAAAGTCGTATTCCCGGCTGTCGGACACTTTGTGCGGTTGCAACCAATGTCTGACGGCCCTTAAAGTGCCGTGCAAAGGACGTCAGACTTTGCAATCTCACCAATATTTATAAGATAGCCAATAAAAGCTGAAATTTACATATGTTACTTTGGACACTTTCAAAAGACCTATTCCCGGCCGTCAGACACTTTGTGTGGTTGCAACCCCTGTCTGACAACCCTTAAAGTGCGGTGAAAAGAAGGTCAGACTTTGTCATATCAAAGCTGAAATTTACGTACGGGTTGTTACAAGGGAAATTCCCTCAATACCTTCCTGATTTCCCAGATTTTTTAAAAATCAGATGTTATTTTAACTACGCTATTAATATTAAAAGTAGTAAATAGCACTTATGGTAGTTTTGCTTCCCCTACTTGCTGTTGGAAGCGCCTTGTGTTATATATCAAATGTCAAAATTAGAATATTTGTTTACGAAAAAGCAAAATATTGACATAAAGTGACATAAGATATTAAACAGATGTAGTTATTCTCAGTGATTGTAATTGTTTAAATTCTTTACCGTGGGAGGATCGGGAAAAAATGGGATTCCATATCTGCGTTTTGACCGCATATTTATTTTGAACATGGTATAATGAAGGGTAAACTTGGGTCAAATGATCATTTAAGTTACCACTATTGTTGAGAATTTTTATATTGTTAAAGGTGATTTGGTAATATATATATTTTAATTAAAATAATTGACAGTTGTAATAAAGTTTTAATGGAAAATTTTAACTTTATGTTGGCTGGAACAAAAACACTATCCCTCTCGTACCTAATACCTTGTCCTCATTGGAAACGTCTAATGAGTCCAACAACATAAAAACTATCACAATTGTCTGATGACAGTCAGGAATACATCTCTTTATAATGTCCCATGTAACGTATGTAAATTACAACTTTTTATACTTACTAGAGATCGCCTCCTGATCGAAATTCGATCAACATTTCAGTTGATCTGGACCAAAGAAACTTAAAAACATTTTAGAACCAAAACATCTGTTCTTCTCAATTTTCTAACAGCTGTCTAATGATTCATTCTATTATCCTTTCTCCATAAGATAAACATTGGAACTTTGAAAGCCTGTGGGGCGTAGCCCTGGAGTTCGATGTGAATTAGAATGGGGTTCTGCTCATCTACAGGACTATACCTTTCTCACAGTATGCCCGGATTTCCCATACGATGCACACAAGCTGAGAAAAAAGGAGGAAACGAAACATGCTTGCCTATTAATATATAGATGACGAAGTCTGACCTACTATTCACCGCACTTTAAGGGTTGTCAGACAGGGGTTGCAACCGCACAAAGTGTCTGACAGCTGGGAATACGTCTTTTGGGAGTGCCCCGAGTAACATATGTTAATTTCAGCTTTTATAAAATGACAAAGTCTGACCTACTTTCACCGCACTTTAAGGGTTGTCAGACAGGGGTTGCAACCGCACAAAGTGTCTGACAGCCCGGAATACGTCTTTTGTGAGTGTCCCAAGTAACATATGCAAATTTCAGCTTTTATACTTATGACGAAGTCTGACGTACTTTGCACGGCACTTTAAGGGCCGTCAGACAGGGTTTGCAACCGCACAAAGTGTCTGACAGCCAGGAATACATCTTTTGAGAGTGTCCTGAGTAAGATATGTAAATTTCAGCTTTTATACTATGACGAAATTTTCGTGCAATTTTCACACTTTTCACACCTTATAACTCTGAAAGTAACCGTTATCCAAATTTCTTAATAGAGGATCGGTTATATTACCATAAGGGCTACACACAGGCAAACTTTCAGGTTTTATAAAATGAGGAAGGTCAGATCGTCGCTGGCTCTTGCTCTAATAGTAAGATTCATAAAAATAGTTCCATGAAAGTCAATGCATTGTTGTCAAATTTATTCAGAAACACATTTTTATACTGAATTACAAATGATTAACACAACCACAAATGACAACATTGCATGGCAAGAGGGGGGAGGGGGTACACAGCTGTTGAAATTTCCATCGGACTATTTTCGTGCATCTTACTATAGGAAAGACATAATAACATTCAACAATTGGCATATTTACTTCTATATTAACTCACCACATCATTATGATATCTTAAACCTATCACTATTATTAAAGAAAAAACTAAACACGTACTTAAAAAATGTCTATCTATAAACAAGTATCACATGTAAATGCCATTGTACCCAAAGTTAAATCCATATCACAGTGAAATCTTGAAGTGACGTTTTATAGTAAAATTAAAAATTACATTGGAATGAGTAAGCTCTTTTAGTTTCAAACATTTAAGTCACACATAACATGTATTTTGTACATTATAGTGTAGAATGTATATGATTGTGACGTCGAAAACAAAAGTAATTTTTCAGTTCTAAAACCTATTAAATTATTGGTAATGGCATGAATAAAACACAAGAATGTTACAAGTGTTGTTCAGGATTAAAAGAAGTCTTTATATCAAAATCTCATATGGCTTATATTATAGTAGAGTTAAAAGTCAGAGTATTTGGACTGGCAGTGCTTTGACAATGTTCAGTGATACTTGGGAAAACCCGCTGTTTCAATGCTCAGTTGTCAGCTAGTTTTGGGAAATACGGCTTGTCTTCAAAAATTGATTCATTAGAATCACCCAAGTAAAAGAATCAAATTTTAAACTGATTCATTTGATTTGTTTGATTCTATTGTTTTTCCATGTGATCAATCAGTTCCATGTGATAAATCTCCTCCCTTCAGTGCACGTCAGATATCAGTGTTCGATTTGGGAACCGACTCCCATTCATACAACATTTTTTCATAAGCATAATCATAATCAAGCAAGAAGATTTTTTCCCTTCACTGGTTGGGGAGGGATCTAATAGGAGATGAGCTACTATTTACTTGACACTTTTGCTCAACTCTCAGTTATTTCAATTTGAGGTAATTGAACATGACATTTTTTTCCCTGTTTTTTCTATATTAAAAAAACATATTTTAGACATTTTTATGACTTTTTTTCTACATAAAAAGACATTTTTTTCCCATTTTTTCTCTGTTCCTCTGTTTATTTCGTCCCATTGAAGGCAATGTTCCTTTCAGTAACTTATATTTATCAATTGTGAATATCTTGATAACTTATGTAAACAATATTGACCTTCAGATGTGTTAGGTCAAGAAGTGTGATTTTAATTTTGTATGGAGGGAATATTCACTTTTTGACACTAGTTAAAACAGAACCTACTTAAAATCAATGGGGATGTAGGTCAGTACAAGTAAATAGTAAGTGCCATCTGAGATCCATAGAATTTGACTCAACAAGTGAGAAAAAATATTAAAATAAAAGATAAGACACCATAGGAACCGAACCATTGTCGCACTATTAAAGCCTCTTTTAATTAACGGTTCACGAACAAAACAAAGCATCCATCCATTAATCTAGTTCCATCACAAAACAACTCTTTTACAAATTGAGTAATCATGCATTCGATTCACTCGCTGATTCATTCATTTGAACAACTTGGCAATAGTATACTCAGTGAAGCTGACTAGTACTGGATGTTCTCGAACACTGTCAAAGCACTGCAGTCTTAAATACTACAGTAGACTCCCTCTTAACCGGCCACCTCAGGACCAGGCCGCGGCCGGATAATGAATTGGCCGGTTCAGCCGATGTACATTTAAATATGCCAACCTATAATTTTATATGGCCTAAATACAATTGACTTTAAAAAAAATCTTTAAATACATCACTGTATAGGATTTACCGGTAGAGCTAACATCTGACATACGTGAAATGTATAACCAATCTAAACTAATAACAATTCCTTTCTTTATTGTGGTCTACTGGATATTAGGTCTAAATGCATTCATTTCCGTTGGCATTTACTTCCGTCCAGGACAGTTCATTTTAATTGGTTTGAGAAAGTATCATAGAACACGTATCTAATGCCAAAATGTTGTAGATATACACAAAACAAAACGTCAATATGATATAACGTTGAATTGAATGATACAGTAAATAAGAAAATACAGTAAATATGTTTCCAACGAATTACGGCCGTTTAAAGTGATGATGAGATAAAAAATGACTGGTTAAAAAGATGTTGTTTTTGTGTCAGGGTAGGCCGGTTAAAGCCGAGATCAGTTAAAAGGTGGCCGGTTAAGAGGGAGTCTACTGTATTTTAATTTTAATTAGACAATAGTAAGTGCTGAAACGGTCCTATCTTATGGTTTGTACTAAATTACTGATGCTCATGGAGTTATTGTGCATATTGTCTTAGTTATTTAAGGTAAACATTATGGAGTGATAACGAGTTTTTGTAGAAGAGGCAGCAAAAAATCTCACAAAACACCACCATATACTGACAAATGTTTAAAAGAGGGGGCTAGCTACCATTTTCAATAATTTTAACGAGGAGCATGTATGGTATTTTTCCCTATGGATGATAGGTTATCATACTGTATCGTAAGCCTACAAGAAACTTTTGACTTGGCTTCCAAGATAACCTCGTGGGTCCATAAAGTAATCTAAAGAATGTATGATTCAGATACTAGCCTAACCTTGAGCAAATCTGTAGTCATTCCTATGTTCTCAATTTAATTGAAACCCATATTTTCAGTAAAATATTTTGGTTTCCAATATTACACATGTATGCACAACACTTATACTACACATTAAATTAGTCAGATTGCTGAAACTACACATTAAATTAGTCAGGTTGCTGAAATCATAACATGTATTTCTACATATATTTGAACCTACAAATATTTCTTAAACTTACTCCCCATATTAGAATCAGTCTTGACTACCATACCAGCAGCTCACAGGAGAACCCTGGGCAGAGAGTTGTGTATCGTACTGAGCCACATTACTGGGCGGAGCTGTACTGAGTTCCAAGTTTTCTGGCTGAATCAGTGAAGCTTGAAAATCTATCCCACCAATCGGGAGGGTTCCATCTGGGAGCAATCACACCCATGACCGAAGTAACATGATGTTATCATCAAAGCTGAAGCAGGTTCGATCCTGCCTTCTTCAGGGTCAGAAACTTCCGTATTGCCATTACCCACTGCAATGGTTTATCACCCAACACTAAATTGCCAACTTTTGTAAACAATCAATATAAAAATAATTGAGGTTCTTAATACCAATAAATCTTAACCTTACTTTGAAATAAAAAAAGAACCTGTGAAATTTACTTAAAAATAAAACTGTGTACTTATTTCCTCTACAATTCTTCTCAAAGATTTTCAACGAGAAATCTTTAAAAGAAATAAGTTCCCTCCCACTAAAAGTGAACCTCCATCACAGTTGCAATGATTTATGAGCAATTCAAGAATAGAATTAATCCCGGAAACCTTAATCCGGTAATGTCTGTAAGTATTCTTTCGGCTCCGTTTGCAGAGGTTTCAGGTAGTTCTCCGCATCCAAGATCTCGACTGCAGTTTGTGGGGTGACCGGGAACGCGGGTGGTCGCGGCAGTGTTGACTGCGATGTCTGATGTGTGTTTTGTGCCGCCCGCTGCAGAACTTCGAGTATTTCCGGGAATGTTGTTCTGTCCCGCGGTTCGGTCTTCCAACAACACCTCATCAAGTCGCAGACGTTAGGAGGGCAGTCGTCCGGAGGGATGAGCATGATGCCCTGTACAATTAGCCGCACCACCTGCCGATGGACAAAGTCACTTGGTTTGATTTCATCGGATTTCTTTAAACTGAGATAATGTTGTAAATGTTTACTCACTGTGAAAGGGAAGTAAGGATTTTCTTTCCCCTCACTATTTGAGTTGAAATTGTGCACCTTATTAATTCTAGGAGCGCAATTTAAAATTAACTGTATCAGATAACTGAAAAATAAGGGTGTCCATAAAAAACCTTTACAACTTTACCATCCTCCCATCCTCTTTCCATGTAACATACAAGTTTTCTAAAAACACCACATGAAAGAGTGGCTCAAAAAGTTTTAATCAGTATCAGTTTTATCAGCTGATTGGTTTATGTTGTTGCCTGGTAAACAATAACAAATAATTTTTGAGTCCCATAAGAATCACAATGGATGTTCGTATTGAAGCGCATTGTGTGGAGTGGTTTATTGAAACCAAGCCTTATGTTGTTGTTTAACGGAGATTTCGGATAAGATACAATTGGAATCCTCCTTCAAGACCAACAATTAGGGCTTGGTTTCAATAAAACACTCCACACACTGCGCTTTTATACGAACATCCATTGTGATTCTTATGGGACTCAAAAATTATTTGTTTTGTTTACCAGGCAACAATATTAACCAATCAGCTGATAAAACTGTTACTGATTAAAACTTTTTGAGCCACTCTTTCATGTGGTATTTTTAGAAAACTTGTATGTTACATGGAAAGAGGATGGGAGGATGGTAAAGTTGTAAAGGTTTTTTATAGACACCCTGTACTTTCTCCCAACAGTCAAAAAGGTGTTAAAAGACTCCAAAAACAATGTCTTGATGGCTCATTCGGGTAGCTACCAGCTGAGCATCATGAGTTTGGCTCTACGCACATCTATGCCCTCACAACGTTTACCGCTAAACAAAAAATTGAATCTTCTCCACGACCAAATGACTTAGAGCACCAATTTAAAGTACTGGATTATTTAGATTTTTTTAGCTTGATATAATGGTGATAAGTAAAATTTATTTTCAGTTCACAGTTCTTTTTATTTTTTTATAAAATTGATATTTTCTAACCACTTTAAAGCTTTGTAACTTTTGAACAGAAGCTTTCTAAAAGATGCAAGGGTTGATATTTTATTTATGTGGGTTTTTAACCTTAATAAACCACAAAATTTTAATCAAACTCGTTAGAGCTGGTTTTAAGAAATTTTGAATTTTCTTGTTAGTTTTTGGAGTGAACAGCCATAAAAATAAAATAATCAAATAATGAAGAAACACCTGGAATTATAGTGGTTTTGGAGATACAGTATATACCAAATTTAATTAAAATCGGTCCATTGGGGCCTTTTCTAGCTGTTAACATCCAGACAGACACAAACACACACAGACATACATCACTCTGAAAACCACTTTTTTGGACTCCAAAATGGTCACCAAAATGGACAAATCCACCAACACAAATTTAAAAATTTGACAATACTTTTTCATATACTATAGTATAGGGGGACAAAGTACGACCAAAGAAGAAGTCTTCTTTGGTCGTACTTAAAGTACGACCAAAGAAGAAGTCTTCTTTGGTCGTACTTAAAGTACGACTCTGTCTTCCTTTAAGGGTGTAAGATAAGGTCTCATGGAATAATGAAAGAGACCGGTGCAATACCAGCAACTGATTTTTTTACTAAATAACAGTCTAAAATGTTATTTTTGTGTCAGTTTCCAAACCCCTTTCTAATGATTATTTCAAATTTGAAAGTCTTTAAAAATGTATTGTCAATGAGAAAACACAATTTGATTCACCTTTCGTGCAAAAACAAAAACTCTAATTATAATTTTAAACCTGAAAGTCCTTTAAATAAATTAACTTTACTTTTAGAAGTAGACATAATTTGTCATTGTAATAATATGTAAATCATATTCACAGAATCAACACTTCCAGCTTAAATTTCTGAATTGAAAAATTTAACAACTAAAGTAATGTATTTTTAAATGTTAATTTTTTTCTATCGACCTACCCACAAATTAACTGAAATAATTTTCTTAATTTTTGCCATTTTGACTATTTTGCACTGGTAGTTGGAGAAGAAAACTCTTTCTCTAGTTTCCCCTATTCCATTTTAGTTGATATTTCTATATTGAGAAATAAATAAACATAATGAAAGCTTACTTCTTCATTGGAATGTCCAAAGTAGGGTTGTTTTCCGAAGCTGTATATCTCCCACAGGACGACACCGAAGGACCAGACATCGGACTCGAGGGTGAACCGTCCGTAGATGACGCTCTCCGGCGACATCCAGCGCACGGGCAGCAGCCGTGACCCTCCAATCTGCCAGCAAAAAATTGCGTTGCAAAAATCTGTGCATACTGTTAGAAAGGTAGATGTCCTGTAGATGAGTAGAATCCATTTTAATACAGATCGGCCCTCAGGGCTCCGCCCTACAGTCAATGTTAATATTCAAGTTGAACTGAGTTTTTGGTAGAATTTTTACCAGTGGGCGATCTCTAGTTGTTATAATTAGGGAGACAAATCTAAAAACAACCAAAAACCAACTTCATCATCCACCTCGTAAGTAATCTGCCTTAGAGATATCCTTGCCATACCAAGGTATTCATTTGTCTGTAAAATAAACTTCGTTCTGTAGTAAAAGAATTTCTCTTAAGTGAAGTTTAAAAGAACTCTCACTAAATACCTACAGTGGAAGCTCTCTCAACCGACCTTGGATCAACTGTCTGTCGGATTAACCGACCGTTTTCCAGGATACAAGCTTCCACTGTGCTAAAAAAATCATTTGACAATTGTAGATACAAACCAATGTGTTTAACCTGTGGTTCAACAAATTGCATTACCCTTCAGCCTGGCGAGTGAGTGAAGCGAACAAGGCAGATTCGAGTTGGGGAAAGATGGATGCTGTTTGTATTGACGTATGGGGCCGTCCATAAATTACGTCATCTGAAAATAGGGGGGGAGGGTCCAGATTGAAAATGACGGTAAGGTGATGTGCAGGGGGGGGGTCGGCTTTGATATGACGTCATTTTAAATATGATGTTTTATGTCAAATTTTAACAGTAAAACAATGATAAATTCTAACACAACTCAACTATTATAAAATAATTATCTATAAAATACATTAGACTATTTTAAGGTGTTGTTTTATAGTTTATTTTTCCATTGTGAAAGTCATTTTGGCTTTATTTCTGAAGGTAAATTCAGATTTGATTGGTAAATTCGTTTAGTTTATCATGTAGCGTTTAAAAGGCATTATTTTTACTTAAAACGGAGGTTTGTTAAAAATGACGTCATTTTTTCCGTGAGGGGGGGGGGGGGTCGGACAAATTATGATGGTAGGATGATTTTAGGGAGGGGGGGTCCAAAAATGGCCAAAAAGCGATGACGTAATTTATGGACGGCCCCTATATTTTATTGTGTGAGTTAAAGTATAAGTTTTGTGAGACTTACTTTGTTCTGGAGCCTAACAGGTGCTTTATCGTGGACACTTTGAGGTTAGCTAAATGTGAGGACTATAAATTGTCATTTCTTAATCACTATAATTTCACATTATCAATTCAAAACTTACTCATTTTCACATTGAATTAGGCTCAGACAGATCAATTCATGTTTGTCTAAATATTTTAGACGTGTTTTTTTTTTTGTGAAAACGATCTAAATTGGACAAAATAGCGGCAAACAGTGATGTTGTTGACATCTCTCTGTATTTGACAGACGGTTTGAAAATTCTGTTGTTCTTCTCACTCTCACTTTTTTCAAAGAGGAATACAGGGTAGGAGAAAGTTTTATACATGAAGCTTAATCTACAAATATAATTTCGTATGTATCAAAGTGTACTTTGAAAAACATTTTCAAAATGGTAAAGAATAAAGAGGATTTATTTTGCCCAACATGTAACAAAAAAATTATTAAGAGTCGTGCATCAGTGGCTTGTACAACTAGCTGCAAACAGTGGTTTCACCTATCATGCACAGGTCTCAGTGATCTACAGTTTCAAGATTTATCAAAGGGATTTATGACTTGGACCTGCATGGTCTGTACTATAAAAGGTGAAAATACCAATTCTTCATCGCCAATCACTGCCGAAAATTTAGATTCACCACTAGAGTTGAATATGACAGATGTGGAAGAAAAAATATGTAGTCTTGAAAATGAGCCTGACCTTGAAAAATCACTGACAATTGCCGCTGAAGCGGGAAACGCTCTTCTTAAGGAAAATGAAGCTCTGAAGCAAGAACTTTTTGATGTCAAGTCTACAAAATCAGCACATTGCCTGGAGCTAGAGGACAAACTTAAAGAACTTGAAATTAAAATTAGTGCCGAAAAGGATAGATCTGCATTGACTGAAAAGACTATGAACAAAGAAATATTAAGCCTAAAAAAGAAACTGGACTATTCCGAAAAAATGTTATCTAAAAGAGACGACACTGAAGGAAAAATTGACAAACTCGAAACGAAAGTCTATTACTTGTAGAAAAATCCCTGCATTCAAAGCAGATAAAGTGTAATCTTTTGTTGAAGAAAGACATAGAGAACTCAGTGAATAAAGTAGCTGGGTTAGTTGCAGAAAATGAAAAACTCAAAAATGATCTAGAAAGCACACTAATCAAAGTGACAGGATTAGTTTCAGAAAATGAACATCTTAAGCTCTTGACAGGTGGATCAGATCAGGAAGAAAGCCATTCTTCACCAGGAATTGCCATGTCCAATATCTCTTTAGCAGAAGAGCTATTCAATGAAAAAGTGAAACATTTAGAAGACCTTATACAGTTCTATCAAGAATGTTTAACTGAGAAAGATAATGGATATGAAGAAAAAAACAGTCACATCAATGAACTACTAACTTCTCTAGAGGTAATGGAGAGTGCTTGGCAGCAAGACAGGCAAGAAATAAAAGAGCTTAGAAGTCTTAACAAATCGCTTGAACTACAACTAAATGAGTTCCAAAATTTTTATCAACCTGGTGGAGTAGCGGCTAAAGAGTCCTCATCAGCAATTGTAACTAGGAACTCTTTTAGCCTACTTGAAGAACCAATAGTCTCTGACACGACCACAGTGCAAAACACTCAAGAAAAGGGAGATAAAGGAAATTTTAGAGTATCAAAGTCAGATAACAAATCCAAAACTTTGGAGGCTTGCAATAGTATGAAAAATGCTAATTTAATTCCCAAATCTGGCCCTAAAGTCTCTATCGAAGCCGATAGTCAAGGGAAAGATCTAGTATTTCACTTGAACAGGATGATGGACTCATTGATCAGTTTCTACAGTCATGTGCAAAGTGGAGCACCTTTAGAAGCTATTACTGCAGCAACTGCTAGGAATCCTGAATACAACTTGTACACAAAGGAGGACTATATTGTTTGGATCGGTGGTACCAACAATATAACTCCCAAGACATGCCCAAATAAAATTATAAATAGCCTTGAAAAAGAAGTTAATAAATACTGTAACACAAACCTAATCATTGCGACCATCCTCCAGAGATACGACCTTGGAAAATATTCAGATGAAAATCTTATAATTGATGATATAAACCACGCTATCAGGGGACTTATCAACAGATATCAACACTTGAGACTTTTGGATTTATAACTTTTCCTAAGCCGCCACCACCACACTTCCCATGGTCTGCACATCAACAAGTCTGGAAAAAAGGCATTTGCACTACTTGTGCAAAATATTATATGTCCTTCCAATAAAACAGGGAATGCTAACCGTATATACAAATCAAGAAATGGAAGTAACTCCTTGCGACTCAACAGAAAATCACCTGTAAGCTGCCAACCAAGCTTACCACAAAATTTAAGTTTGGTCTCCTCGCCATCCCCATCCTCGCGCATTCAAAATCAGGCATCCAACAGTTCGACTATGGAGGCATCTACATGTCCTAGAGTTGCACCTGGAACTCAACTCTACAGTGAGGTAGCAAAAGCAAACTATACTGTGAACAATCCCCCAGAAAATCCTTACTTACCTGTAATCTGGCCTTCCTCGCAGACTTGGAACCCACAATGTTTTGCCCAGTACTCTTCTCTCTCTGGTCAGCCTCAAGTCTACAATTCTCCATGGATGATGCATCATAATGACTTCAGAGGTGAAACACCAGGAAGAACCTGTACCGAACCTACGCACTATGCTCCTTCAGCTGCAGAGTCACCGGTCTCAAGGCTGAGTTCACCAATAGTATCACCGCCACTAAATGCAAACTTCTGGTCAACTCTTCAGTCACCTTCCCTGGTTCAACTGCCCTCAGTCAACACATCCAATTTCCAGCAGTCTCCCAGATATAGTGTTGGCGAAAGTGATGCCAGTGTTTTTTTTTTTTTTAGGGAAGCCACTCTTGGTCCCTTCCAACCAAGTGTCTGTTCCTACTCTCAAAGTGTAAATCAGAGAAATGATATAAAGTGGATTAAAAGTATAGTTGTGAATTGTCAATCATTAATGAATAAGGTAGATGAACTATCTGTTGTCTTAGAGGATTTCAACTCTAATATTGCCATTTTGAGTGAGCACTGGTTACTCAATGAAGAAGTCCAATTCTACACTCCAAAAAATTTTAAAATTGGATCTGTATTCTGCAGACCACAAGACCCACATGGAGATACTTGTATTCTATTAGATAAAGATTTTAAGTTTGATATTTTTGACATATCCTCAATGGTAAAAGTTGAAGTCCTTGAAGCCACAAGTGTATTTTTATTAGACTATAATGTTGTAATTGTTGCAATTTATAGAACCCCCAGTTCCGATTATAATCAGTTTCTTACAGCTCTTGATCAGTTAATACAATTTGTATCCATGAAAAAACCATATAGTTATATAGTTCTTGGAGGCGACTTCAATGTTAACATTTTAAAATCAGACAACAAAGCTGAACTGTTTTTAAACATTCTTAAGTCTTATAATTTATATTGTGTAAATAAAAAGCCCACAAGGGAAAAGAGCTGTCTTGACAATGTTGCAACTAATTTTGATCAAAATGATTACAAGCAAAAATTGTTACATGAGAAAATATCAGACCACACTATCTTGTGTTTTGAATTTAAAATCAGAAAGTTGCCACAGAAAATTAAGAAGGTATTTCATTTTAGAAAACTAAGTACAGAAAATCTAAATGATTTTGTTCTTGGCTTAAACAATGTCAACTGGGGTCAATTGTACAACATTACTGAGGTTGAAGATGCTTTCACTTATTTTCTATCTACTTTATTACAGTTGTATAATATATCATGTCCTAAGATTAATAAGAAAGAAAATGTAAGAAGGAGAAAAAAATGCACAACCTGGTTTGATGATACATTAAGAAACAAAAAGAACACACTCATACTCATGCAAGATATGTTAAAGATTCCCATTTATAAAAATAATCTCCATCTTAAATTGATCTACATTAACTTTAGGATAGAGGTGTGCGGATAGTGAAATTTTTTTTCGGATCGGATTCGGTTCGGATAGTTAAGATTCGGATCGGTTCGGATCGGATAGTAACAGGATCGGATCGGATAGTTTTCGGATTCGGATTTTTGCGCAGTAAACAGAAAGGCAAACAAGTAACCAATTTAAAGCCACAATTTTTTAATTTGGTCTAGGCCTTGATTATAAAACAGTTTAGGAATATCAAAATCAATCAAATTAACAACAATTCAACTATTTTTAAACTTTAAAACAAAGTCAATTTATAATTTGTTATGATCAACGTAAACATCAATTGGCCCTAGACCTAATACCTAAATGAACATGTCAACATTATTTTGAACTGCGCCTAACCTAAGCTCTAATTAAAGAGAGTTTCCATAGGCCTAGGTCAAAACTACTCACCAGGCAAACATCCCAGTGTACAATATGATAAAGTAGGACTTTCAACAAAATATCATTTTATTTGAAAACAAAATGATGGTAGGAAACATAACCTAGCTCCAGCTTGCATACAAAGCATTCTGTAAACAGTCATTTTCAGTTTTAGCAAAAGACTTCCATATAACACTTATTTACTCTTTCTTTTCCTTGTAGATAAGAATAATTAAGAGACAATAAAAATATTCAAATCAGTTTAAAACACGATCAGAGGTATAAAGACATAACCTATCAACATCAAAGAGCAAATAATTACAGACGACAACAGAACGAGAACGTACGGTTGAATCGCGAATCGTGATCGCGATCCAATGCCTTCCCAAGTTCATAGTCAAACGCGATCGTAATCTTCATTAGATTAAATCTTATATAGAGTCACGAAACGACGAAACTACGAATGATGAATTGTTCCCAACAACTAGCGCTCAAAATACCACGACACTAGCGATTCAGGCGGGTGGAATAAAAACTAGAGCTTCTCGAGCTGCCGTGATTGGCTGAGACTTGTATCTTTACTGCTAGCGCTCCAAGCGGGAGGGTTCAGAATTGGCACTTTGTCAATTGTGCAGTTGAATGTTAAACACTTAACCTTGGTCGCTGGGTGTCGTGATTATTTCGCGTTATTCTATTATCTGACTTCTTATTATTAGTCTGCTTCTTCAGTACTTTGGACGCCATTTTAGACGTTCTGTCGCATCGTCACCATTTTATGCAGAATGGCCATCGCGCAAAACACAATATTTGACAATATTTGTACATTGATCTTGTCTTTAACACCAGATTTACACTCTATCCGGGAAAGTCGGATATCCGACCCGAATATACGGATATTAATAAAATCTTCGGATCGGATTCGGATATCCGATCCGATCCGAAACCGAACCGAATTTTCGGATATCCGCACACCTCTACTTTAGGAAAAGCTATAGGGTTAGCATTAAGGAAGCAAAAGTGAGACACAATGAAAATTTTATTCTTCAATCAAGCAACAAGTGTAAAGCGGCTTGGAAAATTATAAAGTCAGAGTCAGGTTTGGTGAAGGCTGAGGATGACCCTCCCCCATTCTCGGTTGAGGAATACAACAACTGGTTTACAGGCTATGGGAAACAACTGCTTATTAAGTCTTTTGATGTTGCCATGACCCATGACTTTCTTCAATTCATGCAGAGCCCTGTTGTTTTGCCTGAGGATTTTCAGTTTGGAGGGGTTTCAATCCCTGATCTGTATGCCATCTTCAAAAGCTTAAAACCATCTAAGAGTGAAGATGTCTTTGGGTTGACAAATAATACTGTTAAGTTCATCTCCCCTTTTATCCTTGAACCGGTCTCGTATCTGGTAAACCTTTCTCTCTCACGTGGCTACTTTCCTAATTGTCCCTAAGTATCAAAGATGATACCTTTGCACAAAAAAGGCAACAGAGATTCCATGTCTAAATACCGGCCTATATCAGTTGTTCCAGTTTTCTCAAAGATTCTAGAAACTTGTGCTAAGCATCAACTATTCCAACATCTGAATAATAATCATATACTTTCTAGCAGTCAATTTGGCTTCATTCCAGGTTCATCTACAATTGCAGCTCTGGATAGTGTTATTACTGAAATTCTCTTCTCATTTGAATCTGGCAATTATCTCGGATTGGGCATGATAGACCTAAAAAAAGCCTTTGACAGTGTCCCACATAAAATTCTTCTGGAAAAGTTATCAGTCTATGGAATAAAGCAGCACAATCTACGTTTTTTTGAAACCTTTATCTGTGGAAGGCAGCAAAGATTTTTTATCAATTGCCAAATGTCGAAACCTAAAAAAGTTTTTGCTGGAATTCCCCAAGGTTCTGTTTTGGGTCCGGTTTTATTCATCTTGTTTATTAATGATCTTCCTCAAAACATCCCTTTTAAGACTGTTCTATATGTGGATGACACTTCTTTTGTAGTCTCTGGCAGCAATGCCCAAGTCGTTGAAGAAGGTATTGCTAAGTGTGTCAGCGATTCTTCCAGATGGTTTAAAGCCAATTTCTTGGAGATAAATGAAAGCAAAACAGAAAAAATAATTTTCAGTTTGAGACAGAATAATTTAGACCAACAAAACCATATTCGATTATTGGGAATAGTTCTGGACCCAAAGTTATCATGGGAACCTCATACCACTCATGTCATCTCTAAACTTTCCAGAGTGTGCTTTTTACTCCGAAAGTTGAAGGCTTCTGTCTCCGAAAATATGTTACTTCTGGCTTATTTTAGTTTTTTTTTCATTGCCATCTTATATATGGAAATATCTTTTGGGGTAGCTGCCCAAGCGCTAAACAAGTCCTCCTGTGGCAAAAAAGAGCCCTTCGCATAATAGTAGGAATTCCCAGCCGAGAAAGTTGTAGGCCTTTTTCCAAAAATTTGGAATTATGACTGTGCAGGCCATTTTTTTGCAACAGAACCTCCTGTATGTTAAAGAGAACATGAACAATTATCCAGTTAGGCAGGAAATCCACAATTATACAACCAGAAATTGTCACAATCTCATTATTCAAAAGCCTAGGTTACAAAAATTTTCAAATAGCCTTAAGTATTTACAGATCAAATTGTTCAATAAACTGCCTTTAGAATTTAGAAACCTACCTTTAAAGACTTTCAAGGCTAGATTAAATGGTTTTCTGACAAAAAATGTGTTCTATGAACTGAAGGAGTTTTTAAATTTTAATGGTATGATAAGTTGAATGTATGATTTTATTTTGTTTTAAAGATAAGATTAGTTATAAGTCAGTGACGAAGTCCATTGCAATGTAACTGTTGCTTAAAGACCAATAAAGATCATTGAATCATTGAATCAAGCTTGTCTTGAGAAGGAAGAGGGTGAGTGAGCGGAATGAACGAGCTTTGTCTGGAAGGGACGCTTAATAATTTTACTAAGCATAAGCTTGGTCCTCCTGGTAGGGTGAATGCACCAATTACTGACCATAAACCAGTTACCAACCACTTTGATTAAATTATAGAACGGTATATCAAGTAAGATTATACATATATTTGAATGATTATTATATGTATAAGTACTAAAAGTCATCTCAAACGGAGGGAAAATTAGTTTTACTCAATTACTATAATGTGTTAGTCAAAGGGAATTTTTATATCTGGCACAACTGTCATTTGGTGGCAGACCAAGTTGGTCTCCCTCAACTAGACGCTTGCAAGGCAAGCAACATTTTGTACTAATTTTTCTTACCCTTTCTTACAGATTGATAACTTTGTGGCATTTTAGAAAGGTTAGTGGTTACTCTGAACAGAATAAGCCTAAGGATTTGATATAGGCTTATGCTGCAAGTTTTTGTTTATATTTATATTAATCATTGGCCGGTTATTGGATCACAAATGTTACATTTCATTAGTACCCAAAACAGCTGGTCACTTACTGGGTTTGTTGCGGTGGATAACGAGACTCTGGCCGAACTGCGAAGCACATCTGCCTCTAACGGGCATTTTGTACAAGCTCCTGGAAGGATCGTTTACTGGGTTTTTTTTAGATTTGTTTACTTATGTGTTAATAATACTGCATTTAATATTTTAAAAAGTTGGTCTTACCCTAGTAATACAATTGTCACTTGTTCCAATATCCGATCACTGGTGCCAATACTAGTTGGTTTTGGTGCCAATACTGGTTGGTTACTGGTGCTTTCTCTGATGGGCCTGCATTGTGCAAGTGAAGCTGGGCTGCAATGGCTTAGCGCCCTGGATTTAGCTTTATAGAGAGATCTTAAATGTTTATTTTAGTTTAATTTTAAATGTACTGACGCAGGTGCTTTGCACTGCAGAAAATCTTCCATTTATTTTATTATCATTATTTTAAGTTGGTAGCTCACTATGATAGCCATACAATATATACAGGGTGTCTCATGTAAGGTGTTTCAAATCTATTACAGATCAACAGTTTGTCCTACAATCTTGAAATAAAATCATTTGCCACTAAATTGACCCCAAGGAATAATTTAAAAATATTTTTAACGTTGTATAAATACAGGGTGTCCCAAAAACTGGGGGTCACAGGTTTGAATCCCAGAAATTTCAAATACAAACATATGTCATATTATACATCGTTAGAAAGGTCTATTTAATACAAACATTTTGGTGGAAACAGAATTTTGTTATCTTTATTCGTTTCAAAATGGCGTCCATTTTTGTAGCCAAAATCAAAATTTACGGAATACCCTGTAATTCTTTTATTTGTCACACATGACTTCTGATTCAAAATATTTATTTGAAATAAGCTAAGCTTTACAATGATATGTCACAAAACAAAATTTATAAAAAAACTAAAATTTCAAAAATTTAATATTTTTGAAACTTTTTACATAAACAAAACTTTAAATACAAACACATGTCTTTTTGTACATCATATTAAAGCTCTCGTTAAACTGAACAACTTTGTAATTTACACTAATGGCGTATCTCTTTTGGTTTTGTAGTAATAACATAAAAATGTCATTTTCCCATTTAACTTGCATGTTAATTAATCAGGACATGATAGTATGGCAGTCCTTCTTCCATTGTTGCCATACCATTAAATTAACATGCAAGTTAAATAGAAAAATTACATTTTTACGTTATTACTACAAAACCAAAAGAGATATGGCATTAGTGTAAATTACAAAGTTGTTCAGTTTATCGAGAGCTTTAATATGATGTACAAAAAAACATGTGTTTGTATTTAAAATTTTTTAGTTTTGTTCATGTAAAAATTTTCAAAAATATTAAATTTTTGAAATTTTAGTTTTTTTTATAAATTTTGTATTGTGACACATCATTGTAAAGCTTAACTTATTTCAAATAAGTATTTTGAGCCAGAAGTGATTTATGACAAATAATAAAAGAATTACAAAGTATTCCGTAAAAGTGGTGCCAATACTAACTGGTCGGTTACCGGTGCCGATGTTGGTCGGTTATTGGTACAGTTAAATAGACAATGTACTGTATGTTACTGTATGTTACTGCTTACAGATGCCAAAAAGAGAAACACTGACTCAATGATCTTTATATTCCATATATTCCAAATGCCCTATAGTTCGACATTCCCTAAGTCTACAAAGTGTTGAACTATTGAGGCCTTACCGCATTTATATCTGCTGTATTGAAGGAGCTACTTAACTCTTTTACTTAATGACAATCATAAATTAAGTATCAAACATTAGACTGAGGTTAGTTTATGTTGGGTTTAAGCATTGCGAGCACGAGGTGTCCGTCATAGTAGTGACTTACCTTGTAGTAGTCACAGGTGTAGACGTCGCGGCTCATGCCGAAGTCGGCGATCTTGACGCAGAGTCCGTCGCCGACCAGACAGTTGCGACACGCGAGGTCTCGGTGGACAAATCGCTGCGCTGCCAGGTACGCCATTCCGCGCGCGATCTGCATCGCGATGTTCAGAAGGCTGTCCTGCCAATCACACAGGACAACTTTAAATTCCCATTGCAGCAGACCTGATTACTAAGCAAATTTCCAGTAAAATTTAGGATTTCTTCCTTTTAACCATCTACATATATTTAAAATTAAGTTATAAAAACCTTTGTTCATCTGTGACTTCAACTGGGCTGATTTACCAGTGGGGGATCCAGAACAAGCTTGCCTTGAACATGAAAAAAACCCTTTTTGCTCTCTGCATCATAGGGCACTGATATTACTATAAAGAATATCCCTTTTTGAGTTTGCCGAGCAAATACTTGGCCCCCAGGTACTTAAAAAAAATTAGGTATGGAAAAGAATGCAAAAATTCTAATTTTACCCTTTTCAAATCCCATAAAACCCCACTCTAATGGTCCATCACCCTGGTTTTAAAATAACCTTTGGAACGCTTCCCTACTCATTCATACCAAATCACATCCAATCTGTCATAAAGGGGCACCACGCTTGGACTCTTGAACAAAAAACCCAAAATGCAATTTGCAAACCGTTGAGCTAGCAACATGTTTTTAGGCACAAGAAAGCATGGCAGGGGGAGGGGAGGCAAGGGTTCTATAATAGATTATTCTCAAAAGCAGGGGTGTATTTACATATGGGCTATAGCCCAGGGCAGCAGAATTCAGGGGCGGCAAATTTTGAAAAAAAAAAACTATAATTTATCCGCCCACAAATTAAAAAAACTCATATTTTTTGAGGCGGAAAATTTTTTGAAGAATTATACAGAAACCTTGAGAACTGTAAGTGACTATTTTCTAAGCGAGATCATAATATCTTAGCGCAAGGCGTCATTCAATAGCTGTAAAGAGGAGATGGGAGCACTCAGGACTACGTTGATTTGTCACAGTTGCAATCCACGCGTCGGCGCAACGCAAAGAAACCTCCCCCCCTTCCACACGTATATACATCTGCCACCGCCGAGCTGCACCACCGCAGTGTGTTCGGGGTGGGCGATTTCATCATCTATGTTACGTTATCACATAACGTAGGTTATGTGACAGTGATAATTGATACGGTATTAGTAATCATCAAATCAGAGAGGCGCCGATAAGTAGAAGATAATCAATTGTATTTTTGAGTACCTTTCTCCATTTTTATGCGACTGGCTTCTTTATAATTTGGTAGTAAATGGTCCGGTCCTAGCACTGGTCTTTTTGCCATTCGTTATAAGATTTTAATATTAATTATTTACTCATTCTACATTATTTGTACATTGGAACCTTTAAAAATTAATCGGCAAATTAGCATTGAGTACCAAAATGATTAATTTGTTTTTAATGAAGGATTCATATTATCAAACAAATTCTTTGGTGTTTAAAATTTGATAAAAAAATACACACTAAAATAGTTTTTTATTTAGATTTTTTGTTAAATTTAACTTTTATTTGATATTGAGTGAAGTCCCCATAATTTGAACAAATTGGGACCGGCCCTTGACCGAACTATTGACGCTTCAAACTTAAACGGAAAAAAACACATAACTAGCCATAATTTATTGCGTAATAATATTGCACCTTATCTAATACTTCATTTCCAGTACTGTGCGCCTATAGGGTTTTGTATCTAGAATAAAATTAAAATCACTATGTCAATTTCAAAGGCCGTCAACTACACACGCTCAATTGAGGCTATTTTTCGACTGTTCGCAACGGCGCTAGTTATTGTGTCTCGGATTGGCCAAAGAACCAGTCAAACGCTCTAATAGCATATACTAGTGGAAATAGAATGGAAATTGGGACAATAATTGTGGATATAAATTAGGTCAATATGGCAGGGTCGGCACTTTTTTATAATATCCCAGGGGCGGCAAATTTCTAAATCCGCCTCTGCTCAAAAAAGGCAATTTTTAGAAACTAAATAATTTTTTTTAATGCTTTTATAACATGACTGAGTTTATTGTGTTTAAACATTACAAACACGTATACAACTTGTACCTTGTTGAGCCGGGGCACAGGTCCTGAAGATCGGAACAGCTGACTGTTGCTCCTCAAAACTTCAGTCAGGTCTCCGTGTGCCATGAACTCAAAAACCATCCATGGGCTTTTGTTGGGCTCTGCAACAATAAACATGTTATTGAGAAGGGAATATCCCATATATATTACTTGACCTATCATGTCACCCTTCGGGAGGGTTCTACACATCTTTGGACTGTGGACATTATTTTTCATTTTAAAACACAGATTAGAGCACACAAACTGTTTTTCTCTAGATTAGAGATGAATTTTATTCCCCTATATTAAACCGAAGTGATTTGCTTTCTCATTATAAATACTCAGAAAGTTGCAAATAGTGGTACTAAGTCTTTAGTGGCATGTCACTATTTCATGAAATTAATTGTAAAATTTCATTTGTGTATTCTATTTATATATGTATTCAATTTTGTAAAATTATGTATAAGTTACTGTAAAAAATTAATAAATAGCAGCTTGTGAAAATTATTTTTGAAAACAATTTTGAAAATTGTTTTTGAAACATGTCACTTTTTATTACGCATGGTCTCTATTAAAACTTAAGCAGGGAGAAGATAAATTTTCCATTACCTGTTTACAAAAAAGAAACTTCTCTATTATTGGCATTCATTCAGGATTATTTAAATGTTAAAAATTGTTCTAATCTGTTATATGTGATGGAAACAGATTTCTTTAGCAAGAAAATAACCTGATCTGGGCATTCTTAAACAATTAAGTATAAAGATCTTTATTTTAATTGTGGAATAGGCTCTGGATCACTTAAGAGGTAGCTAAAGGGTCAGTCCTAGTGGACGTTGCTGAAATTACCTGAATACGTTTTGCATTGTTTACAACCATACTGAGGGCAAGAAACAATATCTATTATCGGTGTAAAGCACTGTGGCTAAAGAAACGCTGCTGCACTTGAGCACGTGTGAGACCCAAGACTCAGGTAGATGAAAGCAAGGAAGGAGATTTGGCCGCGAAAAGCAGTCGACCTTTTAGCGAATTTCCCTATAGGGAATACGCTATTAAGGTAGTAGCCATAGTAAGACCTAAGCCCGGGACCACTTTATACTTTTTCATTTTGAGGTCCCAGAAGCCAAACACCATTCGTTAATTTTCATATATATATATATATATTTATGAGTCCGTGGTACTGATAACTTTTTACAGGGACCTCAGATTTTGATGAAATTAATTTGGTATGAAGGTGTAGGACCAGGTCTATTTTCATGAGTTCGCTCCCAAAATTATGGGTTGTGAGAAGGGGGTTTTATGGGGTTTCAAAAAGGTCAAAAATAGGGTTTTGGCTTAAATTTTCAAAATTCAACATTTTAAACTGAAACCACTTAAAATAGCTTGAAAAACAAACAATTAAGTATTTTTAAGGTTTTACTTGGCTTGCCAGGTTACGGAGAAAATCCAAAAATAGGTTTTCCATGTAATTTTTATGGGAAATTAACAAAACCCTGTATCTCACATATTTATTGACATAACTTGATCAAATTGGTATGGCATATTCACTAGGTAGGGTTTAACTTATATTTACTTACAGCACTCATATGGGGGCAAACCTACCTGCTCACCCCCATGGGGTTTAAGGGAAAAATTAAAAATTCAAAAGAATTTGATGCAATTTAGTATGAATGTGCACTGGGAAAAGATTTTCCTACATACAAGCTGGAAAAAAGTCTGGAAACGATTTAATATTTTTAAAAGTATTTAAGTAACAAAACTAAAACTTTGCAAATGGATTTTGAGTGACTAAGACTACTTCTTGAAGTATTTGTTGTCCTTGGACCTCAAAGGAGGGACGATCCACAAGGAGTCAGAAGAAAATCTTAAATGAAAGCATAGAGGTCAATATGTACATAAAATTAAAGGTCTCTAAGAATAAAAAACACTGCCGCAAACCCAACCTCAAAAGAATGGATGAGTCAAAAATGGCAGGCAATCAAACTTTGTATTAAAACCATCTTGCTGAAAACTAAAAATGCAATAACTCCCGATCCACTTGACATCCGGGATGCGTATGTGCAGAGTTCATAAGAAATGCATTTTAATTTGAATCGTTCACACCTGCTGGTTAGTCTAGCATGGCCTATGGTATTGGCATTACATGACAACTATTGGACCGGAGAATGCTTTTGCTAGCAATGGAACAGCGTTAAACATCGGAAAATAGTTTTCAAACTTATAGTAATAAAATATGACAACGATGATAAACAATAGAAAAGTGACACCACGATTGCAAACAGAATCGAGTTTAACCATATATTGACAACCAGGATTTTCAAGAGGATTTTTTTTTTATAGTTTCCTGGACAAACTGTGTTTGGAATCGTTTAATTGGCAGAATAACGGGACTCTACTGTACCGTACATAGTGATGTGCGATACGGCCGTGTATCGATACGGCGATACGATACGTATCGGAGCCATATATCGTACCGGCCGTATCGTATCGGTCCTGTGTATCGTGATACTCGTATCGTATCGGCCAAAATATCGCTTAAACGATACATATCGTATCATTTTCAACAAAGCAGTTAAAAATAAGTTTAGCCATTGATTTTAGATAATTATTTGCTATTATTGTAATGAAACAGAATCAAAAGTTACAGGTATGTTTATAATAAGTACTCATTCATCATGCTCATTCATATACTAGCCGTATCGTATCTGTCAAATCTTACTTGATAAACTTGTTTTATCTCCTCCAAGGGATTGTACAATTTAAGTTACAAGATAGGATATTATGGAGTTCTGTTTATTTAATGGTCAAATAAGTAATTTGATGCAGCTAAATTAATTTTCTTCTGGATTACGTGGTTTCATGGTGAAAAAATCAATATCGCGGGAAAAAAGTATCGTTTTTCTATGTGCCGATACAAAATCGAATATTGTTTTTGGCGATACAATACATATCGTTTCCAAAATATCGTATCGAAATATCGTATCGCCCCTCCGCGTATCGTGATATTCCGATACGATACGATACGTATCGCACATCACTAGTACATAATCAACATGACAGGGCACTCACCCTTGAGTGCAACACCGATGAGTGTCAAGATGTTGGGGTGTTTGAAGGCACTCATGATCTCCACTTCTCGCATGAAGTCCTCTTCCGCCTCCCGGGAGGCCGACTCCTTCAGGACCTTGATGGCGACTGTCTCCACCCCCGCATCTGTCTTCCACTCCCCTGCACAGCGGAGACATCATCAATATTTCAAGGTATAACAGTCACTGAAAAAAACTTGAGATCTACTCGGGCAGTTCTTTTACTGTCATACACTGTGTTGCTCACAAAATTGTCGTATATTGCATTTTTAAAGGTAAATAAGTGCACTATCATAAAAAAAAACCTTACCATTTCACTAAACACTATTATTTAGGAACTGCTCTCTTAAGGCGCTAGTCTATAGTTTAAAATAATTTTGTTTGTACCTTCTATGCCAGTGGCATTTTACTTAAGAGTTGGGCTATTGACTATTCACACTTCTTAGCATTTCTTACACTTTTGTGTAGTAAAATTAAGCCAAAAAAATGGCTGGAAAATGAAAAAAAAATTGTGGACAGCCTATTTTTGCTGAAATGTGTTCTATGTCATCGCATGACCTCCCTCAGAAAAATACCCTGAAATCTTCAGTGTGGATGCCTAAAATGATGTGGTGGCCCACGTGGAGTCAGAAATAAATCTTTTGTTGACTAATGGTTTTATATATATACAGGGTGTCTCACGTAAGGTGTCTCAAATCGATTACAGATCAACAGTTTGTCCTAAATCTTGAAATAAAATCATTTCCCTCTAAATTGACCCCAAGGAATAATTTTAAAATATTTTTAACGTTGTATAAATACAGGGTGTCCCAAAAACTGGGGGTCACAGGTTCGAATCTCGGAAATTTCAAATACAAACATATGTCATATTATACATCATTAACAAACATTTTGGTGGAAACAGAATTTTGCTATCTTTATTCGTTTCAAAATGGCGTCCATTTTTGTAGCCAAAATCAAAATTTACGGAATACCCTGTAATTCTTTTATTAATTGTCATAAATGACTTCTGATTCAAAATACTTGTTTGAAATAAGCTAAGCTTTACAATGATATGTCACAAGACAAAATTTATAAAAAAACTAAAATTTCAAACATTTTTACATAAACAAAACTCAAAAATTTTAAATACAAACATATGTCTTTTTGTACATCATATTAAAGCTCTCTTTAAACTGAACAACTTTGTAATTTACACTAATGCCATATCTCTTTTGGTTTTGTTGTAATAACGTTAAAATGTCATTTTCCCATTTAACTTGCATGTTAATTTAATTGTATGGCAACAATGGAAGAAGGACTGCCATACTATCATGTCCTGATTAATTAACATGCAAGTTAAATGGGAAAATGACATTTTTACCTTATTACTACAAAACCAAAAGAGATACGGCATTAGTGTAAATTACAAAGTTTTTCAGTTTAACGAGAGCTTTAATATGATGTACAAAAAGACATGTAAAATTTGTATTTAAAATTTTTGAGTTTTGTTTATATAAAAATTTTCAAAAATATTAAATTTTTGAAATTTTAGTTTTTTATAAATTTTGTTTTGTGACATATCATTGTAAAGCTTAGCTTATTTCAAATAAGTATTTTGAATCAGAAGTCATGTGTGACAAATAATAAAAGAATTACAGGGTATTCTGTAAATTTTGATTTTGGCTACAAAAATGGACGCCATTTATTTTTGAAACGAATAAAGATAACAAAATTCTGTTTCCACCAAAATGTTTGTATTAAATAGACCTTTCTAATGATGTATAATATGACTTATGTTTGTATTTGAAATTTCCGAGATTCGAACCTGTGACCCCCAGTTTTTGGGACATCCTGTATTTATACAACGTTAAAAATATTTTTAAATTATTCCTTGGGGTCAACTTAGTGGGAAATGATTTTATTTCAAGATTGTAGGACAAACTGTTGATCTGTAATCAATTTGAGACACCTTGTGTGAGACACCCTGTATAAACCTTAAGGAATGTATTTAAATTTAGTATGCTTATTATCAAATTTGATTGGGCGGACCCCTCATTTTTGGGCATGATCCCCATACGCGATTTCAGGGGACTTTTCCGAGGAAGGTCAGGGGATGCCATAAAACACATTTCAAAAGAAATTGGCTGCCTAAAAATTATCTCATTTTTCCCGGCTAATTTTACTACACTATTTTCCTAACATAGGTGTGTGTTTTGTATTTGATATACAGTCGAGAGTGGATTGTTTCAACTAATTGGGACCGGGGATGGTTTGTATAAATCAAATTGTTTGGATAGTCAAACTTGGAGATTCTTTACCATTTATAACCCTTAAACAGTTCACTGAGTGTTTTTGAACCAAAAATACTTCAATATCGTTCGTTAATAAAAAGAGATAAAAACAAAAAATACTACTCATTTCTTAATATTTGTAGATATTTGCGCTGTTTGCCATTTCGGAATATAATATTTTTTATTGCGCACTGAATTAGTAAGCCATTTAGGGGCTTGGATCGGATAATTGATGTTCGGATAGTCGACTCTTTAGTATAATTCAGTTTGTTTAAACTGTTACATACCAAATTATTAGGGTTATAGGAACATTGTTGAGACAGTAGTTTTGCTCCTTACTGCACCAGTACACTGAATTTGAAATGTAGGAACATATTAAGAACATGTACCCATCGCTTATAAGTACATAAACTATGAATTAAATATCACCAGACTTCCAATCTGCACTCTATTAGATACTTCCTTTGGTCGTGGTTTGGTTAAATCTTAGATTCGTTTTTTCATCACGTCTGTAGATTATTTCTGAGTGATTTCCACTACAACAGTTGTGCACGGGTTACCTACCTTTATGCACCTTGCCGAAGCATCCTTCCCCGATCTCCTGTATGAAAGTGATAGAGTCCCGTGGGATAGTTGGGACACAGAGGTGGGGCGTAACGTCGCCTGGAGAGCAAGGGGTGTACTGGGGGTTGGGGGCGTATCGCTCCGATGCCAACAGACCCTTGCTCAGGTTCAATGGAATGCCCTGGAAATAAGCCCTCACTAACATAAAACCATCAAGGTTAAAAAGGTGTGACTAACTTGAAGTGCTATTGTTAGTAAGTGTTGTGGGAAAAAGAGAGACATTCGTTTTGAAGATAGAATAGGTTTTAATATCTGTGAGTATTCGATATTGCCGAATATCATTTGAATACAAAAATCCTTTTCTATCAAAACCCAATATAAATGTTTAAATGGTTGGTGTTTAGGATTAAAAATACCCTTTTACTGTTATATATCAAATCCTGTCATTAGTTTATGTTACAGTTCATTAAAATTGCTAGGTAAAGAAAATCCCAAAATCTGGGAATTTGGCTCACTCATGTAAACCCACCCAGGCATTCGATCATTGAAGAACCCAACAGTTTTAGTTTAAATTAAAACTACACTGTATAGGAATATTTTTCTCATAACGTTATTGGGTATATTTGCAAGAATGTACTTTAGTAAATTTGATTGCAAATTAATTCCATTTTAATCCTGATGCATTGCCGACAAATAAGGAAATTTAAACAGAGCTTTTACCAAATCATATGATTTAGGTACTAACCGAATAACGAGGAAAACCGTATAAACTAATGTTGAATTGCAATATAAATAAACCGCTATTCCATATTCCAGTTAGGAGTTCTCTGCCTGTTAAGCTGTACAGTAGGGTGCAGCTTGTTAGCTACAGTAATCTGATTGGTCTCAAAGATGTTTAGTTTGAGGAAATCTCTTACAAATGTCTGGGGGTACACTATCCAAAAGCAGCGAGGGAATAACAAAAATTCCAAATTTAGTGAGTTCACTAACAACAGGTTAATGATTCAATATGGTGTACTGTATGTCATATTTTGGGTAGACCCAATGCAAGTTTAATGCAAACATAATTATTCAGAACTAAAAATTATTATTATTATTGTGTAAAATATTTACTTGTATAAAATAAACAATGTCGTACTGACAACGTAACATAACTCTTACAGGGTGTCTACTGATATCTCATTTTGGAATTCCAGTATATTTCCAGTATTTCCAGTACCTTTTTTCAAAAAATTCCAGTATCACTCGCAAACTATTAATCTGTATATGGAGTAACAATAGCGAAATTTTATACATATAAACAAACTTTACATGGATCTTTGTATTAAGAGATCACCACTGGTGAAAATTCTACGAAAAAATCACCGATTTGGACTCTAAGCTATTTAATAAATTACCCTTCTTCCATAAGATTAACATTGATATTTTGATACAGGGCATACCCCTAGAGACTGATGTGAATTATAATGGCTTTCTGTTCATCTACAGGATGAACTTTTCTAACAGTACGTGCGGATTTTTTTTACGATACATACAAGCTGAGAAAAAAGAAGGAAAATAAACATGCTTGCCTATTACTTTCCAATGATAACATTTTTTAATATTAATTTTTCTTATTAGTGCATTTAAACTCTTATTATAGCCCTCCAAACCACCCACTTTTTTGTATTTTTTCGATAACGTACAAAAAAAAATAATAAAAAAGTACAGTTAACTGCAAAAAACTAATGGATTAGAATAATAAGCCCTACCAAATGTAAAAAACTCACATGTATGAAATTTAAGAAAGAAAATAAAATTTTTCGTACAAAATCCAACATTTTCTAAGCTTAATCTCTACACAGAAGTTTAGTTTTCTTGACTACTTTATTAATTATAAAAGAACTACAAGTTTTCTAATTTTGGTTTGCAAACATACTTGAACAACAATAATAACACGTGAAACATTTTTACATAGGAATGTACGGATCAAATGACAAAAATCTATATTTTATGCATTTTAAAAACAACAATTCCCAGATTTAAAAAAAATCAAATATTCCAGTATCTATTGTAAAATTCCAGTATAATTCCAGTATTTCCAGTAATTCCAGTATCAGTAGATACCCTGTCTTAGCACTTGTTAACATACATTTTTTATATCATATACAGAGTTAAGTTAGAATTTTGCTCTAAAGCTAGGTTTACACGTGAGAGTTTTTCACTCTCGGAGAGTTAGTTAGTTTACTCTCATAAAAATATCAGACGGTTGTTCTGGGATTAACTATCTTGGAAAATTCGCTGATTGTTTAAAGTACCTCCTGAGAGTACGAAACTCTCTGGGAGGAAAAACTCTCATGTGTAAGCCCAGCTTAACTACTGTATTACTAAATTCAAATTCTTGGTAGTTTATGAAATAAATCCCATCCTGCCTACTTTTGGAGCTTCTTCGAGAAGGAAGATATAGTCTTGTCAAAAGTAGTTTTTACCGTTTGTGTTATTTTGTGTTGTGTGTCAATTTTAAATTATGGTTTTGTGCACAATAACGAATTCGCAAGACGGATATATTTTAACATCAGGTCCATGAATTATTGAAAGGATATGACTAGCCTATGGTCTAATAAAGACAGAAACCCCGGGTTATCCAAATAGTGGAATTAGAATGGACAGTGACAGAAACAAGGTATGAATATAAGGAAGATAAACACAGTTTCAGAAATTAACTACATCTTCAATCCCTAGCAATTTTTATTTTGTTATTTTGGTATTTTTATGTCATTGGCATTTTTAACCTTTTGATAGGGAATAGTTTGGTTATTAACATGGTTTTGTAAATCACCAACATCTAGAACCCTCGCCACGTAACTTGACGAATGAATTTGCACTACTATTCAGTTAAAATTATTGGATAATCAGCAGTTCTATGAAAATTTGCATGTAACGTAAGCTCGATGTTTTTGGAAAAGTACCCCCTCTCCCCTCTCGTCCATCCCAACTGTTTTTGGCCATTCGTCAACTTATGTGGCGAGACTTATACCTGCTTAGATATAGCATCATTAACTAAATATATCTATTAAGCATTTGTTTGTATTTCATATTGTACTTTTGTATGTATCCATATTTCTTATTGCATTTGTTTGTATGTGTCAACCACAATTGAAATGTCAACTTTAACTTTCTCATTGCCATTGTTAAGCTAGTCGTTAAGTTGTCATTTTTGAGCTGACCATTTATTTATACTATTTTGTATGTTAATGTTGAATGATGTATTTGGTTTTGTAAAATGGTGTTTGCCGTGAAAAAATAAATAAATAAATAGTTCAATAGCAAATGGCCCTGTCAGGGATGAACTAAGGTGACCCACAGGGATGATAAGGGCTGGGGGGGGGGGATTATGATATTATAAGGGCTGGCGGATCCCAGGACAACTTTAAAACTGGTTTATACTAGTTGCGAAGTTGACATTGGGTACAGCAAACGAAGTTGCCATAACACTGTGGTAAGTCTTTTGGCTGTCCACTATGACAATTTCCCTTCCTTCAAACCCCATTCATGTTCAAGAACAGCGGGGGGTTAATTGCGAACTTGGTTGCATTCCTCATGGAACATGGTTGATCCCTAGCTGGAATATATATAGACGGCAGGGGGTGAGTAGAAATGCTATGGGCATGGAAACCCTTAGCTGGAACATGAGTGGACAGTCTGTCCTGTGCCTCACCCTTTCTCTTCCTTCAATATCCCATCCTTCCGGGGGCTTGCGCAAAATGCCCATTAGAGGCAGACGTGCTGAACGGTTCGGCCGGGGTCTCCTTATCCACCAATAACAAGGGCTGGCGGTAGACTATCCACCAACAAGCTATCAATGGAGAATACCGTTCTCTTTAATCATGCTTTCACATTCTATTAATGGTTTCAAATTTTATAACATTAAAACCTTACTTACCGCTTGCTGCTGTTTGCCATGTTTGCTTGACAGAGCGCAGCACTGGGAAAGTTTTCGGCCTTTCCAGCAACAAACGACCGTGAAAACTGCCAAGACGAAACAAGATGCTGCTATACTCACTAGCAAGACACCTGCATCTACAGGGCTGACCTGAAAAAAATTAATCAATTCAAGTTAAAGTAGTGTACGGTAGGCTCGCACAATTTTTAATTTAGTTCATGCTGACCGTCAAGAGTGGTTGATGACGAGCAAATTTAAAAAGGGATTCAAAATAATGAACAAACTGGATAAATATTATGATGTAAAATAGCTTTTATTATTGTTATTTAATAAAAAAATGATGTGGTAAGAAATAATAAGGTTAGTGCCTTCAATCTTGGGTAAAAAAGGGACTAGGATTGTGTGTTTGTAAGCAAAACAAAATTGAAGGTGCTTTCGTTTTTTACTGCTTATTTTAATTAGCTGTTACAAACATTGAATTGTGTAAGCAATTTGAGCCAAATACAGTAAAATTTTAATGTGAATTTACATAGGAGCACAGGGGGGTCATTTCATTTGGGTCTATATGCTTACTTTTATATAAAGGTTTATATATTTGTAACAGCTGATATTTGTCAGTAACAAAGCTACACCTCATCTGATCCATCACAATCATCACACTCACCCCTTCAGTCATACTCACCTTAAAATACGCACCACAGAGTGCGTCGGTGTTTCAAATAAAAGTATATAAAAGTATATAAAGTATATAGGCAAACTAAATTAAAAATAAAAATAAAACTTTGGTATATTATTGTGAATTGGAATCCATGACAAATTTAATCTTAATAAAGCCTTTCCATAGATGGTAAAGCGAATTCACTCATTACTAAGACAGACAACAACTCTGAAAACCACTTTTTTGTTGGTTAGGAAGCCCCAAAGGTAAAAATTCCAGCAACAGCTGAAGTAAAAAAATGTTGACAAAAAATCCTTCTGTAGGCCTACTAAAAGATGTAAACAAACCTGACTCGTAGCCCCTACGATATCCTACCACCCCTACGACCCCCTTCCTTACCTGGTGGTTGTGATTGGTGGGGGAAGTGTTGTTGGCTGTGCCGTTGGTCCCCAGCGGAGGGATGATGTTGTGGATCGGCCTTGGAGTCAGAGGCACTGAGGAAATAAAAAATACAACAATTATACCATAAAGTAGATAAGGTTTAAGTTATTGTTGTTACTTTCTTCTAGATACTCAATATTGCATATGAGTCTTGAGAAAAATTGTAACTCCGGAATACAGTAAATTTAATGGTTAACAGATTTAAGGAAAGCACATTGCTCTCCCGCCTAAAGGTAATGCTGAACATATTTTGATAGTGAAAGTTTCAACGTAACACTACATAAACATATCTGCTTAAAAAATTAATTATGGAATAACACAAGGACAGTTTGACAGTTGTTGTTATTTATAGACTAATATTTATGATGATACTTGATGAAGTCCATCTTTTTCTGTCATATGGAAAATACTGTAAGGATACTTAATAGGATACAGAGTGAGTTTGAAACCGTTAAAATAGTAGGGGAGAGTAGGGTAATCGTGCGCGGCGGGTAAAGGTGCGCATCGTAGTTTCTTATGAATGAAATATGTTAAAAAGCTCCAGTATGTGCTGCAGCCTATCGAGGGACTCAACAACTAATACCCGACCTCGTGGTTTTCGATACTGAAATTTTTGAGGTTATGAGAGGCCAAAATCTAAAAGTCATGTGTGTCATGTTATTTTTGCGCCTCAGAAAATAGTAAGGTTAGGGCAGATCTTTAGATAACTTAATACTTATTTAGTATAAAAATTAATGGTCGTCTTTGCTTTATTGTTTGAACCGATTAATTTATGGTTTTATCCCTTCTTAAGATAGTGGGAAAATAAAATACTTTCGAATGCAATATCGGGTAATGGTGCGCGGCAGTGGGCACCATGTAGTTATAGGTAAGAAAAAAATTACTTCCCCTTTTCACATTCTTGTTTACAGATGCTCATAAACTGTTCGTCCTGCAGTCATGCAGACAGCTCAGGTGCAGACACAGCAGAAAATTAGCCTAAGTGTGTTAATTTTGCATTAAACCCTTGAACAATTTTGTAATTTTGATCAAAAGTTTTGTTGAGTGTATTGTAAAGCTCAAGGAAAGTATTGTTTAGCTTTAAGACGTTCCATATGTTATACTGATATTTAATATATATTAATGAAACACATTTATTCTAATTATTTCAACCCATACATCCCTGCACACAATTACCCGATGGGTAGGGAAATCGTGCGCAAGTGCATATTCTTATATAATGGTGTATATTTAACCAATGTTAATGTATATGATAATGATAATTTTTTATAAGAAACTACATTAAATACCAAAGAGTTTGACACATGTATTGGTAATTTTTGCCCGCATATTTTCTGGGAAGAATTTTTTCCCTTAGGTGCGCACCATTACCCTTCTTTTCCCTACACATATCATCCAATGCATTAAATTTTTCCTGGAGAGTCACTGATTGTTGGACAATAATTTAAGCTGTTCGAGGGATGGTATGTCTATTGTACAGCAGATCAGAGGCTATTAAAATGATTTTTAATTTTAAACCACCCCAACTCTATTTTCAACCGAGAAAGACCTAAAAAATGAACTTCAAAAATCCATGTTGCTTTCTAATTGTATGGAAGTTTAGATTGAATGGATATAATATAATGAAATGAAATAATGAATTTATCCCAACAATTCAAACCAAATTTGCACATATTACAAATTGTAAGTGGCTAGGAAATTAACTGGCCACCATATCCATCAGTAATTGTGGCCAGTGAACATATTACTTATCAACTAGGCCTACTACAATAAGGGTTAAGTCTCATCAGCCTCAAATTATCTTATCATTTATTGATGATGTTTACCGAAAACAATCCTTTTATGGTAAACATTAATTTAGGAAAAAAAAACATAAAAAATACGAGTTTGACAAAAAATTTTAAAAACGAACACAAACTTTATCACTTTAATGTATAATGTCATCTCAATTCAACTACCTACTCTCATTAAAAAACGATATTTTGCTTTTTATAAAATATATAAAAGAAACACAACTTTTTATTTCTATGAGATGCTTATTGAAAATGAAGCTTCTAAAAATTTTAATGAAATCTTCACTTTTTGTTGATTTTTGGTGTTTTAAATAATAATTGTTTATTATTTTATTGATTTTTATAAATCTCCATAACCAAATAAATAAGGGTCACGGGAGCAAAGCCCTTAGATATATAGACAGTACTTCAAAATTAAAGGCCTTAACTGAGTAATTTGATTAATTTAATTGTTTATGCTCTAATAAAATTCCTCACGCAAATAGAAATTAGAAGGCGTTTAAACTTTGCACTAAGATCATATTTATAAAATGGAAATATCATTTCCCTATTAAAAAATTGGTGTTACCTGTGAGCCGGTTGGGGCATTTCAGGTCGTGGGTGGGGGGAGAAGAGTCGTGGGGACAGATGCAGGTGAAGCTGCGGGGGCCCACTGGCTTGCATGCCGCCTCGTTGCCACACAGTCCCAGCGAGCACTGGCCCTCGTGTACGGCTCCTGGAACACACAACACAAACAGACATCAGAAGGATTGCGCTGCTACGGTAGTTATATATATATATATATATATACATAGAAGTTGGGTTTTAATTCTAGGATGTACGAGGGCTATTCGGAAAGTAAGGAACGTTTTCGTCTTACGCCGTTGTATGAGCGCGTATCGAATATATTAGGGTATGAGAGTGCTTGGGGCCTCAGTGGCTATCCAGCCATGACACTTGGAGCATCGTCGCGCCTCCCCTTTTTCTTTATATTCAAATTCAAAATGGCCGCTTCCGTAAAAAGTCCCGTCAGTTGCGAAGTGCGATCGGTAACACGGTTTTGGTTGACAAAAAACTTAAAACCGATAAAGATTTATCGAAAAGTGTGTGGAAGTATGGGAACAATGTCTTGAATGAAAGTTCTGTGCGTAAGTTGTGTATTCAGTTTACAAATGACCGAACCAATGTTCTTGATGAGCAGTGGAGTGGGCAACCGAGCGTTGTGACTGACGAACCGGTCACTAAAGTTGACGATAAGATCCGTGAAAACCGCTGCTCCATCATAACAAAGCTTTCGTTATCTTTCCCTCAAGTTTCACGGACTTAGCTGTGTTGAAATTGAAAGAATAAAAATCGATAATCGGTTTTTAGTTTTTGTCAACCAAAACCGTGTTACCGATCGCACTTCGCAACTGGCGGGACTTTTTACGGAAGCGGCCATTTTGAATTTAGGCTAAATATAAAGAAAACGGGCGGCGCGACGATGCTCCAAGTGTCATGGCTGGATAGCCACTGAGGCCCCGTGCACTCTCATACCCTAATATATTCGATACGCGCGTGTACAACGGCGTAAGACGAAAACGTTCCTTACTTTCTGAATAGCCCTCGTAACACAAGTAGTTAAGAATTCAAAGAAGTCCAAACCCACAACCACATACTTGATTGACTCTCCATCCTCCCAACAGTCCCAGCCACCATAGGGCTCGGCTCCACAAATCACCAAGTTTTTCTCAAAAGCAACATTTTAGCATAGAAAAACTAACCTGTTAAGAAGTCTTACACAATGCTAATTTTTGATACGCAAAATTTTGTAGTTGAACTGGCCAGATCATAGGAGGCGCTGCGAGCAAAACCGGCCAAGCGATGTTGCCGAGCCAAAGACTGCTGGCGGGCTAGCCGGCCGGCCAGTCCTCGGATGGTTAACGTCGCTTGGCCGGTTTTGCTCTCAGGGCCTCCTATGATTTGACCATTTCAACTACAAAATTTCGCGTAACAGAAATTAGCATTGCATGAGACTTCTGTATCTGGTTAGTTTTTCTATGATTTTAATGATGAAGACATGATTGCATTTAGGAATATTACATTGACAGTTATAAATAAATAGTTGTCCTCATTTCAAATATTTAGGTGAGATTGGTAATAAAAACTGATTTTTTTTTGTGTCAAAATGGCGACTTATCAACTGTCAAGTGTCTGTGGTGCTGTTAACACGTTGAGTGCTGAAAATCGATATTATTGCGTACGGTACCAAAATTGCAGAAATATATTTTTGGTTTAATTAATAGGTGATTGCTTGTATGTTGCTAAAAAGTCGTCAGAAGTTGTCTAGGCGTCTATTCTCTGTCGAATTTCATGATGTCATTTCCGGTACGTTAATTAATGTAGTCCGCCGGTGGTGCCGGCGATCTTCACTTATACCCGTCAGAACTCTCGCTAGAGCCGTTTTCATTATCTGAATACAAATTCTTTAACAATTTATCATCATTACCATACTTCATTGCACAAATAACACCAAAAACAACAATAGAAAACACTGTGAACACAATAACTTCGTACACTGCGCGCGCCCAGGGGGGTCCGGCAAATGATCATCCGCAAACCATGCAAATGGACTGCACCAATAAGATGTGAGCAATATGACATCTCCCAGCAGAGGCTAAAGCCCGCACTTAACGATAAACCAAGGTAACACAATCCAGGAGTGCTACGTAGTATTACGCAGGCCACTGCACGTGAAGCTATCCTCTTCACTCCTTAAAAAATGTCAGACCGGGAAACGAACTACGCTGAAGTGAACACATGGACTGGCACAATATGCGGTGAGCGAATCAACCTCTCCCGGCAATGGCTAAGCTCATACTGAACCATTATGTTTCGGGCAGGAGTGATACGTAAATTAACGTAGGCCGCACTCAACGTGTTAAATTTGACTTTTTAGTGTAGAATAGGCCTATCCTGTGCTTTCGTTTTGTGTCAGAGAGATAGCCTTACCTCAGCGAGTAATAAACTGCTAATAATACAAGTGAAAACTACTCACATACTATTTCATGCAAACCATTTCACTGGATACTGTGTTTCTTGTTTTTTTCATGATAACATGCAAATTTGCTTAAAATCTAAAACTCCTCACACTTTGCTCACTACTTGTTGTCGTGTCGTCTGCGTCTAGTGAAGGAAGAAGGAAGACTCAAGCTCCTTTTCGCCTCCACAGCCTTCTGAATATAACAGCAACTAATGCAAGTAGCATATACGTACTATATTTTCTACCAGCCCAATCCAGTAGTCGCTAATAGTGGATCGAAGAGTAACAAAGTTTCACTTGGAGGCTTTAACCAGCTGTTACAATTTCTTTTTTAAAGTGACCATGGCATTTATTATATCCCAAGAGGTATGTCCCCTATGCTTGAAATTGGTCGGTAACAACGAGAGAAAACTACAATGTAAAGCAACATTCAATTGGTGGTTCCACAAGGACTGCCTTTCAATGTCAACATCGGTTTATAACTCAGAACCAGGAGGACCGAGCTTAAGTTCGGTAAAATTTATTACTTTCATTCTTACACAAAGCTCGTTCGCTCCGCTCACTCACCCTCTTCTTTTTTAAGACGAGCTCGTTCGCTTCGCTCACTCGCCATGCTGCAGGGTGCTGCTCCTTGGTATAATTTTCCTGAAGATGTAATTTTTGTTAAAGTTTTAACACATTAGTTTATATCTACAGTTATTCAGCTGATTTTTGTTCAATTTAAAAATCTCCATAAGGATAACATGGAAACTTTGAAGGGCTCTAGAACGAAAACCGGATTTTTCCCAGACATGGGACCAGCTCCAATCGATTTCTGGTGGCCTAAATCCCTAAATTCAATAAAAAAATTAAAAATCCTTGGAGCGAAAAAAATTTTGCCCATACAAACGGAGCTTGTTTTAGAGTATAAGATAAGATAAGATATGCAAATGATGATACTAAGAAGTGGGAGTGTTGCAGAGAAGACTGTGGTAAATCCAACTTCTGCAATGATCTTAACACTAAACTCAAACTGGATACTATAAGCTGTCTACTTTGGCAACTAAAGAGGAGCTTAGCACTGTAAAAGATGGGATGGCGGATTTAAGAAATGACTTAGTAAAAGTAGTGGAAAAAGTTACCTGCGTGAAGCTGGCCCCTCCCACAATAGCACTAATTTCAGGACTACATTTGAAAAAAGTGCTAAATTAGTGCTATTGAAAGCGCACTAAAAAATAATTAGTGCTCAATTTTAAATAATACAAAATGGCATTTCATTTTGGGTGGGGCCAGCTTCACGGTTAGCCCTACCCAATAAAACCGAGACAGTTTTTAATAATTTTATGTCATGAAAAAATGGTGCTAAATTAGTGCTATCTGTCGATATATATATTAAAATTAGTGCTCAAAGCAAAACATGAAAAAATCAACTCAAAAGTTTGAGCATCAAGCTCACCTTGCCCCACCCACAACATGTATGACTCTTTTTTGCTGTGAAAAATTAGTGCTAAATTAGTGCTATCAAATGGTAATGTTTTCAAAGTTAGTACTGATAATATTTCCTCCCTAATTAAGTAAAACTTTTTAATGTGATAACGTCACTTGGCCCCACCCACAACACGTATTCGCCATTTTAAGGTGTCAAAAATTAGTGCTAAATTAGTGCTATCGAATGACACTATTTTGAAAATTAGTGATAATCATTTTAAATCCCAAATTAAGCAAATCTTTTTAATGTGATAACATCACTTGGCCCCACCCACTACACGTATTCCCCATTTTAAGGTGTCAAAAATTAGTGCTAAATTAGTGCTATCGAATGACACTATTTTGAAAATTAGTGATAATCATTTTAAATCCCAAATTAAGCAATTCTTTTTAATGTGATAACATCACTTGGCCCCACACACTACACGTATTCCCCATTTTAAGGTGTCAAAAATTAGTGCTAAATTAGTGCTATCGAATGACACTATTTTGAAAATTAGTGATAATCATTTTAAATCCCAAATTAAGCAAATCTTTTTAATGTGATAACATCACTTGGCCCCACCCACTACACGTATTCCCCATTTTAAGGTGTCAAAAATTAGTGCTAAATTAGTGCTGTCAAATGACACGGTTTTGAAAGTTAGTGCTAATAGTTTTTCCTCCCGAATTAAGCAAAACTTTTTAGTGGGATAGAGTGACTTGGCCCCACCCACATCACGTATTCCTGGTTTTGAGGTGTCAAAAATTAGTGCTAAATTAGTGCTGTCAAATGACACGGTTTTGAAAGTTAGCTCTTTCAAAACCACCACGGTGTTACGGGAGTAGTTGTCTTTCCTCCCGAATAAAGCAAAACTTTTCAGTGTGATAACGTCACTTGACCCACAACACTTATTCCTGGTTTTGAGATGTCAAAAAATAGTGCTAAATTAGTGCTAACGAAAGACAATATTTTAAAAATTAGTGCTTGTAACTACAAATTTAAAATCAAGCATATTTTTTTAAAGTGACAATGGTAGCCTACTTGGCTCCACCCACTACATGTATTCTTTTTTTTGAGGCTGCTAAACTATTAATTGCTAACGAATGACACTATTTGTAAAATTAGTGCTGGTAAGGTCCACCTGTCAAATTAGGTAAACATTTTAATGTGGCAAGGGTAATTAGCCCCACCCACAACATGTATTCCTTGTTTGGAGGTATAAAAAAGTGCTAAATTAGTGCTATCGAATGTAATTATTTTGAAAGTTAGAGGTCGTAATTCAAAAATCAAGCAAACCTTTAAAATGACAGCGTCACTTTACCCCACCCACAACATGTATTCGTGGTTTTGTGCAGTCAAAAATTCTGCTAAATTAGTGTTATCCAATTGCACTGTTATCACAGTTAGTGCTTGTACGTTTTTACTGTTAATTCAACTAAACATAAGTTAATTGGGGTAGGGTAATTATAGCCCAGATGCAATATTGATATTTTTGAGCTTCCAAAAATAGAGCTATTAGTGTTACAAAATGGCAATGTTATCAAAATTAGTGCTTGTAAAAAATGATTGGTGATTCTTTCTGGAGAATGAAAAGTTTTGTTGATAGCAAATTTTTGTCGATACAGTTTTGTCAATCTAGTAGGACTTTTACATCCTCTAGCTTAAAGTTTGTCATCAAATATAGTCCTTCCATTCTACAATTTTATCTATTCTGTGTTTAAATTGTTATCAGTTTGTAAAATTTGTAATGCTATACTTACGAATTTTTTTGTTCCACTTATTACAATATTCAAATGTAGATTATAAAAAAGGTTTGGATAGTAAAAAAAAACATAATGCCTCTTTTTTTTGTATAGCAAGGGCCTGTATATAACACCAACAGTTGAACATTTCGTGGAGCTCAGACTATCTTTTTATATAATTTAAGGTAAAAGATAAAAATATTCCATATAAAAATATATTGTTTATTAATAGTTCGTCCTCCCTATACATAGTACTCGTCAGTTGAAATAGTGAGCAAATATAAATTTAGACTTTCAGACTTACACTCTTAGAAATTGTTTTATTTATGTTTCGAATTTATAAAAGGTTGACTTATTTTTATACAGGGTGACTCAGTAGGCCTATTCAAAATAACGTAAATATTTTTCATAGGACTTTTACTACGACAGTGTTAAGAATGTTCTTATAGACTAAATAGTGTAGATCACCACGTGTACGTTGACACTTGCACTGCTATATGTAAATGACTTTGTCCCTCAAGTCGTCGCGTATATTTCCCAAGACTGATCAGGTCTTGAGGAATAGCCTCTGTAATGTCCAATGTCCGATGCTGAAGTCGGCGGAGTAAAAGCTACTACTCCTCTCAGATTATAGGTTTTATCTTTGAAGATCAGCTCCTTGGGAATTTGATGTAAGTAGCAATGAACCAGGTCCCGCATACCTAAATTTCCTCCGTCACTGGGCAGAGATTCATTGCTCCCTATGATCTCAACTATTAACAGTGATCTATCGTTGGATTTTATATTTTTTTTTTTTTTTTTTAACGCGTAAGATTATGAACTTTGCCACCTTGTGTTGTAAGTGGGGCCGAGCAACCTCACGTAAAAAAAATCTAAAGGCTTTCTCATGTGTTTTACAAACACTAATTTTGGTAACATTGCCATTCTCTGTAATACTAATAGCGCTATTTTTGGAAGCTCAAAATATCAATACGTAGTGCACCTGAGCCATAATTATACCCTAGCCCCATTAACATAGGTTGGAGTTGAATTAACAGTTAAAACTTACAGGCACTAACTGTGATAGCAGTGCAATTCTACAGCATTAATTTAGCACAATTTTTTGGCGGCACAAAACCACGAATACATGTTGTGGGTAGGGTAAAGTGACGCTGTCATTTTAAAGGGTTGCTTGAGTTTCGAATTACGAGCTCTAACTTTCAAAATAAATACATTCGATAGCACTAATTTAGCACTCTTATACACCTCCAAACAAGGAATACGTGTTGTGGGTGGGGCTAGTTACCCTTGCAAATTAAAATGTTTACCTAATTTGACAGGTGGACCTTATCAGCATTAATTTAATAAAAGGTGTCATTCGTTAGCGATAATTTAGCAGCATCAAAAACAGGAATACATGTGTACATGTGGGTGGGGCCAAGTAGGCTAGCATTGTCACTTTAAAAAAATATGCTTAATTTTAAAGTTGTAATTACGAGCACTAATTTTTTAAATAGTGTCTTTCGTTAGCACTAATTTAGCACTATTTTTTGACACCTCAAAACCAGGAATACGTGCTGTGGGCGGGGCCAAGTGATGTTATCTCATTAAAAAAATTTACTTACTTACTGAGTTAAAATTACTACCACTAATTTTCAAAATAGTGTCATTCAATAGCACTAATTTAGCACTAATTTTTGACACCTTAAAATGGCGAATACGTGTTGTGGGTGGGGCCAAGTGACGTTATCACATTAAAAAGTTTTGCTTAATTAGGGAGGAAATATTATTAGCACTAACTTTGAAAACATTACCATTTGATAGCACTAATTTAGCACTAATTTTTCACAGCAAAAAAAGAGTCATACATGTTGTGGGTGGGGCAAGATGAGCTTGATGCTCAAACTTTTGAGTTGAATTTTTCATGTTTTCCTTTGAGCACTAATTTTAATATATATATCGACAGATAGCACTAATTTAACACTATTTTTTCATGACATAAAATTATTAAAAACTGTCTCGGTTTTATTGGGTGGGGCTAACCGTGAAGCTGGCCCCACCCAAAATGAAATGTCATTTTCTATTATTTAAAATTGAGCACTAATTATTTTTTAGTGCGCTTTCAATAGCACTAATTTAGCACTTTTTTCAAATGTAGTCCTGAAATTAGTGCTATTGTGGGAGGGGCCAGCTTCACGCAGGTGAAAAACCTAACGGTTTTGAAACACGTTTAAATGAAGTTGAAATTAAGGTGGATCAACTACTTAGCCATCAAGCCTGATAGTTCTTTGACAAATGTTGAGGATGTTGTAATTGAATGCAAGGAGTGATCTCGTCGGGCGAAAAATGTCCTTATCTATAACTTTACAGAATCTGAAGCTTCTTCCTCATCAGTTTCATCTAAAGCTCATGATACGGCTGCTGTGGAAGCGCTTTTACAGCACACTCAGTCCAAACCCACATAGCACACGTTGTCAATTTGACGTCAAAAAGTGATCAAAGTCGTCAAAATTATGTCAAAGTAAAATTTTAGATCAAGTATTGACGTCAAAATGATGTAAAAATTTTGCATTTCTAAATTTAATAGTTAGTGTAATAAATGAAGAAAAAAACATTTCTTTATGCCTTTTACAACAAGAGAACAGGATTATTTGTTTAAAACAATTGAACTCGTTAAAAACTTGACATCATTTTGATGTAAAAATTATGTAAAGTATTTGATCACACAGTCAAAAGTTTTACATCAATTGAGATAACTGCAATTTGTTAAACATTTACACATGAAACAAACATGTAAGGGAACTCTAGTTTAAGACCTATTTGGCAAGACATAAAAATATATTGGCCACGGGAATTGTGTTTGATTTAATCAACGCAAAGAAACTGAGTATCAACTGGCAGAGTAGTGTAACAAATAAAGTGTGAAGCAGAGAGCAGCGTGGCATAGTAGGTAGGGTCACGGCTTGGGATCTTCAAGGTTATGGGTTCAAATCCTGCCAGTGGCAAAAACTTTTTGCTTCTTCTATAGTTGTTTATCGGTTAAAAATTACCATTTTATTACTTTTGTTTTGCTATTGGGGATATTTTGAATCAATTTTGACAAGATTAGTTTGTCAATATGACGTCAGTTTGACATCAATGAGATGTAAAATTGACGTCATAGTTCATCAATTTACTGACATCAATTTGACATAAAAAATCGGGACATTTTTACTTCACATTGACATCAATGACATTTTTTATCACATTTGAAGTCAATATGACATCAACGATATTGATGACATTGACATCTTTTACATCAATTTTACATCAAATTGACGTACTTGTGCTATATGGGAAGTGTCTGTGGACAATGTTCGCTTCTATAGAGTTGGTAATAATAAAGATCTCATGAAAAACCTCGCCCCTTGATCCTTTGCATGCCGTCTGAAGATGCTGCTATAGAGATTTTCAAGAACTTTTGGGAAGAAAACGCCTCAGCGACGTTGACTGGCATCTCACTTTCCCATGACCGGACCCCTCGCGAACGAGAATATATGGATAAAATTAGACACCAACTCAAGGCCCGCCAAGATGCTGGTGAAGACAATATAACGATTAGGTTTAAGAATGGCACTCCCGTAATCGTCCAAAGAAACTGAGTATGTCTCGCCGAAGTCCAGAGTATTCACTGTTATGAACTTATACTTCCAAAACAACGATCTCGACATTTCTCTATCATGCTGCCCTTATGACATAATTATTCTTTTGTGAAACCAACTTGGGTCCTGATATTGTCAATACCGTAATGAACTTAGTTCCAGCTCATGTTTCACCGTGCGTAGATGTGATTGATCATTATCTACTAGTTGTAAAAAGTCGGGTGGTGGCGTTCTAATTGCCCTTCGTAAAGTCCTGAGTTGTAACCAGTATAATATCACCTCTAACATTGAGTGCATATTTCTCCTCTTAAACCTGGGCTCAAATAAGAAATTTCTCTTGGGCTGTGTCTACCTTCCCCCAAATAGTCCAATCACGCTGTATGAGACCTTTAAGGACTTGGTGGATGAGGCTATTGAAAACACAGAACCTGACTCTGTAATCATCTTTGGTGACTTCAATATTCCTCTGTTTGACCTGATACAGAATCAGTTCAACGTCTCCCAAGCTACTGCCTGTCTCAACGATTTGTCTGCCTTCCATAAGCTCCATCAAGTTAACCACGTAAGAAACTCCAGGGGCGTGAATCTGGATTTGATCTTCTCGTCTTTTTGCAACATGCAAGTATGCACGGCAGATGAGATAGTTGTTCCTCAGGACTTTCATCACCCACCTCTCTCATCCACCCTTCGTATTATGAGTCCTGTTGCTGCTTCTAGCTCGTATTCTGCTTGCAATCTCAGGAAGTTTGACCTAGCAGCAGTGTTTGACACCTTAACCAAAACTGATCTTGACTTTTTTTATAATAATTCTTCAGTAAATAACAAGTTCGACAAACTCATTGGAATGCTGGGTGACTACTCCACGAAGTTAAGCCCTATCAAATGCTACGGCTGCCGTCGTTTTCCGTTTTGGTTCTTCAAGGAACTGCTTAGACTGATCATCGAAAAGAAAATTGTTCACAAACTATACAAACAGAGACTGGGATCGGGCGTTGTTCCTTCGTTTCACCCAGCTTAGAAATACATGCAAGATACTAAAAAGGCGTGCTATAATAGCTATGTGGCATCTATTAAATCAACAATCCCTTCCAACACCAAAGCTTTTTGGTCGTTTGTTAAAGCCAAGAAAAGGAATGACACAACGCCATCTGTTGTCCACCTTAATTCTCAGACTGCAGGTAACGCCTAAGAGAAGAGTGAGATCTTTGCCTCTTACTTCAGTTTGAACTTCTTCTCCACTTGTTTAGTTGCACCTGCCTTCAATTTTGGCAATGCTGGTCATCTGGGACTCATTCGTCTGTCTACTTAGAGGTTAAGCGGAGCTAGAAAACCTTGATACAAAGAGGAGCTGGCATAGACAACATTCCTCCTTCGGTGCTGAGATATTGCCATGAACTCATATGATTGAGCCTTTAACTTATTTGTTCAACGACTCATTGATGAACGGTATCCTCCCGAGTTCTCTTAAAGAGGGCTATATTATTTCCATTCCAAAGACGGGTGACTCTCAGGATGTCAAGAATTACCGTCCGATAACGATTCTTTCTGCGGTCGGCAAAATTTTTGAAAGGTTGCATGGTGGTGAATAGGCTGAGGCCTCTGATTGCAAACATCATTTGTGATTCTCAGCATGGCTTCATTTCAGGTAAATAGACAGTGACGAATCTTCTGACCTTTCAAGAATACATCTTATCTTCATTTAGAGCCAATAGACAGGTAGAGGCTGTCGTTATTGACATGGCTAAGGCTTTTGATAAGGTTGACCATGACATCCTTGTCTCCAAACTTAAAGGATTTGGCATTTTAAACCCTCTGTTGTCCTGGCTGGAAGATTATTTGTCCAACAGAAGATTGGTGGTAAAAATTGATAATAGAATCTCTTCGACATTTTTCCAATAATCCGGGGTTCCGCAAGGCTCAATTTTAGGCCCTTGCCTGTTTACATTATTGTTCATCAACGATCTTGCGGACACTACCTTCGTTGAGCCATTAATGTTTGCTGACGATGTCAAGCTTTTTGTTGAAATCAGTTATCCTGAAGATTCCAAACGCTTCTAGCGAAGTCTTGATGAGATGACACTCTGGTGCTGCAAGAACAACATGTCTCTTAACCCTAAGAAGTGCTCTGTAATAAGCTTTTGCAGGAGGAAGCACCAGCAATCATTTTACTATTTCATCATGGACGAATGTGTTCCCAGAGCTAGCGTGGGAAAGACTTAGGAGGGCTATTGTCTGGCGATATGTCCTTCCATGCTCATTTGGACATGATATGTAAGAAGGCTAACCAGAACCTAGGGTTCATCATCAGATATACACGAGGTATGAAAAATACTATTGCCCTTCGAACTCTGTAATGCAGTTTGGTTAGACAGATTCTTGAGTATGCATCCCCTATTTGGTCTCCATTTACTCAATGTGCCAAGGACAGGTTGGCATCCCTTCAACGCAGATTTGTCCGTCTTGTTGGCCTGACTTGTGACTACGAATTTCGGAAGATTCCAGTTGGCACCCTGGCAAATGACCAACGGCTTCGCCCCCTGGAGGTCAGAAGATCTGTCGCTGATGTTGTGTTCCTAGTCAAGCTCTTAAAAGGACACATTACGAGTCCAGAATTGCTGGCTGAAATTGACATCAGAGTCCCTTCATATCGCAACAGATCCCAAGAATTCCACCGCCGACATCACTCTACTGTTTTTTACTTCAATTCTCCATTGGCCCGTCTCATACGACTTGGTAATCGTGTATCAAGTGATGTGACATCTTCGTTGATAGTGTGCCCGTAATCCGACAACGTTCATTGGTCACTCTCCTTCAAGTTTGATCTGATTCGTAGCCACAGTTGTTCAGCCTACTAATTTGTGAATGCTCGTGCTCTTGGTGGCGCCATTAATGGGCCACACCTCGCCTGTATTGGTGAATGTCTGTTTTTGGTAGTGCAATTAATGGGCCACACCCGTTTGTGTCAGTGTTTGACGGTGTCATTATTGATGCCATTATTTGTGCCATATCTCGCGCATGTATCGTGCTTGTTTGTGCTCGGTGGTGCCGTTGATGTGCCGCATCAGCCTGTTTTTCATGCATGTCTTGTGCTTTGGTGGTGCCATTAATGGGCCACGTCAAGCATGTTATTGTGCACGTTTGTGCTTCTGGTGGCATTTTTTTTTTTTTTTTTTTTTTTTTTGGGCAACACAGTATTTTTTGCAATTGTTTAGTTAGTGAATGTAAAGCTTGTAATGTCGCTCTCCAGAATTTGGAAATTACTTTAGTGTTGTATTATTGTTATGTATCATGAATTATTGTGATTTGTTTGAATGCACTATTATTATTATTGTATTTATAGTACTTCGTATTCAGCTTGTTTCAATGTAGTTACTGTAGTATTGCAATCTGTAACCTTACTCATTTTGTAACAGCATATATATGTATCTAAACCTTCTATCTAAAGTCTTCATAAGTCTAAACCTTGTATTTAAACCTTCATAATCAGCATTTTAAACAAGGGACTCAAAAATGATAAATTATTTTTATTATAGTATACGTTTAATAATTTAGTAATTGGTGCAATACAAAACCACATGTTTATAACTTAACACGTGGTCTGTACCATGATAGTCGAGTCAGCTGTTTTCATCATCTCTTTGTTTTAATATTCAACTCCATAAGACCAATGTTAAACTTTTTAAAATTCAGTGGCTTCTTGAAGTTTTAACACCACTCTGAAAACCGGCGACATGCCTGGGATAAAAAAAAAAATAAGATTTTTCTTGACATAGAGACCTTTATATTATTTTTATTCCAGAAATAAGTTATTTACAAAGTTTGAAGAAAATTGTTCGAGCCGTTTTTAAAATATGTAGCATACATACCAGTACATACAAATATACCTTACTCTTATTATAGGATAGGATAGTAAGAGTGTTACGGAAGTTGCAGCTTAAATAATGTAAAATCTGAAGAAATAACTTTTTCCAAATGAATGATGTAGTCTTAAAAAGTGTTTCGTGTATTGACAAAATCTGTAAATGCCTCGCAACAGTTGTAACGATTTAGTTTAAAAATTTTGAGACAGTTAAACAAATTTCTCAATTGCTGATTGACAAAAATGTCCCAAAAATTGGTATTGCGATCAATCAAATTTTTCATGATATGCAGATGACTCTTTAAAGTGTTTTAAAACCAAATTATCGCTTTACAAAGGATGCTCCGCCGGTTAATTCCATCACAATAGGATCCCCAACACGCACATGACCGGGCACATTTGGCTGATTTGCATTGAGACATAAAAAACCTACTTTGACTACCCAGACTGCTCAATGACAACTATAACAATGACTCAGCTCAATTCAATCATCTGGTGGCCATTGTCCAAACAGGGATGTGGGAAGCTTCAGAGGAAGATAGCGAGTATTTCAGTGAAACAATAGGAACGGGAGAGCGTTTACTTGTGGGGCCCCACAAACAAACATGAGCAGCCGTAGCAATGGGCGGTCCACATGCTTCCACCTGGATGCACGGTAACACGAGCGGGCAAGCAAGCACGCACACACACACACACGCACACACACACACACACACACACACACACACACACACACACACACACACACACACACACACACACACACACGGGCGCGCAGAATCTTCGATTCAAACTGTAAGTGGCAAACGATAGGAAAACTACAAGTGATTGGAGTTAAAATTATAATGACCTTTGACATGGGTTTATTCGGTAAAACTCAATCGGATTTTAGTACAAAACATATTTATTGAAAGTGATGAGATTACAATGTTTCCGCACTAAGATGTTATCATCTAGGCCTAATAGGCAAGCATGGTGCGTTTCCTCGTTTTTTCTCAGCTCAGGTGCATCGTAGAAGAAATCCGCGCATAGCGATAGAAAGATAATATAGTCCTAGTCTTGTAGATGAACAGAATCCCAATCTAATTCTCGACGGTTTTCAGGGCTTCGCCCTACGGGCTTTCAAAGTTCCAATAATCTTATGGAAGAAGGGTAATTGATTGAACTATTAGACAGATGTTGTTTAAATATAATGTTAAAAATCAAGAAGAACAGTGGTTTCAGTTCTAATCCAGTGGCACGGTCGTGTCACGTCGCCAAATCCCTCACAACCGAACAGACGACGCGTGCCTATTATAGATGTATTAAGCAAAATACAGACAATTTTCACCTCCCTAAATAGCACAAAAATGCCTAACTACTCCTTTTATTGTTTTTTTAATCGGTTTAATTGGTTCAATTAACACAAAAAATCACTGAGCTTACCTCGAAAACACTCAGTGAAGTAAAATATATATTTGTGTTAAAAAGTAGCCTAAAAAGTTAGAAAAATAGTTTCCTACGCACAACAAACAGTTTTAATTTTTAAGAAGGCCTACAGCCTTTACCGCTGCTGGAAATTCTATGGAACTTTGCACAGAGTTTCCTATCTGTACGTAGTGCAAACCAAGGAATCTAAAATACAATTTTTTTAGATTCCTTGGTGCAAACCATTGTGTACAACGATAAAGTTTATTCACTTTAAATATCATAAAATAAAACAAATATGAGATTTTTTAAAGGACTTTGTGTACATTGCGTAAATTTAAAAGGCAAACAAAGCAGACATTTGACATCATAATTTTAATTCGTTAAAAAAAACCAAGTCAAACATCTGCTTTATATTCATTGATTTGACCAGCCGACTTCTAAATTGTGTTATACCAACATCTGCTATAGGTGCTGTTGGTTATACAGAAAATTATTTTCTTCAAAATTATGTTGGCTTTCGTCCAAAACCAGTAAAATTAATTCGAATTATCAGTATAACTGTATTAAATAATAAAATATTTTTATCTTCACAACAGGAGGGTTATAATATTCTCACTGTTGTAAGTTTGTCGATGTTAAACCAAATAGGAAAACTTTATCTTCACAACACCATTTTAAAGAAAATTTGCTTTGTAATTATTGTAAACATTGGAGTGCATTAAAAGAAACAAAAACATGATGTCATGAAAAATGTATCTAAACCAGTGACGAAGTGACTATGTGGTGCCAAATAAGATTAAATAATTATCTCCCACATCTATATCAATACGGACATTACTTGATATGTTAGGGGCCGTCCATAAATTACGCCATCTGAAAATAGGGGGGGAGGGTCGAGATTGAAAATGATGGTAGGGTGATGTGCAAGAGGGGGGGGGTCGGATTTGATATGACGTCATTTAAAAATAATATTTAATATCAAATTTTATCAGTAAAACAATGATAAATTCGTGCACAATTCAACTATAAAATAATTATCTAACAAACTACATTAGACTATTTTTAGGCTTTGTTTTATAGTTTATTTAAGTTTATTTTTCCACTAAGAAAGTCATTTTGGCTTTATTTCTGAAGGTAAATTCAGATTTGATTGGTCAATGTCTTGAGTTTATTAGGTAGCGTTCATCGTCAGACCAGGGTAAGTAGAAAAAGCATTAGGATATTTCGACTTAAAACGGAGGTTTGTTAAAAATGACGTCATTTTTATGAGAAGGAGGGGGGGGGGGTCAGACAAATTATGATGGAAGGATGATTTTAGGGGGGAGGGTCCGAAAACGGCCAAAAAGCGATGACGTAATTTATGGACGGCCCCTTACCTTCTCAGCAACTGAACCGATCTTCAAGATTGATGAGTCAAATAAGGGATGATGTTATATTTGCCAAATCTTCGTCAAATTAAAAGGCCTAATTTCACATAGAGTTACGCCCTATTGCACTTGGAATGTTTGGTTTGGACCAACGCATTTCTTGGACAGGAAAAACCCCCTGTAGGCCACCCCCCCCCCCCCCCTTAATGACAGCAAACTGATAGCCCAATAAAAAAATGCAATTTTTGTGCAGTCTTGATGTACTAAGTCTTATTACTTTATCTGCCTAGTGTTCAGAAAATGTACAGGGCATACAGTAAGCCTAATTATTGTACTCCCCCAAAAATTCTGCTAGCGGAATCTTTGATCTAGAAAACTGTGGGTGTTTCATAAATCGCAATGTACAGGCGTTACTGAATTGAGTTATTAAAAAATCCCCATATGCTAGCATTCGAATTTAATTAATTCTTTGGTGATTGACTAATGTTTATAGCCTATTAAATATGACCTAATCTTCAAAATAGAGTAATATTATGGTACAGATACGATACAATTTGTATCTGTAGCGACATTGCTTTATCCATTCTTTTAATCAGATGTGACATCTTAAATCTAAATCTTTATTGCTTGACTTTCGTTTTAACGTTTCACATACATAATACAAAAGTAGTAGAAAGCAGTTATTCTTATGGGTTTTTTTTACTCAAAGATAGTTCCATGTAGTCTGAAAATTGTGTTTGCATTCAGGGGGTAAAAGTACCGTACATTTTTTAAATACTACAGATGAAGCAATAAAACTTGTACATCAACACTGTACAAAATTTTGCCTTTAACAATATTTGTTTTATATCTCGATCGTAAAGAGGAATTCGGTGACGGGGGTGACCAAGACCAAAGAGACCTTCAAACTAATACCTCCTGTCACTTCCCTTACTAATCACGGGTATTCAGCATGGGACCATACAAGAGTATTTTAATTTCTAAATACAGTTCAATAGCTAAATTATACCCTATAAAATACAGCAGTGTTCCTATGTATAAAACCAGTCAAACGAATACAAACATAGTGTTCTGTTCAACTTTGAAGCTTTTAATTAAATAAACTGTTTTAGGCTACTACTTAAATATTTTAGTGTTAAAATCCAAATGGTCAAATATGATAAAAAATAATGATATCATACCCAAAACACAAAGTGTTGAGGGGTTGCCAAGTCCTAAAAATTTATGATATCAAAATTTGTTCCAAGTCAAAGACTTTGATTTTAGAATAGCTACTCGATAAATTGATTTGATCTTTAATGTTTCGTAATCATTCTGCAAAATTTAATTGTTTTATTTCGAAAACATACTTGGCCAGCAGTGATGTGTTAGAAAATGAGTTAGGCCAATTTTTCTAACGGGGATATATTATGATGAATGGGGAAATCAATAATCCTTACCATCTTGGTGGTGCTATCTGTTTTTCAGGGGCGGTGTTCTCACTTCCCCATAAGTATGTCCCTACTTATTCGGTTCTGTATACATTGGGGAAATGCTGAATTTACTTATAGTTTAATAAAAAGTCAAATCAAATAAATACCTACCATACATCTGCTGGCCAAGTACGGTTTCGAAATAAAACAATAATGTTTTACAACAGAATGTTTATTAAGCACTAAAAGAACGAATCAATTTGTCGAGTAGCGGTTCTAAAATCAATGTCATTGACTTGGAACAAATTTTAATTTCATACATTTTTAGGGCTTGGAAATCCCTCAACATTTTGTGTTTATTGGGTATGATAGAATATTTTGTTACAAAGGCGGAGTATTTATAAAATATTTTTAACAAATTATATATAGAACAAGTAAAATTTGGTCGAATTTCGACTAGGGGGCGATCTCTGTTTTATTCGGTCATTTGAGTACAGAATAGCGTTTTACATCTATGGGGATGTAAGTAAGTTGTTGTTTTATTATGTCTGTTTAATTGCCAACTTACTTTTAAGATTTCTCGACGTTATACCTGGATAATAATGTACGTGAATTCCATGAAATAAATCATAATCATAATTTTATTTTAGTGGGCGATTAAATTAATTGTATTGCAATAACCTAAATACAGTAGTTGGGAATAAAAAAATTGTTCCATTCAGCCATTCTGACAAACTATGATACATTTACACAGTTTCCAATTCACCCATTCGAGTTTTTCTTTGGCACCGGGCTTTAATTTTGGGTCGAATTCGGATTTCCCGGTAGTCGTGCGCCAAGAACGCTCCCACATCGTAGAAACCCCACGAGGCAAGAAAAAGTTCCATGATAGTTTTAAATGTCTTGGGCATTAGATTAGTGTAAGGTCTATTTTGTGTTCTTTGGTTTGAAAAACTGTGAGAATAATATAAAATTTATCAACGTTTTATTTGTTTGTTAACAGCTTTTAGTCCTTATTGCATGAGGACGCAGTAAAGTTGAAATCGTTTTTATCTCGTAGTACGGTAAAAATAAAACCTCGGCCAAAAAAGCTATACCCTCGAAAGTTTTAATGACCGAGCCTTTTGTCTCGGTCATTAAAACTATCTTGAGCTATTAACACAATTTTTAACCCTTAATACGGAAACTACGCAAATTACGAATATTATTGTACTAGTATTTATTTATTATATACGTACCGCATTTCATATACCATGGTTTTTATTATTTATTCAACTTATCAAATTTTGTTTGCACGTTTTTAAGGCTCTTAGGAACTCCGTTAGAAAGTAAGATCAATTTAGACAGATTTTTAGTATTTTATAAAAGAATGTAATAAATAAGTATATAGTATGAAATAGAAATGGGCACTCAAGTTCACTGGAGCATTCACTGATGCGATGTGTGGGCGGAATGTGGAAACTATAATGCACCACCAACGCAACGAATTTACTTTACAGAGCCTCTAGGGACTGAAACACAACTTTGCTCTTCCCCGTACTAGTTGAACAACTGTTACGAAAATTAGAGAGCATTGCATTTTATGGAAAATTCTTCGATATAGATCAGAAGAAACAAGTAGCGAGTAAAAATCATAGACTAAATACAAATAGAATTGGATAAACCTTGGTATATATATATATTTAAGGATAGAGTCAACTGTAAATACAAAAATTATATCATTGAATCTTTGGAAAAATATTGAATGTTTTTTGTGTAATCTAAAATTACGGATTTTCAAGCATTAATTTTCTTGCATCCTACAATTTTAGCAAGCCACCAAAGTGTTTTAAACATTTTAATAAAAAGAAAAAAAAAATAATTTTTTTAACCTTGTAAACATTAAAATTATCTTTATACTAATTCCGTAAGGAATTTCTTGTGAGCAGCAAAACTCCTCTATTTATGAACCGATTTTGATGATTGAGGTGTCAAATTAAAGCTAATTCTTTGTAGACGCCATGGAATAATTTTTGTCACCTTCAGTTCAATGTGATTCGCCCCATTGGACTTTAAAGTTTCCATGTATTTTAAATATAAGACAAAATTTAGTAGGTTTACCTAACATTATGATTCATTTCACGAAAACAAACAGCTGCCTTCATAAAAATAACCTGTCTCCCTTCTGTCATTTACATTTATTCAGTTTTTCTGTTTACATATCAGTGTGTTTTCCAACGAGATTAAACAGATATAGAGTGCTCATCACATGTTAATTTTGTGTCTCTTTTTGATTTGCGACATTTTACCCATAATTCCCGCCGTTTCCTTGGCAACCATCCCACACTTTACTTTCGTTTCCTTGGTTACTAGTTTTAGCTATTCTATTTGTTCGCTATAAGCTTAAAAAAATCACAGCTTATAATCTTAAAACATCTGATTATTTGTGGTTTTATTGTTTGTTTTTAAAACCATTTTGATTTGATGGTCTGTGAACAGGCTATTATAGTAAGATGCACGAAAATAGTCCGATGGAAATTTTAACAGCTGTGTTCCCCCTCACCCCCTCTCGCCCTGCAATGTTGTCATTTTTGTTAAGTTTACCATGTGAAATACAGTGTAAACATGTGTTTCAGAATAAATTTGGCAACAATGTTTTGACTCTCATCGGACTATTTTCGTGAATCCCACTATAAGATTGGTTACCATAGAAACGTCGGATAGCTGTGGGTAATATGGCAAAATACACGTGGGGAAAGTGTAAACAAAGGACTGGTCACCAAGGAAACGGCGGGAACCGTGGGTAAAGTGGCGCCAGTCAAAAAGGGACACTTTTCCCTATCTGGTGAGCACTCTATATCTATTTAATCTCGTTGGTGTTTTCAAATTCAAATACAACGATGACTGACGAAATAGGGTAGTTTATTAACATGCAGTTTTTATTCACGGTATTAAGGAGCGACAATTAGTTTATTTATCCACGTCATTGTATTTTATTTTCATGTTATACAAGTTTCACACCATTGGCCTAGCCCTCAGACCGCAGCTGTATTCGTCGAGTATCGTTTATTATAAAATTGCTTTGAAAAAGAACTCACATTTAATAATAAAAAAAAAATTTCAAAATAATTAAAACAATATGAACACAGTTTGCCGAAACTCTCTTTGCGTGAGTAATTTGTATGCTTGTGATAACAAAGCATAAATAAATGAGGACGCATAACTGGAGAGCTGGTGGGGGTGGGGGGGGGGGGTAAACTCCGTTCTAGTAACTCGCATATGAGGCGCTCACTGATCAGGTGGATTAAGGACTAAAAATGTCCTTTGTGTACCTACACAAAATAATCATATAATAAACGGTTGAACCGCTACGTTTTCAGAGATTACCGACTCAATCTTTATGATTTATGTAATAAGCCAGACGAACATAAACAGCAAATTTCCCATGCAATTTATTGATTTCTGTAATTTCACATTATTATGGGGATGAAATAAAGGTTACCATTTAGAGAAGGTAAATAAAAAGATTATGCTTAATGGTTTAAATAATTTAAGCTCTTTATTGACTGTGGTGTTTAAACGTCATTACCGTATACATTTTTATCGTACTGAAAATAAGAAATGTTATCAAGTAATTTTAATAAATTTGGGAAATATAAGGGTTTGTTGATTTTATACAGGATTAATTGAAGTTCAGTTAGTGTTAAATACTTTGAGGGGACTACATAGACACAAACTGTGATAAAACTGTGTATTTGAAATGATTCAAAGAATTGTGGCCAAAAAGGTATTTTTATTTAAATATTTTTCAAATTTTAGTACTTTTATTTTAAAATCAAAATTTTTTTTAAATACAGGGCTTTGTGTTGAGACATTTTAACTGTCCATAAATTTAAAAAAGAACAACAAGATAAATAATAAGTTTAACTCAGTTACTGATTTAAAATTAACGCTCAAAGATAACAAAATTAATTTAAAAACCCTAATTTTTAAAACATTTAATAAATTGTATAGAGATAAAGTACAATAAACTGTTCAGAGAAAGTGTGAAATATTGTAAAAAACGTCGGCATTTTTTAGACTTAAAAATTATATGCCAAACATTAATTTGGAATAATCAAAATTATACTAATTGTAACTAATTAGGCTCTATAGGCCTACTCAATCCAAATTTCGAGCAAGCTTGGTTGTTACTTTTATTGATATACACAATTTTATTAACACTTAGTATTTACTTTAAAAATGTTAAATACATTTTTATATCCTCCATAAAATTGTCTATAGACAAATGAATGATAAGCGTGCTTAGAATGCAGCACTTCGACCTAAGGGGAGGAATTCCTAAAATTTGTACACTTGAGGTTCCATGTTATGGTTTAATTTGGTTGATATATATGGGATATAAAGTGTAGTGAATGTCTATGACATGAAGTTAAAATTTGCATAACTTTTGGAATATAAAAATTAGGCCTTTTTATATGTATTATTGATTTTAAAGTGTGTTAAAAGTGGGGATGTGAAACGCCTAACTGTTAAAAAATGTTGGTGGACATACAGTTTACCACTCTTCACATTTGGGGGGGGGGGGGGCATATTCTGACATCTCCCTATTGACAATCTCCCTGGCTGAAAGCCAATCAAATTACATTCATTTGATATAACATGCCCACACATGTTTCAAAATATCAGATAATTGTTAGTGTTGACAACACAGAGCAATGATACAATATAGTTACAGCCGGTAGCGTCATGTAATGATAACTGCGATGTTTTAAGGGTAATGTAAAACTGTATGCAGTGGAACAATTTGTAATGATTGTTTTTATTTATGTACACTTATTTTTATCGAATTCCCCTATAGAGAATACGTTATTATTTTATGTCGCCATATCATCAAGCTATAATCTCGCATTTACAAATTACAAAGTAGAAAAAGAAAACACTAGTCGACATAAAAAAGGAACGACAAAAAAAAAGGGCCGTAAAAACATCTCAAGGTTTACTTGCTCTGGTCACATGATCGAGGTGAACCCCTCCAGTTGGAACTGAAATACGATACAGTTTAGGTTTGTAGAATGTAGCAATGACAAAACCTCTAAAGCTAAAAACCCTCCAAAGACGCCTGACGGTATATTTCTCTCATAGACATAGATTATGTAAAACAATATAGGCCTGCATAGTGCACAATAAAGTAAAGGAGAACATTGCCTCATCATTTACCACAGAAAAAGTGTTTTGTTTTTATTAATTGGGTCGATTTGCTTAGTTAAATTGCCTTACTTTGAAAAAAAGTCGAAAAAGTAAATTGTGAAACAAAACGTTTCAGGTATGACTCAATAAGAGAACGCCGCGTTATGCTGCTCATTGCAAATCTAAACACACAGTCAAATAAAAGTTGAATAATTACGTTCATTCACTGACAATGGCAATGGATCATGACAACTTCGATCACTGCAACACAATATGTTATTGATCATTAACAAATTGATTAATGACTATGTCAGTAATATATGAGCGCATACAAAACATTTAAAGTATTGTAAATAACTAAATATCTTACATAATATTAACAAGAATTATCCAAAAACAAATTTCTTGGCTTGTACTTTAAGTTGCTTCTAAAGATAGGTTATTTTTAATATTATATGTTTCGAGGTTAACTGTTAGCTTCTACCAAATATAATTTTATGTTGCACTATTGAGAAAGTTGATTGCTAGTATACTTATAATAGACAAAACAAAATAATTCGTCTCAACCAGAATATACTTGCTGCTCAGATAGACAACCTATTCTTATATATGAGGTCGAAATTGTGGTTCGGATCCCACGTTAAGGGTCTTTAGATAGCATTGGCTGTTGGGCTATAAATTAACAGTCCTGTCTAAGGAGAATAAGGAGAATTCCTGTCTAAGGAATTTTGGTCATAGTCAGTAACAAGACTACAAGATCGCGCCACAATCATCCTACACTCATCTCTCATTCATAGTCAGGTTAAAATACCTACTATGTGAGGTCCCTGTCTCAAAATATCGATATAGTGATATAGTGAACATATAGGTCACTTGTCTATTTGTTTACTATTTGTTATTATTGTTGCATAATAGCATCTTGTTGTCATTTGTTGGTACATTTGCATTTTTGAAGCTATTCTAAAGATGAAAAAAACTGAATGCTGTGGCACGACCATAATTATTGAATCTCGTACTACACTAAAGCTCTATTTGTTTTCAGTCGTTTTATACAGTAGGAAGTAATGGAATTCCCATTTTGAACCATTTGAAAAGGGTTGCCTGTTAATTCCGAATATTGATTTGAAATGTAGATAAAAATGGATTCTATTCAGCACTAATGACTGTGCAGTAACTGCAGCAGTAACTGTTATAATTCACTGCAATAATAATAAAATTGTGTTTAATTTAGTCACTTTTCTAGTTCTAAGTAGGCTGTAGAATTTAGTTTGATTATTTGTTGGGTAATAATTCAGGGCAATTTTGTTCAGGGGTTGTATGTTTTTAATGGGGGTGGAGATTATAAAATGGCTGTAATGATTTATTTTATACTACCCCTATATTGCAAAACTGATTTTCAAACATCGTACAGGTGAATTGTTTCACCTAGAAGCGATTAATGACATTGGACCTCTTTTATTTGTTGTATAATCATAGCATGTGTCTTGTCAATCATGTTTTGTTTATCTTTAAAACTTAAACAAATGTACATTGAGAGTTTGGTTGAACATCGACATTTTACAAGTAAAAACCCATGATTGTACTACAAACAAAACAAGTACGTCGTCAAATGTAGTCCTCCTAATATTGACCGCTTCAAGTTAAAAAAAATCAACTGCACTGTTATTGAAATTTTCTCGACTGAATTTAGCATCGACCCATTACTAATCAAACATTTCCTTGTGAAAAAAACCTATAATTACCACTCGTTTGCTATTACGTACATCCTTGTAACATGTTTAGTCAATCAGTAACCATTTAAATTACGATGTACATGAACTGTGTGAGGTACAGAGAGTTCCGACGCGACGCTTCGATTATGGTTTTGTGAAAAGATGATCGTGATCATTCAGAACACATTTGGCCTGGAAATTAAATTGAAATTAGTACCATAGAATTATTTTTCTTTTTTAAGGGTGATTAGCAAGTAGTTTAAAGTAAATCAAAAGAATATAGAATTTTATGAAAAAATAGTTCCAGATAGTGTAAATTAAATCCCCAGTGTTTGGGAGGTTTGAATTATTGGACAGCCTGATTTTCGTCAGCTCAAAAGGACACTCAAACGAATGGGACGAAGGCCGTTCATGGACTTCTTGAGATAGAGTTTTCCCAATCAATCGATTTCAAGATGTTACAGAGAGTCAACACAGAAAGACTCCTTACACATGACCAGTTTACTTGGTTTTTCAACAACTAAATCTCATTTCAGAAGCTATAAACGTGCTCTCGTTTGTTTCATCCATAATCTATGTTATCTCCAATGTTGAAAACACCTAACATTATAGTTATAAAATAGGTAATAATATAGAAAAATGTAAAGGATTATATATTTTTCCTTAGCTGGGGTTGTAGCACGTAAGTTATTTTTGAATATGGATGGTTATTATCTGTCAAATTGCTGTATATTGTTTGTTATAGCCAAAAACCCAATGTATTCTCACTGTTATTAATCTGTAGCGTTAAGCTTGTCACAATTCGTGTTAGGCTAAAGTCGTAGTAGTAATATACGCTATTTATTAGTACTAGTGCAAAAGTTGCTCGAAATCTAGCATTACTTCACGCGACCAAATAAATAAATAAAGTTTAAACCGACTAATCCAATATTGGAATTATATAGTGCAGTAATCTCCTAAAACTACACATCTATTTACAGCTGTACATTGAATATGTTTAAAATTCTCATCCCAATCCCAATGTTATTGTAATGGAAAAATTTTAAATTTCAATTATGGATTGCACTTTTAATTTAAGTCCAATTCTCATAAATTTCGGGGGGGGGGGAATTTGGTTAAAAATTTTAGTTCTCTTAAAAAAAGAAAAAAAAACTTTAGCGCATTAAATAAAGTACCAGGGGACTTGTGCTGTTCCTCGGAATTTATGCTATGCAGTCTAATGAAAATTGAATTTGTATTTGATTAGCATGCAAAACAAATTTAATATCAGTAACGAAATTGTAAACAAATTAAATAATGTAAGTTGGCAATAGAAAATAAGACTCATTGCGTAATAAACAAAGAATATATAATAATCAATCTTCCCATTACAATTCTGCCTTCCAAACCCAGTTTTAATTTCACACATTTTAGTTATCACATTATTTTTCGTTTGAGAGGAGACTTGACAGTGACTGACGGCCTGTTCAGGAAAGTAACTTCCACTCTGTCGACCTGTACCTGAAATTTATTTATTGTTATGTGAAATCACAGAATGTGGTGAGATGCATCGATTGGGCCACTAATATGGGGTCTTAAAATCAAATGCAGATCATTTTTGAAAACTTGCTTTTATGCATTTTGGTACCATACTAAAACATATGATCAGAATATGAACCTAAACTAAAACAATAGTATAAATTGATAAAGATAGTTTTAAAAATGTAATTAAACATTTACAAAATCGTCAATGATCACGGATCAGACAATGTTAGTAAACAAATGTGCAAAATAAATAAACAATTTATGACAGGGGCAGACAATAGTGCAGATAACGCGGAATACCTTGGCCTGTGACGACCGTTTGTTTAGGCCTACAGTTCAAAGAATTCGAGTATAGAGCGATGAAGCTGCAGATTGTCGCAGACTGTTTTTATCGCCAATTTCAATCCATAAGTGGTTAATGTCAGAGGCCAAAATTATTCTGTGTCTTCTGTACATTTCGTCACTAGTCCGGAAAGTGGTCGTTATCGTTGCCAGATCGAGTTTCAAATACGAGGCGAAGCCGAGTACTTGAATTATATCGAGCTACGAAAGAGTTACGAACAGTTCTTTTCATCATAACACCATTAATCATACAGTTTGGTTAAAAGTTAATAAATTTTGGCCTATATACCGCATCTTACGTTGCTATTGTTTATCTTGTATTGTATTTGAATCGATTTTAGCTGTTTGTATATTAATAAAAACTAGAGATCGCCTCCTGATCGAAATTCGATCAAAATTTCAGTTGATCTGGACCCAAGAAACTTAAAAATATTTTAGAACTAAAACATCTGTTCCTCCTAATTTTCTAGCAGTTGTTTTACAACAGCTGTCTTATGATTCATCCAATTTTTTAATTCCCCATAAGATTAACATTGGAACTTTGAAAGCCTGTGGGGCGTAGCCCTGGAGTCCGATGTGAATTAGAATGTGATTCTGCTCATCTACAGGACTATACCTTTCTAACGGTATGCTCGGATTTATCCTACGATAAAAACGAGCTGAGAAAAAAGGAGGAAATGAAACATGCTTGCGTATTAATATATAGATTGACGTAGACAAATATCATTAGAGGTCTGTTTTATGTCATGTGTTTCAACAACAAAACAATAAGGTGTTTGAAAATTGTACAATGGAATAAGTTTCTGAGTTACTTAAGAAGAATAGCAGCGCTCTTGGTGTAAAATCTTAAAAGTGTTTTTCCGGCCAAGAACCGAAAACCACTGTTTTCCGTCCCAGTCCCGAAAACTATTGTTTACAAACACGACTAGCTCTAAAATTAGCGCCAATACTACTAGATCGGAATATTCGCGCTGGTGTACCTAGCTTGTGCTAATAGCGAATATTAGCTGCTGGTAAACTAGCCACGTCTAAACGGGCCTGTAATGAAGTTCACAGCCGATTTACGATGAAAGTCACTGTTCATCTCCAAGCTCAATCGACAGAGTTCGGTCAACCATTGGCAATCTGTAGGTTAATTGCTTGGAAAGCCTCTGAACGGAGACGATGGAAGAGAAGGAATTACCAGCAACCCCCCGAGGTTTATTAACTTGTGGAACATCTGTCCACGTCCACGATGGGGACGCACTTAATTCGGAAGTCGCCACTGATCAAAGGTCAATCCACCCAGATCTAAGGTTAATCGTAGTGATTGGAAACCAACGAGGGTGTTTTAGATTTTATTAATATCTATTCGAGGAGTTGAATTTTCTTAAACAAGATATTTAATTTTATTCACATACACACACATTTTTAGGTGTGGAACGATAAGTTTAAATGAACATTCAACATAAACAATTAAAGTTCGTCCAACAATGAATTTTTCTGACTTTCATTATAAGTCGTGTATGCTTTAAGTATTTGTTTATTACCCTCTGTAAAATAGTTTTGTCTCATTTTCTTAAGTATTTTTCAATTGTGTATAATTATTTATAATGATTAGATTGACAATTAAACTGTCGGCCCTGTAGGCCGATAAGTGAATCCAAATGCGATTCTGTTCAGATGAATCGCTGTCCTACGTATATGTTATACGTTATTGTTATCCTGTAAATACAGGACAAACAACACTTTTCTAACGGCATGCATCTATGCATCTCTCATACAATGCTCACAAGCATCATATGAAAATTATGAAGGAGGAAAATAAAAGACAAGCAAATAAATAGCAGTTTGTAAAACAATAATAACCTTCTTAATTTTATTTTACATATCGTCTATACTGATTCCTGATTTTTCATAAATATTTACTTTGAAGTTCCACAGTTTTTGTTAACAGGGGATATACACAATATTAGAACAAAAAAGAAAGAAAAAAGAAGACATTTAAAGATTAAATAAATAGTAGAGATCGCCCCCTGATCGAAATTCGGCCAAAATTTCAGTTGATCTGGGCCCTAGAAGTTTATAAACTTTTAATAACTGAAACATCTGTTCTTTCTGTTTTTCTATCAGTTTTTTTTCACAACCGATGTTTAATGATTCAATAAATCATCTTTTCTCCATAAAATTAACATTGGAACTTTGAAAGCCTGTGAAGCGTAGCCCTGTAGTCCGATGTGAATTAGAATAGGATTCTGCTCATCTAAGGAGATTCGTACGTTTCTAACGGTATGCGCGGACTTATCCTACGATGGACACGAGCTGAGGTAAAAATATTAAATGAAACATGCTTGTCTATTAATTTAATCAACATTTTTTTATACTGCAGGACGCTATTTATTGAGTAAACAAATTGCGTTGCATGAACTAATCAGGAGTGTTCCTTATAAAGAGCTAAAATTTAAAGAGGAACGATACAGCTAATTGAGCGGACTGATAAGACAATAGTCTTATCTTCAGTATTGACTCCTGGATCCGAATATCGACAGAGGACGAACGCCGCGCCGCGTGGAGGACTTCGGCAACTGTCGTGATAGGGAACAACAGTTAATTAAAACTGATAAGAGCTGTTTCTATTTATTGTCTTCTTGACACAAACCTCGTTCTTTACAGTTTAATATAATTCACACATTCAAGTTTGTCAGTATATTTAGTGATACAGTAGAACCTCGATAGTTCGACTCTCGATAGTTCGACACTCCTTATAGTTCGACACAGGTTGTGATACCTTAACATGTCAGTAACGACCGATAGTGTCCGTGTTGGAGAGTGACAAAGGTGAAGATCTAAACAAATTGACGAATGATTTGAATGTTGGTTATGTTCAAGTTCAATTAAGTTATGACTTCAATCAGATTTAGTGTTTCCTGAATTCAACCCATGATTTTTATTCTCCCTAATGTTAACATTTGCCATATACTCCCTATAGTTTGACATTTCAATACTTCGACACTCTCTAAGTCCACAAAGTGTCGAGCTATCGAGGTTCTACTGTATTGCTGTGTAAATACGCTGTACGTTATGTAAATTTAAAGAAAATTTGCAGAGCAAGTTTTCAAAAAGGTTTTAATTTGAAATAACGTTATTTATGAAGGTTAAACTACGACGATAAACCGAAGTGTATACGAATACAAGTTAAGATGCGTAGTATTCTGGAGATGGTTAATAGTCTACGTCTGGAGGTCAAGTACAAGAGTATCAGGCGCACTCGATTCAATGATGTATTAGATGGATTTCCATCGTTGTTTGTTATTTAATAAGAACCATTTATTTGAATGTCTACCATTTGTTTGTGACGCATCGATTTAAGTAGGAGTACGATCGTATTTCACGTTATGGCCTGTTCGAAGAAGAAACTTAAAACTTTTGAAATTCTCTGTTACTTTAAAAATGTATTTGATTCCAATTGGCATTGGTTTTAAAACAATGTAAACCAGCATCCATAATTCAAAAACTCTCACTCTTCCTACAAAAAAGTATCATGGTTTAGGTCATAACTTGACAACAACTAACTATGGTAATAGAGCTATGATTTAACGATGCCCTAGGCAAACGAATTCGCTAAAAATAATTTATGTCTAAATAAAAAAATTCTCATGGCTGTAAAAGTTCGGTTACTGACAAAGAACCGGTATCACTATTTATCCACTCTAAATATATCTTGATGAAGATCAGTTTGGTACTAAAAACTCAAAGTCACAAAAGTTTACTTTTGATTTATCTCCCATAAGAAATACATTGACCTAAAACTTTGAAGGCTTGTAGGGTTTAATCCTTAGAGAGATGTTCATTTAGAGGAGATTCTGCAAATCTAAGCATCATTCCCTTTAATTTGACACATAACATGTGAAGATCCCAAAGTATGGTTTACTCTTAAAATATGTTATTTTTAATTTAGCATATTTTAGTAAGCCGCGTCCACACTGGCCCTACATGTTCGCCGAACAAAGTTCTTCCGAACTGTTGTTCGTTCGTTGCTAACCTTTTAGAATGTAAATCATATGGCCGGTAATTGTTCGCTAAAAATGTTCGTTGATTTTTTGTGTTCGCCGATCAAGTTCGCCTCGAATGTTCGGTCAATGGGAACCCAACATCTATCTATATATATAACTAGCTGTTTCCCGTCACGGCTTCGCCCGCGACTGAATTTATTTTTTAGGTAATAAAATCTTTAAAAGAGCAAAAAAGTGTTCCTCCTTAAGAATGACATTGAAACAACAAATTACTGAGTGTTGAGCTCTGAAGGAATTTTGCAAAACATTTTCTTAATGAGAACTATTGAGCAAAAAAGAACAACTATGCCAAATTTCAACCCCGTAGGCCCTATACAGTCATTTTAAAATCATGTAAAGCGGAGCCCAAAAAAAACTATATTTCTAAAACTGTTTCTTAGTAAACACCTATAAGCAAAACGGAACATAAACGTTAAATTTCAACACCGTAGGATTTATGGTAATTTTGAGGATTTGTGAGGGGAAACCCCTGGAATAATTTTGAAGTCCTATGGGGCGGAAAAGAAATTCGAAAACTATATTTGCAAGGCCGTTTCCAAGTGAGCACCTATTTGGAAAACGGAGCATCTCCGTTAGATTTTAATCCCTTAGCATATATAGTAATTTTGATGTTCTTTGGGGTGGAGTCCTAAAGTAAATTTGCTAAATTGTTTCTTAGTGAGCAACAATGAGCAAAGAGAAACGTCCATGTCAACTTTCAACCCCGCGGGCTCAAAGTAATTTTCAAGACTTCTGGGACGAAGCCCTAAAAAATTTCAAAATATATACTTTTTTGAAATTCTTAAGCTAAGGGGAACGTCCATGTCAAATTTCAACCCCGGAGGCCCTAAAATGTTTTTGAAGTCCTGTTAAGCAGAGCCCTAAAGAACTTCGAAAACTATATTTGCAAAACCAATTCTTAGTAAGCACCCATGAGCAAAGAGGAATGTCCATGTCAAATTTCATCCCCGTGGTGACCCCAATGTAATTCTGAAATGCAGAGGGGTAGAGCCCTAAAGTGCTTTAAAAACTATATTTGCAAACCCTTTTCTTAGTGAGTACCCATGAGCCAAGGGAATCCTATATCATATTTCCACCCCGTGGGCCCTAGAGTAATTTGAAGGTGTAGTGGGGTACAGACCTAAAGGGCTTCAAAACTATATCTGCAAAACGTTTCTTAGATTCGAAAACTATAATGGTAAAACAGCTTCTTAATGAGCACCCATGAGCAAAGAGGAACGTCCATGCCAAAAATTTCAACTCTGCGAATGCCCTAAGGTAATTTTGAAATGCAGTGTGGTGGAGCCCTTAAGTGCTTCAAAAACTATATTTGCAAAACAGTTTGTTAGTACGAAATAAAGTTAACTGCATTTAATACAACCAAAGTACACCAGACTAAAATTAATAGTAAATCACTATAATCTTGACAATGTCAAACATAAATAAATATTATATCTCACACCTGGTTACTTCTATGCTTATAAGCATTTTCTTGCATGAATTATCATGTGGCAGATGTAAACAAACCTAATTCAATTTCCATAATCATATGTTAGAATACAAAAATGTTGCTTCCATAAGAATAACATGGTAACTTTGAGGACGTCTAGGGCGTAGCCCTTTGTGAATATTAATATGAAAATAGTCAGACTTTCCTATTTTGAGCCTAAAGAATGAGTATACCAAATTTCAGCACTCTAGCTAGTCGGGAAGTTGGAGAATTAGTGATGAGTGAGTGAGTGAGTGAGGGCTTTGCCTTTTATAGATATAGATAGATACGTGATGCCCTTTTTTTGTTAACACTACTCCTCCCTTATTCCTGGACCAATTTTAACGTTTGAGGTGTCAAAAGAATGGTCTCAGTTCGTAGTTTTGCAATAAGGTTTTAGATTTTTGATATTTTAATTCTGAAGCTCACGGGAAGCCCTTAAAGTTCGTGTTTTGTTCATAAGATTAACATGGGGAACAATTGTTATTAAATTGCAAAATAAAACAGCTGTTGCTTATATTACAAACACATGTTAAAAGCTAGCTGAATAGAAGCAGTTGAACTACTGGTACTGAAATATCAACACAATTCCATACAAAATACAAGGAGTGTCTATTGTGTGGAACAAATTGTGTGTTTTACCTTTTTCCCTTAAAATGTAGCAGGTAAATTTTGCTTGAACTTTGTAACTATGCGTATTTCGATACAAAAAAAGTTTAGTCACTGTTCGTAGTTTTTCAAAAGGTTTTAGATTTTTCATATTTCATTCTAAAGGGTACGGGAAGCCCTTATAGCTGGTTTTTTGTCCATAAGATGAATTTGGGGAATAATTTTCATTGAATTTCTAAATAAAAACGCTGCTGTTGGTAAAGCAGACAACACATATTAAAAGACGAATAGAATAAATTGGCTGAAATGTCAACACAATTCCATAATATTATGTGAGGAATGTCTAATGTGATATTGCACATGTAGCGAATAGCTTTAGCTTGAACTTTGGATTGATGCGTATTTGGACACAAGAAAAATTTAGTAACAGCCTCAAACCCAGCAAAAATTCCCTCTCATATCTAAAAACACATTTGAAAATTAAAATTAATTATTTTTAACATAGGTCTTATTGGTTGCCATATGGTATCAAAACATCAACAAAAAGTATAGCATACAAAAATTTAAGCAAAGCTCTAAATTTGGGCATGAGATTTTAAACAGCTGTGAACTAGGAAAAGTAATGGTTTTTGGTGTAAATTAAAAAATTTGTTCACTGTTATACTATAACAAAAGTGAATATAAATTTAAATTTGTTGCACATTTTTTCACGTATTAAAACAATTGTTAAAGTTGAAAAAATTGTACATGCTTTTTTACCGTCAGTATATACTGTATAGTAAGCTTACAAAAATGTTTCTGTTAAGATAAATTTTAGCCAAAATATAAATTAAATTAACCACATCAACAAAGACATTGTTCATCTCTTCAGTTTTGTGATTATTTAAATTCTGTTTTGCCATGGAATGTTAAGATTAAAAGGATTTAAATTGTTATAAATAGTATTGGTGTGAGCTCATTCCTATGCCAAAGACTATTTTTCCATACACTATTACTAAAACAGCCACAATGAGTGATTCATAACGTTTCGCACAGGGCCAGGTAGTTGTCATATTTTTCTCTGCAGTCATGTATGGTGATAAACTATCTAGACCCAGCATCTGTGTATTTTTTCCAGTTATTATTTAAGTTTTAAGGCAGAGGCCCTTAGACAGATCAGCATAAAAATTATCACGTAATAGTAGCTAATTTGGAACAAAAAGAGTAGTGTCAAATTGTTGGTGCTGGCCCAGTTCAAGGTCACCTGAGGGATGACGTCATCGAGGTCAATGACCTCACCGATGACGTCATCGATGACGTCATCGATTGCGTCATCGATGACGTCATCACTAATGACGTCATTTCTATGACGTCACACCCATGACGTCACAGAAATGACGTGCTGATGACGTCATCACCCCTTACGTCATCAAAATGACGTCACCGACGCCACTGAGGTCAAGGTCACGCCGAAACTTAAAATTTTTTGGCACTTTTGCCGTTTCTCGCACTACGCTCCGAGTTTCAGTCAGAGTCCCCGTGACCTTGACCACTTGGAGCGAATTTTCGACGAGAAACGGCAAAAGTGCCAAGTTAAACTCGAGTTTCTGACATGACTCTGCCTAAATGGGCAATCGGTTATCCCTCAGGTGACCTTGAACCAGCACAACACCAACAATTTGATATTACTGTGACCTTGAAAACCTAACAACGGAGCGCCGACACCGATGCGCACCCCACGACAGCCACCGAGTGACTGACTGTCAGGCTCTGTGTACTATAGGTATATGGGGAAGTGGAGGGGGAAATCTCAAGGTCATCCAAATGGAGTTTTAAAAAAGTTGAAGAGTAGAAAGACTACTCTTGTGCTTCCTGGGCGACCTCATCAATTTCCAACGGATCTGTAAACCAATCCGATCTGTAGCGGCAGGAGTCCAGAAAACAGGTGCACCACCCATCAGGTTGTCCGTAGCACTTCCGACAATTGGTAAGATTGGAGAAATGAAATTTAATACACCGCTGCGGACAACAAGTGTAAAAGTAGTTGGATTTGTAGATTTTGAAAGTTTGTAGTACCGGTGGTGGCAGCTGTTGGTTCTTGCATCTACACCTGCAACATCCGAAGCATTCACATTGCCGGCAGGCCAGCCCGTCCACTTGCCATCTTGGTAGTAGGAAACACTTGCCCTCGCAGCAATAGGTTGTCCCTGTCTCTTCCTCCCAAAGCTTCTTTGCACAATGGACGACGCCTTGTATCTCTAAACACTTATGCTCGCAACATGAGACACGCTTAGTTTCCATACTTGATGTTGCTTTGGCGAGGGAGCAAGATGAAGTGATGCCGTGGCCAGCAGGAATGGAGCTTATATAAACTAAGGTGAGTGGAGGGGGAAAGGTCAAGGTCATCCAAATGGAGTTTTAAAAAAAGAAAAGAGTAGAAAGACTACTCTTGTGTATCTATAGCGATTTCATTGATAGTGAGTGCTTCTGTATGCCAAGTTGATCTGTACTGACAGGCTCCTAAATAATGTTTGCAAAAACCTGCAAAATGATTGTTGCACAATTTGCAGCCAGTTAGCTGTTTTAATGTGAATTCAATGCAACGTTCAGGGCAACAAGTGTACTTATGCCCTCTCATCTGGTACACATGGAATGTCTTCAACTCCGGTTTCGGCTTCTTCCAAGACTTGCACTTACACATGCATTGACCAAAAGCTTCACATTTTCTACACGCCAGGCCATCCGCAACATCAATGTCATTCGGCCATGAAAAACATTTCCGTTCGCAACAGTAGTTGAGTTGACTCTCCATGTTGCTGTGGTGAAGAAGCCGCTAAGTATTTTGTAGACCAACTGTACGATATTGCTGGAAAGGTTCAACGCTTGTTCGGTAATATTGTACCTATGGTACCTTTAAACCAAAATCAACAAGAAGAATACAACTTAGCGACAAGATGCTATTTATGCAAGAAGATGTTCAGTGAAGAAAATCCAAAAGTAAGAGATCACGATCACCTGACAGGGTTATACAGAGGAGCTGCTTGTAATTCATGCAATATAAATTACAAACTGCCAAACTTTATTCCTGTCGTTTTACACAATCTTAGCGGCTACGACTCCCACTTTATTATCCCGGAGTTAGGAAGAGATGACGGTAAAATTGATGTTCTTGCTACAACATTGGAAAAGTACATCAGCTTTTCAAAAACAGTAGGTAAAATTAAACTTCGCTTCGTAGACTCTTACAGATTTATGGCATCTAGTTTAGCCAAATTGTCAGAAAACCTAAGAAGAGAAGACCTAAAAGAAACCAGAAAAATTGTACCTGAAGATAAATTAGACCTAGTATTACGGAAAGGAGTGTTCCCCTACGATTACATAACTTCTACAGAAAAATTTGAAGAAACCAGTCTACCGCCGATTGAAGCCTTCAACAGCAAATTAAACGAAAGTGAAATCTCCGTTGAAGACTACAATCATGCATGTAATGTTTGGAACCAACTAAACATTCAAACCTTAGGGGAATATTCTGACTTTTATATAAAATTGGACGTAACTCTGCTGTGCGATGTGATGGAAGAATTCAGAAACACCTGCTTCTCCGCCTATGGACTGGACCCTCTACACTCGTACACATCTCCAGGATTAGCATGGCAAGCTATGCTAAAGTCAACCAACTGTCGACTGGAACTTCTAACGGATATTGATATGGTGCTCATGATGGAATCTGGTGTACGGGGCGGTTTGACACAAGCTGTAACACGTCATGTCAAAGCCAACAACAAGTACATCCCCGGCTTCGACGAGCAACAACCATCGGTCTACCTTGGCTATTTTGATGCAAACAACCTTTATGGTTGGGCAATGTCAAATCCGCTTCCCTACGCTGACTTCAAGTGGATCGACCCGGCCACCATCGGAGACATCTCACAGATTCCAAAGGATGGTCCAAAAGGCTATATTTTGGACTGTGATTTTGAATACCCGGAGCACCTTCATGACCATCACTACGACTTGCCTCTCCTAGCCAAGACTGAAGTTTCACCGACAGGAAGATGGCCAAAATTGATGATGACCTTGGAGAATAAGGATCGCTATGTGGCTCACTACTGGGTAGTTCAACAGGCTCTTGAATTGGGTCTACGTATAGTGAGAATTCATAGAGCAATTGAATTCACCCAGTCTTGTTGGTTGAAACCATATATTGATTCCAACACTGCAAGAAGAGCTGCAGCGACAACAGCATTTGAAAAGGACTTCTATAAATTAATGAACAATGCCATCTTTGGGAAGACCTTGGAGAACAAAAGAAAACACAAAAATGTAAAATTAGTGAGTGATCCTAGGAAATTGGAAAAATTAGTGCAAAAACCAAATTTCGGAACATCCATGATTATAAACGAAAATCTAGTCGCTGTCAGTATGAAGAAAACAACAATAGTCATGGACCGTCCGTTATACATAGGTATGTCGATTTTGGATATAAGTAAAACCCTGATGTATGATTTCCATTATAACAAAATGGTTAAACATTACGGAAGGGAAAACATTGGAGTCGCATACATGGATACGGACGCGTTTATCTACTGGATAAAGACTTTGGACATGTATGAAGACCTAAGGACTTTTCCATACAAAGAAGATTTCGATTTTTCTGACTATCCGAAAAACCATCCAAATTTTAATAAAAAATATAAAAAAGTAATTGGAAAATTCAAAGATGAAGCAAATGGAATGCTTTTAGAAGAAATAGTGGCGCTGATGGCGAAATTGTATTCATTTAAGATGTACCACGAGAACAACACACCGACAGTGAAGAAAGCAAAAGGGGTGAAGACATCTTATTTGAAAAAACACGTGACATTTGACCACTACAAGACTTGTTTGTTTGAAGATACTACGATATCAGCAACATTCAACAATATCCGAAGCTTTAAGCATCAAGTCTACAGTGTCACCGAAATTAAAAAAGCGTTGTCAGCTCGGGATGATAAAAGATACATTATGCCCGACAAAATCCACACTCTTCCTTTTGGCCACTACTCTCTAAACCCTATCAACTAGTAACCTATTCTTCGTCCTTCTACAACTACGACCTTATTCCTTTCTCCTTCCGTAAAAAAAATGGGGAACACGGCAAGTCCAACGCCGTGTTCCCCATTTTTTTACACAAGTTTGGATGACCTTGACCCATATAAATGATGTGAATATTTAAAACAACATTCATTGTGATTATACATGTGATACAACAAACATTGAAACCTGCAATATGAAGGACTTGAAGCAACAAATTGTCAACGAACTTCATAAACCTGCAAGAAGAAAGTTTCCACGAAGAAATACGGTGATAAAAGGAATTAATGATTTATATCAAGCGGATTTAATCGAAATGATTCCTTATAGCAAACAAAATAAAGGATATAAATACATATTGACTGTTATTAACTGTTTTTCAAAAATGGCAGATGCTTTACCACTAAAAGATAAAAGTGGCAAAAGTGTTACAAAAGCAATGGAAACAGCTATACAAAGAGACAAACATACTATTAAACATTTACAAACAGATGATGGAAAAGAATATTTTAATAAGGAATTTGCAAATTTAATGAAAAAACACAATATAAACCATTATTCAACCAATTCAGAAGTAAAAGCCTCAATAATCGAAAGATTCAACAGAACTTTAAAAAGTGCAATGTATAAAATGTTTTCCAACAGAGGATCGCACATATGGATTGATATGTTACCAAAACTTATAAACGATTACAATAACAAATTTCATAGGACTATCGGGATGAAACCAAACCAAGTAACTAGTAAAAATGAAAACCTTGTATTAAAACGTATAAAAACGAATACTAAACCAAAAGTTGAAAAACTAAAGCCTAAAAAATTTAATGTGGGTGATAAAGTGCGAATAAGTAAATATAAAGGTGTATTCAGTAAAAGATACCTGCCAAATTGGACCAATGAGGTTTTTACTGTATTCAAAGTACAACCTACAGTACCTGAGACATATATTTTAAAAGATAATAAAGGACAATTGCTTGAAGGAGGGTTTTATGGACATGAAATGTTAAAATCAACAGTAGGCGATGTATATTTAGTTGAAAAGGTGTTGCAACGGAAAAAAGATAAGGTCAAAGTACGATGGTTAGGATTTAATAAGACGGAAGATTCGTGGATACCTAAAAAGGATTTGATATAACGATAGAGAATCATTTTAGGTTGAACCATTACAAAGGATGGAGATAGTACCACAAAAAGAGAGTTTTACTATTAATAATATAGATGAACTCACAGTGGATAATTCAGAATTCAATAGTGGGAAGCATGGCAATTTGTTACCAAACACCGTTCGTTGTCTGGTTACCGGACCTTCCAACTGTGGAAAAACTAATGTAGTATTCAATTTGATTACAAACCCTAAAGGATTACGATTTAACAATCTATATGTATTTTCAAAATCACTACAACAACCAAAGTATCAATTATTGGAAAAAATACTGACTAATGTGCCTGAAGTTAAATATTTAAAGTTTAATGCAAGCGAGAGTGTCATGCAGCCACAAGAAGCTAAACCATTCTCCGTGTTTATATTCGACGATGTATCTTGTGAAAACCAAAACACAATAAGGAATTACTTCGCTATGGGTCGACATAACAACATAGATAGCATTTATATTGGCCAAACTTACAGCAAAATACCTAAACAACTCATTAGAGACAATGCAAACATGTTAATTGTATTTAAACAGGACGAAACCAACCTAAAACATATATATTTTGATCATGTAAATGCGGATATGACATTTGAACGATTTAAAGAGTTGTGTGGAAAGGCTTGGGCTGAAAAGTATGGGTTCCTAACAATTATGAAGGAACAACCGCTAAACAATGGTCGATACAGGATAGGATTTGATAAATTTATATTAATACATTAAACGTGGTATAACACATTCATTGTTGTACAACACGTCTTGCTACAAACATGGTTAACCAAGAAAAATTAGTAAAAGAAATAAAATCACTTAGTGATTCTATTCGGGCTAAAAACAGAGCATTGAAACTAGGTATTAGCGAGAGGGAGAAATTCCTTGAATCTACTTTTAAACCTATTACTGAACCCTTGAAACAATTAAACAAAAAATTTGCTAAACCTGTATTGGAAGGAGATGCGATTGCACCTATTACAAAGTTTGAAAGAGAAAATGTAAAATCAGAAGATTTTAGCGATGAAGACCCGGAATCCTCTACATATAGTGGTTTTACCGGTGGAGAACCCGAAAGAGAGCTAGAATCACCAGACTATAGTGGAATAAGAGAATTATATGAAGTAAAAGCCAAAAGAGGACATGAAGTTGTATCAACTGCTAGTGAAGAGGAAAAAGAAGAAGCAAGGGAAGGTCCGTCAAACATAAGCTTGTTGGGTGAAAACATTCATAACAAAGGACCTTTAGGAAGGAAATACATGATAAAAATGTTAGCTGGAACAAACCCTAATAAAAACTACCATAGTTATGGAGTAAGATTAACAGAAGAGGGTTTAATGGTTGGTAATAGCCCGGTAAACATTGATGAACATGATAATATTATTGTTGGTGATCAAAGATATAAGGGCACAAGAGGATTATTTGAATTATTATTTGAAAATAAGCCTTTAGAATTGTTAGTTAAAGAAAAAGACATGGAAGCATATAAAAAGATTTTGGAACAAACTAATGCATACAGGAGGAAGTATTCAGCTGACCAACCTGTTTTTAGATCAAAGTCTTTAAAATATAGAGAATTTGTATCCAAGTTAATACCAACAACGAGAAGACAACCAATGCCAATAATACCAAGAAAACCTGTAAAACGAAGGTTTGTGTCATCCACTTTGGATATAAGTGCTACAGAACCAAGAAAAAGAAACAAGTCTGTTACAGGTACAGGTTTAATGAAGAAACTGTATAACACAAATGTGATTTATTACAATAATATCAATAAATTGGTTGATAGAATGAAACTAATACATGAAGCTAAAGAAGCGGGTCATACTGGATTGGAAAACGAATGGGTGGCTTTAGTGGATGAACTCCGAAACCGTGGGGTAATCTCATAAAAATGCGTTACTCCCTAGAATACTATTCAGTTGCACTATGAGTGTCGACAAGTTCGGACGTTACTCCTCGGATGGGTTATATTATGCCAATAGTTTAAAAAGAAGTGCTGGTTTACCACAAACACCTGATGGAGATTATGATATGAGTAATAAAAGGTTAAAAAACATAAAAGATCCTACGGATGAAAACGATGCAATAAATCTAAAAATATTAAAGGAAAAGATATCGCCAACATTAAAACTACAAAATAACACATATGACGCAGAAGATCATAGAATTATCAACGTTGGTAAACCAAATCAAAACGGTGATGCGATAAACAAAGGTTATTTGTCATCTGAATTAAAAAATACGTTAAAATTCAATGGGAAAACGTATAGTGCCAACAATAAACGTATATCCAACGTAGATGACCCTAAAGATGCAAAAGACAGCGTAAATAGACGCTATTTACATTCTTTGATACCTGAAAAGACAAAAGATGGATTTTCTTTTTATAAATTTGTTATTAACGATATAGGTTATCCAAAAAATGAAAATGATGCTGTAAATCTCAAATATATAAAAGATCATTGTGTCATACGTGATGTGGGAGTTATCGATTGTCTTGGCAATTGTTTGGCGAATGTAAAAGATGGTTCAGCACCATCTGATGGTGCAACAGTGGGTCAAATGAAAGAGACTTTAAAACAAGAAACAACTGGATTTGCAAAACGAGATGAAGTATTATTAAAGCAAGGGGATGACTTTATTCAAGGTAATGAAAAATTTCGTTTATTGACATACAAAAACGCTTATTGGGATTGCAGGCATGGAAGGTTATCAAATGTGTCATGGGGTCATGCTGATAGAGACGCGGCTGCCTTAGGACAAACAGTACATCTAGATCCAAATAATTACTATGCGTTTTTTATATGTAGTAATAAAAAATTAAAAAACATGGCGCAAGGAAGAGAAGCAAATGATGCTGCAACTGTAGGACAGACTATCACATTATCACAAATGGATAGCAAAGTGTATACTTGTAATAATAAACGTATAACAGACCTTAAAGACCCTGAACATGTGGATAATGCTGTCACTGTTAATTTTCTTGTAAAAGTTTTAGGAAATGCATTATTTGATGTATACAATCATATTGGTATTGGTTCAGGTCGTACTCCTTTGTTGGAATCTGAGAGAGGTACTTGGATTAAACGGGAAATTGTTCAAAACTATTTTATCAACCCTCGTACAAAAAAGTTTAGATCATCGGATTGGGGTGATTTTGATATTTAATAAAAGAACACAATAAACGACTTCATTTATGTCCAACTTGTCATAGAGGTAACACATAAGTTGTACATTGCGATTATAAAAGGACAATAATGACGTTCCAGTACATCAGTCCATATAGAGACACTGTAAGGAGAGGAGGTGGGATCACGTCCACAGCGGTTTCTCTGTTAAGTAAAGCTTTAAAACGAATTCCAGTAGGATCCATAGTAAATAGAGCAATAGACGCATTACCATACGAATTTCATATACCGGGAGGTTATCAGTATTGCGGACCAGGAACTAAATTGAAAAAACGACTGGAAAGAGGCGATCCTGGCATAAACAAGTTAGATCAGGCTTGTAAAGAACACGATATCGCATATTCCACGTTTGCCGATTCAAAAAATAGATCAATAGCTGACAAAAAGCTTGCGGACATAGCTTGGCAACGAGTAAAATCAAGTGACGCTAGCATAGCAGAAAAAGCAGCAGCTTTAGCAGTAACAGCAGGTATGAAGGCTAAAACAGCAGTAGGAGGTGGAAGAAGGAGGAGAAGGAGAGTAAAAAGGAGGTCAACCACAAGAAAACATGGAGGAAATATAAAAAGAAGACGACGATCTACAAGAAAAGGCAGGAAGAAGCCCACCGTGTGGTCAATGGTAAAAAACGGGGCAGGTCTTTACCTAAGACCTTATCGTGCATATTAAATGAAAAAAATCAATTGGTCATACCACATAAAGCATTAACCAATATTGAATTATTTAAATATATTTCCTGTTTAAAAATACCATTTTTCCGCGGTGTGTTTATGAAAGACAGTTTACCAAAGAAAATGTGGCAAAATGAGACTGGAATTGTAAATTTGGATAATACTGAAGGGCCTGGCACCCATTGGGTTTGTTATAAGAAACTAAATAACAATGTATATTATTTTGATAGTTTCGGTAATTTGCCACCACCAAAAGAACTTCAAAATTACTTTAAATCTGCTAAAAACATATATTATAACTATAAAAGAGAACAACCTGATAATACTTCAATATGCGGCCATTTATGTTTGGAATTTCTAGCTAAAAGTATCAGTCACTATTGAGATGTCTTCCTATACGGTATCATTAACAGGAAAATCGTCCACTTTACGAAGTATCCTTTTTCCAGCGTTACGCTTGCAAAAAGGAAGGTTTTGGGAGGCGGCACTATTGGATTTTACAACTTACAACTCTATCCCCAATGTTACGGAAGGTAAAAATAACGTATTGCATTATTATAAGGGAAAGGATGCCAGTGGAAAATTTACAGACTTACAAGAGTGCAGGTTACCCACAGGTTCTTATGAAATTGATCATATAAATGAATTTTTGCAAACTAAAATGGGAAAAGACAATATAACATTAAAAGGTAATAATAATACGATGAAAGCTGAAATTACTTCCAAATATTATATAGATTTCACTCAACCAAACTCAATTGGTGATTTATTAGGATTTTCCAACGATGGGCCTGTATTAGAACCAGATGTAACACATTCCGGTAAGAAAACAGTAACAATATTAAAAGTCAATAGTATAGACATAACTTGTAACATTATACAAGGTGCTTACAGGGATGGGGCTAACACCCACATCATACATACTTTTTACCCAAGTGTACCACCTGGATTTAAAATTGTTGAAAAGCCACAAAACCTGGTATATCTACCGTTGAACACCACTTTCATTTCAGACATCGTGTTGAGCGTATTGGATCAAGACGGTAACTTGGTAGACTTCAGAGAAGAGCCTATTACGATTAGATTACATTTAAAATCGACACTTTAATACAAAACCATGGGTTTAACATTTAAAAGCGAACAACCTACGGGAAACCGCATTAGTAGCTCTTCAGCTGTGGAGGAGTTAACACGCGAGAACATTCGTTTCTTAGAGAGAATTGGATTAAAATTAACCGAGTATGGATATACTGGATATAGCGCAGGGTCCAACATTCGACGAAACCCTATGGGAAAAAGAATATCACACCCACAACCCTTACACTTCATCGAAATTAAACAATAACGATGAAATTCGTATTCCCATACAAAATCAAGACATTTACACACTACCATGTGAAAGTTACTTATATATTGAAGGACAAGTTACTAAAAAGGACGGTACTACTGTTGGTACAACAGTTCCATTTATAAATAATCCTATGGCTTTCCTATTTGATGAAATTAGATATGAAATATCAGGTGTAACAGTTGATTCCACTAAAAAAGTAGGTATTACGACAACTTTAAAAGGATTAACATCTATAACACCCAATGAAACCAATTTACTTAAACCTGCCGGATGGGTATTACCTACGATTGACACGATCACTCCAAATCCAAATGGATATTTTGATTTTCATATTCCATTACGTTTGCTGCTTGGTTTTGCTGAAGATTATAGGAAAATAATATTAAACGTTAAACAAGAATTAGTTTTGTTGAGATCGTCTAACGATAAAGACATTATTAAAGCTGCAGATGCTACTACAGATGCGACTTTAGAATGGAAATTAAAATTAGACAAAATTGTATGGAGGGTTCCACATGTTAAATTGGCTGACGAGCATAGAATGCTACTTTTAAGAAAATTAAAAGCCGATCGTGATATTGTTATTCCATTTAGAAGTTGGGAATTTCATGAGCATCCCAGTTTACCTACTACGGATCGACACACTTGGACTGTTAAAACATCGAATTATGTAGAACGAGCCAGGTATATTATATTTGGTTTACAAACAGGTAGAAGAGACGCCATTACTAAACATGCAGGACAATTTGATCATTGTGACTTGAAAAATATTAAAGTTTATTTAAATTCACAATTCTTTCCATACGACAATTTAAATGTGTCATTCACTAAGAAGAAATACAGTATATTGTACGATATGTACGCGAGATTCCAAAGTTCATATTACGGTAAAACAAATACACCTTTATTACCACCTGACAAATATTTCGATGCCTACCCAATAGTTGTAATCGATTGTTCTAAACAAAATGAATCAGTAAAGTCTTCAAGTGTGGATATAAAAATAGAAATGGAATTCAACGATGCTATACCGGCTAATACAACTGCATACTGTTTAATTCTACATGATAAAATCGTAACATACACACCTTTAACTGGAATTGTTAAAAATGTATTGTAAGAACCGGTTTTGTTTCATTCCGCGAGTATAAAAGCAGAGCGTACAGACCGCTCCTCATCAGTTTGTTGCCTACTGTTGTATGGGTAGCATCGTATTCAATATGGCTTCTCCTAGTGGTACACCTGAAAATGTGGTAGATATTGAGAAGGAGATATCTGAGTTTTTAGATCCTCAAGGTCACCAGGAAGGAGGTGAACAAGACGTTTGCGGACAACTTCACGCCAGTAATAATGTTGAAGAAAAAGGTAAAAGAAGAAAGACTATACAAAAGAGAAAAAGGGATATTGAAGATAATATTTCTCCAAACATATTGAGTGAGGTATTTTTGCGAATATTTTACCCAATCTCTTCCAGTTTGGATAAAAGTGTTTTAATCGGTGTTATGAAATCTACAGATTATTCCCCTACTGTAATTTTAACTCATGGACCCAAAATGATTTTGTTTACGGACAGTGCTTGGGAATCGTTTATGAAACATTTGCATCTACTAGAATGCTATTTAAGTAGTAACATGTTTGGAAGAAAGACAAGAGTAGGACTTTTGGATTCAAATGTGGAAATTGATATCATTAAACAACGTGGTGATCATCAGCTACGGTTTAGAGACACAACAAGACATGATAACAAAATTCAACTTAATCGAGAGGAGTTTTTCATTTTAACTTGTGCTACTGAACCTATAACAAGATACTTGAGACAACTGGTGTTTTCAAGTTCGATTATTAAAGATTATCTGGAAGACACATTGGACAAACAACCGGACGCACCTATATTATACGGACCTGTGGATACTTCTATATTTAATAGAGTTCCTCATGAAGTACAAATGTGGAGACAATTGGAAAAGTACGCTCAACTACATAAGAAATCAGTAAAACAGGAAGAAGAGGAAGATGGAGGAGAAGAATCAAGTGTTAGTGATGAAAATGAAAATAAGGAAAATATAAAGATGGAAACTTAAATGACAATGGTTAGTTTTTAAAACAATAACCAACATTTTGTGGGGTTAGGCCTATTGGGGACGGTGCCCACGTTAAATATACACCAACGCGCCAACAACTGTACGGCCTGGTATAAAAGTAGTACCTACCGTGGTGTGGAAATCAGTTGACCTCCTGACTTCGTAATGAGCAGACGTGTGACCTTCAAAATGGACAAGGGAGAAGAACAACAAGTAAAGTCCAAGCCTGGTATTATTGAGTTTCAAGCGTTTCGTGGTAATGATGATAGATTCATTATAAAAGAACTTGTGTTTTTGGACATGAATACAAGTGTTCCTTATTCGTTTTTATTTAAACCACCATGTTCTTATTCGTCTTTAACTAGTAAAGCCGCTACTACCAACAGATGGATTTCAAAACACTTCCATCATATCGATTGGTATGATGGTTTTACAAGTTACACGGACTTGTATCACATTATGCATCACTTTTCAGACAAGTTTACCAATATTTACACAAAGGGGCTGGAAAAGAAAAGATGGATCGAAGGATTTACTCATGTTCCGGTTAATGATGTGGAATTGGATAAGAATTATCAATACATGCTGGAAACCATATGTATTTGTACAAAAAGCCCAGAACATGATAAAGATAGACATTGCGCTTTAAAAAATGCCTATAAACTCGCCTCTTACCTTCAAAGTGGGGAATTGGGGAGTGGTGGGGGTAACGGAGAGTATATAAGTGGGGAGCAGACAGGGACCTGGCATGAGTATTACTCGAGATTCCGAGACGACAACATCTCCGAGCAAGAAGACGATCTGTAACCTGACCATGGCATCTCACCAGTTCCTTCAGACTTTGGTCGAGCAGTTCAATGCTCACTCCAAGTCAACAATATTACCTGTAAAGAAGTGCTCGGAACTAAAAGACGAGAAGCACTACATAATCCATGCTATGAAGAAGATGGAGACTACAGTTGGGGAGGCCATCTGCTGCAGTCTCAGCGAGGCACCGTTTACTCCGGGGGATGAACCAAAGTTCCAGGTGTACCTGCCCAAGAGATTCGTCCATCTTCTACAAAACGAGGATCTTCGCTCTATTCAACCCGGGTGTCTATACCTGGTGTCCCACGGCTGCACGGGTAGCAATTCTACAGAGTTGACCATCCACATCGCTGACAAGCAGCAGTGTTAGATTTAAGTTTTAATGTTGTACATATGTTGTTGTTGTAATGTTTTATAAATAAACGAATCATAAAAGACAAAAAAAAATAAAAAAAAACAAAAAATGCAACATATCAATATGTGACAGACTTCACGTATTGATATGTTGCATTTTTTTTAAACTTCGCGGGTGACCTTGACCTTTGACCTTTGCATTTCACAACTACCCCCACTACCGTAATTACCCCCACTACCGCACTAGGATTCAAACCTGCTTGGATGCAAAGAACGGTCAGTCTGTTGCCAACTAGCAAACGATGAGCACCTTGTACGAGCTTTGCTTACAACGAGTTATAACTGACGCATCTTTATTCCAGACGGCTTTACGAGATAATATCCCTATAACAGTAAAGCAGGATATCGAGGAGTACAAGAAAGATAATAGAGGGTATTCGGGATACTCCTGGTATAGGTTCCAAGACGGGGAAAAGTTTTGTAGGCCTTGTGGCAATGCTGCCGTCAGAGACCTTCGACGGTTCGTACAGGAAGGTGGTAGAAAACAGTTTGGATTTCTAGCACCAATGTTTAGATTTGAAAACTACAAGGACACCTGTGCTATTTGTTCCATCCCTTTGTATCAATGGAAAAAGTTTAGAAGTGTTTAATTGCATCTTCCATACCCCCACCACCATCACCCCCACCACTTTTCCATGTACCTCCAAACGCTGTGCCTCGGCTTCATTTCTACTCCAGCAGCCAACCTAGCAACATCAGGATGTCCCTCAACGTTAGTTGCGCAAGTTACGAGGAGGTGAGCATCAAGACTCAGCAGGAGCTAAACGACTTATACAAGGAGTTGCAGCTGATGGTGGCACGAGGCTACCGTATAAATGTGCAAGTTTACGCTTGCAATATACGGAACACCCGGCAGTCAAAGGAAGAGCCTGGACACTCCTCGACGGCTTCCTCACCAGCGTCCATGAAGACCGAGCCAGACAACTTGGACTACTTCAGCTGACTAGCAGTTGTATTTCTTGTCCTAACCATTGTAGAATATGTATATTTTTTCATTATATTAAAGAAGTAAAAGAGCAGAAACACCTATCTTGTTACTGACATATAAGCTCAGTAACAAGATAGGTTTTTTTAAAACACAATTTGGATGACCTTGAAACTTCCCCCTCCACTGCTTTGTTACCCCCACCACTTGACTATTGGTGTACATGGCACATCGCAATTGGAAACCTCATTCCATCTTCAACAGCCACACCGACAACATCAACAATGGCAAACCTACCAACAGATGAAAGGTGTCCTCACGCATGTTGTGACTTCGTCCACGAGTTGGAGAAGAGGATGCAGGAGAGGGCGATAAGAAGAAAACAGATCCACTCAGAAAATATCATGATAGTCAACGGCTATCTTTTATTGTTCGGCCTTATTATGGTTGTACTTTTCATACTGTACGGCATAGTCACATGTGTCGGCAAGGTTGCAGAAGAAAACGCTCGCCACCATCAATTGGAAAGTTTCAATGTTACTTTGTAAGTTTTCCTTTTTTTTAAAACTCCGTTTGGATGACCTTGAAAATTCCCCTACTACTCCACCACACCCCCCACCACTTCACCATGTTCCTGCATGAGCATCACATCAACCGTCATTCCTTGTCCGACAAGCAACCATGGCAGACAACAACACCATCAGCCAAGCTGACTCCACTACTGATGTCGGTACAAGTACGGGTTGGACACTGTCGGTCGATAGTGTACACTATTTGGAGTCAATTTGCGAACGTATGAAGGAAATACTGCGGGACAACCCTGGGATCATAATACAAATGAATTTAAATTATGATTGGTCCCAAGTTAGAATGCAAGGGGACGACAACAACGGTCAACAATCTCCACAATATTCGCCCATGTCCCCGATCTATCCTTACGGCGAGTCTGACGTCGATGAAGATGAGGCTGATGAAGATGCAGGGGACAACGAGGCTGAAGAGGAGTAAGCTTCATTCCTTTTTTTTTTTAAAACCTAAATTGGATGACCTTGAGAATTCCCCCTCCACTATTTCCTTTTTTTAAAACCCAAATTAAATGACCTTGAAAATACCCCCTCCACGTACCTTTGGTTTACCCCCTCTACTTTTCAATACTGTTACCACAGTCTGTAGCTCACATCATTCCTTGCTTAGCTATCATGGCGGACAGCACTCTTTCTCGAGTTGACTCCACTACGGATGAAGAATGGCCATTTTCCTGGAATGTTCATCTGCAAGACTCGGCAGAAGTGGATATGTTGCATGAGAAATTGGTGTATGTATTAAACGAAAACCCCAACATTGAATGTAGAATGACTATGGATTTCGATGCGACAGGGGTCCACACTCAACCTTCCACTTCCAGCCAGCCTGAACCTCAGCTACAGCCAAAGAACTTTACACATCTTTACACTCCAATACGGCCGGAGGATGTGGTTATCAGCGAGGCAGACTCTACTACAAGTTATATTGAACCAACGAATTGGAAGCTTGTTGTTGACACCTTACACAAGGTCGACTTAGTATGTGACAAATTAAAGGAATTGATGATGCAAGATCCTGGTCTTCGTTTTAAAATTGATTTGTTTTTCATCTGGGGAGCACCTGCACGGGGCTCTTCGTCTGACAGCTCTCTAAGTACAACGGATGAGGAGGAGGAGGACGACTAGTTATCTTTTTTAAAACTCCGTTTGGATGGCCTTGACCTTTCCCCCTCCACTGAGTTTATTTAAGGTGCACTCTCAATGACTGCAGCATCATTTCATCGCGCACCTTCACCACAGCAACATGGAGAGTCAACTCAACTACTGTTGCGAACGGAAATGTTTTTCATGGCCGAATGACATTGATGTTGCGGATGGCCTGGCGTGTAGAAAATGTGAAGCTTTTGGTCAATGCATGTGTAAGTGCAAGTCTTGGAAGAAGCCGAAACCGGAGTTGAAGACATTCCATGTGTACCAGATGAGAGGGCATAAGTACACTTGTTGCCCTGAACGTTGCATTGAATTCACATTAAAACAGCTAACTGGCTGCAAATTGTGCAACAATCATTTTGCAGGTTTTTGCAAACATTATTTAGGAGCCTGTCAGTACAGATCAACTTGGCATACAGAAGCACTCACTATCAATGAAATCGCTATAGATACACAAGAGTAGTCTTTCTACTCTTTTCTTTTTTTTTAAAACTCCATTTGGATGACCTTGACCTTTCCCCCTCCACTCACCTTAGTTTATATAAGCTCCATTCCTGCTGGCCACGGCATCACTTCATCTTGCTCCCTCGCCAAAGCAACATCAAGTATGGAAACTAAGCGTGTCTCATGTTGCGAGCATAAGTGTTTAGAGATACAAGGCGTCGTCCATTGTGCAAAGAAGCTTTGGGAGGAAGAGACAGGGACAACCTATTGCTGCGAGGGCAAGTGTTTCCTACTACCAAGATGGCAAGTGGACGGGCTGGCCTGCCGGCAATGTGAATGCTTCGGATGTTGCAGGTGTAGATGCAAGAACCAAAAGCTGCCACCACCGGTACTACAAACTTTCAAAATCTACAAATCCAACTACTTTTACACTTGTTGTCCGCAGCGGTGTATTAAATTTCATTTCTCCAATCTTACCAATTGTCGGAAGTGCTACGGACAACCTGATGGGTGGTGCACCTGTTTTCTGGACTCCTGCCGCTACAGATCGGATTGGTTTACAGATCCGTTGGAAATTGATGAGGTCGCCCAGGAAGCACAAGAGTAGTCTTTCTACTCTTCAACTTTTTTAAAACTCCATTTGGATGACCTTGAGATTTCCCCCTCCACTTCCCCATATACCTAGAGTACACAGAGCCTGATAGTCAGTCACTCGGTGGCTGTCGTGGGGTGCGCATCGGTGTCGGCGCTCCGTTGTTAGGTTTTCAAGGTCACAGTAATATCAAATTGTTGGTGTTGTTCTGGTTCAAGGTCACCTGAGGGATAACCGATTGCCCATTTAGGCAGGGTCATGTCAGAAACTCGAGTTTAACTTGGCACTTTTGCCGTTTCTCGTCGAAAATTCGCTCCAAGTGGTCAAGGTCACGGGGACTCTGACTGAAACTCGGAGCGTAGTGCGAGAAACGGCAAAAGTGCCAAAAAATTTTAAGTTTCGGCGTGACCTTGACCTCAGTGGCGTCGGTGACGTCATTTTGATGACGTAAGGGGTGATGACGTCATCAGCACGTCATTTCTGTGACGTCATGGGTGTGACGTCATAGAAATGACGTCATTAGTGATGACGTCATCGATGACGCAATCGATGACGTCATCGATGACGTCATCGGTGAGGTCATTGACCTCGATGACGTCATCCCTCAGGTGACCTTGAACTGGGCCAGCACCAACAATTTGACACTACTAAGAAGCCAATAAAATTTATGATCTTTGATTTAATCTTGGCCTCATCATATTTTTAGTTTCGAAATAAACTTAAAGTACAGTAATAAGCTAGTAAAATTGTTGAATTCACTTCCGATTTGATACTCAAGAAGGTTAATAGCTTTATGAAGGGTACAGACCCAGCTACCTTTGTTCATTGGGCTATTACTAAATAGAGGAATTACCTATCAAATGGATCAGCTGGTCTTTGTCAGTGACAAATCTACATCTCATCCGATCAATGCTTTTATGCTCATACTAGCTTTTCCACGCGGCTTTACACGCCTTACCCACCGTCAGGTTTAGCTCGTTCGCTACGCTCACTCGCTGTCACCCTCACCATATATAAAAATCGCTAGAATACCTAAAATTTGAATTTTTCATTGTATTTGTTTCTTAGCAACAAACAAATATATAATTTTAAAAATGAGATTTTTTAAAAATAATTTTGTTTATTTTTCGTGAAAATATTTTTTACATAGAATGCAGGTATTTTTTAGAATATACTACACGCTTGCTTTTGGCTTTATGTAAATTAGCTAATATTCTAATGTTGACATTCAAGAAAGAAAAAGAATACTTTCAATGACATTGGACGCTAGCACAACCTGACCTATTCACAGATCAATTGGAGTCTCCAACGCCCTCTACCTTACATAGTGATGTTGAAATTCGTTTAATTTCCCGTGGTAGGTGACTTTTATAATAATTTGTCCGTACTAATTACTAGTTGCATTGATGAAAGAGAGTTAATAATTGAAGCTTCTTTATTAACCAATTTGGAGTAGGGCCCTAGGATATGGTTTCACCAGTTCTTTGATCAAAGGCCCAAAATCTAATCTTGAAACCTTAAACACTTTGTTCAGTCAGATATAAATATTTAACAATAAATCTTTTAGTGCACATTTACGGTTTAGAATGACCACTTAATTAACAGGCATTACCTTACAATAACTAACTAACATTTATATGTAATTAATATAACATTTGAGAGTTTCGTTTTACTCGAAAGCAAAAATGATTAATACAAAGAATTAAGACTTTTCAAAAGACCTACTGGCCCTGAGGCCCGAGCGTCGTTAAATAGTCCGTTTACACGAAGAGAAAGACCAGGAGAATTGTGAATTTAAAACTTTAGTAACAATTTCCTCTTGAATGTGATTGTCTTTTGTCAATTTTACGTCGTGATAGACTTTTTATTACTATTATTTTTTTACCGTTCATGTCCTTGTAGACGTTGAGAGCGGGCAGGATCTGGCGGTAGTAGGGCACGAGTGCCTCCCCAACCATATCAGCCGACATGACCAGATGCTGCAGCACCTTCAGCGTCGTACATATCACCTCGGGGTTCTTGGTGTTGAGTGCGTCTGGACAACAACATAGCAGATGATACTGTACAGTCAATGCTTAAACCTACACTATAGGTGTGGTCAGCTTCTCTTGCAAGTCGGAACAAAATTAATATCGCAGCCTTGCCCTGATGGTAGAAGATTTGTTATTTATGATGATACCTAACCGTTTAAAAAACACTTTCACTAGAATTTTCTTAGAGGTTTTTGTATGTTTCTTCTAACTTTTCTTTTTCAAATTGACTGTAGATTTTAGTGTGGATTTGTGGGTGGTGATTTCTAGCTCATTACCGCATTGCAAGGTAAATAGGTAGAAATAACATCTTGTGATGCAGTGTAAATTACTGTATTACTTTCAAAGTATTGGAGTGAAAATCGGGTGAACGGGATCCGTTCCAAAGTCGACCGCTCTAAGCACAATGTCAGAGTATCATCTAAAGACTAGAGTACCTACAAAATGAACATACTGGCTGTTTAGCCAAGAAGTAACGAGATATTTAGTCTCTTCCTGAGGTTGCTAGCTCCAGTAGCATCATTCTAGGCTTTTGTAATTTGTCATAGGGCTGACAATCAATGACGCTACCTAACATCGGGTAGTAATAAATCGAGGGCTTCTGCCATTCTCTGTCAAAATGGTAAAAGTTCTACTATCGTAAACAACTTTTGGTGATCAGATAACCATTTACTTTCCAAACATTAACTTCTATTCTTTCCTATGGGGGTAAAAGACTCAGCCCGTCAGGATGTATCTTTACATCATTCTAGATTTATTGTCAAAGACCAGCAGAGAATAATTGCTCTTGGGGTATAAACCCAGCCAGTGTTAGCTGCCAGTGAGTGTACTCACTCTTGATGGGTATGATGAGTTGCGGGATGACGGGCAGGATCTTGTTGCGTCCATGCACCAGCATGTCATGGATCCCCTGGCGAGCGAAGAACTTGTATGGATGTTCCGTCTCGCACAGCCCGTCGAAGAACACCGGCAGGTAGTGGTGGAAGTTGAGACTCTCGATCGGCTCCTGCGCAGAGTTTGAGTTTCAATATACTAATTTAGAGTAAATTAGTGAAGATTTGATTTTTCCATATTTTTTAGGCATTCCATTATTAGACAAACATTAATTGAGCTTTGATATCCAAACCCAAAAACTGCCGAGATTTTTGGATCCAGATTTTTATTTGCAAGCCTATGTACTCACACTGAAGATCGGCAATGTGAAGTCGCTGAAAATTTGACCGTTGTGACGGGGTGTAATTAACACTAATATAAAAGAAACAAACCATTAAAGTATACTATTAACTAGAGCATTCCCTGAAATTATGATAACGTAGTATAGTGTGGTAAAGAAACTGTATTTTAGCTTTATTCGTACAAGAGGTTTACAAGACCTAGCATTATAAATTTAGAAAAATCAATTTGGGTACTCATGACGAAACTTAAGTATAGGGATCTGCCCAGGAGAAAGTATTTAATCAACTGATATAAAATTAAAGCTAGAATACAATCCATTAAAAAAATACCCCCGTCGCAGCAGACCTGCGTACTCAGCGAATTTCCAAATTAGTAGTATTAATTATGACCAGATAAACCTGTAAACCAAAAATCATCACAAGCTCATAAATAGGGAAATAAATGTTTATCTCCTTATGATAAATGTAGGGAAAGAGTATGCAGGTATGCTGCCATGGGGAACACTGAAAGTAGGTTTTTAGCATTAAAAAAAAATATTTTGACCATATCAAGCCATACACTAAATTTCATCAATATCTTTCCATTGCTAAAGGAGTTTGCCTATTCTCCATATGATTAACATGGGAAAAGAGTATGCAGGTTTGCTGCCATGATAAGCACAAAAACCAAGATTTTTTACCATAAATGGATGAATCTCAACCAAATGAAGCTGAATACCAAGTTTCATCCAAAAACATTGGTTAATAAGTGAAATATTAACACATCCTTATTCTCCATAAGATTAACATTGGAGCCTCAAAATACAACGTACTGTCTTTAGACTTTGTAATATCTCGGTAACCAATGGAGATAGAGCAAAGCTTCAAAATGCTAAATTGTGTGTTTTTTTGAGCTAAATCCAATGGTCAAAATAAAAATTTGAAATTTTTAAAAATTACATATGAAAAATGCAAAAAACCCATTTTTGGGGTACAAAACCCCCCAAAACTACCCCTTCCGATAGGTCGATATGTCTGGTTTACGAACTCATCCGAATAAACGTAGGATTACACATTTCTACCAAATTTGGTGTCGATCGGACCATTTTTACGAGAGTTATCGTGTCTAGGGACACATACATATATATATATATATACATATATACATATATACATATATATATATATATATAAAAATTTTAATGACTATTATTTTTGGTCTCTGGGCACCTGAAAACGAAAAAGTAACATGGTCCCGGGCTTAAGTCTTACCATGAGACCTACGGTAATAGCTTATTCCCTATGGGAAATTCGCTAAAAATTAAACAATAGATTGCTTTTGCTATTCGCAATCAAAACCTCTGTTAGAATTTAAAATAAATAAATAAAAATAAACTGGAATAATATTTCTAACAAAATTCAATACAAACCTTTAAAATAAATACATTTTTAAAGAGTTTGGGCTGCCTCTTTTTTCCTTACTTTGTCCCGGTCACATAGACTATTGAACTGTGCGTGGATCGTTTTAGACAAAGTAAGGGGGGAGACGCTTCCAGTACAGGGAAATGGTACAGTACTGATAAAAACTTCCTGGGAAAACGCGGATTGGAACCCTCGACATCGCTGGACGGTCTCGAAGTCCGGAAACCGCTAAGCCACGCTCATCCTGTCACTCCCCTTTTAGGTTTGGCTCGTTCGCAGCGCTCACTCCCCGTCAGGTTTAACTCGTTCGCTACGCTCACTCGCCGCAAGTCTATAATGTAGTGTCAAGTTTTTTTTTTATATTACCAATATTTCCCCAATAAATTAAATGAGAACAACTGTTTTCAAAATAAATTACCCTTTAAGTAATCATATGTTAGAACACAAAAATGTTGCTTCCATAAGAATAACATGGTAACTTTGAGGACGTCTAGGGCCTAGTCATTTGTGAATATTAATACGAAAATAGTCAGAATTTCCAATTTTAAGCCTAAATAATGAGTTTACCAAATTTAAGCACTCTAGCTAGACGGGAAGTTGGATAATTAGTGATGAATGAGTGAGTCAGTCAGTGACTGAGTGAGGGTCGTTTTATTTGTTCAGATGACCCATCCATGATTTTAACAGTTCCCTCATCTAGGCTGGCTCACCCTCCAGGCGATCTTGTGGCCGGCGCTGGACGACTCCATGGAGATGGGGAAGTCCCCGCGGATGTAGAACCGCTTGAACGCCGTGTTCCCCGCCGTGTGGCGCACTCTATCGTCGGGCTTGGGCGGCTTCTCCACCACCACGCCACGCTGGTACGACTGGATCGAGAACGCCGGCACCACCCGCGGCTTCGGCGCCGGCTTCCGCAAGTTCTCCCTGAATTAAGTCAAAATTAATTTTGTAGATAGTTGACTTTATAAATGTGATGGGAATCAAGAATCAAGAATCAAGAACGTTTATTCGTCATAAATCTATACAAATAGCATGGACAAATCGTCAGTTGGTTGTTGGTTTCAACATACAACAATCAGCAATTAATATAATTAAAATTAAATCACACCTCTAATTAAAAAGTATTGTATTTTTATCTGTTAAAAACTCCTGGACGCTGTAGTACTAATTGAGAATAAAAAATGATTTCAATTTGCTTCTGAACTTGTTCACTTCTCTTTATTTTTTAATTTCCGAGGGCAATGCATTGAAGAGCTTAACAATACCGTAAAAGGACTGTTTTTTTTTTTTTTTTTTTTTTTTTTTTTTTTTTTTTTTTTTTTAAGTGGTGTTGTGATGAGGTATGGATAAAGTTTAATTTGCATGTCTAAGTCTGTAGAGATCATTATTACGAAATTGAAATAAATGGCTATTTTTTATGTAAAAGGAAAGACTTTCATAAATGTACAGTGAGAAGAATTTAAGTAGTTTATTGTTTGAAAAGACATCAATCAGTCTACATGAATCAGTTGATCTCATGGAAAAAATTAATCTGATTGCTTTTTTGAAGGCGAAATATCATCTTTGATTGATTTGTTTCGGCTCCCCAAATTACAATGCCATAGCTGAGGTGAGGATAAATGCGAGGATAAATGAGTGTTTCAGTTTTGTCTAATTATTTAATACAAACTGAGATCACACACCTAAAACTATTTCAAAACCATTAAAACTGTTTTAATATCGGAATGGCTTCAGCCACCCCAAATCTCATTGTCATCAGAAAGAACTTACATTTCCTGTATTCATAACCTAGAATTTCCTGCTGTCATAGGAGAGGTCCTCGGGATAACTTGTTATCCCTTAACTTGGACGGTGCATTAAGTAATTTGCAATATTCTTCATGTATTAAAAAATATAGGGATTAATTTTTGTATTATATCAACGCGTAGCCTACTAATTAATTTGAGTAGTGTTAACATGTTTTTCTTAAGTGTTAGTGTAAATGTATTGGCCATCTGCATTTGACTAGTTTTATCGAGTGGTTTTGAAAACATTGCATTCTTTATCAAAGTTATTTTGCAAGTTTGTTCTTTAATGATAAAGTCATATCGTTTAGGCTATATAGTTTTGAAATATAAAATCACTCAATGAATATATAGTAATATCTAAAATATAAATGTTTTATATTTATTTATGTTTATTATGGAGTGATATTAGGTCAGTTTGCCAAAAGCTTATTTGTTTTTTGCCAACGTTTCAATTTTAATGAGCATGAATAAACTGCGTCATGTATTATACTAAGAGACATCTAGGTTAAAAACCTATGGCCATAACATTTGCGCATTTTTATGAGACCTCCCACAAAATGCAATGTAGAAGTAAAATAAAAACCGCTTGCTAAATTCACATTATCCTGCTACTTTCATGCTTGTTTTATTATGTATCCTTGTAAATATCATTAAATTGTATCAGAATGTAAACAAACATCAAGTGAGGTTACGTCATATACTTACCTGAAAGCTCTCCCTGAGACGTATTCGCCTTCAACTCCCATATTTCAGACGGAAATTCGCGAAACGACACTAAATATTGTTTAAATTAAAGTCATTAAAACTTTGTGGATTTCTTGTCACCGCGAGTTGAGTAGCTTGGTTCGTGTCTGGACACCGTGATGTTATGAGCCGCTGTGGGAGTCACTAGGCAACATGTAAACAGAGTACAATCAATGCTCAGCTGACTTTCGCCATTCGCTCAGTACTTGCTCATCTGTGGTAAACATAACGTTTAACAAGACGGAAGGAAACTCTATCAATGTTACATGTAATATGATAAAATAGTATATGTATTACTAGTACATGAAAAAATTGCATACGGTTGCTACTATGAAACCAATTGATTTACAGTAATTAATAATAAAATTTACACAATTTTCCTGTGGCTAGGACCTTTTCCCTTCAAAGCGTTTTTAAAAAATGGCACAAGCGTTTAAATACAAGAATAAAAAACGATTGACAAGGTGAAGTTTTGAAACTTTTTGTTGAAAGTCACCGCTTTGAAGTTTTATTTCGAAATATACACTATTGCACATATTAACAAAAGATTCAGTGTTCCATTCTATCATTCACAATTCCAGCCCGTTGACTGCAATGTTTCAACGAGCCAAACCCTTCTCGTTTAAAACATCTAACGGAAAGCTTATTTTCCTCTCACAATTATAAAATTGTAATTGAATATTTGAAACTTTCAAACACTTTAATTCTTTGGGAAGGTGGGAATGGGAACAGGAGTTCGTCGTGGGGGCGAGTGGACATAGCAAATGACCTTGTTTTGAAAAATGACAAGCCCTTTTGGGCTCAGCTTGAAAAGAAAGGGACGGAGTGGGCGGTGCGAACAAGCCTTTTGGGGAGCAGCATTTCAGCAAAGTGACCACAGGCAAGTAAAATTGTGATGTTTTACTAAAGTATTTTATAAGTTGTTAAAATTTTGCAGGTTTACCAAGCAAATGCTCGATGTCCCGTTACCAAGATTTAAAGATATTATAAAGGATAGATTTGGAAACGTGATAAAGTCATGCTATTGAATGTTTAGTATTATATACTTAATTGATTATTTATTTTTAACAGTGAAAAGAACTTAACACACAAAAATCATGAAAGGTCATGCTCATCATTAAACGTCTGCTTTTTAATTTAACTTTATTATCACAGGGAATTTTTCTAAGGTTTCTTTAAAAAAGTAATGACTTATGTAATTTATAGATTAATAGTAATTCATCATTTTAAATACTACAATTTGTAAATACTTGGTTTATTTTCCTTGAATTTATTAGAAAAAACAGTTTATTGCATTGATTGGACGCGTTAGTTATCTGCTTAAGTTCCAGCACAGATAACTAGCAGTAGAGTTATATAAAATTAGATCATCCCCTATAACAATGGTCATGAATGCAGAACCTTCATTGGTTTCAGTCAGATATTTCGCCATCTCGTGTTAAACCCCCTAAGTTAAAGCTTGTTTCACTCTCATAGCACCTCAATTGTTATCATAGTTTTTGTCTGACGATGTTAAAACCTTCTAATAATCATATATTAGACAACACTTACTAACGTATTAATTCAAAAGATGGTTTTATTTCTACAATAACACTAGTCTGTTTTTAAAGATGTCTCAAGGTATTTATTGTAATTTTTATTGTAAATTTTATTAGTTCAGGGCGGGTTCTTTGCCACGGCACTGATACTAGTTTATGAAATATTAAGAATTAAACACAGTTAACAATGTTTTGTTATTTAAAACAAAACAAAAACATTCAAGTTGACAAAACTAAAAAAATAATTAAAAAAAAAAAAACAAAACAAAAAACAAAGTGTGATGAAATGGGGTGAAATAATTAATTATCCTGATATAATCTAACGTGTTGACCGGGCGGAGCCAAATAACTCATTGCAAATCAGCTCTGAGCTTATGTAGTCAGCTAGAGCAGAATTTACTGATATAAATTTAGTAAAGGACCAGCGTTGATCAAGAATCCTTACCTTTTGGTTGGGATAGCCAGTAGTACAATTTACTTTTTTTTAACTAGAAGCGGTCAAGCAAGATTAGGGGGACTATCAATGACGCTGAACTTCTTTCATTTGTAGCATAATCATGTAATATCTTTGTTTATTATTAAAACATATAAAAAATGTACATTAACTGTATATGTTTTGATTGTATTTCAATATTTGACAACTAAAAGAACATGATTACTACGAACAAAAGAAGTTCAGCGTCAAATATAGTCTATTCAATGTTGACGCTTCTAGTTAAAAACATTCAACTGTTTCTGCTAGTAGGACCTGTTGCCGAGTTCTGCACCTCTAATTTCGCATTTAATATGTTCTTGGTTAACTGAATTCTACATACAATACCATAATTTTTTTTATATAATTTGGTCTAAAAGTCCGTCTCTAAGTATAACATGTGTTTTAAAAATCATAATAATCAGATGTCAGAATATTTGTTGACTTTTCAGTTTTCAAAACAAAAGTGTTTGGTTAGTTTGGAATTCAATATTCGAATGTGTTTTAAATGATAAACATCTGACTAGTTATTATTCGCATTGATTGTCATATTTTGTGATTACAAAACGTAAAATGTAAATTATACATGAACATTATTGATAGTGGAAGTGAACTTGACGATTCGTTTGTGCCGTCACAATTCTTCTATATATTAATAGGCAAGCATATTTAGTTTCCTCCTTTTTTCTCGGCACTTATGCATCGTAAGTAAAATACGAGCATATCTTTAAAAAGATCTTTTAAAAGGTTTTAAGGTTTATGGGGTCCTGTAGATGAACAAAATCCCATTCTAATTCAAATCGGGCTCCAGAGCTACTTCCCTACAGGCTTTCAAAGTTTCAATGTTAATCTTATGGAGAAAGGATAATTGATTGAATCATTAGACAGCTGTTGTAAAAACATCTACTAGAAAAACAGAAAGAACAGATGTTTCAGTTATAAGTTTTTGAACGTCTTGGGTCCAGATCAACTGAAATTTTAATCGAATTTCGATCCGGAGGCGATCTTTAGTTTTATTAACGATGCACGATGAATAACAAACAATGAATCTTCTATTATACAAATTATTGTTTTTCTTGTTTTACTTTTTCTTTTTTTTTTGCAAGAAATTTATTAGTAAATCTTCTTCTTTG